>OX463807.1:15891223-18344998 GCA_949825045.1 Argyresthia goedartella
TGAAATGATGATGAAATGATTCTTTATTTGCCAGAAAAGAGTACAGTGGAGGATCTTTATATTAAAATATGTTCAGTGTTTTCAGCTTAAGTACAAGCATGCAAAATAATAGTATGTAATAGTTTTAAATTAAGACTTAGGTCAATGTTATTATGATTAGTTTTTAATTGAATAATTTCAATTTATATAATTATTTAAAATGTCATAAAGTTTGTAGATATAATTTCGTGCTGGCTTAAGTTGCGGTCGGCATCTAATCCAACTAAAACTTCGCACATGCTCGCAATTGAACTGTGCGAGCGCAACGCCAATATGATTTATGCGCGAGCGAAAGAGACAAGAGGCTAGAGGTTAATGTATGAAATTTCGCCTACTCGACGAACAGACATACAGCGCAGCGCCTCCTTCATTCGTCTCCCTTTCTTCTGACTGAGTGCACGAATACGTTCTTTGTTCCGAAGTAATTTCGCTGTTTTGTTGTTCCGGTTACGTTGTGTTTGTTATTTTCGTTAAGTTTATTGTTGTTCGTTATTTGTTATTCTGGACTTGTTCGTTATGGACCCTCAACCAAGTACTTCAAGGGAGTGTTTGTCGCCGAAGAAAAAGCGACCTCGGGTTTCTTTTACTGTTATAGAAAAGACTATGATCCGTAACACGTACAAATACGTTTCAAGAAGAAACCAAGATGCTGCCCTTACCTACGGATCGTCCTAATGTGGAAGACTGTGTGGGTAAAGCTGCCGAAATCCTAGGAATAGGCAAGACCTCTGTATTCCGCAACATAAAGGAGTCAAAAGAGAACGTCGAATTTAAGTCTCCTGAAAAACCAGGGCCTAAGAGGACATTTAAGGATAAGCTGGACGACTTCACGTTTTCGGCGATTCGTCGAAAAATTCATGGCTTTTTTCACAACAACGAACCTCCAAACATTACCAAGGTATGTTCTGTGTTCCTATTACCTATAATTTTTAGGACATTACTACTGCTAAGCTTCAGATGTCTGTTTGTCCGTCAGCGGTGTCTCAACTCTCATGCCATGAATGAACCGTAATACCTATAATTTTTAGGACATTACTACTGCTAAGCTTCAGATGTCCGTTTGTCCGTCAGCGGTGTGTCTCAACTCTCATGCCATGAATGAACCGTAATACCTATAATTTTTAGGACATTACTACTGCTAAGCTTCAGATGTCCGTTTGTCCGTCAGCGGGGTGTCTCAACTCTCATGCCATGAATGAACCGTAATACCTATAAATTTTAGGACATTACTACTGCTAAGCTTCAGATGTCCGTTTGTCCGTCAGCGAATATCGTAATTTTACCCTATGTGAAATTAAAACGCTCAAATCATTATGTATATTGTAAAATAACATAATGTAAAGTAATTTTAGAACACATTTACCAGTTTTTCATTCTATTTAGAATGAATGAGAACATCACTAGCAAACTGTAGGTGGCAAAATTATTTCGAGAATTAACGTTTGAAGCTGTCAGCGCCCTCCCTATGTTGATCAATTAGACTATAGGTCACAAACGCCATAACTAAATCATACCTCCTGCGGTATATCCTCGTCGTCGTCCTCAGTGAGGGCCTGAGCCTGGGCGGGCGGCGGAGTGGAGTCGCCGGCCGCCGACGCCCCACCCAGCGTCAGCGCCAACGAGCGCGAGCCCTGCGTGTAGCGCCAGCTTGCCACGCGGGGACGGAGGAATGTTAGTCCTGGATGGGTAATCATAACATAAGGATCTTGCTGTGTTTAGTAATTGATAACTCGGGATAGCGTTGAGATTGGCCGAAATGGAGCCTTTATTTTTCGGAAATCCTTCTTAAAAGTTTGCCTCTAACACATATATCACATTATTAATTACTCATTACAATAACAATCCTCACTTGACCATAGTAGAAGCATACCAGCACCCGTAGCATGCCGAGAGCGGGGGTTTGTCACGAAAGGTGAGGGGCAGAGCTATAACTGGGCATAGCTCTGTCCCTCACTTTCCCGCATCAACACACCCGGCGGTGTCGGAATGTCCACGACGCGTCATCACGCGTATCTTGTAATGTACTCACACCCGGCGGGGTCGGAATGTTCACGACGCGTCATCACGCGTATCTTGTAATGTACTCACACCCGGCGGGGTCGGAATGTTCACGACGTGTCATCACGCGTATCTTGTAATGTACTCACACCCGGCGGGGTCGGAATGTCTACGACGCGTCATCACGCGTATCTTGTAATGTACTCACACCCGTCGGGGTCGGAATGTTCACGACGCGTCATCACGCGTATCTTGTAATGTACTCACACCCGGCGGGGGTCGGAATGTCCACGACGCGTCATCACGCGTATCTTGTAATGTACTCACACCCGGCGGGGTCGGAATGTCCACGACGCGTCATCACGCGTATCTTGTAATGTACTCACACCCGGCGGGGTCGGAATGTCCACGACGCGTCATCACGCGTATCTTGTAATGTACTCACACCCGGCGGGGTCGGAATGTCCACGACGCGTCATCACGCGTATCTTGTAATGTACTCACACCCGGCGGGGTCGGAATGTCCACGACGCGTCATCACGCGTATCTTGTAATGTACTCACACCCGGCGGGGTCGGAATGTCCACGACGCGTCATCACGCGTATCTTGTAATGTACTCACACCCGGCGGGGTCGGAATGTCCACGACGCGTCATCACGCGCATCTTGTAATGTACTCACACCCGGCGGGGTCGGAATGTCCACGACGCGTCATCACGCGTATCTTGTAATGTTCTCACACCCGGCGGGGTCGGAATGTTCACGACGCGTCATCACGCGTATCTTGTAATGTACTCACACCCGGCGGGGTCGGAATGTTCACGACGCGTCATCACGCGTATCTCGTAATGTACTCACACCCGGCGGGGGTCGGAATGTTCACGACGCGTCATCACGCGTATCTTGTAATGTACTCACACCCGGCGGGGTCGGAATGTTCACGACGTGTCATCACGCGTATCTTGTAATGTACTCACACCCGGCGGGGTCGGAATGTCCACGACGCGTCATCACGCGTATCTTGTAATGTTCTCACACCCGGCGGGGTCGGAATGTTCACGACGCGTCATCACGCGTATCTTGTAATGTACTCACACCCGGCGGGGGTCGGAATGTTCACGACGCGTCATCACGCGTATCTTGTAATGTACTCACACCCGGCGGGGTCGGAATGTTCACGACGCGTCATCACGCGTTTCTTGTAATGTACTCACACCCGGCGGGGTCGGAATGTCCACGACGCGTCATCACGCGTATCTTGTAATGTACTCACACCCGGCGGGGTCGGAATGTTCACGACGCGTCATCACGCGTATCTTGTAATGTACTCATACCCGGCGGGGTCGGAATGTCCACGACGCGTCATCACGCGTATCTTGTACTGTACTTGTATTTGAGTGAATCACACCCTACTGGTAACATAGGAGTGATTTGAACTAGAGTTTCTTCGCTATACCTTGGATGCTTCTACTATGGTCTGGACTTGACACGTACCATTATACAAAATTAAGACTATGTAGGCGTTGCAAAAGTATGAGTATCTTACCAATCCTCTGAACAATCTTGACACCATACTTCCTGACTAACATGGCACTGTGCTGCTTAAAGTTCTGTATAGTGATCCACTCAAGCAACTTGGGTGCGTATGGGAGCAAGTCATCTCTTTTCCCGTGCTTCAGAACTGCAGCAACTACGGCCAGGACTCCATAGTAAATAGTGGAGTCCTGGCGGAAGTTTGACAGCTCACAGGCCCATTCAAAGAATTGACTCATATATACTTCTTTTACATCAGACCTGTAAGAATAAGGCAAAGCTTTATAATATTTTTCAGTATTTTCTACCTCAACTGGGTCTGGGAGTAAGTTTAGGAAAAAGATCACAACAATCTTTCAAATGAGACTTTCGATTATAATTTCAATTATATGAGCATTACATACATCACTGCAGTGCACTGGACTGGTTACTGTCATCCCAGTTGGGAAATTTTGTCACAATCACATTACTTACATATTTCCTATTCAGTAGCCTTATGAAATTCTGATCACAAAACATCCTTGTGTTCTATGTTCTTATTGTAAATGTTATGTGCAAGAGTGAGATAGAAAACTTTTCTATTGTTATCAGGTAACCGATGTGTGCCTCATTGTTTACCTGATGATGATCTGTCATTTTCTTAGCTAATAAATGCTTGACTTTTTTATACCAGACAATTAAAAAAAACAACAGACTTAGGATTATAATAGGTTTATATTACTAAAGTAGGTATCATAATTGAAATTAACATTGTAGATCATTATGTTTTCTTGCTTTGTAAGGAAATAAAATAAAAAAGTACATATTTATTTAAAATTATCCATTTTCTACTGGACTGTACAAATCACCGTAATGGGTAGTGAAAAATATCTGGTATTATTATTTGGGTCGAGTTGACTTAGGCACAGATTAATAAAGAGTTAGGAACAGATTGGACACTGTACATACACGTTCAACTAAAAAGCGACCCTTGCTACAACGCAACAAAGTACAATTCATGCTGTGTAGCGCTGCGCCCGCACTTCGATTACTTACCTAAAAGTTGCCTCTCTTTCTGCCGCGTTACGCTATCCTCGTCTGAAGCGGCAAGTGAAACTAAGGGTTGTCTCTTGTCACAAATAAAACTATACCTACCTACCTATACCTACCTTTTTGTATGGGGACAATATTGCCAACGAGAATGTCAAGCAGCTTGCGTCTCATGATTATTACCTCTAAGTAGGTATATATAAATCCGTGCCCATGATACATCTCAGTGTCACGAATATCGTAAAGACTGTGTTCAACACGTGTGACATGAGATGGAAGATGCCTGACATTCGTCTTGAGATGGTTTGGTTGAGTAGTAGGCACGTAATTACCTAGTATAAGTAGGTACGTTTCCTTACCTTTCGTTGTCTTTCGGAAGTGAGAAAAACGTCAGGCTTTTATTTTTAGAATTATTTAGGCATCCATATGAGATGCAATATCGAATAACCATTATTTATAAACTACACGCGGGTAGCGGCGCGGGGCGGCGGGGGGCGCGAGAGCGAACACGCGCATACCGCTTGCCGATTTGCAGCCTACTAAATCTTTTCCCGCTGGCGAGGTGCGTCGGAGACGCCTATGTACTTGTAGCTTTGTAGGTAAGTTGCGGAGTGTCCCAGGCCTGACTCAGGTCGAGCATTCGCTTTCTGCTAGTTTAATTTAATATAATGTGTTTAATTTCCCACGCCTACCGAACGGCATGGAATCCTGAGGGGGATGTGCCTTTGCCGTGTGAGAGAAAAGAAGTGATGAAATTTGTACTGACCTTTGTCTCCGTAGACAGCAGATATCGTAGGCTCGATTCGAGACAGGAATTCGGGAAAGGGGGCACAGTTGGGATAGGATATGGATTGAATTCTTGCCGTCGTTTCACTGTCGTGCTGCCTGCTGACGTGGAGTCGCCGTCCGAATACGACCTTGTGCTTCACAACACAAATCACTCAACCGAAGACGTGAATCTAATTACTTCAATCAATAGCCCGACGCTATGAGGTAGATTTACACTATGACCAGGCCCGATGCCTGTATGATAATTGGTACACCGAAATACCATCACGGGGCCCGAGCCGCCATGTTATTCTCACCGATGAGACCAGACCAAGAGAAAGATTAACCTCCAATTTTACATCTCGTTCCGGTACGAGTGACATCTGCGGTCCGTTTCCGCTAGTGATGTCTCGATTACTCGCGATCGATTCGCGCAACAAAAAACCGGTGCGTTTCCGACGCATAAATATTAAACAGTCACCCGCCCGGACAGGCCCGAACCTGTCCCTAATCAATAGGAAGGCGAGAAAGTGTTGCGACCGCTCTCTTGAGGACCGAGTCCCCCACCCTGACTTCTGCTGATCGAGGCGTGCCATCCCGACCCGTGTACAAATTGACGATCCGTCCTCGTCTCCATCTCAATGATGGCAGGTTCGCATCCTTAATCAGCACCAAATCACCGACTTGAGGGGGGCTCGTCCGGTCAGTCCACTTAAGGCGCTGCTGCAAGATGTGCAAGTACTCAAGGGACCACCGTTTCCAAAAATCTTGAGCCATCTGCTGCAACATCTGCCACCTAGTTAACCGACTTAACTTAACATCACCGAATGGGTATGTATTCTGGCAGGGCGTTAAGGGGCTGACCTATCAGGAAGTGACCCGGCGTCAACGCTTCCAAATCATTTGGATCCGAACTGAGCGGGCACAACGGACGCGAGTTCAGTGTCATTTCAATTTTACAGAACAGCGCCGCAAGCTCTTCAAAGCGTAGAGAGGTCTCACCGATGATCCTCGTCAGGTGCGACTTAGCCGATTTAACCGCAGCCTCAAAAATTCCTCCCCAATGAGGACATCCCGGCGGACTGAAAACCCATTCAATCCCTCGTCGGGAGCAAGCCGTACCGATGGCGTCCTGGTTACCGTTCAGGAATTGAGTGACCTCCTGCAGATATCGCCTGGCTCCGACAAAATTTGTGCCGTTGTCCGAACGGATTAATGTCGGGAGGCCCCTTCGTGAGACGAACCGATCTAGACAAGCGATAAATGCCTCTGTAGTGAGGTCACTGATCACCTCCAAGTGGACTGCCTTCGTGACCAAGCACACGAAGACGCACAGGTATGCCTTCACTAATCTGGCGTTCCGTAGCTGTGAAGACTTGACCATGAATGGTCCCGCGAAATCCGTTCCGACACCCGCAAAGGGCCGGATTTCGTTAACCCTATCCGAGGGCAAATCGCCCATCTGGGGCTGCATCGTAGCCGCCTTGGCCCGATAACAAGGCAGGCACCGAAATACGACGCTACGCACTAAGCGTCTTCCCGATAGAATCCAGAACTCGAACTGGAGAAACGCCATCAAGGCGTGGCATCCGACATGCCCATTCCGAATGTGTCGATCCTGTATCAACAGTTCGACCAACTTCCCTTTCCTAGGGAGTAACAACGGGTGGCGAGCCGCATAAGGCAGGTTGGCATTCCGCAGCCGACCGCGGCATCATCAAGGCGTGGCATCCGACATGCCCATTCCGAATGTGTCGATCCTGTATCAACAGTTCGACCAACTTCCCTTTCCTAGGGAGTAACAACGGGTGGCGAGCCGCATAAGGCAGGTTGGCATTCCGCAGCCGACCTCCTACCCTCAGCAATCCGTGAGGGTCAATAAACGGGTTGAGCCGAGCCACAGCTCCCTTCAGTTGGACGCGTCCGCGTCTCAGAATGTCCACTTCGGACTTAAAGTGCACCGTCTGCACGTTCCGTATCAATGCGAATAACGCATGGTTCCGTTCCCGTGGTGTCAGGACCTGTGTCCGCACTCGTTGCGCCTCAGAATTCCGACAATTCCGCGCAAATCGGCAGATCCAGGCGGTCACATTGACCAGCTTGTCGAGCGAGCTGTACCGTTCCAGCAGGCTGAACTCCTCTTCCGGCTCTGGCTGCGTCGTACAGACACCGACTGTCAAGGCGCCGTTCGCCGTGGTAACGCGTGGACTCATTGGCCAATCCGATTCGGCTTGAGTCAACCATTTTGGACCCCACCACAAGGGATGTCCAACCAACTCCGGAGCGTGACACAATCGACCTGACCGAAGGCCAGTATTGTTCCGATAAAACTGTTCACACTCTTCTTCAACCGGGTCCAACCGGCGTACCGTAGGTGGTTCCTCCACCTCCCAAAACTTCTGTATCACCTCCGAGAGTACAGAACCGAATAAGGGACTACGAGTCGCTAGGCGTGGGGCAGCCGGCATGACCGGACCCATTACCGCATGGCCCAGTCTGGTGTTGACCGAAACCAGACCAGTCGCCTGCAACACGTGGACACCTGGCACTAACAGGTATCCCAAGGCATCGACACCCAATAAAATGTCTACTGGGCCCGGAATATCGAACTCCGGGTCAGCCAGTGACAACCCAGCGACCAACTGTCGCACCGAGGGCGACAACCGTACGTGAGGGTGTGAGCCCATCACATTAGGCATGACTAATGCCGTGACCGTCAGATTCACCGATGAATCCACCCGTGACGAGAGAGTAATCCGACATACTCCCTTAACGGAACCGACTTCCGTGTTCCCAATTCCCCGAATGGAATGTGGGTACTCCCTTACCGAAATGCCCAACCGTCTTACAAGGTTGCACGAGACTAAGCACCCCTGGGCCCCCGAGTCCAATAGTGCTCGTGCCACACAAGATTTGCCGTCCGAACTCCACGCTATCACCGAGGCGGTGGGGAGCATGACCGTCTGTGGAGTGGCGGCACCCTGTAAGTGGGCGGCGTGTCCCTAGCGGGAACCCCCGCGGGATCCGAACCCGCTCAGACCTCCGTCGGCCTGGTAACTCGGCTGCTGATATGCCACCGGTGGCATATCAGACCGCATGTACATCAGGGGGTCCCAACCCGCATAATAGGCCCCTCGCTGTCCCGGTACCCGACCATACCGGACTGTGAACGGTGTGCCCGGTGGCCACCGTGGATGGAGGGGGGAGAGCGGATCCAACCTGGGGCGCTCTAGGAATGGGGGCGACATCCGACTGTTCGCCTCCCTGTTTGCCTCCCAGAGCGACGGGCAGGGTGGCGCAGAAGGTGGTGGGCTCCCAGCCTTCGCGCCACTCATAGGTGCCATCTGACACCCGCCTGTAACACGCGGTGAGCCAGCGGCCCGAAGTCCTCGCTGGCCCTGGACAGCGGCGACCGAACCCCGGCTGTCCCGCCTGTTACCCCCCGCGCTGCCCCCTTCCCCTCCGCGGGTACCCCAGTCACCCCGTTGGTGACTCCCGTTGCCCGGAGGGGGACTGGGTCCGGCCCTGGTTGGGCCCTGTGACCGACCAACCTGAGTCCGGCCCTGGTGACCGTCCGATGGGCCTGACCGGTTCAGGCACAACACGACGTGGTGCCTGCCACCGCAGCCCTCACAGGCCCCAAACAACCGAAACACAATCGGTGGCGGAAGACCACCTTCCTGCGGGCAGCCACACCGAGCGCCTTAAAGTTGGCGCAACTGGTCACCTCATGACCGGCACTGTCGCAGTGCACACAGCCGTCACCCGACGGCGCGGCACTCAAAACGCCAAATTGTTTTGACCGACCACCCCCCCGTGGGGGTGGGGGGCGCGGCTCCTCCCGCATCCGCGCGGGTTGGCGCTGCACACTGGCCTCCGAATCCATGGTGTCGCATCGCCTGCATTCACCCTCCAAAAACTCCGTTAATTGGACGAGCGTGGGCAGTTCCGAGCTACTGCCCCCATGCAGCTGTTCAAACCGACTTTGAACAGCTGCAGGCAACCGTGACAAAACCATATGTAACACAATATATGACCATTGGTCTACCGGCAGACCAAGGTTCTGAAGGGCCTGAGTGGCCACCAGCACAGGGTTGAGCACCTGTACCCGGATGTCAACATCCCGGGTTACTCTTGGGATGCTGAACAGCTTCCCCAGCTGCGCATCAACCAACCGCCTTTTGTGTTGGTAGCGGTCAAACAATATGACCCGGGCAATCTCATAATTGCCCGCCGTAACCGTTAGGTGACCGACCAACTCCTTCGGTTCACCCCGCAGTGCCATCAATAGCTGGGCCAACTTGTAGGCGCTGTCCAGGTCGTCCCGACCGTGGACCAGGCTATCGAACAAATTGATGAATGCCGGCCACTCATCAATTGCCCCACCGAAGGCCGGAATCTCCAGGTGTGGAAGCCGTCCAACCACACCCTTAGGGGGCGGGTCTCCGCTACCCTCCCCGCGGTCATCCCGACGCGACCGCTTAATTTTTTCGGCGCGACGCTCGATGTCGCCCAAGCACTCCATCGCTTGGTCAGCATCCGCACAGAGCTGCCTCACTGCAGCCACCGAGGCCTCATCCGTAAGCCCGAGGGCTTCAGCCTCGGCAGCCAGCCGACACACCTTCCCGACGCGTGTCATTGCGTCCTCCACACGCTTGAGCAGGACATCGTCCATGTCGGGTCGCTCCACATACTTGTGAGTATGGGCGCCATCTCATCTCCTCACGGACACCATATCGCAGTACCGTCAAGGGCGAAGGTGCCATGGTTACCGATTTAATTGTTCCTGGTCCTATGCTTCACTGCCGAACTAAGCACAGCCAGGTACCAGCACTTTCCCTTCAGCGCTGGGCACAGAAATTAAAACTAAGTTGTAAAACCCAAGGCAACCACTAAACAATTAAATCATAAACAATATTTAATATGGTCGCCCTGTGGACATACACCTTATAATATACACTCTAAATCAATTAGAGAATGCCACCATGTGGTACAATCCGAATAACACACAAAAGGTTATTATAAAAAAGTGGCCCCTCCGATAGGAACCACACTTCCTTTGAGGTCAGCAAAATCAGCTTAATACCCCTAAATAGCCCGACCCTGCTGTGTAAACCGAAATAACACTGTAGGACTACAGAACCCGACGTTCCACCGTAAGTAATACAATCTAGGCTTCGCAGAATGACCGTTCAATCCTTTATGCGCTGGTAACAGTAGTTTCCGACTACAAATTTATAACAACTGTTAACTAAATTGGCACTTATTCTTTCACTTACCGAAAATGAACTTTAATCGTGGTATACCGACCACAGACTCATTGCCGACTTGAGCCAATCTGGGATATTCTTTTCTCTCAACTACAATGTGACAAAGGCAGCCCTACAACCGTGAATCATGATTTCCCACTAGGAAACCGCGCTCCTGCTACCAAAATGTTTAATTCCACGCCTCTCCGAACGGCGTGGAATCCTGAGGGGGTGTGCCTTTGCCCGCACGTGAGAGAAAAGAAATCATGAAATTTGTTACTGACAAATTCGGGAAAGGGGCACAGTTTGGGATAGGACATGGAGTGAATCGAACCCTATCGTTGCTGCCGACGCTGTCGCCGGCGTGCTGCCTGCCGTGACCGTGGAGTCGCCGCTACCGATGCGACGATGTCCAATCAACCGGGATCACTTGGCCGCTGACGCGAATCTACTTATTTCAATCAATAGCCCGACGCTATGAGGTAGATTTACACTATGACCAGGCCCGATGCCTGTATTACAATTGTTACACCGAAACAATCAATGCCACGGGGCCCGAGCCGCCATGTTATTCTCACCGATGAGACAGACCAAGAGAAAGATTAACCTCCAATTTTACATCTCGTTCCGGTACGAGTGACATCTGCGGTCCGTTTCCGCTAGTGATGTCTCGATTACTCGCGATCGATTCGCGCAACAAAAAACCGGTGCGTTTCCGACGCATAAATATTAAACATAATGTATTCAAGAAATCATGGCAGCACACCTTTTATCGTTAAAAATCACGATATTTACCATGTCACTATTAAAATTTTGTTGAATAGGGTAGCACTATATTCAAACAAGTCCATCAAATTAAATAAAAATATCTGTATAGTCACAGATTGGTTGATTTTTTAATTTGTCAGGTATTGTGATTGATATCAGAAATACATAATGAGGCTTACAGGGCACGAATTCTCACCTTATCAGGAACTTGGAGGCCAAGAAAGCATTAGCTTCAGCACAAGTATCTCGGCTTAATGCATAACTCTTACAGATGTTGAAGATTCTCTCCATCACAGTCACTTTCTTTAATAAGCCAGATGCTTCTGGAAATGTACAAAAATAAAAAATCAATACTGGATCTTGTTCAATTTGTTCTTATATTTAAAAAATCCAATGTAAATACCATTAAGAACGTTCTATGTTTCCTGACCAATTTATCTCTTATTGATATATGGTTTACCTTGCTGCTCTGGTGTGAATCCATCAAGACGGCTCATGTGGAATGGAATGATGACTACAATAGACAGCCAGAGTAGGAGTACAAATCGACTGCGCCATGTCTCTTTGTCATTAGGGTCTTGTGCCTCCAGGAACCCAAGCACCATCAAGAGATCTGACACCTGTAAATGATTAGTATAAAGTAATCAGATTAATTAATCATTTTAATAAGTAACATTTGACATCTGTCAGTCTTAGCTTCATCACTAGCTTAAATACATCAATAAAATTTAATAAATTGATATAGACTTGTGAATTGTATGCAGGCTTCATTGCATTCAATTAATTCCTTTTGATTCGATCCATCAATATTTTGCTTATCATCCCTAGTATTTAAAAAGAAAAAGGGTTCAGCGATGTACAACCTTGTAACCCTGTAACTATTTCAGTTTTGTAAAACCATTTTTTTTTACTAAGTTTAGAATGGTTAATCAATCAGTCAAAGTAAATCATAAAATTGCCACCTTTAGTCATTATTACAGTAAATCTGTATTTTAACTGAAAAAAGTTAGAAATTGTGCAGTTCTAACTTTGAAAAAATTCGGTTATGGCTCTGCCTACCGTGCAAGAGTTCCCAGGTTCGATCCCTGGCTGGGGGTCAAAAAAAAGCCCCAGGTCTTGGATTTTTATATGTGTGTGACATAGCTGTATCCTAGTGTGGGGCAGAAGCAATGAATATGCATGTAAGTATTTGTTAATGTCAATGTAAAATATGAAAAAATGATAATGATAATAATAAATAATATTGTGTGCACTACAAGGTTATGTTGTTAAATTTTGATTAAGTGTCAAATATATCTAATTAATCCACCGCCTCGGCGCCGTAAGGGCAAAGGGGTGGGGAAGGGCAGATCGGGGGGGTCATCAGAGCAAGCACATGGAGCAAGTTCTGTGGCCGGGACAAGCAGACCCCAAAACAAAAAGAATGAGGTCTGATGACCAGGTGTCGCCGAACGGGGAGTTGATGAGGGGACCGTTCAAAAGACCCTGTAATTCAGGCCCAAATGTAAGGGACAAGCGAGTCCAACCTGGACTATCCTATGCCCAGGCTGCTAACTCGCACCTGATCATGGTGATCGTCCCCATTGACGGTCGAGAAATGACGGCCGAACAAGGCGTTCTTCTCCGTCTAGAGATGGAGAAGAAACAAGAAGAAGCGGTAGATGACCTGACCCAAGACTTTGTCCCGGGCTTTGATCATATGCCGCAAGGCGGACTTAAATTCACCTGCCTCGACCAAGAAACCGTGGCGTGGCTTAAGGTGACGACAACAAACCTCCCCCCCCTGTGGGAAGGAGGCTGCCAGTTCATGGCGGTCGGCATGACGGAGTTGCCAAAACTTATCAAAGGGGTGGTCTGGCTTCCCGATGTTCAGGGAACTGACATCGAGGGGCTGAGGCTCTGACTGATAAGGGCAAACCGTCAGCGCGGCATCGACATGAGTCGCTGGCGCCTTCTAAAGGGGGAGCTAAAAAACACCGACTCGGAGCTTCAGGGTGCCATCATGGTATTCGGAATCCCCGAGTCGGATATCCCGGAGCTGGAGAAAAGGCAGATGAAGGTCTGCTACAAGTGTGGCTCGTTGAAGGTGGAGCTCAAGCGGAGGGCAGGCGGAACTGGGTCCAGACCCGCTCCAGCCGGCCAGCCGAGTGAGGTGCAGCTCGCACCGAGTGAAGCTGAAGGTAGCGGCAACACTCTGCCAACACGCAGGGCCTCGGCGGGCAGCGTGGGGGAAGCGCTAGGTATCCGAAACCTAGCGATTGGCTCACCGATGTCCGACGAGGTCGAGGCGCTTCTCGGCTCCGAGGACGAAAGATCAACTCCAGCAGAGGGGGAGTAATAATAATTATGTGTCCTTTCACAACACGCTTTGCACACATAATAATATAACTTATATACACAGTCAGGTCATAAGTTCTGTCACACAATAAAAACTTTTGAATTTAGAACGCTGGCCACAAAAAAGTTTATTGAATTCGAATTTCGAATTTTTCATGAAAATAAAAATGTGTACTTTTTATAATTTTCCTCATTTTTAAATATGGAGTGGACACTTAAAGAAGACCGTGTCGCAGTTATTGCGTTGCATCGTTGCGGTTACGCGCCAATTCAGATTTTCGACTTACTGAAAAATTTGAATATAACCAAAAGATTCGTTTATCGTACCATAAAACGATACAATGAAGACTCTAGTGTAGATGACAGGTCAAGAAGTGGTCGCCCTCGCTCTGTTAGGACTCCAGCAGTGATAAAAGCTGTGAAGGCGCGAATTCAAAGAAATCCCATACGTAAGCAGAAACTGTCGGCCCTTCAGATGGGGTTAAGCAGGACCACGGTGAAAAGGGTGTTAAATGAAGACATAGGGCTTAGGGCATATTGAAGAAAAATAGGACATCGTTTGGACGCTCGTTTAATGGACCTGAGACTGAAGATATGCCGCGCTTTGTTGAAGCGGTACGCGGGAAAAAAGCATCGGGAAATTCTTTTTTCGGATGAAAAATTTTTCACCGTGGAAGAGAGCTACAACAAACAAAATGATAAGGTGTACGCACACAGCAGTGAAGAAGCGAGCAACCGTATTCCGCGGGTCCAACGAGGTCATTTTCCATCCTCGCTCATGGTTTGGTTAGGAGTCTCTTATTGGGGCTTAACTGAGGTACATTTTTGTGAGAAAGGCGTAAAAACGAATGCAGTTGTGTATCAAAATACAGTCCTCAAGAACCTTGTGGAACCTGTTTCTCATACCATGTTTAATAACAGGCACTGGGTATTCCAACAAGATTCTGCGCCAGCTCATAGAGCGAAAAGCACACAAGACTGTCTGGCGGCGCGTGAAATCGACTTCATCCGTTACGAAGACTTGCCCTCCTCCAGTCCAGATTTGAGTCCGTTAGATTACAAGATATGGCAACACTTGGAGGAAAAGGCCTGCTCAAAGCCTCATCCTGATTTGGAGTCACTCAAGGCATCCTTGATTAAGGCAGCCACCGATATTGACATGGACCTCGTTCGTGCTGCGATAGACGACTGGCCGCGCAGAATAAAGGCCTGTATTCAAAATCGCGGGGGTCATTTTGAATAAACTTTATTACCATAAGAATCTATGTTTTATTAAGTTCATTTTGCTATATAAATGTTTACATAAATAATAAACATGTCTAAATTATTTCATATTGCACATGTGACAGAACTTATGACCTGACTATATATATAAATATATATAATATATATGTATACATGTATCAAAAAAAAAAAAAACATTCACACTACATATAATAACAATAACAAAAGGCGCTAACACAAATATCATACAAGCCAACATCCAACATAGCTCCTCCGGTGCAGCGGCCCTTCGGAGAACTCTCGAAGAAGACCCGAAGACGATCGCACTTATACAAGAGCCAGCAATTTATAAAAGCACGTTATGTGGTTTCAATAACTTATTTGGAAATATATATACCTACCTACTATTCAAACACTAAAGTGAGGGCGGCCATATACACAGTCAGGTCATAAGTTCTGTCACACAATAAAAACTTTTGAATTTAGAACGCTGGCCACAAAAAAGTTTATTGAATTCGAATTTCGAATTTTTCATGAAAATAAAAATGTGTACTTTTTAGAATTTTCCTCATTTTTAAATATGGAGTGGACACTTAAAGAAGACCGTGTCGCAGTTATTGCGTTGCATCGTTGCGGTTACGCGCCAATTCAGATTTTCGACTTACTGAAAAATTTGAATATAACCAAAAGATTCGTTTATCGTACCATAAAACGATACAATGAAGACTCTAGTGTAGATGACAGGTCAAGAAGTGGTCGCCCTCGCTCTGTTAGGACTCCAGCAGTGATAAAAGCTGTGAAGGCGCGAATTCAAAGAAATCCCATACGTAAGCAGAAACTGTTGGCCCTTCAGATGGGGTTAAGCAGGACCACGGTGAAAAGGGTGTCAAATGAAGACTTAGGGCTTAGGGCATATCGAAGAAAAACAGGACATCGTTTGGACGCTCGTTTAATGGACCTGAGACTGAAGAGATGCCGCGCTTTGTTGAAGCGGTACGCGGGAAAAAAGCATCGGGAAATTCTTTTTTCGGATGAAAAAATTTTCACCGTGGAAGAGAGCTACAACAAACAAAATGATAAGGTGTACGCACACAGCAGTGAAAAAGCGAGCAACCGTATTCCGCGTGTCCAACGAGGTCATTTTCCATCCTCGCTCATGGTTTGGTTGGGAGTCTCTTATTGGGGCTTAACTGAGGTACATTTTTGTGAGAAAGGCGTAAAAACGAATGCAGTTGTGTATCAAAATACAGTCCTCAAGAACCTTGTGGAACCTGTTTCTCATACCATGTTTAATAACAGGCACTGGGTATTCCAACAAGATTCTGCGCCAGCTCATAGAGCGAAAAGCACACAAGACTGTCTGGCGGCGCGTGAAATCGACTTCATCCGTTACGAAGACTGGCCCTCCTCCAGTCCAGATTTGAGTCCGTTAGATTACAATATATGGCAACACTTGGAGGAAAAGGCCTGCTCAAAGCCTCATCCTGATTTGGAGTCACTCAAGGCATCCTTGATTAAGGCAGCCGCCGATATTGACATGGACCTCGTTCGTGCTGCGATAGACGACTGGCCGCGCAGAATAAAGGCCTGTATTCAAAATCGCGGGGGTCATTTTGAATAAACTTTATTACCATAAGAATCTATGTTTTATTAAGTTCATTTTGCTGTATAAATGTTTACATAAATAATAAACATGTCTAAATTATTTCATATTGCACATGTGACAGAACTTATGACCTGACTATGTATGTCCCGAATCACTACAAAGCCACCTTAATAACACACCTCTGCTCCCCAGATCTAACCGTGGTGAACATTGACACGGGGCAAGGGGGTCTCTCGTTATACCTCGCCTCGGCATACCAGCCAAGCGAAGGGGAGATACCTACGGAGGAACTGGAGGTGCTAGTCAGAGAGTGTGAAGAACATAACATACCCCTCGTAATAGGATGCGATGCCAACGCGCACAGCACCATATGGTGCGGAAAGGACATAAACAAAAGAGGTAAGGATCTCATGGAATTTCTCTCAAAATACGAACTGTCGACACTAAATAGAGGATCAGAGCCCACATTTGTCACAAGAACGGCACAAACAATACCAGACATAACGATTGCCAACTTTTTGGCTCTAGACCTAATATCGGGATGGAGAGTCTCATCAGAAGCATCGTGTTCGGATCACAGATGGATCACCTTCAGCCTGAAGAATATAAAGTTAAAACCTAGGCAATTTCGTAACCCTAGAAAAACCAACATAAGTGAGTATTATCAGCACCTAGAGACGGACTTATCTAGAACTGATTACAACATCAAACTGGAGACAACAGAAGAAATTGAATTAGCGGTCATTCAACTCAACGGAGCGATAAATGAGAGCTACAACAAATCCTGCCCTCTAATGACAGCGAAGCCATCTAAAGACAGCTGGTGGTGCGACAAACTGGAGAGAATGCGGGTTAACATGAGAAAGCTTTTCAATCATGCCATCAACACGAAGGCAGAGGAAACTGGAAAGCTTTTCAAAAAGCACGTAACCAGTTTAAAAACAAACTAGGTGCAATTTTAGAGAATCGTGGAGAAATGTCTGCAGCTCGATAAACAGCGAGTCGCAGGCCTCACGAATCAAAAAGTTAATAGGTAAAGACCCACAACACCAACCTGGTTCGATAAAGAAACCGAATGGTGAATACACCAAGAGCGAAGAAGAGCTCTGTAGTGTATTGCTACAAACGCATTTCCCGGGGTGTACAATCCTACCCGCAAAAGAGGTAGAGACACCGGCGGAAACACCAAGCTCTTCGCAAACATTAACACTCCCGGCGGAAGCATGGGTGGAAGTAAAAAACCTGATAGATGATGAGAAGGTGAGATGGGCGATCAGCTCTTTCCTTCCGTATAAATCACCAGGACCAGACGGCGTAATACCAGCCCTACTGCAATGGGGAGAAAAGCTCATTGTACCTAGACTTGTAAAAAAAATTATGGCATGTCTAGCACTCGGCTACAAGCCCAGGATCTGGAGAGAAGTGAAAGTAGTCTTCCTGCCGAAACCAGGTAAGGACGACTATACTGAACCTAAATCCTTCAGACCTATAAGTCTCACATCATTTATTCTGAAAACGTTAGAAAGAGTGTGTGATAGATTTATAAGGGACGGTCCCATGAGAACCAACCCTATACACCCAAACCAACATGCGTACCAAGCGGGAAAATCTACAGAGACCGCCTTACACGCAGTGGTCAGAAGTATAGAAAGCTCAATACTAAGCCAACAGTCGTGCCTGGCGGTATTTATAGACATCGAAGGAGCTTTTGATAAAACAAACTTCAGTAGCATCAGAACTGGATTGGAGAAACTAGGCACCAACCCTTACATGATAACCTGGATAACAAAAATGCTGGAATCAAGAATAATCTCTCCGGAAATCAGCGATAAAATCAAATGCAAAGTGGCCAAGGGCTGTCCACAGGGGGGTGTGCTATCACCACTACTGTGGGTACTAGTAGCCAACGACCTGGTGACACAACTCAACACAAGAGGATTCTACTCAATAGCATACGCCGATGACGTGACAATACTCGTGAACGGCCTTTTTATAAACACGATATTTAACCGCATGCAACTAGCACTACGGTACATAGAAACATGGTGCAAAAATAAAGAACTCTCAGTAAACCCCGCCAAAACTGAGATGGTACTATTTACAAAAAAAAAAAACACGGCAGTTACGGGCTGCCCAAATTCTTTAATAAAACACTAACACTATCAAAAGAAGTAAGTTTAATAAATATTTAAGAAATATTTAAGTGTATGGCTTGACCACAAATTAAGTTGGAGCAAGCACATGGAAGCAACACTTAAAAAAGCCACCATATCGTTCTTCCAGTGTAGGAAGATGGTAGGGAATGGATGGGGACTCCAGCCTAAAATATGTCGATGGATGTATATGGCTGTGGTGAGACCCATCATCACATATGGCTCCCTGGTATGGTGGCAACGAACAACACTATGCACAACTACAACACAACTACAGCAGTTCCAGAGAATGGCATGTGTGGCCATGACAGGCTGCATGAGGTCAACGCCATCAGCGGCACTGGAAATCATGCTAGGCATACCACCGTTGGACCTATTCGTACAGCAGGAGGCCAAATCGGCGGCCATAAGGCTATACAGTACTGGACAATGGAAAGGACAAATAGCAGATAAAGTACACTGCACAATTCTAGAAAAAGCATTCGGGGAAGTACCGGAAGCCATTATTGGAATTGATCGCATAAAAACAGTGTTCCTATTCAGTAGGAAATATGAAATCACAGCCAAGGGCTTGGAAACACCAACAATACCAAATCACAAAAGCATAACATTATACAGTGATGGCTCAAAGAAAAGCAAGAACACAGGCGGAGGTCTTTTCTCGCCGGAGCTTGACATTAAACTTTCCCTAAGCTTCGGAAAGGAGACGACAGTGTTTCAAGCTGAAACACTGAGTCTCCTACACGGGGTAATGCACTTGATAAATGATGCAGAGGGGAATGACATAACCTTTAAAACGGACTGTGCAGCCATACTAAGCTCACTAAAAAGACTGTTGACAAAATAAAAACTCATACTAGAATGCCACAAGGCACTCAACAGGCTAGGTGAGAAAAACAAGGTCACAGTCCAGTGGGTAAAAGGTCACCAGGGTGACCAAGGCAACTGGGAGGCAGACAAGCTAGCAAAATTAGGGGCAGAAAGGCCAGCAATCGGCCCTCCACCATTCTCGCCCTTTTCAGCGGAAACTCTACGAAAAAGGCTCAGAGAAGCCACAGTACAGCAACAAAACCTATTATGGTCTAGCAGAGAAGACTGCAAAAATTCAAAACTTTTTATAGACAAGTATAACCATAAATTTACGAATTACTTAATGAGACTGCCACGCAGTAAAATAAAAATACTAACAAGCCTTATTACAGGCCATTGTACACTAAACAAACACTTGACAATTACAGGTGCAATGGACAGCCCCCTGTGCAGGGGGTGCATGGAAGTGGATGAAACAGTAGAGCATATGCTACTGGCATGTCCATCAGCCATGAACATCACAACAGAAACCAGGATGGCTATCCTAGGAGACACAACAAACACCCACGAGCTCCTAGAACACCCAGGCCTCCTTCTCCAGCTGGTGCAGGAGTTAGGATGGCTGAAGTAGATGTGCAGGCGAAGGGGACATGCACAAAGGCCCCGCTCAAGTGGGCCAGGTGCAGGCACTACAACCCCCTTGTAGAAGATAGAAGATAGAAGCCCCAGGTCTTGGATTTTTATATGTGTGTGACATAGCTGTATCCTAGTGTGGGGCAGAAGCAATGAATATGCATGTAAGTATTTGTTAATGTCAATGTAAAATATGAAAAAATGATAATCATAATAATAAATAATATTGTGTGCACAACAAGGTTATGTTGTTGAATTTTGATTAAGTGTCAAATATATCTAATTAAAATGATCCTACTTTAAGTGCTTACATCAAGAAGAAGTTTGATTGATGACCATTTTACCACTGACTGCAAAGAATCATACAATTCCGTGACTACCATGACTTCTAATTAGCAGTCATAATCTTTTTATTTTATTTTATTTAAAGACGCTGATTGGCCAATAAGAAAATAGTAAAGTGAGGTTCATTACTTAAATTTGAGGTAAGTCTTTTTTTATTTCTATTTACAATTTTTTCTGTGTTTTCTCACATTGGTATATCAGACTACTATAAAATGCATGTCGGTACAAAAATATACAATGGTTGCAATGACATTTGTTTCACATAGACTAAGAGGTGGTTTTTTCAGCTACTCAGAAGTACAAGTCTCACAGTTTTAAGAGCTACCATTCAAATAGAATCTCTAGATAAGTCAGTCGAGCGCCGCAAGCCGGGCAAGATGTGAAATGATGTGCTTGTGTGCAGTTTTTGGACCGCGAGCCTATTTTGAAGAGAGGTTAATAGGGCCAAAAATCAACCACAATAGCAATACAACTACAGTAGTTCCAGAGAATGGCATGTGTAGCCGTCACAGGCTGCATGAGGTCAGCGCCATCAGCGGCACTAGAAATCATGTTAGGCGTACCACCATTGGATCTATTCATACAGCAGGAGCATTGAGTTGGAGGCCAAATTGTCAGCCATAAGGCTATACAGTAAAGGAAAATGGAAAGAACAAATAGCAGTTAAAAGACACTGCACAATTCCAGCAAAGGCATCCCGAGAAGTGCTGGAAGCTATTATTGGAATCAATCTCATCAACACAGAATTGTAGTAAATATGAAATTACAGCGAAATACCCACAAAAACAAATCATAGAAGTATAACAATACAAAGAGCAATTAGCCCTCCACCGTTCTCGCCCTTATCGGAGGAAGCTCTACGGATATGGCTCAAAGAAGCCACAGTAGAGCAACAAAATTATTTGTGGTCTAGCAGTGAAGACTGCAAAAACACAAAACTATTCATAAATAAGTATAACCATAATTTACTAATTACATAACCATTGAGTTGGCGGAGCCATTTTGGCGAAAACATGTTAAGTGGTAAGATGGCTGCCGTTTCGAAATTTGCGAACCTGAGGTAAACTTGTGCGTAATAAAATGCAAATTCTGCGTTTTTTTGTATGGAAAGCGTATAAGACTGTATACATTTTTAGATTTTTGTTGAGCTAAGCTAACTAAATGTTGTTTCCAATATTTTTCGTCATTTTTTGAGAATTTATAAAAAAAATGGCAAAACGAAAAAACGCCCCACAAAAAAGATGTCCAAACTTTTTTAATGAAAACCACAGAATAGCTTAGGCTGGTTAGTCTGTGGTAAACCCGATAAAAATATTGCTAGAATGTTAAAATCTGTACAAAAAAATAATGTTTAATAAGCGCATTCGAATCCCGGCCGCACAGGTTACATGCCAATTGCAGTATTTTTTCTATGCTCGGTGCGGGCGCTTGCCAATCCAACGGCTAATGATTGCCACACAGAAAAATAAAAATAGTAACAAGCCTTATTACAGGCCATTTACTAAGAAGCCTTATTACAGCAAACACTTAAAAATTACAGGTGCAACAGACAGCCCCTTATGCAGGGGATGTATGGAAGTGAATGAAGCAGTAGAGCACATGCTGCTGGCATATCCATCCACAATAGAAACCAGGATGGTTATCCTAGGTGACACAAAAACCACCCACAAGCTCCTAGAACACCCAAACCTCCTACTTCAGCTGGTGCAGTTGGGACGGCTGAACTAGTTGTGCACAAAGGCCCCGCTCTAGTGGGCCAACTGCAGGCGCTACACCCCCTTAAAGAATATAGAAGGGCCAAAAATCACTGTAAGCTCCTAGTAGAAAAAGAACAAACAAACAATCTTACCTCATGTGGAAGATGTCTTACAACAACTTTATAACCTCTAACTCGAATTATCTGATACATGTAGTTGAAGATCGCATGCTTCAGTGCGTCTGGAGAATCTTTATCTTTGATCAGGCTCAGAAACTTGGCTAGAATCCTGTCTAAATGTGGATCAAGTAAATGAGGTTGCTCATAATATTGTTTCAGAATTGTGTAAAGTTTCTCGTACTGGACCTCATACTCCGGTGTCTGGTAGATATTTTTCACATTGTCAATCATGCTGATGACATCGTCCACTTCGGAGAAGTGCTCCAGAGCGCAACCGAGCCCGACATTGTCGCAGTCGTCGTCTCTATTCAGCTCTACATCAAGAGCCACCATTTTTGTATGGTTTAAGGTCTTTCACGGGTCAGCCAAGGTTCGCGTTGAATCTCAACAAGGCAAACACCAATATATGATATGCTGTAACTCACTATTTTCATCACTTTTTCCAAAGGTTTTTTTAAAAACAATGAAAGTGCAACAAGAAAACAAAACAGCCGCACCAGAAAATGACAACTTTTTTTTTAAATTTCACGGAGCCTGCAGTTCAGTGCAGTTAGAAACACAATTTATTTTGGTGTCCAGAAAGCTAACAAAATGAATAATAATATTCCGTAGTAAAATAACTCTATTTCGGGAACCAAATTTTGTGGAAATCTACAATTACTGAAAAACTCTCGATAAAATCGATATAATTCATAAACAAAGAAAGCGTAATATTAGATTACTACCACTTTTTCTGCAACTTTTTATTACTGGCAGCACTACATGTGTTTAATCGTCACGAATCAGTCAATTTCAAAGTATCTTATTATTATTTGTGCCGTTCGGCTTTGAGTGAGACCCTCAGGCCGTGGGGCCCTGACGCTCTATGAGTCCTCAAAGACAAAGTTAAAGTCAAAGTAATTTATTACTGTAGATATTTACATATACTTAGCAAACGTCATTTTTTGCCTTAAATAATTACAAAATTATAAACAGCTAGGTCTGTGTTGAGCTAGATTAACCCTAAACAGTTCCGTCATTTAAGTAATCTTGAACATTGTAATATCCCTTTTTCGACAAAGTCGCTTTAACATGCTTTTTAAATTGCTCAAATGGCAATTTCAAAATCTCCAGAGGTATCTTATTATAGTAGAGAAGGCACTGACCCTTGAAAGAATTGCTAACCTTCGCGAGTCTAAAGCGGGGCACACATAGTCTTTAATTATTTCCTAGGTTAACATTACAGCTATCGCTAAGTTCGGAAAATGTTGTAAGATTCTTGCGTACATACATTATATTATCGAAAATAAATTGACTAGCTACAGTTAGTATGACAATTTATTCAAAAAGCTCTCTTAAGGAGTCTTTTCGTTTTAAATTATAAATTGCTCGAATAGCTCTTTTCTGTAAAATAAAAATAGTTTGAATATCCGCTGCTTTCCCCCACAACAAGATACCATAGGACATGACACTATGAAAGTAACTAAAATATACTAGCCTAGATGTAGCCACATCCGTGCTTTGTCTGATGTTCCTAACAGCGTAAGCCGCAGAACTTAATTTACCAGCTAATTTATCTATGTGGGGTCCCCACTGAAATTAGTTATCAATGGTTATTCCAAGAAACTTCGTATCATTTACTAATTCTAACGTGCTGTTGTCTAACACTAAACTGTTCTCAACTTGCCTGACATTTGGAAGTGAGAATTTGATACACTTGGTTTTACCAGCGTTTAAAAATAAATTATTAATTGTAAACCAATTCAGGGTTATTATCATTACCATTATCATCATCGAAATCTTCTTTTTGTCTTTCAATTTTGAAGACCATTGAAGTATCATCAGCAAAAAACACTATGTCAGTTAATTTCTCCACCATGAAAGGCAGATCGTTAATATATACCAGGAATACGAAAGGGCCTAATATGGAACCTTGTGGAACGTCAATTTTGCATCGTGGAACCTGATGCATCAGATTTAACGCCGTTTACTTCTGCCTTTTGAATTCTATTGCTTAGGTATGATCTTAGTAGATACAACGCTTTATTTCTAACTCAGTAATGATTTTATTTAATTAATAGAGTATTATGATTTACACAATCAAATGCCTTCGACAGGTCGCAAAAACTCCGATAGCATCCTATGCGGCCTCCCATGTAGAATAAATATGAGATATAAGGCCTATATAATAACTGCATCCGTAGTCGATTTACCCCTAGTGAAACCGTATTGTTTGGCGTGGAGTTGTTTTGTACGTTGAAGTGTGAGAGCATTTGATTGAGTATAATCTTTTCAAATATTTTACTTAGTGTTGGAAGAACAGATATTGGTCTGAAATTTGAAGGATCACCCTTATAACTGTGTTTCATGAGGTCTGGGAAAGCCCCATCGTCAACACATTTATTGATTAAATAAACTAAGTGTGGGGCGGGGCTATAACTAGAATTACTTAACCATTGACTTTGACTGATGTACCCCACAGATCTTCAGTGTTTTTTAAGTTAAGTAATCTAAACGTTTTGACAATGTCCTTGGGATAAACATGATGAAATTTTAAATATACCTTACTGACGCTAGCGTTAACTTTTAATAAAGTCTCTGCTTCATATGGACATGAATTTAGACGATCTGTTGTGAATAAGTATACATTGGTGAATAATGTTTCAAAAGCTCTAGCAACATCAGCGCTGGATTTAACAACATCATCACCTATCTTCAGGCAGAAATCATTGTCCCTTGGTATAACTTTGCCAGTTTCACGGTTTATTATTTGCCAAACTGTTTTCATTCTATTATTTGAATTTTGTATTTTTTTTAATGTGTAAAGTTCTTGCAATTCTACAAACCAACTTGAAAGTTTTGGAATATTGTTTAACATAGTCATGAAATTTTCGATCAAAGTTATAGGTTTTTTGTTCATAAAGGTCATACAAGATAATTCTACTTTTACGAATTCCAATGTTGCCCAGTCATTAAATTTACCGTTGTAGTCACTGACTTTCTTTAATTTAAAAACTTTATTGAATTCTGTCTGAATAATATTGAAGAAGTCTGAGTAGATTTTATTTGGGTTCTGTTCATTAAAATCCGGTACTGGCAAATTTATATCTAAGTTTTGTCTTATATGTCTCTTGTCTATGGGATGTAGTAGGCCTATAAAGATTAAAGAACCACTTCTATCAGCAGTCTTTCTATTGTAACAACTGACAATTTTGTAATGATTTATATTAAAAGACATCATATTTCCATAAACCAGTGTTGTGTAACACAAATAACATCAATGTCAAAATTTTTTAGAAATAATTCTAATACAAATTCTTTGCCACGTAGCCGCTGGATGTTTTGATGGGTAATGTTTAAGTGGCTCTTGTGTGCTAGAGATTTCCTCTATTGTCTTATGAACTAATTTAAATTACTTGGAACAGATTCCAATGTTGCATGCAAAGTATGATAAACAGTATGATAACAGCATAATTCCCAATAGGGGTGCATGTCATATTACTCTTAACATAAGCTGATGTCAAGTTGGGACTTCCGTCAGGTGGCGCTTCCAAGCAATACATACTTTTGCCGCCTCCGCAGTTTTAATTCGTAAACACTAGTAAAAAGTCAAAGTTACAGTGATGTTTTTTGGCCTGGCCGAAATGGCGTTACGTGTGGACCACGGATGGGCGCATCTTTGCCAGACGGGAGAATCAGTCCACCAAGTACCGGCTGCGCGAAGAGGCTGACTAAGGTCGTGTTTTTGGATAGTGATATTGTTAGTGCGAATTTTGGCGGCTTCTTTGTCTTCTCTAATCGACTTTTAATAAATTTGTTAAGTCTAATGTTCTTGAAGGCAGTATTCTTGTGCTTATATTTGTTGTGCTCACATTTTTTATTCAATGGTTTTCCTGCTGTATGTGCTTGCGGGGCTGTGGAGGGGTTCAGATTACGCATGACGACAGGTGCAGTCCCACAGATTACACAATATCACAAATTAACAACCTTTAAATGTCATATAAGACCGGGTCTTAATTATCTAATTACCTATTATTAAATTATAGTTGCTTACACTAATGATATTTACAATAAATCACATCTTAATCTTAATGAATCGTTGTGAATTTTTGTGTGTATACACAAAAATTTACAACGATTCATACTATACACAAACAGGATTAATAATAAAAATTCAATAAGTTTAAGTCCTTAAAGGTTTGTTTCTGGAACGCTGGTTCCCTAGGCACTGGACATGATGAGATCACAGTTGCAGTGGAGCAACAAGATTAGATTATAGAATATAGATAGATTTAGAAGGCAAGATTACACCCTCATCCAGAGTGTACTGCTGGTGTAGAACAGTGAATAGTAGATGTGGCTATCAATGAATATAAATAATGTAAGAATTATTGTCGGAACCGCTTACCGTCCACAATGGTTGGGGGTTGATACTTTCCTTGATGCACTGACTGATTCGGTAACTAGTTTTTCTCACTTTGACAAAATAGTATTATTGGGTGACTTTAACATAAATTTACTTGACACTGGAAATATCATGACATCTAGATTACAGGATTTTTTTATTTGTACCAAACTGGTGAACGTTGTTGACAAACCGACTCACTTCACCGACAATAGTGCAACTTTAATAGATGTAGTTTGTACGGATGTCTATGTACTGTCGGTATCTGTTGATCACATCCCTGATCTTGTTCATCACGCAATAATAACAGTCGTATTTAAAATAAAAATAAAACAAGTCCGTTCTATTGATTATAGGCCAATTAAAAATATTGATATGAACATTTTTGAAATCGATATAAATAATGTAGATTGGGAGGAGATTCTGCATTGTGACAGTGTGGACCTGTTGATGACGGATTTCAGTAGCCACATTCTTGAGGTTTATGAAAATCATGCCCCACAGCGTAAATAATAAGAGTTCGGGAAGTGTCAAAGCCATCGCTTACCATTAATATTAGGTATATGATGAGACTCCTCGACAGGGCATACGCTACATACAAACAATCTCAATTAGTCGTACACAAGGAACAGTATAACACACTCAAAAGTCTTGTTAAAGTGAGTACTTATGCTGAAAAGAAGGCGTTCTTTGAACAAAATATAAACAACAATGTTTGCAACCCAAAGAAACTGTGGAAAAGTCTGAAGGATACAGTTTTACCGAAAAATTACAATGAACTGCCCGAACACCTTAGTGACCGAAATCAGATGATTGACCACGTCCTCAATATACCCGGAGACGGAGACCCTCAATATACTTCGAGTATCATAGCTTTGGTAGTGCTACGTTTCAATTGCACCCAGTCAATGAAAGTGATGTCGACAAAATTATTCTAAACCTCCCATCTAATGCCTGTGGTAGTGATGGAATTAATATGAGCATGACATTGTTGACACTCCCTACAACCATTAGCGCTATAACAGCAATCGTGAATAAATCAGTAACTACAAAATTTGTAATTTGGCGACACCATTTACCAGGACCTTTGGATCATGCATAATAGTATTTGATTTTTTGAGCCCAATATCATACACTTCGATTTATTTGGGTTAAGGACTAGAGTGTTAGAAGACGCCCATTGCGATATGCGGCCCAGATCTTCATTCAGAGCCTCCACTCCCATACGGGGATCATTGTCAACTGATATGTAAATTTGAAGATCATCGGCATACAAGTGATAATAACTGTTAATTATACTTCGAGTGATGTCTGCACTATATATTATAAACAGAAGGGGTCCACGTATGGATCCTTGTGGGACTCCTCTATTCAGGGTAGCTAGCTGTGACTGCATCTGAGATTCGTCTGTCTTATCCAGCACCACCCGTTGACAGCGATTGCTAAGGTAGCTACTAAACCATTTTATGGTAGGAACATCGAAGCCATAGAAACCCAGTTTTGACAGCAGTAGGGGAATGTTTAAAGCATCGAAAGCCCTGGAAAAATCTAGGAGAGCGAGTATGGTTCCCCTGCCCCGGTCATGAGAAGACAGGATATTATCCACCACATCTAACAGGGCCGACGCAGTACAACGCCCCTTTCTGAACCTGGACTGGCGTTGAGGCAGGATGTTATTACTCTCACAGTATTTTGAGACCTGGTTATATATCACTTTTTCCAAAATTTTAGATAGATACGGTAAGATACTTATTCAACGTAGGTCACTTATATTTACAGGTTGTCAATTTTCGGTATAGGACAGACATTTGCAGTCTTCCATTGGGATGGAAAAATTGAAGAGGCTATAGACCTATTTATAATAGCAGTTATGACTTCAAGAGTACTAGGCAGGTTTACTAAAATCATAACCTCGATTATTCCATCAGCTCCTCTAGCATTTGAACTTATGGCAAGGATTGTTTTGGCTACACAGCTCTCATCTATCTGGTCTAAGAAAAACTCAGCCTGACTGTATCCATTAAATTCAAAATAGGTTAGACGTGAAATAGAAACCGCACCAGCGCCAGGAACTTTTAAAAAGTTTAAATTAATTTCGCGTAGAGGCGTCCCTCAGGGCTCAATCTTGGGACCACTTCTCTTTATTTTGTACAGTGCGGACATTATAGATAATATCAAACACAGTAGGTGCCATTTGTATGCTGATGACCTTCAGTTGTATATAGAAGTGAATAATGATAACATCGAGGAGGCTGTCAGGCATATATGGTCTGCCAACAATGCTCTGGTTTTGAACCCCTCTAACTCAAAATTCCTAATTCTTGGCTCAAAGAAACAAGTAAAAACCCTTTTGCGATGAAAATGTATAAAATTAAGATCCAATATTGTTACCAAAAATCATGCAAATAAACTTATTTGATTTGATTTGATTTGATTTCTGACTTTGATCCTGAAATCACTATCCTAGGTGTACGCTTGGATCGAGTCACTGAGGCAAGAAACTTGGGCTTGCTCATGGACAGTGAGTTACGGTTTGAAAAACACGTAGTAGAAGTGGCAAAGAAGTGTTTCTATCGGCTCCGAGTCTTATACAAGATAAGAAGATTTCTTAGTGTCGATATGCGAGTCAGGTTGTGCGAATCTCTGGTGCTCTCTAAAATTAACTATGGCCTGTTAACAAATGTATGGCCTAATAACAAATGGAGAGGTTGATACAACGGGTACAAAATGCCTGCGCTAGGTACTGTTTCAACATCCCTCCGCGTACACATGTAACACCGTACTTCAACAGTGCTGATATGTTGAAAATGACGGAAAGACATGAACGTTATTTTTCAACTCTTTTGTTCGGCGTCATAAATACTGGTAAGCCTGAATACCTTTTTGAAAAACTGTCCTGGAGAACCTCGCGCCATCACAACAATAGAACGACCACCAGCGTCTTGTCCGTCCCCCGCCACGGGACTGCGGCGTTTCGTGGTAGCTTCATCTTGCTACAAAATGTTGGAATAATATATCTCCTCCACTCCGAGAGCTCAAATCAAAATTCAGATTAAAAAAATTAATTCGAGGAAGGATATTATTACAACAAAAGCAAGATACCTGAAGCTGCCATGACAAAGCACTGCGTACTGCGTTCTACGTACCACCCGAAATTTGTCCCGATACCGCAATGTGTTATAATATATATATATATATATAGTCAAGTCATAAGTTCTGTCACATGTGCAATATGAAATAATTAAGACATGTTTATTATTTATGTAAACATTTATATAGCAAAATGAACTTAATAAAACATAGATTCTTATGGTAATAAAGTTTATTCAAAATGACCCCCGCGATTTTGAATACAGCCCTTTATTCTGCGCGGCCAGTCGTCTATCGCAGCACGAACGAGGTCCATGTCAATATCGGCGGCTGCCTTAATCAAGGATGCCTTGAGTGACTCCAAATCAGGATGAGGCTTTGAGCAGGCCTTTTCCTCCAAGTGTTGCTATATCTTGTAATCTAACGGACTCAAATCTGGACTGGAGGAGGGCCAGTCTTCGTGCCGGATGAAGTCGATTTCACGCGCCGCCAGCCAGTCTTGTGTGCTTTTCGCTCTATGAGCTGGCGCAGAATCTTGTTGGAATACCCAGTGCCTGTTATTAAACATGGTATGAGAAACAGGTTCCACAAGGTTCTTGAGGACTGTATTTTGATACACAACTGCATTCGTTTTTACGCCTTTCTCACAAAAATGTACCTCAGTTAAGCCCCAATAAGAGACTTCCAAACAAACCATGAGCGAGGATGGAAAATGACCTCGTTGGACACGCGGAATACGGTTGCTCACTTCTTCAGTGCTGTGTGCGTACACCTTATCATTTTGTTTGTTGTAGCTCTCTTCCACGATGAAAATTTTTTCATCCGAAAAAAGAATATCCCGATGCTTTTTTCCCGCGTACCGCTTCAACAAAGCGCGGCATCTCTTCAGACTCAGGTCCATTAAACGAGCGTCCAAACGATGTCCTGTTTTTCTTCGATATGCCCTAAGCCCTAAGTCTTCATTTAACACCCTTTTCACCGTGGTCCTTAACCCCATCTGAAGGGCCAACAGTTTCTGCTTACGTTTGGGATTTCTTTGATTTCGCGCCTTCACAGCTTTTATCACTGCTGGAGTCCTAACAGAGCGAGGGCGACCACTTCTTGACCTGTCATCTACACTAGAGTCTTCATTGTATCGTTTTATGGTACGATAAACGAATCTTTTGGTTAATTTCAAATTTTTCAGTAAGTCGAAAATCTGAATTGGCGCGTAACCGCAACGATGCAACGCAATAACTGCGACACGGTCTTCTTTAAGTGTCCACTCCATATTTAAAAATGAGGAAAATTTTAAAAAGTACACATTTTTATTTTCATGAAAAATTCGAAATTCGAATTCAATAAACTTTTTTGTGGCCAGCGTTCTAAATTCAAAAGTTTTTATTGTGTGACAGAACTTATGACCTGACTATGTACATATATATTTCGTTGCGTACGTCATTTCAATTCATTACGACATTATTAATTAATTAAGTGTGACATTATTATTCAATACAATTAAATCCAAATATTTATTTATTCATTAATCCGTAATACAATTCATATTTCCATTTTTTTCCGAATTTACATATATTTTTTTATTTGTTTTATTTGCTTACACATTTAGCTTAGTGTTTACCTGGTGACATTTTTTTTAAATTCAACTGTTCTTTTGGGCCCTAGACTGAAAACCAGCAAAAGTGCTCAGACTATGCTGAGTCTGAGCCCTTTTGCTGTCGCAGCATGTGCATATAGCATTGTAGTGAGGTACTAATTTATTGAAGCACACACTAACATTTAATAGGTAATATGTTTATGGCGGCTTTTAATTGTCTATGGAATCTTTCGACTAGACCGTTGCAGGCTGGGTGGTATGCCGTCGTTCTTTTGTGGTGGAATCCAGCTATCTCTGACAGGTACTTGAATAGAGCGGATTGAAATTGTGTTCCTCTATCAGTTATAATTTCAGCTGGACATCCGAAGCGGGCTATCCATCCTGACAGGAGAGCTCTTGCTACTGTTTCGGCTGATATATCTGTGATCGGTATCGCCTCGGGCCATCGTGTGAATCTGTCTACTGCGGTTAAGCAATATTTGTAGCCATGGGATACTGACATTGGTCCGATCAGGTCGATATGCAGGTGAGTAAATCTTGCTCTTGGAATTTGAAATGTGCCTAGAGGGGACGACACATGCCTTGTTATTTTTGATCTTTGGCATGCGTGACATGTTCTGGCCTACTCACGGCAATCTTTGCGTATATTTGGCCAAACGTAGCGCTGCGATATCAGTTTTATTGTTGCGTTAGCGCCGGGGTGGCTCAATGAATGCAGGTTTTCATAGACTGGACGTCGCATTTCTTTCGGTACGTACGGTCGAGTTATGTCAGTTGTTGCATCTCCATATAGTTTTATGTCCGTTCCAGGTATTGAGATCTTTGTCAGTCTTAGTGATGTCTCTCCGTCCAGTAAGTTTTTTAATTCTAAATCGTTTTTTGTAGTTTTGCCAACGTTGCCAGATCTATTGGTTGTGATAGTTCCTCTATTCTTGAAAGGGTATCCGCCACAACATTATCTTTTCCGGATATGTGTTGTATATCTGTGGTGAATTGCGATACGTAATCCAGGTGGCGAAATTGTCTCGGCGAGCATTTGTCTTTTCGCTGATGAAATGCGAAGCAGATTGGTTTGTGATCAGTGAAAATCGTAAAATGACGGGCTTCAACGAAATGGCGAAAGTTTTTTATTGCCTCATAAACAGCCAGTAGCTCTCTATCATACGGTGAGTATTTCTGCTGTGCTGGAGTTAGTTTTCTTGAAAAGAATGCCAGCGGTTGCCAGTTGCCGCTGTTGCATGCTGTTGTAGGACCGCTCCTAGTGCAGCATCCGAGGCATCTGTCACTATTGCTAATTTTGCCTTCAGATCTGGGAATGCTAGGAGTGCAGCTTGGCATAGACTCTCTTTGCAATTTTCAAATGCCTTTGTTGTTGTTTCATCCGAGATATCCACTGGATGTGAACCTTTTATTGATCCGACGAGTAGAGCATTAAGTGGTGCTTGTAATTTCGCCGCGTCGAGTATGAATCTTCGATAAAAGTTGATCATCCCCAGAAAGCGTCTTAGTTCTCTGGCGTTTTTTGGTATGGGGAAGTTCTTCATTGCTTCGACTTTGGTTGCTTCTGGTTTCACGCCTTCTGATGATACGTTATACCCCAAGAATGTGACTTCTGATACGCCAAATTTGCATTTGGAAGTGTTGATGACCATGTTATATTCTTTTAGCCTGGTGAATATCTGGTGCAGGTGGACTTCGTGGGATTTTTCATCTGTTGAGTATATTAAAAAATCGTCCAGGTAGGGGTAGCAGAATTCGTTGAGTCCGCGGGTCATTTCGTCGACGAAGCGCTGGAAGGTCTGACCCGCGTTTCTTAGACCGAAGTTCATGAATGGATATTCAAATAGTCCGAAAGGTGTAGTTATTGCGGTCTTGCATATGTCTTCCTCCGCGTCTTTTAGCTGGTTATAAGCTTTCACCAAATCGATTGTCGAGAATACATGACAGCCTGACAAATTATCAGCAAAGTCATGTATGTGTCGTATCGGGTAGCGATCGGGTATTGTTCTCGCGTTTAGTTGGCGGTAGTCTCCACATGGCCTCCATCCTGCATCTTTCTTTGGTGCTAGGTGAAGCGGTGATGACCAGGGGCTGTCTGATGGTCTGACTGTTCCACTCATTAGCATTACGTCGAACTCTTGTTTGGCAATTTTTAGTTTGTCCGGTGCGAGACGACGTGGTGTGCTGAATACTGGCGGGCCTGGTATAGTCTTTATGTGGTGGACTGTGGTATGGTTGCTGCTGCGATTGGTACCTGAAGGGCGTGTGATCTCAGGAAACTCCTTTAAAATGTTCATGTATTTCGATTCGCCCGTCAATGTCTTTACTGAAGATATTGTGACCGATGAAGATACTGATACTGCTGACGACGTAAGAGTGGTGGTGTTGTCTATAAGTCGTTGGTTTCGAACGTCGACCATCAAATTGAAAAATGATAGAAAATCGACGCCGATAATTGGCTTCGTGACATCTGCTACCGTGAATCGCGAAGGGAAGTCTCTGCGTAGCCCCAGGTTGAGAATCATGTGCACATATCCGTATGTTGCTATGTTCATCCCGTTCGCAGCATACAGCGTATAGTCGGTTTTGGGTCGGCTTTGTCGTAGTAATTGTTTTGGTAAGACACAAAGATCGCTGCCTGTATCAACTAAAAATTGTGTCTTGGTTTTTTGGTCTGGGACAAAGAGGCGACCTAAGCTTGGACGATCGGTTGCTGCCATTAGCGACCGCCCTGATGGTTTTCCTTCTTGAAGTCGCACGGCTGCTGGCATTTAGTCGACTTTTCTCCGAATTTATTCCTGTTGTGCTGGTACACAACGGGAAGCGCCGATAAGTTTATTGAGATCGTTTGTTGCTGTTACTGCGATTGTGCTGACTTGCTCGTGTCTGTGTTCTGCCACTGCGATTCTCGGCCGTTAGGGCCTCCACTTTTCTTGTAAGTTCCGCTATTTGTCTCACCATGGCATCTAGTTGTGGTGCTGGGATGGCTGATGTAGCGGCTACTTGTGGTGTCGGTGATACAATATCCATTACGGCGTCGGCCAGGTCCGCGAGGCTTTTGAGGTCGGAGCGTGGCTGAGAAGCTATGGCTGTTTGGACGTGTGTAGGCAGCCTGCTGGTCCATATAGTCTTTAAAAACTCTTCAGGAATTTGGTTACCGGCGAGGTGGCGCAAGTGACGCAGAAACTGTGATGGCCGTCGATCTCAGAGTTCTTCGTGCGTAAGTAATTGTTTGACCTCTTTCTCGCGTGAGTGTGACAAGCGTTTTATCAGTTCTGTTTTTAATGTTTCATAGCTGGTCCCCGCTGGCGGTGCGGTAATAATGTCTTTTACTTCCGCGGCGTATCTGTGGTCCAGTTGCGACACGATATAATAAAATTTTGTTTGGTCATATTTTATTCTTGAGAGAACGAAGTGGCCTTCCACCTGCGCAAACCATACGGCTGGTTCCTCAGGCCAAAATGGTGGTAGTCTCACACCGACACGAAACACATCATTTGACGCCGTGTGAGCCGAGTCTTGTTCCGTCGCGTCGTTATTTGCCGTCGTCATCGTGGAACAAACCACTATTTACGGGGTCACCACTGTAGTGAGGTACTAATTTATTGAAGCACACACTAACATTTAATAGGTAATATGTTTATTTATTACTTTACAGGTTGTTTACGTGCAAATTGTATTCGCGGATAAGAGCGGGAGCGACGTGCGTCCGACGCTGAGTAGGATTAGCGACTAACTCGGTGGTCGGCAAGCTCGCCCGACCGGCCAGCGCAGTCGCAGGACCGCATTCTTTCTATTGTTCTTATATCGCGCATCGTTTACACGGCGCGATTTCAGTAGATGATTATTTTTCTGTCTTTCTTTCTTTATGTTTTAGATCACATCGCCACAGCAGTGAAACCACTCCAAACTATATCTTTAAAAAAATGTTATGAACTGGTAATTAATTATATTTTTTGTCTTGTTTTTGTTGATTTTATGGCTGTGTTTTACATTGTGTTACTTTTATTTTATTATTTTTATCAGTGTTATGTTTTTATGCTGATATAGTAAATAAATGGCATTCTATTGTATTCTATTCTATTCTAAGTTGAACTTTGTTAAACCAACGATAGCTGCGTCGCTTATATTATAAGCTAACAATGTAGCTACTAATTTTCTATATTTATTCGACAGGTACAATGTATCCTGTGTCAAAGTAAAGTTATTAATACAATTATTCATGTCGAAATATAAAATAGCATCGCTGTGATGACAAGTTAAATTAAATAAATGAATATTCATTCTATGCACAGATTTGTTCTGTAGTTCTTTCAAATTACAGGCATATGGAAAATTGCATAGTATAAATTTGCATTTCATCCTACTATGTAAGTCTAAAAGTATTTCAACACTTTTATTCAAATCATTCCGACTAATGTTTGAATGATTTCCCACCATAGTTACAATAGTGCTGTACTCATCATAGATACCGCGACTAATTATCTTCACAAGATCTACAAATGAACTATTTGGACAGCAAATGTTCGTTACTTTTTGGTTAAGCCGGTAATGTAATAGAGGCCCAAATCCTGCAACTACTTTGTCGACATCTCTGAGCGGCTCGTCGAAGCGTCAGGAGACCGAAGAGTTGGCACCTACCTCGCTCAACGCATCAGCATTGCGATACAGCGAGGTAACGGTGCCAGCGTCTTGAGTACACTCCCGCCCGGCAGCGATCTCAGTGAAATTTTCAATTTAGTTTAGTACAGTTTTAGTTTAGTTTTATACATATTATAAAATAAAATAAATTTTATAGGCTATCTTACTATAAATCTGTGAATATCACTACGAAAAACCCAAACAGTAAGTAAGTAAGCAGAGTTTCGTTTTTCTGAGGAAAAGCCCCTCCATTCTGATGTTGTTTTTTTTTGCAGTTGGTACCCAGATAGCGCAATTCAATATTAAGATGGCTATAAAAAAATGGGAGAGATGAGAATTTTTTTCATATTTTTTTGTTGAAAACATCACTATAATTATAAACAAAGCTAATTTTAGTTTACAGTTACCACTTTTTCTGTAACTTTATATTACTGGCAGTACTACGTGTTTTTTATTATCACGGAAACCCACAGAGTAAGTAAGTAAGCAAAGAGTTTCGTTTGTCTTTAGAAAAACCATTCCATTCTGAAGTTGTTTTTGTTTGCAGTTGGTACCCAGATACGTAGTATCTTATTATATGTCTGTGCCCAGATAGCGCATTTCAATATTAAAATGGATATGAAAAAAATTGGGAGGATGAGTTTTATTTTTTATTCACACTTTATACGCCGCACGCACTCTATCGTGGAGTTTCTTTTTCGCTCGTTCCTTGATCCTTGTTGACGAGATGTTTCGAGTTTTTGACTCCGACGGACTTTGGATTAGGTTAGTGTATTTCAGGGAATTGTTATTATCATGGACTTACGTTACTTATTATTGATAATTTAGAAAGGTCAGACCGGAAAGAAGTGTCGTTTAACGTTTTGGGATCGGACATGCACGTCTCTGGATTTATTATTATCCTTATATAGTCTGTGGATTTATTGCAGTTCGGAACGACTCATCTTTATTGTTACAGATGTAGTGAATAATCCTTTCCTATCGGCAAAACTCGGAACAACGATAACACCCGAATGGTGCCGATGTGTCTATGAATTACTGTATTATTAAATTACGTGTAGGTATCAAATAAATCGCATACTTTATTTATCAATGTCAAATGTCACGTTGCCCGTTTGACGTATATTACACTGAGATGTTAAAACCACCACGATTATATCATATAAAGAATTCGTTAGGTAAACAAAAATGTAACTAGTTACTGAGGACGTTTTATTTCAATAAAACGCACTGATAAAAACCAAATTCCGTTTGGGATGATCTAATGATTCTATAAGGATTGGAACCCCAAAAGTCTAACTATAAGTCCTAACTACAGTAGCATTTTGCAGACCTTTTTTATAACAATAAATTTTTGTAATTAAATAAAAATACTATGACATAACAAAAAAGACACCTCAACATAAAACAAAACAAACCAGCAGATAAATTAATATAAATAAATATGATTTTCTGATGAACGATTTCGATTATGACAGCGGGATAAGAGGAGGAGGAGCGAGGTGGACAGTGTGATTCGAAACAATACTTCCAACTTCCATATCACAGTCAGAATCAGAACTATTTTCTGGTGTATCATCGTCAGAGTTTTCATGGACGGTGATTACAAAACTAGCCATATAATTTTCCAACTCAGGTTCGTGTTTTCGGTACTTGTTTTCGCATATGATGGCGTGGTCACATACTTTGGCCCAAACATCGGAACCAATCATATTAACCTTTTCCTGTACCAATTGTTTCACAGTAGTCATATTCATACTGATGTTTCTTTTGGATACTTACCCCTTTATTTGAGACCATATGTTTTCAATCGGATTGAAATCAGGATGATATGGTGGAAATCTTAGTACGCTGTGTCCATATTCGTTCATAAGTTTATCTATAGAGTATTCTGCAAAGTCTTGTTTGTACTTGCAAATAATTTCATATATTTTAAGTTTTGTTAATGACGGATCAATCGGAACGTTATGTTTGGATAGCCAATCAATCATGTCTTGCTTCCTGGTATTTGAATTAGGAGGTTTTTCTACGTACTTATTATGACATGCAGCATTATCTACTACTAGTACCGAATGTGGAGCTAAGTTTGGAATGAGTTGATTACGAAGCCATTTTTCATAGTTTTCATTGTTCATCGCGTTATGATAGTCACCTGTTTTATCAGTAGACTGATACATTAACAATGCCCCAGGTATAAACCCCTTTCTACTACCAGCGTGCACTTTTATAAGACGTTGTCCTTTAGAAATTAACTGTTTCACTCCGTTTTCTGACGAGTCAGCCCAGCTTTTACCTGCCAAATGTGAGGTATGGATGTATGTTTCATCCATATAAACAATCTTTCTCCCTTGCAATCTGTACTTTTTTATCGCGGCTAAAAACTTTACTCTTTTTGAACGAACATCATCTTTTTCGATAAGTAATTTTCTGTTGTTTTCAACTTTTTTATACCGAAATCCCATTTTTCTAAGAATTTTTCTTAGCGTAAAGTCACATCCCTTAAAATTTATGGCTTCGGATAACTTGGACTTCAGGGCTTTAATTGTAGGTACTTGTTTGTATATCAAATGGAAATTATACACTAATCGGCGTATTACTTTGTAGTCAACATCGTCAAGACCTAGACAAAATAATTTATTTGGTCTACCCAACTTTGCCGACTTCGGACTATTGGAGGTGGATTGATTTATGTATTCTTTTTGCAATATTTTATTTACTGTTCGTTGAGAAATTCCACTGGCCTCCGAAACTCGTTATTGGACTTTACAAAAGTAAGCAGTATAGTTGGTATGTTTGAATTTATCATTTTCAGTTAAGAAATATAAATAAATATTGAAAATAACTTCGCAGGCTTGCCGATCGTTTATTCCCTTTTCTTAGTACTTTCGGCATGTCTGTTATAAATTGTTAATGTGGATCGAATAAAATCAATGTTTATTATTTACAAAAATGACAGACAAGAGTGAAATGTAAAGTCAAAATAAATAAATATAGGTGGCCTGCATTAATACACGAGTCCATGAACTTTATCACAAAATCTAACATAAATATCAACAAAATATTTCTGTGGTATTAACTACTCTATATAGATACTTCCTCTTGCAATGCGACCGTTCCCTACGTTGTCTCGATGGGTACTGAGTGCGAGTGAATTAGTAAGACAAAAACGAACATTTCCGAGAAAATACGAAAGGAAAGGATTATTCACTACATCTGTACTTGGGCAGCGGGCGGCGGCTGACGGATAAGGATACAGAGTCGTAAAATAGAAAAAAGGCTTGCGCAGCAGGGGGCAGCACCACCCAGGCAGTCTTAAAAATCTAACTTTCTAAATAATTATGCTCTGTGATGTGTTATGCTAAATGATATACAAAAAAAAAATTGTATGTACTCTGACATATGTACCACAGATAAAAATGATGTACTCTTTGGCAGGCAGCGGTGATGTTGGTTCACTGTTGGTTGCTTCTGTTCCGCGGTCTGCCGTTTGAGAAGTTATTTCTGAATTTCATGTGTTAGTCAATGGATTGTATTGATTACTAGCTCGAAAATGAACAACTGTAAGTGTCTCGTTCAATTAAGCTCAATCACACCTGCCATATCGTCACTGCCGTGTGGTCTGTGATGATATTTGTAGTTTCAGAGGGCAGGGACCCTGCGAAACGCAAGGTGAAGCCTGTGGAGGCTCCACAGTCGCTGCTCGACTTCGACCTGGCGGAGGGCGAGAGCTCCGACGACTCCGACTTCCGCATCGAAGATCATCCCGAGGAAAGCGATGACTACTCCATCAACACTGATGATGAGAAAAGTGAGTGAACACACCGACTCCGGCCTTTTCACAGATAAGCTGACAGAGGTATAATTTGGGTTTAAGGGTCAAGTTTGTAATACCTTGTAGGAGAGTAGGTATGCCGAACCCATCTCAATCAGTGATGCGATGCTATATTTCCTTAGCCACTCAAATGTCGATGGGAGGTAATTAGGTGCTTATCTGATTTAGATAAGAAATGATGAAGAAATGGAGGTTTCTTCATCATTTCTTATCTAAATCAGATGTAGCAAATTTTAATGACGATGTATGGTATGATGTTGACTACCTCATACCATACATCGTCCCTGTGCTGCTGCAGTAGTGGCTCTGCCTACCATGTGAGAGGTCCTGGGTTTGATCCTGGGATCCTGGATAAAGAAAAGAAAAAATGTGTATCCTATTTCCACGTGTATATTATATCCCACGACACAGGTATCCTATTATGGGGCTAGAAACAATGTATGTGCCTGTATATAAATGTTTATAATTACAGAACAAGATCAGAGTGCGAGTTCTGAAGATGATTCTGACTCCGAGGAAGATAACTTCAAAAGCACAGCATCCAAAATCAACTCAGAGACAACAGTTGCTGATCTACTTGCCAAAGCCAGCAAAGAATTCAAGGTAGGAGACAGAGATTGTGGATGCTACAGTCTTCACAAATAAAGACGCTGTCACCAGTCCTTTTATTTTGTGAAGACTGTAGAGGGATTCAATTTCAACTTCAATTTCAATTACCAATAGTTGATACTCCCTATTCAGCCTTATTTATTTTGTACACTACTCAAAGGAAAACATAACTTACCAATTTATAAACAAATTAGTTTTTCTTACACTAAGGCCAACTTGTACCACAATTTTGACAACTAGAAGTTTATTCAAAATTACAATTATAGAATATTAGAAATAAAAATGTCAAGTATCCGCCTAGAGCTTCTTCAAAAACTAGATAGTTAATAAAATATAAATCATAAAGTCAAAATTAACTTAAAACTAAGAAAATAGGGCTCCCCGCATCATAACCGATGCAAAGGTCCCAGGGAGATTCTCTGCAAAAGATATGACCTAGAGCAACGGCTTTAAACCCAGTCCCTCAAGCGGCGTCCTATTTGTGTAACAAATGCTTTGACAACTTACGCGCCCAACTAACAACATGGCCAAGCACTCTTGGGTTATTGCCTATCAGCCAGGTACCTAGTTCACATGGCTATGTTGAATCTAAATTGCATTTAAACTATTTAGCGGCTGTAAAAAAGGTGGTACAAGACAGACTAAAGCTTTATTTTTCTGATTATATGGTTCTAGTATTCAACTTTTTACTTCTGTATAAGACCTTGGTTGCAGAATGCAATCCCCTGCACCATCAGTGACCTTCCTACTCCCAATATATTCATAAAGAAGCATTTCCTATCTTTTTAGAATTATACTATGTATGTATTTATTAGTATATATGTTGCAGTAAGAACCTGTTGTCAGTTACAACACATTTTCACTGGTTAAAACTAGTTTTACAAAGTGCCTTAGTTAAAACTAAAATTTACTGCTGGTCAAAAATGAGTGTCAATTTAGCAACCAATTAGCAACCTAAGCAGCAACAGCAACCCGAGGTTCTATGAATGTACACGGGCTCGCCTCGCTTCACTCCGCTTCGATCGGCTCCAGGTTGTACATGAAGTTGTGACCTAACACAACCTAACTTTGGTATTCGGACAGAAGTGATAATAGCAACTAATTCAGCTTCAAATTCTAGTTATTACTAGGAAATGCAAGTTTTAACTAAGGTTAAAAAAGGTTAAACACCTTCTAACTAACTATTTCACTATAGCACAGTTTATGTTAAAACTAGTTTTAAATTCATGTATATCAGTAAATTCTAGTTATTATTAGAAAATTCTAGTTTTATTTAAGACACTTGGTAAAAACTAGTTTTAACTAGTGAAAACACGTTTTAAATGAAAACGTATTTCCACGTGTCTACGAGGTCAGCAGACTGGTCTTTGCGTCTTTCCATTCCCTCAGGCGTCTGCAGAACTTCTTGCCGCGCCAGACCAAAATTACCCTAGTACATTCCCTTCTTATGCCGCTAATCGACTATGCCGATGTTGCCTGGGCGAGTGCGAACGGAGAGAAACTAAATAAACTCAAGCGACTTCAGAATCTTGGGATTCGGTTTAGGACTTCGCAAATTCGACCATATTTCTCAATATCGCAAAGAGTTGGGATGGCTTCCGATTCGTAGTCGCCGAGACTCACATTCTTTATTATGTGTTCAATATATTGAAAAATCCGAGCTACCCCAACTACCTTCGAGACCGTTTTGAGTATCTCTTTTTGGGAGATCGGCACCGGAGATATCACACTGACTCATTTTTAGCCACTCCGCGGCATAACAATGCTGCGTATAAACCTTCTTTCAGGTTAGTAGCGTTCCGACTTTGGAGCGCACTTCCTTGCACTATAAAAGACAGTCCCACTCTTTTCTCTTTTAAGAGACGTATTAAAGAGCACCATCTCTCTCTTTCGTAATAGTTGTTGTATGAATTTAAATGTAAAGTATATGTAGTATATTTTGGTAAATTTTATTTAACCTCTCAAAAACGGGGGTAGTTGGGTCGGGTCGCGATTTTGAACCTTATGCCATGATGATGATTATGAGGTGGGACGCCCGCTGAGCCACAGGCGGGTGATCGGTCGTCTATCGTGACTATTTCACCCAATTCCCAGTTTTTGGGCACTGGTTACTGTTGGTTTAACAGATGTCCCTCCCCAAATCTTCTTGTTCATTTAACGAATTCTAGGATGTCGCTAAACTTTAAGTTCGACAAATCATCTGCTTTAATGTTATCCATCCCTATTGTTCGCCATCTTAAGTTTGAATACATTACGCATTCTCCCAAGAAGTGCTGGCTACTTTCCTCCAAGCCAAAGTGAGGGCATGATAGGTCCTGTACAAGCCTTAATAATGATAGCTGTCCATTTAATTTGCAGTGAACAGTCACCACACCAAGCAGTTTTGCTAAGTTTTCCCTACTAAGATTTCCCTGCTACAGTCTTTGGTGTTCTTCCATTCTTGGTTTGCATCTCGCGTAGCTATCATGTTTAAGATGTTCTTAGTGACATTCGCTGATAAAGGTAATCTTGGTTCTGGTCCAATAAAACGCTCATCAGTGCCGTTTCTTGCCAGCTCATCTGCTTTTTCGTTACCGTGAATCCCTTCATGGGGACCCATGCGATAATTATTTTTGTTGTTCTTCCCAAAGAGTTAAGACTGGCCTTACACTCTTTGACTATTGCAGATTTATTAATTGGTTGCCTAAGCGCCTTTAAAGTTGCCTGACTATCAGAATAAATTACTACTGTCTTGTTTTTTATTTCTGCTGTTGCCCTTAGTGCTTCAGCGCATTCCATTATGGCGTAGATTTCCGCTTGGAACACGCTGGCGTATAGCTCCAAGGCAATTGATTTGTCTTGTTTATTGCTGTCCATGATACAAAAACCAGCTCCTGATAGTTTTGTGCTCTCCCTTCTTGAGCCATCCGTGAAGCAAGTTACAACTGGTTGGTCTGTTTCTATTTCCCAATTTTCTCTTGTTCCTATATGGATTCGGTATTTCTTATCAAATCGTATTTCCTTCTTTATCAGATCGTTGTTTGCCAATAGCATTGCCAACTTTCCACCTGACGTTTCTACAATGGAGGCATGACCTGTGTCTATAGATTTGACTTTCCATTCTTTGTTCATTGTCATTTGGAACCTTATGCCATGGTAATAAAATTTAAAACCTATAACGGAAAAGTGTTATTTTTAAAAAACTTGGGGCAATTTTTTATTTTTATGTTACTATTTTTGACTGTTATTATGGATATGATATCAAGGGTTATGGTAACAACATTTTAATAGACAAAAACAACACATATTGACCACAGTAACTGAAAAATGGTTTCAGCATGGAGAAACTTTGTGCTTTTTTTTAAATTCCTCTAATTTCTAGGGATCATGGTATGGATTTTTTAAATATTTTTCTGATGACATCTACCATCTATCCTATCGTCCCGTTTCGACTTATCGTTGACTTTTGGGATATCCTGTATATATATTTAATATTTATTTATAAGAAGGATGAATATTTATATATCCTCCTCCACTCCTATGGTTAGGTTATTTATTTATTTATTTATTTTTATCAAATTTTAAATGTACAACATTTCGGAAATGGTTAATGATTTATAATATTTATGTATGGTAAAGTAATACGAAAATTATAATAATTAGGTTTTGTTGTACAACAACAGCAAATGTGGAGACCCACTATAAGGGCTCTTTTCCCTTGCAGCCCAAAACTTAAAAGTCATAAAACAAATGGTTTTTAAAATTCGACAAAACGTTTAACAAAAGCAAGGGTTTACCGCCACATGCTAGCTCCAAAGTTTTTTTTTTAAAAGGGGTCTCCACATCTGCCAGTTATGTTAACATATGTCTACCCCTGCTCAGTCATCAACCTTTTTCATCGTGATTTGGTTTGCTGGAAGAGATCTCTTACTAGAGATCTCTCTTTTTACAGTGTTTTAATGGATATCTTGTTATTTGAATTATTTGTCCGCCATAAAGAAGTTATGAATTATGAATCTCACCTTATTAATGACACACCAATATATCTTTTGCAGTTTCCTGGTGATATAGCCAATGTTTTGATCTGTGCTGGCTGTCTCGGATCGCGGAGTGATGACTTCAATGAAATTGTGGAGTGTGATGGCTGCGGTGTCACTGTCCATGAAGGTAACAATCACCAAGATTTTCATAGAAAAAAAATAACACATCAGCTGGCTTAACTTTCTGTTTATAGTGTACATTACATTAATGGAACAGTTATTCTGATATAATATAAAGTTAGGAGCGTAAAGGATAAAGGGCGATATTTACCCCTATTTCCACCAGTGACAAGACCTATATCATCAGATAGGCCACTAAATATATAGCAATTTTCAAACAAAATCATCCATCTCCTATTACTTGGAAGCAGGAGCAGAGTATTTTATCCACAATAACTATTCGGAACCAAACAGTGATCGATTCCGTGATTGATTTAGCTCGCGCCGTAGAGTAGTGTAGTACAAGTTCGTACTCAGGATGAGATCGGAGACTTTGTTCGGGGGAATTTTGCAGGTGGTTCTCTGACCTACCAGGGCGCCGTGTATGTGGATCGGGCCATCACGGGCGGGTGTCAGCGGACACCCTCGAGGTTTGCACGCGCGGTTCAGACGCCGCCTCGGGTGTCACCCCGCTCGTCACCGCCTCCGCGTTCACATCAGTTATCGCCCCCTCTCATGGAGCGTCCGCGGCTGAAGATCCGCCCTTCCCCCTAAAGGGGGCGTCGTGGGGAGAACCAGAGCAGGAGGCGCGCGGGCCGTATGGAGTGATTTTGGGATCCACTCGCGTATAGCGAGCTGCCTGCTCGATGGGACCAGGCAGCGTGGGGCCGCGGGGGCCCCCGCTAGTAATGGCCCAACCGTGTGTTGCCCCTACCGGAGATAGTGCTATTGCCCATCGCCTCCGCGCTTGTTTGGGGTTCGGAAGGCAACACAACATGCATCCGTGCCCTTTTGGACTCCGGTGTCCAGGGCTGTATTGAACGAACCGTGCCTCTCAGATTCGCTCTTCTGAGGTCCCACTGACGACCTGGAGATATGCTCCAGGAGAGTTTAACCCGACTGATTGTGCATCCAGGGGATTTCGGGCTGCTGAATTGTTGTGCATCATTTGTGGTGGGGTCTGCCTTTGCTTGTCAAGAGGGAATCGGACTGTCCCAAAGCCATGTAGTAGTCCATCCATAGACCATGGCACCCGAGCAGCCGTGTATGTGACCCAGAAAGATAAGGAAACTGACGCGGGTTTTCTTCTGGACCGATGTAACTCTTTTGACAAGTTGGTCAATGTATCCACTTGGAGTAGGAGGAAGATTACGCTGTGCGACTCTGCCGTATTTGGCTCGTCACATACTAATGCTTTCTAAGGGGGGGCAGTTGAGTTGCTGTTGACTGATCGGTGTATTGGGAATGCTCACGCGGGCTGCAACGCCTTGTTGTGTGTGAGGGTTTGGTACTCCCTCCGGGCTTATTAGCCTTCATTGTCGCATGAGAAACGTGTTCCTCTGGGGAATAACCGCGCTTGTTAGAGGAATAAAAATTGATTGACCTGACGGTGCCCCCAAGATTGGCTTGGAGCGGAGAAGCTGGAACTCATCTCAGGCGCGCCTGGGACTCGTCGCTCGTCTGAAGCCAGGTCGTAGGCCTACGGAAAACCCCGTCAGGTAACTAAGCACGATGAAACGCCGTCAGTAAGACTCCCCTAAGGCCGTGAGCCAGATTTCAAGCTGTCTTATGGGGCCGCAGCATGACCACACCTCCCTGGAGGAATGTGTAACCATAACAGTAAGTTCCATTTCTAGGTGCATAGTTGCAAACCTGAAGAATGCGTGATTCTGTAGCCCTATTATGTAACTCTGATATGAATCGCAATTGCAAAAACAACCAACCAACTCTTTTATTGCAACTTTGCTAGTCAACTCGTGTTCTGATTCCTTGATTTGTCAGTTGCGACTGAAATTCCTAGATGTGAGAGAAAACAAGGATACTGTCTATTTAATTATTAATTAATTTATAAACATTATAATTTAGTATGTATCTTGGTGGCTTGCAGGCTGCTACGGCGTGTCGGACGTGACGAGTGAGTCGAGCACTGTGAGCTTGGCCTCCACGGAGCCCTGGTTCTGCGAGGCGTGCAAGGCTGGCGTCACAGACCCTAGCTGCGAACTGTGCCCTAATCAAGGTATTAAATTATTTATTCCTTGTTTCGACGATATCACCAAACATTACAACTATAAATTAAAAGTTTTAAAACATCCCTGACACATTAATGAAACCTTACTGATAAAATTTGGTTCACTTGTTTCCTATTTAAGCTGCTAACTTATGAACCCTGAACTGATTTTAGTGAAATATATCTAAGAACCAACACAGTAAAAGTCTACCATAACCTACTCAACTACAAAAACCGGATTAAAATCTGTTCACCCATTTGACCGATATTCCTTGTTAAGCTGGTAACTCTCGAACTACTGAACTGATTTTGATAAAACATATCTAAGGACCATCGCAGTGAAGTCCTACCAATTCCAAAAAAAGTATTAAAATCTGTTCAGGCGTTTGGCCGATGTTCTTTGTTAAGCTAATAACTTTCAAACTGCTGAACTGATTTTGATAAAACATATCTAAGAACCATAGGGTCTACTACCATTTATGGCCGAGTCGGCAGTGACCCTGCCTACGAAGCCAAGGGTCCCGGGTTCGAATCCCGGTGGGGGCGAATATTTGTGTAATGAAACGGATGTTTGTACCCTTGTCATGGTTGTTTATTTATCTAAGTATAATATTTATCTATATAAGTATGTGTATCGTTGTCTAGTACCCAAGATACAGGGAATCCTAGTTTGGGGCTAGATCAATGTGTTTAAATAGTGTCCAAGGTATAGGTATAAGGTATTTACAGAAAACCGCGTTAAAATGAGGCCTAGGGTGCCACAGATATAGTTACAGACAAACCGACCGACAGATGCTTCATCAAACTTGTAACAGCACTATTTTGTTTATTGGTGGTTAAAAATCACAAGATGGTACGTACAAGTTCCACGCACGAAATGTGAAATAAGTATTGCTTGTTTTCAGGTGGAATATTCAAGGAGACGGAAGTAGGAGCATGGGTTCATCTGGTGTGTGCACTGTATGTGCCTGGAGTGGCATTCTCAGAGGTGTGTGGACAACATGCTTGTTCTTTCTCTAGCGTTACAATTTAATATCTCTATTACTATTGCATTGGCACAGGACCGAATAAGGTGGCACAAAAAGGAGAAGGCTTTTACCCAGTAGTGGGCGTAAACAAGCTGCCGATGATAATTATTATCTATACACAGTGAAGCGTAGCAACTATATATCAGTAGTACTGTCGATTTCTTCTTCTTCCTCGTGTCCTCATGGCTGTGAGTCGATTGTCGATTTGTAAGGTTGTTTTTTATAATTATAAAAAAATAATACATACTCCAAATTGTGAGAACAAGTAGTAGTGCTCCTAGATCTGTGTGGCGTCACAATAAGCTGACACACGCCACTCGTGAAATTAACCCATCTCTCAGTCAACCCGGGCAACGTCGTTTATGACACTGCAAACAACGGAGTAAAAAAGTAGTGGCCACCGACCACTCATGGCGACCACAGACCACGATGGCATTAGCCACTTGTGTTCAGTGGTCGCCTCAAGTGGCATAGTTGTGTGGCGAAATTACGTGGTCCCTGTGCGGCGAGCCTAAGTTAGCTTGAGTGATTGAGTCGCTTCACTGAAGTGATCTTCCTCCGCCAGGTGGAGCGCCTCTCCGGCGTCACGTTATTCGAGATGGCGTACTCCCGCTGGGGCGCGCGTGCGTGTCACCTCTGCCATGACGTCACGATGGCACGCACCGGCGTGGCTGTCGGCTGCGACGCGGGACTCTGCAAGACATTCTTCCATGTCACCTGGTAACGTAACGTCCTGCTATTACTATTTACCCGACTACTGCAAAGCCGAAAGGAGGGTTTTGATTTTAATCTGTATATGTGTTGGTTCATTTATATCACCAGAACATCTTAACTACTTATCAGATTTTGAGAATTGAGTTATCATTAGAAGCGTCTTGATCGTCCACTACTTATATGTATGTGACGTCACGATAAATTCAATATGGAGCTCCCTAGAGGGCAAACAGTCATGGTTTAAAAAAATGAACAGGGCCGTGTTGGGTATCAAAATAACAAGTTAGTTGCGGTAAGGGGCCCGTACGCCTCCACATGCTTAGAACCGCCTGGTGCGAAAGCGAAATATTGCTTTCTCCCTCTGTTGCGGAAGTAATTTCTAGGAACTAGAAGGTAGATGGAAAGAGACAAATATACATTTATGCAGGTCTACATCCATTAAACAAAAACTACCAAAAAATACTTATGTGAGAGGTTTCTACCCCATTCCGCAGCTTGCGAAAAAAATATTATTTTGGGTGGACGTGAGGCGTTTGCACCTCACTCGCTCATGATGCACACGAATTAGTGATGCGCTATGCTTACGCCTATGATCAAATGTTGCCATTGTAGTGTTATTGTTGTTGTGATCTCATCATCATCTAATCAAGTGGCATAAATGCCTTATCCCCTCCTTTGCCGAGCGCCCTACATAGTCCACTTTTCAATAACGCCATATTTGCGGGCCGCCCTATACAGACCCAGCAGCAGCGCGCGCTGCCGCGTCGAGCAATATGAGTAATTTCAACCAATGGGGATCGGTGTGACAAGGACAGTAACAAAATTTCGTTATGTAAAGGAATGAGATAGGTATTAAAACCGTCGGACCTTAACCAATCGTAGTAAAAGTCCATCAACGGAATGCATCATGCGGCACAACTTCAGTCCGGTTCAGTCGTGGGTTTGAGGCAGCAGTGTTCAAGTTTTTTTTGGTGAAAAGTGTTTTGTTTTCATCGCAAAAGGAAAGAAACGTAAGTAACTAGCATGTCTGTTTAATCCTGTAGGTTGTTTGCGTTGGATTTTGTACTAATATCGATGACCTAAACCTGCACGGCGAAAAATTTCCGCCTTGCTGGTTTCGACAAGACAACAATTGATGGCTTTTTGTTTCTATTTACGGATAAAACGATGTTATATTCATATCTAAGATTCATAAACTCGAAGTGAAAACAATAATTTTGTGCGTAGATCGTTTCTGAGAGCTGAAATCGTCAATCGAAAATCTTGAGTCATCATCTGGACTATATTGTTCCGCAACACCAATGTATGTTTTGAAACAAAATGGCGGTCGGTGGCCATGAGATAACTTAGTATGGATACGCCTGTACAGCTATTGATTCTTGAGATTTGGTTTTGATTAACTCTTGGTCTGCATTTTGTAAATGTTGCATGTTACTGTTTTTAATGGGTTAGTGTTAACGAAAGGGTATGCGCAAAAGACTTAGATATTTTTTTTTATTTTTTTGTTTTATCGAATCTTTAAGGGGGGGGGGTTGTTTAATGCGTTAATACAAACATATTTTGTCATATAAACTTTTTTCTTAGACGCGTATTTTCGACTTTATTGACACTTTACGGGGTTTCACAGGATTTAGATTATTTTTAATGTTTTTTATTTTTTATTATTTCATATACATATTTGCTTTTTTGTTGATGGGATCTTATTAAAGGTCGTAAATACTTAAGTTTTTGTTTCATACACTTTTCTCTGTAGTCAGTAATTTAGCCGTATTTTTTTTCGAAATCTCCCAACACTTATTTTTTTTTTCAGAAAGGTACAAAATTTTAGTCTAGTAAACCACATATTATATTGCACTCAGCTGATAGGTGGCGTCATTATAAGCCATATTTGTCAAAATAACTTTTCTCTATTGTCAATTTTTGGCTAGAGTAGGTTATTGTGGCTAAATTTAAATTGGGTTTAGGTTAGGTTGGGTTGGAACTTCTAAAAAGCAAAACTGGAGCGAGCGCAGCGGAGTGGAGCGAGCATATGCAAATAAAAACAAAATTTATCTAAAAAATACCCCCTCTACCTTTTGATTCTAATTTTGGCCTCGTTAATAAAGTCGAAAATAAGCACTTTAGAGATAAGTTTATTTTACAAAATAGGTTTGTTTCAATGATATGAATAATCTCCTATCAAACTAAGGACAAATACTCAACAAACAAAAAAACATCAAAAAAGTCTAAGTATATCTTTCCGCATACTCTTTCCTTCACACCGACCTTCTACATCTCAGGCCTTTGATATTGTGTGTCTGTATACTTACTAATATTTTCAATACACAAATATTACCCATTTTAGTTATTTGTTTGTCTTTTTGCGGCTGTTTGTGTGTCTGACTGTGCCTGTTTTTTAACACTTTTTTAACACTTTTCCGCATTCTCTAGTGTATAAGATAAGGTGAGGATAAGAGGAGGAGGAATAGGGAGGGGGAAAGGTGGAGGACGAGGAGGAGTAAGCTCCTCTAGGGAAATTGAGGTGGACGTCATTGTGGAGCCATGTCACTTGGAGCCTCCGACGCCGGCTCGACGAGCCAGGACCCACGGCGGGAATACCGACAGCCGAGGGAGGGTCGCAGCGAAAGGCAGGGGCAGGGGCAGGGGTAGTATGCCAGAGGATCAGCAGCGGTAATATGTTTTGTTTGTTTATTGCTTTAAATTGTATGTTTTACTTGTTTTGTTCTTTTAATTATTTTTGTATGTTAGTTTTGTTGTTTGTGTTATTGGAGACGAATAAATTTACTTATATTCTATTATTTTTTGTATACTTTTTATTTTTATAATTTTGTTCTGTCTTTCAGATTTTACTGCGGTAATATTGTCGGAGGCGGACTCCCAGAGGGAGAACCGTTGGAGTCCCTCTTGCACATTAAGCGCCAGCGGATCTGGGATCCCCTCCAATCCCTGATCACAATACACCTGCTTCCTCGGCTTTGTTGGCGCCATCACCAGTGATGTAAGAAACATTTTTTTAGCGTAGTCTATACTGTGTTTTTTTTTTATTATTTTTTTAAGATATTCCAACAATATGTTCGTAAAAAGCTCTGTGTTTAAAAAAAAATCACATATATTTGAACATGTTATTTGTTATCTTACCATTGCTAATTTATTTTATTGATATTTTAATAAGTATTATTTTTTTACAAGTAAACATTTTTGTATGAAGCCAGGCTACTTGAAACTTCAAATAGGTACTACCCTAAAATTTTGGTTTTTCGTGTACTGTAATGTAATGTTTCGTGTAATGATAATTTAATTACAAACAACAAATGTTCTTTTGACACAATATAGAAAATAGCGTAGTAGCGTTTCTGAGATGATTCAGTTTAAATATGTAATTTAGTCGTTTATCTAGTAGTTTTTATTTTTATTCTAATACGTTCGATACTTGTCAAATTTATATTTTTATGTAATTTCTCATTACAATATACATTAAATTGTATTTTGTATATGACTATTGAACATAAAATAAAAAACACAAAAAATACAGAGAATTAATTTGCAAAGGCAAGCTTATCTTTAAAAAGACATCTCTTCCATCAAACCCATGATGTAACCCCATAATTGTAAACTATTTTTTAAACATCTGTCATATCTACCAAAGATCAGAATTTCAAAGTCGCATCCATACTTTTTTCGCCAGTGATATTTCTGTTTGTATGAAGAAATTGATCATTTTCAACTCTTCAAAACTTCTTGTTTCTAGTATGCTAATTAGATAGTGTTCATTGAATTAGTTAGGTAATTTAATGTAGTTTTTGAATTAGTTAGTTAATTTAATGTAGTTTTTGAATTTATTGACCATTTTCAGCAAATATGTCAAGCCCATAATTTTACTATGTGACTGGAGAGGTGTTTAATATCGGGTCATACACACCAACGACAAATCATATCTGTATAGGGTTCTTGATTTAACTAGTTAAAGACCTAAACTCTCTAAATTAGCTTAGACAAGCCACTGTAGTCACAAAGAGGGTCTAGAAATAAGCTGACAACATAACCTATTTTAGAACACTTTTTTGATAATGTTATTTTAAGGACATGGCTTTAAATCAATTTTTGTCTTAATTTTTCCATAGGACCATGTCATGTTTATATGTAACTGTGTAAATAAGATAATGTTGTAAATAAAACCAAAAATTCAAGCTGTTCCTGTGTTTAATTTTGAAAATTCAATAGTTTTTGACAAAAATGAGAAGAAAAAATCCCTATTTTCAGAATACTTTCTTTGCTCACACCTAGACTGCTTGACCAAACCTAGCTTATGTTACATTATTAGAAAGTATGTTTAATGCAGTTTTCAAATATATACAGGTTGTTTCTATTGAAAAAGTAGTTTAAGCCACTTGGAGGCTAGAAGCAAGCGCGGGGTGCGCGGCCCGCCACCTGTGGTGCGCACGATTTGCGCCGCGACAAGTGACCCTAGATGCGGTTGCGAGGCGTGTGGCAAGGGAAGGGATATTGCTTCTTTCCTAGCTGCTATTTATGTCTGCTTTATTAAAAAAAAACACGCCGTCTGTTTTGTAAAAAATGTCGTTCTATGAAAATTACACTGTTTTTCAAAGAGGTCTTACAATATGTTCTGTGCTCCAACCTTGTAATATATCCAATTATTGTAATATAAGGTCACATTTTTTTTTGTCGATATCGTTTATTTCCCATCACTACTCATCTCTGATATGTACCTCTCTTCTATTGCTATATGTGGTATTTCAACCTCACATTGTATCTGTATTTTTTCTGATTTTCCTTAGTCATTGTTAAAAAAATGTTTTTTTGCGAAGATTACGCCACTCGTGCAGAGTCTATGTGGGATTAAAAAGCCCATATCGCGCAGGGTGGGGCCCGTGGACCCCATATCGCACCGTAAGAACGTGAGGCAACAGAAGTACCGCAGCAAGCGTGTTATAGGGCTTAACCCTCTCAATTGCCATAAAAATGTCTATAAAAAGCCAAATTTTCATGGCGGCCAGCCACATTACCGATTCTTTTTTTCATTTACTCAGTCCGTCGACCAATTAAGTCTGAGATACCAGGGAGAAGGTACGTTTATCCTCTATTTCCGGTCAGTATAGCCAGTAATAAAAAAGAATAGTGGGTAGCAGTAATTATTTTATAAAAATAAATATAAATATAATTCCAAGTCCATACTAGGTGTTCGACTAGGTGTTTGACGTCCTCTGTGACGCAGCGGTTGTGGCTCTGCCTACCATGCGAGAGGTCCCGGGTTCAATCCCCGGCTGGGGGTAAAAAAAAAACCAGGTCTTTTATGTTTATAGGTGTGTGACGTCTCTGTTTCTGGTTCCCACGACACAGGGTACCCTAGTGTGGGGCCAGAAGCAATGTATGTGCCGGCATATTATAGTATCTGTGGTGCCTGTATGTATGTAAATGTTCGAATGCTAGTGGACAGATTAATTAGCATATATTCAAAATATATTATACACCTTACTAGTTCGTGCTCGCTGCTTTGCTTGCATTTAGTCGAATAGTCAGGTATATTGTCCGCCCGGTAATCGAATGGTAATCGGTTTCATACTCTTTTAGAGCGCAATGTTTTAGTAGTCGGGTTTTAGGTTTTGAACTTATTGTTTTGCTATATAATAATAATAATGATAATCATCATCTTTATTTTAGGTTACAAAACCCATATCTATAAATGAAGTAAAACTAAAGATACACAATTTATTAAATAAACACTAATAGATACAAAATATTATCTATATTATCTAGCATAGATTTTCTTCTTAGGTCTCGCTTCCATGTAGTGTTGAAAAAGGATGCCCTCAGGCCAGTAATCTACTGAGGTAGAGCATCGTATTACTTAGGTGGTCGTGATGTTTGGGTGAACCCCCCCTGCTTCCAGCGGTCAGCGCGAAGGCCTCCTGGCCGAGGCGCACACGGAGGAGGCGGAGCAAGCAGACCCGTTCTACGCGCACTGCCGGCAGCACTCTGACAAGACCGCCATCAAGAAGAGAAGGAACAACTGGCTGGCGCTTCAACTGCGCACTCTCAAAAGGTATACCTACGGCAGCCCCTATAGTTAATTTATTTTATTACCTTTACCTTTGAAGGCGCCGCCTCGCCACGTGCCTGATTTATTACTCTGGCGGCGCTTTCCTTTGAGTGAGCGTCGGCGTTCTTTGAAAACAGCAAAGTGAATTTCTTTGAAAAGAGCAATGACGCTTAAAATCAATAAACTATTCACGTTACGCAAAGAACGTCGGCGATTGCCCATACATACTTTTATCTGAAAAGAATTTGCAACGTCTACTTATGACAATGGCCTTTTCGGTGGATTTTTTGTTCATAAGATCAATCCTGTAAGAATCGTTGTTGCTTGAGGTCTATGTGATCGCTCCCATACCTTATTTTTTAGGGTTCCGTACCTCAAAAGGATGAATCCTTATAGGATCACTCGCGTGTCCGTCCGTCCGTCTGTTACAGGCACTTTTCTCAGGAACTATAAGAGATAGTCTTGAAATCTCCTGCAAAATACTTATCCTGATAACCGCAAAATAATTCAAGTCTAATATCACACACACACTCTCACACCCTCTTCTCACACCATTCAATCAGAAGTTCACCATATTGTCAGACCTGTTTGAAATTTGTTTTAATCAAATCAAAGCAAAGTTCGTTATTACTAGATTAGATATTTACATATACTTAGCAAACGCCATTTTTTGCCCTTTCTCTAGATTGGACCACTGTGGGAGAAGTAGGTCGTAGAAACTTCTTCAGATATATTTTTAGATTTCTTTCAAAAATTGGTTGTGCTTAACTAATATAAATATTACAATATTAATTATTATGAATAATAAGCAGGAATAAATAATTACAAAATTATTAACAGCAAGGACTGAGTTGAGCTGGATTAACCCCATACAGTCCCGTCACTCAAGCGTTCTTGAACATTGTAATATTCCTTTTTCGACAAAGTCGCTTGAACATGCTTTTTAAATTGCTCAAATGGCAATTTAAAAATTGTAGTAGAGAATGCACTGACCCTTGTAAGAATTGCTAACCTTCGCGGGTCTAAACCGGGGTACAACTAGTCTGTGATTATTTCTTAGGTAAACATTACAGCTATCGCTAAGTTTGGAAAATGTTGTAAGATTCTTGCGTACATACATTATATTTTCTAAAATAAATTGACTAGCTACAGTTAGTATGGCAATTTCTTTAAAACGCTCTGTTAAGGAGTCTGTGCATTTTAAATTATAAATTGCTCGAATAGCTCTTTTCTGTGAAATAAAAATAGTTTGAATATCCGCTGCTTTCCCCGACAACAAGATACCATAGGACATGCATGACACCTATGAAAGTAACTAAAATATACTAGCCTCGATGTAGCCACATCCGTGTTTTGTCTGATGTTCCTAACAGCGTAAGCCGCAGAACGTAATTTACCAGCTTATATATCTATGTGGGGTCCCCACTGCAATTTGCTATCAATGGTTATTCCAAGAAACTTCGTGTCATCTTAAGAGAGCTTTTTAAAGAAATTGCCATACTAACTGTAGCTAGTCAATTTATTTTCGAAAACATAATGTACGTACGCAAGAACCTTACAACATTTGCCAAACTTAGCGATAGCTGTAATATTAATCTAAGAAATAATCACAGACTACTTGCGCCCCGGTTTAGACTCGCGAAGGTTAGCAATTCTTTCAAGGGTCAATGCATTTTCTACTACAACAAGATACCTCTGCAGATCTTGAAATTGCCATTTGACAAAAAGAAAAACAAAAAATCACCGTAATAAGTCATGTCGGATACCATTCCCCCCCTTATCTCCGAAAGTACAGTCTAAGTTACGAAAAAAATACAGAATGTAGAACTTTAGCCAAAGATTACAGGAAAACCCACCCGGAATTGCCAAGGTTTTTATTTATCTGTAAACCACATATTAACTTAAAAACCGGTTAAGTGCGAGTCGGACTCGAGCACGAAGGGTTCCGTACCACCGTACAATGGTAGGGATGGTGTGGAGTGAATAGTTTGGAATGTTACATAGCACAATGTTGTTTACAAAGTAATTGGTGCGGCTACTTTCACACTCCCAGGTGTATTCATAAGTTTGTATGTGGTATCGAAAGAATTATTGTATGGGAGCCCCATTACATATTTATTTGTTCTGTTTTTTAGTATTTGTTGTTATAGCAGCAACAGAAATACATCATTGACTTTGACTTTGACTGAGACAGACAGACAGGGCACAAGTCTATATGTTTCCAGCTGGCTACTACTATGGCAAGTTTGGTAACATTTTGTATAATTTGAAGATGTAGAAATAGTAAATTTATAATAAAGTGTAAAAAAGTGAAAAGTGCTTTGAGTGCTAATCCTTTTTGAAAATCAGAAAAAAAATATTACACATCAGCGTCCATCCGTTACACTATGAGTTTTGATTGGTTTTACTTGATATTTTGCTTACATGCCAATCATAAGTCACGCCACTATATTTTTTCGTAGTTGATGGTTTTTAACTCGTTCTTAATACGTAGTCCGGTATTTTTTATTGGTTGTTCACTCACAATTTCGGCATGCAGTCGCTATGAGCGAGGGCGAGGGACTTAAAAAAACTGGTGGCAACTTGATAATGACATAGTGTGGATTTGACTGGACTGGACATTAATACCTGTATACTTGTATCATGATTAAATAAGAAAAGGAAAGTAATGGAAACAGCCATTTTTATTAGCAACTTAAACAATACATTGTATTTGGCCTGTTATGTCTTTCTTACTGTATTAAGGAATTACAGTACTTATATAATAAATTTTCTTTGATGTAGGTTGTGTTCATAAACGAATTGGATATATGTAAAAGATAAAAAATTGCCGGTGTTCTTTTGTTGGCCTCTGGCTGCCACCTGGAGTGGTAGAAGAGCATCGCATGGCTAGAAGAGAGATGCATGCATGGGCGCGAGAGATAGGAGTGGCTCATAGACCAAGTAACCTGGCGCGATAACACAGTAACATATCAAGTGTTCTGTCGCTCCATAGACTACAACCATTTTTGATATCGTTGAAGTCGTTGATTGTTATATCGAAGACTGATGACCGGGCCAGGATGGGGTGCGGCGCTGAACACCGTACGAAACAAGGGGAGACAAGTGTACGACCTTACAATTCCTACACCGCAGCGGCGCCACACCGCATCGTGTGGCTCTGCCGTGACAGGTCGGGTGCAACGTATCCGTCTGCACTGTATGTGCTGTTAGAGGAGCCTACAACTTTATGTACTTACATCGCATACGGCAAATAGGGGCGCTATTTTTGTCTTATTCTATGTACTTTCTCCAGGAAAGAAGACCTTGAACAGAAATTAAGCTTGGAGGAAAAGAAGAGAATTCAACGCAAACTAGTCAAGTACAGGAGGAAGTATCTTCAACACAAGGAGACCAGGAATCCACCGTGGGGTCAGTAAAGTCCACCTAATATTTGTTCATAAATTCTTTGCTTACCAACAGGTTTCCCCAAAACATGTAGGTTGGTAAGAGGAACATCTTAAACAAATATTCTAATAAGAGTCTGAAATCACCTGGCTCCTCACATTTTCTTCGATCTGCCAAATATTCGTGATCACGACTCTGTCAACAAACTTTTACCGCCTTAAGGCAAGTCAATACGTTTGCTTTCCCATCACATAAAGATGCATTATGTATTTCGCAGTGCCGACACAGAAAATGGCGCGTATGCTCTACAGCAGTGCGTCAGCAATGAGGAAGTTCCAGCATAAGGCAGAGTGCATGGGGCTGGACATACATGCGCTTGAGTTTCGAGACTCTCAGGTATTGACAAGACAATTTTCTTATTTGCTGAAGAATCCGTTAAATAATGGTATTAGAAATTGAAATTCATACCATGACCTAGAAACATGATTGGAACAGACCTCTTTTTAGCTTGACAAATAGTTCGCTGGTGTGCACTATTTTTGTATTATAAGAATTTTGGTAACTATCACTGTGAAATGAGGGATTAAAGTGGCCACTTACTCTCTCGAGATGGCGGCACTGAAGGAGGTGTCGCGCCGCTGGCACGTGCCGCCCGCGTTCTCCGTGGAGTTTGTCGGCTACTACCTGGAGCGGAACTCGCGCGTGACGTCACTGCGCTTGTCGCTGCGTCGGCTCACTGAGGAGAACGACAAGCTGCTGGCGGGGGACGAGCCGCTCAGGACTGAGTATGAGCAGGTATGTGTGTGATCTGATCAGATCATACAGAAATACACAAGAAAATAAAATCCATCATAATAAGGATATAAACATGGGTAATCTAAACGTAGGAGGCGCAACTGTTCCTCTCCCACCTCGAATTACTCCGATTATCTCAATAACCCCTTTATCTCTCTCTCAATAATCCCCTACATCCACACTGCAGGCCTCCTCGACGAACACGGCGGCGCTCGCCTCACTGACCTCCACCCAGCAGGCCCTGCAGAGACTCCTCGACGCAGTGAGTGCACTCTGCCCCGACAAGCCGCCCACACCGCTGGATAGCCGGCCGCTGCTGCCGCCCGAGGCGCCGCGGTCCACGCCCAAGGTGACGCCGCAGCAGCTGCAGAAACGGTATGTGTGCGCCGTGCGCCGTGCGCCGTGCCCCGTGCGCGGACTGTGGACGCTCAGTTGCCAACGATCCTGAGACGCATTCAATGCTCTTCCCATAAAACCGTGCTACCAAAAAATCTTACACATAGTTTAACCTCAAAATGAACGTCAAATCCCAATAATTGTTGTCTTTAAACAAGTGTACAGAAGTCAGAATTTAATTTTTTTGTGGTAAGACCCTAACGGCCTTTTCAGTGTCGGGCTGGTTTCATTTATTTATTATGGGATTGACCCCTTATGCGTGTGCTGTCAGTATGGCGCCCCGCGTCCCGCGTCCCGCATGACAAATACGCACGACCCTGAAAGCGCACTAACCGTCTTACCACAAAAAAAAATAACCACTGTTTATCACATGTTTACAAACAACGTTACCACAGAACTGCGTTTTAAGTTGTATTAGGGATAGACACGGCGTACACTATATCGATTTGGGCAACCGAGAAAGCTTGTTTAGTCAGTGCCTTGTCTGTCAAGATGGCGGAATTATCGATCAGCTGTTCAACTGTGTTGCTTCTATTTACGAAAAAGGAGATTTTACTTCATTAACAATGTGCTCTGTCCATGTTTTGGACACCACAATTTCAGTGGTTTTGTACTTTATTACCAAGCAATAAGGTTGAAAATCGCGGGCCATTTTTTAAGGTATAAAGTATAAAGGGTTAATGTCAAAATTTTGTCGCGAGGAATCCTTCATAGCTCCATAGAAGATCGTCACGAAACCTCGGCCATAGTTGCGGCGATGGGCTATCCCCCTGTCATGCGAAATAGACTTGATTATGTAGAAGTGGGCACAACTGTGCCTCTGCCACCCCGTATCGAAAAAGCTTCAAGCTATGTACCGTCCAATGATGAAATTTGTGGTAGACTACAGTCAGAGTATTATGGGGTGCAATTTGTAATGTGCTACCGGTGTGCCCATCCACAATAGAAACCAGACTAGCCGCAAGCCACAACAATCATAGGAGAAGTTTCATCTGCCTCAAGGCTACTTGAACCATCCAGGCCGGTCGGTCAAGCAACTCGAGTTGGTGCAGAAGACAGGATGGGTGAAGTAGACTAGTTTGTGAGGAGATAAGCCGGCTTTTAATTATGAGATTGGTGTATGACGTAGGTGAGGCACTTGGCTAGATAGGATGACTGACAGTGGACCAAATAAATAGGTAACATAGAGGTGTTCAAGAGGAAATATACGGCCATCCAGCGGGCATTGCCCAAAGATATTATCAAGTGGACATCTCTCTGCATGCGGTTGGCACAGAACCTTGGAGACTGACGCTATAGAAGAGACTTGACTCTACAAACAGCCGAGAGGCCTATGCAACTAGGAGTGGGTTAATGTATGCTGATCACGACTAAGATGACGATATTTTACCTTTTCTGTTTCGAAATCCTGGAAAATCAATCAGGTGTTGTTTTGTCGCTCGTCATCACTACCCCGGGTAGGTGCAGGGCAAACGGTGGTATCCAAATATTTCCTTTCCTGAGCAACTACTAACAATTAATCTCCAACCAAACGATAACAAAAAAATAAACTGTCTGGCGAGCTTTCAGTGATAGTTCAGTGTTCCGTTCCGATTCGCTGCTTATATTTTAGACGTTTTTGATAAAAGTACTAAAATGAACGGGTTTTCTGTAAAAAATAAGAAAATGACTAACACGTTTCTACGTCTTTGGAATTGAATTACAAGCATAAACTTATCCATCAAATTATGTAGTAATTCCTCAGTTATTCGCGTAAAATTATGAACGTTTATTTTTTTACGGCACTGGAAATTTATTCCTCTTAAGCTAATTGATGAACGAACGAAATTAACTGAATGATTTAGCCGTTCAATAGAAAGATAACTCACTAAACACTTTTTTGTGGTAACGAAATTTAGGAACTTGCGTAACATTTGTTAAATGATAAATGATGATTTAGCTTAACAAGTGATAATACTGTGTATGTAATATTTTTTTATTTTTTGTAGTAAGACGGTAAAAGTCTATAGTTTTGGTTCACTGTTTATCTTGTGAAGCTTATAAGTTTCGAAGCACTGAACCGATTTTGATTAAACATGGCTAAGAACCATCGCAGTGAAGTCTTCTAACATTTAACAAACCGCATCTAACTCCGTCCACCCTTTTGAGCGCTTGAGCGCTACAGGCAGTCACCCACACAGACGCTTCAAACTTATAACTTCTCTCTTTTCCCCCTCCTTTTTAGCTTTGTAAACTGTCATTCTCAAACAAATGTGAATCGAGATGTTTTGTTCAAACCAGACCCGCAGAATTATGTTATAGTTCTGAACATTTATCTAAGCCTTAAAACAGACAGCTCTCAAAATATTCAGTTTTCCATTTATAGTTATGATTTCAATCCGAGTCTTATATAGTTATAGTCCTTGAATCGACTACTGTCATAGACTGTGTACATTCCGAGACACAAGGCCACGTTAAGTTATCTATGGTCCCTTGATTTGGATAACCGATTGGCATACTACATAGATAGAGTATTGGCCAGCAGGTCTATGCCTGTACCGACAGCAGCCGCACTTAAGATGGGCGTTGGTTTTCCTCTTAGCGACAACCCGGACGCTCGCCAAGGAAAAGTACTCTCCACCCAGGGTGAGTTTGTATTTGTTTTGAGTTTTACATGAACGATTTTTCTGATCTGATCTTTCGCTTAAGAACCTCATGGAAATAATTAAACTAAACTTCAAAATGTTTATTTCAAAATAGATTCTTACGAACACTTTTTGAATATCGTTTGAATCTATACATATAATTCAAGAAAAACTACTACCGCTTCGGAAAGTTTTATGGCAGCGGAGAAGAAGCGGCGCAAGAAACTCGTACACTGCAACACTGCCTACTTTTCTTTTCTATGTTTCTTTTTTTAAATAGGTCTTGTGTTACAATCGTGTGCTTGGTTCTTGTGCTGCGCTGGGAAATCAGAACTTCATACCTCTTTGTCATTAATGTAATCATCTAACCTATAATATGCTTTATAATTATAACATGTTTTTTTAGCAATGCCTTTATATGTCTTCTCTGAAATTTTTTATATCTGTTAATTTAATTAAATTAAGAAAATCTGTGTATTAGATGTCAACAACGCATTGCAATTGACTGCAGATATTCTGTGTGCAAATGCCGATAGCCGGTCACAATGGCTATCATTTTCTGAAAAGCGGCGGCGATGGCCTGGCCCTTGTCCCGTCAAGGTGCTGGTTCGTAGCCGACGGCAACTACAGACGACGGCGTGTCGCTTGAGTGTGTGAGCAAAACATCGAGCATAGTTACGACGCGAGTGAGCGTGACAGCGGTAGGTTCATACTACGCTCGCTCTCTCACTCACACACTCACGCGACACGTCGTCTGCAGTTGCAGGACGGCTAAGTAAGTGTGTTGGCTTATTGTTTATATGATGGATGCAAATTTGTACCTCTGCTACTCCTTACGGGAAAAGGCAAAGGTATGCAATTAATGTTAACAGTTTTCACTTATTTTAAACTATGTTTGTTAAACTATGTGAACAGCGACAACAGGCGCGCTGGCGGCCCGCGACTGTGCAGTGTGCGGGCGCAGCTCGGAGCGGCATCTCATGGCGGCATGCGACACCTGTCGCAACCACTACCATCTGCACTGCCTCACGCCGCCGCTGCAGCGCCCGCCCAAGAAGAGCAAGCTCTACGGCTGGTGAGTACCCGGTGGTGAGCACACACAAACACAACACACATACACAACACATATACACAACACATATACACACAACCGTAGTGGTTAAATGTGTACGGTACGGTACTGGGCGGTGTGGGCGATACTATTGATCCGCAATTGAAGTCTCGCGCTATTTATATACTGGCGACATTTAATTAGCTGAATATATTTTAGGGAATTATATGATCATTACGAACAACTTTCCCCAAGAAACATATGATCGCAAATGAAAAAGTTTTTGCGTCCCTTAGTACATCGACCCAAATTGGGTAATCAGATGATTGCGTCATCCAATCAGCTAATAACAAGTTACTAGGGGAGACCCAAAAAAAAAATCGTTTGCGACCATATGTTTCTTGGGGCAAGTTTTTAATGCTATCATTTCCCAAAATATGGTCATCTACTTAAATATCACCCTGTATAAGTAGGTGTCACGAACACATACCCCTCCCGCCCCGCTTCTCCTACGCAGGAACCTTCTCAAGTGGAACATCCGACCCGGTGCTGCGGTGAATGTCTATTCGCTGTAAAAGCCTATAAAGTTCTTCCGAAATCCATGATGATGCTGTGCCCAGTCCAGCATCACTACTTCTGTGTATTCGTTTTCGTTGGTAATGCTTTGCCATATCTGTCGCAGGCAATGCTCCGAATGCGACAAGACCTCCGACTCGGAACCCGAAGTGATGGAGAAGAAGGTACCTCGCCGCTCGCGCATCCGTTACAGCAAGGACGGCGCCATCATACACGACCCGCCAAGCCCCGCCTTCGACTCCCCGCCGAAGCAAAAGCCAGAAAAAGAGAAGAAAGAAAAACAGGTCAAAGTAATCCCAAAAGGACCGGGGAACTTGTCGCCCATCAAAGTCGTCATAAAACCATTCGAATTCACCTGCGACGACGAAGAAGTCAAGAAAAAGGAAAAGAAGATCAAGAAGTTGAAACAGAAGGAACACTCGTCACCATCTGTCGATGGCGAGTCGCCTTCCAAGAAGCTCAAACTCAGTTTTACCTCCCCCGCTTTAACCAACACTCCCCTCATGTCCATCACCCCCATTGTCGCGGAAAGTCCTCACGATTCACACAACGAGAACTCCAACGCTTCGACAAACGCCGCCGCCTCGAAGAAAGAAGACACCAGCTTCCTTTCCCAGAACTCTTCATTCTCGTCCCTTCTACAAAAAGACGAATCAATAGGAACGTCGTTTGAGACAACGATAGCTAACCTTTCATCCGACATTGCGACGTACAAGGCTAACAGAAAGAGACGCAAGGAGAAGCATAGATCGAGATACTCGCCGGACTTGCTGCGGTCGCCGTCAAAGCACAAGCACAAGCGGAAGAAGAAGACGCAGGATATGGAGAACCCTAATCCGCATCCGAGGATCACTATTAAGGTATGATTTCGTCTTATTTTGTTAGCTAGCTACTGTCTTTGGTGGTGCCAAAGTAAATTAACACATTGACAATAAACATCTGTACGTCTCACAGGTACCAAGTGCCGAGACGAAAGAATACATCGTGAGGTACCATGCATACATGAATAATCAGCCAGACCTCCATAACACTTCCTTAACTTTGATAACGTACCGTTGTTGAGGTTAACCGAACTTTACCTTCACTCCAAAGATGCAATTCCTTTTCAGATCAAGCCGATCCCGAAACCCGACGGCACCTTCGATACGCAGGCCACGCAGATGTTCTACGTGCCGACGGACAGCAACGACGCGCCGCCGACCATCAGGAAAACTAAGGTGCACGTCTTGCCACTGTGAACGATTTGTAGGAATGATCGGAACGAATAAACGCATGAATTAATCAAATATGAACAAAAAAAAAACTAAGTGTATGTTGTACTAGCTTTTGCCCGCGGCTTCACCCGAATTATTTTGTTTTTTTTGCAGTCAATATATTTCGAAATAATTGTAAATTTTGAAAACTGAGGATAAAAATTTTATGTTGCTTTTCACGGATAAAATTTTTAGATTGCTTTTCACAGTTGTTAAGACTCAGTTCTGCCCTCAGATGTTAATACGACCAGGCTCCTAGGTGAGCTCACTCTCGAGCAGGCCACGTTAAACTGGCCGTGCGAAAAGCAGTCTCCCCTAAGATCAATTCCTGCTATTTTCAGTGACTGACCATGAGACTTATTAATCGTCATTGCGAAACAGACCTTAAGAGGGAACTATAGTCTTTTAAACTCAAAGGGTACTCCGACGGTATAAGTGGTATCCGCGGTATATAAACAGATTGACAATGGCCTCTACCACGTTTTTATGTAAAGCATTCACGAGTAACCTGGTCCCATTACACAACTTAGGTGGATTGAGATTTCGCAATAGCATTAATAGAGCACCCACTTTGAGGATAAGTGTGTGAGACGGTAGACCAGGTGGGTTGAGCGCATTTAGGAACTCCACAGGATATTGTACAGCAAGATCTGTATCTACAACAGTATCTACAGACTTGTACTGGTATTCTTCACCTTCAAATGACTTCAATGTCGTTAATGACTGAAGCCTGATCGATTTTAGGAGCAGAATCGGAAGTTCGCACAGCCACTCCATGGACTTGATGTGTATGTTGTGGACATCTGGATATATTCGGGCTATACGGTCGTCAACTGTTGACACAACTGGGGCTAGATTTGGTGGATTTCGAATGTTGCCTTCACATTCCTGATATTCATTTCCTATTTTAAGGAGGAGATCGGAGAATTGTCCAGCGCAAACATCGCCCTTCAGAAAAACATGCACGCGAATGTTTTTCTGAAGGTGGAGTTTTTTTTATCAAGGGTCAAACATTTGACGCCTTAATGCAAGCTTTAAATTTGTCAGCTCGGGTTCCCCTCGGCACTACCGGCAGAGTCTGACGGAAGTCTCCAGCTAACGACACGGTGACTCCACCCACCATGTTGTCGTTTCATGTCTTTAGAGTTCTGTTTAGTGCTTCAAAACCCCCTTTATGCGCCATTGTGCTTTCGTCCCAAACTATAAGGTTACAATCGCGCAGTACTTGGGCCGTATTACTCTGCTTTGAAATGTTGCAAGTGGAGTTTCGACATGAATAAGATTTAGCGGCAGCTTGAAGGCAGCGTGAGCTGTCTTGCCTCCCTCCAACAGTGTTGCTGCGATTCCTGACGATGCGACAGCTAAGGCAATGCCACGATTACTCCTTACTTTTGCCAATTGCAAATTGATAAGAAAGGTTTTTCCAGTTCCACCAGGAGTATCCAGGAGACAGAGTTGCCCAATTTCTTTGTTAATATTGCCAAGGATCTGATGATAAATGAAAAGCTGTTCATCTGTCAGTAACTCTTCATTCTATGACACCATCTTTTCCAGGGGGCAGGGATCATAATTGGTCTCCCTCAGATATTCTCGATTATCCAAAGTTGCTGCAGATCTTTTTGGCTGAGGCAATCCGTATTGTGCCAAGTTTTGTCCTGCTTGAGCTTACACTGCATCCTCGATTAATATCAAGCATATGTTGTAGACCTCATCTATGAGCAGCTGCGTACTATCTTGCAAGTTTTTCTCAATTTGCCGTTTGATGTCGTCCGAGAGACTGTCTTTGTGTTTCTCCCAAAGGCTTAAAGGATCAGAGAGTTGACAGAAAACTATCATTTTCATTTCAGCTTTAAAGGAGAATCGCGCAATGCAGCTTCATCTAAAGTACTGTCGTAATGCTTGTCGTTTTCCAGCAATCCAAGGGACTGCATGCAGACTGAAATGTTGGATGGAGGATACCATGCACAGACTTCAAGTCTTCAAAGCTTGTTGGCCCTCTAATCTCATGGAGCAGCAGGCGTAGGTGGTAGCACTCGGTGTTGTTTGGATGAATCGATCCTACCTAGAGCGTGCTCTTTTTTCACTCCTGGCCAGCCCTCTGCTAGATTTTTTTTGTTGATCCACTCAAACTAGGAAGGGACATCAGAGTGCAACAACGTCTTAGCAAAATTGACCGTTTTGCAGATTTAAAAAAAGCTGAGGTGGGCTGTTTATTTTATCTGACAAGTTATTAGAGATGAAGTGTACACGCTGACCGTTTTCAAGATGTAAGACAGGGGGGAACCTTTCATGAATTGGAAAAGTTAATATCCTCCTAACTGCTTTGGAACTGCTTATGTAACGGCCGCTTTCGTAGATTTTCACCTCATCTTTCTATTCTCCAGAGTAAAGGCAGCTTGATCACTATCCTTGTTCACGTACTTACAAATATATTTGATAGATGGAACATAGTTGCAGTACTCCACATTAATATGAGCATTGAAAGTACGTGACGGGACAGGATTGTGTAGCTCCCAGCGGTTGTCCAACTCAATTTCGTTAATTTTTATCGTGACTACCGTCAGCGGGAGACTTCCTCCTATATTGCGGATATCCCTCGTCACCTGTCTGGGTGTCCTTAAGTAGTGGTCTTGGGTACCTCTTACTACAACTACTACAACCATTTGTTATGAAGGGTGATTTGTACTTGAATCTACCGCAAGGACCAAGTATCAAATTAGCCTTCACAATTTCGTAGAGGAGTGGGTCTTGCTCTGGGTCTGGTATTTTGGTACAAATAACATTGTCAATCTTGTCTGGGGTGCCCTAAGGAGTTATCGTGGCTTTCAGGGATTTCTCGTTTCTTAAATTGCTGACCAACCGTTACTAAAGCCACCTCATTTGATGTTGGAGCATTGAAACGACCCCTGTGTCTGTCCAGTGGCTTCCTCTCAGCATTGATTTGCAGGCGTTGCAGGCACCTTGTCCAGTGCGACCTTAAAGTCTCTTACACAACCATTAAACGTATGTAGCATTTTCTGTAATTGTCTGACTAAGCCAGTTTTTACATCTGGAAAGTTACAACACCTCAATTATACTTCTCTATCATCTTCGCCAACAAAATATATTTGTAAAAACTGTGGTTCCTTTTGAGGTGCTGGCACCAAACTTGTAACCAAATGGTAAACATACCTGGCCTTGAACTTTAAAAGTAGGCATAAAACCGTCATTTAACTGTTTTAACTGTTTAGCTCCGAATGACGTAATTTGAAAGCAGCTATTATATTTACAAATACAGTTCATAAACCGGTCATGTTCTGGATGTATACTCATTATCAAGCTGTAGAGAGGCTGGAAGAGCTGTATATAAGGCGGGAGCTGCACCTTATCAGCCATACAGCACATGTCGGGTGCCTCCTCCTTCCACTTGAGAGCATTGCACCACCGGCACTTGTTGCTCATGTAACCTAAGGCCACGGTGCTGTCGATTTCATACTCTGTATCGATATCATATGCTAAGCCGGAGTGAACCTTGGTTTTCCAGGCACGTCCTTTCCTTTGTACTGGAGGATTATTTTGCTCATATCGAGTTTGTGACGCTCTATGCACCTCTGGGTGAGCTCGCTCGTACCTAGCTACAGCTGCTCTATTTATATCAGGGTGATTCTGACGGTACCTAGCTACAGCTTCTCTATTCAAATCAGGGTGAGTTTGCTGGTAACTGGCCACAGCAGCACGGTGTATTGCTGGTTTTTTTTGCACATACTTTTTACAAGCGTTTTTGAGTTCTTGCTTTCGAGTAGCGTCGGTGCACCTGGCACGACGTTTTTTACGTCGAACGGTAAGAGAGTCTCGATCTGGTTCTAATAGGGACGGTGCGATAGTAGGCACTTCACTTTGTAACGGCATAAATAGCTAAGGTCGAGCTACCGTTGTCAGAAGCTGTGATCGTCTATTCTATCTACCCCAAAAAGAGATGTCCCGATTCAGCTGTAAAATTTGTAAGTTAAGAATGATAAGTCTGAATTTCTCGTTCGTTGAGAAGTTCAGTAGGCGTACAATAGTCGAACGGAAAATTGGTTCAGGAAGAGAGTTTCAAGTTAAACAGAGAAAGCATGTATGCCCGCAAGCCGGTATTTCGAGTCAGTTAGCGGTGTATTGCGCCAGATCGATCTTTGTTATATTTTGTGTGATGGTACCATTTATTTTTTGTATATATGGGCGCATGGATCTTCTTTTCGTGTGGTCGACCACAATTTATAATATTTGTTTGGGATATCGTATAGATATCCGTCGTAGTGTTACGACGTGAGTACTCAATGATATTTCATGTGCTCGCTAGTAGCGGCTTGTGGTGGTTCCAATTATATAATTAGTTCACGGCAATAACGATCCAAATAGACCGGGTTTACACAATTGCGATTTGATTTTCCGAAATGGGTTTGAACTAGCGGTTTCCTCAAAAGGTCCGTAACGTTTTGAAACCTTCAACTCTGAGCCTCTAGTACGGGTTTGCAAAATACGTAAACGTTGATAGAAATCGTAAGCACGCCAAACTATTAGTTTCCAACTGAATTGGTAGTATGAGTTATATTTTTTGATTATAGTTCACACGATATCGTTTATGGTAAAACTCGATTGTGCGAACTTCACTCTACATACTTTATCTCTTTCTAGCACGTGTAAAAAGAAAGGGCAAACACACCTGTCATTTTGACGTTTTGATTTTCGTTAGACGTTGTCAATGTCAAGTGTCAACTCTCACAAACTGCCAATTTATCAAAACGAAACAAAAATTGTATTTACAAGCTTTTATTTATTATAAAATTAAAAAAGTCTCGCACGAGCGTATCTCAATTCGAAGTAATTGTAGATTTTATGGAAAGGTAAGTACCTACCTACCTACTTATTATGTTTACGATAACTTTAGGTAAAATTGTAGGAATAAATTATCTTATTATATTTTACTAGACCTAATCTATTCGTACTTTTTACAGGAATGGGGACCTAAACAAGCCTGCCGATGGACCCCACGGCAGGTTAACAGCCATTAATAAGTGGGCTCAATTCACTCGTGTCCTCAAACATGAAAATCCTGAAGTGGCAGCCATCTATGCACCCAACCACTCCGGGAATTTTGTAAAAATTGTAGAAACTGAAAATAAAACACAAATTAGCATTCATTGTGATAAATTAACATACCTAATGTAAGTGTTTATTGTTATACTAGGTATTTTTATACAAACTTTTGTTTTATTTGTTCCCTGGCTTCTGGAGTGCTTGGGAATTTAATACATTTTCTGACCACATCCGGATGGTTCAATGCCTCAGTCACTTCCTCAATGTATCGGCTTGTTGCCTCTTGAGATAGATGATTGGCTATGCCAATCACCCTTTGGTAGTCTCCATTGGCATAAAACAACAGCGCACAAAGCACCTAAAACACATGAAAAATTTATATATATTTTGATAGTATAATAAGTAGGTAGGTAGAAGCCTGCAGGATGAGATAAGGGGGACGGGTTTCAGTGGTATGATATCAAGCTTGAGGCGCAGGGACAGAACCAAATGGAGATAAAACCCTACACATCTTATATATTTATGTATGAGGTGCACTACATACATACCTTAGACTCTAATGATACCCTTTGTGAGCTCCTGAGGTTACCACATGTTCTTAGAGTATCACAAAGATACTCATACGCAGCTTTATTAAGCCGATACCGCTGAATAAAATGGGTATCGGAAATAGAGTCGATGGTCAAACTCTCCCGCCGTGATCTTAGTTCTTGTCGCTCTTGCTCGCGACGCTCAGCTTCCTCTGCCTCTGCAGCCATTCGCCACGCAAAATATGATCGCATTGCCACTGATCGCCACCAATTAGACTCGAAATTAAATTCTAATTAGATTCTAACCAACAAAAAAACACTTTTCACCTACAAATATTCGGTGAGAGCATAACTATAAAAGTTTTCGAATTCGTTGAAGTTTACTACCAAAGATCTGTCAAACATGTAACTCGTACTACCAAAAAGGTATTATTTACACGTAAACTTATTTTGTTTTCGAAAACTACGATTTGAAATAACTCATACTACCAATTTTAGTTCATGATAGTTTCCGCTAGAGGCGCTGCTTGTAAATGTATGGAAGAAAACTGAAACTATAAAAGTATTCGAAAACTATCAAAACTTAAACTAGAGGTGCTGCGCAATTTGAGCTGGATGTTATCGAAACGTTTTCATTAGCGCTTTTGGAGATCTAACCCACTCCTCAGCGAGGTACATACTTCGGGAAATACCGATTTATGCATCTAGCTAACCACAGCACTTCCTCGACTGGGCCCAGCAAATAAATGCTTGACACAACCTACACGTTAGAATCTCCAGCGAAATTTACATTTAATTTAAAGATGCAACTTGAATCCAAACCGATCCAAGGCAAAGCAAAACTATCTACCCGTTCCTAAACAATGAACTTTAGAGTGTAATTTGATCTCTCCGCGCGTCCCCGACAACACTCAAATGTCAAAAATTAACAACGTGATAGGTTATCTGAGTGGACAACGTTTATACTTAGTTCTGAATTTGTTATTTTCATCCGCGGAACCCCATCGATCAAACAGTCTCCCTATGCCTTGACAACCTAGGTTTAGCCGCAACTAAACTCCTGTCTAGCCTAGTCTAAAATCCTAGTGTTATACCACGTCCATCATCGACACCACTCGAAAATGGTTGAGTTTGATTTGAATGTGTTTGTATGTTTAACGACTGTGTGTGTGGGAATTTCAAAACTCGCTACACGAAGGAAATGAGGAAAGGATTAGCCCGCGAATATCCTAAGAGCCAATCCAGGAACCCTATGGTGAAGGAAAAAGGAAATTAGGGTCGCTCCAAGCCCAGATCAGACTCAGATCAATTACCTACAAGTTCTTATCTAACGACCCAAGGATAGTTTTGTAATTTGGGGTAGGTTGATTTAAAGGATAGGAACCGAGGTATATCTCGGCGCTTCAGACACTCACGAAAATCGACTGTAACACGCAATCAGAAGTCTTCCAGTTCCAGACGCGTAAAAGGGCAGACCGAACTGAATAGATTACACGAAAGACGTGTGTCACAGTAGTTTGACGTAGATACTGAATGCCTCCCCCATCCACGCGCTCGTATTTATAGGCCCCACATGTCTGAAAAAACCGGTCAAGTGCGAGTCTAAATCGCGCACGAAGGGTTCCGTACCACCGTTCAATGGAAGCGATGGTGTGGAGTGAATAGTTTGAATTTTACACAGCAAAATATTGTTTGCAAAGTTATTGGTGCGGTTACTTTCACACTCCATGTACGTAACCAGGTGCATCCATAAGTTTGTATGTGAATTGTTGTATGGGAGCCCCCTTAAATATTTCTTTTATCCTGTTTTTTAGTATTTGTTGTTATAGCGGCAACAGAAATGCATAATCTGTGAAAATTTCAACTCTCTAGCAAGGTAGGTTCTTGAGATACAGCCTGGTGACAGACGGACGGACGGACGGACGGACGGACAGCGAAGTCTTAGTAATAGGGTCCCGTTTGGAACCCTTCGGGTACGGAACCCTAAAAATGGCGTCCTTTGCGTGACACAAACTGCCCAAGCGAAAGCTTCTTATCCCTAACTACAAAGGGTCTAATTTCAATCAAACATGCCATGCAGGCCTGCTGTCTACAATTTTGTGTATGCATATTTTCTATGATCAACCTTCGGTTATCACTCAAGTCATTTGGTATTGCCGATACACAAAATTTGTTGATCGCTGACTATAAAAGCGGTTGCGATAAATTAAGCCTACCCGACCGCTAGCGTCTTAGACAAAGATCACTAGAATGATATTCAAACCCGTGATGTCAAACTCGCCACATCGTATCAATCAAACGCAATTGTATATTTGCAGTCAACACATTAGCTTTCTCCGTATAGTTTCATAAGAAACCATTCATTATTTAGTTATTCATAATTTATTCAGCGCGCAACCAAGTCGGCTCTTATCCCTAAACATTTCTCTATAGACCTCGCTTCTCCGAACCAACCACGTTCTATGGCCCATTTTGTCAACTTACTTCGAATCACTCAATAACTCAAGCGTTAAAGGAACTGACACAGCTAATTCCGATTCTCACTGTACACTGATTGCATTCGTTAAGCGATGTTCCATTACAACTTCCTCTCTTAGTAATCTTCTTGGCGACTACAGGGAGAAGGGAACAAGGACAGTCGGGCTCGGACATTACCGCGGTCAATTCACTTCTTACGTATGCATCAAAATGGCCACGTGACAGATCATCTGAAAAGCGCATTCGTCCCACGGGGTTATCTGCAGTACCAACACTTATATACAGCTCACCGTTGCGGTAAACTTTAAAAACCCACGGAAAGAGTTGCCCTGCCGCTTCGATCTCACATAAACTACCATGAGTAAAAGGGCGTGACATGTCATTGCAGTATTCAGTAGCACTGGATTAATTATCCCCGTTACTATCGTGGGACATAACGGCAAACTCTTCGTAGTTAGCCACCACATGGTCAACGATTTGCTCACGCACCTCCCTGGCCATCACCTGTGTGTCTTACAATAGATAGGAGATAGACCGAAACGGGCAAGCTCCGTCTCCGTGTGAGGCACCATAGTCCCATCAGTCATAGTGTTAGATTAAGCAAGTTAAATCATATTTTAAACTAAGCCGGAGTAAAGAAAATATTTGCGCGGAAATGCACTCTTTATAACCAAGAAATTTAAATATAAATTTAGAAAAGATTAGAATAGGTAACAACTTAGTTAATTTGGAAACAAAAGATTTGCGCTGAAAAGCGCAGTTTTTAAGAGATAGTATTGCAAAAATAAATAAAGTTAAATTGTTTCCTAAACGATCGCAGTGCTAAAGCTAGACGTGTTAGAAAGACAAATATTGCATCTATAATGAGCTGGCCTTTTTTTTTGTTGGGAAAAAAATGGAATTACCTATGCCCAGGAGTCAGACCTCCCTGCTATGGCCGGGTCCCTACACATTGAGCGGGCATCAGCTCGTGTAGTATACGGACTAAAAACAACCCCTTTGTTGTTTTGTGTGACAGTTATCGATAAAATAGATTTCACTGTGAGCCATGACCTCGGTATATGCTGAAGGCTATCTACCTGCAAATTGCCCATTTGGGCGATATATATATATATATATATATATATATATATATATATTGAATATATATATATTGAATATAAACAAAAGATTCGTTTATCGTACCATAAAACGATACAATGAAGACTCTAGTGTAGATGACAGGTCAAGAAGTGGTCGCCCTCGCTCTGTTAGGACTCCAGCGGTGATAAAAGCTGTGAAGGCGCGAATTCAAAGAAATCCCACACGTAAGCAGAAACTGTTGGCCCTTCAGATGGGGTTAAGCAGGACCACGGTGAAAAGGGTGTTAAATGAAGACTTAGGGCTTAGGGCATATCGAAGAAAAACAGGACATCGTTTGGACGCTCGTTTAATGGACCTGAGACTGAAGAGATGCCGCGCTTTGTTGAAGCGGTAAGCGGGAAAAAAGCATCGGGAAATTATTTTTTCGGATGAAAAAATTTTCACCGTGGAAGAGAGCTACAACAAACAAAATGATAAGGTGTACGCACACAGCAGTGAAGAAGCGAGTAACCGTATTCCGCGTGTCCAACGAGGTCATTTTCCATCCTCGCTCATGGTTTGGTTGGGAGTTGGGAGTCTCTTATTGGGGCTTAACTGAGGTACATTTTTGTGAGAAAGGCGTAAAAACGAATGCAGTTGTGTATCAAAATACAGTCCTCAAGAACCTTGTGGAACCTGTTTCTCATACCATGTTTTATAACAGGCACTGGGTATTCCAACAAGATTCTGCGCCAGCTCATAGAGCGAAAAGCACACAAGACTGGCTGGCGGCGCGTGAAATAGACTTCATCCGGCACGAAGACTGGCCCTCCTCCAGTCCAGATTTGAGTCCGTTAGATTACAAGATATGGCAACACTTGGAGGAAAAGGCCTGCTCAAAGCCTCATCCTGATTTGGAGTCACTCAAGGCATCCTTGATTAAGGCAGCCGCCGATATTGACATGGACCTCGTTCGTGCTGCGATAGACGACTGACCGCGCAGAATAAAGGCCTGTATTCAAAATCGCGGGGGTCATTTTGAATAAAATTTATTACCATAAGAATCTATGTTTTATTAAGTTCATTTTGCTATATAAATGTTTACATAAATAATAAACATGTCTAAATTATTTCATATTGCACAAGTGACAGAACTTATGACCTGACTATGTATATGAGTATCTACCTGCAAATTGCCCATTTGGGCGATATATATGTATATATATATATGTCACCGGGAAATAATACGATCGGAAATTTATAAACTTCCTTCTAGATTATATTAGGCTAGGTTAGGTTAGGTTAGGTTAGGTTATGTTAGGTTAGGTTAGTATATTTATAAACTTGCGGAAAAAAATTTAGGAAATTTATAAACTTGCGGATCGTATTATTTTCCGGTGACATATATATATATATGAGTATATAATATATATGAGTATATAATATATATGGGAGGAATTTGCCTGCTTACCCGATTTTTACGAGCGGATCAGCTCATAGTCAAAGGGCATGATAGCGGCATGTTAGGGGGGCAGATGGCCCCCGCTACTATGAGTTAGTTATATAATGTTTTTTATCTACACACGTATCATAAACCTTCTTTACTGCGTACAAAAACCGCACGTTACGATCAGCATAATGTTAAACTACTTGGTAAAAACTCATTTCTTATTCCTTGTCTACATTATAAATGGAACCCCTATGCGAAATTTCAGCTTTCTAGGTTGCAGGGTTTGGGCTGGGAGTTGTTGAGTCAGTGAGTGAGTCAGGCCTTCTCTTTTTATATGTTGTATTATGTACAGTTTACTAAATTAAAAACATTTTTACTTTTCTAGATGCCCATTCCCGCGGCAGCTGAATTACCATCAGCCATGCTACCGGAATCCGCAGTCGATGTAAGTAATCCGATAGCTAATAGTTGTCATGACGGGCAGAGATCATACTTTACTCATTTATTTGCTCATTTATGTACTCATCTCTTAAAGCGAAGTCTCATATAAAACCCGTTTTTTAATTACGATTTATGCTCTCATATTAAATTACATTCGACACGTTGTAATATTGTGATTGTTCTGAATGCAAGCCTCCGACGATTCCAAAGGAGGCAGTGCCGGAAATACCTGCACCTAAACCGAAGGTAACTATAGTTATGGTCGTCGTACAAATTCACCAGCATATTCTAAAGATTGTAGTCTAATAATAGTTTTTTGTTATATCCAAATAAAAACAACTGTATGGGCCAACCCGTAGTGTGTATCTTGAGATGGTTCCCCGTTGTTGTAGTTGACGAGATATGAAGTAAAAGATGAGAAGTCCAATCAAAGTATATTCCAACGCAAAAGGTACATGAGAGATTATGGAGACTAATTTCGCGGAGAGTTGACTGTATTCTAACTAAAATGCCTAATTAAATCGATAATCTAAACTCGCTAAGGAAATAACATAGCTGACGTAAGACCAATTAAGTAGAACGCGCGTGAGTACGGTCAAGTTTGAACCGTACACAACCACAAGAGGGATATGTACGCAGATCCTATATCTTCTGCTTATGGCGTCTTCATAAAGCCGATAACGCCGTAATGCAATGGTATTGAATGTATTGAATATGTGATGTATGTTTGTGTTGTGTATTTCATTCAGCTTTAAATTCCCTTCGCCGTTAAGTTGGTAGCAATGAAACCAGAGTTGCTAGCCTTTGAAAAATGTTTTACCCAAAAGTTAAAGAGAAACTATCATAACTAGATTGGAGCCTAAGAATGGCTCCACTTTAATTCGTGCTATACATTTTCATATGCGTTGCCGATACTCGCAAATATATACGTGTTTTGTATTGTGACGAGGTTGTAGTAGGAACATACATACCTGCTACCTTATTTATGAAAGCGGCGAATTATAATGTGGATCTGTCAACCGGATATTGCGATTGCCCATTTTTTGTGACATTTGACAGTTGTCCACTACAGCCAACTTAACGGCGAGGGGTATTTAAAGCTGAAATGCACAAACATGTTGTCTTGGCGCAGGCGGAACGCGAGCGCGTGTCGCGTGGTCGCGGCTCCACGGGCGGCGGCGGCGGCGCGGGTACCAAGCGCGCCGGCGAGCTGCCGCCGCTGACGTGCTGCGACGTGTGCCGGGACGCGGGACACGCGACCAACCTCGTGCGGTCAGTGTCGTATTATTATTATTATTATGTTGAACTAGGGTTTCCCAAGACTTTTTTTTAATTCCCGGGTACCGGGAATTAAAATTGCTTTTCCCGGGAAAATTTTCTAAATTTCCCGGAAAATCATAAAAATCCGTCGATTTTGCTATTGCTACCTATCAGAAATACTATTTAGACGGTATTTAGTTACAACTACTTATTTGTTTATCGTTGTTTTCAAAGCATGTTGCGATGAAATATTTTTAGAATATTTTTCATGCTACCGAACATATAGCACTACTTATTATTCTCAAATCTGTTGTTGTTTATTATTCCAATTATGCTTTACTGATGACCTGAGCTAAAATTTACCGACACGGACAAAGTATCTCTCAGTTGGTCATGAACCGGAAGGCGGAAAACTCTTCTGTAGATTTATAAGTAGATATATACTTTTAAAGGCCACTCATGAAGTGTATCAACACAACATACACAATCAAAACTTTTCGCGATTGGCTCATGCGCACATTCAAGTCTACGTAGCTCAAAATATTTCTTCAATCTTTAAAATTTGGCTTTACGGACTATCTGACAAATTATGATAAATAAAAATGTGAAAGTACCTCAACGTTTTTGTTAATTATTGTTTTTAGAACATTTCATCGGGAATTCCCGGGAATCGCCATCAAAGCACCTTGCTAGGACTTCCGAACCTCTCTTGCCATTACAAATTGGTATTTTGTTTTGATCCCCCGTGATTATGGTGCGAGATATGATAACCATTAGCAACCTTTCCACCAAAACGGGTGTTGTGCATCCTCTGATTTATAAGTACGAGGATATTCTGCCAAGAGAGATGCCTTTCCAAGTATTACACCATCTCCATATGAGCCTACTTCTGCGGCTGTATCTTCTGGTTATAGACCGACATAATTAAGGAGGTTTTTTGAATTACACTCACTATTCCAGATGCGACGAATGCTTCAAGCGGTATCACTTCACCTGCCTCGAGCCTCCGCTCAATAAGAACCCAAAGAAACGCGGGTATTCATGGCACTGCGCAGAATGCGATCCGACGGTTAGTAGCAAAGCAATGAATGACCTTTCAGAATTATGTCTATTGGAAACTATGTCATTAATATTAATGTATTCGGCCTATACTCTTTTCGCGGCACATACTATTGAGTATGCTATATTGACAGCAAGTCCGTTTCAATTGCTGCGAAAGTACTATTGAGTTAAATATGTTGATTTACAATGATTATTATTATTTTTAAAAACATTTATTAGTTTAAAAAGAACTCGAATACTTGTCAAGACGAATCAAACGAGCCCAAATTTGATCTGCGAAAGTACTATTGACTTAAATATGTTGATTTACAATAATTCTTATTATTATTTATAAAAAGCATTTATTAGTTTTAAAATAATTCGAATACTTGTCAAGACGAATCAAACGAGCCCAAATGATGATGGGAGTTTCGTCGAATCATTACATAGTTCCTCACAACAATAACCTAACAAAACCCTTTCGGCGCTTCATCATCAGACCCTGGATATCATCTAGGATCAAAGTACTCAGCTCCATGTCATGAAAATATTGCATACATATGCATGCAAACTTAAAGCTCATTTGGAAACTAGGAAGTGTCTCTTTGTCTGTTAATCAAGTCTTGTAGGATTTGACTACAGACAGAGAGTCAGACTGAAAGAGCCAGGCACCAATGAAATGAAACGAACGTGGAGCAACAAGTCGCCTCAAGACCCTTAGCCTTATCATGTATTTTTGACAACTCGGAATTTCAATCGTTTTCAAAAAAAATACTAATCCGTCGACTTATGTATTTGTGATATCAATCGCAATTGAAAAAATGACCAATCAGAACTTTTACTTGGCACGAGCTGTCTTTTATTGCGTTTTTTATTATTATTATTTATTATTATATTAGGAAAGTTTAATTTTCATTGGTAGGTAGCCGGGTGGAAAATTGCTTTTCCATCCCTAGGGTGGAAAGTTTTTATTTTTAAATTTTTATGTTAAGAGTTACGTCATATTATATGTATAAAAAAACAATGGATACGTTTTTAAACTTTTCTAATCTTTTAACTTTTTTTCATAAGAAAAGCACCTAAAGTTTGCGATAGAAAAAGCGAGAAAACGAGTTTTTTTGGTTAACATTGGTTTCGGAATGTGATTCCAGTGACATGGACATTGATAACTCCTGATGAGATAAAAGAACAGGCAAAAGCTGTTGTTAACAATCTAATACCGCAGTGCTCTAAGGAGAGATATCTTAAGGCAACCATTTCATGAACTGGTAAAAATGTCAACTCCCTTTCGTAAAATGTGTTTTCCTCACAGTCGAAATGAAAATTAGAGTGTTTAACTCGGCTGATAGTGACCCATTTCACCCTCGAACAAACTATTGTTCACTTTCCACCCTTGGGTAACAATCTACTATTGTCTGTTCATGCGATTACTGATTGGTCGTTTTTTCAGTTGCGATGGATATCAACTAATCCTATTGTGGTTGGTATATTTTTCAAAATCGATTGAAATGACAATAGTTACATGATAAGGCTACTTTTAAGATTTTAACTAAGATTTTAATATAAACAATCAGAAGCCAGTAAAAATAATGGAAAATTATGACATTTAATATTTTGCTTGCAGGATATTGAAGACAACATCTGACAGTTCAAGAGAACCAAGAAACCGGTTGAGAAGCCATCGCTTTAGTACAATTTGGTACAAGATTCACATTGTAGAAACAACTGGAATTTTGTTTTACTTCTGTTTGTGTAATGTAAGTCTTAGTAAGTTAGAGGCTTTCTACTTTCTATAGATATACATAACAAAATGGAGCTGCATAGACGGAAACATTTCCAAGAACTCCACTCCAAGATTTATCTCCATGTACGATCAATATCCATACAATAGCGTAAGTTGACGTTTGTATGTTTTGTAACGTAGTCTTTTAATTATGACATTTGATTGAATCATAATCTCGTCGTCCACACATTTTGTGTACAAATTTGTGTATTGGAAGTAAGTAATTTAAACTAGTGGCTCGCGAGCAGCACAGGAAATTGAGTTTTTTATTTACATAATTTCCTACCCCGTCATTCCCCAGACCCCTTGAAGTTTATCGGATGAAAAGATAACCCGATTTTTCTTTGAATACAATATACAAACTTATGAATGCACCTGGTTACGAACATAGAGTGCATGGAGCCGCACCAATATAACTTTGTCATCCCATATATACGACTGAATCGACAAAAAAATCCATATATTTATCGAACCAATCGCTTGAAGATTCGACCTGTAGAGGTGAACATCCGGACGGACAGACAAACGAAAGCATTTTTGCCCAAACTGAAACGGGGGCGCTTCGTCGCGTTACGCGCTCTCGGTCAATTATACCCTGGTTATACCTGGTCCTGGTGCGTTACGGAATCAGTGAATATTAACTGCTATTATTTATTTATTTATACCCAGACTCATTGAATGATTCTGGATTAACTATTTATGTTGATTGAACGATTTTGTAGGTAAATTAAATAGCTTCGGATTAATGGCTATGAGTATGGCGCGGCGGTAGGTAAGTAGATATTCTGTTGTTCTCAATTATAGTTCTAAATGTTTTAAATATAATTTTAATATTGCTAGGTACCACGATTTCGTACGAACGAATGTTTTTTTATTGTTGTCTGTGTTCTGTATTATACCTACGAAAGTGAAATTATAATCATGCGGTAAAAATACCTTTGCGTTTTTATATCAAAATGTTTATAAAGGTATTGTACTTCTTGCTCGGACACTACACCCATTGTCACTCACTCACTCACACAAGAGGTCCAATAGCCGCGTTCAGCACCATACTATACTTGCACCATACAATCGTACAATGCTTCTAACAAAAAACAAAACCTTGAACAATTTCTGACATTGGCTAATGGAATAAGTTCCCTTTTCTGTTTGAAAACTGTGTTTGAAACGAATAGGAAAAAACTTTGTTTTCACGATGTTTTCAAGTGAAACTATTCTCAAGTTGGCTGTTATATCATGGGCACGACCGAGTTAGTAAGGAGCTTGTTGTGTTATGTAAAGTTATTATGAATTCTTAGGCATTTGTTATCTGCCAATAACTTTGGCGTCTACAAAGTTGTGTTTGTGAAACTTGTGCGCCGGGTGGGGGCGATGTGGTGTTATGATAATAACATAAACATACCAGTGGCGTTCCTTTCATAGAAGCCCAAAAGCCGTGCTTGCCTAACAAATTTCAATACATACAACATAAACTCACTTGCTTTTTAATGTAATAAAATAACTAATGGGAAATTACGTTCTACCAGTGCTTCGGAAATACGCCCGTCAGAGAAGATAGCACCAAGAAACTCTACGGGGATGTCCTTATTTAAATGCCACAATGTACAATAAAAAAGTAATCTAATCTAATGACAATATTATAACATCGTATCTATAAGTGCCAATAAGATGTCTCAAAATAACAATTTTACAAAAGAAATAAATAAGAACAAACAAAAGCTGTAATGAACATAACCATACAGAAATTATCATTCATGAGAAACCAGACTGGACCAGTCCCCCCAAGCAGCACCCGTTCACGAGTATGACTTGTACACCAGCCATCACCCCCCTCGCTATATTTGAGGGCGGGGAGCTACCCGCTACACAGATTCTAGAGTACCTACCCTATCCTCGATCCAAACACAAGTGGCGTAGGGATTATTTTTGCGTTGGATTTGCATACACAGGGCCTGAGCCTGAGTCGAAGCGGAAAGCAGGCTTACACCCGTAAAGTTATAAGTAGCTTGTCATCTTGCTCGCTCCCGTTGGCTTTTAATGGGCTTTCAAACGCTCTAGTCGCACTTATGGATAATATTGGATCTGAATCTATCTACGATGTATCTATAGCAATTTTCTATATGATTCTGAAGCTGGCTTCTTGTGGTGTGAAGTTAGTCGCGTTGCAAACGAACTGTTGAGTTACGGGCATTGAACTGCTATTACTAGCGTATGGAACCGATACCGCGATTCATTTCTTTGCGCCATTACCTAACGCCAACCGGCGTTATTCCCTTTAGTCCCTCGCCAGCGCTCATAGCGTCTGCATGCGGATATTGTGACTTAAAACAGTTCAAAAATTCCTTCTGCGTCTTGCGAACTTGTAAAAATGCGACTAGTACGAAGAAAAAAGATAATGGCGTGACGTATCATCAGTAAGTAAGCAAAATATCAACTAAAATAATCCAAAACTAATTTTGAACATTATTTTCTACTGTACCCTTTGAACTACAATTACTAGCGTATGGAACGGACACCGCGACCCATTTCTTTGCGTCATGACCTAACGCCAATAGGCGTTATTCCCTTTAGTCCCTCGCCAGCGCTCATAGCGACCGCATGCGCATATGGTGACTAAAAACAGTTCAAAAATGCCTTCTTCCGTCTTGCGATATTGTAAAAATGCGACTACTACGAAGAAAAAAGATAGTGGCGTGACGTATCATCAGTAAGTAAGCAAAATATCAACCAAAATAATCCAAAACTAAATTTGAACATTATTTTCTACTGTACCCGACTTTTGTATGAAAACCATAGAATATGAAAACTGAGCCGTACAGATAAGACACTAATGGTGTTGCGAGAGAGCACTTCACAAATATGTGGGATATGATGAATGTGGTAAATATGGGTAGAGGCCTTCTAAACTAACAAAACATGTTTGGTAATATTCTAACACGACTGCCCCCAAAAATGGAGTGTACTGTTTTCAGGGTTCATGTGGGTATTTTCCTTAATTCCACCACAACTTCTTAAAGCCTGAACCGATTTCGAAGTGTGTGGTATCGCTAGGATCTACCATCCTAAGTGGAGAAGGCTATAAATATATATCATATAAGATGTAAAAATATTTTACCTTTCAGTTCATTTTGAAATTATGGCAGTCGCGTTTTTTATATTTTTAATTTTATTTACAACCTGATTTTTGTAGGGTGCTAATACGAATTTGGGGTACATTATGCATTCCAAGGTGGCGGTTGCGAGAATTTTTCAATTTATGTTATGGGTATGATAATAAATGAAATATGATAATAAAGTTTATAATATATAAAATAGCAATGATGGATTTTTATTCCACTTCGTTTATTTCGTTAACCCTTTACCAGACCTTGATCATGCAGATTTTACATTGGTTTTCGCATTCATTACCAAGCAATAACGTCGAATTAAAAATCTTTAGATAGATAACGATAACACATAGCTAATGCGAAAGCGCAAGTCATCTACATAAACCTTTGTTTAAATCTCGGTTACAATTAATACTTAGATAGGTACATTTTGTAATAGACTGCACTCAATCAAATGAAGTTTTGTAGGTATAAAAGCGGTGTCACTTCTGCGGTGTGTAATCTACAGGGACGACACGTCGAGCTCGCGGCAGGTCGCACCATCCCCCCGCCCCGCTTGTGATCTAGTTGCGACACGTTTTTGGTTAGCGACAGCGGCGTCTCTATAGTAATGGAAGCTCAATGGTTGCGGGTGGTGAAACAACTTCATGCTTGTTTGTATTGTGTAAGGTACAGTCGTATGGTAAGGCCCACTTTTTTACAAATTGAAATAAAAGCTTTATTTAACCACCCTCAAGGAAATAAAAATTTAAAATGAAAGATATAATTATTTCAAAATTCAAATAAATTTACTTTTTGTAGGTAAGTAACTTTTTTGAACGTTTTTAAAAACCTCTATTTTGGGCTTTACTAAAAATGGTGTCGATAATAAGGCCCGTGCCGATTGTAGTCGTTTGGTGCAAAGGTATTCATTAAAGACCTCAAAGATTGAATAAATTTGATCATTGAAATATTCATGAACATTATAACAGGAAGCTCAAACTAAAATCATCAATGATTTGTTAGAAATACATATACTCTTTTCCACTGTGTGAGAAAACAGCCTAGCTTTTTACTTTTTAGGTGTTTTGTGAATAAATATTGGTATTTTATTTAAAAATATTGTTATTCATGCTAGAATTGAGTAATTATTGTTAAGGTTTTTTGATTTTTAATTTTTAATTTCCATACATATTTCCTTATTACACAGATGTCGATAAGAAGGCCCCTATGGTCGGTTAGAAGGCCCTTTAAAATTCAGTACAACTCACTTGACCGAAAGCATCCGAGTTTCCGATCAATAATTTAAGTGCATTTATCATCATCATCATCATCATCATCATCATCATCATCATCAAGCACTGCTGTAACACTCAGTAAAACATTGTTTGTTAAATTGAACACTACAGAAACGAACGGGCTTTATTAGACTGCAGTAGGGTTGGAAGGCCCAACCGAGTCTTGTATGGCCCGAGCAACAATTCTTGAAATATAGCTGGAATTAATGAAAAAAACTTGCTTGTCTGCAGTCTGGTGATTGTTAATATTTTTTTTTTCTTTTTTTATCCGTAGCATACTCTAAAGTTCAGTTCAATTAACGAAGCTCCGGTTGTCATGTCACTTTGATTGATTGTGCTTCTCTGTGATTTTGTGGATTTTACATCAACAACCTCTGCATTGCCCCTGGACCTGGATTTTGGATATCGGCAACTGCATTCAATCACTGACCCTTTGCTCGGAATTTTGCCCTGACCCGCTCATTTTAGAATCAAGCCTCAAGAATGATTGATGAGAAACGATGCTGTGTTCATAACTGCAATACAACTAGTAAGTGATACTTTATCAAGTAGTATATGTACAGACATTTGGTCAATGTCTATATGAGGGCGGAACCACTTAGCTACACTCCAACCGATTAGATTCACTTAAGTTAGGATACTAGTTCCCTATGCTATCGTAAATATGTGACGTACTATTAGAAGAGCCTTTCACTTTCACTGTCTGTTCTGTTCACTTAAATTAAAGAGATCCAACAAAATGAGAACCCTCCTTCTGTCACAAACAAACCTTCCTTGTCTTGAAAAACTGATTTGAAGCAGTCATTATTTTTATTCATTTGGTCCATTATATGTACTTTTTTCGATTTACAGGTGAAGACCATATAAGGTAAGTAATACAAATAAGGCCTACCTAATTTGAAGCACTTCTAACTAAATAAATATTTATTTATTAAAACTCGTACATGGTTTATTATAATCATTTATTCATATTTTTCAACATATCTCACCAAAACAAACTCACTGCTAAAAATACTATGCGAAAATAAAGAAATTGTAGACCTCTATTTTTGGCCTTATTAATTTGGCCATATTAAATTACCCCTCTTTAATAAGGCCTATTACCTTTCTATTATCACATTTTTAAATGTAAAACTAATTTAACAAAGAAAGGCTTTAAAATCTTTTATATATACTAGCCTCTATCCGTGTTACCACAAAAAACATTAAACAGCGTTTAACCTCAAAATAAACGTCAAATCCCATACGTTTTCGTTTTTAAACAAGTGTTAAACACTCGTTATTTTTTTTGTGGTAAGGCCCTATTACTTTAAATAATCACTGCACTTACATTATAGTAATATTCTTCTGAAATATCAAAAAAAGTATATTTGGCTTATAATAAGTAAGAATGGCACGATATCACAAAATTGTTAACTGAGAAATAATATTCTATAGAAAAACAACATATTTCTTTAAAAAAATAAAAGAAAACGAAAAATAAGTAAAAAAAACCTAGGCCTTATTTCAACATACCATAACTTTTAGTCTCTATAATTTTAGGAACTTTAATCAGCCTTTTCTCAATAATTAGTCAGTATGCAATAGAGGAGTATTAATTTTAATTACAATCGGGACATAAAAATGCGTCTTTGTCATCATTTGTTAGTCCAACACATTCTTCGTGATACCATCTATGGCATTGTATGCAAGGTCTCATATCTGCTATCCTATCACTGTGACAGGCATGGCAGTACCAGCTTTCAGTAGCAGACTTAGTTTTATTACCTCTCTTCTTACTGTTGTCTTCCTTTGTATTAATATCGGTTTTCTCTTTGGTCATTTTACGTCTTTTTTCTTCAATCTGTTTTCCTTTTTTTTCTTTTGAAAGTTTTTTTTCCTTTTTATCTGATTCTGTCTTTTTGTTTTTCTTTCCTTTAATACCTTTCTTTTCATCGACAGCTTTTTCCTCTTTCTGTTTAAATAAATCTTTGGTCACTCTTTGACCCTTGTAGTTTAGAGCTTTTCTTCTAGGGCAACTTTTCACTATTCCATATTCAGGTGTCGGTAGAAATGTTTGAAACCGGGATTTTTTACTGATTTGCGCTAAAAGTACATCATCATCAGCTTCAATTTCATTTTCTATTTGCACGTTCTGGGGACTGATATTTTCGATATCGACTTCCGAATCTGTTGAGGAGTAAATTCTCAAATGTCTTGTTGGCAATCGACGGTTAATGAATTCGTCCATGAGGATAAGATCAGAAGAAGAGTCTTTAGAAGATATATCAGTTTCGGAATATTCCACCAGTCGTTTCTTGTTTCCCAAGCCGCTGGGTCCAGGAATTTCACCATCAAAACGTTGTTCTTTCATACAGCTTCTTTTTGGTGTTGTCTGTCTTACAGGAGAAAAAATTCGTATGAATTGAAGGTCTGAAGTGGCTGGTGATTCTGTAAAATATTCTGTTTCAGCGATCAAGTTTTGCAACTCTTCAAAAGTGGCAATTGGCGAGGACCCGCGGAAAGTATCATTGTCGGAGTATATTTCTGCTTCTTGCTGCAGCGTTCTCACGGGCGATGATCTTGGAGAAATTTCTTGTGTCTCCGCCGCGCGTTGCGTCAATATGGATGGAGCAAAAGCAGTTTTCGGAATGATATAAGGATTGAGAGGGTAAAGTCCAGTACCTCTAAAACCGCTCATAATATTAGCTATAGTCATACTTCTCGCCCACACATTCGTCAAAATGATGTTAAAATCCCGTCTTCTTATATTCATAGCTCGTGTTCTTTGAAGAAACTGCAGTACCTCCTCATCCCAATATGTTTCAAAAGGTTTGTAGCAAGACTTGTCCAGAGGCTGCAGTTCATGCGTCGTATTTGATGGTAAGCAGTAAAGAACTATATCGTGTCTTTCAGCTTCTTCTGCGATGCGAAAGTCTAGGTGACATTTGGCACCGTCAAATATTAGGAGACACTTTCCAGGTGGTTTATTTTGGGCCAAGTGTCCGATAAAGCTGATGAATAGTTCTGTTGTCATACTGCCTTTAGGTGCCATCAGAACTTTTGTTCCTGTTGGTAGATTTTATTCATATTCCTCTTTCTTTCTTGACCCTTTAAAGAGAGTCACCGGTGGAATTACGTTGCCCAGTGCATTGGCACAACCCACCACCGTAACATTTTCTCCGTGCTCTGCCGCTTGCAAATGTACCCTTTTTGCACCTTTTTGGGCGATTACTGTTGGTTGTCGACGAAGCGTCAGTCTGAACCCTTTTTCGTCCATGTTAAAGATTTTTTCGGGATGGTCATGCAAGTCAAGTTCGTCATACAGTTTTCTTATCTCCTCAAAATGTGCTTCTACTATGGGCTTATTGAGTTTCTGTGCGCGAGCTGGATTCAAAATTTGAACTTTACGTTTAGCTGTCGGGATGACGTTTCAAAAATAATCTTAACCACCCAATTCCAGCTCGACATGTTTTTCGGTTAAAATTGTGTTTCAATCCATATTTCTCACAATAAGCAAAAACTTGCACTCTTAACTTCTTCTGAATTCCCTTTTCGGCAAATTTTATGATTCTTTCCACAAAATCCTTCTCCTCTTCCTTGCTTAGTATTGTGTTTCTTCCGAGGTGTTTTTTCAGAACTCCACTTTTTAGATGATTTCTAAGCGTTCTTCTTGGTATTCCGTATTGTGATGATGCTTGGTAACTTGAAGTTCCATTTTGAACTGCACGCACTGCCGCTGCCAAGTTTTCTTCCGTCCAAAGGGCTCGCTTAGGTTTTGAAAGAGGCATATTAAGTCTCTTAAAAGGCCTTTAGGGCCCAAACCTGAAAAAAACAAATTATATAAGCAACTTGAGCCATTTATTTAAAAGTGGGGGAGAGTATCTATAGTGCATAGATTAAAGAAGGCATATGGTTAGCATAACGCAATATCCCGGCCCCATTCGTAACTGCTATTTTGAAAAATAGGTACTTACTCAAAAACTGTACCTACCAGAACTGTACCTACAGAATACATTAATCTTTACAAAAAATACATTTTTTATTCGTTAGATAAAGCTTAATGTAACTTAGAGAACGAAATAAGAACTTAATCAAAGTTTTTTTAACTATAAAGCCTGTCTATCATTAATAAGGCCAACCGTTTCTAAATAAGGCCTAGGCCTTAATTGTGACTATCGACTTCTTTTGGTTAAAAATCTCTTAAAAATACACATATGAATTTACCTACAGTACAATATTATAATTCGAGGAACTAAATAGTAAATTACCTACTGTGCCCGCTATATACAATGAATTAGTGAAAAAAATATTAGAAAACTTACCGCGAAGTGTTCAAAACGTTAACTCGCAGCGCAAGACAACCTCCCTCTTCAGTAAACACGCTCGCACTAGCGCAGGGGGCAACCATAGAGAAACTTATTAATACTGGGGCAACCGCGGTTCGCTCGCGCAGTTTAAACCAGCATCGAACGCTCATATGTATATATGCGTGAGATTTTTGTAGTTGTAGCTTTATTAGTTTGTGTTTTACGAAGGCTAGGCCTTATTACAGAGTAGGCCTTATTTGTATCACTTACCTTACATAGTCAGGTCATAAGTTCTGTCACATGTCCAATATGAAATAATTTAGACATGTTTATTATTTATGTAAACATTTATATAGCAAATTCACAGCAAAATGAACTTTATTAAAGTTTATTCAAAATGACCCCCGCGATTTTGAATACAGGCCTTTATTCTGCGCGGCTAGTCGTCTATCGCAGCACGAACGAGGTCCATGTCAATATCGGCGGCTGCCTTAATCAAGGATGCCTTGAGTGACTCCAAATCAGGATGAGGCTTTGAGCAGGCCTTTTCCTCCAAGTGTTGCCATATCTTGTAATCTGACGGACTCAAATCTGGACTGGAGGAGGGCCAGTCTTCGTGCCGGATGAAGTCGATTTCACGTGCCGCCAGCCAGTCTTGTGTGCTTTTCGCTCTATGAGCTGGCGCAGAATCTTGTTGGAATACCCAGTGCCTGTTATTAAACATGGTATGAGAAACAGGTTCCACAAGGTTCTTGAGGACTGTATTTTGATACACAACTGCATTCGTTTTTACGCCTTTCTCACAAAAATGTACCTCAGTTAAGCCCCAATAAGAGACTCCCAACCAAACCATGAGCGAGGATGGAAAATGACCTCGTTGGACACGCGGAATACGGTTGCTCGCTTCTTCACTACTGTGTGCACACACCTTATCATTTTGTTTGTTGTAGCTCTCTTCCACGGTGAAAATTTTTTCATCCGAAAAAAGAATTTCCCGATGCTTTTTTCCCGCGTACCGCTTCAACAAAGCGCGGCATCTCTTCAGTCTCAAGTCCATTAAACGAGCGTCCAAACGATGTCCTGTTTTTCTTCGATATGCCCTAAGCTCTAAGTCTTCATTTACACCCTTTTCACCGTGGTCCTGCTTAACCCCATCTGAAGGGCCAACAGTTTCTGCTTACGTATGGGATTTCTTTGAATTCGCGCCTTCACAGCTTTTATCACTGCTGGAGTCCTAACAGAGCGAGGGCGACCACTTCTTGACCTGTCATCTACACTAGAGTCTTCATTGTATCGTTTTATGGTACGATAAACGAATCTTTTGGTTATATTCAAATTTTTCAGTAAGTCGAAAATCTGAATTGGCGCTTAACCGCAACGATGCAACGCAATAACTGCGACACGGTCTTCTTTAAGTGTCCATTCCATATTTAAAAATGAGGAAAATTCTAAAAAGTACACATTTTTATTTTCATGAAAAATTCTAAATTCGAATTCAATAAACTTTTTTGTGGCCAGCGTTCTAAATTCAAAAGTTTTTATTGTGTGACAGAACTTATGACCTGACTGTGTATATATCTACCACTGCATACATTCCCCAATCCTGCTAAGGATCCTGACAGGTGCCTGGCATGGACCTTTAACATAGGGGCAAATGTATTGGCTCTTAAGTTACACCAGTATAATTACTATAAAAATATAATTGCAATATATATTGATTTTAATAATATAAAATGTGATACTCATAAATTTAAGATTATAGAATCATCACTTCATTTTTTAATTTTAGTTCACTAAAAATGAATAAAAATAAACGAAGCCTACAATGATCTCTCTCCAAATTAAGTAAATAATCTTAAGTAGTCATCCATATAAACTCAATTTGAAAATTGATGATTGTAGGTTTCCTTCTTACATTACACTGCTGCTAAAGCTACAGGTATGTTTTTTGATAGACTTGGTTCTTTCACTCGCCGCCAGATGGCGCTGGCCGTAAAGGCAGACTGATGTCTCTATATCAAGACTAATAATGTACTCTGGTCCTGGCCGGCAGTAAGACGGGGCCGGCAGCCGGGTAGCCGGATGAACCCCTCAATCACTTTCATCCTAAATGTAAATTAAATAAACAACCAGTATCAATCACTATGAAGGTTCTATTTACAATAACGATAACTTAAACTGAATAAAAATAACAGCATATTATACCTCGCGCCACGAGTTGAGACCTTAACATATGCGCAGTAATTCCCGGCAACGTCGCCTAGCGCTCTTAATTCACTTGAACATACCAAAATGACTAGTTACCAAGACTACTTCGCCCAGTCTCAGTAGTTCGGTGCTTTTGCATCACCAAACTATTCCGAGACTAGGCTTTTGAAAGATACTTTTATGGAATAGCGCCTTGGACGGTAATCATCGCAAGTCAAAACTATCTATACTTATAAAAATGAATAGATTTAGTAAGACTAAAATATGGCGACTTTAGTATTACTAAATCTATAAAATGGCCGGGCCAGTTTGAATAATTCCTATCAAAATTTATTCTCCTCATTCCGGACAAGATTTAATTAAATATAAAACGAAAAACGCGGAGAAACAGCCAAAAATAAAAATGTTAAGTAGAAAATTCTCGGCTTCCTATCGCTAGATGGCGTTGGTAGCCATTTTGCTGGTAGCGGACTTTATGTTCCACAGCCAGCTGAGCAATGTATAAGTTACTAGGCAAAGGATAGATGACGTTAGTAGCGGATCTATTTCTCTACACGTAAATTATTAACGACTTATTTAATGACCAACTATTTATTACCAATTTTCTCGCCAACGCGACACTTTAGGTAAGTATGTGCCATATTATTAATTTACAATAAAATTTAAGGTGGTTTGAAGTTCAACGGGTCAGCTAGTATTTAATATTTGCATATTATTTTTTATACCATGTAAACCTCGGGTTCTCGTTACCTTTAGACATGTCCGGCGAATCCGGCCTCTGATTGGCCGTGCATATTTATACAGTATAGTGAAGTCATTGCGGGGCGGGTAACTGCGGCCCCCTAATGCAATTTTCAACTTAAGAATATAGTACTGTCTTAATTATACTATCAAAGTAGTTGGTGTATTTTCAATCGATACTTTATTTACTCTAGCTCAATTTTTATTCCGTAGAGAAAAAATAGTTTTGTCAAGTCTGTCTGTACGTCCGTCCGACCGTCCGTCCGTCCGTATGTCACAGCAACTTTATGCAAAAACTATTACTAGACACACAGTTGAAACTTGGTATTTAGATGTATTATGTGAACCGCTTTACGATTTTTATACAAAAATTTAAAAATTAAAATAAAGGAATTTGAACGGAACTGAAACCAAAAAAATTGTTATTTATCAAACCTATGTGTGGTGCCTAAAGATAGGTCTTTAAAAATAACGTTTATGTTCCTGAAACCATTCTTCCTCAAAGTAAATCCGTTAAAGAGACACCCTTCCAAAGTGGAAAAATGTGTCCCCCCTCTAGCTTTTAAAGTAAGAGAGTGAAAAATCTACAAATAATATATGCTGTGTATCTCAATACACACTTTCAAAGAAAATTGACGGACTCGCGCACTGAGGGTTCAGCAGGAATCGAACTTTTTTTGTTAATAAACCAAAAAATTACGGTTTTCGATTTTTTTATTTACTTGTGCACCTTCTTCTTGTCTAATTTCACGATTCATCACAAAATCCACTCAAAAACAATGTAATTATTTTCGGAGAATTCACAATTGTACTAACAACTAACAATGCGCTAATGTGTAGCGGGCAGCGTGACGTAAAGATGCCTTCGCTTCAGCGTTAGCAAAAACTAAGTGATACGCCCAAGTTGCTGAATTATTACATTTTTTGGAAGGTTTGTTTACCACAAAACAAAACAAAGTCAAACAATGGACATTTGATATGAGTTTTCCGGAGATATGGCCTATGGCGGGACCACTGTGGCATGGTGTAAAGTAAACAATCACCGATTTCAGGAAAGGCCGCCGCCGGATAGGCATCCGCCCGCCGGCGACGGACTGACGTGACGGCGCTAGAGAACTCTTAACAGATAAGGTCGCATGCATGTTTTTCCAGTTAAGAGTTATCCGTATGTCTGTTTTGTTTATTTATTATGTATAAATAATTAAATAAATTGATTGCGTAATACAATGAAGAAATCGAACCGCCTACTGATCGGCCCCGCCCCCCGTCCCCTGCTATCACCGCCGGGACGACTGACGAAGCGGGGCGGCCGCGCCAAAGGAAAGGCGAGAGTAGTTTATAGACCCATTCGGGAGCACGTTTCTGTGGTAGGTCCTATAGGTCCTTGCTACGGCCTCCTTGCGCCCGCAGCAAATCGATAAATACCGCTATCCATTGCGATGTACGTGAGGGCCAGCTACAGCGCGGGGGCTGTTCGATCTTTTGTAATATAAAATACGGCCATAGTCTTTCATCTAAATATAATGAAACATTGCATTCGGACATCATTAATTTATACGCCTTATGCTTAAATGTTTTACAAAGGAAGGCACACTTCCTTCCTTCCTTCCTTCCTTCCTTCCTTTGTAAAATATTTATTATAATGCATGTCTCAAATAATCAGAAGAATGCATGTTCAGTCCATAAATAAACCCCACAGTTTAATATCACACGAGAAGATCATTCCCAGGTGAACGCTGAAAATGGACGCCCTAAGATTTTTGCCAAGAAAATTAACACGAAAACAACAAATGCCTGCCTGTTATCACAATACAATTACAATATTAAATTCTTGACTACCAGGACTTATGCCAGGACCTAGTCTAGTTTCTGCTTGTGCCTACCTAGACCTCCTCTGGAAAATAAACGGTCAAGTGCGAGTCAGACTAGGTACGCCTACTACCGCACTTATTGTATTCAATTTTCTTGTATGGGGATTAGATATGTTTATTTTGTGTGCAAGATAGCAAAATGTTGTTTAGAATTTTTCGTTGCGGCTTCATACTCCATGTATGTAGCCAGGTGAATTTGTAAGTTTGTATGTGGTATTAAATGTTTTTTCCCCCGCTATCCAAAACATACATTTTTCTATATTTTTCCCGTAATGTTTAACTAATTAAACCTATATTACAATGTTTTTTTTTTCTTCAAAATTTTAGGATCTTTGCTTTCGGAGGGGGGTTGGCCTCCTTTTGTATATTTTCTTAAATATTTTTTTAACCAAGCATTTTAGGTTTATGAAGAAGAAAAAAAATGGTTATTCACAATCTTTTTCTGCTGCTATTTTAATTTGAGTGCGCTAAGAAACCCTTGCGCCACGTCCGTCCGTTGTACACGGATCTTTCAGCGTTACGGAGTCGACATTGGTTACAGCAGACTGTAAGCAAGGCCATTGTCCTCCAAAAGGAGGTGCTTTGTATGGACCTAGCAATAGGCGGCGCCCGTTCATCCGGCGGGGTGTCAACGTGCGCGCGTAGCCGCTTGCCCCTGGCAGCTCGGCTCGACCAATACCCGCAGCTAAGCGCTCTAAATTTACCGCCAGCTAAGAATAAGCACTACAGTGTCATCGATCAAACAACAATCCGACCATAAATTTAAATAGTTTATAACTTTAGTTTAAATAAAGTGTACGGGTAACTTTGTGGTTTACTTTCTTTATACCCAATTAAGAAAAAATAAAAGGTGTTGAATAAATAAATAAAAAAATAAAACACATGGCATAAGGTTCAAAATCGAGCCCCGTCCCAACCCAACTACCCTCGGTTTTTGAGAGGTTAAGAATTAGGAAAAAGACTTTTTTAGTAAGTCCCTTTCGTTCGCCACATTCGTCCAGTGTGGACCGGCCTCACAACAAAGTGTAGTCAATACGTAAAAACCAATTGATATAATTTAGCTTCGAGAAAAAATTATGTGTGTACCTCGTCATTGTTTTAAAAAAATATTTCCTTGGATAAGTTATAAAACATTATTATCATTGGAAAAGATATGGTTTTAAGTGATACGAGTAATTTATTTAAGGCTAAAAATATACTACCTAGTTCAATTATATATTTATTAATGGTATCATTGTCGCATTTTTTCGGCAGCTAATAAAAAAACGGATTTTAGCTCATATACTAAAAAAGAACACTGATAACCCACCTTCATAAATATAAATTCGTCATTTAATTAGCTGAATCTATTTTGCGGTATGATAGTACCCATCATTATGAACAACTTTCCCCAAGAAACATAGGCATTGTCGGAAACGAAACAAACTCATCGATAAATGAAACGGTTATTTTAGAAAAAATTAACATGAAAAGAGAAAGAGGGCATAAGGCGTATAAATTTATGACTTCCGAATGCAATGTTTCATTAATTTCATTATATTTAGATGAAAGACTATGGCCGTATGACATAATATTTAAACGATTTGCTAGTTTCAGAGACAAAAGATCGAACAGCCCCCGCGCTGTAGCTGGCCCTCACGTACATCGCAATGGATAGCGGTATTTATCGATGTGCTAGCTACAACTGTAAAAACGTTAAGCGGTCTATCGATGATATTAGAGGTTTATGCCGCACATGCGATTTAGTGTGTCTACAAGAGACATGGCTTTTACCGCACGACTTACCTTATCTCAGCACGATTGACATAGGTTTTGGACACACTGGGAAGTCAGCTGTAGACACATCGGCGGGGATTCTGCGTGGACGCCCGCACGGGGGTGTAGCGATTTTATGGCGTAATAGTGTTTTTCCACAAGTATCAGTGTTGCCATGTAAAAGTGAGCGTATTTGTGCGGTAAAAATCATTACGGGTGATCGAGTGTTGTTAGTGTTAAGTATATACATATATGCCTACTAATTCTAATGAAAATTTGGACTTATTTAAAGATTGTTTAAGTGAGATTTGTGCCATAATACAAGCACACGAATTTGAATCTGTTTTTGTGTTAGGCGATTTTAACGCAGATCCTCGAGATATTTTCTTCAAAGAATTATTAAATTACTGTGACGAACAAATTTTGACGTGTCTTGATGTAGATATGTTAGGACTAAATTCTGACAGTTATACCTTCATTAGTCAAGTGACTGGTTCGTGTAGTTGGCTCGATCACTGCGTTGTTACGCAAGCAGCAAGGCAGTGTGTCACGAATGTGAGGATCAGATATGATGCTATGGTATCTGATCATTTGCCGCTAGTTATAGAATGTAACTTGAATTCTTTAACACCTTTTGTGCCTAATAAGGCCGAAGCAGGCAGCAATGCTGTTTGGGGACAGCGTGATGACGAGCAGATTGCGAAGTATGCGTATGAATGCAATAGATTGTTAAAACTAGTTGACTTTCCTAGTGCTTTTATGAATTGTGCTGATTATTCGTGTGACAATCCGGGTCACAGGATTGTTCTAGACAGGCTTTACTCTGACATTGTCACTGCCCTTCAGACTGCTGCTGTAAGGTCCGCGGTGGAAGTTCGAGGAGGCAAGCGTGGTAGGGGTGGTGGCTCACGTATAGTGGGGTGGAACAAGCACGTCGCCGGCGCTCATGGGGTGGCCAGGTGTAAGTTCAAGGAGTGGATTCTGTGCGGGAGGCCTAAGTCTGGTCTAGTGTATACTGATATGTGTGACAGTAGAAGGGCATTCAAGTCGAGACTGAAGTGGTGTCAAGATCACCAGGATCAGATACGAATGGATGCCCTCGCTGAAAAGCACCGTAATGGCGACTTTCGTGGGTTTTGGCAACAGACTAACAAGATAAATGTACGACCTGGTCTTCCTGTGAGCGTTGGTGGCGTGAGTGACAAACAAAAAACACAAAGGCATCGCTGATCTTTTTAAAGATTATTTTGCTGTCAAGTCCCCACGCAGACCTGCAGGAGAGGTGCTTAGTGCTGATGTGAACAGGAAATTTATAGGAACTAGTTACCGAGCGCGCAAACAATAGCTATGGCCGGCGGACGAGCTCATACATGATGACGCGATTAATAAACACCTTACCTCCCGACATTAGAGACTCGATCAGTCAAACTAATATCAAAGCTAAACTCAAATCACATTTTACAGAAAAACTAGAAATATGGAATAGTTCTTGAGAAATGCACCTACTAATTATATTGAATTTTAAAATTATGTTTTTGAATGTCATGAATACCATTGAATATTATGTAACTGATTTATTAATGATGTAATTGAATATTTAAAATAATGCTATTGCTAACTTAAATACGATAATTAATGAGTAGATCACACCACACACAAACCCCAGTGGTTTAAGTGGTGTTCCGATAATGAGTAACTATGTAAAATTTTGTGTAAATAAATAAATAAATAAATAAAAAAATGTAAAGCTCCCGAAGGAACTCACCCGCATTTTTCAGTTTTGGTACGGGAATCAGCGAAATTATGTAAGATGGGCAGGGGTGATGTCAGAGCAATATCGATTGGAGTGTGGTGTCAGACAGGGTGGCCTCACCTCTCCCACGCTTTTTAACCTCTACATGAATAACCTGATTGTTGCGCTCAGCAGCATCCATGTCGGCTGTCACATAGATGGCGTGTGTGTCAATAATCTCATCATCATTTCAGCCTGTTAATGTCCACTGCTGAACATAGGCCTCTCCAATCGCACTCCAGCGTGACCGGTCCGTAGCCACCTGCATCCAACGAGATCCAGCGATCCTCACCAGGTCGTCGGTCCATCTCGTAGGTGGCCGACCCACACTGCGCTTGCCAGTACGTGGTCTCCATTCAAGGACGTTTTTGCCCCATCGACCATCCGATCTTCGCGCTATGTGGCCTGCCCATTGCCACTTCAGCTTGCTTATCCTACGGGCTATGTCAGCAACTTTGGTTCTTCTACGGATCTCCTCATTTCTGACTCGATCTCGTAGAGAAATACCAAGCATAGCCCTTTCCATAGCTCGCTGCGCGACATTGAGCCTCTGAAAAAGTCCTTTTGTGAAGCACCACGTCTCAGAGCCGTAAGTCATCACTGGCAACACACACTGATTGTACACCTTAGTCTTCAGGCACTGAGGGATTTTGGACGAGAAGACGTTGCGTAATTTACCGAACGCTGCCCAACCTAGTTGGATCCGTCTACTGACCTCTCTCTCAAAATTGGACTTACCTAATCGGACTGCCTGTCCCAGGTATATATATTCGTCAACAACTTCGAGAGTAGAGTTCCCAACAGTTAGTGCGGTGGGTGCAACATGGACGTTGAACATGAACTTCGTTTTGTCCATGTTCATTTTAAGACCCACTTGTTGAGAAACTCTATTGAGGTCATCGAGCATTTTTCCAAGATCTTCAAGCGACTCAGCCATGACTACTATATCGTCGGCAAATCGAAGGTGAGTGATGTATTCGCCGTTGATATTGATGCCTAGTCCTTGCCATTCCAGGAGCTTGAAGGAATCCTCCAGAGCAGCAGTAAACAGTTTCGGAGATATTACATCTCCCTGTCTTACTCTTCTCTTTAGGGGGATTTCCTTCGTGGAATGCTCTTGTACTCGAACTGACATGGTGGCGTTGTTATACAAGCACTTCAGCACTTCAACGTACCGATAGTCAAAACGGCATCGCTTGAGAGATCTATGAACAGCCCATGTTTCGACGGAATCGAAGGCTTTCTCATAGTCCACAAACGCCAAGCATAATGGGCGATTATACTCTTTAGTCTTTTGTATAATCTGCCGAAGTGTATGTATGTGGTCTATGGTACTATAACCCTTTCGGAAACCGGCTTGTTCGGTAGGCTGGAAGTCATCGAGCCTGTGTTCGAGACGGTTCGTGATAACTCTCGAGATCAGCTTATAGACGTGGCTCAGCAGTGTTATGGGCCTGTAGTTCTTCAGTAAGGTTTTGTCACCTTTTTTGAAGAACAGTACCACAACACCCCTGTTCCACGCCTCAGGCGTTTTTCCCTCGAGCAAGGTGGAATTAAATAGCTTCTGAAGGACTTTCAGTACCGGCGTCCCGCCCGCTTTCAGAAGCTCTGTGGTAATTCCATCCTCGCCCGGTGCCTTGTTGTTCTTAAGCTGTTTGAGAGCCATCCTAATCTCGTACAGGCTGATGTCCGGGATGTCAATAATCTCAGTTACGCCGATGACATGGTTCTGATGAGCGCATCGATATGTGGTTTGAGGAAATTGCTGCACGTATGTCAGGAATACGCCTGTGATCACGGATTGCGATATAATGTGGCAAAAAGTCAGTATATGATCTTTCAGGCTGGCTCAATGTGCCCCCAGTTTGTCCCGCCACTAAAGTTAGATGGAATTTCCCTAGAAAGAGTGTACAAATTTAAGTACTTGGGGCATATTCTTTTGCCAGATCTTAGGGATCATGTGGACATCGAGAGGGAGCAGAGGTCACTTTCTATAAGAGCTAACATGCTGGCTCGCAGGTTTGCTAGGTGTTCAGCTGGGTTTAAAGTTACGCTCTTTCGAGCATACTGTACCTCGCTGTATACCTGCAGCCTGTGGGCTCACTACACACAGAAAAGCTACAGCGACCTTCGCGTCCTCTATAATAACGCGTTCCGGATTGTGATGGGGCTCCCTCGGTTCTGCAGCGCCTCGGGAATGTTCGCGGAGGCGCGCACCGCCTGCTTCCATACAACCATGCGCAAACGGAGCGCCTCTCTGGTGCGCAGGGTCCGGGCGAGCTCCAATGCAATCCTGGAGATGATTGCCAATAGACTAGACTGTCCCTACATGCGGCATTGCTGTAACAGGCATGTTCCAGCAGTGCCGTTTGTGAGGAATTTTTAAGTTTGTAGTATCGTCCGTGTTTTTTGTCTTTTTTGTAACTTCATAACTCTTAATTTTATTTTTAATGTTTTGTCTTTGATATTTTTTTTGACATGTACCTATATTATTTTAACTTTAAGATGATAATAATAATTAATTCTATTTTATGTTCATTTGAATTGAATGTAATGTGATTTTCCGATATGGGTCTCAGTAACCCGAAATACTTAAATGAATTTTAATTTTAATTTTAATTTTGATAACCTTAATTCCAACACTAGCACGGGCATCGATGGCGTTAGCGTTATCAACCCCCGTCTGCTTTTAGGCAAATTTCCTGATTCACTAAAAAGAGCAAAAGTTGGACCAAACTACTTACTAGGGATGGGGTAAGAAAGATTGAATTGATTGAAGATGGGGAAGAAGAAGACCATGTCATACTACATTTTGGATTTTCGTAAAACGCAAAGCAGGCATATGTGATTCACTAAAAAGAGCAAAAGTTCGACCAAGCCCATATCATACATTTTGGATTTTCGTAAAACGCAAAGAAGCAATATGTGATTCACTAAAAAGAGCAAAAGTTCGACCAAGACCATATCATACATTTTGGATTTTCGTAAAACGCAAAGCAGGCACATGTGATTCCTTAAAAAGAGCAAAAGTTCGACCAAGACCATATCATACATTTTGGATTTTCGTAAAACGCAAAGGCATATGTGATGAGTGATGACTGATGACACTGATGATCGTGATTGACCCTAATTACTGCAGTTACAGAAAAATAAGTTGAATTTCTAACAGTGTTATAAAATAAAATTATAACTAGATTCTTTAAAAAAATATCAATAAAAAATCACCACTAAGAGATTTCATGTTATAATTACTATTTACTTCAGTTGAAAATTGCAGTAGGGGGCGGGTATTACCCGCCCTAATTTTCGTTATTGTTATTTATACAACATATCATGGGGGTAAATAATAATGTTTTATCGATAAATGGGGTCAATATAAATAAAGATATCGATATTGACCCCTTCCCTATTATTTTGTTGAATATGTTATCACTCTTTCATCTTTCACACAAGTCCGTCGAATTAAATATCAGACGATAGTATTGAGCAGATCGGGTGGTGCCATCTGTGGTCTTCATCATCAGTTCCACTGACAAAATAATGCTTCCCTGGACGATAAAGAATACAAAAATCGCTATAGTCTGCCTGTAATATTTGAAGAGTTGCCTTGATTTCTTCAGGATCCCATCGTCAGATCCTGACCTGATGCAATGGGGCCAATCGGAAAGTCCCTCGAACAAAAAAGTATTTTTCCAAATCGGTCCATCCGTCTGAGAAATCGCTGAACGTACGTGAAAATAAAAACAACAACATAAACATCCCGACGAATTGAGAAACTACTTTTTTAAGTCTGTTAAAAATATTATAATCGTGCAAGTTAATGAGTAATTTACTCTATTTCAGATAACATTAGACAAAAGGTCAATTAAAGAGCATAATGTTTTTAAGGATTAGAGATGAGTCGTGATATGTAAATTTTGTACCTAGGGATGACGAAGATAGTGATGTTGATAAATGATTATGATTTTCTAAAAAACAAAGTAATGGGAGAGAAAAATTATTTGTAAAAATCTTATTTGAATAAAATATATTGATTTGCACTTTGTTTTTCTTAATTAACTAGGAATAAGATTGTCGTATGTAACATAACATAAATAAACATTTACATACAAGCACATACATTGCTTTGGGTTTTTTTTCTCTAGCCCCAGCCGGGGATCGAACCCGGTACCTCTCGCATGGTAGGCAGAGCCACAACCGCTGCGCCACAGAAAAATGTGTTTACTAAATCATCCCACCTTTTCAAAATCTTCCTTTTTTACTTTTTTACCTTTTATGGAGTAATAGATTTTAATAACATTTTAATTACTAATAATTATAATGTTGTTAACATCTATTATCGAAATATTAAAATTAGTTTCTAAAAATGGGCTAAAATTACATAAAATAAAATAAACAATACTAAGAACGTACCTATGTTTTTTTGCATCGCCCATTGCCACTTATTGACAACATACCACTCGAAAACCTAATCAGAAATCACTTACAGAAGTCAATGTCTTCACTTATAGATGTGAATATTAGAACCTTCATACCTAGTGATAAAGGTTAGGGAGCCGCAATTAGAGGACGGGGTGGTTTACTCGCCATCAACTCTACATCACTTTCTGTCCCGCGCATCGCACCGCACAACCGCCAACACAAAATCACATTATGCTTTCTCAGGCCCCACTCCAATTTGAATAGCGCCCGTAGTCCTGAACATTCATTCTATGAAAGGACAAGTTGACTGACTGCGAGAATATTCGCGGGAACTTCAAAACAAACTTGCTCCCGTTGCATAATTGCTTCATATGCCAGGAAAAGTACAGTGAGTGTGCAATCTAATTAGGTGGCTTCGTACGGCATGCCAGCGGCGAGCTTTTATACTGATGTTTGTGGTATATTTCACGGATTCGGATGGGAAAGTTTATATTTTACTTAAAATTGCTCTGATGACTTCCGTTCAGGTTAAGTTAATGATTTATGCCTTGAAAACGGTATCGCAACAGCTATATTCGTAAGAGATAGCCTACGCTGCTGGAAGATCACACAAGGACCGCTTTAGACACGTACCGATAGCAAAACATGCGGAGCGAGGTGTAAAGTTAAAAGTTGCCAGTTCATTGCCTGATGAAACTCAATCCATTGAAGTCCAAGATAACTTATCACCAAGTGGCATCGACCTCAAATTTTACGCCACAGGACAGCATGTTGGATGTTATGGCAACGTAAATCGCAGAGCTCACAAAACAAGTAAGCGCCCTTTCGACCCAAGTGAGAGAATCAAGGGCAACATCTCGACCAAACCATGTTTGCCATCATCCCCAACATCGCCGAGGTGACCCTAGAAGCAGATCGCAGTCCAGATACAAGAAATTCCCAACTTGCTGGTACCATGTAAAATTTGGAGCCAGCGCATAAAATACCTCAAACCATGCAACTACAAACCCGAAAAGAGCCAAGGTGGTCAATAATGGCGACCAACGACTGCCTCTCTTCTCCGGCTCACCTGTTTGTTACGGACCTCAGAACGAAGACCCGGTTTCACGATCTCTATGTCTTCCCACGCTCTGCCCTAAAGGAACGCCGAGCTAAAACCTACTTCCGACTTTCAGCAGCCATGGGTCATCAATAAACACATACGGCGACGTTCATCTGGCCCTCTACCTGGGGCTACGTCGAGATTTTCCGGGAAATTTCCAATAGCGCACTATGAGATCGTGAATGCCGAAACCAGTTTCTGATCGAAAACAAAACTAAACTATCAGCCGGTGCTTTGCCAACCACTCCATCAGACTCGATATCTTCAGTGAAGATCATGACTGGCAACACGAAATACCACGCACACCTAAACAAGTTTCCAGAGCTCACCCGACCACCTACCAGGACCGAACGATAGAACCATCACAATACAGTGCACCACATCAAAACCACACGTGGACCACCCATATCATGCATAGCAAGACGACTAGCACCAGACAAACTCAAGATAGCCCGGTAAGAATTCGAAGCCATGTTACAAAATAGAACTGCCCGGCCCTTAACAAATTGGTTATCAGCGCTGCACCTAGTACGCAAGAAGGACAACGGATGACGTCCATTTGGATATTACAGAATTCTCAACGCACAAACAGTGCCAGACCGGTACCCGATACGCCACATTCAGAATTTCGCGCAAAACATCTCCGGCTGCACCACAATTTCAACGATTGACCACTGTAAACAATTTGGTTTTACACAAGTCAAATCAACTACTGATGCCGGTATTGAGTTAATATCACATATATATGATGCCTGGGAGGAGTCGCATGATGCTCTAGGAGTATTTTGCGATTTGTCTAAGGCTTTTGATTGCATTGACCATGGGACATTGATCAGGAAATTACATCACTATGGAATTAGGGATAACTCTTTAGATCTTCTCTCTTCTTATCTAAATAACAGGATACAGAGAGTTGACATTAATGGAAAACGATCTCCAGGGTCTGTTGTTACTATGGGTGTACCGCAGGGTTCCATACTCGGGCCATTCCTGTTTTTGGTTTATATTAATGACCTGCCACATCTTGTCAGAGATAATCATGAGATTGTACTGTTTGCAGATGACACTTCACTTTTGTTTAAAATGAAACGACGCAGTTTGAACTTTGACGATGTGAATAATGCAATCTCAAAGGTAGTCAATTGGTTTAGTGCTAATAATCTTTTACTGAACAATAACAAAACTAAATGTATTCGGTTTATACTCCCCAATGTTAAACAAGTCTCGGCTAATGTTAATGTTAAAGGTGAAAATTTAGAAATTGTAGATAGCACGGTATTCCTAGGAATCGCCTTAGATAATAAGCTTCAGTGGGGCCCACACATAGATAAGCTATCAAAAAAACTCAGTTCCGCAGTTTATGAAGTTAAAAAAATCCGTCTTTTTACGGACGTGGAAACAGCTAGACTAGTTTACTTCAGCTACTTCCATAGCATTATGTCTTACGGCATACTGCTGTGGGGGAACGCTGCAGACATTAACATAATATTTGTGCTGCAAAAGAGGGCTGTTCGTGCAATCTACAATGTGGGTCCCAGAGAGTCACTGCGTTGTAAATTTAAGGAAATTAACATTATGACAGTGCCATGTCAGTATATTTATGAAAACCTAATGTACGTCCACAAAAATATTGATGAATTTCCTAAGAATAGCGACAGGCACAATGTCAACACTAGAAATAGGAATAAACTAGCTATACCTACTACTAGGCTCCATAAGGTTAATGTATCTTTTAAAGGGCAATGTATTCGCTTTTACAACAAAATACCGACTGAGTTACAAGAATTGTCTGTAAATAAATTTAAAAATGTTGTTAAAAATCACTTATGTAAAACAGGCTACTACAAAATATCAGATTATGTAGAAGACAAGAAAGCTTGGGAAGGTGTTTGCTCCAATTCTGTAAAAAATAACGTATAAAGCTGGAGGTTTCTAGTCGCCTCTTTGCCTCCAGCATCTAAAACATTGAGGTGACGGAATTCAAATTGAGTTCTATATTTCCCTGTACCTTAAACATGTGTTAGTTTAAGATTTGACATTCTCCAAATGTTACCTATGTGTTTCTTATGGAAATAAACTCTTTTTGATTTTGATTTTTGATTTTGACCTCGTCAAAGCTTACAACCAGATCCCCGTACATCCCGAAGACAGAGTCTTCTCTGCTATAACCACACTATTCGGCCTTTACGAGTTCCCATACATGACTTTCGGGTTGAGGAACGCAGGACAAACTTTCAAAAGATTTGTGGACGAGATAACAATAGGACTAGGCTTTTGCTACGTTTACCTGGATGACTTCTTGGTATCTTCGATAGACGAGGCTGAGCACTTAGAAGTTGCAGTTCTACTTACAGGCGACACGCTAAAAGCTTTCGAAGACTGCAAGCAATGCCTCCGCACCGCCGCTCTGTTAGCTCACCCCGACTGTCAAGCAAGATTATCTTTGGTCACAGACGTCAAAGTCAAAGTCAAAGTACCGTATTACTGTAGACGCCTCTGACTTGTTCATGGGAGCAACGCTACAGCAACAAAAAGACGGCAACGGCGATTGGCAACCACTTGTCTTTTTCTCTCGTAAGCTGAGTCCCCCCACCCAGCAAAAATATTCACCCTACGACAGAGACTTGTGGGCAATCCATCAACTACTTTCGCCACATGCTTGAAGCTAGAGAGTTCAATATACACGAACCACAAGCCGATTTGTTTCGCTTTCCGAATCTGCAAAGAAAACATATCGCAGCGTCAGTACAGACATCTAGATTACATCAGTCAATTCACAACGGACATCCGTCATATGACAAGAACAATGTGGTGGCTGACCGTTCGTCTCGAAGCATCTGCGCCACCAAGCCTTCGAGAGCCTTCATTCTCTGAGCCACCCTGGAACTACAGCATCAGCAAAACTAGTCGCAGACAGATATGTGTGGAAAGACTGCCGGGAATATGCCCGCAACTGCTTGCCAACGCGCAAAGGTTTTTGCACCGATAGGAACTTTTGGTCTACCTAGAGCACGCTTCAGCCACGTACACGTCGACCTGATCGGTCCTCTGCTGTTGTCGGATGGAAAACGATATTGCCTCACTGGCATAGACAGGTTCACGTGATGGCCTGAAGAAATACCTATCGCAGACATCACGGCAGAAACAGTAGCCTAGGTGCTCTTGGCGGTTTGGATCACCCGTTTCGGCTGTCCATTAACGATTGTAGCCGATAGAGGGCGCCAGTTTGAAAGCATTTTATTCGAGCAACTTTACAAACTGCCACGCGAACGCCAGTTTGACTGAATTGCTACCCCTAGTCCTACTGGTCAAAAGAAGCGCAATCAAGGAAAACGCACAAGCATTGGCCGCAGAATTAGTTTATGGCGGACCTTTGAGATTACCCTGCGAGATGATGCAAGTTAGCAACAACACTCCAGCCGATCTCAAGGATAAGAACACCCAGAGAATAATTTCTTCATTCAGTTATTTATATCATTATTATTGTGCATAGCCACACACAGTCCACTTCCTAATATATAATACAAGAAAAAAAAAATTTTTACATATCGCCTGCTAACGTGGTTTCCCTGTATAGTGCCACAAAGATCTTTAGCGTAAAGCCTGTTAGAGAGAGGAAGAGAGGTGGTGCTAAAAATGGCGCCCTCGTGCCGATGTCATCAAAGTGCCATATGATCCTTGTGGAACTGCAGATACCAGCAGAACGTTGTAGAAGCGATTCTTGTGAGGGAGTGACAAAGACGAGTATGACAGTTCCATGACCAAAAAAAGCAAAGTATAAAGAAACGAATAAAAAAGAAAGAATAATTAAAACATCATCATTTAAAAATTTCAAAACCTTGTTTATTGAAAATTATCTTTCTGAAAATAACAACCATACAGACTCAGACATATCAACGTCATAACGCTTTCAAAGGAGCCTTTGAAACAGCAGTAATAGTAATAATTTAGATGAGAAAGCCAGGTATAATCAGTATTATAACATAACTTAAGTAACTACTCTATCCCTTATGCTTATAATATGATTAATCAGTGTCGTTTAACTCGTTCGTAACAAACAAAACATAAGTGGGACTGTGTGGTTCAAATTATTAAAAAATGACAATATCTTTTAACAGAATCTAATAAACAAATCCAAGATAGTCAACAAATATATGCGCATTATGTTTTAACACGATTATGTAGTTGTGTAAAATAAAATAAAGCTATTTGTTGGAACCAAATAGACTGGAGTGGCATTTCGAATTACAGAGAGTGCCATTATTTCATCAGCGACATTTATGTCTACCACACTTGGTCTTATAACAGCATCGTTTGAATCCCTGTCCACCTATGTTGACTGTTCATCAGCAAGCTGTCAAATGCACATTTTCTGTGATAACGAACTTTCGAGATCACAAATTTTTGCCCACTAACTGAAAAACTGGTTTCGAGAAAAATCTTCATTAATCATGCCCTTTTACCTAACTTATATAGACCGTCAACGTTTTTGCAAAACTGCAAGAAAAATATTCCTGAAATCACCTCGTACTTTGTCTACATCAATTTGGAGCTAGCGCATTAAAATGCCTCAAACCATGCGGCTACAAACCGGAAAACAGCCAAGGCGGTCAATAATGGCGACCATCGACTGCCTCTTATCTCCCGGTCGCCTGTTTGTTACGGACCACAGAACGAAGACCCAGTTTCTCGTCGACACCGGCAGCGATCTCTGTCTTCTCACGCTCTGCCCTAAAGGAAAGCCGAGTTGTCTATATCAGGTATCTTTACTTAACATTCTGGAAACGTTGCAGCAGAAGTTTGTTTCATTTTGTGGGCTTGGATATCTAAATTCCACTTTGCTTCTTTACGATTGAATTCCATATTTTCCTTAATTTTTTCAGTATTCTTAGCGTTTTCCTTTTTCAGTTTTCCATCACTTCTTGGTCTTTTCCCGTGTTTTTTATCACTTATTGGTCTTCATCCGTTTCTTCTATCAACTCTCGTAAGTCTTCTTCCGGCCTAAGCTGGGCCGTTACTACAGCAGGCAATGAAGATAATTTCAAACCTACTTTTACTTCATTTCCAAACATAGCTTTGTATGGAGTTCTTTTGATACCACCGAAGTAAGCTGATTTTCTTTTCAGTTGAACACACTTCAAACCTTCAGACCATTTTGAGCAGTTCTCGTCTTTCATCCATGTCATGAGAATATATTGGACATCTTAGTTTGCGCGTTTGACGCTGCCTTGAGACCAATTTCTTCAATCCTGACCACTTGGAGCATTATTCTTCTATAACATTGTTGGAAAACTCCCATCCAATATCTGATTGCAAGATTGTAGGTGCTTCAAATATGCAAAATATATCAAAAAGCGAACTTTATACTTCTGCTGCCGTTTTTGTGCGTAGAGGGCGAATTTGAACAAATTTGTTCAAGCGATCCTGGGTATACTAAAATGAATTTGAAATCACCATCCGGATTGCTTTGCATGTCGATCAAGTCAACTTGGCACCTGCTGTTCATTTCCGAAGATATGATTGGTTTGACAACTAATCCTTTTTTTGTAGTTTTCTGTTTCATTTGACAGGGTTGACATAGACTTAAATACTAAGATATGGCTTGTGGACAGTCTTGCTAATTCGGAACTTTTTGATAGTTGATATGTTGTGTGGCGTCGAGATAGGGATTACGTCTTGACAAAAGAGACTAAGGGAGGTGGGACTTTGATTGCTGTTCGTAAGGATATTCTAGCTGTTTCTAATCCCTCATTTCAAAACACTGCCGAGGATGAAAAAAAGTCGTTTATAAACGTTCACATATGTTGTCTGTACCTATATAAGCAAAACTTGGGATTTTCTTTTTCCAACCAGTTAGAAAACTATCTCAACAAACTAAATGACATTATTGTCACTAATCCGTCGGACAAATTCGTCATACTGGTGGACTTCAATCTTAGCAATATCATCTGAACACCTAGCCCTGACTCGCATCTGTTACCGTCAAACCATTCAAATAGTACCGAGACATTACGCATCGATGAATTAAATACGCACGGCTTGCGGCAATTTAATGGTGTGAAGAATGTACACGGAAGGATCCTTGATCTTGTATTGTCCTGCGATGACGTCACAGTCACCGAATGTCTCGACCCCCTCGTAGGGCTAGATACCCACCATAAAGCTTTACTAGCCAGTGTTAATTATTTAAATATTCCGTATTTAAATTCCAAATCCTATGTTAAGCTTGCTTACAATAAAGGTAACCAAGATTCTATTAATTTAAAATTATCTGATATTAATTGGGTCACTGAAGTTTCATCTAGATGGCTAGATGAGTTCGTTAAATATTTCTACTCTATTCTTGACCAACTGAAAACACAATTCATACCCACCAAAGTTGTTTCTAACAGCTCATACATGGTATTCTCAAGCACTAATTAAACTTATTAAGGAGAAGTCAAAATATCACAAAAAGTATAAAATTTATAGAATGAAATCTGACCTTGAAACTTTCAAATTACTACGGGATTGGGTTAACCTACTGGAAAGTAAATGCTACTAGTTGTACATAGTATCTATTGAGAACAATATTGAAAAGCATCCAAAGAAATTCTGATCTTTTATAAATAATCGCTCCAAATCCAACGGCATTCCTACCTCTCTTAAGTATCTTGACAAAACAATGACCACTGGAGATTATATTTGTGAAGCCTTCTCCTAATACTTCCAATCAACGTTTTTGGTTCCGGCCACGTAATCCAGCTATGTGGGCCCACCTGACGTGGTGGGCGTAGATACTGCCCATGATATATGTAGCATAGAGGTTGTCAAGAATAATGTAGAAAAATTATTACTCCAGTTAGACACCTCTAAGTCAGCCGGCCCTGACAATGTTAGTCCAATATTTTTAGTTGGTTGCGCCCACTCGATCTGCGTCCCAATGTCTCTGCTCTTCCAGAAATCCATGGCGTCCTGTGAATTTTCCAGCATCTGGAAATCCGCCTTTGTCTCACCCATACATAAAAAAGACTCAAAAACTGAAATAACCAATTATAGACCAATTTCAAAATTATGCATCATAGCAAAAATATTCGAACGAGTTAAGTGTACGCTGCCCTACATCACTCTTCTAATCCGTCGAAACTTGGTTTCCTGAAGAGTCGTTCAACGGTCTCCAACCTTGTCCTCTTCAACGATTTCATAACCGAAGCTATGGATCAGGGTCATCAGGTTGTCGTAGTGTACACTGATTATAGCAAAGATTTTGATAGAATTGATCACAGGCTGCTTCTAAACAAACTCAAGCAGACTGGCATACGATGGTTTCGAGATGATTACTGCGATGGTTTTCCTCTTACAGCATTAATCGTTCCCAAGCTATCGTAATCAATAATTATATTTCGAGCTGGTTTTCCATACCCAGCGGTGTGCCGCAGGGTTCTATAATCGGGCCATTGCTCTTTTTAATTTTCTTAAATTACATTTCTAGTTGTTTTCTGTACAGTAACTTACTAGGTTTTGCTAACGACATGATAATTTTTAAAATAATAAAATCCCTAAGCGGCGTTTCTGACCTGAATAACAACACTGACCGCCTCGCAGCTAGCACGTTCCGCGCTCTTCCCCCGCCCGGCTCGCAGCAGTCACCTGAATACTCATTTTTCATCATTAGCTAACTAATGTCCAACATTAACCGAAACGCATCGGCTAATGTGCAGTCTAGCCGATTAAAGATAAAATCCGTTATCATATAAGAACATGACTTCGGACATTAGCCGAGGCTCGAAATTAATCTGAACACTAGCCGGCCAAACTTAAGTTTAGTTTTACACCTAGCTTTAGCCGTAACATATACATGTCACACGCATAATAAAACGACCAAGAATAAAGTCGTAATTTTATTTCATCTACTTTATAACACTTCCGTGTTTCTGTATATCACTCGTTGCTTAAAAAAAATGAGACGTAAATGCAGCTAGAACATTACGACAGTTTTTCACAAATATCCCTGATTATGTTAATCGATGACACCGTGCTTATTCACTCTACCACCTGTTGTTTAAATCATATTTGAGGCTTAGACCTTAAAATAAAATAAAAACTGGCCAAGTGCGAGTCGGACTCGCGCACGAAGGGTTCCGTACCACTATCTATAAAAACGGCAAAAAAATCATGTCTGTTGTATGGGAGACCTATCTATAGAAACCAACACATAAAGGTTGATAAAAAAAATGGATTCAGTTCCATGTGTTAGGAGCCCCCTTTAATTCTTTTAATTTTTAAATTTTTGTATACAAATTTAAAGCGGTTCAATATATCTATATACCAAGTTTCAACTGTGTAGTCCTAATAGTTTCTGCATAAAGTTGCTGTGACATACGGACGGACGGACGGACGGACAGACAGACTTGACGAAATTATAAGGGTTGCTTGTTTCTCAACGGAACCTAAAAATGAGCAAAAATCACGTTTGTTGTATGGGAGCTCCCTTAAATATTTATTTTTTCTGTTTATAGATTTTGTTGTTATAGCGGCAACAGAAATACATCATCTGTGAAAAATCACTTTGTTGTCTGTCCATCCTTTATCTGTCCGCCTGTCAAGAGCCTTTTCCTCAGGAATGCGTACGTGGCCTTCGCTGTGCCGTGCTTTCGCCGTCTATTGGCATACACTGGCGACAGCGGTGCGGGAGCTTCTTCTTCACAGTGCCGTGCTTTCGCCCTCTTCTGCGGGCTTACACTGACGACAGTGGGATGGGCAGCAACTCTCTGGGTAGAGGTCTGCCTTCGGGCGGTCGTGCGTGGTGCGGAGCAATGTCGTGGAGATGTGCGTGGCGGCTGTTGTCGGCGCAGTCATACATGTGCCGTGCCAGCCGCGCGACGAATTTATCCACGGTGGGCATCCGGGTGTCTCTCATGATTGTAGAGTTCCGCACGTACCGCCCGGGTCCCGCGATCATTGGCTACGTGCTGGAACCGCTGCAGCCGTGCCTTCTGGGTGGTAGACAGCAGGGCGTACCATGCTGGAGCCGCGAGCGCACATAGGATTTGTACACCAGCAGCTTGGCTCTCAGTGGCAGGCTGGATGATAGGACAGGCCGGAACACTGCCCGCGCGGTTTTAGCCCGGTTGATGCAATGTTGCACCATCGGGTCCATGCGCAGCGAGTAGTCGATGTTGCAACCGAGATATTTCACCGTCGATTGCCACTCAATATCCCGGCCCCTCAACTGTAGTGGTGTCGGAGTAGTCAACAGGGCTGTTGTCTTCCCGACGTTCGCCGCAGTCCGCCTCTTCTCCAGCCAGGGCTGCAGCAGGTCCAGGATTCGCTGTATCTTCCTGCAGGCGAGTTCGATACGGCGCGACGACGCGAAGTACGCGCTGTCGTCCGCATGGAGGGCGAGCACAACGTCTTCTACCCCCTCCTCGAGATGGCCCTCGAGTGTGGGGATGTCGTTGGTTGTGGGGATTTCAATACTTTCCATACTTGTATATTTGCTCTCGGGTAGGATTCTGCAGCTGAACTAATCAATACTAGGTGATTCACAGGTTGCAATACGATTAATTTATTATGGATGCTAAGAAAACAAGCAAATGAGTAGTATGTGTTTGATTGAAATGTTTTATTAGGGTTCCGTACCCAAAGAATGCCAAAAGGAACCCTATTACTAAGCCTCCGCTGTCCGTCCGCCTGTCTGTCCATCTGTTACCAGGCTGTATCTCATGAACTATAACAAAAAAATACTAAAAAACAGAATGAATTAAATAATTAAGGAGGCTCCCATACAACAAACGTGATTTTTTTGCTCGTGTTTGCTCGATATTGATAACGGCAACAAGTAGACGCTTGAAATATTCACAGAATTATAGTTATATATTCAATTATAATAAATAAATAAAAGAAAACAATTATTTAAGGGGGGGCTCCCATACATAAAAAGTTATTTTTTTTGCTCGTTTTTGCTCGATGTTGATAACGGCAACATGTAGACGCTTGAAATATTCACAGAATATTGAGTTATATGTATTGTTCATTTTTAAAACAAATAATAAAATTAATATTTATACAACAAACGTGATTTTTTGCCATTTTTACAGATAATGGTACGGAACCCTTCGTGCGCGAGTATGACTCGCACTTGGCCTTTTTTTTTAGTTTTGCCTTTTGTAAATACTACTATCTACACAAAATTTCAATGCTGAGGTTCTGACTCTTTAATCCGAGTTTCTGACTTCAAAGAACCATTTATTTTCTTCGTCAGTAAATTTTCCTGTGACTATCCAGGAGTGCTTTCTGATGTCGACGCATTCATGGGTGGGATTTCACTATTTTTCCTACCGCGTCACGACCCGAACGAGCGAATATATTTCAACGAACTTGGAAGATTTTTTATTATTCGTATGTTCTTTTGAACCAATAAAATAAAGGGGCCTGCAACGCGAGTCGACATAGAAGAAACATACCTTTAAACAGCAGTAAAGGTAATGCAATATTAAGTGTTTGTTGATATTCAGTTCCCATCTCACAAAACAAAAGTGTCAAAGGCACCGCGCACTTCAAATTAGTAAAAGTTTTAGGCATTTTCATTCCCATCATGAGTGGGAAACGTGAGCGATATTTCGGTAGTCACTCACTCCAGCTCTCATTTGCCGTTGTATCAGGCGTTTCCTTCCGCAGATGAGCTATTTTGTTCCTCAAAATGTTGCTGCCGACATCGTCCCGCCCGCGATCTGCCTGAAATACGGCGTCATACGTTAGTATTTTTTTAATACGAATTGGACCATACGTTGACGACTCTACCTTGGTTCAGTTCGCGCCAAGTTTCTTTGTCATCCCTCTCTCTATCTCTCTCTCTCTCTCTCTCTCTCTCTCTCTCTCTCTCTCTCTCTCTCTCTCTCTCTCTCTCTCTCTCTCTCTCTCACCCCACCTTACCCTATGCGGAAAAGTGTAACAAAAGGTAAAGTTTTGAACAGATGTAACTTAAAATAAAAAAACAGATACGTTATACTAAGCACAAGCCGCGCCAAGTTTCTTTCTCGCATAGGTTAAGGAAGGGCGAGCGAGAGAGAGGTGACAGCTCGCTCAGAGCCAAAGAAACTTGACGCGAACTGTACAAATTACTTATGGTGTTCCCTGTACCTCCCCTGATTCATCGTCATCAGTCAACTGCGAAAGACATCATATAGCCCACAATTTTTTTGTGTGTTGACAACACCCAAGAGATAGATAGAGTTGCATGCGATAATCTATGTGTCGAAACCATAGGTGAACTCTTAGGTGAAGACAGAAGGTGGCGCGCGCAGCGAAGCCCCGAAAAGTTTTCGTGTTAGTTTGACATGTATATCACAAAAAACTTAAGGTAGTACTGAATAAAAATGCTTTTAAAAGACATGTTGTCACGTTAAAGAGGGTTGGGGTAAACAAACCCCTGTAATGGAAGTCTAAGGAATTTAGAAAAGTTAGGAATTTAGAAAAGTAGGTCCTAATGTAAATGAAAGAGAGAAAATTAGTTCTTTTTATTAAACATGGTTTTTCCACCTACCTAAGCTAGAGTTGTATAAAAAGTCCTAAAACCGGGTAGCGTTCATTAGACGCTGGCGGACGGAGAAGCGGTGGCAGTGGTGACGCTGGCGGGCACAGAAGCGTTGCAGTTGGAGAGGGTGACTGGCAGAGAAGCAGTGGCAGTGGCGATGCTGGCGGGCAGTAGAATCTGCGAAGCGTTGACTAGCGCCGGTAGGATGTTAACGGTGGGGTGGTGTCGCAATGCGTGATTCTAAGGGAGAGAGCTATTAATATCGCATGATCTGTCTCTCTTTTTCTGGCATCGCTACATCCCGCGGGGGTATACGTGCTACGGGCGCAGGAACCAGTGAGAGGGTCAATAGTGGCCTAGACGTCCCCTCCGTGCATCGCCTGTGCCGGGCTTTGTCGACCACTCCTGCTCCTGTTCGACCAATCCTGATGGGCAGCGACGGCCTACCAAGATTCCGAGCCCAAGACCGTGCGGATATCTTCGCCGAATGCCTCAAGATGCAGTTCAAGCCGAACCCAACGGATGATGTGGAGCACGTCGCAGCAGTCGAGAGACACCTGTGAGAGTACTTCGCCACGCCGATAGCACCCGAAGAGGACCCCATCTTCATCACGCCCGGCCAGATCGTGCGTGCATTCCGACGTACCAAGCCCAGGAAAGCCCCGGGCGCAGACCGAATACCCAAAACGGCGCTGTTACATTTGCCGCCACGCACTGTGGCGGCCGTTACACGCCTGTTTAACGGTGTCTTGCGCACGGGCCACTTTCAAACCCAGTGGAAGGAGGGCTTGGTTATCATGTTGCCCAAGCCGGGCAAGGACACCAGCAATACACCTTTGTCTTAAACATGTTTTGAACGGTAGTTTATTTTTTGTGGTAAGGCCCTAAATGTTTTACTTATAAAACAAACAGATATTAATTTAAATAAAGTAAAGAAAATATCTATATCACAAAATTTTGATTTTGTTTATACACCCCATCCTACAACGTCCCGACGAGACCCTGGCCGAATATGGCAACCATTCATTTCATTTCAAGAAATGGTTGGCCATTTCATGAAATGATCAATTCTATGATATGGCTACGACATATGTATGTGCATTGTTATTATGACTTGTTCTGGGCTAATGTGCTAGCCTGTGTGCGTATATATGTGTTCAACTACATAAACACCTTTCTACCAGTACGGAGTTGAAAGGGGTGGTCTGATGTAGGTAAATAGCGTACCCAGCTGCTCGAAGCCTTGGTCTCGCAATCGACAACGCACAACGCTGCGGACTATCAAGTCATTATATGTACAGAAAATGGATGAGCAGGTAGTGAAGTCACGGGCGATTTTATAAATTTCACTCCTAATTAGAAATTATAGAGTAGTATAGTGATGTTCATTATTATCACGTCACTTCCCGGATCATCTGCTCTCTGTCTCTCACCTACAACTTTACAGAGTCGGTTTTCAATATGGATCGTCGCACAAACGGGTATTTGTGCAATGTAGCTGGCCAAAATTGCTTTTTTATTTGGGAGGGTTTTGAATAATTTATTTATATGATACAAGGAAAGGGCATAGAACGTCGAGTCATAGAGTCACATCCCTCAAATTAGAGTTTTTTTTAGTATTTCGTGCACGATGAGTGTACATCGAAACATTGAAAAAAGAGTTTAGTTTAGTAATAAAATTCAAAACCTATAACGGGAAATGGCATTTCTAGAAATGCCGTGCTAGTTGAGTGCTTAAATGTCTAATGAGGAGTGAAATGTATGGAATCACGCGTGACGTCACTTCCGGCTGATCCCCTTTTCTGGAAATCAACATCTCAAATCAACCCGACTTTCCGACTGGACAGTCCGCAGCGTTGTGCGTGCTCAATCGCGAGACCAAGGCTTGAGAGCTCGTAATTCGTCACTTGTCATGTTGTCCTTGTCATGCTCGATTGACAAGTGTTCTGTTCATTCATTCAGTCGCGGCTTCATGAGTGATTGCAAAGATCTACCTATAGATAGGATAATAATCAACTAAGCAGGTGGCACACAACAGGAAAGTGTGGACTCAAAAAGGGAAGGCCATTGGGTTACCGTAACAGTTCATAAGACTTCATAACATTAATAAAACACCCCCGCCACCGACACAAACAATGAAACCTAGTCTCAAATTTCGAACCACTGAACCGATTTCAATAAATCTTGGCTAAGAACCACCGAAGGGAAATCTACTAAAATTAAGAAACGCTTTATAATCCGTCGATTCATTTGACCGCTAGGGTGCTACGGCAGACACACAGGCACTCACATACACACACACACACACACAAACACACAGTCAGACAGACGACGACGCTCCAAACATATAACGCCCCTCTTTTTTCGTGGACTGTTAAAAAGCTGTATACGCAACGCAGTAATTACTTAGTAGTACCATTAGTTATTTTGTGAATTATTTATTCGAAATACTAATCAATATTAATGTTGGCCTTCAAGGCAATAAGTGCGACAATTTCGACCGCGAGTCAATACTATTTTCTGTGTTAATGTGGAATTTGTATGAAGTTGTCAGTCATTTAGAGAATAATGTTGACTCCCGTTCCAAGTAGTGGGTGTAAGACGTTTTAAGTGAATTGGTAAGAAATAATATTACTACTGTAGACATTTCGGTGGAAATAGATTAAATAGACAACGTTATGATTCTAGTTTTACAACCGACGAGGGTTCTCAGTTGTACACACTTGGAACAACAGTTTTGTGCTGTTGAAATCGAAGATTATGTCGGATAGCGAATATTTGTTGAACAATTATCTGAACAGCAATCTGCAAAGAGTATTGCTTCCCATCAACATGGGTCAAGGATTGTTCCTTATATCAAAATACAGAATTCGTGATAATTTTATAACACCGAACACGTATTTAAACAACATTTTTAAATTTTTATACTTGATATTTTTACTTAGCTTCAATATATATGTTATTTTGAAATATTTTGTGAATTTCAGAGTATATAACTGCTTGACTATCTTTTATAATGTTAGTATCTTTATTGGTCATATCCTAATATGTTCAGTGACCATCACACATACAGAATTAAATGTAAAATTAATAACAAATATTCAAGAAATACATAGGAATCTAAGACTGGACAAGGATGATTACATAGAAATGGTTATTTTTAATTGGTGTTATGTCACAGCATCATTGGTGCTTTCAATCATCTGTATAACAGATAATCCAATAAATATTAATTCGATTATCAGAGACATACTTCTTGTATCTTTGGAAATGTTTAATTTGAATATCATGAACGCGGTTTCAATTTTTAAGCTCATGATATACTCTCAGAAGTTTTTTAATATCAAATTAATTAAGTTATTTAGTAATTCCGATGAGTCTGAAATTGAGCATAATAGTTTATTTAGAATCTATGTTAACATTTTGGAAGGTTACGACACGCTCAAGAAGACTGCTAATATTCCAGTAAGAAACAGATCTCAAATTGATTATTTTCACTTAATTAATATTAATATTAAATCCTGTTTTGATTCACTTTCTTTCTGCGTGTGATTTTGTACTTCAGCATGACTTAGGTGGATTTTCAATTTTTTATTTAGGTAAGTTAAAATTCATGAAAACGAATGTACTGATATATTAAAAATTGCTTCAACAATTTCTCCAGGCATCGTTAAATGCTTCAGATGCTGTGTACAGTCTACTAAAACTACATAAATGGTTATGTGCAATGTACTACATTTAGAGTACTTTTTGTTTCTGTGTTTGCCCGCCTTTGCTATCGCTTGATGGCGATGGCGTGGTTGGAGGCAATGAGATTCATTCTTAGGTTCAAAAACACGTCACTGATCTTTCAAATACCGGCAAAGTTCCCCAGAAATTCCCGGTCCTTTAGGCCTAGGATCCTGGCCTTCGGTTACTTGTCTCTTATGAGAGCTCGAAGTAGAGAGACCTTTTTGGGTCGTTTTTTTTAGGCCAACTCGGAACGTCCAAGGTTCTTATTTCAATAATTGAATTCGAATTGACGTAGTCTCCCAGACTTGTATTTAAATAAAAAAGCATAAATCTGCCATGGTCCTGCTGTATAGTATCACAACCATTGTGCATTGTTTAAAAATGAGTTATTTTCTTGCAGATAGCCGTTTATCTCCTGAAAAGTTTCTCGCAAACTTTATTGTGTCTTATGGCGCTGTCACAGTTTTCAGAACTTCGTGTTAGTATAATTGGATTTGTACATAGACTCTATAGTTAAGAAAATATGAAAATTGTCAGCATTTTTTAATTTATTTTTCAATTTTCAGATGCACAGCCTTCTTCTAATGATGTTTTGGATCGGTGAGACTTTGTTTGTAACTATAATGTTATGTCTCCAGTATGAACATTTTAAGAATGCTATATCAGAGACGAAAATGATATGCTTCAGCTTTTTAAAAAGCAATGAAATCTGTAAGTATACGTGTCGGCTGCACTAAGCTAAAAAAAGTAAACGGAAATTTTTCGTAATTTTTTTATTTTTACACCGTTTTATTGATTTTATTTGTGACACTAAAAGGCGCGTATCTTTTAAAAATATTAAAATATTATTACCATTTGGTTTTTGATAGAAAATTATCAAGTATCTCAAATATTATCAACAAACTAAGCTAGAACCAAGCATCTCGCAAAGACTATTTAAGATCAAGTACCTATATCAATTCATACGTTTTTGATTTGTTTCGCCACTTTCTGGTTTTTAATTTTAAATCGAAAAAAAAATAACGGTTCGGCTCTTTTGTGAACTTTGGCAACTTAATTGCTTTTGCGTGATTTCAGTTTCGAGCATCCGGTATAATATTCACAGATTAATATCGAACTAAACAACAGCTAAACAACAGCTACATAAAAACCGGTCAAGTGCAAGTCTAACTCGCGCACGAAGAGCTCCGTACCACCGTACAATGATAGGAATGGTGTGGAGTGAATAGTTTGTATTTTACATAGCAAAATTTTGTTTACAAAGTTATTGGTGCGGCTACTTTAACACTCCATGCACTTAACCCGGTGCATTCATAATTTTGTATGTGGTATTGAAAGAATTATTGTATGAGAGCCCCCTTAAATATTAATTTTATTCTGTTTTTTAGTATTTGTTGTTACAGCGGAACCAGAAATACATCTGTGAAAATTTTATATCTGTCTAATTATCACGGTTCATGAGATACAACCTGGTGACAGACGGACGGACGGACAGCGGAGGCTTAGTAATAGGATCCCGTTTTGCACCCTTCGGGAACGGAACCCTAAAAAGGGTGTTAAAGGCGAGCTTATCTCTAATAAGAGATCTCCTAAAGCAAACCAGGTTAACATAGGAATTGGGAATGGTTGCTAGCTGAGCAGTACTGTTGATGTACCATCAACAGAGCGCGTCCGCGCGCGAGCCCATCGATCCAGAACTGAAAGACAGTTTTATGACAGTGAGTGGGGAAATCGAACGGCTTCATCCGATCTATCGAACGTCTCCGATCGTCGATAGATCGAATATATCGTCGATCAAACTGACTTAGTAGTTTATGTGACTGATACATAATGGAGGGCATTAAAACTCGAGAGTGGGTTTATGAAACGAGCCGAAGGCGACTTTATACCAAGTAGTATATCATTATGCTGGTCGTAACGTGCGGTTTTTGGACGTAGTAAAGAGGCTTTGTGATATGTGTGTAGATAAAAATAATATTGGTATAGATTTGCGTCAAAAAATATATTATACTAAACTGTTATACCATATTTGAAAGCAATAAACAATGGTTTAGAAAGAAAACAATGAAAAACATATATTTTCGTACTGTGCTGCTGCAGCGACTGACGTAACAGCCATTTTGCATTGCAATGTGTGTGAGCTGTTAAATATTACTTTATTTTAATATGGTTGCGTTTTTCAAAAATTTCAACCCCCACGAATCGAATTGCTATACAGCCGTCATAAGCAAAAGGGCGGCATCTACAGTGTCATAGTTTTGAGATAAACGGCAAAACGTAATTTTTCTATATCTCTTCACTAGGCGGGATGACACCAAGGATATTTTATATTCTAGAGTATCTTTAATTTAGTTTTACGTAAAAACAAAATAAAATTACGAATTATATTCAAAATGAAAGAATGGTAGCCAAAAAACGTAGAAGCCGCCATTTTTTGTTTAATTCCACTAAATCAACCTGAACATTAAATACAGACAGAAAGGTTGTATCTACATGTAATTTTTGAACGATGAAAGACTCCATACACAAAATTTAGTGAAATTAGACAATATTTTATGAACATGTTTAATGAGAACTTAGAATATGAAATGATAATTATTTCGAACCAAGCAATATTATTTGCGGCGACGCTGCCATGCTGTTTTTGCTGCAAGAGGATGATCTCTTTCCTGCTCCAGTGGTTCGGTAAGTTTTTCCAGAAACTCTTCCGATATACTGGAGAATTTTCCTTAAATTATGAAGAATATTGTCTTTTTTTACTTTCGGCATCTGTGAGGTCTTTCCTGGGACTTTCCTGGGCTGGTAAGGTCACACTTAAAAAACTTAACCTCGATACAGGTAAAACACAATCAAAGTGGCATGATGTGCCGGGGGGAGCAGGGAGGGTTAAAAATACTGAAACGGAACAAAAATAATAATGTGCAACCAGAAGAGCAAGCTTGCGACTGAAAGTAATGAAAATCCAAATTTGGCTAGAGTATTGTGGCTGAATTGCAATTGGGTTGTTAGGTTATGGAACTTTGAAGAATCAAAGCCGGAGCGTAGCGAACCCAATTACATAATAATACTTACATTTTAAAACATTTAATACCTATACATAAAATATTTGTTTTAAACATACGGACTTAAAATAAACCAGTAGATTAAGGTACTTACACTGTGTTGCAAATAAATCAATTATCAAATTGGTTCTTGAACTTCTTTTATTTATTCCCCCGCGTTCATTTACTTGTTTATAATCCATCTTGTATCCCAAAGTTTTAAAATATTTTATCTACACACGTATCATAAACCCTCTTTACTGCGTTCAAAAACCGCACGTTACGATCAGCATTATGTTAAACTTCTTGGTAAAAACTCGTTTCGTATCTGGAAAACTACACATAATGGTCATTATGTGTAGTTTTTCTACATATAATGACATTCAAATTTTGAACGCCGACGCTCACCCGCGTGCAGTCACTAGTTTGTCTGTGAAGTTGGTACTGACATTCAAATTTCGAACGCCGACGCCCGCCTGCGTGAAGTTGGTACTAAAGAACAAGCTAAACAACTGCAGAGCCACAATGTCGGTCAAACATGTGGTTCCTGAACACATCAAAGAGAGCTTATGATATGTGTGTAGATAAACTAGTGTATGTAACTGTACATAATTAGGCATTAAAACTCTCGAGTGATATTATTATGAAACTCGCCTTCGGCTCGTTTCATAAACCCACTCTCGAGTTTTAATGCCCTCCATTATGCAGCAGTCACATAAACTACTATTATGTAAAGGTATTTTTTTTACATTACCAGGAAAGTTAATATGCAAGCACAGTTCGCCACGTGTTCATCAATCAACGCTCAATAGATGAATGAACGATGGTGGCCGCATCTGCACACTAATCCCGGCTACGTTCAAACAATAAAAGCAGCATCTACAAAATCAAAGGAAGAAGGCGGCTTTGCATTTTACACGTTCCCCGTTTTAATCTTTCTTAGTACAAAACCCTTGCAGATGCCTACGCATAATGCCTATATCTAAAAATCGTAGATACAGAGCAGCTTTCTTACTTATGCAGAAAGGTAGAAAAAATTGTGACGATTCCAAGGATACCAAAAACGAAATACAGATTTTTTTGTAGATGCCGCCCTTTCGTTTATGACGGCAGTATAATTTTACCGATACAAGTAAGCGATTAACTCTTTCCTCTGCATAATATGCTACTTGAAGAAGAAATCATCTGTTAGAGATATTGCTAACCTTCATTATATACTGTTTTCACCTTATATCTATCAATCGCACCACCTGTTTGAAAGTGACACATTATATATCATGCAAACGGTACCTTAAAGCAAGTCATTATAGATCAAGGCTCTGGCGGTCATATAAAGTTGTACTGAATTTCATTATATCACAAACTAGATCACTCCAGGGTTTAAAGTGATTTTAAACTTCTCATAGTTCTTATTGCTATGACCTCAAAATCTAATTTCATGAAATACGCACGGCACGCATAAGCCAGTTCTCCGTGGGTGGGGGCGGAGTTGGAGCGCTGTGCTGAACTTATTCGAAAATCGTACTGGCCGCGGCGAGCTGGACGGAAAACATTTAAAATAAACTAAAACCCGCGGTTGTTGCAAGACGTCGCAACTAAACTAATGTATCAAAATAAATTTTCACATTAATTCACTTTAAAAAAATGATGTTTTTAGTAGCCATTATTTCTATTTTCTCGCAGGAGGTATGAAATGTAGAGTATACTTCTCGGGGATAAAGTTGTTATGCCTTGGGAACGCTGGAGTCCCTCACTGAACTCAGGACTCAGTCTTGATTCTTTCGCTTCGCTCAGGAATTTACTCATAACACCCTCGCTTCGTTCGAGAGTTAAATCTGGAGTCCTACGTTACGTCTGGAGGCCAGCCAGACTTGAGCTCCCAGCCCGATCGCCGGCGGCAACTGACTGAAGATCGAAGACTAATAATGTACTCTGTGGAAGATCGATTCGGACCGTAATCGCGGCAACACGTCAAAAAACAGCTGTGCTGTATTTTAGCTAAATTAACTTATATATATTCGTCTATTTGTGTTTATATTGTTTTAAATGTGGTGATAGTTTGTTAACTAATATTGTGCATTTGTTAAATGTGGTGAGAATTGTAATGGCTTGTGTTTAAACGATTACCAAAAAATTCGAAAATTTACTTCCAATAACTTCGAAATTACTGCCAAAATGGGTGGATGTCTACCAAATTGTGTTTGGATAAATGATCACCAAACTTCTTTTTATGTCTTAAGTTTAATGTTTACTTAAGTTTATATTTTAAGTATTTTTTGTTGTTCTTACATGTTCAACCTAACACGAAAGATTTACCCTTCACCTAAGCTACCGCAGTAGTTTGTCCTGATATTTTCTGCAACTTTTGGTGGACATTTAGCCATTTTGGGTAGGAAAAAAATATTTTGGTGGTCATTATATTTGTTGCCAATTGTTTTCTGATAAAATAATCGTTCACTGACCAGCTGACCGTTGGAGACCATTAACCTTTTCTTAAGAAAAACCGGGGAAGTACCATTACCTTTTTTTTTTAAACTAATTATTCCCAATACAAATAATAAACTCAGATAAGGAACGTAAATTATAAAGACTACAATATTAGGCCCTGCTTAGGCTAGAATTTAAAAAAAACTTACTACATTTTTTTACTATATTCTGGTTTCCTGACACTTTTGCCTATAAGTTCCGATCTATTTCCTGTTTATGTATTTAGCTATTCATTAGGCACTCAGTAATATCATTGAAGTAGGGCACTATAGTACTAGGTAGCCATTCCTAAATAAGCCAGAATTAAAGGTGCTTCATTGTTTGTTTCTCAGAGCCTGCCAACAATATACTGTGCATACTGTACAGTCTGATTGTTCGCGCGAGAAAGAGCTCTTTTGGTATCGACAGGATTACCATTTGAAATAATTTCGCGCCAAGTCACTCCTTTACCTCTGAGACGCCTACTAGCGTCCGAAAAGAGGAAGTGCTTCCTCCGCGATCGCCGCACGCGCCGCGACATCTTCCTTCATATGCTTGCGATTCGACCCGCGCCTCATGAGGTCAAGTGCACGCATCTTTGACCCCGCATTTTTGTAAGCAACAGCTCCATCGCGCCGCGCCGCCATTGTGGATGCCTAGCTGAAGAAAACCTCAAGAACTCTTTAGAGAAACTCTTTAGTGCTGAACCGCATCAACGGAGCAGTATACGAGAATGCAGAATCAACATCCAGCGACGGGAGCAGGAGCTGGCTTGGTGAGTACCATTTCATTTGGTGATTCCTCGTCGGTCTACCTAAGTGCTCTCATCGTGCAATCGTAGGGGTGGGTAATCCGCAATACCGCCCCATATACCTACAGTCCACTTACGCGTCATAATTTTTGGTCCTTTGAGCCGGATTTTACCGGTTACTTCATATATTTACCGACCTCCCTACCTACTTACCACACTTATTTTTCCGCTCCGCATACATATTTCCGCTCCGCATATATTTTTCCCCGCATTTCTTTATTTCAACCTGCTAGCTAAGTGTTCGATCTGTGTACCTATATAGGTACCCAGCCACCTAAGTTTCGCATGGGTTCACTACGCCAGTTCGAAACACGCTTAACCGTGTAACATTTCTACTATGACGACACACCATAAGATGAATCGAACCAAGCTTCATTACGACTAATGATATGCATCGATGCTTCATTTCACCTTTTGACGTTTCATTATTGGTTTATTTTGCTTACAGTTCATTAATTCAAATGATGTTTCACCTACGTGCCATTTGAACTAGGTTCGTTTGATTCGAAACACGCTTAACCTTGTAACATTTCTACTATGACGACTCACCTTAAGATGAATCGAACTAAGCTTCATTACGACTAATGATATGCATCGATGCTTCATTTCACCTTTTGACGTTTCATTATTGGTTTATTTTGCTTACAGTTCATTAAATCAAATGATGTTTCACCTACGTGCCATTTGAACTAGGTTCGTTTGATTCGAAACACGGTTAAACTTGTTACATTTCTACGATGACGATTGAACTAAGCTTGATTACGACCAATGATATTACACCGATGCTTCATTTCACCTTTTGACATTTCATTATTGGTTTATTTTGCTTACAGTTCATTAATTCAAATGATGTTTCACCTACGTGCCATATGAACTGGGTTCGTTTGATCATTATAATATTTTATCTCACTAGGATAGGCAGGTATTCGTACCGACTAAAATACCTAAGTAGATATTGTGTAATAAATGCTAGAGATAAGGATGAGACCTGACTGCGACGGGGATATGAAGGTTATACTTGATGTTAAACATCTTAAGGTGCAGTTAGAGGAAACTAGGGGGAATGAGAAGAAATGTGGGCAAATGAGGTGAAACGATGGGAAAGAAGGGGAAAGTTGATAAAATTATTATTTTAGGAAAATAAAAAAGAATAATCACAGAAAAAATAAGTATTTACTTATTCTTTTATAACATTGAAACAATAATTTTAAAAGTAAATTACGTATTCTATCAATATTTATTTATTTATTTTTTATCTACACACGTATCATAAACCCTCTTTATTGCGTACAAAAACCGCACGTTACGATCATCATAATGTTAAACTACTTGGTAAAAACTCATTTCTTATCTGAAAAATTACACATTATGACCATAATGTGTAATTTTTCTACACAATATGACATTCAAATTTCGAACGCCGACGCCCGCCTGCATGCCGCCCCTAGTTTGTCTCTGAAGTTGGTACTGACATTCAAATTTCGTACGCCCGGCGCCCGAAGTTGGTGCTACAGAACAAGCTAAACAACTGCAGAGCCACAATGCCGGTCAAACCTGCGGTTCCTGAACACATCAAAGAGAGCTTATGATATGTGTGTAGATAAACTAGCCCTCCATTATGTAGCAGTCACATTAACTACTATTATAACTAAAATGGCACTACAAAAGAAAGTTTTAATGATGTACATCATATTAGTGGGTTTGTTATATCCAATCAATGTATGGGAAGCAATATTTTTTGCATTAAAGCATGAAACTTGGCACACTTGTTAATTAGGTGGCTCAGAGTGGAAATCTCCCGAGAAGAAGTGGAAGGACCCCCTCTTGGTGAAGATTTCTTCCGCCGCGCGCGCTGTTGGTCATCATTACTGGTATTCTATAGCTACTAGGGCAAGTGTGGTGTCATTTTCGGATAAATCAAGGATGAGGAATCCATTTCTAGAACATTTTTTTACCATTCCATAGAAAAATATATAATATAACCTAAAGTCGAAAATCGTTTGAGTCAAAACAAATCTAATAATGTCAATATATTTTGAATGTGTTGATAAGATTTTTTTTTGCTCTAACGATCTTCGACTTTAGGCTATATTCTATTTTTTTCTTTCGAAAGGTAAAAAAGTAGTTCTAGAATTATTATCCGAAAATGAAACCACACTTGCCCTAGTAGCTATAAAATAGCAGTAATGACGACAACAGTGCGCGCGCGCGGTGGAAGACAACTTCACCCCCTCCCTCTCCCCTAAAAAAGTTAACATACATTACTATTTATTTAAATTTTAAAGAAATATAGATTATATAAGAACTTAAAAAAACCCCAGAGGGGTGTCTCCCGCTGCCTCCCGGGCGATTAAGTAACAAGTGTGCCAAGTTTCATGCTTTAATGCAAAAAAATATTGCTTTTGTCACTTAACAAACCCACTATATGTATTATAGGTATATTATAGTTTTTTTTTCATTTACAAATATTTATATTTGTTTTCTTCTTTGTTACAAATCGACATAGGTTGCAATTGCTCGCAGGAAATCCAGAGTGTTCATTTTAGTTTTGTTTTTGCATATCCTTTCTAATGCATTAAATCGTCTCCTTCCCTTCTTCCTGGGTGGTGCTTTTTCTACACTTGTTTTAGATTTTTCAATTGCATGATTAGTTGACATTTGCTCCTTGCATGGATTGAATCGTAGTGTATACTCCAAACCGTGTTTGACTCAAAAGTCCGTTCCATCGCCGATGCCAGGCTTCTATTTTATTTTGGGTTCTTGGGAGATGTAATGTGTTACTTCTATGAACAGACCACAAATTAGGAAGTAAAATTGGAGCGCTTCTGGTAACAGATACAACAGTCTCTGTTACACGAGAATTAATTTTACCAACCACGTAGTATTTCTCAAAATACGCTACGACTGCTTCTGCTTCTTCCAGGAAAACATTGTCTTTGAGCATCGTAAATGCTTCTAAAATCTCTTCAGGTGGTAAGTAAGCCAATGAAATCATGTGGCGTAATTTCAAAGAGAAATCACCATATTTTCCATATTTAGTGGCTAAATGACAGGATTGTATTTTGCGCCAGATATTTTGTCCGAAATGGAATAAGCATCCATTGTGTGTGGCGTCCGGAAACTCTATTTTGATAATATTTACAACAGCAATTTCAAAATCTGTCACGATATCTGCTGGATTAAAGACACAGTCAAGCTCAAGAGAATACGATTTAAGCTCTTTGAAAAAAGTCATATACGATTCTTTGGTTTTATCAGTAAAGAGGCAATATACTACCGGAACCATCTTTTTGCTCATAGCGTCGTTACCGACAAAGGCGTGTATCGAGTGTATCTGCTTGAATATTATAGGACAAGATTGGAAAATCCCATCCATCTGCCAGGAGGAAGAATTTCGCAAAATTTCAATATTCTTCCTGGTACAGAAAATTAACATTCGCTTATTTTGACCATACGTCACATCTCGAGCCAGGAAGAGCTCCCCTTCAACAAACTGTAATGAAAGAAAATAAATTGTAAAGGCCACCCTGTACTTAACTTTCTCGAATCTGTTACAACCTGTATTTAACAAAATTTAAACATTCGTTTGAGGATATTCGTATACGCAGGCGTGCGAGAAGAGGTAGACAAGAGAGAGATATATATATATTCCGCCCAGTGCTTCCTATAAGAAAATAAAAGGATATATGCATGTAAAACTGATTTTGTATGGGAGCTACCATTTTTAGAGTTTTCCGGTAATAACCGAGTCTGCCATGTTATAGCTGTTATTAACAGAATAAATGAGTAAAATCGTTAGAGCCATTTTTGAGTAAACGTAATAACTGTGTAATATTTTTATTTGTATGACAGGTACCTTAAATAATCAAGTTATCCAAAAACCAAAAATAACTCCCCCTTACATTTACAAATAATCCCCAATACGAGCTTAAATCCAATTCAGATCAGTTTCATAAAACACACGCACATAAGCACGCACACACATACATACACTTTTTTTTTTTTTTTACTTTTTCGGACACAGTTAACGATAGAGAATCTATCCCCATCAAAATCTCAATCTCGATTTTTTTTACGATTACAATACTTCTTTATAACTAACTCCGTTCACTCGAAAGTAAAAATTATTGAGCATAACTTTTACAAAATTTGTCTTTAAAATATTATAAAAATAGATTTGGAATCCTCACACGAATCCTTGATATGTGTACCGATTTTCAACTTAATCGGTCAAGTATGTTCTGAGTAAATTGCCTGTGACAGACGGACAGACTGACAGACGCACGACACGAGTGATCCTATAAGGGTTTCTCCTTTTGAGATACGAAACCCTAAAAATTAAACTAAAATTAAAAAGTAGATAAAAGTTAAGTTTATTTACTTAAGTTTCGGTCAAACTCACCTTCATTTCTTCTGGAACGTCGATTTCGTCTAATGTTTTAGGTTCCACCGTTATTTGCTTTTTCCTAGCACGCCTTATAATTTGGCGTAAAGCATTTTTATTTGGTACACTGCATGCGCTGCTACTCGGTATTTGCGCTAAGTTATCTTGTATGATCTGAGTAGGTGCGGAGAAGCTACACGCAGCATCGCGTTTTAATCGATTTTTAAGAGTTATTTCATCAGATTTCGAAGGGCTGGGCGAATGAGAATGATCACTTGGAGGTTTAATTATCGAGTGCCCATCACCAGCAGTAAACTTTGTGATCCCAGAACTTCTGCACTGTTTCGATTGCTTTTGAATACACTGCCAATAAAGCTTGTCATTGTTTAGCGAGTTTATATAATATTAGGAAATATGAAATTTGCGTTTTGCATGGGAGGAACATAAAGTCGTTTTTTTTAAATACGTATGTACCATTGCTATCTATACACTTTTGCCATCTCATAGGTAGTTCTTCGATCCCTTTATTAAAAAAAAATATATGGACGGGAATCAATAAAATCTTTGAAGGCGGTTTGGACTGCCCCATCGGAGTTGAATTTTTTCCTTTTCAAGAAGTTATCCAAATTTCGAAAAAAATGGTAATCTGTTGGAGCAAGGTCCGGAGAGTACGGTGGATATCTTTTTAAAATCCAAATCATATGTGGATTCATTCGCTAAAGAATTTGTAGAACATGGCGTTACTTGGCGTTTGAATCCGTCTAGCGCTCCGCATTTCGGTGGTGCTTGGGAATCCAACATCAAAAGCATCAAAACGCATTTAAAACGCATTATTTGAGACAAACTCCTCACGTATGAAGAACTTCTTACGGTTCTTACCCAAATAGAGTGTATACTTAATTCGCGTCCGCTTACCACTCTTAGCGATGACCCTGCGGACCCCGCAGCGTTAACTCCCGCGCATTTTTTGACGTATGGTCCGTTGAAAAATTTAACGTTTGAGGCGTCTGAAGTCGCATGAACCTTTCATTAATGCAACGTAAGAATCTATTGGATCAAAAGCGCCTAGCGTCCGAAAAGTCAAGTGCACGCATCTTTGACCCCGCATTTTTGTGAGCAACAGCTCCATCGCGCCGCGCCGCCATTGTAGATGCCCAGCTGAAGAAAACCTCAAAAACTCCTTAGAGAAACTCTTTAGTGCTGAACCGCATCAACGGAGCAGAATAATATCAACATCCAACGACGGGAGCAGGAGCTTGGTAAGTACCATTTCATTTGGCGATTCCTCGTCGGTCTACCTAAGAGCTCTCATCGTGCAATTGTAGGGGTGGGTAATCCGCAATACCACCCTATATACCTACAGTTCACTTACGCGTCATCACTGATAGTAAGATGACGACCCGCAGAATGCATGCTGAGCAACAGATGACCTAAGTTTGAAAAAACCTAACTAAAGCCGAAGAGATCAACAACCGCCTACTAGCAGAAAGAAATTAGACAAACTCTGAGTTGAGACGCTTTAAAGCAAAAACACCCAGCCGATTGAGAGTGTGTCTACTTTGCGAGCAACATGTGAGGAATCACAAGCAGAGATAGGCAGGCTGGAATTACTCATAAAGTCCTTCGAAAGTAGTCATGTTGACCTCTATTCTGCCCAGGATCGATGGATTCTGGAACAGCAACTACATGATGCAAAAAGCATGAAGCAACAACCAAATAGTTGATTTATATTTGGAAATAGCAACTATTGGAAATTTTCACAGTATTTCCCTACATCATGGAGATGGAAAATATAAAGGCAATAGGCGATACGCTAATGACAAGCGGTAACGAAATCAAAATTAGGAATACCTAAAACTTAACAAATTTATTAAGAAAACAAGATTGTTTATTTAGAAAACAAACTGCGTTTAAGATTGTTGAAATATAGTCAGAAGCGTCAACCAAATATAATTAAGAGAGTAACCTCAATGACACAATGTGAGGGCTTTCATGAAGTAATTGAGCACTTGACAGCAGATTACCAACGTGCTCAAGCACAAGTCAGGAAGCTGACAATCAAACTTGAGGCCTAAGAATACATGTACAGACATAGTGAGGGCTATATTGATCAACTGCAGATACATCTCGCAGACATTACCAGCAGATATGAGCTGAGTCAAAAGGTCCTCGAAGAACTATCCACAGCAGCATCGGAGCTTGCGCCAGCTGCTAGTACAGGACAGGGCTGCTAGGCTTACTGCTAGACGACAACGAGGTGGCTTTAGTTTATCATACATAAAATGTCGCGCCTGGTACGAATGCCGCGCTTGCACCACCTGGGACGGATGTCGTCATGCCTGCAGCGCCTGCTGCGCCTACGATGCCTGTCACACCGAGACTATATTTTTTGACTATTTTTATTTTACAGAAAAGAGCTATTCGAGCGATTTATAATTTAAAAGGCACAGACTCCAGAGAGATTTTTAAAGAAATTGACTTACAAACTGTAACTAGTCAATTTATTTTTGAAAATATTATGTATGTATGTACGGCTTCGGCTCGTTTCATAAACCCACTCTCGAGTTTTAATGCCCTCCATTATGTATCAGTTACATAAACTACTATTATGTGACTGCTACATGAAAATGAAATGAAAACGTTTTATTTGCCTACTTAGTACATTTTGGGTTCCTGGCTCCCAAACTAGGATACCCTGTGCTATGGGTAGCGAGGCATCTTTCGTATACTTGGTTGGCAATAAAATAAAATTTAACATAAGTTAAGTACGTATGAACTATTAAAAATTACTTCTTAAGTTACATATGTATAAGTTAATATTTTAGAAAAAATAATACTGTAATAAGTAATTAGGTACATTACACAAGTAAGTACAACTTGTTTATCGCAGTCAGTTAGATAGGTTTTACAAATTACGTGAATTAAGTGAGTTACGATTAAGTTTAAACAACAGAAATGTGGTAGTGAAACATTTCAACATTACGATTGATAAGTGTTCAAATGGCTAATGAATGAGGAATGTTTTATGTTTTCTGTTTTCTTATTACAATAAGGACCAATATTGAAGCAAACATCGTATGCCTGCAGCTTAGGGTCGTGAAGTATATTTGTTAGTACCACGTGATCGTGTCCAAGCTATGTGAGTGTGCGTGATGGATAAATTTGTACAGTATATGTGGTGATTGCAGATTAATTTATGCCGAGTTATAGTTTAATTATGTTCTGGTAGGAAAGTATTGTTTTTAGGTAATTAAGTATTTCTTTGCATTGTTTTTATCGTTTTTTTTATTTATTTGGAATTTAGATAGGTATTCCTTTTAGTGTTATAGTTGTAAATTTTTATTTGTAGTGAATTTTGGTAAGTAAGTATTTGATTGTTTTTTTTATTTGGAATTTAGATAGGTATTCGTCTTTAGTGTTTTAATTGTAAATTTTTATTTGTTTTCAATTTTGTTAAGTAAGTATTTGATTGTATTGTTATAATTGTAAATTTTTATATATTTAGTTTTCGTTAGAGAATATCTTCGGTTTCATCATAGTTCATTTGCAGTAGCCATTTAGTTACGATTTTTTACATTTATAGGGATTTAAATTGACAATCTGAAGTGTGATGTTAATTTTAGAGTACAAGATGGGGCCTTTAAATTTGTAAAAATGACTTGCAAACTTTGTCTTAATTTGAGGTACGTGAGTACGTGCCAGCGGTCATACCTCGTGGGCCGAATAGATACTAAGCGGGTTGCTGCAGAGTTTTTGTGGAATCTTACGATGGTTTTTAGTATGTAAGTTTGTCTAGTTGTGAGTACCTTACTTTCTTGATAAAGTTCTTTTGTAGAGACACGATAGGGCTTGGAGTGAAGAACTTTTAGCGCTGCTCTTTGTGCGCGTTCGAGTTTGATTAGTGTCGTTTTGTGAGTTCCCCCCACACCAAAATGCAGTAGCTGATTATTGACTGACACAGAGCGTAGTATACCGACTTATAAACAGTTTTATTAGCCGCTTTACGGAGCCGTTTAAATATGTGAAGTAATTTTCTGACTCTAGGCACTAGTGCAGCGATTTGGTAAGACCAGTTTAATTTTTCGGCAATTATGACACCCAGGTATCTTATATCTGTTGTGCGTTCGATGTGACTGCATGAACAGGGTTGATTAGGGCGAGGATTATTACAGGAGTGAATTTTGATCATGAAGTCTTCAGTTTTAGTTGCATCGGTTATGTGAAAACATAGGAATTTGGTTTTAGATGTGTTTAATTTCAGAAGATTTGACTGTAGCCATTGTGAGACCTGTGTTAGGCCTTCTTCAGTTTTAGCTTTGACTTTTTCCCATGTGTCCCCCCTAAATAGTAATGCCGTGTCGTCAGCAAAAGCCAGTACCTGAGCCGACACTGCTTCCATTTTACATATATCGTTTATGTAAGCTAGAAACAGCGTCGGCCCAAGCACACTTCCCTGCGGGACCCCAAAAAGTGTGTACATAGTGTCGCTTTTTGAGTTGTTTAGTTTGACATATTGTCGCCTTGTTGTCAGATAGCTTGTGAACCATGCAAGAGCCGTTCCAGTCACTCCAAGTGCCTCTAGCTTTTATAAGAGAAGGGGAATTGACACTGTTTCAAATGCCTTTTTAAGGTCCAGGAAGACACCAATACACCTCTCTCCTTTGTCGAGTGAGCTAGCTATGGAGTCTGTAAGTAGGGTAACAGCGTCCTCCGTGGACCTCTTGGCTCTGAAGCCAAATTGATTTTCGGCAAGCAGTTTGTTAGACTCTAGGTACTCGGTTAAGCGATGGTTAATTACTTTCTCTAGTATTTTTGCTGTTACAGTCAGAGAGAGAGTCACCATCTTTATAGATAGGGCAAACTTCGGACAATTTCAGCAGTTCAGGAACAATGCCCGATGATATGCTCAGGTTAATAATGTGTGATATGGGTTCTGCAATTATATGTTTTAAATTTTTGAAAAGTTTAGGTGGGAGTTCATCCCAGCCGGGCGAACCGTCTGATTTGAGACTCATTATAAATTTGGAGGTTTCTACGGTATCAGTCGGGGTTAGGAAGAGTGAGAAAGAGTTGAATCTAGGGGTTATTTCTATCCTTGATGTGAGTTGTTTCTCTGTTAGGTTCGATGAGGTGAGTATGTCGTTAGCCAGATTACTGCCAACTGAAGTGAAGTAGTCGTTCACCAAGTTTAGAGCTAAAGATGGTGTGTCACCTGTCACATAATAGAGGACATTAATACTCGAGAGTGGGTTTATGAACCGAGCCGAAGGCGAGTTTCATAATAATATCTCTCGAGAGTTTACAAATCAGACAACTGATGGATGTAGCTACGGCGATACTTGTTTTTTTTAGTTATTTGGACAGCATGGAATTTTGCTACGGGGCCGAGCTGCTGATATTGACTAAATTTTTGTTCTACAAAAAAGGGCTATTAGAGCAATTTATAACTTATGCAGTCGTGACTCCCTGAGGAAACTGTTCAATGAAATTAGCATTATGACTGTACCGTGTCAATATATTTAGAACAATATCATACCTGAAATACAGGACTACCTAGTTCGGGGCCAGCAAACCACTGTACTTATTAGCGAAAGAAATTGATCAGTATTTGGATTAATTTCATGAAAAAAACATAATTTCATAATTTCATCATGTACGTTAAGAAGAACATAAATAGCTTAACTAAAAATATTGACAGGCACAAACGAAATAATGTAAGAAGCGGAAATAAAATTGATGAACCTTACTAAGACTAGCTAAAGTTAGAACTTCGTTTATGGGTCTAAGTACTGGAACAAAATACCGGAAGAAATATCAAATTGTTCAGAGAAGACATTTAAAGGCATTGTTAAAAACATTATGTTATATATAATAGTAGTTTATGTGACTGATACATAATACCTAATTATGTACAGTTACATACACTAGTTTATCTACACACATATCATAAGCTCTCTTTGATGTGTTCAGGAACCGCATGTTTGACCGGCATTGTGGCATTGAGTTGTTTAGCTTGTTCTGTAGTACCAACTTCACAGACAAAGTAGGGGCGCAACGCAGGCGGGCGTCGGCGTTCATAATTTGAATGACATAATTTGTCAAATTTTGGTACAGTATGGTCACAATGATCAATATTGAGATAAGAAATATGTTTTTACCAAGAAGTTTATCATTATGCTGGTCGTAACGTGCGGTTCTTGGACGCAGTAAAGAGGGTTTATGATACGTGTGTAGATAAAATATTTTATCTACACACGTACCATAAACCCTCTTTACTGCGTCCAAAAACCACACTTTACGACCAGAATAATACTATACTACTTGGTAAAAACTCATTTCATATCTGAATATTCATACATTATGACCATAATGTATCAATTTTCGACAAATTATAACATTCAAGAAGAAGTTGATACTACTGAACAAGCTAAACAAGTGCAGAGCAATTACAATGCCATAATGCCGGTCGTACATGCGGTTCCTGAACTCATCAAAGAGAGCTTATGATATGTGTGTAGATAAACTAGTGTATGTAACTGTACATGATTAGGCATTATGTATCAGTCACATAAACTTCTAATGTTCAATATTCAGATAAGAAATGAGTTTTTACAAAGTAGTTTAACATTATGCTGATCGTAACGTGCGGTTTTTGGACGCAGTAAAGAGGGTTTATGATACGTGTGTAGATAAAGCATATTATATAGCATAGGTAAGATGATAGCATTAATGACAAAGAGGTACGGAGCTCTGATTTTCGAGCGCAGCAAAAGAACACGTATGTACACGCACACGTTTATTATACTGTTGGAAATATCTAGCCCGGATGGGGCGGGGCCTAGCAGCGCGCCATGCAGACGCGCGAAACGCGCAGTGCAGTGATTGGTGGACGGGCAGCCGCTGGCTACTTGGCGCCAGTCGAGCAAGCGTCGGGCTTCACTTTTTCGACGGCGCTTCATGGTGTTGGACGTATCTTTGAGTTATAATTTGAGTGTCTGATTTAACGGTTTTCCTTTTGTTATTACAATTATTTTTAGTAGTAAAGTAAATCTGTTTTAAAAAAACCATTCCTGCTTTTGATTTGTAAAATCAGAAGTGGGATAACCACGGGTCCTGGTCGCTCAAACGGCTTCTTTGTAAATTTCAATTCTAATCATAACCGTTAAATCTGGAACTTTTTCATCAACCCTGTACACTGGACAAACTGTGAGTACACCCATTTAATTATGTCGGGACGACCCTCTCGGTCGGAGAACAGAAGGGGCGATAGCCCGTTTGGACATCGCAGTAGATCTCGTGAATGTCGACGTGGTCCTCGCAGTCGGCATGACGGAGCGCGCGGGCGGCGCCGTCGCGACAGTTCCTATAGCAGTCGTGATGGTTCCCGCAACCGTGCACTAGATACTATTCTCGGTCGCCTAACTGCGATCGAGGGTAGATTGTCTGCCAGCACCACGTCGGCGATAGGGTCTTGCCCGACACCGATACCTCCAACACGGGATCGCCAAACGCCACCGCTGCCTGTAGCATCAGGCGAGACTAATTTTTTTGTGGTGCTACGGACAAACTTGTGGGCGCGCTGACCTCTCTTTTGCAAGCCAGGCCTAGTCACTACTACATATCTAGTTTTGACCCAAATGTGCATGATTTTGATGATTGGTTTGCTGAAGTGGACCGAGGTCGCGAGCTGAACCGTTGGGCCGATCATGAGTGCTTGTCGCGCATTGGTAGCTGTCTCAAAGGCGACGCGCGTACTTGGCTGAGTGATTGGACTTCTAATGATCGTACATGGACAAATTTTAAGTCTGACTTCCATTCACTTTGCCCACGGAGTATTGACATTGCTAACATTCTGTACGACGTTATGAGCACGAGCTCAAATAAGTTTCCTACCTACGCTGAGTACGCTCGAAAATCATTATTGCGTTTGAAAATTGTAAAGGGGTTATCCGATGATCTGATAACTGCAATTGTTATTCGAGGACTAACTGACCCCCAAGTTAAAGCCGCTGCATCAAATGCAAAGTTACAATGTAACGAACTTGTGGAGTTTCTATCGGTTTATTCAAAACCCAAAAATTATTTTCGCGATACCCGCAATTTAGTCCGTTCATCAAACGAGCGCCCCAACGGCTTGCGTAAGCGTGGCGCAGTGAATAACGATTGGAAGTGTTCTCTTTGTGGCGGCACGGGCCATAAGCATTGGAATTGCCCTAAAAAGCAGAAAACAGAAACAAACAATGCGACTGTGACCTCTGCGGCCGGGAACGGGCCACTTTTGTCGTGTACATATTGTGGAAAGGCGGGGCACTCAATTGATAGATGTTTTGTTAAACGGCGTGTCGAAACTAACAATAAAAGTACAAGCAATGTAAATTTTTGCCAAAATAACAAAATTTCGCAACAAAGTAACGTTATGACCGCTGTTATTGAAAAAGTGCCGGTAGATGTTTTAATTGATAGTGGTTCAGACATTTCCCTAATTTCTACCTCTGTACTGTAGCATCTCAAACGCAACAGAAAACCTACATTTCGACTTATGCGCGGTATTGGTAGTCAGGAGATAGAATCGACTAGTTATGTGACTACGCTGGTAGAACTTCCCGAGATTTCTTTAGAGGTAGATCTGTATGTTGTACCTTCTGACAGTATAGGTGCGCCCGTGCTACTGGGCACGGATGTCCTGAACCGTGAAGGCGTGACCTACGTCCGTACCGGTGATACACAGAGTCTCACTCGAGTAGAAAAGGTGTCTCAGGTGCATCATTTGCGTGCTTTAGATACAGTCGCCATAAATACGCCCCTGGTAGGCGAGGCTAAAACTACATTGCTGTCGCTCTTGAATGAATACTCGGACTCTTTTATCACCGGTACTGCAACGTCCACTGTCAACACTGGATACATGGAAATAAAGCTTAACAGTGATGCTCCTGTGCACTATCGTCCCTATAAACTATCGGCTAATGAAAAGGCGGGCGTTCGTGGTATAGTCAACGACCTTTTGAGCAAGGGCATTATTCGTGAATCACAGTCGGAATACGCAAGTCCTATCATACTCGTCAAAAAGAAGGATGGTTCTGATAGTATGTGCGTGGATTATCGCGCTCTAAATGCCATAACTATCAAGGATAGGTTTCCCTTGCCGTTGATCGATGACCATATCGACAAGTTGGGTAGTGCCAAATACTTTACGAGTCTTGATATGGCCACCGGTTTCCATCAGGTACCTATGAAGGATGATGATTCAATCAGTAAGACAGCATTTGTCACCCCAGAGAGTCAGTTCGAATATTTGAAAATGCCATATGGTTTGGCAAATGCTTCGGTGGTGTCTCAGCGGATTATTTCGAAGACCTTGAAGGCCCTGATTGATACTGGAAGGGTTCTTACTTATATCGATGACGTCTTGATTCTTTCGGATGCAGTAGACGATGGGTTGACAATGTTACGTCAAGTACTAACAACACTCACTGCTGCAGGATTTTCAATAAATCTCAAGAAGTGCGCCTTCCTGGAAACCGAAATTGAATACTTGGGCAGACTTATTTCGCAAGGTCAGGTACGACCGAGCCCTGGGAAGGTGGACGCGCTTGTGAAATCCCAAAAACCCACTAATGTCAAACAAGTGCGGCAATTTTTGGGTCTGGCCGGTTACTTTAGGCGCTATATTGCTAACTACGCAACTAAAACCGCTTGCATCGCGAAATTAACTAAGAAAGGGGAACCGTTTCTTTGGGGACGTGAACAAGACGTGGCTCGCGATTACATAATTAGTTGCTTAACCGAAGAGCCCGTTATTGCCATATTCGATCCAAAATTGCCCACTGAGCTTCATACTGACGCCAGTTCAATCGGTTACGGGGGTATACTCCTACAGGAGCATGACGATAAGCGAAAGAGGGTAGTCAGTTATTTCAGTAGAGCGACGCATGGCGCGGAATCTCGATATCATAGCTACGAGCTCGAGACTCTAGCGATCGTAAAGGCGCTACAGCACTTCCGCCACTATCTTATTGGCATTGACTTCAAGATATTGACGGATTGCAACTCGCTAAAGTTAACTCAAAATAAGAAAGATCTCATTCCAAGAGTTGCCAGATGGTGGGTCTACTTGCAGGACTTCCGGTTTACGATCGAATACCGAAAGGGTGCGTTCATGCAGCATGCAGATTTTTTAAGCCGGAACCCTGTAAGTGTTTCTCACATCCGCAAGCCAACCAATTGGGCACAAATGGCCCAAACTGCTGACAATGAGACGCAGGAACTCATGGAGAAAGTAAGAGATGGTCAGTTGGATCCATCCCGATATGTGGTAAAAAACAATCTCCTGTACTACAAGTACAGTCGCACCGGAGAGGAGTCACGTCTTCTTTGTTTCATACCAAAGGGGTACAGACTCAGTCTCTTAAGAGTCTTTCATGATGATCATGAGCATATCGGCATGGATAAAACTACCGAACTGATTCTCCGTCACTTCTGGTTCCCTGGTTTAAGACAATTCATCAAAAAATACATAAACCATTGTGTGATCTGTCTTTCCCAAAAACGTGTTCCACGTGCTTCACATCAACCCATACAGTCCTGGACGAAAACTGAAAGTCCCTTCTCCACTGTCCACATGGATGTCCTGGGCCCATTGCCTGAATCCAATGGATTCAAGTATGTCCTGGTGTTAGTAGATGCTTTCTCCAAATTCTGCCTTCTTTATGCCCTGCACAGACAGGACACTGAAGATCTAAAACGCGTGTTTATAAACGCAATTTCCCTATTTGGCACACCTTCATTAATCGTAACTGATAGAGCTAGGATGTTCGAAAGCTCAGCATTTCAAACTTGGGTCACGGGTTTGGGTTGCTCAACACATCTTATCACACCCGAGATGCACCAAGAAAATGGCCAAGCCGAGCGGTACTGCCGTTCCGTCCTCAATATGCTCCGCATGAAGCGAACAGCAAGTCCAGTAGTTGGTCTGAAGTCCTATGGAAGATTCAGCTTACACTCAACATGACCAAGCAGGCTACGACACAGACTTCACCCCTACATCTATTGGTTGGAATCGAAGCAACTACCCCGGCCCTGAGGTCACTGGTGAGAGACGTGGCGCTCGACAACTCCCATGCGAATCGTGAAGCGTTGGGTGTTTTAAGACGACAACGGGCTACGGAACAACTTCAAGCCAACCAGCGACGTCAAGACCGCTATGTCAATAAATCACGAGTACAACCACGTGTTTATGCTATTGGCGATTATGTGTTTGTTAGCAAATTTTCACAGAGCACTGGACTCCGGCATGAGGGGCCCCTATAAGGTGGTCCGTCAACTTCCCCAGCACCGTTACGAGCTGGAGCTACTGGCAGGGTCATACGGCAAAAAGACTCAGGCCGCGGCTGAACACCTTGTCCTATGGCGCGGTGAATGGACGCCGGAGACATGCGCCGTATTTTTTGAGACTGGTGAGCATCAGGCCACGTTATGCGAACTTTAAAGAGCCTCTAATGTGTGCCATGTGTTTTATGCTTTGACATGCGAACTTTACAGGGCCTCTGTCAGTGTGGTGGTAGCCTGATATGCGAACTTTACAGGGCCTCTGTCAGTGCGGTGAAGGAGTCCTGACATGCGAACTTTACAGGGCCTCTGTCAGTGTGGTGGTAGCCTGATATGCGAACTTTACAGAGCCTCTATCAGTGCGGCGTTAATGAGACGTGAAATGCGACCTTTAAAGAGCCTCTTTCGCGGGGCATAGCAAATGCATTTAGAGATCTAATGCTTTTGCAATGCGGCACATTTTGTGGTTCCGTTTAAGTTCACAACAATTTTCAGTATCGGTCATAGCTGTTTGGGTGCACACTTATAGTAATGATGCGAAGCTTCTAATTGTTTTTGAACACGACTGTTTCCAATCATTCGATAAGGCTTGTAACGGACGTCTGTTTCAGAACCTGATCACCTTAATGAAGAACCTGATCACCTAACAGGTGGCGAAGAGCCTCCTGCTCAGGACAACGCGGTCGGGGACGCCTCGCTGTCAGGAGAGGCCGTGTTGGAAATATCTAGCCCGGATGGGGCGGGGCCTAGCAGCGCGCCATGCAGACGCGCGAAACGCGCAGTACAGTGATTGGTGGACGGGCAGCCGCTGGCTACTTGGCGCCAGTCGAGCAAGCGTCGGGCTTCACTTTTTCGGTGGCGCTTCATGGTGTTGGACGTATCTTTGAGTTATAATTTGAGTGTCTGATTTAACGGTTTTCCTTTTGTTATTACAATTATTTTTAGTAGTAAAGTAAATTTGTTTTAAAAAAACCATTCCTGCTTTTGATTTGTAAAAATACTATTAAAGTAATAGTACATATTGTAGGACCTGTCTAGAAGTTCGCGGTCCCAATTAGAGAAAAAAGATTTTGTGGAGCCTCAGAGATTTTAGTAATATTATGCTCAGAGCATTTATGAAATGTCGCATTTTATTTGCAGCTCCTCGTCGCACACTGTGCAAGAACATGTTGCGCGTGACGTCAGTGCGGTTCAAGAAGTTTTCCGTGTGCGGTGCGGTGACGGTGGACGCGTCGCTTCTGCTGCAGTTCGGCAGAGTTGTTGCCACATACTTCATTGTCATGTTGCAGTTTCGTCTATTATAAACCAGGATCGACGATGTTTTCTCTTTTTATTTATGCTTTCATGCCATGCTCTGTATTCCGGTGGTGTCTTTTCTAAGTCCTATATAGTGTTATAAAAATTAAAATGTTTTTAGGGTCGTTTTGTTTTTTTACGTCACATTGGGCTCCCTTCAAAATCATTTTTTTTTTAGTTTTTTCTTTAGTTTTGATACCTGAAGTTGTAATTCAATTACTTAAGATTTCACAAAACGTGCTTAGCAGCGATGATTTTTTTATAATTATTTTAGAAAGTTGTTTGAGATAGGGCAGCAAAAACCAAGCATGCAAAATTACACCACTTGGTGGGTATTTAATTAATTAATAATCGAAAATGATGGCTAAAGATCTCGAAAGTGCTATACGCGTATTAACTGCAACAATATCCTCACTAGTGACAAAGGTCTAAGGTCTATCTACCTCACAATTCTTGCGAGCAACTCCTACAGCATCACCAGCGCCGCAGCGCCCGATTAAACAAGCCCGTCTAACCAAGACAACAAAGCGCTGCAACAAAGCAAGCTGCCGCCACTGCCCGGACACAGCGCGCGTCCATCGTCAAGCCATCACTCCACGAGCTGACCAGCCGCAACAGACATCGAATGCAGCCACGAAACAGGCGACCTTGCAAAAAGCGCCGCTTCAGCCACGTCCCGTAGTCTCTCACCAACCTACCAAAACAGTAGCCGCAAGCGTCACTCACAATAAAGTCGTTGCCTCGAACAATGAAACCAGGAAACCTCCCAATAATGACGAAGAGGATACACCAGATGATGAAACCTGGACAGTTGTGACGTAAAAACCTACAAAATAGCAGATCTGCAAACGGCCGATCGCCTAAAGTACGTCCAGATTTGGAACCTGAGGCAAAACTCGACCGTGGAGAGCTTGTTAACCTTCCTCAACGCAAATTCTGAAATCCGACAAATCTACTGCTGAGAAACGACCCCTAAAGACCAATTATCAGGCATAGTTTATAATCGGCTTTCCTGACTCGCTGACTGAGGACGTCAAGACTCCAACTGCGTGGGCCCCGCGTGTCAGCAATCGGACTGGTTTCCTGCTCGTCCCTGTAACTCAGGCCTCAGCACTACCAGCGCCGATAAATGACTGTGCGTATGTATACAGCTGCGTCTGTATCCGAGCCTCGCATCCCACGCGAGTATGATTTAATTCCACCACTAGGTGATTTGCTACCAAAACGTACAACCTGTAGATAATAAGACAACTAAATTGGAAGTTCTCTTACAGTCCGTCCTTAAATGTGATGCAAATGAAAATGGACTAATTTCACGTTTGGTCGTCTACCTGACCCAGACCAATCCATTGTCCGACCAGCAGTATGCTTGCCGACCTGGCCGCTCAACAACTGCTCTGGCGGGTGAAGTAATCCATCACATAATAAACGCGCAGGTCGCATGTGGCAGTCCTATTTTGCGATCTGTCAAAGGCGTTTGATGTGGCGGACCACGCAGTACAGACGGCCAAACTGGTCCACTACGGAATTGTTGGCCCGCCATATAAACTTCGCACCGGCTTCATGCGAGACAGATCGCAGATTGTGGTGGGCGACAAACGCACCGTCCGATCCGATCCTCTTACCACGTCGATGGGTGTCGCGCAGGGCTCTTCCCCGTCCAACTTCATTTTCTCACAGCATCTCAATGAACCCCACAAAACATAGATACACATAGTGACATCCGTTGTGCCGGTTGAGCTGGGATCGAAGAACTTCCCGGGCAATCTGAGTGTCTCACCGTAGACGAGCTCGGTGGAGGAAGTTTTAAGATCTTCTTCAAACGCGCTCCGAACTCTTAGCAGGACCAGTGGCAACGACTCTGACCAGTTTTCGTTCGCATGGCAGAATATGGCGGCTTTCAGCTGTCTATGAAACCGCTCGACTAGGCCATTGCAGGCAGGATGGTATGCAGTGGTGCGGTTTCGTCGTGGGGACCATTAAAGAAATACTTTATTGAAAAAGGCGTTCTTGATCGGTGACGATCTCCTCCGGGCACCCAAATTGAGATATCCAACCCGACAGCAGGACTAGGGCAACTGTTTCGGCCATCATATCCACAATTGGTATGGCTTCGGGCCACCAGGTGTAGCGATCCACGGTGCTCAGGCAGTATTTAAAGCCTCTCGACACAGTAAAGGGTCCTATCAAGTCAATGTGAACGCAGGTGAAACGTGCACGTGGGAGGTTGTTTATTCCCAGCGGAGCTGAAACGTATCGATTGACCTTGGAGCGCTGATAGGCTAGGCAGGCGAGCAGTCCTTTCTAATGCCAGGCCAGACTTAGCGTTCTGCCATAAGCTTCGCACTTCCGTTAGCTCAAATTCAAACGCTTTAGCTACATCAATATAATTTTTGATAGTAATATCATTAATTTTTTATTCGTATTCATTTTTTTTATACTGACCTTTCCAGTCTCACTTTTAATTATATCCCAAGTTGTTTTTTTTATCACTTTTTCTTATTTTAGATCTGATATAATTTGATTTTGCAATTTGACAAACTTTTGTAAAGATTTTTGATCCTTGAACTCTTCACTATGATTCCATTGTTTTTCACTATATAATTCATATAAATTTTGTCTACTTTTAAGTATACCTACTGTGGCCCACTTACTAAAGTTAAGTTTGTCTGAGACCACAATCGATCTGGTAGTAAATACTCCATTGAACGCATTGCTGAATTTGAAAAAAATAAATACAATATGACTCATTAGGGTTATTATTAGAGTACTTGATAGGTAGTTTGCTCCCAATTCAATTTAAACCTTTCAAACCGATATGCAGTCACAGGTATGTAATTTAACTTTTTTGTAGAATATTTTTTAAGTTGAATTTCTAGTCTATTGACCTAAATGGTCTGACTTTAAGTTACTTATAATTTTTATATTGTCTATACAATTTGCTGAGGTTTCAGTTATTCGAGTAGGTTCCATGAAAAGTGGCTTTAAGTTGGAGAATTAAATAAGTTAGTCTCGTACTAAGGGAGTAAGTTTCTAATAAAACATTGAAGTCGCCACATATCATAAGAGTTTTATTAGATTTTGGTACTTAAATAATATGTCATCCATGACTTTTGCAAAAACATCAAATGAAGCTGAGGGTGGGCTGTAAACGCTTATTACAATTATGCGCTCCAACTCAACACATGCTACTTCTATGTGGCTTTCAACTGATAAACATACTATGTTATTACGATTTTTGAACTTTAAGTGTTTATTTAGAAATATTAGAGAGCCTCCACGTACAGCATGTGATTTGCAAAAAGAACTACCAACCTGGTGGTTACTGAAATTTAACATGAGCTCATCGCTTTTTTGGGTTCCGTACCCAACGGGTAAGAACGGAACCCTATTACTAAGACTTCGCTGTCCGTCCGTCCGTCCGTCCGTCCGTCTGTCACCAGGCTGTATCTCAAGAACCTAGCTAGCTAGAGAGTTGAAATTTTCACAGATTATGTATTTCTGTTGCCGCTATAACAACAAATACTAAAAAACAGGATAAAATAAATATTTAAGGGGGCTCCCGTACAGCAATACCACATACAAACTTATGGATGCACCTGGTTACGTACATGGAGTGTAAAAGTAACCGTACCAATAACTTTGTAAACAATATTTTGCTGTGTAAAATCCAAACTATTCACTCCACACCATCGCTTCCATTGAACGGTGGTACGGAACCCTTCGTGCGCGATTTAGACTCGCACTTGACCGGTTTTTAGTCAATGTTCTGTTAAACATAAAATATCAATATTAAAAGAGTTCATGTACAATTCCAACTCTAATAATTTACTGCTAATACCTTGAATATTTTGGTGGACCAGATTAGTAAACTTTGCATATATTTTACAATTTTGAGTTTTTCTGTTTTTATTATGTATGTTATTAATATTATTTGACGGGCCAGACTTCCTCTATTGTCGTTGTATCTAATTTAAATGACTTGGACAAACTTCCAAGGTTTTGTTTGAAACATCAGTACACAGTCAGGTCATAAGTTCTGTCACACAATAAAAAACTTTTGAATTTAGAACGCTGGCCACAAAAAAGTTTTTTGAATTCGAATTTCGAATTTTTCATGAAAATAAAAATGTATACTTTTTAGAATTTTCCTCATTTTTAAATATGCAGTGGACACTTAAAGAAGACCGCGTCGCAGTTATTGCGTTGCATCGTTGCGGTTACGCGCCAATTCAGATTTTCGACTTACTGAAAAATTTTAATATAACCAAAAGATTCGTTTATCGTACCATAAAACGATACAATGAAGACTCTAGTGTAGATGACAGGTCAAGAAGTGGTCGCCCTCGCTCTGTTAGGACTCCAGCAGTGATAAAAGCTGTGAAGGCGCGAAATCAAAGAAATCCCATACGTAAGCAGAAACTGTTGGCCCTTCAGATGGGGTTAAGCAGGACCACGGTGAAAAGGGTGTTAAATGAAGACTAAGGGCTTAGGGCATATTGAAGAAAAACAGGACATCGTTTGGACGCTCGTTTAATGGACCTGAGACTGATGAGATGCCGCGCTTTGTTGAAGCGGTACGCGGGAAAAAAGCATCGGGAAATTCTTTTTTCGGATGAAATCAAAATCAAAATCAAAATCAAAATCAAAATCAAAATCAAAATCAAAATCAAAATCAAAATCAAAATCAAAATCAAAATCAAAATCAAAATCAAAATCAAAATCAAAATCAAAATCAAAATCAAAATCAAAAATCATTTATTTCCATAGGATGTTGTTACATCACTTAGATCCGTCATTACATTTTTTTGGGTGAGTTCACTAACCCAATGGCGGAATCTGTGGAGAAGAGCTCACCGAAGAAACTCCACAGTCGTCGCATCTTTTGCGTTTCCTTTTTTAAATAAAATATTGTCAAATTACAAAATGAATGCTAATTATACATCGAAACAGCCTGTTACTCAAACAATCTATTCCCATGGACATCTGTCCTCTAAGTAATCAGATATCCTGTAGTAACCTTTTTTATACAATTTCTGTTTTATTATTATTTTAAACTTGTCTAAAGGTAAGTTTTTAATATCAGTAGGGACCTTATTGTAATAGCGTATACAATTGCCTTTAAAAGAATTACTAATTTTATGTAGTCGGCTTACATAAGCAACCAACTTGTCTTTATTTCTAGTATTAAAATTGTGTATATCACTGTACTTCTGAAAATTAGTTATATTTCTTTTTACATACACAAGATTGTCATAGATATATTGAGACACAAATGCCAGAATATTGATTTCTTTAAACTTTTCCCTCAGTGACACTTTAGGCCCTAATCTATAAATTGCACGAACAGCCCGTTTCTGCAGAATAAATATACTATAAGCATTCGCAGCGTGACCCCACAATAAAATACCATAGGTCATTAGACTATGAAAGTAACTAAAGTAGACTAGTCTAGCGGTGTCTACGTCGGTAAGAGCTCTAATTTTTTTAACTGCGAACGCTGCCGAACTCAGTCTGTTCGGCAATTTATTAATATGAGGATCCCATTGTAGTTTGGCGTCTAAAGTAATGCCCAAAAAGACAGTCGACTGCACAAGGTCCAATCTCTGTCCTTTTATAAATATGTCTGTAGTTACCGGGTTCACATTGGGTAACACGAATTTAATACATTTAGTTTTCTTTTCATTAAGTAATAAATTGTTAACAGTAAACCAGTTCACTATACTAGATATAGCATTGTTTACCTCGTCATAATTTGATTGCTGTCTTTTAACTTTAAATATCAAAGAAGTATCATCGGCAAACAATACTAACCCATGTTTTGCTTTAACAAGGTAAGGTAAATCATTAATATATACTAAAAACAAGAAAGGACCAAGAATTGAACCTTGCGGTACGCCCATACTTATTGAAGACCCAGGTGATCTTTTCCCATTAACATCGACCATCTGAACCCTATCTGTTAGATATGACTCCAGAAGGCCAAGTGCCTGATCTTTTACACCATAATGGCGTAACTTCCTGACAAGAGTGTCATGATGGACGCAATCAAAAGCCTTGGATAGATCGCAGAAGACACCTATTGCATCCATTGCGTCTTCCCAGGCATCAAAAATATTGTCGATTAGTTCAACACCAGCATCGGCTGTTGAACGACCCTTTGTGAAACCAAACTGAGCAATATGAATTAAATTATTGAGATAAAAATGACTTTGCAATTGATTAAGTATGAGTTTTTCAAATATTTTGCTAAGCGTTGGTAGTATCGATATGAGTCTAAAATTGGTGGGGTCTGATGTACTACCAGCTTTGAATAAAGGTATAACTTTACTTAGTTTCATCAAGTCAGGAAACACACCACTATCTATACATTGATTAAATATACAACAAAGGTGAGGTGCAATACAATCTACAATGGAACTAATAATTTTTACTGATAGACCGATAGATAGGCGTCAGCTGTCTTTTTCATTTCCAGGGATTTAAACGCTTTTACAATGTCTTCATTATTTACGTGCCTAAATTTAAAATCTGTTTTACTTTCCTCAAAGTTTTGTTTAAGTATAGATTCAGCAGCAGCGGGAGATGAATTTAAAGACTTGGTTGTTGAAACTGGAATGTCCGTAAAGAAATTTTCGAAAGCTTTTGCTACTTCTAGGTCTGTACTTAGCAATTGATTATCTATCTTAAGCTTGAAGTTATTATGTGTAGCTTTGGCCTTTCCAGTCTCTCTGTTTATAATTTGCTAAGTCGTTTTCATTACATTGCTACTAGATTCAATTTTGTTTTTAATGAAATTAGATTTAGCTACGGCACAAACGCGTTTAAACATTTTTGAATAACTACGAACATAATCTAGAAAGGCCGTATTTTTGTTATATGATTTCTCTTCATAGAGTTCATATAATCTTCGTCTGCTCCTATGAATTCCAACTGTCGCCCAATCACTAAACAAAGCTTTGTTATTAACTTTTATAGTTTTTGATTTAAATACCGTATCATATTCATTTTTGACAAGGTTAAATACTGAGTTGTACAACAAATTTGGATCGTCACTGTATGGTATTTCCCATAGTTTATCTAAAATATTATTCCTGTAGTGTTCAAGCCGAGTGTCACTAACGGGCACACATGTAATATCCTCTTTTTGGTCCTTTTTTATTTTAATATTGAATATACCTATCTGACCAGAGTGATCAGAGGTTAATTTATTGATGACCGATTTGAAAATGGGCGTAATGTTAGTAAATATATTGTCAATGCAGGTAGCAGATGTTGCAGTAATTCTAGTAGGCTCCAAAAACAGATAGTTCATGTTGTGACATAAAAATAAAGATTTTAATCTAGTACAAATATTATTATCCTCTAACAGATTAACATTAAAATCACCACAAATTATAAAAAAAATGTTTTTATCGCTGATTTTAATCAACACTTCATCCATTTTCTTTTCGAATAAATCAAAGGATGAATCTGGTGGTCTGTATACGCTCATTACAATAAGTTGTTCAAGTTCAATACAGGCTATTTCCATGGTACGCTCAACAGACAGGCTCACTATGTCAACTCGTTCCTTATATTTAAAACTATTATTTACAAGTATTAAGGAGCCACCGCGATCAGCTGTTTTTCTGTTGAACGAACTAGCAACGTGGTGGTTATTAAAGTTGAACATGAACTGATAACTCTTTAAAAAGTGCTCTGTTATACATAAAATATCAATATTATTACAGTTCATGAATAACTCAATTTCCAGTTCTTTACTTAACATGCCCTGTATATTTTGATGAACCACGTTTAAAATATTCTTACTTTTACATTTTTTATTACTAGTAACTTGATTTAATGGGCAAGATGAAGGTATATTTATACAAATAATAATATTACTGCCAGAGTTACTCTCTGTTGTCCTATGGGTTAATTTAAAGAGCTTGGAACAGATTCCAAGGAGTACATGTCATTATTATTACACTGCTCAATAGAAGCAGGCGTTTCATTAGTCAAAAACTTGACTGAGTTCAAAATAAAATAAGATAGTGACTGTGCTATCTGTTTTGTATAAAACCTAGATAGGTAATACCTATCCTTAGTCAAATAAAAATATTTTCCAATACAAATATTGGTGTCTATGAAATGAAATTTTTCAGTATGACGACATGTCAATGTGTGTATAAATGTATTATAATCATGTCTTATATGATTTTCATGTTGTGACAAAGATTGGCTGAAGGGAAACGCAAACAAGATTATTCTATCTACATTTTGTAAAGAATTTAATTTGGAAAAGTATTTAGTAATTAGTTTTTTAGATACATTTTCCCTTCTACCAATTAAAATAATTAGGGTGGTTGGTTCTAAAAACTGCGATGACAACACTTTGTTTAATATTTGTGAATATGTGGCGCCAGGCATACAGTTATTTAATATTGCCTGGCCCACGCGCTGACTAAGTTGTAAACCCATATTTTTTCCAAGTTCATCGCTGTACATTATATACCTATCCTTTGTCTGAGAGAAGGAGGCGTTATTGATAACACTATTAGTACTCAAGTCGACTGACGGCGGCGCCTGGGTCAGTATCAGCTGTTCGGCCGGCTGCTCGGCGGGACACACGATCAGCACGGAACAGTCCGCTGGAGCTTGTTTACAATCACAGATGTGATTGTCGGTCAAAGATATGAAAGTGTCATAATTATACTTACACGTCTCCAACAAACTATTCATAGCCGACACATGTTCCTTAATTTCGTATTGTGCTGACTCATATTTACGTGTAATACATTGTAATGATGAGTTTAAAATATGCATATCTGACTGGAGTCGCCGTGTGTCACATTCGTACTTTTCTGTAGTTTTTTCCAAACATAATCTACAATCATCGATTTCCTTAATTAATTCGACACGTTCCTTGCTACAATTTACATTTTTACAAAATATTTTATTTCTATTAGCTAGTTTTTGTGTTTTTTTTGTATAATTATTCAATTTAACATATTTCTTTAATTTATTTTTACTACAGCTCATAGTGGTTACTGATGGCGATCTATTAGGACTATCACACGTGAGATCACAAGCTGTTAGGTCAATAGTTGGTATGCCAGTTTGGCTCATGACCTCATTATAGAAGGCCCTGGTTGTAGCACTGTCTCGCTGTTCCTTCCGCTCGCTGAAAACTTGAAGCTCGTGGTGTGCCTCTGCAAGCTTTTGTTCAAGTGATTTTATGTGTTGCAATGCTACGTGGTGGACATCATGACACTTGTAAAATGAGTCGACTTGGTGTTGTAGTTCATCTCTCTGGGCACTGAGATCCTGGCATTGGATGTCCAACTCACTGAGCTCTTCTTTTAGCGCCGAATTTTTCTTAATTTGCTTTTCTATCTCCTCTTCACACTCATCTCGCTCTCGTAGAAGTATTTCACAAAGCTCTTGGCTCTTCTTGAGCTCCAGCAAGGTCGCTTTCAGCTTCAACTCCACATCGCGTGTGCTCATCTTGCTTCGGGTCAGCATTGCACCCTTTTTCGCCTGAAAAAAAACCGCGAATAGGTGTCAGTGTATGACCGGGTGGAATACTAGCGAACACTAGGGAGTTTATTGCACAATGAAGGTGTTAAGTGTGTGTTTTTGTTGAATGTGGCAGAATGTTGCGTCTTCAACTTTGCTTCCGCTTTTGCCAAGTAAAGAGAGACAAAACGGTACCTGAGTGGGTGTACGGCAAGAGTTTCACTTATATGAAGGTTTGTTTAGTTTGTTACGGGTGTGAAAGGTGAGATTATTGATATAAATACAGAAATAAAACGATACTTCCCCCGTTTACGTCGTTGTTATTTGAACTGATTTTGACAGTTCAATCGGCCGGTACAATCGGTCTTGTTTTTTCCAAAGCTTGTATGTTTGCACAGCTGTTTCTTATCTACACATTATTTAATCACTAATTACTACTTAAATTAAGTTTACTCGTGCAGAAAAGCAATTTTGACTAATTTAATTGAAATAAAAACTACAGAGCTGTTTACATCGTCAGCTATCTGATGAAAAAATTTTCACCGTGGAAGAGAGCTACAACAAACAAAATGATAAGGTGTACGCACACAGCAGTGAAGAAGCGAGCAACCGTATTCCGCGTGTCCAACGAGGTCATTTTCCATCCTCGCTCATGGTTTGGTTGGGAGTCTCTTATTGGGGCTTAACTGAGGTACTTTTTGTGAGAAAGGCGTAAAAACGAATGCAGTTGTGTATCAAAATACAAAGTCCTCAAGAACCTTGCGGAACCTGTTTCTCATACCATGTTTAATAACAGGCACTGGGTATTCCAACAAGATTCTGCGCCAGCTCATAGAGCGAAAAGCACACAAGACTGGCTGGCGGCGCGTGAAATCGACTTCATCCGGCACGAAGACTGGCCCTCCTCCAGTCCAGATTTGAGTCCGTTAGATTACAAGATATGGCAACACTTGGAGGAAAAGGCCTGCTCAAAGCCTCATCCTGATTTGGAGTCACTCAAGGCATCCTTGATTAAGGCAGCCGCCGATATTGACATGGACCTCGTTCGTGCTGCGATAGATGACTGGCCGCGCAGAATAAAGGCCTGTATTCAAAATCGCGGGGGTCATTTTGAATAAACTTTATTACCATAAGAATCTATGTTTAAGTTCATTTTGCTATATAAATGTTTACATAAATAATAAACATGTCTAAATTATTTCATATTGCACATGTGACAGAACTTATGACCTGACTATGTATAATGCTCAATAGAGGCATTATGTGTAGCCAAATTTTTGGTTGTTATATTAAAATAATAGGATCGCGAATTTGCTACTTGTCTTTTGTAATAACTAGGAAGGTAATATTTACCTTTAGTCAAATAATATTTATTTCTGCCAACAAAACTGTTAGTATCCATTACATGTATATTATTATTGCATGATATAGTATGCAAGGTCATATTCAGCTCATATCTATGGTTGTTTTCTGATTGTGGCAGGCTGTCGCTGTAAGGGAAAGTGAACATAACAATTAACAAAATAATTTATTATTTTAATTATAAAGTTATATATAAAAAAATTAAATAAAAAATTATAAAACTCTAGTTTTACTTTTAAAGAGCAGAGCTTGTCTAAATATTTAATTAAGTCAGACTTGTTCACATTAGCCCTATTACCGAGGCATATGATTAAATAAGAGTCATCACTATATGTCGCGATATCTACTTTTTGCATAATATCATGCAGATTACAGTTTGGTAAACAATTATTTATTACCGTAATCTCCATATATATATATACAATAATTGGCCCATATTTTTTCCAAGTTCATCGCTGTACATAATTGTTTTTATACCTGGATATGAAGCGCTGACATCCAGGGGGAAGTAGCTGACGGAGCACAGTCCGGCACACAACAACAGCTCTCCAATTGTGCATCCATAGCTAGATTCAGTTCCCTGGTTTCCGCTCTGGTTTTGTCGTAGAGGCCAATGTAGTGCCCCAGGGTGCGCTCCGCCTGGTCAAGTTTGCATCTTAGGTCCTGCATGCTGTCCTCATAGCTAATCTGGTTATAATTAAGCTGAGCGGTACACAGCTCCAGTATATCTAAAACCCTTCTTTTATTATGAAGCTTTGTTACAACCTTTTTTTGATTTTTTAGGTCATTTTTTTTTAATAAACTTATTAATTTTGACATATTTTTTCAACTTATTTTTACTCAGTCTCAATTTGTGTGTGCTGTCCCTGCTGCTGGCTGCCACATTATATACTGTGTCATCCTTATTAAGGTCAATAGTCATAGTGGGCAAGCTAAAGCCCGCAACAGAAACATGGCCCAAGGAGGTATTAACTGCTACCAATTCATCAAATAATCTCTGCGTGGTCACTTTGGCAGAGCTAATAGCCGCTTCTTCCAGTTGTGTGATATGTTGGTGGGCATCACACAGTTCCTTCTTCAGGACTGAAGTTCTGCGCAGGGCGGACTCAAACTCAGTGCCACAGTGCTCTTCAAACCCATCTATTATTAGTTGCAGCCTATCCCGTTCCTCACTGATATAAATATTAATGGAATGTGGCGCGGACAGTTCACTCTTTAATTTTTGATTATTTCCTAAGGTTTCTAAGATAGTTTTTTCATTTTCATCTCTTTCTGCTACTAATTGTTCCACCTGTCCCTTTGCTTCCTTTAATTCCTGTTCCACCTGTCCCTTTGCTTCCTTTAATTCCTGTTCCACCTGTCCCTTTGCTTCCTTTAATTCCTGCAAAACCAGCCAACCAACAAACGCTGAAAGTAACACTATATTCACAAATAGACGAATTTAAACAAAATAATTTAGTTAAAATACGGTACAGCTGTTTTTGACATGTAGCCCGGGTCACACATACCATCATGGTCATCATCATCAACGAAGGCATTTTCTGCAGTAAATTTCGTTGTTAAAGGAAATAAGGCATCCTTTGTTACGGGAAAGTCACGTCTGGTACCAATTAAAGAGCAAAAAACTTATCGATACCATGCCTAGAATTATTAGGAGTATTGATGAATTGGGTGTCGGCTCATCAAATGCGTTCTACCTTTCCTACAATTACAAGTAAAACGGCAGATTTTATGAACTGGTATTCATAATTGGATGGTGTAGATACAACAAGGTTTTACCTCCTTTCGTTGCAAAAAGAGTTTAAGAAATCAAAGACGAAACAAAAATTTAATGATAAGGTATGTCCCGACAAAGATAAATTCAGCAGACCTACAAGACTACAAGACTACAAGACTGTCTAAATATTTAAAACCCCTGTCTTACCAGCTAACTGAAGATATCTTCAGTTTGCTGATATGATAAATTGAAGCATATTGAAGACTTATTGTAAAACTACTTGTGTAGGTATATGTAAAAACATGTATGTATCAAATTAATAACATTTATATATTGTATCAATCACAGACATAGATCAGTTTTTATTTAAGTAAGTATTTATTTATTTATTTAAGTAGCTTGTGTCATTTGTTTTAATATGTGTACGATACCTGTTTCAACTCAGTGGATTCACAAAATACTCACCCTCTCTCTCACACACACACACACACACACACACATGCAACACAAAGAGAGGCCAAATCTCCACATCTTCAATAAAGTTAAGTTTAAATTTTATTTTTGTAATTAAATACTTTTAGTTCTATATTAATCTCGATAATCCGTCGGATAGTCGCTACTCTATATAAATTTAGCATCCAACCTTAATTCGGAAGTTGCGCTGGGGCCAGAAATACAGGTTATTTATACCTAGTTCAGGCTTCAGATGTTCCCAATTTATCTGTGACATTATTATAAGGACTTAGTTGGTAACTCTTGTAACTATTTTGATGATGCAAATAAATTATTATTATTATTATTATTATTATTATTATAAGACCAACCGCCACATGAAAAGAAAAGGGTCGATGGTTAACAGGTTCTGCATTCATCCTTGAAGACCCTCAATTCTGGCCGTCTACCACTTCTTTTTTGACCGGGGAGGATCTCTCGAAGAAAGTTTAGGACAACGAGTGCCTTAAGAATGTGGTACAGATAAGTCAGAGTTCAGGAAAGCAATTAAGGGGTGAACAAGTTGCCGTTTTGGATCGGCAAGAAGACAAAGAAATGCCATTGTAGAAGTGAAGGAAATTCAAACTGAGTACTTTTCACAAGAACTAGAAGGAAAGGAAACCAGTCTGACAAGGAATTTAGGACTGTTTGTCGATGTGGATGGCATTTTCAGATGCAGTGGTCGTGTTATAAACACCAATTGACCTTATGATAAACGCTATCCCATACTTTTACCAAAATATTGTTAGTACACCAACAAGTTCATAATGAAGACTCACAATGAAAACTACCATGTAGGTGCTAATCATGCACTCAGCAACATTCACAATTCTGGACAACGCAAGGAAAGAGTCAAATACAGAAAGACCTGAAGAGATGCCCACGTTGTAGCAAGTAAGGAGGTCCTTTTAAATTACATGTTACACCCGCACTATCACCCGAAAGAGTAAATTACTCAACCCCGTTTATGTTTATCTGTGTAGATTACCTGGGACCTGTCTTGGTTAAAACTGATGCGGGGACAAGAAAGAGATGGATCTGCTTTTTCACGTGTTTAGCCGTAAGAGCCATACACTTGAGAACTGGTTCAAGACTTCACAGCGGGAGAAGGACTTCTTGCCTTAAGAAGAATGATGTCTACGAGATGCGCACCAACTTTGATTCTTCAGATAACCTCAACAGTATTAAATTCCTGTCCGAAATAATGAATCAGCCATTATGCATTGAAAGAAGAATTCAGTGGAGATTCATCCCTCAATTAGCCCCTAGGTTCGGAGGGTTTTAAGAAAGATTGATAGGTATAGTGAAAAACTGCAAGATGAGAACCTCTTAGCAAAAAACTATCAACCAACAGTCAAATGAATACCGTTATAAAGGAAATAAAGGATGTGGTAAACACACGACTTCTCAATTGTGTCAATACGGAAATGTCACATATTCTGAAACTGACTTCTTTGCCATGAGGTAAACTATAATCATGAGAAAAGCAGATGATGAGCTCTAACCACAAGGCACACAAACTAAAATAGACCTCATAAACTTCTAGCGAAAAGGTGTGATAATTTAAGGCAAATTCAAAGAAATGTTTACGAATCGTTATCTTCGCTCCCTTAGAGAAAGGTATTCACATTCTCAAAAGCAGCCAAGAACTATGTCGAAATTAGTTCCAACAGAAAGGCAGATAGTACAAATTAAAGGAGTTAATAAGAACAAAGAAGAATGGAGATTAGCAAAAATTATCTCCTTACAAAGGGGAGCTGACCAGTTAGGCAGAGTGGTAAAGGTTAAAGTCAGTAATAAAGAGCTTATCCGATTCATAGCGCACTTATACCCACTCGAAATCGAAGAAGGCGAACCAGTCAGCGCCCACGAAAAAACTCCACCGATACTACCACAAGAAGAAAGTAAACAAGGAATATGTTTACCTGAGTTGGAGGTCCTCTCACGACTACTGGAGTGAATGATGCTTCAGAAGTTTTACAACAAGATGGAACGCATATCACGGAGATCCTTGGTAACAGGGAATCTTTTAGAGGAAGATAAGGAACCTGAAGACACTGATATGGAAGTGGCTATTACCTCGAATGAACCACAAAATGACCAGCTCAGGAAACCGAGACGAAAACGAGATGCGGCGATTAGAGTTCTAGAAAGGACAAGGCAGTGGACAAGTGGACAGTGGAGTCTATTGTCACTTCTCTAGTTATTCCTGCCGGGATTGTCGCGACGCAAGGGTCGCGAAACCTATAAATATGTAAATGGCAACACCGGAATTATTGCCTGTGTTTTTTTATAGGATAGTATTTAATCGCACATCAAAAATACTGATTTGCACAGCAAAAAAGGATCAACAAAAACACTTTTTATGATTTATAGAAGTTTATGTGACTGATACATAATGCCTAATTATGTACAGTTACATACACTAGTTTGTCTACACACATATCATAAGCTCTCTTTGATGTGTTCAGGAACCGCACGTGCGACCGGCATTGTGGCATTGTAATTGCTCTACACTTGTTTAGCTTGTTCAGTAGTACCAACTTCACAAACAAACTAGTGGCGGCATGCAGGCGGGCGTCGGCGTTCGAAATTTGAATGTTATAATTTGTCGAAAATTGATACATTATGGTCATAATGTATGAATATTCAGATATGAAATGAGTTTTTACCAAGTAGTATAGTATTATGTTGGTCGTAAAGTGTAGTTTTTGGACGCAGTAAAGAGGGTTTATGATAGGTGTGTAGATAAAATATTTTATCTACACACGTACCATAAACCCTCTTTACTGCGTCCAAGAACCGCACGTTACGACCAGCATAATGATAAACTTCTTGGTAAAAACATTTTCTTATCTGAATATTTATCATTATGACCATAATGTACCAAAATTTTTCAAATTATGACATTCACATTTCAAACGCCGACGCCCGCCTGCGTGCCGCCCCTAGTTTGTTTGTGAATCAATCAATCAATCAAGCAATCAATGCCACAATGCCGGTCGAACATGCGGTTCCTGAACACATCAAAGAGAGCTTATGATATGTGTGTAGATAAACTAGTGTACGTAACTGTACATTATTAGGCATAACTCTCGAGTGATATTATTATGAAACTCGCCTTTGGCTCGTTTCATAAACCCAATCTCGTGTATTAATGTCCTCCATTATGTAGCAGTCACATAATAGTAGTTTATGTGACTGTTACATAATGCCTAATTATGTACAGTTACATACACCAGTTTATCTACAGAAATATCATAAGCTCTCTTTGATGTGTTCAGGAACCGCATGTTTGACCGGCATTGTGGCTCTGCAGTTGTTTAGCTTGTTCTGTAGTACCATATCGCAAATCACGGAGATCCTTGGTAACAGGGAATCTTTTAGAGGAAGATAAGGAACCTGAAGACACTGATATGGAAGTGGCTATTACCTCGAATGAACCACAGAATGACCAGCTCAAGAAACCGAGACGAAAACGAGATGCGGCGATTAGAGTTCTAGAAAGGACAAGGCAGTGGACAACTGGACATTGGAGTCTATTGTCACTTCTCTAGTTATTCCTGCCGGGATTGTCGCGACGCAAGGGTCGCGAAACCTATAAATATGTAAATGGCAACACCGGAAAGGACAATACGATGGAGTGGAGTTCCACGTGACACCGCCATAACAGATGGGTGAGTAGCGCGGGAAGTGTTGAACATGTGAGTGTGCTGTGAATGTGTAAAATACCTAGGGAAAGGAAGTTCGAGCCTGGTGAATGCCGGAAATGAACGCTAAGTTGTCCTAAGTTGTCTAAGTAATCTAAGTATTCCATACTCTTCTGAGTATTAGGATTGATTAGTATTGAGCTAGTGTATGAATAAGGAATGTGAATAACAATGTCCCGCCCGGCCGATGACGCAGGCAGAGGGTCAGGGGGTCGACAAGACCCCTGCAATTTCTAACCGATGCGACAATTGAGAGGTAGATCAGCAGGTCCAGATCCTTATGAGAAATGATGCGAGTGGTGCCCCACCTAGCCGATGATGTAGGCAGAGGCTCAGGGGGTCGCCAAGAGCCCTGCTGGTCTTGCCAACAATAGCAATGGTCGCGACAATAGCTATAACAAAAAATACAGCCAATTGTAATACTAAAGAAACAGGAACATTTTCCTTGAAAAACAATATAATGTTGAAAAATCATACAATAGCTACAACTCCGTTACACAACTTACCACTCCATCATGCCGGCGTGACCGACCGTTGTGACGTAGGTGTAAAATATTAGTGAATACGATTCTCACTATTTTATTACTCAACAAATCAAATAACTTGACTGCCTGAATGCAAGATTCACAAAATAGAAATCAATCTATATAATATTGAACAAATAAAATGAAAATTTCAACAATAAACTTACTTGACAGAGTAGACGCCGAACACGCACCTCATGCGTCAACTTTAGGGTGACGGGCTCGTTCGGCGACAGTGCAGGGACGTTGAAGGCGGGTTGAGGGAGGGGCGGGGTGTGTGCCTTATGCCGTCCACGCAAGGTCAAAAACAATAGTTACAAGTATAATCCGACAAAAATATGTGACCTAGGCGGCCACTCAATTCGTCCTTCGGTGGGAGACATAAAGACGTAAAGACATACACACTTTTTTGTCACATGAACATGAATTTTACATTATAGTAATACTAAGTACAAATATCGCTCGGTAACTGGCATTCAAACATTTTATGATTCCATATAACATGTATTCGTTCTAGGTATTTGAACGCAGTGACTGGAGCTGAGATACATCTAAAATTTTTATGAAAACTCCTACCTATGTCACACGATTTGACTCCTTTGTCACATTGATTGTCCTCAGAAATTCGTAAAATTAGACCGTGTCAATTAAACACTTTGATGCACGTATAGTGTAGAAGACATATTAATCAAAATTTATAAAAAAAGACAAGAAATTTTGGTGTAAAATGTACGTGGTGGAGCCCCGCGGCCTGTCTCTGCTATGCGGGCGCGGACATCTTCCACAGCCTTGTAAGCACGCGGATGCTTTCAAAAATCTTGAGCTTCATTGCCTACATTTTCATGGAGGAGGCACATTCGGTAGACATGCCCGTCTGACGACCCCTCATTGAGCCGTGACGTTAGCGACGCGAGGCATGCCGTCTTTGCTAGGCAAGATGCGCTGCACTCTGCCAAGTCGCCTTTGAAGTGGAGCCAGTCCATCCTCCTTCAACACCACCATGTCGCCAGGCTGAAGACCCATTCGTCAAATAAGGTTTGCTGTTGGGTACTGCGCTCTCATCTCCACCCAGGCTGCGGGCAGGTGTTAGGCCGATGGTGACGATGTGCTGCAAATAGGATGTCGCACTGAGACTCCATTTGCTCCTAAACACTCGATGATTAGACACGTGGTTTATGATGTGACTCTTGCTGGTGTGGTGGCCGCTGGCGTGGAAATAGGGCGCCGACTGAGGGATTGTGTTGTTATGACCACCGCGCTGGGTCTTATCTTATGCAGAGGACCTCCCTCGCTCCCCACCCTGTGCAGGGTGGCAACGCTGCCAGCGTAGTGGGGGGCTTTTGCATCGGAGATGACCCGGGGCGGCTTATGTCCTATTGTTTCTGTAAATATACATATAAAGTAGGTTAATTGCCTGTGTTTTTTTATAGGATAGTATTTAATCGCACATCAAAAATACTGATTTGCACAGCAAAAAAGGATCAACAAAAACACTTTTTATGATTTATAGAAGTTTATGTGACTGATACATAATGCCTAATTATGTACAGTTACATACACTAGTTTGTCTACACACATATCATAAGCTCTCTTTGATGTGTTCAGGAACCGCACGTGCGACCGGCATTGTGGCATTGTAATTGCTCTACACTTGTTAGCTTGTTCAGTAGTACCAACTTCACAGACAAACTAGCGGCGGCACGCAGGCGGGCGTCGGCGTTCGAAATTTGAATGTTATAATTTGTCGAAAATTGATACATTATGGTCATAATGTATGAATATTCAGATATGAAATGAGTTTTTACCAAGTAGTATAGTATTATGCTGGTCGTAAAGTGTAGTTTTTGGACGCAGTAAAGAGGGTTTATGATAGGTGTGTAGATACAATATTTTATCTACACACGTACCATAAACCCTCTTTACTGCGTCCAAGAACCGCACGTTACGACCAGCATAATGATAAACTTCTTGGTAAAAACATTTTCTTATCTGAATATTTATCATTATGACCATAATGTACCAAAATTTGTCAAATTATGACATTCACATTTCAAACGCCGACGCCCGCCTGCGTGCCGCCCCTAGTTTGTTTGTGAATCAATCAATCAATCAAGCAATCAATGCCACAATGCCGGTCGAACATGCGGTTCCTGAACACATCAAAGAGAGCTTATGATATGTGTGTAGATAAACTAGTGTACGTAACTGTACATAATTAGGCATAACTCTCGAGTGATATTATTATGAAACTCGCCTTTGGCTCGTTTCATAAACCCAATCTCGTGTATTAATGTCCTCCATTATGTAGCAGTCACATAATAGTAGTTTATGTGACTGTTACATAATGCCTAATTATGTACAGTTATATACACCAGTTTATCTACAGAAATATCATAAGCTCTCTTTGATGTGTTCAGGAACCGCATGTTTGACCGGCATTGTGGCTCTGCAGTTGTTTAGCTTGTTCTGTAGTACCAACTTCACAGACAAACTAGGGGCGGCACGCCGGCGGGCGTCGGCGTTCGAAATTTGAATGTCAGTACCAACTTCACAGACAAACTAGGGGCGGCACGCAGGCGGGCGTCGGCGTTCGAAATTTGAATGTCATAATATGTAGAAAAATTACACATTATGGTCATAATGTGTAATTTTTCAGATAAGAAATGAGTTTTTACCAAGTAGTTTAACATTATGCTGATTGTAACGTGCGGTTTTTGTACGCAGTAAAGAGGGTTTACGATACGTGTGTAGATAAACTACTATTATGTATCAGTCACATAAACTACTATAGATAATGGGAACTTATGTTTATGTTTTAAGAATTTTTTGTTGTAAGTGTCTTCGCTTCGCTCACCCCCTTTAACCTTCACCTAAGCTACTACTATTTTGCCCTTATATTTGCTGTGCAAATCAGTATTTTGACATGCAGTTTAATATTTCCCTTTTGTATAAAGTAGTTGTTAAACACTTATTTTGAAGACGTTCTACTAAAAATTTAACAATTATTACTATATAAACGAGCTCCGTGGTTCAATATAGGTTCCACGTTTGCTTCTCACACAGGAGATGTAGGTTTGATTCCTGACTGTTTACCAATGAGATAATTAATTTATCTTAAATACATTATACGGACGTTCTAACGGTGATGGAAAAACTCGTGAGAAAACCTTCTCTACTCCATAATTGCGGCGATGGGCTTATCACGCAAAATGGATTATTGAATAATTGGGAAAAGGCGTGACGCTATATTATGTTACTTTATAAATATTATGTATATAATAACAATCAAACTTCATAAAAATATAATATTATAGTAAAGAAATAAAAATCATCCATTTTTAATCATCAATATTTATCTTTCAAATAACAACTGAATATATGTTTTTTATATATATAAATATTTGTTATCTGTTGAATGTACAAATTACAACAGGTCACTCTGGCAACAGATTTAGCGGAATAGAAAAGTAAATAAAGACAATTCAAAAATATGGTAATATGTTTTGAATAAAAATGATAAAAAATATCACCATAACATGTATCATTTTTTCATTCAGCAGGTTCTCTGATTTTTCGAGAATGAACTCGTCTGAAAGAATTGATTCCTTTCTTCGGTCAGACTTAGGCGATGACGATGATTGCATTTGAATTGAATTCACCTTCCAATAAGAACTGTCAGCAGAAAGGACATTGAGGATCTCGACTATATTTTTCTAGTAGCTTTGTTTAATCGGCTGTACCAACTCTCTAAGGCATTCGTTGGAGTGTTGTTGGCGAGAGCTCGTCGTAAGAAATACACCTATAGTTTTGCTCGGCTCACTAACAGAAGACGCCACCTGTTTTCATATAGCTTTTTTAACTTTGTGCTGGAATATAAAACATAAATCACAATGATTCTCGGAAGACTTTCTAAACAGGTAAATTGTGTATTTTATTTTATTTTTTTAACATTTGATAAAATCTTCAATAAGGTATCGTTATAACTACCTACCTAACCTTCCTCTTACAGCAACCTCACCTGGCAGATAACAGCACGGAGACATAGCCGAGAGCAATACTCAAAATACGACCGAACAACTGAAGAGGCTCTTTTCCTCATTCACCCCACTAGCAGGGGGGTCTCACTCGATAGTTTAGGTACGTACGACCGGCCAACCCGCCCGACGGGAATTCAGTTATGATGTCGCTCGCTTCAACTCGCTTGGCTCGCAGTCGCCTCGCGCGTTAGCCGCTCCTCATAAGCAACTTTTCTACAACCTTCAAGCTGTTCTTCAAGCACCTCACCGTTGAAACCTTCATGAAAATGATATTTGACACTGCTAAAAAAATAATCCAGAAATAGTCCTAAATAGTCCACAAAGAATGAAAAATAGTCCTCTTACAGTTCCGAAGATATAGCTGTAGGTTGGTGAGGATTACAGCTTGACGTCAAGCTGTAATCCTCATCTCTCGTGCAAGCAAACGGAAGGGCCTATCGACTTGGTTTAGGTTTCTAAAATTTGTCCAGAAATAGTCCACATGACATGCCAAATTTCAAAAATAGTCCTTCAACGATTCCAGAGTTATTCAGATATCTTGGTGAGGATTACAGCTTGGACATTTGATATCATCAAATATCTTCGGAACGCTTACTATTTTCAGTATGAAATTTGAGCCAAAAAATAGTCCAGAAATAGTCCACCGAAACAATAATGATTTCCACCTAGTTTACTTTGAAGAAGTGCATTAAAAATACAATGTTTAATTTCCCATACATTTCAATATATGTACAGTCGTGTAAAAAATAATAATGCATAACCCTAATAAACCGGTTTATACCGGTCAATTCAATCAAAGGGCTTGTTTTTAATCTCTGAACACTAACGGTAGTGTAATATTGTAGGAAAGTGAGGGTCAGAGCTATATATACCACATAGCTCTGTCCCTCACGTTCACGACGCTTAACTTTTATGTTCTTTCATTTAGCCGGACTTACACCAGACTTTTGATAATCGCTAAATACACCTTTAACCCAACCTTACAATCCCCCAAGCCTCATATGACGCTCGCCTCAAGTACCGTCCGTCCCCCAAGCGTCATATGACGCTCTCGCTCCCGCGCTTTTTTAAACCGGTATATTTTGGCCAATTTTTGTCATGTTGGTACTGTTAAAGATTTTCCAGACGCTCAATAAGACAAAGTCTATAATCCGATACAATTGTCTATGGTCATTCATAGAAAAAAATATTCCAAACGTGCCTCAAAAAAAACACTTTTATTTATACCGTATTTTTGGAAAATTTCAAACGCTGAAATATTGAACAGTTTATAAAAGAACACACTAATGTTTTTATTGTTTTGAAAGGGTAATGTTATTTAGATTACGTAGGTATCAAATAACATGTATATGTTGTTGATGTTTTTCTCATGTCTGCTAGATTTGTGTCGAGAAGGACCATTTTCATAGATGTCTGTGATTCTCATGTCGGTACAATAATAAAGGAAGGTCACTGTGACATTAGTTTTGCATTGACTAAGAGAGGGTTTCATTAGCTACTCATATTTAGCACTCTCATAGTTCTAAGAGTTACCATTTCAACATAATCACTTGATACGTCAGTCAAGTGTCGCGCGCCGCGCGGGCTTAAGTGTGCCTGGGGGACGAGCTGTGTCGGCGCCAAGTGGCTGGGGGTGCGAGGGGTTAAATAAAACGTTAATTAAACACGGCTAGGCTAGGGAAACCTGGCTGACAGGCAATAAGCTTGGCCTGCTTGACTACGTTTCTTGCCTTTTGCTTTTTTTGCTTAAGTTGTGTTTAATTTAAACTGTATTTAGCGGCTGTCAAAAGCCATTATTTTTGGATTAGGATTTTGAACGGGTCTTCGAGCCCCGGTTGTAGCTATGATATATATGTTATATGTTCATATAGTTGAGCTAAGATGTAAACAACAATGGCGGAATTAGTATCGTGAACGCGCTGGCAAAATTTCGTCGAAATACGATTTTGCCGAAATTTTAAAGACATCTTAAAGCACTTTTCGGTGGAAATTAAGGCATAAGTGTTTAAAAATCACGTCAATCGGTACATGATAATTGCAATTACGATAGCATTACAATGGAGGAAAGTATTAAGAACTGACAATCTATGTGTACAGGATAACATGCTAGCTTCTGTACTCCCAAAACATAATTTGATAAAAAAACAGATGTTTTTATATCCATTTTTATCCATATTTATTATATTTAAATATGTATATATCACATTTATATATATATGCGATATAGATACTACTTCGTGATGAGGCACATAAAAAGTACAAGAAGACTAAACTGGATGTGCATAAAAACTACTACTTGGACTTGAAGCACCTAGTCATCAGCGCCCTGTGCAACGAAAAACGTGCTTTTTTTAACAAAAAATTAACAACTGCAAGAGATCCGAACCTTCTATGGAAAACTCTTAAACACACTGTTCTACCGGATGGACGAAATATTGAGTTACCCGCTTGAGTTACCCGTTACACTTTAGTAATTGTTGGAGATTTAATTTTATTATAGCAACACTGCTTGTTGCTTCTTCTACCTACCATTACATGTAACGTGTTTGCTCACGCAAATAAATTCCTTTTACTGTGAAATTATCGTCATTTTACCACTAAGCTTACCTCAACACTTCTACATATGGTCCTTCGAACGTTTGCAAGAGAATCAGCGCGAGTTTCAACTAAAAGAAGGTAAAAAGATGCAATTTCGGCGGGCGGCAAGACGCGACTCCATTTTTCGTCATCCGGCCACGCTGCGAGTTCACAGCGAGTTCATCGGAATCGTGAGCATAACATGCAAGATATCTACATATTTCACTAAACAAAGTGCAAAAGTACGTCTATATTCCATCGTTTGGGTAATATTATTCATATTCGGCAAGCTGCAAATCAACATTCGGCTTCGCTGCAAGTACAGGTTAACAAACGCATTTATTGGGATATTCCAAGATTAATTCTAGCTACACTACGACAGGTACGACAACTTAACAAATATATTTCACCGTGAGCGAGACGCGGCATCGGATACTTCGCGAGAGTAAGCGAGACGACAGATAATAACCTCGACGTCATCCGGGTTTGACGTCATCGAGCAAGCTACCAAGAGCGGGACGCGGCATTGGATCCTTCGCGAGAGTGAGCGGGACTACTAACAAAGCTATTTTACCGCGTGGCGTCTGCGTCTGGCACATTGGGATCACGCTGTTAGTTTAATCGATCGCCATTTTGTTGGCCATTTTCTCACGAGTTGATTATTTGTACCGATTTGTGCAGAATTTGTTGCAAAAATATTGTACTGCGTGATAAGTTACATTGTAATTTGTATACGAATTACGATAAGTGTTTTCAAAAATGTCTGTTGACGGAAAGGACAAAAAGAAGCTGCAGACTCTGGTGGCTAAACGGGGCTACTTAAAAGGTACGCTTACGAGATTGTACAATTGTGCTTGCCAAGATGATTTATCAGTGGTTTCGAAATTACAATTAGAATCAAAGTTGAACTGTTTTAAATACTGCATTCACAGAATATGAGAGGCAAAATTATCAGATTCTTGCTTTGAATCCCGATGACACGGAAGATATCGGGAAGGTCGAAGAAAATTATTACTTCACGAAAGCCAATTTCCTCGACTCCATAGCCAAACAGAAAGACTGCGTTTCTCCTTCTCCTCCGCCACCAAATACAGGGGACAATAGTAAACTTAAACTCCCTACGATTCAAATAGATGCGTTTGATGGTAAGTCCAGTGCAAAATATGTGACATTCATGTTTATGAATCAAATAAGTTTTTATTTGATTCATTAGTCCACAATGACAAAAACTTGGATAATATACAAAAATTACACTACTTACGTTCGTTCTTAAAAGACGAAGCCTTGAATATTATAAAAGAATTACCGCTTGATCATAGCAGTTACTTGGAAGCTAGGAAATTATTGAAGGACAGGTATTACAATAAGCAAAAAATTGTAAAAGAACATGTTTCTTCACTGTTAGATTTACCTGCTTTAGTGAAGGGTGGCAACATAAGAGCGTTTATCTCACAAATTAAACAGTCTTTAGCAGCGTTAAAAAACTTAGAAATTGATGTAGGTAAATGGGATCCAATCTTAATTGTTATTTTCACCCGGAAATTAGATGGATACACAGCGAAGGCATTCCAACTGGAACGTGACATAGACAAGGAGCCAACGGTTGCGGAGTTGTTGGAATTTCTAGAGAAGCGGGCATTAGCTTCAGAAAATTCTGATGCACCGGCTTCTACCAGCAACTGGAAGTCTACTGGCAAGCTGGCTGTCAATATAGCGGTTCAGGGAGCACCTTGTGCAAGCTGTAAGTCTACTTCTCATAAAATGTATGCTTGCAAAAGCTTCCAATTACTGCCTTCTGCAGAAATAATTAAAGTGGTTACTGAAAATAACTTGTGTAATGTTTGTTTAAATCAACACAAAGGAAAGTGCAGGTTCCACTTCAGGTGTAGCCATTGCAAAATACACCTGTCACTTTGTTTTCTAATGTGAACAATAATGTGTTACTTCCCACAGTTCTGGTCAAATTATTTTCCAAGTACAACAAGGAAGTACATGTCAAGGCAATCTTGGACTCAGGGTCACAGGCTTCTCTAGTCACAAGCAAAGTTATAGAAGTATTAAAATTAACACCCACGCGATCTAACACTAATATCGTGGGAGTTATAAGCTCAAAAACAACTATAAATTTTCATGTTGTTGATAATATTACATGCAAACTTCCCCAACAGCCGATTGATATGTCAAAATTAAATTTACCCCCTGGTTTAGACTTGGCCGACAGTACATTCAACACCCCATCTGAGATCAATATGTTAATGGGTGCCGACATTTTCTTCAAGGTGTTGCTACCTCAGTCGGATCGGGAGTCGAGTCCGCTAGCGTCCAGCGAGCAGCGCGCTCAGACTCGCCGCCAGCAGCAGCATGAGGAGACACAAGCATCATATGTTGTAACTAACACCAGGTTTGGGAAAATTATTGCGGGGGCTTTGCCAACTATTACTAACAATAATAATGTAATATCACTACACTGTGACACATGCGATAATGATATCAGTGAACTTAATGAAACAGTAAAAAATTTTTGGAAGGTAGAGGATGTTCCTCAGTTAGTTAACGAACAGTGCAGTGAAACAGAACAGGCTGAATTAATTTTTTCAAACTCAGTAAAACTTGAAAATCAAAAATTCCAGGTTGATCTGCCTTTAAAAGTAAACTTGGATCAAGTTAATAAGACCTTAGGAAGTTCGTTTGATCTGGCTTTGTTTAGATTCCTTATTTTGGAAAAAAGGCTGCACAAAAATATTAATTTGTTAACACAGTATCAAAAGTTTATTGATGAGTACATTGAGTTAGGGCAGGCTCACTATGTTAACATTAACTCTTATGATTTTACAAAAGACCCTGTATATTTTCTTCCCCATCACCCAGTGATAAATGAGGGAAGCAAGAGTACACCAGTTAGGGTTGTTTTCAATGGCTCCATGCCTACAAATAAAAGTGTATCTCTTAATGACATACAACTTAATGGCCCAAAGGTACAACGTGACCTCTTTGAAATTTTAATGCTATTTAGAATTGGCGATTATATGTTTACCACTGACATCAGGAGAATGTTTAGGAATATTAACTTGAATCCTACACACACACCACTTCAAAACATTCTATGGCGAAATAATCCTCAAGAGCCAATTAAATGCATTTGCTTAGACACTGTAACATACGGCTTAAAAAGCTCTAGCTATCTTGCAACTCGCTGTTTGCTTGAATTAGCTAACCGGTATGAGCATGACTTACCACTTGCATCCTTTGTTTTAAAAAACTGCACTTACATTGATGAAGTGTTATATAGTAATGCAGATTTGGGTATTTTAATGGAAACAAAGCGTCAGCTTTGTGAAATGCTTAAGCTTGGGAGTTTAGAAACACATAAATGGTCTTCAAATCAAGCCAGTGTGCTGTCAGACATTCTATTACAAAAACAGCATTTTGAGAGTTTAGACTTTGAACAAGATTGTAATTTTAATATAAAAACATTAGGCTTGCAATTAAATTTGAAACAAGACTCATTTACTATTTCAAGTTCTGAAAATCAAACGCCCAGCAAAAACATTACAAAGAGCAGCATTCTAAGCTGCATTGCTCAATTTTATGATCCCTTAGGTTTCGCTAGCCCTATCATAGTCAAGGCAAAGGCAATCATGCAACAACTTTGGGAAGACAAATTGGATTGGAATGCTACGCCGTCTGAAAAAATTATATATGACTGGCTACAATTTTCTGAAAACTTAGCTAGTATGCTATACATTTAGATAGGAATATTCCTATATCTAGTACAGCTACTGCAGTATAACTGATCGGGTTTGCTGATGCATCCTCTTCGACTGGCTACGGGTGTTGCTTATATCTACGGGTGGTGGAGAAAGAAGGTAATGTAAGGACTTTCTTATTATGCTCAAAGTCACGCATAAACCCCCGCGCGAAGCCACTCACAATCCCCCGGCTGGAATTAAATGCGGCGCTGTTATTAGCAAAACTTGCTTCTAAAGTATATTCTATGCTAATTTTAAAAATCAAGATTGACGATGTCTTCTTGCACAGTGATTCACAAATTGTTCTCGCTTAGATCGACACTGATCTTTCACGGCTTCAAGCTTATGCTTCCAACAGAGTGAGAATGATAAAGGAGTTAACAGGTAATTGGAAATGGCTATATGTACAATCACAGGACAATCCCGCAGATCTCATCAGTCGCGGCGTGGATCCGCAAGCACTTCCCGGCTACGCCCTCTGGTGGAATGGTCCGGCGTTCCTGCAAAAAAAAAGGGTATACGTTTGAAAATAATGAAGTATACTTACCAGTGGAAAACTTACCTGAAATTAAGACTGCCGCCTGTCCGACAAACTCTAGCGATGTTGTGCTTATCACAGCTAAAGAAAATGAGTTTCTTCAATCCTTCAAAAACAAGTATTCAGATATACATAAAATGACACGTATTTTGGCCTACATTCTGAGGTTTTGCGATAATTTGAAACTAAAGTTAGGTGATAAAAATATTCAATTAAAAAAAACGATATCTTTCTGCAAATGAAGTACAGAGAGCTTTGTTAGTTATCATTAGATATGATCAGAGTTTTAATTTTCATAACGAGATTCATGCCTTAAAATCAAACAAAGATATTAGTGGCTCTCTCAAGCCTTTGCATCCGTTCATAGATAAAGAAAATATTTTAAGAGTAGGCGGAAGGCTTCAGAACTCTGACATCAGTTACACACAAAAACATCCTATAGTTTTAGTAAGAGGTTCTTACATCACTACATTGATTATACGTAGCGAACATGCTAGATTACTACACGCTGGTCCCAAGTTGCTATTGTCAAGCCTCAACGAAAAATACTGGATTACGAATGGCATACGAGAGGTAAAAAAGATCACCCACAAGTGTATCACATGTTTTAAATTAAAATCCTCTGCAGCAAAACAACTCACGGGGTCTCTACCTAGCGATAGAGTTGTTCAGCCTCTACGAGCCTTCCAGAAGATGGGCATGGATTTTGCAGGACCGATCGAGGTAAAACAGTCCCGTATTCGTCGTTCAGTCACAGGTAAAGGGTATATTCTCGTTTTTGTATGCTTCAGTACTAAAGCTGTGCATCTAGAGCTAGCCTCTGATCTAAGTACTGCCACCTTTCTTGCGTGTTTTAGGAGGTTTATTTCAAGAAGAGGTTTACCAAGTGACTGCTATTGTGATAACGCTAGTACATTTCGTTGCGCAAGTTCTCAGTTAAATGATTTATATAAACTATTAGGCTCAAAAAATCATCAAATGCAGGTAAATAATTTTGCGTCACAAAATCAGATTAAATTTCATTTAATAGTCAATAGTCAAATAGTCAATAGTCAAAGTACTTTATTACTGTAGATATTTACATATACTTAGCAAACGTCATTTTTTGCCTCTTCTCTACATTGGACCACTGTGGGAGAAGAAGGGCGTAGAAACTCCCACAGATTGATTTTTAGATCTCTTTTAAAAATAGGTTGTGCTTAACTAATACAATTATGATTTATTTTTATCAAAATTATTAACAGCAAGGTCTGTGCTGAGCCAGATTAACCCCATACAGTCCTGTCATTTAAGTAATCTTGAACATTGTAATATCCCTTTTTCGACAAAGTCGCTTTAACATGCTTTTTAAATTGCTCAAATGGCAATTTCAAAATCTCCAGAGGTATCTTATTGTAGTAGAGAATGCACTGACCCTTGAAAGAATTGCTAACCTTCGCGAGTCTAAAACGGGGCGCACATAGTCTGTGATTATTTCTTAGGTTAACATTACAGCTGTCGCTAATTTTGGAAAATGTTGTAAGGTTCTTGCGTACATACATTATATTTTCGAAAATAAATTGACTAGCTACTGTTAGTATGTCAATTTCTTTAAAAAGCTCTGTTAAGGAGTCTGTTCGTTTTAAATTATGAATTGCTCGAATAGCTCTTTTCTGTAAAATAAAAATAGTTTGAATATCCGCTGCTTTCCCCCACAACAAGATACCATAGGACATCACACTATGAAAGTAACTAAAATATACTAGCCTAGATGTAGCCACATCCGTGCTTTGTCTGATGTTCCTAACAGCGTAAGCCGCAGAACTTAATTTACCAGCCAATTTATCTATGTGGGGTCCCCACTGCAATTTGCTATCAATGGTTATTCCAAGAAACTTCGTATCATTTACCAATTCTAACGTGCTGTTGTCTAACACCAAACTGGTCTCAACTTGCCTGACATTTGGAAGTGAGAATTTGATACACTTGGTTTTACCAGTGTTTAACAATAAATTATTAACTGTGAACCAATTCAAGGTTAAAGACAATACACCATTAACATCATCAAAATCTCCTTTTTGTCTTTCAATTTTGAAGACCATTGAAGTATCATCAGCAAACAACACTATGTCAGTTAATTTCTCCACCATGAAAGGCAGATCATTAATATATACCAGGAATAAGAAAGGGCCTAATATGGAACCTTGTGGAACGCCAATTTTAACACCCGATCCATCAGATTTTACGCCCTTAACTTCTGCCTTTTGAATTCTATTGCTTAGGTATGATCTTAGTAGATCCAACGCTTTATTTCTAACTCCGTAATGATTTAATTTAATTAATAGCGTATTATGATCAACACAATCAAACGCCTTCGACAGGTCGCAAAAAACTCCGATAGCATCCTGTGCGGCCTCCCATGCAGAATAAATATGAGATACAAGGGTAATACCTGCATCCGTAGTCGATTTACCCCTAGTGAAACCATATTGTTTAGCGTGGAGTTGTTTTGTACGGTTGAAGTGTGAGAGCATTTGATTGGGTATAATCTTTTCAAATATTTTACTTAGTGTTGGAAGAACATATATTGGTCTGAAATTTAAAGGATCGCCCTTATCTCCCGATTTGAACAGCGGTATAAGTTTACTGTGTTTCATGAGGTCTGGAAAAGCCCCATCGTCAACACATTTATTGAATATATAAGCTAAGTGTGGGGCTATAACTGGAATTACTGAACCAATGGCTTTTCTCGCGCTTTCTTTTTCAACGCCAGGGCATTTCTTAATAGGTACTAGCTTGACAACTTATCCTGATCATGATGTATCTTACCCCTGTACCCCTGTAAATAGATTAAAAATGTGGAATGTATGTAATAATATGGTTCAAAGCTTTTGGAAACTTTGGTATAGACACTACCTAAATGTATTGCAGAGTGGACCAAAGTGGCAAACAACTCAAAGTAATATTGCAGTTGGTTCTTTAGTACTTTTAATTGATAATGGTACCCCCCCACTAACATGGCCGATGGCTCGTGTGACGCAGGTTTTTCCTGGAAAGGATAATCATGTGAGAGCGTTTGAAGTTATGACTCCTAACAGAAAAACTCATATTAGATCTGTTACTAAAGTATGTGTATTACCGTTAAATTAGATATGTTGTACTTACCGTTAACGTTAGTAAATATCTTGATTAGAATAAGTTACAACTAAGGTGTTAGTTTGATAAGTAAACTTGCTTAAAATGAAACATTACATTTCAAACTTACCTATGCTTTTCTATTTTTTTACTTGATAAGGTAAAATGTGACTTATAATAACTTAGATAATATAAGAGTTCTAAGACACTAAAATAAGAACTATGTTATTGTTTAGTTAACTAGTTTAATATATTCATTCATGCTGGTGCGTCTTGTAGTTTTTTTTAATCAGAATAATGTGTTATAAGTATTTCTTAAATTACAAGTTGTTTTTACAGTCCCATTAACTATAAGAAAAATGACTATTTTTGTAGCCTTTGTATTTGTTACTAGCATAATTTCTGGGCCCCCCATCATGTTGGAGATTTAATTTTATCATAGCAACACTGCTTGTTGCTTCTTCTACCTACCATTACATGTAACGTGTGTGCTCACGCAAATAAATTCCCTTTATTGTGAAATTATCGTCATTTTACCACCAAGCTTACCTCAACACTTCTACAGTAATGCCGACGCCATTAATGACCATTTTATGAATTTACCAGGAACCAATATTGTGACTATTTCGGACTTGACTTACTTTGAATTTCACCGACATGACAATGCTATTGGCTTTTTTCTGAACCCCGTCACCCGTCACAACTGACCGTTTGAAAAATACTGACATCTATCAAGACCAAAGTAACAGGAGTTGACCGAATTGGAATAGACATGATTAAACTGACTCTACCTACGACATTCCCGACCCTCACTGCGATCGTTAACCGGAGCATTTTCACAAACACATTTCCGACTGACTGGAAGACTGAGAAAGTTACTCCACTTCCCAAGAAACCTAATCCTGCCCATATATCCAATCTCCGTCCTATTAGCATCCATTCTTGTATGTCTCAGGTAATTGAGAGGGCGGTATATAATTAGCTGTCGAAGTATCTGAAGGAAATGGCATTCTACCGGTACCGATACTGACAACTGTATCAAAAACTGCATGTTCCATGTGTACACCGATGATACGCAGTTGTACCTGTCTACACCGTCAGAAGATGCGGTTGTTGCGACCCGACATACGAATAATGATCTCGACCGTATAGCGTCATGGTCTGATAGGAACTGGCTGGTGCTCAACCCTAGCAAGTCAAAGTACATGGTACATGGTACTAAAAATCGAATCCATGCCGACAATAATATAGCCATTATGGGAAAACCAGTAGAAAGGGTTTTAGAAGCAAAAAATCTCGGCCTACTAATGGAAGGAGAGCTTCGTTTCGAAAAACATTTAGGCAACGTAGTCAGCAACTGCTTCTATCGCCTTAAACTTATGTATAATATACGCGATTACATTAGGACTGATTTGCGTGTCAGGCTAAGTGAATCGTTGATATTATCCAGACTGAACTACTGTGATGTCGTTTATGGTGGCTGTATACTTGACCGGACAAGAAAGTTAATACAACATGTTCAAAACGCATGCACACGTTTTTGCATCAAGATCCCTCCTAGGTCCCATATCACTCCACACTTGAACAGTGCAAAACTCCTGAACAAAGCTCGACGAAAACTCCATTTATCAATTTTACTTTTTGGTCTTATACGCACCCACCCCCCAGTTACATATACAAGAAGCTCGAGTTTTCCAAGAGGCAGCGCAGTGTCCATAAGTAGAGAATGTTTATCCCCAGGCACCACACCACGGCATTCCGTGGTAATTTCAGATAGGCGGCGTCCAAGTGTTGGAATGATATTTCTCCCCCAGTCCTTGAAGCTTTCAATAGATATGCTTTTGGGCGCAAGCTCAGGGCATATCTTCCTGAACAGCAGAAACTTTCCTTTGCTGTCCGAACTTTACGCTTCCACTCATCTTGACGACGTAATCGTATCAGTTATGTCACATTTTCTTTTTTGTATTTTTAATTTATTTCAATATTTTTAATAACACTGCACGATTTATTTTTAATTTTTTAATACCAGTATTAGGATTTAATTGATAATGGCATTTATTTCTATGTGGTATCGCTGCCGAGGAAATTAGTCCCTGCTGGGGATTACAGGGCAACCCTTCACGGGTTTTGTGATGCCTCTGAACGAGGGTTTGCGGCAGCGGTTTATTTGCGAACCGTCACCTCCACCGGGGAGGTCGACGTGCGTTTGGTTTTGGCAAAAAGCAAGGTAGCGCCTATTCGGACAAGGATGACGATTCCAAAACTGGAACTGTCCGGAGCTGCTCTTTTGACCAAACTTTTGAATCACACTCTAACAGTGTTGCGTGGGTCAGTGGTTTTGGAGGATACGGTGTACGCTTGGACGGACAGCCAGATTGTTTTGTGCTGGCTGAAGGCTTCGGTCCATAACTTAGAGGTTTTTGTTGCGAACCGTGTCTCCCAGATTGTGTCGTCTGAGGTCCCACTGACCTGGAGACATGTACCAGGAGAATTGAACCCGTCTGATTGTGCATCCAGGGGATGTCAGGCTCCTGAACTCGTTAGACACCATTTGTGGTGGGGACCACCCTGGCTTGCCAAGAGAGAATCGGACTGGCCCCACAGCCATGTAGTAGTATCTTCGGATCATGGCCCCAGAGCGGCCGTGCATGTTACCCAGAAGGCTGAGGGCCCTGACGCCGGGTTTCTGCTGAACCGGTATAGCTCACTTGACAAGTTGATAAACGTGTCCACTTGGATTAGGAGATTCGCTCGAAATTGTCGTACTCCTCGCGATCAGCGAACGTTGAACCCTATTCTGACTCCGGCAGAGCGAAACGAGTCGCTGTTGACTTTGGTCCGGTTGGTACAGTCCTCGAAGTTTGGGGCAGAATTGGAGATTATACGAAGTGGACGTTCGAAATTGAAGGGAGCCGTCGCGCGTCTCAACCCCTTTGTTGATTCGACCGGGTTACTTCGGGTAGGAGGAAGATTGCGCTATGCGATTCTGTCGTATTCGGCTCGTCACCCACTTCTGCCACCCCTTCACGCCAAGGGGGGACAGTTAGTTGAATTGCTGGTGACTGATCGTCATATGAAAAACGCGCATGCCGGCTGTAACGCGTTGTTGGCCACGCTCCAGCGGGAGTTTTGGATCTTATCTGCCCGCCGTGCCATACGGAACATCGTGTTTCGGTGCATGCCTTGTTATCGACTTAAGGCTGCCACGATGCAACCTCTCATGGGGGACTTGCCCCCTGATCGTGTGAATGAGGTCAGACCGTTTTCAGGTGTTGGTACGGATTTTGCAGGACCGTTTATGGTGAAGAGTTCACGATTGCGTACCGCTAAGCAATACAAGGCGTACCTATGTGTGTTTGTTTGTTTATCCACCAAGGCGGTACATCTCGAGCGCGTTGCTGATCCTTCGACAGAGGCTTTCATTGCTTGTTTGGATAGGTTTGTTTCTCGAAGGGGACTTCCAACTTTGATCCGCTCTGATAACGGCACTAACTACATAGGTGCGGAACGATACTTACGAGAGATAGTCAACTTTTTGAATGTAAATAAAGTGGATATTGGAACGGCCCTCTCCCGTCGGTGTATACAGTGGACCTTCAGCCCACCGATTTGCCCCCACTGGGGTGGGATTTTTGAGGCCGTAGTAAAGTCAGCTAAGACGCACTTAGAGCGTATAGTAGGTCAGACCGCGCTGACTTTTGAGGAGCTCGCGACATTGTTTTGTAAGATCGAGGCCGTTCTCAATTCGCGACCGTTGTGTCCGCTCAGCTCGGATCCAAATGACCTGGAGGCTCTGACCCCAGGCCATTTCTTGATAGGACAGCCACTTAACGCGTTGCCCGAGCACCCCTTCGAGGGAGTGAAATTGTATCGGTTGTCAAGGTATCAGATGTTGCAGCAGTTTACTCAGAATTTCTGGAAGCGTTGGTCGCTCGAGTATCTGCATATCTTACAACAGCGCCTTAAGTGGACTGACAAAACTAGCCCCCCTAGTATTGGTGACCTCGTTCTGGTTAAGGATGCTAACCTACCGCCACTACGTTGGCGCAGGGGGCGCATTGTTAACTTGTTCCCTGGCAAGGACGGGACCCCCCGGTCTGCAGAGGTTCTAGTAGGAGGCTCGGTTCTAAAACGAGCGGTAGCAACGTTGTCTCGGCTGCCCGTAGATTAGGGGACAGGTGGGTGCCTGTCCGGGCGGGTGATTGTTCGATTCCAAAGCGATATTCGATCGATGGTTTCTGAACGGTCATTTTAATTTGACGTTAGCTGTCAATCTGGCAGTTTTGACAACTGACAGAAAAGACGAAAAAAGCCTCGCAATGAAAACGCGTTTTTGATTAGGTTGTTGAAATTAAGTCGCAGGGCATCTGGAATGTATTCGGGATTTCCTCAGGATTGTTAATATAGCTGAGTGTGCCGTTGTCTCTCGAACCAGATAAAGTTCGGATTTTCGTGCCCGATTCGTATTTACCACGTAGAACATAACCTGTGTGGGACCACTGTGCTCATTGAAGCTGGCCAGTCATACCTGGTTGGCTGAAGAACCTGTCTACGAAGAAGAGCCTAGGGCGCGCCCGGGCCTTGCAGAGAGACAGGAGGTTGACGGGACCGAAGCACAGACCAGGTTAGATCTACCCCACATAACTTTAGCTCGGTGAATCGCCGACGTTCATCACTTCTTGGCACCTGATCGTCACGCTACCTCGTAGCTCATGGGCCCCTACGAGGTCATTAGGTGCTGAGAAGCCTGAACAATGCCAAATTACGAGCTGCAGTGCAAATTTTCGTGTAGTTGGTAGGTGAAGTCTTGGTTTTGAATGATAGAACAGACAGCCACTTTTGGTTCTCGTTGCTGATGGATGACATGATACTGGAAGGCAAGACTAGCACTTGCGTTCTAGGACTTCTAGGTAGGTATAAGTCGAATGCGGGCGCGCAGAGTGAGGTTACTGACCGCGACGCCGCCACACCGGCGGCGGCGTGCGACGACGGCCAAGACTGAGTCAGGACTGGTAAAGTGTGTGTGTGCGTGACTCGTGTCGGGTGTCCTAGCCGCCGCCGCCACGCGCCATCACGCGCTGTGTGAGTGAGTGAGTGCTTTGTGTGCGTGCGCGTGCGAGGATAAGATAGTGCCTATTGGGTGACTGAAGAGTGAGAGTAACCGTGTAAAATTAATTTGTCAGGGATTGACAACATTTGTATAAATATCGGGTACAGAATTAATTAAAATGACATCGTGTCATAAATATATAAAAAAAAATATATAACGATGTTTTCACATCGTTTGAAATGCACCTGAAATAACCTTAACTTTTTGATCGATATTTTAAAGTCACCTTATATTTGTCCTTTTGCTTTTTTTTTGCCAAGGTCAATCACAGCTCTTTCGCGGGTTGTGCTCTGTAGTTTATGAACTGTGACCGCCCAGCTTAATAGAAGAGGCAACATACGATGCTCCACATCTCCGTAACCCCTTGTTGCCTGAAACATAGTACTTGAAGTATCGGTGTGCAACCGTTTTTATCTTTTAGCCTCAGACCACAGGTGCCTCAGACCAAAATTTTCATCATCATCTTGTACCTATATAAAGACGACATTCGCATCCCGACAGGGGAGGAAGAAGTCGTTTTTTATGTTTTTAACTTGGAGATTATACACAATGTATTAGGAATCAATCGTGAAACACTCTTAGTGAAATGTAGTTCGGGGTGAAAGCGTTCAATCAACAAAGTCGCTACGTTTTATCCCCTAATTTTCGAGGGAACTCCAAAAATGGCTTGTTTTGTAAGCAACCTATCACAGTACGTTAACTAAATTAATGTATGGCCTAAGTAATTGTATAGTTTAGGGCACTGTGAATGTTATTATTATTAGCCCAGGTCCTCCCACTGCTGGGCAAAAGCCTCTCTTACCCTAATCCTCTCTTCACGCTCCTGGTCTATCCCAACAGGTTGCCGTGGGGCGAACACGTCATCGTTTGGCATTTGCGATCCAGAGGGATGTTAATTTGGCCCATTGGGATGGTTGCAAGCGAGCGACGAGGCAGGCCATATTTCGCTGGTAAACCCCATGTCTGGACTTTTGGATGTCAGACAAAGACCAAGTCTGCAAGGACTTCTGCAAGGTAGAAGAATGAAAATGTCCATAAGTCTACGCTTCTGAGTTAAAGGAAGAGTTCTTTCATCAACTAATAGCTCTTCCAGACGTAGACGTTATCAATTCGTCTTTGGACCTCTTTGTCTTGTCTGGCCTGAAAGCAGACTATTTGGCCCGAGTACATGTAATCTTGGACATATGCAACTCTTGATCCATCTTCGTCCACTGCATGCTCAGTGCTGTTTGTCATGACCTTGGTCATTGACACATTCATCCGCAGTCCGACCTTGAGGTTTGCCACGCATAGGTATCGTAGCATCGACTGTAGCTCTCCTGCAGAATGAGAAAATAACACGATGTCGTATGTAAAGCGAAGATTGTTGCAAAATTCAAATTGCCTTTTTGTTCCCATTCCGGTGATCTATTTTTCTAAAAACGTCGTCTAACTTGCTTGTAAAGTGTTTTGGGGAAAGCGGGTCACCTTGATTTACCCCCTTTTGAATTGAGAAGGAAGAGTCGGCGGTTTCTAGTTTGATAGCGGCTGAGCTAAGTATTATCATATGGTAAAAATATTTTAAAAATATTGTTTTGATTTAATTCTATGATATGATAACAGTGACCACTATTTACACGCGCAAACTTTCAAAATCAAATATAAAATCTGGCCAAGTTATATTCCAGTAACAGGGTCTAATAATGGAGAAGTTCCACAGTGATACATCTTTCTTTCTGTTACACCCTGTAATAATATAATAATAATACCTTGGACACTATTTACACACATGGTAATGGTTTGAAGTATTGCCTTATAAATAAGGACTCATACAGCAGTAAATTACTTATAGTCACACATCGCAGTTGTAGGAATCTCTTTAATCAACTGAAAACATTACAGAATTGGAGGTGCTCACAGTTTCATAGTAGGTGTTTTTTTTTCAGACAGTTTTTACTAGCCGTATGCATCGAGTGTGCCGCCCGCCCCGCTCTACCCCGCAACCCGCACTGCGGGGTGTAACGGCAAATGTTCGAGTAATTACTCACATCTTCCGCTACATACTAAATAGTCACGCTTAGGTCGAGTTAACCCAAATACATACCAGCGTAATCACTATGACGCACGAATTAAACGCAGTATAATCTAACTGGACAATATGGCGATAGTACATAATTTAGCAGCTCATTTGTGAGGGCGGAAGCAGCTGGTACCCCGGCGGAAGTAGCTGCGGCGAGGGGCGGGATGCACTACTTCCGGATCCGGCGTTTGACAGGGCGCCTTCACACCCGGACTCGTAAACGGAAGTGATATCAGTTCAGTGCGGCTTAATGTAGGATACCGGGATAGGGCAACTGACCAACATGAAGCTTTCAAAAAGCCCTATATGCTCTGACACAGCTTTATGATTAATACATCGCAAATATCTGCAGCAAAAGTGGTTCAAAGCAATTCAACACGTCTTGTTCATGACGCCAGCCTATTAGGGATCGTTCAACAATTACGTGATAATTTTTGGCCGTTTTTTTAACCCCCCGCCTTTATGTGATCACAGCGTAATCTTTTGTTTTAACCCCCCCTCGCCTTGATTACGTAATCTTCGTCCGTGCTTAAAATTTTTGCTGTTTATTAGCACTGACACGTATGTCATGTTTTTATGGGTCTTAAATGACCTAAATTTGGGAAGAGGGTGTGTCATTTTGTCCAAATGCATAAGGTAAGAACTATAAAGTTAAATCAAAATATACCCAAAATACTTCCTCCAAAATACCTATAACAATACTGATGTTTGGAAAAGTCGATAAAATATGCCGAAAAAGTATAAAAATACTGAATCTGGTCACACTGTTCCACAGTTTGTCTATAGCAGGGGAAATCCCGTTTCATCTATCTAATAGTAAGTGTTATCAGTAATAAACTTCAAAATTGGACGTAAATATTTGAATATAATTTATTTTCGGAAACGAAGCGCAGATGACGTAATCATGGATTCTCCCCCCCCCCTCCGGAGATCACGTAATTGTTGAATGATCCCTTACCGATGATCTTGAGATATTAATTGTAAACACATCTGGGTTACTGGCGGACTAACAAAATGAGTATCTGGTCAAAATGAGTAGCCGAACGTTATTTTATAAATCAAGTGTGATCAGACCCTGATCAGATGGCCACAGGACGACCGCAGGCAATTCACTGAACGAGGAACTTGTTATCTGGTTATAGCGTCCGAGAAATTAGCCGGAGGCCCTTAATGCACTATCTGATACTACACTCGATCCCAGACTACCGACAGTGTTAATATTGAACTATGCAAATAATGATATTACTTAATAATAAGACATAACATAACATGTACATATAGGCACATACGTTGCCTCTGGCCCCATACTAGGATGGCACACTGGAAACCAGAAACAGCCATGTCACAAACATGTAAACATCCAAGACCTGGGGACTTTTTTCTTCCTCCCCAGCCAAGATTCGAAGCCGGGATCTCTCGCTTGGGAGTCAGAGCCTCGACATCGTCGCTTGTGGTGATAACTGATCAAAAAGTACATCATGCAGGTACCTATCTTAAGGCATGTTCCAACTAAGGACTGGGGAATCTGCTTTGTTTCTTAATACTTTTGCTGATGTAGAAGGATAGAAATTCAAATAATCAACCGTAACTTACATGAAGTCTGGTTAGTAAAGTTACTTACCTGATGATAAAATGTTACTATGTATACTAATAGCAACATTAGGACGTATTCAGATTGGAAAATAAATATTATGATAGGAAACTGGTTTTATTATAAAAGTTTTAATACGTACAAACATTATATTTTAGATACTAACTTCTTAACAACATAAGAGATGTATAAGATTCATGAGAAATGTCATTAAAAGATTCCGAAATGCAATCTACAAAAACAGACAACGAATTTTAACTGGGTTACCATAACAACGTCTCTAACTTTAAACGTTGTCTTAATTTGTGTTTAAGGCTTTTCTTTGATCTGGCGTCCCCTTGCTCGAACATAAAATGAAAAAAAAATCGTTTAAAAATGAAAAAAACTGCTTATGAAAGATCTAGCAAAACCACATACAGATAAAAATTTCGAAAATTTTAGACGTATATTTATAATTATAGATTTAGATAGAAACATTTTATTCAAGGATTTAAAAATTTGTGAAACCAGTTTACCTTACAAAACATAATATAGGAAACACGTCTAAAATTTCCGTACTTAAATTTGCTGAGATGAGGATTTGCCCTTCGTCCCCCGTGGTACCCTAGCGTACAGTGTTACTACCAGTAGTACCACGGGTAATTTTTTTTGGCCGTGGTACTACCAACAGCTCTGGTAGTACCACGGGAGAATTTTTATTTCCCTTAGTTTTAATGGCCATGGTTGATTTCTATGTCCCACTATTTTGAAAGGTGTCACTATTTTTGATAGGTGTCTAGGTTGACGACCCGAATGGCTGAGTCGGCAGTGACGCTGCCTACGAAACCAAGGGTCCCGGGTTCGAGTCCCGGTGGGGGCAAATGTTTGTTTGATGAGAACGGATTTTTGTACCCTAGTCATGGTTGTTTATCTATCTAAGTATAATATTTCTCTATATAAGTATATATATCGTTGTCTAGTACCCAAGATACAGGGAATCCTAGTTTGGGGCTAGATCAATGTGTGTAAAAGGTGTCCAAGGTATTATTATTTATTTTATTATTATTATATCAGTTTTCCCTTTTTGACAGGTATTATTATTTTGACAGTTGTCATTATTTTGACAGGTGTCACTACTTTTGAGATGTGTCAAAGTTGATATCAGTTTTCACTATTTTGGACAGATGTCACTATTTTTGAGAGGTGTCACTATTTTGACAGGAGTGACTGTTGTGACAGATGTGACTATCGTAACAGGTGTGAAAACGAGCGTAAATGGGATGCGGTAAATAAAAATTATAATATTTTTTTTATTTTATTTTATATTTTCAATAAATATTATTTTACAATTCTTATCAAGTTTACCTGTTTAATATTTATAATTACATGCAATCCTTTTAGGCCTGGAAAAAGGAACTAAATGTGTTATACTCCAAGAACTAAGTTCTTAAATTACTAGCATAGGCAAAGAAAAAACAGTAAAGAAAATGTCTCATTCACATAAGTTGATTAATTGAGTTAATTTTTCAACTGCATTTCCATCAATAGTCTACACGTAACCAGCAAAGTTTTCCTAGTGGTTCTTAACCGACTGTAATTTCCTCATTCATCATTTGCATTTGTATGCGACGTATGTTGACATATATTTAGATATCACACACTTCCTTCTTCTATTATGTTTTTGGAAGGCGTCATGAAGTTGTTATTGTGTATTGCATTAAATAGTCGCATTATCGTTTTCAATTATAACTTTATTTATGTTTGAATGGCACTCTTCTAATACCTTAATTTCCATATTACTTCTAGGCATTATCATGGTTAAAACTTCTTTGACTAAACACAATTCAAAAAGTAATACAGGGTGTCCAAAAAGATTATAGGGTTTTTGTTCAAGCGCTCAAGTTAAAAAGGAGGGGCGGAGGGGCGCAGGGTTTGTAGAGTCCGCCATTTTGTATCTCCGAGAGGTATCGCTAATTTTGCATTTTCGTACCGGTGAATCAATAGTGACTGCTTAATGTTTGTATCGTGCAGAATAAATGTTCCACACTAAAAGAGTGCCAGCAGCGTAACGGTCACCGTTAGGATAACATAATTCATTATTTATTTATTGCACACAAATATTTGAAAATACAAGATATACTTTGTACAAATCGAACTTATCTCTAGTAAGAGATCGAGCACACGCAGCAAACTAAGTAGGGACTACACAGGTTGACATTATCTTTTCGAAATAATTTTCTACTTTTCTACTTACTAATAAAGCCTGACTGACTGACTTATTATCAATGCCAATCCTAAACCGATGGACCCATAATCATGAAACTTTCTACAGGGCTTTCTTATGCAGCGTAGCGTTCCAATAAGAAGGGGTTTAGCGGCATTCATCTCCTAAGGGGGGGAAATGAGGGGTTACAGTTTGTATGAAACTCCGAAACTACTCTTGTACTTACAAATATCTGTTTTTTTTGGACACCTTGTATAAACATAAATGACGTTTATTTTTTCATGTTATTATAAATATTCAAAATGGTAATATTTTTTATCCCATTTACGCCCACTTTTTACACCTGTCACAATATTCACACATGTCACAATAGTCACACCTTTCACAATAGTCACACATGTCACAAAAGTCACGCTCGTCAAAAATAGTCACACCTATAAAAATAGTCACAATCATGACACCTGCAAAATAGTGACAACTGTCAAAAATAGTGACACATGTGAAAAATATTGACTACTGTCAAAAATAGTGACACCTCTCTAAAAAAGTCACGCATATCAAAATAATGACACCTGTCAAAAAGGGTGAAAACTGATATCAATCTTGACACATGTCAAAAATAGTGAATACTGTCAAAAATAGTGACACCTGACGAAATTAGTGACATCTGTCAAAATCATGACACCTGTCAAAAATAGTGACTTATGTCAAAAATGGTGACACCTGTATAAAATAGTGAAAACTGGTATCAATCTTGATACCTGTCAAAATAGTGGCACATTGAAATCAACCATGACATTGGCCTGTAGTACTATGGGAAATAAAAAAAATCGCCCGTGGTACTACCAGAGCTGTTGGTAGTACCACGGCTAGTAAAATTTACACAATCAACCATGACATTGGCCTGTGGTACTATGGGAAATAAAAAAAATCTCCCGTGGTACTTCAAGAGCTGATGGTAGTACCACGCCAAAAAAAAATACACAAACAAAAAAAATATCCGTGGTACCGTATACTGGTAGTAACACTGGTAGTACCACGGGGGACGAAGGGGTTTTGCTAGATTTTTTTCAATCATTAATATATTGAAATGGGCTGACATAGTCATCGATAAAACTTATTCGGTACACTCGTTGCCTACAAGTTCATAATTATTGTTAATCGTTACATAAGGAATTATAATTAATCCTGTAAGTGACGATTAACCATAGGCACTAGTCCTACATCTAAATGATGCAAAACGAGATGGCGTCATGATAAACACGTGGTTTGCATAAAAGTCTTGCTATACTTAAAGAACAGTGTGGTATGTGTGATAGAATTTCATAATGTCAATGTCTAAAACGACCATTACCTAGCTGGATTTACATACAGGAAGGATATGTGAGACATCATTATAAGTATTTATAACTATTTAAATAAATAATAAATGACGATGATATTTCAATAAAGGGAAACATAAATTTGATCATCAGTGATAACTCTATTATTCTAAAGTAATAAATATAGCAATAAATGTCATCGTTTAAGCAATTTTTTCTTAGCATTACGGGATAAGCCACATTATTTTTTTATGGAACTGACATCGGAAATATTTATTCACTGGCGACCGAAGCGTCCAGTTACTAGATTGATAAAAAATGCCATTGTCCGTCTGTCTGTTCTCGCCTACAGCTCGCATTTTCCAACTGATTTTAAGGAAATTGGCACACAAGTACCTTGATTTATTAATTTGTTTTCGTCGATCGCGATTTTTGATTGGGTGGAAAAGGGGGAAAGTTTGCTGTAGCGTTATTTATCGACGAATTTCAATAGAATTCGGGAGGCACACAAAAGACTTCATTCTAGACCAGATTTTGCAAAAAAAGAAACCAAAAGGGGGAGTGGAGGGGGAAGCACTTCGGGGTATTTTCGACACCCCTGTAACTATTTTGTAAATAAAACTAGACACCAACATTTTCTGTGACTAATAAATAGTTCACAATTTAAATAGGCAAATTCCCAGAATTCTGTCAATTTGAACAAATAGATTAGAGACGACAGCCGTTCAGAGTTCCGTCATTTTGTCACTGACTGACTCATTATCGATTATAATAAATCTAATGTACTTCTAGCAGACCTACAAGCTTGAAATTTTATACAAGCGATGTTCTGAGAGAACACACACAGCGTTATTAGATTTTGTCCGTAAATTAGATTCCTAATACCAGCAAAATGCCTTATTTCTACTTGAATGAAATGACCGGTCCAGAAGAGCTGTTTACTATTAAAACTTGATTTCACTAGCCAAAAAGGATAGGAAAAAGTAGGAGACATCGTGTTTTTATTATTTTGTCTTTTACCTAGAAGACAATCGCGGTCTCAGTTCGCGGCCGAAATTCGCGATTGCTTCTGAAGCCAGCATTTTTTTTGTCAAACACCTTTTCAGTCTACCTTATTACCTTTGTGGAGTCTACTCAAATCGCTGTCGTCTTTTCGGCGAGAACTTTGTCAGAAGCTGCGGGCAACCTCTCCCCCCGACCCATCAAACCCGACCCGCTCTAATAAGATTTTAATAATGGATGGACGAGACGAGACACACTGCCCCCGTAGCATGCCCCGCACGACTAGCGCTTCCGCGCATTTTATCACGTCTATTGTTAAGGCCGCTCCCGCTCCACATTCGTCCACGGAACTGCCAGAGTCTTACGTTCGCAGACGTTCACGTCACAGTATAGTTGCGCTCTGGACGAGAATGGATTGCGATACAGCATGGCAGGTGATTAAAAGATCCTAATTATCAAGAAAGTTGTATCGGCTCCAGCTTTGAATATTATAACACAATCGTACTATTTAATTCGTACTCTTAACATACTAATGTTTTTTAGATTGTTTTCTTTAATTTTAAAATGGGAAGGCCAAAGAGTGCCGCAACAGCAATATCAGCATTGTGAATGTCGTAGAATGTGGAGGGGCCATTACATTTCTCTTTGCGTTAAAATGCGCGATAAAAACGAGTCGCACGGGGCGTGCTACGGGTGCTGGAGAACCGAAGACGCTCTTTTGTTTCTTTTTGAGGGGTTTTACGTGATTAATAAGTATTGTCGTGTACACAGTTTGTCTATGTGTACGTCCCATGTTAGCACTTGATCTACCTGAAAAGCCAGAAATGGTGCAGTGTGGACTTGCTCAATTTGAACGCCGTCCACTTCGACAGCCAAGTTAGGTCTTTGATGCCCGTTAAGTTCAAATTTAATAAATTGTGTTTTGGTCGTATTCAATAATAACCCATTTTGGCGAATCCAGCGGCGCATCCGGCTGGCCACTAAGTTAAGTTCTATTTCCAGCATTGCTTTTGTCGGTGCAGTGATTACTGCGGCTACATCGTCGGCAAATAAAAAAATATTTTGCTTCCGACAACCGCGCTGGGCAAGTCATTAAGAAGCAGGGAAAACATGATCTTCGACAGTGATGATCCCTGTGGTACTCCCATATCTGTCGAGAGACCGTCTGACTTTACAGTCCCCGCTACTCCAACAACAAACTGCGGCAAGCCCGTCTGGAGCTTCATGTGCAGGACATTGTGATCTGCAACATCGAAAGCTTACGACAGATTACGGAAAATCACAGCGACGGCCTGGTGACGCTCACGAGCATCCAGCACTCTCCGTACTACCTCTGTTGCTAGCTGGGTGGTGGAGCGCCCTTTACGGTAAGCATACTGCCGGTCCGTGAGATCAGAGGTGTTCGCGAGATAGCCTATGAGACGAGAGCTGAGGCCATTCTCCAGGACCTTTGCTATGGCCGGTATGGTGGATATCGGACGATAGTGGCTTGGGTCGTCTTTTTTACCTTTGCCCTTGTACAATGGACTCACTTTCACTTGTTAAATGCATTTTGGGTATGTTTCAAGTTTAATGCATCCATTGAACATAACTGAAGTGGGTCACATATGTACTCTGCGATGCTGTTAATAAGGCTAATTGAGATGTCTTTCGTAGGCTTATTTGCTATTCTTATAATAATAAAAAGTTCAGCCGGTGTCAACGGGCGTAAATGTAGCGAGCAGTCAGAAGGCGCGCGCGCAGCCAGCAGCGAGGCGCGCGCCGCACATAGGTTGACCTGCGGGGCTCCACACAACCTGGCTGAATTCGCAAATTGTAGGTTGAGGTAATCTACGAGTTCTTTTTTACATTCGAAAATTTGGCCTGACGGATGTTTGATTTGATTACTTGGGTATAATCAAAATTGGCTTTTCGAATTTTACAAGTTTCTACATTCACTACACGGCACACGCCACATTGTTCTAATAACGTTGTTACTATTTCGGATTAAAGCGGAGCAGTGATCCTGCCTCTGTGTGTTTAGTTTATTTTTTAAACTCTCTGTTAATTCATAAATTTTCTTTTCGAGTCGAGTATAATTCGGATAAATGGGTTTAATGGCAATGAGATCAAATAGCAAAGATTTTAGATTATAGAGATAGAAGTGTCTCTTTTGTGACCCATTTTTTTATCTTTGTTGACTTACGTTTAAGGGAAAAATATGTGGTAAGTTGGACGCAACTCTGGCTTAGACATAAATTAAACGTCCGAATGTTCCAACAATCACTTTTAATTTGCACTGTAATGGTACACGAGGTTCGGTACATTTGATACTTCATTCTGCGTGGTAAAGAGCTAGCCCAACGCCGCGCTGTTTTGAATACGAGAATCGGTTCAGATAACGTTTGGGGGTTTTGCGTAGCTTACTGGCAAAGTTTGCAAAAAAAAGACGCGTGGGTTCATTCGTGGAATTTCAGTTCAGGTCAAGTTTTTTTGTCGCATTCCTGCGAGATGTGTAGAGATCAGAGCCGATTTGGCTGCGCGTTGAATAAAATTATGAATAACTAAATAATGAAAGGTTATTATGGAACGGAGAAAGCTATTATGTTGATTGCAAATACACAATTGCGATTGAGGTATGATATGGAGGGTCTGACACCGCTAGTTTGAATATCGTTCTGGTGGTCTTAGCTACGCGCCCTAGCGGTCGGGTATGCTTAATTAATCGCAACAAGCTTTTATTGGTCAGCGATCAACAGATTCTGTGTATCGGCAGTACCAAATGATTTGAGTGATCACCTACGGTTGATCATAGTGAATATGCGTACACACAATTTGTAGAACGGCGGATCTGCATGGCATGGTTGAAAATAGACTCTGTGTAGTTAGTGATAAGAAGCTTCGCTTGGGCAGAGCGTGTTCGCAAAGGACGCATATAAATACCAGAGCATGTGAGGGGAGGGCATTCAGTCTCAGCGTCTAGCTACTGTGACAGTCGTCTTTCACGAGTTCTAAACAGTTTTGTCTGCCGTGTTACGCGTCAGAACTATACGAATTTGTGATTGCGGAGTTTCAGTGGGTTTTTGTGAGTGTCTGAAGCACCGAGATATACCTCGGTTCCTACCTTTATATCAACCTACCCCAAATTCCAAAACTATCCTTGGGTCGTTAGAAAAGAACTTTTAAGTCAATTTATCTGAGTCTGAGTCTGGGCTTGGAGCGACCCTAAATTCCTTTTTCCTTCACCATAGGGTTCCTGGATTGGCTCTTAGGATATTCGCGGGTTAATCCTCTCCTCATTCCTTTCGAGTAGCGAGTTTTGTAATTCCCACACACACAGTCGTTAAACATTCAAGCACATTCAAATCAAACTCAACCATTTTCGAGTGGTGTCGATAATGGACGTGGTATAACACTAGGTTTTTAGACTAGGCTAGACAGGAGTTTAGTTGCGGCTAAACCTAGGTTGGCAGGGCATAGGGAGACTGTTTGATCGATGAGGTTCCGCGGATGGAAATAACAAATTCAGAACAAAGTTAAACCGGTGTCAACACAGATAAAATATCCTGTTGATATTTTGACATTTGAGTGTTGTCGGGGGCGCGCGAAGAGATCAATTTACAGTCTAAAGTTCATTGTTTAGGTCCGGGTAGGTGTTTTGCATTGCCTTGAGTCAGGTTGGATTCAAGTTGCATTTTTAAATTAAATGTAAATTTCGCTGGAGGTCTAATGTGTAAGTTGAGTCGGTATATATGATTTGGCTCAGCCCAGGACGTGCTGCGGCTAGTGGAATTCATAGTTCGGTATTTATCGAACTATGCACTTCGCTATGGTGTGGGTTAGATCTCCTAAAACAATAATGCTTGCGTTTCGATAACATCCAGCTCAAATTGCGCAGAGTTGAAGGTTTCAAAACGTTACGGACCTTTTGAGGTAACCGCTAGTTCAGAACCCATTTCGGAACTCAAATCGCAATTGTGTAAACCGGTCTTTTCGGATCGTTATTGCCGTGAACCAAATATATAATTGGAACCACCACAAGCCGCTACTATATATCTATATATATATATATATATGAAATATCATTGAGTACTCACGTCGTAAAACTACGACGAATATCTATACGATATCACAAACAAATATTATAAACTGTGGTCGACCACTAAAACTAAAACAAAAGATGTTCTAATGCGCTCATATATACAAAAACCAGATGGTGCCATCACATAAAATATAACAACGATCGTTCTGGCGCAATACACCGCTGACTGATGTGAATTACCGGCTCGCGGACATATATGCTTTCTCTGTCTAACTTGAAACTGTAACTTCCTGAACCAAACTTCGTTCGACTATTGTACGCCTAACGAATTTCTCAACGAACGAGGAATTCAGACTTATCATTCTTAACTTACAAATCTTACAGCTGAATCGGGTCCTCTCATTTTGGGATAGATAGAATAGACGATCATAGCTACTGTTAGCGGCGGTCCGACCTTGGCCTGGTGCCGGTACAGCACGAACACGGTAAAAAGATAGAAGGAGAAAGTTTATAATTTTGCTATAGAATATCCGAAACCTCAGAGAAGAAAGTCTCAAGCAGTACAAGCACAAAGCACCATAATTAAATGATAATATAAGCGCAAGCGTATAGCGGGAGCGAGTACAATAATTTGCATCGAGCGACGTGCGCCCAGCGGCGCGGGCGCCGGGCCCGCCGTTGGCCGCCGCCGCCGCCGCCGTCGTCCACGCAGATAACGGGATTCTCGCATCGCCGCATCTAATATGAAATTAGGTTTGCTTGTCCGCTTGCACAAAATGTTACATTTAAATATTAAGTTTAGTTATTCAGCTATTATTAATGTTACATATTTGAGTGCACGTTGTAAGTACCTAATTAGGTTTAGATTTATTCATATAATAATAAGTTTTTAGAATTAAGTTTAGTTTTAAGTTTCATATTAAGTTAAAAATAATTTAACATTTAATCAATATAACTTATTTAATAATGATTATAGCTAAGAGTAGGTATTAAGTACACTACAAACATACAGGGTGACTTTAAAACCCCTAGCTATAATAAAAATTTGGAATCAGAATCACTAGTAGAAAACAAAAAAGCATTTTTTTCGTTTTTTTTTTCCTATTTGATTATAGGAAATAGCTCCCATATTCGAATTTAAAGACAACCTACGCGCTCAGGGCGGCGTTGTGTGACTCGCGGTGTCTAATCCGCCCACCGCACCCCGCACCCGCCCGGCTCAGCCCCGCAATGCTTTTACGTGCGCCGCTACCGCCAGCTAGACTGCCAGACGCCAGTGATGCCAACTTAGCTACTTTATAGCTAGATCTAGCTATTATTTGGTGACAGACAGCTACAATTTAAAAAAACTTATAGCTAAACTTTTTAGCTACTTTTTCTAGCAACTTATATAAAAAATACCTAATCATGAGACGTGACTCAGGAGTTGGCAGTGGCCGAAATCTTGGGATTTAGACCGGAAATAATAGACAAAATTATGCAACAGTGGCACATTCTACATATAAATAAATGGGAATCTAAAGAAATAGTGGAATTTTGGATCGAAGTAAAAAAATTTAGAAATTCTTCGGGTGACAACTTATACCAAGATATAAGTACTCTTGCTTTAACCTGCCTTTCACTGCCACATTCTGAGGTAGATAGGTTATTCTCACAAATGAATATAGTTAAAAATAAACAAAGAAACCGAATGAGTTTGATAACCCTGAACGCAATCCTTTGCATTAGAGACTCCCTCAGGAAAACTGGTAAATGCTGTTATAACTGTGTTTTGCCTAAACATGTTTTAGATAAAATGGGCACGGCAGAAAAATATTCAAAAACACAAAAAGATAATGAACCTCAGCCATCGACATCCTATTTGATTGATTAAGTAAATAAAAATAATTGTCAGAAGCAGAAATTGTCATTTTATTGTAACCTGCCGTATTGTATGTAATATTAATATTTAGCTACATCTAGCAACTTTTTGGGGTAACAAAAACTGGCAATCTAGCAACATTTTAACAATTGTCTAGCAACTGGGTAAAGCTAGCAGTTGGCAACACTGCCAGACGCCAGTCCAGTCGCCTTGCGCAACCTTATCGCGGTTTGACGTGCGCACTCTACAAATTCCCCTAGCCGCCCCGCCGCCGCGCGGGTACTTTTACCTTTGAGTCCGTGTCCGTCTGATGCGCTCATACAAGATGTACTCTAATGAATGAATATTACGAGATTGTGCGTGTGTACATCCAAAGTGGAGAAAACCTGTACGAAGCCAGAAGATTGTACGAGACGCAGAGCATCCCTCGGCTCCAAGCTCAAGGACTACCAAACGCCACTGTCCCCCACCGTCAAACCATCTTAACGGCAAACCAACGGCTTCTGGATTATGGCCAGTTCACAGTGCCAAGCCATGCTTATGGTGGAGGCGCGCCGCGTCTGGCTGTGGAGGTAGAAGACGCTATCTAGGAGTAATTTCAGCGCAACCCTCGAAACAGTACGCGAGACGCAGCTCATCGTTTCGGCATCAGCCAGTATTCTGTGTGGAAGTTGCTGAACTCTACTGGACAGCATCCATACCACTTTCAAAAAGGGCAGCAATTAAATGAAGATGATGCGCCACGTCGTCGCAATTTTTGCGAATGGCTGGTACAAAATCAGAACAAGCACATCCTATGGACAGACGAGGCGATGTTCACTCGTGTAGGGCTCTACAACCAGCACAATCAACATTGGTGGTCATACAGTAACCCAAAATGTATACGAGAACATCATCACCAAGTGCGCTTCAGTGTGAATGTGTGGGCCGGCATCGTGGAAGATAAAGTCATTGGGCCGTACTTCATCGAAGGCTGCCTGACCGGGGGCACGTATCTAGATATGCTGCGAGGCGTAATAGCAAACTTCTAAGACGACGTGCCGCTCGCATATCTACAAGATTTTTTCTTCCAACAAGACGGAGCACCACCTCATTTCGCGCGACCTGTTCAAAACTACCCGGACGATGAGTACAGTGGTCGGTGGATAGGACGCGGAGGGCCTGTGCCTTGGCCTGCCAGATCACCGGACCTCTCACCCTGTGACTTCTTTTTGTGGGGCGAAATAAAACGGCGTGTCTACTGGGACGAGGTTCAGAACCGGCAAGAACTTAAAGACCGCATCACAAGTGCATTTGACGCTGTAAAAAGTGATGTGGAAGTCTTAAGAAAAGTGCGTCGTAATGCAGTGAAACGTGCAAGACTGTGTTTAGAAAGGAACGGATTGCATTTTGAACAGTTGTTGAAGTACAGCTAAGTTTGAGGTTCGTATTCAATATCATTGTTTTTAATAATTTTTTTAGTTCGCAGCACATCAAGTTGATTCTAAACTACAAACTACGTACAGTACATACCTAAACTCGTGCTCATCTCATGAAAATAAGTAAAAGTTTTATAATACCTACACCAGAACTCAGTAGCTAGGGTAGGTAGGTAGGTACCTAACTAAATAATAATCGCGGCCCACCGGTGGTTAGTAGCTTCTTGACTGATCCACCCTAACTTACTGACCCCCACTCAAAAAACTAGCTAAACTGACCTATCTAATGGTGAACGTACACTTATCGGCATAGTCCGCACCGAAATACCGCACCGCATACGAAACCTCGCTCACCTATCCGCGTCGGAATCCGGAGAAATCCTGATGATGTCATCAGATTTGGCGCGGACTATGCGGACGAAGCATTCTGCCTTCTGTTGCGTGCGACAGAGCAATACACGAGTCGCAGGGAAGATTCCTTAGACAAGGCCTATCCGCTCCGTGCGGATGATGCGTGCCGATGCCGATAAGTGTGCGTTCACCTCAAGAGCGGTCGTTTGCGGGTCGAAAATCCAACAGGTTTTACAGTCACTTGTATATTCGGTTTATTATGAACACATTTAATACTGACTGAGCAAGCTCCCCGATTGTTGCCTTGCTACGGAACAAATACTCCCAATCCACACTATCTATAGCCAATGCAAAGTGAGCTCGAGAAGCCGCTGTGTAGTCTCTGACGAGGCGGGTGGCGGGAAGGCGAGGGGTAGCGCCCCACACACCAGCACCGCGTGGACGTACAAATGGTCACTCAGGTTTGTGGAAACGGGTCGCGCCGCAGCGGTGAACCCTTCCCCAGTGTTGGTGTAAACGTAGTCGACTGATGTCGCCGATGTGAATGCTATGCGCGTAGGGAAGTCTACCAAGCTCCTGAAGCTATGTGATTCGAGTGTGTCCCTAAATTCGTTGTGTTCAGAACTGTTCACCATCGTGTCAATGTTCGCATCTCCTAAGATTATACACTCGAGACCCGTCTTGTTAATTTTAGCGAGAAGCTTATCCAAAACAGCTTCGAAGTCAGATGCTTTGATTAGATTAGTGCGATAAACACATACTACAAGTAATTGGCAGTCTAATAACTCGATTGCTGATATCTCACAGTAACGTTCATCGGCTAATTTACATATGTCTACATGTGCAATCGCTTTTGTATTAACAAATAAACATGATCCACCGTGTTCATAGTTAGATCGACAATAACTTGAGATCAGTGTAGAGTTAGCTTTGTTAATACATTGCAACTCATTGCTTTTTAACCAGTGCTTAGTTATGACTATAATATTCCATTTTAACTCATCTTGAGTTAACATCTCTAAGATTCTTGTTTTATTATTTAAGAACTGAATATTTTGTAAGGCAATGGTAATGGTGTTTTGTTTACTAGTTGTCTATACTTGTGGGGTTGGCGGCGGTTGGAGGTCGGGCGCAAGCTGCACTGTCGCCGGCTCGGAGTCTACGGCCGGGTCTCCTCGGGGAGCTGGAGTCAGGGGACGAATGCGCCGCTCGCCTGCTGCTGGGACGAAACCACTCCGTAACCTCGGTCCTTGGGTCCTTCTAGAGATCCACGTAGTGCATCTTTGCGTAAGAAAATATGTTGAGCTGTCTTTAGGTCGTTGTGTACGAAAACTGATTTTGTTGTGTGTCTAGATGCTGGTTCAGATTTCAGATGAGACAAATGTTCTTTGATTTGAGTCACGAAGTCCTGTTCAGTGGTGGTTTGTGTTTGTGATTTTTTGAGAAACTCACCAGGAATCTTCAGTGTCTCACCATGGACCATCTCAGCGGCGGAGCAACGGATATCGTCCTTCCACGCTGTCCGAAGGTCAAGAAGTACGGTGGGTAGAACTTCAGTCCATCTTCTTTCGCCATGAGCCATGATAGCAGCGCCATGAGCCATGATAGCAGCCTTCAATGTCCTGTGTAGCCGTACAACCATGCCGTTGGCAGCAGGGTGGTAGGCCGTGGTATGGCGAAGCTGGATGCCGCAGAGTTGTGTCAAAGCCTTAAACAGAGAGGAAGTGAATTGACGGGTTTTTTTTTACACATATTGATCTAGCCCCAAACTAGGATTCCCTGTATCCTGGGTACTAGACAACGATACACATAGTTATATAGATAAATATTATACTTAGATAGATAAACAACCATGACTAGGGTACAAACATCTGTTCTCAACAAACAAATATTTTCCCCCACCGGGACTCGAACCCGGGGCTCTTGACTTCGTAGGCAGGGTCACTGCCGACTCGGCCATTCGGGTCGTCAAAGGGCCTTGGTCGGTTGTAAGAGTTGAGCAACATCCAAACCTTGTGATCCATGTTTCGTAGAATGCTCTTGCTACTGACTCGGCCGTTATGTCCTTGAGAGGGACTACTTCCGGCCAATGAGTGTACCCGTCAACTGCTGTTAGGCAATACTTGTAATCTTCAGATGATGGCAGCGGTCCGATGAGGTCAATGTGCATCTGACTGAGTCGTGAGTCTGGTAATATGAAATCGCCCAGAGGAGAGGAAGTATGTCTATCTACCTTAGATCTCTGGCAGGGCTCGCAGGTCTGAACCCAGTCACGGCAATACTTTCGCGCTGCAGGAAATATAAATCTTTCCGTTATCAGCTTCGTTGTGGCTCTCGTACCGGGATGACTCATACCATGTAGTGCCCTAAAAACTTGACGACGCAACTCCTTTGTGACGAAAGGACGGGGCGTCGCCTGTAACACGTCGCAGTATAAAGTGACGGTAGTACCTGGTACTAGTATCAGCTCGAGTTTCAAAGAAGTCGCTGAATTTTGTGCCAGAATGTCTTTGAGCTCGATATAATCCTGTTGTAATTGTGCTAAAGTCTCCAGAGTAGGAGGTGACGTTATTGCTTCAATACGCGAGAGTGTATCAGCTGTTATGTTGTCCTTACCCGAGATATGTCTGATATCCGTGGTAAATTGCGCTATAAAATCCAGATGATTGTACTGCCTCGGGGAATAATTTTTTTTGTCTGCTTGAAATCATATGTTATCGGTAAATATCACAAATTCTCTGCCCTCGACCATGTATCGAAAAATTTTCTCGCTTTCGTAGATTGCGTGTAATTCCCTGTCATATGCTCTGTACATTTGTTGAGCTTTGTTCAACTTCTTGGAAAAGAAATCCAGCGCTTGCCATGCTCCATATACCCATTGTTGCATTACCGCGCCCAAGGCTGAGCTTGACGCGACAGTCACGAGAGTGAGCGGTGCGCTGGTTACTGGATGTGCTAAGAGAGTGGATAGGGCCATGCTAGACTTACATTTCTCGAATTTTTGAAGAAGCTCCGGCGTCCAGGTAAGAGGTTGAGTACCTTTAACTTTTGAAAAAGAAGAAGAAGATAGCATGTCGTGTAGAGGAGCTTGATCTTCACTTGCGTGAGGGATAAACCTTCTATAAAAATTGAGCATGCCCAAAAATCTGCGAAGGCCATTTACAGTCTTCGGTGGTGGAAATTCTTGAATGGCAATGACTTTATCAGGAATTGGGCGAGTTCCCTCGCTAGATATATGTTAGCCAAGGAAGGTTACCTCGGTGTGTCCAAATGAGCATTTTCCTTTCATTGATCAGCATGCCGTAGTTCTGCAGTCATTCGAAAACCTTCTCCAGGTGTTCCAGGTGCTCCTTGTGGTCTCTGAATATACCAAAATGTCATCAATGTAAAAGTAGCAGAAATCCAGGCCTCTGAGTACCTCATCGAGAAACTGCTGGAAAGTTTGGGCTGCGTTGCGAAGTCCACATGACATAAACGGAAATTCAAACATTCCCATCGGAGTGGTGATAGCTGTCTTCGGAATATCTTCGGTATACATTGGGATCTGGTTATAAGCCTTCACCAGGTCTATCTTAGAAAATATGGTGCTGCCAGCTAAACCGTGTGCGTAGTCCTCAATATGTCTGAAAGGGTACCTGTCCGGTATCGTACGAGCGTTTAGGGCACGTTAGTCACCGCACGGTCTCCAGCCATCTTTTTCGGTGCGAGGTGAAGTGCAGAATAACAAGGGGAGTCTGACGGGCGAGCTGTGCCGTCTCGTACCATATCCTCGAATTGTTCCTTCGCAATTTTCAGACGGTCGGCGGCGAGCCGGCGGGGTCTGCAAAATACTGGGGGTCCTGGCGTGGTGCGAATATAGTGCACAGCTGAATGTTTGATCTCTCTAAAAATTCCTGAGGGTTTGATCAGTGATGAGTATTTAGCCAACAATGTGTAATACTCACTGCTTCCGGTTATCACCTTGATACTTGGCTGCAGGCACTTTGTTACCGACGCTGGTCACGATAAGGTGGTTATGCTGTTCAGCAATCGTCGGTTCCTGCAATCAACCAATAGAGCATAATGAAAAATAAAGTCGGCTCCTATTATTGGCCTGTCCACTTTTGCCACCACGTAGTTCCAGACGAAATCGCGCCGCAATCCTAAGTCCAAATGAATGGTCATGGTTCCGTACGTATTTATCACCGTATCATTAGCTGCGGTCAGTTTGTAGTCTGTCGGGTTTCTAAATTCTCGTAGATATCGTCGCGGCAGAACACAGAGGTCGGAACCAGTGTCGATCAAATATTGCACTTTTGTTTTCTGATCGGTTACGAATAGGCGGCTTTTGGCAGCTAGACAGTCAATCGCCGCTTCTACTGACTGTCGTGGCTGTTTCCCGACTTGTAATTGCAGGGCTGAGTGCATTTTTGCGCTTTCTCACGAAAAATATTGTGATACCAACACATACCTGGTGTCCGACCCCTGCTGCTTGACCTTGACCTGTTGCGAGACGAAGAACGTCCACGGCTGTGACCGGTGGAGAGCTGGGAAACCTGCTTTGCCAGCTCTGTCTGGATACGCTGAGTAATTAGCTGGTCTAACCGTTGTATCAAACCGTCGTAGTTGTCCGACGATGACGAAGTACTTGCCACGTGGTGAGATGACGGTGACGTAACCTCGCATATTTTGTCGGCGAATTCTGCGATGTCGTCAAGGCTGGTTGATGTCTGTGATGCTATTATCGCCTGCACGTTGGATGGTAGACAGCTTGACCACAAGCTGCGTAGAAAATCATCCGTCACGCCCTCCGATGCCAATTACAATGATTGATAACAGCTGAGGTGTTGCTAGGAAACTTTTTGTCTATTCTCTAAAGAGTCGCGTCACACACACGTTCGATAACGTGGTACTACCAGTAAATCATATTGGACCTGGGGGGTTACCACAGTCTTTTTGCGATTCAAATTAGGTTCAAAACAAGAACATCACCATGGCAACCATTTCCAAACCAAGACTTGTTTTAAGACGGTCACGGTAAGATTGCGGATCAAATTAGGTTCCTAATCTGAATTGGCATAAGACGTTGTGGTAACCCCCCTGATTTCTCGTAAAATTACAATGAAAGTCACTTAGGTAAGTTTGCTTAATTTTGTAATTAAATACGCAGATAAAATCTACAATAAGGATTTAAATGTAATTTGCTCTACGGTTTCAAAAGCAACTGAAATTGCAACAAATATTTTTAAATTGCACTCTTGATGACAAAGATGGATATTTTTACAAGTTTAGATTTGTTTCATTTAGATTTGTGCTATTTTAATTTGATATGTGTTGTAGTGTTAACCAAGGCATGATTGATTGAAATCAGAAAATGGCGTTAAGTGATTTATTTAACACACTTTTACAGTATTTTGTGCGAGGTTTTCAGGTTTCTAAATAACGGTAACGAAAATGACTACCCCACTTCAGGCTCCAACAAAAATATACAAGGAAAAGCAGACACCGTTAAAAACTATACCTATGAACCGACATATGAGGACATTGACAGGTAATATTCTTCTTTTTCTTATAATTACAATGGAACTTCACTAAGGTAAGTTCCTTTAATTTTGTAATTTAATACGCAGATAAAAACTACAATAAAGATTTAAATGTAATATTTTTGTTCTAGGGTTTCAAAAGCAACTGAAAGTGCAACAAATATTTTATATTGCACTCTTGATGACTAAGATGGATATTTTAACAAATTTAAATTTGTTTCATTTAGATTTGTGCTATTTTAATTTAATATTTATCGTAGGGCATGATTGATTGCAATCAGAAAATGGCGTTAAGTGATTTATTCAACACACTTTTACAGTATTTTGTGCGAGTTCCAGGTTTCTAAACGTTATTTAGAAACCTGGAATTCGCACAAAATAAACTAAAATGACTACGCCACTTCAGGCTCCAACAAAAATATACAAGGAAAAGCAGACACCGTTAAAAACCTTACATATGAACCGACATATTAGGACGTTGACAGGTAATAATCTTCTTTTTTACTTTTTGGATTTATAATTGTGTATAATGCCAATACATTACACAATTATAAATACGAAAAAAGAACATTCTACTAAATGTTTTTTACACTATCATTCAATGTAATATCAGAAAACTTCAACTGCATGCACCCTCTTTGATATTTGGTGATTTTTGTTCCAGTTCATTAATATCAGATAATTTTTATTCTAGTTCAATTAAGTGCGAAGAAAAACTGCTTGAAGTTGGATGCATATATTGGGTGATTACCTACGAAATTGGCGAATTTTTCAAAAAATTTGCTATAGAAAATATGAAAGAGAGATGAATTTTGTATCCGAAGTACAGCATTACAAGATTTGGAATGACATAATTATTCATCTGAACAGCCGACATCGACAAGGCAGATAGTCTTATTTTAGATCTCACAAACAATCACGCCAAGCTCTTTAATGCAATTATCGCTAAGTTTGTTAGAGGCAAAATAGTTAATCAAAATAAAAAATCCTGAAATTGCGACATTACAAAAAGCCACAATCATCCAAGCTGAATGTCGAATTGTAGCCTCGGAAATGAGTCCTGCATCTGAAATTCAAAAGGGATTGATTGAATTTTATAAGGTGACGACGACTCAAGGCATAGAACTGAAAACAGATCATAACTATTATTATCAGGTCGAAGGTCAACTTCATGTGACGGAAAGGGCTTATTGCTATTTTATTATTTGGAGTTTACACGGGTTGCTTTACCAAAAAATCAATAGAAATGACGCATTTTATCAAGAAAAAATGCAAACCCCTCTAAGAAATTTTTACATGCAGTGTGTTCTTCCAGAATTGATTGTACCTAGAAATTTATTATGAGTTAATTTAGAATAGAAATAAAATTTGTTAAGGGATTTAATTGTTTTATGTGCATGTGTATGATATCTGGATAAAAATATTTTTTATTTTATTTGTCTTTGAGCGAATCTAGCTTTTTAGTTGTTTTTTTTAATTACTTTCACGAAACTTATGTAGATTACAATTTAAGTTATCAACTGGAAAATTACAACAACAATCAACACATTCAAATCTACAATTTGAGACACATATCACATTACCTATTACACCTATTGATACAAATAATATTTTAATAACTCTATGATATCTTGATCATTGTTACATTTAAAAAAATACTCGCCTAAAACGTACAACGCAGCTGATTCATTATTGCGATTTGAGGATTGACTCCACTGTAAAAAATGCACCCTACATTCGTACGTTTGTTACTGTTATATTGTTGTGTTCTTAGACAAAAACAAATAGGAGGTCAATTATTTTTTACTTTGTAAGTTGTTTATTTTGAATTAAATATCCAAAAGTACTAAAAACGAACGATTTGGATCTAAGCTGTGAGTATAATATGAACAAGTGCGGGGTTCGCGAGTGAGCGAAACAGCTATTACAATTGTAAAAATCCAAACCTCGCGCCCGCAAGATGGAAAATTTATAGCCGCCCTCGTCGCATCACTGGTGACCCTCGCCTCACTGGTGACCCTCTACAACGACACGCAGCAGCCTTCTACCTTCCGAAGACTTCTTCCGCAACCATTTGGAGACGCATTCCTGCAACCTCGGAGCATCTTCTCATTCATCACCATCCGCAGCAGTACCTGGATGGATCTGGATCCACAAAAGAAAATAAAAGAAAAGAAGTCCTTTAGCAGTCTCACAAGCAAGCCATCAGCAACGAGCTATAAGCAGTTCCAATGCAGCATCTTTCACAGCTTCGTGGTTGTAACACCCCACCCCGGCTCTAATGATTGTAATCGTCTATTTTGTGGAGGACCCAATAGACTCGGATGTGAAAGTAATAATCTCAAGACTTTTTGTAGAAGGTCTTGTTTATCAACCCAGATCTGAAAATTATCTCTAGGTTTTGAAGGAATTAAAACAATTAGCTTGGTATACAAATGTTATGTGTGTGTGATTGTTTTTCCAATGAATAATAAATATGTTGGTAAAAGGCCCCCAACCGAATCACTTTACAAGTAATCTTGACCGGGTACAACAAACATTGCTTTAAACTACTTTGCCAAGGCTAACGCCTATTTCAAAACTGCTACCATTTCCCAGTCCAACATAAGCTGTACGCCTATGCTAGATGGATTTGTTTAAGAATACTTGTTCTGGATGGGGTAGGTCATGCTAGCTCTTTAACCACTACCTTATTTATTTGGCTTCTGGTTCTCAACTTTTTAGGAATTTCCTAGCCGCGGTTCCTAGTTTCAGACTCGTGAAATAACTATTCGAATTATGTGTGCTAGCCTAGTGGATTAATTACTTTTTGATCGTGTGGTGAATGATCTCCTTTAAACCCGTTCTATTTGGACCTTGGACATCTTACTCTAAGTTTGTCAGTAGGCCGTCATATTGTCTCTTAGTCTGGATTCAGGAGAAGCGGAATGAATAATTTTGATCTTTAAGATTCTTCACTTGACAGGAACACCTGAGCCCAGATTCGTTAGTTTTGGTCTTTTTTACTTCTTAACTGCTAGGAACATCAGAACTCAGGTTTGTCAGAATTGGTATTTTATGACTTCTGACCTCTCATGATCCCTGGTTGGTCTAGTTTTGGTCGGTCATGACTTCTTGCCTCACAATAACCCAGGTTGGTCAAATGTCGTAGGTTGTGACTTCTTGCCGCTCGATATCCCAGGTTGGTTAATTTTCTTCGGTTATGACTTCTTGCCTCTCAGTATCCCAGGATTGTAAGGTTTGGTCGGTTATGACTTCTTGCCTTTCGGTAACCCAGATTGGTAAAAATTGGTCGGTTATGACTTTTTGCCTTTCGGTAACCCGGGTTCGTCATGGTCCCTGTATATATCCCTGTAGCTTATATAGAGGATGCATATGTTTGTGTAAATATTCCTACCTCATGGTTGGTTTTGATAATTTAGTCCTACCTCAAGTTTGGATTTGATAATTTAGTTTTTATCTCCCTCCTTCATCTTTCATCAGCCCCATCTCAACTTCCAATGAGGGTCTGGTGCCTGAATCGACTCTCCTATCTAGTGCCAATCTCCTCCTGAACTCTCAGCGGATTGCCGAACGTCTTCCTCAACACAAATTTAAAGTGTAACGTAAATTGCCAAATCTCCTGAATCTCGGCTAGGACTTCTGGGAGACTAGCTCAACCGTACTGATCCATACTACCAAGGAAATAAACAGCTCTAACGGACTCTTTTTATAATCTGATCGGTATTTTTTTCACGGCTTGTATTTCTCCGAACGAACCTACTCCTAATTTTATGGGTTTTAGAGTTTAGGTTTTTCACTTCACAAACACAAAAGGCCAAGCTTTCGTATTCTACTTCTCGAGCAGAACTTCACTCACTGGTTACTTTCCACTTTTAACTCCTGACCTACGCTAATTCTAACGTCCTTTCTGTACGCCCGTGGAACCGGAAGTACCCTTCATCCACCAAATCATCGTTTGTTTCCATTCTTTTTCTGATTTCCAATTATTTTTGTTTCTCTTCTTTTTATTGCATTGAAAAGAAGTGGAAAACCAAGGGAAGGAGTTCGGAGGTCTAAAACCTAAGACCTATAAGGTGTGATCGCAATTACAGGGTGTCACAGACGTTGTAGATATAATTGTGCTGTCGATGACATGATATATAAGGTTGTGTACTGTTACATGGTCCTGCAGCTCTATTATCCACAACGGCGGCGGCCCCGAAAAAAAAAAGCGCAGTCCAGCTCTTCCCCTGAGGCAACAACTCTGCTCCCTCGGCACGTGAAATTTGAGAAGCAAAAGCTAATTAATGACATATTAAAAATAACAGAGTTACATATTTGAACACCACTTAAACCACTGAGGTTTGTGTGTGGTGTTATCTACTTTGCCAGAGGCAATTACAAGGAGAGCGACATCTTCGGGAGTAAAGTAAAAGGCTTGAGATGCGCGCAAATACGAGACTAGACTAGACTACTTTATTATAGGATATACTAAGCTTATATACAACTTACTACAAAACTACGTGTTGAATATAAATATACCTTATCTGAGACAGTCGTCAACTTATCTTAACATTACGTGGAAATAGATATTTCCGCATATCTGTAGCGGGCGTATGTACCGGCACAGATACTCCCCCCTTTAGGGAAAAAAAATAAATGAATGTACTTATAACAATGGAAAAAATCTAAGTTAGATAACATAACCAACTATCAACTGCAATAATAACTAGTAGTATTTTAATAAACATAAAACCAGATCTTGATTGTGCATACTTTAACTTAATCTATTTTTATATATAAGGAAAGTCACTGTTAAATAAAACTAGATAGTAATAGCGCATACTTCAACTTACTCTAAAGGTAATTCTTACACGAATCTAGAAAAATAAAGGAACTACGGTTATGTGAATTCTACATAAGTTTAAAGAATTACTTAATATTTACCTACAGGCAAGTCTTGTGTCGGGCCGCACACTACATAAAATAAACTAAAAACTGGAATACAGAAAAACACTAGGAAAATGGGGCTTCGCGGTTAGTAAACTAAGCTAACCTATAACTGGAAAAGATCCGCAGGAGAGTCGTCTGATGCTGCAGCCGCCCTTATTTTTCAGGAATCGATGAGTCAATTTACATCGCACGTCGTTGAAGTTGTAATCACTGTTTGTTTATAATTGCGACCGTACCTACACAAGGATGATTGTGCTGAATTAGCGTCAGCATTAAATCTGTAACCTTGGCTGTAGGCAGTCAATGATCTCGTACGTCATGTGTACGTGCGTGCTCTTCACTCTTGAGTGAATATTACGTTGTCGATTGATGAAATTTGTGTGCCTAAAACCTTGGGATTTGGCAACATAGGGCACATCTTGTACACCAATTGTTTATATATATATTTATCTCTCTCTCTCTCTTCAGTGATTTGATTATTCTTCGTGCGATGTTCTTCCTGGATGATTTCAATATTCGTTGAATTAGGAATATTGATGATGTTTTAATACTCTTCTGGGGGCTGGAACGGCTTCCTATGACTTGAACCTGAAAAAGCTGCTTGCTGTGAATGAATTTGCCGACGCATTCGTTTCTGTTGGTGCGAGCTCCATTTTGATAAATCAGCAGTCGGCTGATTATCGGTTCATTATTCTTGCGGTATCTTGAGTTCGATGCGGGAAATCTTCAGTTGAAATATTTTGGCTTTTGCTCCGTCATGGCTTGCTTGATGTCGTCTTGGTTTGGGTGGGGTCTTGATTATGTCAAACCGAAGTCGGGGCTCGGCGATCTTGGACGAAGTGCTATTGCTTGCACTTCTAAGGTGGCAGCACACGGAGTTTTCTTCGCGGCTGGGTCCATGCTGCTATTACCGAAGGTTGCTGATGTTCAGGAGTCGGGTCACCACTTTGCCAGAGGCAATTATAAGGAGAGCGACATCTTCGGGAGTAAAGTAAAAGGCTTGAGATGCGCGCAAATACGAGACTAGACTAGACTACTTTATTATAGGATATATTAAGCTTATATACAACTTACTACAAAACTACGTGATGAATATAAATATACCTTATCTGAGACAGTCGTCAACTTATCTTAACATTACGTGGAAATAGATATTTCCGCATATCTGTGGCGGGCGTATGTGCCGGCACATCTACCCATTATACAGTATTTATGGCTATATCTACATTAAAGTAAGCTATATTCAATTAAAGTTCAAAAAAGAGTGTGCAGTTCGCAAGTAGTATTCAACCCTTATAATTTTGAGCGAAAGTATGTTTTCAGTTTGTATTTTATATTTGTCTGCGTTATCGAGTTCCTGATTTGTGTAGGTAGGTTATTAATTAAGCGCGAAATCATGTAGGAGCTCGTTCGCTCACCGTAGGTATTGTTTGCGCGTACCGTAACCAGTTTGCTCTGCGCCATTCGCCTGGTTATTATAGGGTGGTTGATTTTTCGACGATCACTTTTATTGAAGAATTGTTCTTTAAGCAAGCAATAGTGAACTATGTGCGTGATTGGAAGTTCTCCACAGTGCTTATATAGTTGGATATCATCGTTCTCAAATTGGTTTTTTATTTTCGGTTATACAATTAGTTTCAGCAACCTAGTCTGTAGCTTTAGTATGGAACTCAGGTAGCTATTATATATACGGCCGTAACTGGACGCCGTACGTAATTATGGAGTCGCTTAGTGCTTTGTACACCATGAGTCGGATGGGGTATGGTATACAGTTCCTTGCTATTCAGAAAGTTGCCAGGAGTGACCTCAGCTTACCACAAACATGTTCAACATGTGGACCACAGTTGAGCCTGTTGTCAATCACCAGACCCAGATATACATGAGTGTCCACGATTTCTATTGGACCGCAGTCGCAATTTCCGTCATCACACCCACTGAGCACGCAGGCGTGGGAATGGGCAGCAATACCAACCTGAGTCTTGTCTTTGCAGTAGGGTGATTTGATGTGAAGTAGTTTGGTTTTCTGGGCGTTGAGGACTAGTTCCGCATCATGACACCATTTCGACAAGCTGTTAAAGTCTGCTTGTAGTTTGTTTTTAGCGACAGTCGCGTCTTTGTCGGGTATAATTAGGCATGTATCATCTGCAAACTGATAGGTGGTGCAGTAATTCATCGGGTAGCTCATGTCGTTGACGTAAGTGAGGAAGTGTAGTGGGCCTAAGACCGATCCTTGGGCTGTGCCGTGGCTTATTGGGATGGCATCACTGAGTTCGTCGCCGATTTTGAATGTGTACTTTCGTCCTTGGAGGTAGTTTATGCACCATTGCTTGACAGGACCTCTTATACCACAACAGTCCAGTTTGAGTATGAGTTTAGCATGATTGAGTGTATCAAAGGCACGTGAAAATTCTATAAAGAGAGCAAGTATTTGTTTTTTATCGTTTAAATGTTCATTAATATCGTCCGTAAATTTTGTTAGTAGCAAGGTTGTACTTTTGCGCGGCTGGAATCCATTTTGGTTGGGTTCTATTATATTGTTGACATAGAAGAATCTATGTAATTATTCAAAGAGGATTTTTTCGTAAATTTTGTCGATTGAAGGTAGAAGTGTAATTGGGCGATAGTTGCAAATGTCACTACGTTTGCCCTTTTTGAAGACCGGTCTCACGCACCCTTGTTTTAACTCGTCTGGATACAGGCCCGTTTTGAGACTCGTATTTATTAGGTTTGATATGGTTAAATATAAACGGTCGTTTACCATTTGTATGACTCTAATAACATCTAGGCCTGGAGCCTTACGACTATTCAGGTTTTTAATTAGTCTGTAAATTTCAAGCGGCTTGGCAGGCTGGTTACGCATGCTCACTTCAGCTTGGGGGGTTTGTTATGCTGGTAAGACATTTATCAGCTCGGAAGTATTCTCTTAACGGAGTTATCAAATTCATGCGCAAACTTATCGGCAATGTCTCTAGGGTTTAATAGTGAAAATATTTTAAGAATATCCCTATCTATAGATGCGGATATTCTACCGCAGATATTGTTGACAATTTTCCATAGATTTTTTGAGTTTCCAAAGTTGTTGATTATTTTATATTTGTAGTATTAATTTCTATAGTATTGCATTACTTTGTTGAGTTTGTTTCTTATTTTATTTTTGATGTAATCTCAGTGTGGAGTTATTTGTATTCTTTATCCATTGGCCGAAGATTTCATCGCTCTTGTTACATAGATTTATGATGTCATTGTTGATCCATGGTTGGGCACTGCGATTTTGAGTTTTGATTACTCTTTTACAGGTATCTTTGTATATTGCTTTTTTGAACGTATCTCGAATAAATGTATATTTGATCCGCCGTGTCCATCTCACTAGTTTTGTTCCAATCAGCACTAAGCAATTCTTTTTTATGACATAGCAGTATATTAGCATAGACTGCTCTGCTTGATGAGTTTCGATGTGCTGACTCCTCTCCCGACTGTAAATACTTGTAATATACTGTAAATACTCATTGACTTCTTCTCTCATACTCAGTATCGCCAGTGACTCTAGTCACTGTCACGGCGGGGGAGTATTGTGACGTCACCTATCAGGCGATCCACATACTAGCATACAAGATGGATGTCAAGCAAACATACGCAGCAATTGACAGAAGTTTTCAACATATATAGAAGAAGTCCGGTGGCTGCGTCCGCTGTGGATATTAGGTCCGTGAAAGGGAGATCTCCGCTCCAGGTTGCTACGCCTGGGGACCACTGGTCCAACAGCTTATGCTCGGACGTTCTATATATAATTAGTAACCGACGAATTTTTCTTGCGCGATGCAGGATCGATTGTCAATTGTGTCTGCGATCCGTGATGACATCTGTTGACAACTTCTGTCAATTGCTGCGTTTATTTGCTTGTCATCAATCTTGTATGTTAGTATGTGGATCGCCTGATAGGTGAAGTATTGTGGCGTCTTTTTTGTTTTTTTTTCACAAAATCTTGTGTAGATTGAATTTCTTACTATGCCTCTTAAATTTGATTGAAATCCGTCGATTAATAACGCAAGTTCCCCCGTTTCCCCCCCTAATCAAAAATTGCGAACTTGGGTGCCAATTTTCGTTAAAATCGGTTGGAAAATGGGACGAATGTGAGAAAAGACAGACGGTCAAAATAATTTTTGGCCAATCTCGAAACTGCACGCTTCGTCGCTTGGTCAATTATGAAAATATGACGCATAAGGTTCGCATCAAAATAACATTTGTTTTTTTTGGTCGTACCTATCTAGTAAAGACTTGGTTAGCGTGGATAACGCTGTAATTCTTCCGTAATAATCAGGACCTTAATCTGTTGCGAAAAGTTTACTCGGAGAACGACTGCAAACACCGCTAATACAGCCAGAAATTACCGGCGGCATTAATTCCCAGTTGCGGCGGCGGGCGGCGGTGTTTGGCAGCTTGCCAGCTATTCCCCTTCATTGCAATTTGCAACCGTTATCGCTCAGTCGGAGGAAACGCGTCGTGAATGGGTTTGGCCTGATGTGATGAGATATTTGAGATTTGTAGGTATTATGCTAGTCTGTACTCACGTAATGTGTAACGGGGATAATTAATAAGGCTAAGTCATCGGAAATAAGCAAAAAGAAGCACTTAGTATAAAAGCCAGGTTTGTGGACATTACACCAGTTTTTGTTTTGTTTTAACGGTCATAGTATTACCGAAGTTATGACCAAAACATATTGGCGATTTCCGAAACCCTTTGTAAAGGTGTTCGAACTTTTTTGTATGGAAGCTGGCATATCGACCCTCCGCCATTTTGCTTTTTTGAGGGGAGGGTGAGGGGGGGAAGAGGGAGGCGAGGGGACCTTCCCCCCTAAGTCTCAATTGTCGGAAACAACGGGTTTTTTGTTATGAATTTTCAAAAATCGCATTTTGAGGTTATTTTTTACTATGGGATTTTTACAGAAAGGCATTGTTTGTAGTATTTATGTTCAAAATCGCCTTAGCTTCGGCTACTAGGGCTCATAAAAAGGCATGTATTTAATCGCACATCAAAAATACTGATTTTCACAGCAAAAACACTTTTTATGTTTTAAGTATTTTTGTTGTTCTTACATGTTCAACGTAATACGAAGGATAAAGAGGGCTTCGCTTCGCTCACTCCCTTTACCCTTCACCTAAGCTACCGCAGTATTTTGCCCTGATATTTAATTAAATATGAAAGAATTAAATGAAAACAGAAAGGGCACATTCACGTAAACACTCGGGAAACTGAATGAATGACATTTGAAAATTGGCGGCATACTTTACGTTCCATTTCACCCAACTATACAATACGTTTTTGACATCTATCATGAAATACATACGGAAATAGTACAAATTGCGTTCCGTTTCAGGCATACAAAATAATATTTTGTTTTAGGTATTATAAATCCAAAACAAATTTCCGACAATTAAGACTAGGATAAAAGGTTCAAGAATATAGTCAACTATCCTCCTAAATAACTCGCGTTATTAAAATCAGGTGTCCTTGATCAAGACCCAACCCGAAGACATAGACGAACAAAAAATGACAAGTAACAATGTACCCCCAAAGTGTCACGTTACAGAGATATTTGGAGGTAAAGATCGACATATGAGTACAACGATCATAATTAAAAATAGACTTATTACGTGTGTATAGGCGTCAGATTGTATCTACATAAACGTTCCCAGGTTGATTATTATTATTATTACTGTTTATTGGAATAGAGTACTCTCTTCTAATAAAAAGCCGTAACCACAAAGCACGAAGCTGCAATATGTATTTCCACACAAGGTACACATCTGTTGTTTAACGACTTGTTAAGTGTTGACTCGGACTGCAATAGCTGCTAAGGAAATAACGAGATCCAATATAATGCATAATTCTGTACTTCGATTATATTAAGCGCTACTCAGACGCCACAGATTCACTGTTATTCAGCGTTTAGTAGCGTTGTACCTTATCAGCTGCAAAAGGCATTTTGTGGACACAAATAGTGCAGTTTTCTACATATGAACCTCTATAACGCAAACAGTAAAGATAAGAATAAGAAGAAGAATAATTCATTTATCAATCCAAGTTTTACATTGCGTGTTGTGTATGTTACCTAAATTGTGCTAAAGTCCTGTAAAATAGGCTACAGCTTCTTTACTGTTGTTGACAAAAATGTTGAATTGTTTTACACATAACTATTTATGATCAAATAATTACTTTTGGTAACAAAAATAAACTAATAAAAGAGACCAAAAGATAATCAAAAAGAAAAAGTTATAACTATAACTCTAACTTCTGGATTGTATTGCTATATGTGAGTAGTGTGGATGTATTGTTGCATCTAGATGTATGCATGTGCATAAGTAAGTGTGTGTGTGTGTGTGTGTGTGTAGGGTATGTATATGTGTGGTGTGTGTGTTTTTATGTGTAGTGTGTGAGGGTGCATGTTGTGTGCTTGTATGTGATTTCATATTTAGGTATCAAGTAACATCAGCCTCTTCATAAGTGCATGTTTCAATTCCTACATATTAATTCTATTTCATTTCATATCATGTGTCATTGCCATTTTGAATCTCTGTGTTTTGTTTTTATGTTGTGATTGTAGTGTGTTCACTGTTCTTATAATAAATGTTTCTTTCTTTTCTTTATTTATCGTATACATTTCCGAATCTTTGCTAATTTTATTATGGTGGCAAAGAAAGCTCATAAACCTATATGCAAAACAAGTTTTTAACCTTACAATTTCAAAAACCCCGTCCCTACGACAAGATTTATTTCAGTTGTTAAATTCAGCTCCTTATGCTTTTGGAAAATGGCTTGGGCAATAAAAAGCTGCCTAACGGTGAGCACCTGATAATCCTGGTATAGTTGTTCTTAGAGATATGGTCAGGAGCAGGTCACCTTCAGCACAGTTATCTGTGCCCTTTCAAGTGGCAGTAATAGTGTCAGCAAAGACTGGCACAGGGAGATATACAACATCTTTATAATAGGCGTGCTAGGTACATGTCTTTTGTTTAAAATTATGTCTACGAATGCGTTGGGTTTGCAGTTTTATGTGTAGCTTAAAAGAGATTATCTATAATAATACCAAGATATTTTATGTGTGAAACCATGTGACAATCCATATGCACTTTCATGTCCCTTGACTCAAATGACACTTTTGTGTTACGTAACTGAATGCTAGGTATTTTGGTGTTGTCAGAATTCAGCGTTAGCAGATTATTTCTAAGCCATTCATTGATTTTGTTAAAACCCATCTGAGCCGACTGAAAGACTTTGTCCCAGGTTGCCTTTCCAAATAAAAATGCTGTGTCATCTGATAATGTTATGAATTTGCCATTCTTGAAGGAAGATGAACACAAATATATATGCAAGAAACAGCGTTGGTTCGAGAATGCGTCCTTGTGGAAGGGATCACTTACATACTCGCCAATTTTAACAGTCTATGTTCTCTCATTGAGATAACTTGTAAAGAGTTTGAGTGGCAGACCTCAGACACCCAAGTGCTCAAGCTTGTCTAGTAGTAGCGGGACCGAAACGGTGTCAAAGGCTTGGGCCAAATCCATGAAGATTGTTAGACATTTCTTACCTGTATATAAGCCATATTCTATGTAATTTGTGAGTTCTGACGCATCGGTCGTGCTCTTTCCTATCCTGAAGCCAAATTGGTTTTCTGATATTAATTTATTTTTCTCAAGGAAATCTACCAACGATCTATTTATTATACACTCAAGTATTTTAGACAGAATAGGTAGAATTGAGATAGGTATATAGTTATTTACAACTGTTTTCTCACCGCTCTTATGAATTGGGATTATAACTGATTTTTTAAAAGCTGCGGGAAATATTCCAGTAGTTAAAGACAGATTACATATATGGGAAATAGGAGGAGCCAGCAAAAGTTTATTGTCCTTTATAATTCGCGTGAAGATTCCATCCCAGCCAGTTGAAGTATCAATTTTTTACGAGTTTATTATTTTGATGATGTCAGCCTCGTCTACCTTCCGGATAAACAATGATTGACATACACTCCCAGTAATAATGTTTTTAAATTGTGAGTTTAGTGGTTTGCTTTTCTGTGCTAGATCTCTACCTATGTTTGCAAAGTATTTATTTACCTTGTTGAAAAACTGCTTGAAAGAGGTGCATCAGATGGCACCAGAAGATCAGTAGACGGTGGATCTTTTATCTTGTAGATGGTTATTTGACTAATAACTTGCCATGTATTTTAAATGTTTGACTTAGCATTTTCCAGTTCATTTCGCTCAGATTTTCGCTTTACTATTTTCAATAAGTTATTGCAAAAATTTCTGTAGCGTATATGTATGTTGTCTTTATTACATTATTGTCTGGATTTTTTCTTAATTTCAGATGCATTCTGTCTCTGTTTTGTATTCACGGCAGCAGCCCAGGATCCACGGTTTCATAATTGTTTTTATTTTTGAGACAGTCTGTTGAGCGGTATATTTCTTAAAAATATTGGAAGTAATGTTTATAAATTGGTTCGTAGCCTCATTAAAGTCATTAGATTGAAGAACCATACTATAGACATGTTTTAAAAAAACTTGTTCTTCAAGATGTGAAATTCATTAACAAAGATATAATGCTCTATGCTGCTAAACGTTCACTTTTACGCCATTATCGGCTGATAGAGTAAACTCGCATATCAGGCAGCAATATAGGCCGAAATTGTACTAAGTGTGACCTTTTATGCAGTTACACAACAGCGCACTGCTATAGATCTGTGCACTCGTACCCGTCAATTCAGACCTGGGCTGAATAATTTATATCGGCATCTAGTCTGCTGGTTGAATTATAATTTACTATTAAAAGATTTATAAGCTACGCGTGGACATTTATAAAGCATTTAGCATTGAATGAAAGTTAACACTGATGACTCCTTTATCCACCATTTTTAAATACGTGACGCGTTATATTGTAAGGATTTAGCTTTAATCGATTTGTTTTTTTTAGAAAATATCGACGTAAAGTGAATTAGGTCAAAAATAAATGAATATGTTTACATATTACTACGGTCTTACATGTAAAATTAATATGTAAAAACTAATAAAAACTGTAAAAAGGGTGTATAATGGCACCCACGTGGCCATTATACACTCCGTAGAGTTTAAAGAGGCGTCCTACAACAGGAAACAGAACCACTCTCTCAACACTTTACTCGTAAGTTAGATATTTATTTATATACTTCCTTTTATCAGTTTTTCGTAGATTTGTGATGCTGATTGGAGAGTCCTGTATGTAGATGCCTCTTTTGAAGGAGCAAGCATGACCCCCATGTTTGGGACAACTGCCCTGTAAATGCACACATGATGAGTCTGCCGGCTACTGTTGTTGTTGTGTATGTTAAAAATAAAATTTGTTCCAAAACTAAGTTTATAACATTGCAGTATTACAAAACGATAATTTTACTATTCTGTATGGTATTTTGAATATGCGGAGAGGTTGTGGATGTTAACGCCCATCCTAAACGGGCAACCAGGGTCCCCATAGGAACACTATACTCGGATAAATATCGGCATGCGCAACGTGGTGGAGTGGTGCTTTGGTTTGAGGGCGACTCATGTAAATTCGTTTAAGCGGCGCCATCGCAGCTCGACTTACGATATGGCGTGGGAAACCAACTTATAATAATACTTGGTACAGTTATGAAAATGTGATATACCTTTTTTAGTTAGATGTTCTTCTTAAAAGTTTAAAGTTCAAATCATATAATTTATGTCATGTAATTTCGTAATTTCGTAATTTCTTTATTGTACTAAACAAAACAGACATACAGATAACTTATGATAGAAAAAACATGTACAAAGGCGAGCTTATCTCTAAAAAGAGATTTCTGCCAGCAAACCATGTTGGATAGGAGACGGAGATGATAGGTAAGGGAAAGAATTGCGCGTACAATTAAGACTATATTCTAATATAATACATATTACACATACATAAAACCCTATTGCTAAGTAATATAGACTACATACACAGTTACATAAATACAGCATATCAATAAATATCTTACAAATATACTAATAAATTAGTATTAACATTATATAGCTAAATAGAAAGTGAAAGATAGTGCTTCTTTAGTCGGTTCTTAAAGATATTCAGTGATGGACTGTCCCTGATGGTGCATGGAAGTTCATTCCACAGCCGTATAGCGCGGATTCTAAACCCGTGCTCGTAGGTTGCAGTGGAGCGTTGTGGGGCTTTAAGCATAGTAGCCATGTGAGTTCTTCGAGGCCTGCATGAAGAAAGAAATTCAAAGCGATCACGCAGGAAGTTAGGGTACCGAGGGTTCCACAAAATATTGTAGAGCAGGCATAGGATATGAGAGTCCCGTCGAAGACGAATCGGAAGCCAATTCAACTCCTAGAGCCAAAGCCAATTCATGTATTTCTAGAGCCGACTAGAATTACACTTACCAGCCGAACTTGCTTAGATAATGTTTTTTGTTACTGAGCATTCCCAAGTAAAAATGTATTAAACTGCTTACCCTCCGATCACAGCATTCAAACAGTTTCATTCCCAATTGCTGGTAAGGTTAAGACTGATCCATCATTTTATAGGCCTATTACATATACGAAAATATATATATTACGTATATGAAAAACTTAGATATAAATTAACCAATACCGGATTTTAATGAATAGAACCCAAATAAAGTCTATTCAGACGTCTTCAAAATTATTCAAACAGAATTCAATAAAGTTTTTAAATTGAAGAAAATCAGTGACTTCAACGGTAAATCTAAATTTATTGACTGGGAACGTTTGGAATTTGTAAAAGTATCTTGTATGACCTTTATGAACCAAAAACCTATAACTTTGATCGAAAATTACAGGACTATGTTAACAAATATTCCAAAACTTTCAAGTTGTTTTGTGGAACTGTAAAAACTTTACACATTTAAGAAAAACATAAAATTCAAATAATACAATGAAAACAGTTGGCAAATAATAAACTGTGAAACTGGAAAAGTGATTTTGGGGCAAAGATTTTTACCTAAAGATGGGTGATGATGTTATTAAATCCAACGCTGAGGTTGCTCGAGCTTTCGAAAGATTCTCCACCAATATACCCTTACTCACAACAGATCATCTAAATTCATCTTCAAATGAAGCAGAGACTTTAGTAAAAAAATATGAATAGTTGATTTGGAGAACTGCAAAAACTTTACACATCAATAGAAAAATACAAAAATCAAATAATAGAATGAAAACATTTTTTCAAATTGTAAACCGTGTTACAGGCATAGGTCCAATGGAAATTGATTTCTGCCTAAAGATAGGTAAGATGTTTGAAAAATCTAACGCTGAGGTTGCTCGAGCTCTCGAAACATTTTTCACCAATGTACCCTTTCTCACGACAGAGCGCCTAAATTCATCTCCATATTAAGCAGAGACTTTGTGAAAAACAACAACACTAGCGTCAGTAATGTATATTAAAAAATTTCATCATATATATCCCCAGGACATTGTCAAAAGATTAATAACTTAAAAAATACCGAAGACCTTTGGGGTAAATCAGTCAAAGTCATTGGTTCAGTGATTCTAGTTATAGGGGCTATTACTAGGATGACTTGTCACTTAGCTAATATATTCAATAAATGGGGTAACAACGGAGTTTTCCCAGATAGGCTAGTATATTTAAGTTACTTTCATATATTTTACTTACTTTCATGTAACTTGTTGTGGGGGAAAGCAGCGGATATTCAAACCATTTTTATTTTACAGAAAAGAGCTATTCGTGCAATTTCTTATTTAAAACAAACAGACTCCTTAATATAGTTTTTTTAAAGAACTTGTCAATAGCTAGTCACTTTATTTTTTTTAAATTATAATCTATGTACGTAAAGTATCGGCGAATAATAAAATACGCGTGTTCGTTCCAAGGTTTATTCTCGACTGAGGAAGGTGGAAACTACCCACATATAGTACAGTATCTTCCCCTTATTTACCCCCCTTTCATTTCTTAAAATAATAATAATAAAAAAACATTAAAAATAATAATAAACGCATACTGTGGGAACTTAATAGTTAAACAAATGCGAACTCAGGAACCAATGTACCACATAAAATACATTTAAATTATAACTAACTCATCTAACATTGAAAAAACTTTCACATATGGGCTGTAGACTTTTAAATTTTTGGCTTGTCTTAATATTTACGAATTTACACAAAGTGACGGCTACTAGACTACTAGCTAGGCTGTAAATATGTGTATAAAAAAATAGTTACCTACCAATACGTATATACCTAATACACAATACAACAAAAAATATAGAAGTTGTTAAATTTTATAATTTGGAGATTTCGTTAGTCGACATTGCCGTATCGGCCGAAAGGTGGTAGGTACAGCAGGGGTAGTAGCATCCAAAAGTATTTCGCTTGACGTAGTCGCGGGATCATCTTCCGGTACAGATGCGTTTGGCGTGACACTCGTTGTCGCCCTGCCAGGCCCTGCTTCGCTCAGGCTCGCCCGAACCTGTGGAGAAGTCGGAGGGGAGGCCCATACGTCCCCAGGTGCGTCATCCTGGCCAGGAATAATTATTTGAGTATCAACTGGCTGAGTTATTGGACTTACTAAGGAACTCCTATTTCGCTGTCTTAGCTGATCGACATGCCTATGATGATTTCGGCCTAGTGCATCAACAACCCTATAGTCCAATGTACCCACACGCTGTGCGACCGTACCCGGCGCCCAGCGGTCCATGCTGCGATATTGGCGCAACCACACCTGCTCGCCGTCCCGCAGCGTGCGCCACGCCGCCGCGCCCGCGCCCGCGCCGCCGCCACCCCGCTGCCTGCGCTGCCGCTCCTGCGCTACCTGCACTCTCGCCTCGCAGTCCGGTCGGAGCAAGTCGAACTTGGTCCTAAGTGGCCGCCCTAACATAAGCGAAGCGGGACTTTCGCCGGTCGTGCAATGTTCAGTGTTGCGGTAATATAGTAAGAACGTTTGAATAGCTAAATCTAAATTATGACGTTGCCGCATCGCCTTTTTAATCACCCTTTTAATAGTCCTGACCGCATTTTCCGCCGCGCCATTTGACGCTGGGTGATATGGCGCAGAGAACGAGTGTTTTATGCCCTGCCTATTCAGATAAGATGCCATTTCCCCACTGGAAAAAGGGGGGCCATTGTCTGTCACCAGTTGCCTCGGGATTCCCCATCTAGCAAACAGTTCACTAAATCTACTAATGACATGATTAGCGCTCGTGCTGGGTACATTAAATACTTCTAACCACTTTGTTCGAGCGTCCACTACCAACAAAAAGAGTTTTCCCTCTATTGGACCTAAAAAGTCAGCGTGTATCCGTGACCACTGCTGGGCAGGCCACGGCCACGGCGCAGGCGCCTGGCGCGGCGGCGCGTCCGCCTCCGCCGCGCACACCGCGCAACCCCGGCACAACGCTTCTACCGCCTCGTCCACGCCCGGCCACCACACATAACATCGTGCTATGCCTTTTGTTTTAACTATACCCATGTGACATTCATGCAAATCCTTTAAAACCTTTTGTGTACAAGCTGTAGGTATTACTACCCGGTGGCCCCACATGACGCAGCCAAGTTCTTCATAAAGCTCTGATCTGCGATTAAAGTACGGTTGGAGCGTTTTGTTTTCGTTGATTTCCGGCCACCCGGTCCTAATATAACCTAGAACCCTGCTCAACAACGGATCCATGCATGTTTGCTTCTTCACCTCATGGTAGTCTAGTAACATTTCATCTGCCACGAAATGAAGATGGCTTTGCTCTGGCATTCTTAACTTTTCGTTTCCTACCTCCGCCTGTATTGGCAACCGTGATAGACTATCCGCCCCGTTTCGTTTGGTATTAAAGTATTGAATATCATACGTGTATGCTGCAAGAATGACTGACCAGCGTTGCAACCGGCTAGCTGCCATAATTGGGATTCCTTGTTTGGGGCCAAAAATACTTACGAGGGGTTTGTGGTCCGTACGCAAGGTAAACTGTCTACCATACACATATTGATGCAGTTTCCGCAGACTAAATACAATAGCTAGCGCTTCCCGGTCTATCTGGGAATAATTATTTTCCGCTTGTGATAAAGAGCGCGACACATATTAAACCGGTCGTTCCATCCCCTCTCCGTCTACTTGTGTCAACACCCCGCCGATACCTACTGGGCTCGCGTCACAAGTGAGAATCAACGGTTTATTGGGGTCGTAATGAGCAAGTACTTCTGTACTCGTCAAAATATGTTTTATCTTTTTAAAAGCTGCTTCGCACTTTTGACTCCACTGCCATTGTACCCCTTTCCTTAACAACTCATATACGGGCGATAGGGTCGTACTTATGTTTGGTACAAATCGGGCATAGAAGTTGACTAAGCCTAAAAACGAACGTAATTGCGAAACATTGACTGGTCGTGGAATTTTTGTCACTGCTTCCACTTTTTCGGGGTCCACTTTTATTCCATCTTTAGATATTATAAAACCTAAATACTTTACTTCATCCATCATGAAATAACATTTTTGCTCTTTCAGCTTCAGACCTGCCTCTTGCAATCTCTTCATAACTTTTTCAATCAGAATTATAAGCGATTTCTCATCTGAGCTACCCAAAACTATGTCGTCTAAAAATACCTGGACATGAGCGATATCGTGTAACAACATTGACATAATACGTTGGAATATGCCTGGACTTGACGATAATCCATACACCAACCGTTTGTATTTGAATAGGCCTTTATGCGTGTTGATGACCGTTAAATTATTTGGGTCATCTAGTTCTATCTGATTGTATGCCTGTGAGAGATCAATTTTGGAAAAATACCTAGCTCCATTAAGGCCTACAAATAAGTCCTCCACTTTAGGCAAAGGATATTTGTCGATCAGCAAGACAGGATTTAGGGTTACCTTGTAATCAGCACAAATACGCAAACCACCATCAGCCTTGCGGGCCGGCACCAAAGGCGTAGCCCACTCCGAGGTCTCCACCGGCTCGATGATGCCGTCGCGTAGCATGCCGTCCAACGCCGCGTTTATTGTCTCCCGCAGTGCGTATGGTAGCGGGCGCGCGCGACAAAACACCGGCACGGCACCCTCGCGCACGTGCAGTGTAGCTTTACCCTTGCTGTACCTTCCTAGTCCTCCGCTGAATAAGTCCTTATATCTGTGGAGTAATAACTTTAGATCAGTATTTTCTCCAGCTGAGAGGTTGTTTTGGTTTTCCACCTGATCCGATCGAGAATAACTTCCTACCATGGGAATGTTTATTCCTAGCTCATACAACCAATGTCGGCCTAACAAAGAAGTCGTGCCCCCTTCAATTACGAACAATTCCAGATTCATGACAACTTGCTTATATACCACCTTTGGTTTGATAAAACCCAGCGGTTTTACTTTACTTCCGTCATAGAACTTTAACATTAAGGGATAAGGTTCAATGTCGTATGAACTATAATAGGTATCATACGTTGCCTTGCTAATGCACGATACCGCCGAACCTGTATCTACCTCCATTTTTATTTTCGCATCACCGACCATCAAACACATGCTCACCGGTCTATAACTGTTCAAACTGAGGTGATGAAAGTCTTCCTCCATGTCCGAGGAATCCTCGATATGATTATAGTCCCGTTGCTGCGGCGACTCCTGCGCCGCGTCCACGTGATGGACGTTTCTGCTGCCAAACCGGGAATGCGCTGGTCCAGGCTGTACCGAGCACTGCCTACGTAGGTGGCCTCGTTGCTTGCATCTGCTGCAAATGAACCGTCCGCCCCGCACACCGTGCAATGCGCACCACCTTCCGATGTCCTGGTCTGTCGCTGGCTTGTCCCTGTACTCGAGCTCGTCACGGCACATGTTGGCCTTCCCGCGCGCCGGCCCGACGATGTCGTGAGCGCCAGCACCGGCGCGGTCGGCGTGGGCGGCGGCGCGTTGGCCCGCCCGCCCAACTCCGCTCGATCCACTGCCGCTGCGTCCCGCTCCGCCGCTTCCAGTGAGCAAGCCATTTTCAAAGCTGTGGCGTACTTCAGGTCCTCTTCGGCGAAGAGCCTCTGTCGAGTGATGTCACTACGTAACCCGCACACAAATTGGTCACGCAGGTTCTCTTCTAAAACGCCTCCAAAATCACAATCCTTCGCTAATTTCTTTAGCTCCGTCATATATTGTGACACAGATTCCTCCGTCAATTGTCTTCTTTGACGGAATCGATAACGTTCAGCCATTGCTGATGGTTTCGGGTGGAGGTGATTACGTAACGCACTGACCACGTCACTATATTTCATAGTAGACGGTTTCTTTGGGCTGACCAGGTTACTCAGCAACTCATAGGCGTCCTCGCCCATCACCGCGATAAGAGTCGGAAGCCACAATTCGTCTTTCACATCGTTAACCTTAAAATACATCTCCAAACGTTCCACGTACATGGTCCAATTACCCGACGACACATTGAATGCCCCAACCTTGCCGATAGACATTTTTGCGTTCCAATGACTATCTAGATTTCCAGACACTCCACACACTAATAAAATGTTCGGTATAACTGTTCTTAGGCACTTTTATCCTCGTTAGCCATTAAAGTATCAGCGAATAATAAAATACGCGTGTTCGTTCCAAGGTTTATTCTCGACTGAGGAAGGTGGAAACTACCCACATATAGTACAGTACGCAAGAGCCTCCATCATTTTTCAAACTTAGCGATAGCTGTAATGTTTACCTAAGAAATAATCATAGACTTGTTGCGCCCCGGTTTGGACTCGCGAAGGTTAGCAATTCTTTCAAGGATCAGTGCATACTCTAATACAATAAGATACCTCTGAGGATTTTGAAATTGCTATTAGAATTTTTTTAAAAGCATGTTAAAGCGACTTTGTCGAAAAGGGGATTATTACAATGTTCAAGATTACTTAAATGATGGAACTGTATTGTAGCGTGTCCCGAGATTATTTTTTTGGATTTCCATAACGCGAGACCCCTCAAAAATTGCGTTATAAGTTGTAGATTACCATAAAAATAATAAAAGAAATATTAAAAAATATCTTGAGTGAACTACCGGCATTTTTTTTCAACAAGTTACTTAATTGACCCAGTCAGTCTATATCGTCTATTCTATTTTGTTTATATTATTCCCCTTTTATTTTGTAATTACAATGATAGTGGAACACTAATTTACGATTTGCAGCCAACGACATGTTGCTACCAGCGATTAATTAGTTTGGATCGAACTCGCGAATTTAATTTTTTGACTTGTTTTTCTCACTCCTACCCTACACTACAGTGAGTCAATTCGTCTCATTTCTATTGCGATTGTATTGCTGTAAGGTGTCATTTTGCACTTTATTGTTATAAACTACGTGGTTTTGTTACATACAATAATGGGTTCAAGATGAAGTGAGACAACTTGTGCTATATTTGGACCATATAAAGAATTTGACGCCAGTTACCAGTGATAAGCGACGTTATCAAATTCATTTTACTAAACATGAACTAAAACTACAGAAGAATGGGAAAGACCCTTCTAACACTGAAGTTTTTTCAATCGTTTCTCAAAAACTTGATACGATTTGGACCAAAGCCTCGATTCCCATCGTTTCCATACAACGAGTTACCCAATTACTGAAATCGTATTTCGACAAATACCTGTCATTGATAAGATATCCCAAAAATAAAAGAAATTATAGCTACAACAGCAAAGTGACGTGTTTTTTGGAATCTTCGAACAACAAACTCTTCGACATTGCTGCTTTAAGTGCACTTTGTTTAACACTTGTTCCTGCATAAAATCGAAGAAAGTTCCTATTACTGAGAGAGATTTTTTACTGGACCAAAGAAGTTATAGAAAAATGGAAATAAGCGGTATGGACACAAAAGAAACAGCAAGACTTTTAAAGAAACATCAGAGACAAGAAAAGTTTAAGCGGATAGAACACACATGTTTACCAAGTACATCACAAGAAACCAATCTTGATCCTGTACGCGAGTTGCCGCCCCGACCACAGTTGCCTGCAACAGAGCTTTCTCCGAATAGTGACGTGCTTGTAAATGAGACTCCATCTTTTTTAAATCGTAACTTATATCGGTTTTTTAAATCGTGCGATATATCAATTAGATGCTAGAGAATCATTAAGAGAAAAATTCAAAGAAACTAATATACTTACGGTTACCTGTCAATAGATATACGATAATATCATACTGGGTAAGAAAAAACGTAGTTTTTTTTTTTTTAAAACTGTAGGTGATAGCCATACAATTAACACTAGAAATAGAAACAGGTTAGCACTACCATTATTTAGACTAAGTAAAATAGGCACATCGTTCATGGGGCACTGTATTCGCTTCTACATTAAAATACCAAAGGAATCATTGATGCTTCCTGAAAAGAGGTTCAAAAACTTTGTTAAAAATTAGCTGTTAAGAAAGTCCTATTATAGTACTAAGGTATACTTAGATGACAAAACTGCATGGTCCATACCATCTCAGCGCACAGAAATTCGGCGAGGGGCGATGGATCAAGTCTATCACTCGCTGGCGAACTTCCTTAGACCGAAACCAGTACCTGTTGTGAAGTCACTTTTTTATTAATAAGGTATGGGGGAGATTCTTGCCGTCATTGTGGAGGTTGTCGCACGTGTTCGAAATAGATAGTTAAATTTAGAGCATTTGCTGACTCTTCCTGTGCCTAGAATTTATCGTTATTTTTGTGATTTGTCCGTATTAGTTTTGTGTTTGTCCCTGTGTGGTGGTAAGTAGGCTTAACTCTATGTAAATCATGGAGACGGACGTTGTCCCTCCGGATATACCTCCTCCCATAAACGACTCGGTCAACAATGTTTCCCTCTCTCCTCCTCTCTTCCTGTCAGCTGAAGCCAACTCCCAATCTCCCCAAAATACCCAAGATACTGTGTCCCGCAAGCGTGCTGCGGATATTTCCATAAACCCAACGCCCAAAAAAACTGTCACCGATGTTTCCTTGTCCCAACCATCCATTCAAACTGTGTTTACAGCAGAGTCTTCTTCACTGAACAAATACTCAGAAAAAGACAAAGGTCCATTTATTGTACATGTGGTCTGAATTGAAGAGGAGTCCTCCTCAGGTCTCACTATGAGACCAATCAAGTTCGGTCAATTTCTACATCGAAATAATGTTCAAAACATTGCTCAAGATGGAGTTAAGAGTGTAGGTCGCAACCGGGTTGCGATTCAGTTTAAGTCTGCCTCTGACGCCAACTCATTCTTGTCTCACCCAGCATTAGCCACAGCCAACTACAAAGCAACTGTACCGACTTATAATGTGACCCGGATGGGTATAATTAGGGATATCCCTGTGGAGTGGAGTATGGAGGAGGTTGTAGAGGCTATTCAGCTCCCCCCTAATTGTGGTCCTATCATTAAAGCCCGCAGAATTAGTAGAAAAACAAAAAAGGACGATGACACTGTATCATATACCCCGACACAATCAGTTGTTATAACAATCTCAGGACAGGTTCTTCCAGAAAGAATCTACTGCTTTTCTAATTCTATTCTGGTGGAGCAGTACCAGTTCCCTACTATTCAGTGTTGGAATTGTTGCCGATTTGGCCATGTCAAAATCCAATGCCGGTCCAAGCCACGCTGTTTCAAGTGCTCCCAACCCCACGATGGTAATACCTGTGAAAAAACACAGGACTCCTGCCTCTATTGTTCTGGCCCACATAAAGCCATTGATAAGTGCTGCCCTGAATTTCACAGACAAAAAGCCATCAAGATCATCATGTCACAAGAAAGTGTATCATATAAAGAGGCATCAATTCGTCTTCCACCACCTAGAAAATCCTTTGCAGATGCTGCTCGCTCTTTCCAAACAGTGCCCCCAACCCCAACTTCAAGCCAATTTATGGCCCCTTCCCAATACCCAAAGACTGTATCACACCGCAAAACTGTAGTTACAACAAGACAACCCAGATCTGATCATAGACAGGGGTATGACCGGAATGCTCACTTAGAGATCACTAACTCACCCCCTTCTTCTCTCCCTAATGGTCATGCATTCCCTTCTCTACCACCCAATTCGTCCCAGCCTAATGAAAATCTCCTTGAACTTCTTCTCTCTACCATTATCAATCTTCTGACTAAGTTCAGTGATTGCCCATTACCGCCCAACGTGACACAAGGTCTTAACCAGATCTTACAACTTGTTAACTCTTCTCATTCCCAACAAAATGGCCAGCATTCTACAGTGGAATTGCAGGAGCCTGAATCCTAAAAAATCTGATCTTATTTATTTAATAAATAAATATAAACCTTCTGTTATTGCCCTATCTGAGGGTTGGTTGCTGCCTGGTTCTCGCTTTCGAGTTTCAGGTTTTACCAGCCTTCGGGAGGACAGAATAGATGGTTATGGGGGTGCCATTCTTTTCATTAAGAAAGGCATCCCTTTTTCCAGAATAAATCTTCCCCCCCCATAGTGTTAACATTGATATAGTTGCCGCAAGATGTTTTGACGCCACTTTTATTTCAGCTTATATTCCTCATCCTGACTCTTCCAATCTCCAGGAACTGGATAGCCTTATTTCTTCCCTTCCCACTACTCTTATTATTTTAGGCGATCTCAACAGCCACAACCAGTGGGGTAGCTATAGGAATGACTCTAATTCTTTTATTATTTTAGATATCTTAGATAAATTTGACCTCTGTATTCTAAATGATGGTCGCCCAACACGTAGGGTGTCCCCGACTCAGGATCCCAGAAGTGCAGTTGATCTTTCCCTCTGTTCCTCAAATTTAGCTTCTGGCCTCTCTTGGGATGTTCTTTCTTCCACTTTTGGGAGAGATCATTTCCCAATTTTAGTCCACTTCCCTAATAAGTATCCCCCAATAAAGAAATTCGATCCCCTACTCAAATATAGACTGTCTGGCGCAGACTGGGAAAGGTTTGCCAGAGAATGTGACTATAGGATTAAGTTACTCGACCCTGTTTCTCCCCAAAATTCCCTCAATGTTTATGCAAAATTCCTCGAAGCAATTGTTACCAGTGCTAACTCCTCAATCCCATTAAAGAGACCTCCCCCTGATAAGATCCGTTCACCCCCGTGGTGGGATCCTGAGTGCACTGAAGCAGTAAATAAAAGAAAAGAGGCCGAGATGATGTATGCTTCCAGCATGACTACAGAGAATTTTATCAACTTTAAAAGAATCTCTGCCATGGTTAGAAAATTGCTAAGTAAAAAGAAGCAATTAGGTTGGTCAAAATTTTGCGAGAACCTATGTCCTCGTTCCCCAGCTTCTCTTATCTGGAAAAATATTAAAATATTTAGGAGTTCTTTTTCCGCCCCTAACTCGTCCTATAGCGACCCCAAAGTCTGGTTGGAGACCTTTGCTAGTAAATTAGCCCCCCCTTCTGCTCCGTATGTTGATTGTCTGCCGCCTATACTCTCCCTCCAATCTCCTTCTCATAGATTGGATGAAGTATTTTCGGAATCCGAGTTCAATCTGGCAGTAGATAGTCTAAAGGACTCTTCTCCTAGTTTAGATGGCATCCCGTATTCTTTTATTAGAAACTCTGGGTCCGAAACTAAAAAATACTTTTTACAATTAATTAATACTTTTTTCTCATATGGGTCTCCTCCGGAAACATGGAGGTCACAAATCATCATCCCTATATTATAACCTGGTAAGGATTCTACTGACGCTGCCTCTTATAGGCCAATAGCTTTGTCATCTACTCTCTCTAAAATTTCTGAGCATCTTGTAAAAAATCGTTTGGAATGGTTTGTAGAGAGTCAAAACATTTTACCTGAATCCCAATTCGGCTTTAGGAAAAATAAATCCACAATGGATAGCCTAGCCATACTGACCACGGATATTAGAATAGCTTTTTCTAAAAATAAATCGGTCGTGGGAGCATTCTTAGACATATGCTCCGCCTACGACAATGTACTTCTTCCTGTACTCAGGCAAAAAATGCTCCATCTGAGTATTCCAGAGAGGTTAGTCAATTTCATCACGAGCTTACTCTCGGACAGATCTGTGTTGATTCGCAACCAAGACCATTATCTGTCTCCGCGGTCAGTGTGGAAAGGTCTTCCTCAAGGTTCAGTCCTGAGTCCTCTACTCTATAGCATCTACACTTATGACCTTGATAGAGTAGTTACCTCATTCTGTAGCATACTGCAGTATGCGGATGACTTAGCCCTTTACTCTTCTTTGGCCTCGATTGAGGAGGCTGCCACCAGAGTAAATTCTGCCATTATTTATCTCGAGGATTGGCTGACGGAGCATGGTTTGTCATTATCGGCCTCAAAGAGCAAAGTTGTTATTTTCTCCAGAAAAGTCCGTTTCCCGAATGTGCACATACGTATTAATGGCCATGTGGTTCCAATTTATAATTCCGTAAAATTTTTAGGCGTCATTTTAGATTCTAAAATGAATGAATCTGCACATCTTAACTATGTAATTAAAAAATGCGAAAAGGGTATCAACGTCATGCGATGTCTTTCCGGTACGTGGTGGGGATCACATCCATATTGTCAAAAACTGATCTATAATGCCATAGTGCGCAGTCATTTTGACTATGGAACTTTTCTCCTTGAACCTTGTAGTAAGGCTGCTCTTGAAAGCCTTCAGAGAGTGCAATTTAAATGTCTACGCATCATTATTGGTGCCATGAAATCATCTCCCACGAATGCCTTACAGGTCGAATGTGGCGATCCTCCTCTAAATTTACGTAGACAGTACCTTTCGGACAGATTCTTTTATAAGGTCATCCCACTTCAAAATCACCCTCTTTCACCTAAAGTCAAACTGTTAAGTCGGCTTGTTTCGAGTTGTAGATATTGGTCCCATAAGGACCCTCCGTGCCTTGTCAAAAGTCTCCGGAAACTTGTAAATATAAATCAACCTTTATATCAATGTAACATGAATCCTCTCTTCAGCACGAACTTTGATGCTCTAATTCATTCTCCTAACATTGTGTTATCCCTTGGAATTACAAAATCATCTCCTGATGCCAACTCCTCGTTTAATGAAATAGTAGCTTCTTCTTGGGCAGACTAGCTCCTCGTTTTTACCGATGCCTCTAAACTTTCAGAGTCCGGTTGTGTTGGTGCTGCGGTCTGGATACCAAGGTACAAAATCATTCTGCATTATAAATGCCCCCCTCTGTCATCTGTATTTACTGGCGAGTCGGTTGCTATTCTGGAAGCTATCCTATATGTCTTATCCCATAAATTAAATAAATCCATTATCTTTTCAGACTCCCTTATTTGTCTTCAAGCCATCTTGTCAAACCAGTTCAGATCAAAAATTAAATTCCCAATTATATTAAAAATTAAAGAATTGTTGTATGACTGTCAACGTCAGGGATTGGAAATTGTGTTGGCTTGGATCCCTGGTCATGCGGGTGTTACGGGAAACGAGGAGGCCGATTCCTGCGCGAAAAATGCTATTGCCTTGGGTGGCTCTGAACATTTCCGTAATTTCAGTTCAGATATATGTTCCATCTCTAAAACTCACCTATATAAATCATGGAACGAGGCTTGGCAGGCTAGCCTTCAGTTCAAAGGCAAATTCTATGGAGAAATCCAGGATACGATTCCTTTGAAACCCTGGTACTTCAAATTCCGCGACTCGAATAAACGCACCACATCTACAATTTGTCGTCTTCGTTTGGGTCATTCCTGTACTCCGGTGCACCTGGCTAAAATTAGGGTCAGGGATAACTCTCTTTGTGAGTGTGGTCTTGCAGAGGGCTCTGTTGATCACATCTTTTTTGAATGCCCTAATCTTAACGTTTCCTTGTACAATCTTCTTCCTCCTTTCATCCCCAGACCTTCCAATTTCAAATCTCTATTATCATATGTAAACTCCCCATTTATCCAAACCCTGGGTAATTTCATTAATTTTAATAACATCAAACTCTAACTGTAGTTGTGTACCTGTTGTAGACTAATTTAATTAAACTAACAGTATTATATATTTATGTATCTATTGTTTTGTCCTTTTTTCTAGGTTCCGGAAATCCTCAGATTTTCACCGGAGAATCCTCAGTATCATTCCGTGCCATCGCCGATACTTTGACACTGGCAGAATCATCAAAACGATGAAAGCCATTAATTAGGAGAAAAAAAAAGGTATGGGGGAGTTTCTTTCCGTTTCTTCTTGACCCCGAGGCCCACCTTCCGAAATGATGTAGTCTTATTTATATAATAAAATGTACTTGTAGCTTTAAGTAAGTATAATTTTGACGTTGAATAAGATTATTTATTTATTTATATTCAATAAAAAATTGAATCTGAATCTAATCTTATCTAGAACCACAGATATCGAGAGATAGGCCCTTGAAGCTAAGCTCGTATCGGAACCAGTGTCGCCGAAAACTAAGAACAAGCACACACACATCTACACCACTCATACATCAGTCCTTACGCTTTTATTGGTCAGTGCAATGACATGCACCTATCGTCCGAATACACCCACACTACCGCAGGTACACTAGTAGCCGACCTAGTGTTGGGACATCACATTGACAGCGAGTTTCATCGAGCGATTATAATTTATAGACAGATACCCGGCATAGATACCAATCTATGCCGGGTTGTATAAATAAAATAATGCATTGTTTGTTAATATGACATATTTATTTTACAAGAAATACCTATTACTATGTATACAGGCTGTAACACATACGGGGTGACAAGCCGAAAAGGGTTGTTTGGGACATGATTTTGAACAACTTTCTCAATTAATCTGATTTGATCAGATTAACGTTATTTTTTACTTCCCCATACAAATGAGCTGACCGCTCTGCCCAAAATGTCCTGAAAAGTGAAAAACTGATCAAATCATTTTAATGAGAAAGATGTTCAGAATGATATCTTTAACAACCGCCTTGTGGCATATATATCCTTTCTGTGAAATCCTGTACAGTACTACCTATTGACCAGAAAAATGTAAATATTTATTAAGAACTTCCCGTTTTGACAATTTAGGCGTAGCATTTTTTCCTAAGTAATGCAGTCTTATATTAGTATATCTTTCCATTACAGCATAGTAATATTAGATGATTATCTATTGGGTTTTGTTCGAATTGGTGAAAATCTATTTCTTACTATGGATTCAAAAACTTCATTCTCACTATCACTATCCCCATCACTATTCGTCGTCTCTGCGTGCGTGTAACAGTTCGCCTACGTACCTCGACGCATATTTACTTTCGTATTTAGATAAGTGTGAAATATTCATTGCGTATTAGCTTGGCAATACGTAGTGAAATTAAGATACAAAACAAGCAATGGATAATAAAACTAGCTAGAACAACATGACATTGTCACTTTAATGATCAATTCGTGACGTATTTTTCGTGAATGATTTATTTTCGTAGTAATGTTTATTTCTTGTGTTTAAGAAGAAATAATAGTTGGAATGAGACTTACAAGTGATATGTTACTCCGCCGTTCTTTGAGTTCACAATCCCGCTTCTATTTTTGCACGTGGGTATTGCACAGGTCGGCATTTTCGAAAAACAGCGGAAATGAACGGGCGTACCACGCCCCTTAACCTATCTCTCGATATCTGTGTCTAGAACACTCTGGCGCTGCCAACAGTAGCTAAGGTTTGTGATCGGTATAGACTATCAACGCAATCTGCGGCTGCGGTTGCGCCGGCGGTCTTAGCTGACGTAGGATTGGTATCTTCCGAAAATCTAAGTCTTGTTATTGATAAGAATAAAATCCACAGAGCTGTTTGAACCAAGGCCAGCAAAGTTGCTGTTGCTATTGTAGTTAAAAGTATCTACTTTGATGGTCGAAAGGACAAAACACTCATAAACGATAAAATAGGCGATCGGTACCACCGCAGAGAAGTTTTGGAAGAGCACATTTCAGCTCTCACAGAGCCGGGATCGATTTATTTGGGACACGCGTCGCCAAGTCGTGGCAATGCCAAAGCAATCGTCACTTCTATCATATCTTTGTTAGAAAATCAAGGGTTGAACTTGGAAGAGGGGATCTGTGTGGGGTGCGATGGTACTACGAATACAGGTTGGAAGGGAGGTGTCATCCAATACCTAGAAAACTATTTGAAGGAACCATTGCAATGGCGTGTTTGTATGCTGCACGCTAATAAATTACCGCTTAGCCATTTGTTTATCTCTCTGGATGATAGTGTAACGGCATAACGGCTAAGGTCGAGCCACCGCTATCAGTATCTATGATCGTCTATTCTATCTACCCCAAAAAGAGATGTCCCGATTCAGCTGTAAGATTTGTAAGTTAAGAATGATAAGTCTGAATTTCTCGTTCGTTGAGAAGTTCGTTAGGCGTACAATAGTCGAACGAAGTTTGGTTCAGGAAGTTACAGTTTCCAGTTAGACAGAGAAAGCATATATGTCCGCGAGCCGGTAATTCGCATCAGTCAGCGGTGTATTGCGCCAGATCGATCGTTGTTATATTTTATGTGTGATGGTACCATTTATTTTTTGTATATATGGGCGCTTGGAACTTCTTTTAGTGGTCGACCACAATTTATAATATTTGTTTGTGATATCGTATAGATATCCGTCGTAGTTTTACGACGTGAGTACTCAATGATATTTCATGTGCTCGCTAGTAGCGGCTTGTGGTGGTTCCAATTATATAATTAGTTCACGGCAATAACGATCCGAAAAGACCGGTTTACACAATTGCGATTTGATTTTCCGAAATGGGTTCTGAACTAGCGGTTACCTCAAAAGGTCTGTAACGTTTTGAAACCTTCAACTCTGCGCAATTTGAGCTGGATGTTATCGAAACGTAGTCATTAGCGCTTTAGGAGATCTAACCCACACCATAGCGAAATGCATACTTCGGTAAATTCCGATCTATGAATTCCACTAGCCACAGCACGTCCTCGACTGAGCCTAATCATATATATTTGACTCAGCCTACACATTAGACCTCCAGCGAAATTTACATTTAATTTAAAGATGCAACTTGAATCCAAACTGACCCAAGGCAAAGCAAAACCACCTACCCGGTCCTAAACAATGAACTTTAGACTGTAAATTGATCTCTTCGCGCGTCCTCGACAACACTCAAATGTCAAAATATCAACAGGATAGGTTATCTGTGTTGACACCGGTTTGTTCTGAATTTGCACTTTGTTCTGAATTTGTTATTTCCATCCGCGGAACCTCATCGATCAAACAGTCTCCCTATGCCCAGCCAACCTAGGTTTAGCCGCAACTAAACTCCTGTCTAGCCTAGTCTCAAAACCTAGTGTTATACCACGTCCATTATCGACACCACTCGAAAATGGTTGAGTTTGATTTGAATGTGCTTGTATGTTTAATTACTGTGTGTGTGGGAATTTCAAAACTCGCTACTCGAAGGAATGAGGAGAGGATTAGCCCGCGAATATCCTAAGAGCCAATCCAGGAACCCTATGGTGAAGGAAAAAGGAATTTAGGGTCGCTCCAAGCCCAGACTCAGACTCAGATAAATTACCTAAAAGTTCTTATCTAACGACCCAAAGATAGTTTTGGAATTTGGGGTAGGTTGATATAAAGGATAGGAACCGAGGTATATCTCGGCGCTTCAGACACTCACGAAAAACCACTGAAACTTCGCAATCACAATTCGTATAGTTCTGACGCGTAACACGGCAGACCAAAACTGTTTAGAACTCATGAAAGGCGACTGTCACAGTAGCTAGACGCTGAGACTAAATGCTCTCCCTTCCCCCGCAATCGTATTTATTACACCCCACATGTCTGAAAGAAAAAAATGGCGTCCTTTGCGAACACGCTCAGCCCAAGCGAAGCTTCTTATCACTAACTACACAGGGTCTAATTTCAACCATGCCATGCAGATCCGCCGTTCTACAAATTGTGTGTACGCATATTCACTATGATCAACCGTAGGTTATCACTCAAGTCATTCGGTATGGCCGATACACAAAATCTGTTGATCGCTGACCATAAAGCTTGTTGCGATTAATTAAGCCTTCCCGACCGCTAGCGCGCGAAGCAAAGACCACTAGAATGCTATTCATAATAGTCGTCTCAAACTCTCCATCTCATACCAACCAAACGCAATTGTAAATTTGCAATCAACATAATAGCTTTCTCCGTATCGTTCCATAATAACCTTCCATTATTAGTTATTCATATTTTATTCAGCGCGCAGCCAAATCGGCTCTGATCCCTACACATCTCGCAGGAATGCGACAAAAAAACATGACCTGTAACCTTCCTCGAACCATCCCACGCGTCGGCTCATTGTTTTTTGCTAACTTGCCCCTGAGCTACTCAAACCCCAAACGTTATCTGAACCGATTCTCGTATTCAAAACAGCGCGGCGTTGGGCTAGCCCTCTGTCACGCAAAATGAAGTATCAAATGTACTGACTCTCGTGTACCATTACAGCCCCCTCCCAGACCTTGAGACACTGTTTATCTCAGTTAAACATGGCGCAAGGATCTCATTACCACTATGCTACCCATGCTTTGTCCACATCTACTCTATATGTACGGACATCTCAAATCATGTACACAGACCGATGAATCTGTCAATTATGTATATAATATTTACACAACTCGATTGAGCTCTCTCCTGTCTTATCTTATTTATCTATCTAACTATACAACCTCGCTTACCCGCAACTTATCCTAATTCGTATTACTATATATTATTTACAATTTTGTTTTTTTGTTTTTGTTCCTTTCTAAACCATGCCAGATCCTTAAATCTACAAAGTAGTTACTCAAATGTACAGCTTACAGCTTAATTATATAACTTTTATACACTATCTTATTTATTTACGCCCTTATTCGTCCTCACATAATACCTGGCTATATTTATAGTATTGAAGTTACCCAATATCTCATTTGAAACCGGATCTACTAATGTATAACAGTTCGGATATACCACTGCCGAAATAACATTAGGCCCTTTATACAACAATGAAAATTTCCGCATGATTTTATGTTCTTTATTTGAACGCACAAAAGTCTTAAGTTTCACATAATCACCTATACGATAGACTTCTAACTTACGCCGTTTGTCTGCCTGTCGCTTACGTCGTTCACTAGAACTTTTAGAGTTTTCTATCGCTACATTCCGCACCTGTTCCGTATCTCGCGCACTATGACCTAATAACCATTCATCGCCTAATTCCTTGTCAATAGTTAATGGTTCCCGCCTACCAAACGCTAACTCATGAGGCGCAAAGCCTGTGCTTGTGTGTTCGATATTATTGTAGCAATTTTGAATGTCCGGTAACACGTCGACCCAACTACGATTACTTCCGCCGCAATAAGTTCTAATTAGTCGACCTAGCTCGCGATTCACTCTTTCTACGCTATTAGAATTTGGACAATACACCGACGTATGAGTGACCCGAATCCCCAGCTGTTTGAGACCAAATTCCCAAACTTTCGATATGAACTGTGGTCCTGAGTCCGTAATTATAGTTTCGATAGGTATTTCCCTATGAAATCTCTTCGTACAAGCGAGCACGCTCCTACCTGTAGCTTAACGCATTGGATATAATTTTATTACTTTACTGTACACGTCTTGAATCACATACATATATATTGATATCCGAATTTACCTACGGGCAATGGCCCATAAAGGTCCGAGAAAACTTTCTCACCCAACTTATCCGCCAACACCGGTGTTCAGGCTTCTCGGCACCTAATGACCTCGCAGGGGCCCATCAGCTACGAGGTAGCGTAGCGATCAGTTGCCAAGAAGTGTGAACGTCGGCGATTCACCGAGCTAATGTAAATGTAGTCGATCTAACCTGGTATGTGCTTCGGTCCCGTCAACCTCCTGTCTCTCTGCAAGGCCCGGGTGCACCCTAGGCTCTTCTTGGTAGACAGGTTCTTCAGCCAACCAGGTATGACTGGCAGGCCAGCTTCGATGAGCACAGTGTTCCAACACAGGTTATGTTACGTGGGAAAACCAATCGGCCACGTAAATGCGAACTTTATCTGGTTCGGAGAACCACAACACACTCAGCTATATAGACAATCCTGAGGGAACCCCGAATACATTCCAGATGGACTGCGATTTAATTTCACTACCAATACGCGTTACATTGCGAGGGCTTTCGTCTGTCAGTTGTCAAAAAACTGCAAGGTTGGCAGCAACGTCAAATTCAAAATGGCCGTTCCGAAACCATCGATCGAATATCGATTTGGAATCGAACAATCACCCGCCCGGACAGGCACCCACCTGTCCCCTAATCTACGGGCAGCCGAGACAACGTTGCTACCGCTCGTTTTAGAACAGAGCCTCCTACTAGAACCTCCGCAGACCGGGGGGTCCCGTCCTTGCCAGGGAACAAGTTAACAATGCGCCCCCTGCGCCAACGTAGTGGCGGTAGGTTAGCATCCTTAACCAGAACGAGGTCACCAACACTAGAGGGGCTGGTTTTGTCAGTCCACTTAAGGCGCTGTTGTAAGATATGCAGATACTCGAGCGACCAACGCTTCCAGAAATTCTGAGTAAACTGCTGCAACATCTGATACCTTGACAACCGATACAATTTCACTCCCTCGAAGGGGTGCTCGGGCAACGCGTTAAGTGGCTGTCCTATCAAGAAATGGCCTGGGGTCAGAGCCTCCAGGTCATTTGGATCCGAGCTGAGCGGACACAACGGTCGCGAATTGAGAACGGCCTCGATCTTACAAAACAATGTCGCGAGCTCCTCAAAAGTCAGCGCGGTCTGACCTACTATACGCCCCAAGTGCGTCTTAGCTGACTTAACTATGGCCTCATAAATCCCACCCCAGTGGGGGCAACTCGGTGGGCTGAAGGTCCACTGTATACCCCGACGGGAGAGGGCCGTTCCAATATCCACTTTATTTACATTCAAAAAGTTGACTATCTCTCGTAAGTATCGTTCCGCACCGACGTAGTTAGTGCCGTTATCAGAGCGGATCAAAGTTGGAAGTCCCCTTCGAGAAACAAACCTATCCAAACAAGTAATGAAAGCCTCTGTCGAGAGATCAGCAACGAGCTCGAGATGTACCGCCTTGGTGGATAAACAAACAAACACACATAAGTACGCCTTGTATTGCTTAGCGGTACGCAATCGTGAACTCTTCACCATAAACGGTCCGGCAAAATCCGTACCAACAGGTACGGTCTGACCTCATTCACACGATCAGGGGGCAAGTCCCCCATGAGAGGTTGCATCGTGGCAGCCTTAAGTCGATAACAAGGCATGCACCGAAACACGATGTTCCGTATGACACGGCGGGCAGATAAGATCCAAAACTCCCGATGGAGCGTGGCCAACAACGCGTTACAGCCGGCATGCGCGTTTTTAATATGACGATCAGTCACCAGCAATTCAACTAACTGTCCCCCCTTGGGGAGCAGAAGTGGGTGACGAGCCGAATACGACAGATTCGCATTGCGCAATCTTCCTCCTACCCGAAGTAACCCGGTCGAATCAACAAAGGGGTTGAGACGCGCGACGGCTCCCTTCAATTTCGAACGTCCACTTCGTATAATCTCCAATTCTGCCCCAAACTTCGAGGACTGTACCAACCGGACCAAATTCAGTAGCGACTCGTTTCGCTCTGCCGGAGTCAGAATAGGGTTTAACGTTCGCTGATCGCGAGGAGTACGACAATTTCGAGCGAATCTTCTAATCCAAGTGGACACGTTTATCAACTTGTCAAGTGAGCTATACCGGTCCAGCAGAAACCCGGCGTCAGGGTCCTCAGCCTTCTGGGTAACATGCACGGCCGCTCTGGGGCCATGATCCGAAGATACTACTACATGGCTGTGGGGCCAGTCCGATTCTCTCCTGGCAAGCCAGGGTGGTCCCCACCACAAATGGTGTCTAACGAGTTCAGGAGCCCGACATCCCCTGGATGCACAATCAGACGGGTTCAATTCTCCTGGTACATGTCTCCAGGTCAGTGGGACCTCAGACGACACAATCTGGGAGACACGGTTCGCAACAAAAACCTCTAAGTTATGGACCGAAGCCTTCAGCCAGCACAAAACAATCTGGCTGTCCGTCCACGCGTACACCGTATCCTCCAAAACCACTGACCCACGCAACACTGTTAGAGTGTGATTCAAAAGTTTGGTCAAAAGAGCAGCCCCGGACAGTTCCAGTTTTGGAATCGTCATCCTTGTCCGAATAGGCGCTACCTTGCTTTTTGCCAAAACCAAACGCACGTCGACCTCCCCGGTGGAGGTGACGGTTCGCAAATAAACCGCTGCCGCAAACCCTCGTTCAGAGGCATCACAAAACCCGTGAAGGGTTGCCCTGTAATCCCCAGCAGGGACCAATTTCCTCGGCAGCGATACATTATTTATGTCCGATAGCGAGGTGAACATTCGCGTCCAATCAGTCAACAAATCACCTGAGAGGTGGGTGTCCCAGGTCAACTGAGCCGCCCATAGCCTTTGCATAAAACATTTGAGAGAAAAGGTGACTGGAGAAATCCATCCATTCGGGTCGAACGTTCTCGCAATCGTTGACAGTACTGACCGCTTCGTCCAGGCCTTCGGTGTTTCTAAAACCACCCGATAGGTAAACTCATCATGGACGGGCCGGTACTGAATTCCAAGCACTGACAACATGTTAGGGTTGTCAGGATTCTCAAAAACGTGCGGGTCTTGTTGAAACTCATCTGGGAGACCAGCCATCAACTCAGGGGAGTTGGACATCCACTTGCGTAGTTCAAAGCCGCCTCGTTCCAGCAATTGAATGAGCTCGTCACGTTGGTCCAGAGCTTCCTCTACACTGGCTGCCCCTGTGCAGACGTCATCGACGTACAAATCTTGCTCCAGGATAGCGGCGGCTCTAGGATAGCTCACACGGTCACGCGACGCCAACTCCCGCAGGGTACGCATCGCCAAATACGGGCTAGACCGTAACCCATACGTGTTCGTGTTTAACTCATAGACCTTGACTGGCTCGGCCGTGGTCTCACGCCAAAGTATCAACTGATACCTTCTGTCAGCCGGATGAATTACCGTTTGCCTAAACATCATCCGAATGTCTGCGACAAATACAATCTGGTGCCTCCGAAAGCTCGTGAGAATATCCGAAATATCACGGCTCAACTTGGGTCCCGAATGTAGACACTGATTCAGGGACATCCCGTTCGAGGTAGGTGCTGACCCATCAAAAACAACTCGAATCTTGCCGATAGGGGTTCGTAGGACGGCATGGTGTGGAAGGAAACAATGATCCTCAGATCTCCAGTCCACACCCGATACCGACATGTGTCCTAACGACTCATACTCCCTCATGAAATCAACATATTTTTGTTTAAATACGGCGTCCCTTGACATCCTACGCTCCATCGACTTCAATCTCGTCTCAGCCATCTTCCTAGATTCTCCTAGTGGCGGTCGATCGGCCCTGAAAGGCAGTCGAGTTACAAAACGACCAGAACGAAGGCGACCAGTACTATTCTGGTAAAACAACTCGCACTCTTCTTCGTCTGCGTCGACTCGACGAACGGTGGGAGGTTCCTCTATCTCCCAGAAACGTTGGATAGCGTCTGACAACGCTGAGCCAATAAGTATGCCATCTGACTCGGCAGGCCTAACCATTGGCAATGCCGGACCCATGATCACGTGACCAAACTTAGTATCCACAGCAATCAACCCGTCCGGCTGAAGAACTCGCCGATCCGACAACAGAAACCTACCCAGAACGTCTGCTCCCAGTAGCAGGTCGACCGGGGCTGGAGTGTCAAAATCGGGATCCGCCAACTTGAGTCCTGACGTCAGGAATCGAACGGCCGGATTCAACTTCACCAAGGGGTGTTTGCCCATGACATGCGTCATTACTAAAGCTTGCACGGATGTTTTTGTCAAAATGTCATAACGTGGAGAGAACGTGATCACCGATTGACCAACTACATTCGTGACCGTAACATTCCCCACGCCCCGTATTGATTTATTATACCTATTTACCTTGAGGCCCAACCGTTTTGCTAAATCGTTCGATACAATGCAGCCCTGAGCTCCAGAATCTAATAGGGCGCGAACGTATGTTGGGTTGCCCGCCAAATCCCAAACAAGCACAGAGGCGATCGGTAACACCACCGTCTCCGGTTGGGGGGCAACCAATGGTTGGGCCGCAAATTCCTAGCGAGGACCCCCGGGGCCCCACTGTGCCTGTAACCGATCAGGTAGGCAGCTATACGCCAGAGGGTCCCATTGTACAAATGGCCCACGCGCCGGTTCCATTGCCACCCTACGACGCCCCCCGAAGGGGGGTGGGCGTGAATTCAACCGTGGCCGCTCCATGAGCGGGGGGGACATCACATGCGACCGACGAGGACGAGGCGACGAGCGGGGCGACAACTGAGGCGGCGTCCGAACCGCATCCGCATAGCTCGAAGGTGTCCCATGCCACCCGCCCGTTACGGCCCGCTGAACACACCCAATGTCCCGCTGAGTCGGATGCTGAGTCGCAACCGAAAACTCAGGGCCCCCCATGTGATGACCCTGAGTGCGGCCCTGCACCCCTGGGTGGCTGCGTGCTTGTGGCCCCATTGCCCGCTGAGTCGGATGCTGAGTCGCAACCGAAAACTCAGGGCCCCCCATGTGATGACCCTGAGTGCGGCCCTGCACCCTAGTACCGCCCTGTGCACGTGGGGACATTGGCCCCTGAGTTGCGCTCCGAGTCGCAAACGAATTCTCAGGGCCCCATGCCGTGTCACCCTGGGTACGGCCCTGTGGTGGCTGTTGGCCGGACCGGTTCATGTACAACAGATTGTTGTGGGCCCCACCACAATATCCGCACATTTTTGTGCGCGTGCAGTACCTAGCCATGTGTGGCCCGAGGCACAGGAAACACCAGCTCCGCTGCTTGGCCATCCGGCGCCGTCCCAGAACCCTAAGTTCCCCGAACTTATTGCAATTGGCCACAGCATGGCCAATCTGCCTACAACATGGGCAGGTCTCACTATGTGGGGTCAATGCACTTACAGTCCCATATGACTGCCGGTTGGTGCGGTCCTTCCTCGTCGGAGAGCCCCTACTCACAGCGCTCCCGGCAGCTCTCTGTGGCTCCGAAGGATGGGTGACCGTCAACCCCAAATTCTCTGCCCGTCGAGCCTCTTCTTCCAAGAATCCGACCAAGTCGGAGAAGGCGGGCAGGTCCTCGGCCGACCTCCCGTGAGACTGTTCGAAACGAGTCTGCACGTCAGCGGGTAGGCGGGAAAGTACAATGTACAGCAGTAGGTACGACCATTCACCAACCGGAAGTCCAAGATTCTCTAGAGCCTTGGTGAGGGACAACAATGGGTTCAAAACCTCCGTCTTTATGGCCCCGACCTTGTTCACAACCGGGATACTAAACAAACGGTTCAGTTGGGCATCGGCCAACCTCCGTTTGTTATGGTAACGTCTGACCAACAATTGCCTGGCCGTTTCATAGTTACCCTCCGTAACTGTCAAATGAGCGACCAGCTCCCTAGGCTCACCCCTCAATGCTGCCACCAGCTGAGCCATCTTGACAGACTTGGTAATGTCCGATCGCATGTGCACCAAACTGTCGAACAGATTGATGAAGCTCATCCATTCACCGGACACTCCGTCAAAAGTAGGCATAGTTATGGCCGGTAACCTGGACCCTGAACCCTGAAGCGGCAGAGGTGCTTCAATGTCACCACCATGGCTGGACTCGCGCTGTCTACTTATGTCCGCAGCCTTCTGCGTGATAGCAGCTGCCATCTCCATACATTGGTCGACATCCCCTAGCAACCGTGACAGCCTGTCAGGTGCGCAACCATCAACTGATTCCGCCTGCGCGGACAATTCGAGCACCCTATTGTAACGTTCCTTAACGTCCATAGACCGCTCCAATACCACATCATGCCTATCTAAACGGTCTATCAGACCGTGTGCGGAGGAAAACCATCTGAGTTCCTTAGAAACACCCTTCTGGATTTCAGATAACGACATGATCGGAACGATACTTACTCACAATTTGCAGTAACTCAATTTTATTGGACCCTCCAGTCTACAACCCAAACGAGGGAACCCCCTTAAATGCATTTTGTGCCGAAAACGGCACAACAACTTTGTTCTCTATTACAACGTCAAACTGTTGTCTAACATAATGTTGCCTGATACAAATATTTTATATGGACACTAATGATCAAAGAAAACAATGTTTTGTCGATGGACATGTCAGCCATTTTCAACAACCTGTCAAATTGTTGATGAGTCCGTTGTCTTTGCGTTTGGTGAAATTTTCATTTTTCAACCGAAGATAATCAAGAGTATTTTGACATATATTGGCGAGAAATAATATTGATATCGCAGGTATGTTCGTCATTTTATTTTGTACATCAATATTTGTGTGAATTTCCTAAAAAGTAACATGTAAAACGACAAAATTAGAATTGTCCCGAAAACGACCCATCATGCATGTAGGGTATGGTACATTCTATGTACTTGGCTTATGATTTCTGATAATTTTTATAACTTTTGCTCTTTTGCTGCTTGGTTTGAGTTTGCTTTTGTTTTGTTTTTAGCTATGAAAGATAAAAATTTGGAAGAACTGCTTCGCCAGCTAGAAAATGGCGAAATTTCCGAAGATGACGCCGAATCTGATGGTGACGAATTAGAGTTCTATGCAAGTCGCCGGGAACTTTTGGATGAATTAGAAGCTGATGAAGGAGTTGATGCTGCTGAGAGTGGTGAGCACTTCAATGAAGATGATCAACCTTTGGTTGGCGATGATGGTGCTCTTGGCTGTGATAATGATCCTCCTTTACTCGTAGATGTCAACGCCCCAAGCACTTCTCAGAGCTCAAGTTTCTTGTTAACCAGTCGAAATCTTTTATGGAGAAAACGGAACCTGGTTTTTGATGAAGATAAAATAGCTTTCATAGGGTCTGATGAATTCCCTAGTGACATCATGGAGCTAAGCACGCCGTTGCAATTTTTCAATTACTTCTTTACTGATGAGTTGATTGAAACAATTGTGAAAGAATCAAACTCATACGCAATACAACAACAGCCCAATCGAACTGAAATATTGACAAAGAATGATTTTCTCAAATATGTGGGTATTGTTACTTTCATGTCTGTCTACCACTACCCCAACATAAGATCATACTGGGGTAAATTTGGGTTCAACCCAATTCGAGAAGCTATGGCTGTCAATAAATTTGAAAAGATAAGAAGAATATTACACTTCAATGATAACACAAAACACCTACCTGTGAGCCATCCAGATCATGATAAGTTGCACAAAATTCGACCTGTGATAGATCACTTGAACCAAAGGTTTTGTAGTGTACCTATTGCACAAAGATTGTCCATCGACGAACAGATGTGCTCAACCAAGGTGGGGCACTTTTTGAAACAATATTTGCCTAATAAGCCTCACAAGTGGGGCTTCAAACTATTCGTGCTCTGTAGCTTGCTTGGCTATGCGTACAAATTCATTATATATGCTGGAAAAGAAAATGATGACAGGCTTCCAGGTGAACCTGACATTGGAGTGGTTGCACAAACCGTTATAAAGCTGCTGAGAGTGGTCCCTCGCCAACGAAACCACATTGTGTACTTCGATAATTATTACACATCCATACCACTGCTGTATTTTTTAAAAATGCAAGGTATCTATGCACTAGGTACTATTCAAAGAAATCGTTTAGGAAAAACATGTAAAATACCGTCCAAACCAGAAGTCATGAAAAGCTCTGTGCCGAGAGGAACGTACGCAGAATATACCACAAATGTCGACGGGGTTGAGGTTACTGCAGTCTCTTGGAAAGACAACAAACAGGTGGTTCTTACATCAACATACGTTGGAGCTGAACCTGTAGAAAAGATAGAACGCTATGATAAAAAAGAAAAACGAAAAATCAAAATTGATTGCCCAAAACTAGTGAAGGAATATAATGCGCATATGGGAGGTGTGGACCTAATGGACGCCCATCTGGGTCGGTATAAAATTCAGATCAAAAGCAGGAAATGGTACATGAGAATCAACCATCTTTTGGATCTAAGTATCATCAACGCATGGATTCTCTACAAGCAGTACGCAGTCGAAAAAACACCCCTAAAAAAGAAATTATGGATCTAGGCAGTTTCCGATCAGAACTAGCGGATACATTATGTAAATACTCCACACCTGTTGCAAGGGGTCGTCCAAGCTCAAGTTCTATGCAGGAGCCTCCTTGTAAAATAAGAAAAGGGAAACCATGTCAAGCTTTGCCCCCATTGGATGTGATACTCGATGGAGTGGGACATGAACAAATAAGAATGCCCGACAGACAAAGGTGTATGTTCCCATCATGTAATTTGAAAACAGTCACTATGTGCAGTAAGTGTAAGGTACATTTATGTGCAAAGAAATCAAAAAATTGTTTCAATGAAATTCACAAAAAATGAATGTACTACTCGTACCTATTATTACTCAAATGCATGCAGTGCCGAAAACGGCACATGATGTTTTTTGGCTAAAATAAATAATAACACGTAACTGAGATTTTTTTAATTATTTTTCCATAATTCTATAGCTAAATTATATGCTGAAATATATTTTTTCTAAAAAAAAAAATGTTTCATGCATTTAAGGGCTAAACCACAACTTAAACAATGCTGTTTTCCTTAAACAATAGGAACCGAGTTTTATATCTATATAAATTCTGTAAATACAATTTAGTTTCCCTTTATCATTATAACACACACAGATAGTCAATATTAGTTCAAGTTATAAATTGCTATAAACTGAAAACAATGCAATAGCCTGCTATCAATAGATGTAACTGCCTATGTTAACCAAAACATTCTTCAATAGCATTACTAGACCACTAATAGATTGACTAACTGGTAATTCAATGCAATTTTAAATTCACCTACAATGTACCTAAGTTGAGTACCTACTATTCTGAGTCACATCTCAGTACAACTGGTCATTTAGGGAAAACTGTAATATCTGTCTGTCTACTACCAGACCTATAGCTTACAATACTACCAATCTATGTGGATATAGGAACAACACCAAGTTAGCTAATAACCGCCTATACCTACAGATTGATAGTCCCAAATCGTGCGTTCCTGGAGCCCTTGACGGCTGCAAATCTCAGGAAACCACGCTCTAGCTACCAAAATTGTTCAGGCTTCTCGGCACCTAATGACCTCGCAGGGGCCCATCAGCTACGAGGTAGCGTAGCGATCAGTTGCCAAGAAGTGTGAACGTCGGCGATTCACCGAGCTAATGTAAATGTAGTCGATCTAACCTGGTCTGTGCTTCGGTCCCGTCAACCTCCTGTCTCTCTGCAAGGCCCGGGTGCACCCTAGGCTCTTCTTGGTAGACAGGTTCTTCAGCCAACCAGGTATGACTGGCAGGCCAGCTTCGATGAGCACAGTGTACCAACACAGGTTTTGTTACGTGGGAAAACCAATCGGCCACGTAAATGCGAACTTTATCTGGTTCGGGGAACCACAACACACTCAGCTATATAGACAATCCTGAGGGAACCCCGAATACATTCCAGATGGACTGCGATTTAATTTCACTACCCTAACCAATACGCGTTACATTGCGAGGGCTTTCGTCTGTCAGTTGTCAAAAAACTGCAAGGTTGGCAGCAACGTCAAATTCAAAATGGCCGTTCCGAAACCATCGATCGAATATCGATTTGGAATCGAACAACCGGTGTACAAGGACCAACGGTATTGTTAGTACTTGGTTTGACCTTTTGACATATGTCACAACTTCTTATCACCGTGCTAATCACCCTACTCATATGAAGAAAATAATATCCGTCCCTCATCAGTGCCAATATTTTATATCTGCCGTAGTGACCTATTTCTTCATGAATGTGTAAAATTAGTTCCTCCTGTAGTGATTTCGGAATTACTAGCAACTGTACGTTCCGCTTCGGCACGTGAAAATATAACGTATCACCTACTAGCTTATAATTATCAAAACCTCTCGTTCCCGTATCTACCACCCTACGTCTGATACAACCGCTAATTCCATTTAACCGCTCATCTTCGCTTTGTAATCTCGCAATGTCCCGTAAACTCGAAATAAGACTTGCGGTATTCGATGCCTGAAACCAGAATATCCCCGGCTGAACATTTGTACTGTCAATCAGACCTCCAGGTCCCGCTATTTGCCTGCTTAGCGTGTCGGCAATTTGATTATCAGTCCCTCGCACAAATTCTATGTCGTAATCGAATTGCTCTAAAAACATAACCCACCTAGTTACGCGTGCCGCCAATAAAGTCCACGACTTAATGAACGTCAAACTTTTATGATCAGTTCTAATAATAACTTTTTCTCCCCGCAAATATATCTCAAATCGCTTTAAAGTGTATCCGTATCAGTAAACGGTATCGTAAGCTCATATATGCTATTCAATTGAGAGGCAAAGAATTCTTCCATACTTTGACCTTTCTTAGAATCAAACTTCGCAGTTAGGAATCTTTGTTTAATTAATTCCTGTTCATTATCACCCCAGAATACCTCTCTGAAATCTTTTTCAAAATCTGAATAGGTTCGCCATGAGTCTCTGTATATGCTCATTCGAACTTTTGCAATTCCTACCAAACTATCCGTTGCCCATATCAAAGCCCTAGAACTATCTCCCGAGACTTTAATCACATTAATGAACACAAAACAAAGTTATTGCCGGTGTTAAATAAACATGCAGAGTTGGTTAGCGATAGGGTAGGTCGGACAAATAAATATATACATGAGATAAAAATGAGAGATGAAACGCCTTTCGTAAAACGAAGCTATCCCATACCGTTCGCATATCGCGATAAAATAACAAAACGATTGAAGGAAATGGAACAGATAGGTATTATTAGCAGGCAATCTACGGATTTCAGCAGTCCATTGACTTGTGCACTAAAGAAATCAGGGGAGGTCCGTATCCTGCTAGATGCACGACAATTAAACACGGGAATGGTTGGGGAAGTTGAAACTACACCTTTAATGAGTGAGATATTGCAATCGGGGCGCCGAATAAGCTACATAGGGGTTATTGATATCAAAGATGCGTATTTTTCTATACCATTATCAGACGAATCTAAACGATATACGGGTTTTGTATATCAAGGAAGAAGTTATGTTTACAACGTTTTACCTCAGGGGTTGAAAACCAGTGTGGGTTCATTTTCGAGGGCGATGGACTTAATTTTAGGGCCAGAGGTTAGGTCATATTGTTTAAATTTTGTTGACGATTTGGCAATTTTAACTGAGGGTGATTTCGATCAGCATTTGTCTCAAGTGGACACGGTTCTGAGTAAATTGAAAGACGCGGGCTTCACATGCAAACTAAAAAAACGCGAGTTCGCACAAAAAAAGGTCAAGTTATTGGGGCATATTTTGTCTACACAAGGTTTGCAAATGGACCCGGACAAAATTGAAACACTTAAATTATATCCGTCACCCAGAACTGTCAGGCAATTGAGGGCGTTTTTGGGGTTCATAAATTACTTTAGGAGGTTTATAAAAAATTTTGGAACGTTAACACAGCCCTTGTACAATTTATTACGGTCTGGAGTCAAGTTCGTCTGGAGTGCGCAGGTGCAAAGTGCTTTTGACGAGATAAAAAAACAATTCTTAGAAAGTATAATTTTGAGTCAGCCATTGGCGGGAAAAACATATTATGTTCAATGTGACGCCAGCGCTATAGGAATTGGGGGCTATGTTTATCAATTAGATGATTCGGGCCAGGAACGAATTATAGGGTTCTGTTCGCAGGCATTTAAGGGAGCTCAGACTAGATGGTCTGTCAGTGAACAGGAAATGTATGCAGTTATATACACTTTAAAGCGATTTGAGATATATTTGCGGGGAGAAAAAGTTATTATTAGAACTGATCATAAAAGTTTGACGTTCATTAAGTCGTGGACTTTATTGGCGGCACGCGTAACTAGGTGGGTTATGTTTTTAGAGCAATTCGATTACGACATAGAATTTGTGCGAGGGACTGATAATCAAATTGCCGACACGCTAAGCAGGCAAATAGCGGGACCTGGAGGTATGATTGACAGTACAAATGTTCAGCCGGGGATATTCTGGTTTCAGGCATCGAATACCGCAAGTGTTATTTCGAGTTTACGGGACATTGCGAGATTACAAAGCGAAGATGAGCGGTTAAATGGAATTAGCGGTTGTATCAGACGTAGGGTGGTAGATACGGGAACGAGAGGTTTTGATAATTATAAGCTAGTAGGTGATACGTTATATTTTCACGTGCCGAAGCGGAACGTACAGTTGCTAGTAATTCCGAAATCACTACAGGAGGAACTAATTTTACACATTCATGAAGAAATAGGTCACTACGGCAGATATAAAATATTGGCACTGATGAGGGACGGATATTATTTTCTTCATATGAGTAGGGTGATTAGCACGGTGATAAGAAGTTGAGACATATGTCAAAAGGTCAAACCAAGTACTAACAATACCGTTGGTCCTTGTACACCGGTGTTGGCGGATAAGTTGGGTGAGAAAGTTTTCTCGGACCTTTATGGGCCATTGCCCGTAGGTAAATTCGGATATCAATATACATAGTCAGGTCATAAGTTCTGTCACATGTGCAATATGAAATAATTTAGACATGTTTATTATTTATGTAAACATTTATATAGCAAAATGAACTTTATAAAACATAGATTCTTATTCTAATAAAGTTTATTCAAAATGACCCCCGCGATTTTGAATACAGGCCTTTATTCTGCGCGGCCAGTCGTCTATCGCAGCACGAACGAGGTCCATGTCAATATCGGCGGCTGCCTTAATCAAGGATGCCTTGAGTGACTCCAAATCAGGATGAGGCTTTGACCAGGCCTTTTTCTCCAAGTGTTGCCATATCTTGTAATCTAACGGACTCAAATCTGGACTGGAGGAGGGCCAGTCTTCGTGCCGGATGAAGTCAATTTCACTCGCCGCCAGCCAGTCTTGTGTGCTTTTCGCTCTATGAGCTGGCGCAGAATCTTGCTGGAATACCCAGTGCCTGTTATTAAACATGGTATGAGAAACAGGTTCCACAAGGTTCTTGAGGACTGTATTTTGATACACAACTGCATTCGTTTTTACGCCTTTCTCACAAAAATGTACCTCAGTTAAGCCCCAATAAGAGACTCCCAACCAAACCATGAGCGAGGATGGAAAATGACCTCGTTGGACACGCGGAATACGGTTGCTCGCTTCTTCACTGCTGTGTGCGTACACCTTATTATTTTGTTTGTTGTAGCTCTCTTCCACGGTGAAAATTTTTTCGTCCGAAAAAATAATTTCCCGATGCTTTTTTCCCGCGTACCGCTTCAACAAAGCGCGGCATCTCTTCAGTCTCAGGTCCATTAAACGAGCGTCCAAATGATTTCCTGTTTTTCTTCGATATGCCCTAAGCCCTAAGTCTTCATTTAACACCCTTTTCACCGTGGTCATGCTTAACCCAATCAGAAGGGCCAACAGTTTCTGCTTACGTATGGGATTTCTTTGATTTCGCGCCTTCACAGCTTTTATCACTGCTGGAGTCCTAACAGAGCGAGGGCGACCACTTCTTGACCTGTCATCTACACTAGAGTCTTCATTGTATCGTTTTATGGTACGATAAACGAATCTTTTGGTTATATTCAAATTTTTCAGTAAGTCGAAAATCTGAATTGGCGCGTAACCGCAACGATGCAACGCAATAACTGCGACACGGTCTTCTTTAAGTGTCCACTCCATATTTAAAAATGAGGAAAATTCTAAAAAGTACACATTTTTATTTTCATGAAAAATTCGAAATTCGAATTCAATAAACATTTTTGTGGCCAGCGTTCTAAATTCAAAAGTTTTTATTGTGTGACAGAACTGAAACTGAGAGAACAGAAACGGATCAAAAGTATCTCTACGAAATTTGTCATGCTGTGTTGGCTAGTTCCTGTTCCATTGAGCTCGCGAGCCGCCAACCTGAAAAAATGGCGCATTCGAGATGGCTCACAACTGCCAATCGCATACTCAGACTTAAAGTAAGTACTATATCGCCGTCAGATAATTTGCAACTGCTTATGAACCACGTTGTCAAAGTTTACGCTCCTGTTTGGTTCCTCATCTAACAAAAATCATCATTTAAAGATGGAGCCAAGCATATTTTTCAAATGGTTATATACTCTCGATTTTCACCTGATAGTCAGAGATCTCTTGTAGATTCAGTGATCGAAAGAAACGCTTTCTTTGCGCACCCAGAAAACTTGCTTGCTGCCATGTTATTCGACGTTAGAGACCATATTCGAAAGCTTGCATCTCGCAAAATATTAAAGGCCAGAGAAACAGAAAAGAGCAACTCTCGCAGGGTATTTAAAGCACCAAAGCTTAACTTCTTTGCGCGAGATTACATTGATATGATATTTTGGGAAGAGTGTGAGATATCAGCTCCACCAATTCTGCGTATCTGACGATGAACTTAGAAAAGGACAGAGCCTCGATATAGTTGACTTTCCCTCTCACACACAGGCAGTAGAAAGATGTGTCAAATTAGTGTCGGAGGCTTCTCAAAGCGTCACGGACGCTACAGCTCGGGATGGTTTAATTAGGAACAGATTAAAATCTCGCGCGGAAATGCCTAATAATGGGCACAAAAACCAGTTCCACTTTTAAAGTATTCATTGATTATTTGTCTCAACTGTTGTAAACTTTTCTGTGATTCAATCATGGGATTTTGTACCCTTAAATTTAATAAAAACCATTTAAACGTAATTTTTGTATGATTTCTAATTTATGTTAGGAACCCCTTAAAATGACAAATTTGCGAAACTTTAAGGACCGGAAGAGGCCTCAAGATCACAGGTATTTAATAAAATTTAATGACAATCGTAATCTCTGTGTCAAAACGCAACTTTTGATACCTCTTGCGTAGCCGTAACTCAATAAAAAAGCTGTAAATAATTTTGTAATTATTTATTCGACGACCCGAATGGCCGAGTAGGCAGTGACCCTGCCTACGAAGCCAAGGGTCCCGGGTTCGAGTCCTGGTGGGGCCAAATATTTTATAAATGAAAATTAAGTTTTGTGTTCCGTTTATTTTACTTTTTATTGAAACTCCAGCTTGTGTTTTTCACTTCAATGTTTGTAAGTTTGTATTAGTTATTTTGTCCAATTTTTTCCCAGCAAGCCCAGTATCCTGGGTTCAGGCAAATTTGTCTGATTATTTTTTTAGCATCGACTTTTAGGTTATTTTAATTTATTTATATTTTATTTAATATTTATAATATCATATCTAATTTATGGATACCTACTACTTTGCTGATAGCTTCTTCTCTTGCTCTTATAGTGATGCTTCCGTTAGTGCGGGAAGCGTTGGTTCATCATTAGCGGATGACTCGCTGCCTTAAAACTTGAAGCGGGTATTATCAAACCTGGGCACACTTCAACGTTGTGCATATGAATGCAAAAAGCATTCACACCAGCTATGCTGACCTCCTTGTTAATTTTAGCGATCAGGTTAGTGATGCATGGTACTCTCGTTTTGGAATATTTTCTCAAACCATCACTTCCTTCCGCCATTTATTAAATGGTAGAGATTTAACCCTGCCAGGGTTAAATCTCTACCGGAACAATAGGACGGGAAATGCTGATGGCAGTGTAGCTAATATACCTACGTGCCGACTTTCCATTCAAAGTCATCAGCCAGTCGCCATGCCTGTACTCTGGTACCGCTGAACACCTGTTCTTGGAGATCTGCTTGTGTCACAATAATAAAGTCCTCCTGGGTAATGGGTGACTATTATAGATCCTCTCTTCGCATTGACTATTTTAACTCGTTTGAAACCCTCGTCAATGAGCTGACTCCTCTTCATAGCGACACCCTAATTCTCGGCGACTTTGCCTTCTCAAAAATAAAGGTCGATCAGCTAAGCTCAAATCTCTTGTAAGTTCATTTAACTTACACATCCTTCCCCTGGATGCTACTCAATTTCAATCACACTGCACCCCCTCTCTTCTAGATCTGATGATTACTTCTATCATTTCCAAGGTTGCTGTGCATGGCCAACTTAACGCCCATTTCTCCTATCACGACTTCATTCACCTCTCATTCAAGTAAATTCCTTGACATAAGTAGCTTCAAGGGCATGGATCTTAACTCCCTTAAATCAGACGCCGCCCCTGTCGACTGGTCCCCTATCGTTGGTAGCGAGGCCGTTGAAGACAAAGTCTAGAACTTTAACTCTGTTGTCCTGAACTTGTTTGATAAGCACGCTCCGGTCCAGAGGGTTAAGGTTAAACTCTTTCCTGCGCCGTGGCTTACTGACACCATTAAGAGTCTGATGGCCAAGAGAAACCGTGCCAAGAGTAGATATAAGATGGATCCGACTGACGAAAATCTTTTAATTTTCAAACACCTCCACAATCGTTGCACTCATCTGTGTAATGATGCCAAACATCGTCATATCTACGAGTGTACTGAGAGCTATACTCCAGCACAAGTTTGAAAATTCTTGAAGACTCTTGGTGTAGGTAGGTCTCAGGACTTTGCTTCTAGTAATGTCGACCTCAACATGGCCCCCATGGCCCTCCCCCTATATCCGCCAATGTTCTCCCCAGGGATAGTAATCGGAGATCCCATACGGTGTCTCTCCTATCAATTCCTCGGCATAAAACTACCGCTTACGAACACTCAATTAGGTTAAGGGCAATCCGACTCTGGAACGCACTTCTCTGCACTATAGGGATAGTCCCTCAATTTTCACTTTTAATAAAAGATTGTAATATGTATCATATTTATGTATGATATGTATATGTATGATATTTTATTGTTTACATATCTGCATGCTATCTATTGTATTTTATTTAGTTGAGACATTTATTTTATTCCTAGTCCTATTCCTAGACTTCCTCGGTGACTAACGCAAAAGTCGGGCCAAGGCAGGAACAGGACAACCGAGACGTGATAGGACCACACAGCGCCTCACAATTAGTAATAGCGTTTTCTTCAAAAAACCGCAACGACGCTGGACCTGGATTTCTCCGGATAATAAAACTAAAAATGAAATAGATTTTGTTCTCTCTTCCGACAAACAAATTATAAAAGATATTTCGGTCATCAACATATTAAAATTTAGTTCCGACCATCGGCCCATCCGTGCAAAAGTTAAACTTAACTTAAAAATACATAGAGACAACTTGTTTAAAAACAAAATTAAAAGGTCGTCAAAACACACTTTTAAACAAACATGAAAGTTTCAATCTAGAGTTCAGCAACTATTTTAAATACTTCCCCATTGATATAGAAGACACAGAATCACAATACAATAGCATGAAAATGCCATAAAAACAGCTAGCAACACCATAAAACAAGTACGGGCAAATAATAATAAATTAACAAAAGGTACTAAGTCCCTAATACAAAGAAGGGAATCATTGCCCAAATGCTCACCCCAATATAATAAATTAGATCGTGATGTAAAACGCAGTATAAGACGAGATATAAGAAATCACAATACACACATGGTAAAAATAGAAATCGAGGAAAACAGATAGATACCTTAGAGTAGCCAAACAAGGAATCAAGAGCAACAAAACCTGGATCACACGATTAATGGACCAAAAAGGTGTTACGCAAGGCAACAGAGATAGAGTTATGGACATTTGCACATCATTCTACAAAACATTATATTCTGACCCACTAAAGACGGACCCAACCTTTGATGCCGAATACTGCTATCCAGATACCATCCCTCCCATCTCAGGCTCTGAGGTCAATCGTGCTCTTATGAGTATGAAATATGATAAAAGCCCCGGAGAAGATAGTATCACGACAGAAGCATTAAAGATAGGAAAACCCGCATTATTTCCTCACCTAACAAACTTGTGCAACACTCTATTATATAAAGGAAAATTCCCGTCTAAATTACTTCATTCAAATATAATTCTACTCCATAAAAAAGGCGACAAATCCGACATCGGAAACTATCGCCCAATCAGTCTGTGTTATGGACGCCGGGCACGCAAGAAACAAGACTGCAAGCCGCGACACTGTCCTGCTCCAACCCGCTAGCGCTGTCTCGCTCGCGCTATGCTCGCACCGCCGCGACTAGTTAAGCTAGCATAAGCCTGTATATAAGTAGGAACATTTGTAATTTTGATTCGCAACATCCGCATATCTGCGACATGGCGCCGTACCACGCGCGCCCGCCCGACCGCCGCCGCCTGCCACGCGACCTGGTTGCCTAGCCGGCGATCATCCAACGGAACACCCCAAGTGAGAAGATCTCCACCGCCCGCGAGGGCCCTCCGATGACCTGTCCATAGGAGTGGACAGAGGCGCTTCTTCAGGAAGAGATCCGATGATCTGACCCTGACTCCCCACGCCCCAGAATGGGTGCGTGAGATGAAAACTTGATTGATTGATTTTGATTCATTCGGATACGAGCATTGGAAGAATAAACATCTCAAGAGCGAACTGAGTTTTCCTGAATAGAACCCGAACCACATACAGTCCACAACAACTGTTGGTCCTTCGAGCCGGATCCTGGGAAGCAAGAAGAACCTGCCCCTGTACATCGTTCGAGTGGCAATCGACGGTGAAATACCTCGGTTGCAACATCGACTGCTCGCTGCGCATGGTCCCGATGGTGCAACACTGCATCAACCGGGCCAAAGCCGCGCGGGCAATGCTCCGGCCTGTCCTGTCGTCCAGCCTGCCTCTGAGAGCCAAGCTGCGGGTGTACAAGGCCTATGTGCGCTCGCGGCTCACCTACGCGGCTCCAGCATGGTACGCCCTGCTGTCGAAGACCCAGAAGGCACGGCTGCAGCGGTTCCAGAACATCTCCCTGCGGGTGATCACAGGAGCCGGGCGGTACGTGCGCAACACCACCATCATGAGGGAAACCCGGATGCCCACCGTGGAGAAATTCGTCGCGCGGCTGGCACGGCGCATGTACGACTGCGCCGACAACAGCCGCCACGCACATCTCCACGACATTGCTCCGCATCACGCACGTCCGCCTGAAGGCAGACCACTCCCAAGAGAGTTGCTGCTCATCCCACTGTCGCCAGTGTAAGCCCGCAGAAGAGGGCGAAAGCACGGCGCAGTGAAGAAGAAGAAGCTCCCGCACCGTTGTCGCCAGTGTATGCCAATAGACGGCGAAAGCACAGCACAACGAAGACCACGCGAGGCCCCTGACAAGTAGGGGCCACCCAAGACCGGGGGGGACGTTACCCCCCGAGTTGACGCCGCGGGCATGAGGCAACCATAAGTCCTCGACCCCGCAACCGTAGTGGTCCTCGCGCTCCGCGCGAGAACACACTCCGCAGACCACACGGCTCCTGTACATCGAGGATCAGAACCGATCCTAAGAAGCGCACCGAACGAAGAAATTCCACGAGTCGCTAAACCTAGTCTGCGGGCCATTTGCCGATCGCAATGGTCGTCACTCGGAGCCAAGGTGACGCCGCAGACGCGGAAGAGGAACGCCGACTCACGGAAGAACGTCTTCGAGAGGAACAGCTGCGCATCGAAATGGAGCGACGTAGAAGGCTGTCAGTGAACCCGCCAGCTTCACCATCGGCGGGCGTACCATCGACGTCGGTGCAGTTGCAGTCAACAACCGGGCTGTCAATGGCTCCGGCGACCACTACTGAAACCGGAGAGGGGCTGCTGCGTGGAGCAAGATCGCCGGTGCGGTCGGAACGATCGCACAGATCTACAGAAAGCGCCACTACACGACTACGACTGGCGGAACTGGAAGCAGCGGAGAAATTGTCGGCGCTAAAGAAACAAGAACTGGAGCTAGAGGCCGACCTTATCAAGAAGCGACTGGCTGCTCAGGTCTCCGCGATACAAGACGACCAGGAGAGTCTTCATGGGGACCCTATTCCACCTGCCGCCCGACAACAACGGGTAGACGACTGTTTGTTTGTTTTTGTTTTTCAAAGTTCTTTATTAGATAAATACATTTTAACATGTCAACATAAGACACCGTCATTATGAGAATACATATAAATTGTATTGTTTGTTAGGCTAAGGCACCTCTTAAAACTTTCAACAGCTTAATTAATATAATATTTTACATTGTGTTCAACTATTTTAATAAAATATCAATAAAATACTGGTGCATTCAACTTGATATGTTGAATACTTTTCACATCGACATTCCTATACTAACACATCGCGCAATACGAGTAAGTGCGGGTATGTAGAAAACAAATGCACACTGCCCGGCTAGGCGACGACACACGGCCGGCCATGGCAACAAGAGATAGGTAGGAGCCGTCGTAGTTTACTCACTGTTTATAAAATAGTGATGGGGCAGCTTATAACTTTTATAAGTATTAGCATACGATAAAGTATGTAGATGTGATTTGCCGATAGATGAGACAAGACTATTGCTGTGGTGTGGATTTTTATCGATATAAAGTTTTCGAGATATGTTTAGTACATAAGGTTTTAGTTTTGGGAGCTGAATTTTGCCATGCAATTTAGAAAGGTTGGTGTAAAAGGGAGCATTAAAAGCTGTTTTTAGGGCTTTATTTTGCACTAATTGGAGCTTATCGAAGTTTGAGTCACAAGTACTACTCCATACTGGAGCAGCATAAGTGATACAGGGCCTTATTAGTGTAGTGTACATCCTAAGTTTGGTGTATGCGCTCAGATTTGATCGTCTGTTGAGGATCTGGCTTAGCCCACATAAAGATTTAATTCCCTTTTGATGTAGTGTGTAAGTGCCTTTGTTTGTGTGGGTAGACGACTGGCTGTTGGCAACGCCTCTCAACGATCGACGAGAGGAAGCGGTCAACACGGAGCAAGAGCGACCAAGGCAGCTACGATTCGAGCCACAGCGTGGAAAATCACCTACTCCTACCCGACCGAGGAGAGGTGTGGAGGAATTGGCGGAAGCCCTGCAGAAGATGGCACGGCCGAGGCTGCGTTATGTCGACCTGCCGTCATTCACCGGCTCAGTAAATGAGTGGCTACCCTTCAAGGCCTCCATGCGAGACTCCACCATGATGTACAACATCTCCGCCGCCGAGAACATCCAGCGACTGAGGAGCAGTCTCAAGGGAGAGGCACGATACGCCGTAGCTGCACTACTTCACACGGCCACGAATCCAGACGTGATTATGAAGACGTTAGAGCAGTGCTTCGGTCGCCCAGAACTCATCATCGACCGAACTATGGATGAGCTGAAGAAGTTGCTAAAGCCCGGGACATCAGCGACGGAGTTGAACAACTTCGCAATCAAGTTGCAAAACACCGAGCCCAGTATACAGCGTCGTTGATGAACAGCAGGCAGAACCATGCCCGAGCTGTGAGCAAGCCCACACGCTTCCGCGGTGCCCGACCTATAAGGCACTGGAATTGGACAAGCGTTGGGACCTCGTGAAGGAAAAGAAACTTCATATTCATATTCTTTATTGCACAGAAAACATAGATACACAGACAGTTACAATAAATTTTATAGGCAAAGGCGAGCTTATCTCTAAAAAGAGATTTCTTCCAGCAAACCTAGGCAAGACAGGAGTGTTTATGAAAAAGGACAGTCCTAGTGCGCAATAAAACAGTATACATACGTACGAAAATTACTTTTAAAATATAAATAAAATATACCTAATAAAAAATATATATATCTCAACTATATAATACACTAGATAGCATGCACATATATAAACTACAAAATATCATACATACACGCTTTCAATCTTCTCCTAAAAGTGAAAATTGAGGGACTATCCCTATGTACAGTCAACTGTACAAAGGTTATTTTATATTTTTTGCATACATAAGCGTGTCATCGTTTTCTTGTTAAGTTTTTATATTCATTATTTTTAGTGCAATAAACGTCTTCATCGTTAGCGGTTGTTCCCTCATTTCAACTAGCACTCAACACTCACTGATATCATTATAGCTGTAGAACCCTACAGTTTTTGGTCCTTCGAACCATTGCGACTTGGTACCGTCTGTTTCCTTTGAAGTGTGTTAGCAATCGGTTGGTCAGCCTCCCACCAGCGGGAACCACTGGCTAATTGAGAAGGTGCTTCAATCACACCAAAAGGTTGCGGATGTGCTAGGTCGTACGGACCATCGGCAGTGCCATATATCTGCATACGAGGTGGTTCGTCAGCATCTGTCGACATCTACAGTCAACAGCGCCACATTCATCGGGTAGCCACAGCACTCAGCTGGACTATCGAAGATATCAATCATTCAATCAGTTCGAGGAAGTCGCAGCAGATCAACTGGGCTTCAAGAACCTCGGGGAACTTCATCACCGAGCATCAATAAAGATCTATCGACTTGTACACACAGTCCATAGCGTCACGTTCATCGGGTAGGCACAGCATTCAGCTGGACTATCGAAAATATCATTAATTCACTCAGTTCGAGAAAGTCGCAGCCGCTCAACTGGGCTTCAGGAACCTCGGTGTCATATCAGCACTGAGCATCATTCAAGAGTTCTGTTCATAGAATACACTCATTCAATCAATCATCATGGCCGAAACTCTACTCAAGCGTCAACAGGAGATTCTTCAAGAGATTGAACGTGTCTATATCAACTTTTCCAAGGACAGCGCGACTCGAAAAAACGCTGAATACCTCAAGAAGCGTGTGGATACATTAGATCTACTTTGGCGAGAGTTTGACGGCAATCATGCAAGTCTGCAATCGTGCGAAGATAAAACAGGCGAATACTTTTCACGTAACATTTACGCTGAATGGAAGGCCTACTACGAGAAGACCAGACTTACGATAACATCATTCAAGCGACCGGTGGATTCAAAACCGGTGAGGTTTCATCTGCCGACTCCCGTGGAAACCGGAGAATTGGAACAACTTATCAGTCAGCAAGGTACTAATTTCCGTGCCTTTGAGCGCCACATGAACAGGATCGAGGCCAGCCACTTGGAAGAAAAATGGGAGATCGAGGATGAGCTGAAAACCCTGCATCATCTCTGGAAGAACATCGATATTCTCCACCTGCAGATAGACAATATTCTTCAAGGTAGCGACGGGGAGTATGAAAACGACTTTATAACCATCGAAAGTCAGTACACAGCGATTAAGAAGAAACTAAACAGGAGTTTGAGCTCTACAGATCATCTTCGTCACTCTACACCTAAGATTGACATACCTGTCTTTCTAGGAACTTACACTCAATGGCCAACATTTTATGATCTATTCACGGAAACGATACATAACAACAAGTATCTCACAAGCGCTCAGAAGATGCAGCATCTCAAGACTAAGGTCAAAGGGGAAGCTGAGCGCATAATTCAGCACTTAAACATAACAGCGGAAAATTACGGCACTGCTTGGAACCTCTTGACTGGTCGCTACAACAATCCTCAGGTTCTATTTACAAGCCATATAGAACTTTTTCTCAATCAACCAGTCATTCAGAAGGCGACGTCGTACGAGTTAAAGAGATTGTATGATACAACAATGGAAAGCATTCATGCCATTCATAACTTGGGTATCGATACTTCAACCTGGGACCCTCTTCTTGTGCATATCATCTCGAAAAAGTTGGATGCAGACACCTACGTCGATTACAAGGAGTCTCGTGCGTCACCCAGGACTATGCCAGTCTTCGACGATTTCATGTCATTTATCGAGCGGAAATTCATGGCCCTCGAACCAATTCAACAGAAGGCTAAGGATCCTGCAGCATTGGTTTCTAAGCAACCGACTCATCAACCTTCGAAGTACAACTACAACAACTTCAAACGGAATAATTTTTCCCCGAGAGGTTATCAAGCTGCTACAACATCATACGGAAAGAAATGTCCGATGTGTGACGGAACCCACCATTTGTACCAGTGTACACAATTCCTTAACCAGCCAGTCGACGCAGTAATGAATACGATTGCGAAACTTCACGTATGCCAAAACTGCCTATACAAGCATGACAACAGTATTTGCCCGTCAAAAAAAACATGCAATACATGCGATGGAAATCACAATTCTATTATCCACGACGCAGCGGTTATTAAGCCAATGAACTCAGGAAACACGACCTCTACACGGCCGTCTGCATCTACGACAAATTCGACATCATCATTCAAGCGACAGCATAATGTTAATTACGTTGCGAGCGAGGAGGAAGAAATCCTTCTAACGACTCTATCACTCAATATCAGATCTTCAGATGGAACTCTAATCAACTTCAGAGCTCTTCTAGACCAAGGCGCTCAAGTTTCACTCATCTCTGAAAGCGCTGCTCAGCTGTTAGGGCTGAAGCGTAGACGCTATCAAGCGTCAATATTGGGCATTGGTACTAGCTCAAAACAGAGCAAAGGATTAGTATCAATGGAATGTCACTCAATCTACGCAGACTACGAGTTCATTACTGAAGCACTGGTTGTTTCACAAGTCATTAACAACCTCCCCAGCACTTCACTCCCGAACACCTCTTGGGAACATCTTCAAAATACAAGATTGGCTGACCCCGAGTATCATATATCGAAGCCTATCGACATACTCCTAGATGCTAGTGTCTACTCTGAAATCATCATGAGTGGACTCGTGAAAGGCACGCATCCATCACCCATTGCTCAGCAGACAAAACTGGGCTGGATTCTGTCGGGTCATGTTCGAACCTTCACATGCAACGTCGTTATTAGAAGCCTTGACGACATAAAAAAGTACTGGGATGTCGAGGATATCCATGGATCAGAGGAATCCTTGACCGCCGAGGAACAACATTGCGAAGAGTACTTTCAAGCGACAGCCAAGCGATTGGAGAATGGAAGGTACGAGGTCGCTATTCCCATGAAAACAGGGTTTGAAGAGCACTTGGGACACTCGAAATCAAGGGCTACTGCCCAATTTATTCAGCAGGAGAAAAAAATGGCGAAAAATGTTTCATTATCTGAGGGATACAAAAAATTCATTCACGAGTACCAACAACTAGGTCACATGCGCCCGGCCGACTCAGCAGACACCCCAAACGCATGTTATCTTCCCCATCATGGCGTGTTAAAATTGGACTCTACAACAACTTCCCTGCGCGTCGTTTTTAATGCATCATCCAAAACATCATCGGGCCTCAGCCTCAACGACATGATGGAAAGCGGTCCGAACCTACAACAGGACCTGCAGTCACTCATTCTAAGATGGCGACAATACAGATATGTTGTCACAGCGGACATAGAAAAGATGTTCCGCCAAATACTTGTGAGAGAGGCCGACCAACATCTACAATCAATCATATGGAGAGACTCGCCTCGCGACCTACTTCGAGAATACAATCTCACAACGGTCACATATGGTACAAAGTCCGCCCCATATCTTGCCATGAGAACACTCAAACAGATTGGTCGAGACAATGCTCACACATTCAAACTTGCCGCCGCAGCTTTGGAAAGCTCTTTCTACATGGACGACCTGTTGACTGGCAGCGACTCACTCAGTCAAGCGAAGGAAATTCAACGAGAACTTACAGCTGTCCTGAAAGCAGCCGGCATGAGTATTCGCAAGTGGTCCAGTAACAAATCCGAACTCATAAAAGATTTGCCACCGGAATTACTCAACGCCCCATTCGAGTTCAAAGACTCTGAAACACGTAAAACGCTGGGTCTGCAGTGGAATTCCTCCTCGGACACTTTTGCATACGCATACAAAAGTGAGTGCGATACAAGTACCGTGCATTGTACTAAACGTCAGCTATTATCCGACATAGCAAAAATATACGATCCAATGGGCTGGATTACTCCACTTACAATCAAGGCGAAAATCATATTTCAAAAGACGTGGGCTTTAACGCTATCATGGGATGACGACCTACCTCAAGAAATACTTCATGAATGGCGGCAAATCAGAGACGACTTGAAGAATATTCCCATGTTTAAAATTCCCAGATACATAGGTGATATGGGAGAATCATTTGAAATCCATGGCTATTGCGACGCTTCCGAAAAGGCCTATGCCTGCGTAATTTATATCGTCTCACTAAATAAAGGCGAATATACATCCAAGCTGATCGCCGCCAAATCAAAGGTGGCTCCACACAACAAGGTGGTCACACTTCCCAGATTGGAACTACTGGGCGCACTTTTACTGTCACAATTAATGGCAAAATTCCTCGAGACCGTCACTTCCAGTAACTTCAAGGTTTACGCCTGGACAGATTCAATGGTAGTCTTGGGCTGGCTACATGGAAAGGAATCGAAATGGAAACCATTTGTGGCTAACCGAGTACATCAGATAAAGAAAATCATCCCACAATCAGCGTGGAATCATGTAAAATCGGAGGATAATGCTGCAGACTGCGCCACGCGTGGAATGAACGCCACAAGTTTGTTGAAGCACAAGCTGTGGTGGGAAGGGCCTGGATGGCTAATCACCCGCAACATGAACCACACCGAGCAACAATCATACCCAGACCCTGCGATCGAAGTAAAAAGGGCCAGTGTGAACACAGCCTTAGTGCAAAATTCTTCATCACTCACTCAAGAACTGCTAAATAAATGTAGTTCGATAACTCTGGCTACTAAAATCACTGCATGGGTTTTGAGATTCGTCAGCCATTTGCAAAATAAGCAGACGACGCACGGCAGCACATTGACTTCAGCGGAAATGAACTCTGCTCACAACCTCATTATTAAAAACGCACAAATTTGCGACTTCGAAGAAGAGATTGCTCAATTGAATAAATACGGGCATATCAAAAGCAGCAACAAGCTCACGTCCCTCAAACCATTCCTGGATGAACAAGGAATATTACGAGTAGGTGGACGGCTCGAGAACGCCCTGGTCAGCTACCAAGCTAAGCATCCCGTCATCCTGGCATCCAAGAGCCGCCTCACTGAGCTCGTCATTCACCAAGCCCATATCTCAACATATCGATGGAGGCCAATCAAGCCCGACTCGAAAATCAAAACAGCCTTTACATCATGTCATCGACTTTATCCGCAAACATTATTTTATCGAACTTACGGAGCATTCAGCAAAGCATAATCAGCACCATCACTGACGTCACTCATGGCCGCATAGATATTCATCTATTGTCTCCGGAACAACTAGAATCCCAAGTCGATATTATCAGTCGTCAACTACAGGGTGATCTAGTTGTACCCGACAAGGAAAACATCCGAAACTTGTACAAAATACTGCGAGTATCTGCAAGAGTTACCGGCGACTACCTCATCATGGAGTTCAGGATCCCGCTGATCACAAATGAAGTTTACGAGCTGGACAAAATCATCAGCCTACCCATACTTGGCCTTTAATCTCCGAAAGGATATAGTTTTGTTCCTATCTCAAAGCGATTTACAAATGTGCATTCACGCTTCAAGAGAGAGGATTCTGTGCCCAGTAGACAAGCCAATCTACGACATGAGATCAAGACAATCAATTTGTGACCTGAAGTTGGTCAACATGGAGTTGGAAAAGGAATCACTCTGTACATCGCAACAATCAACATGCGACGATAAATGGATCAAGTTACAACACGGCAGACAGAATGTCTGGCTTTACGCCTGTTGCGAAGAATGCACAGTGCGCATTTTATGCCCAGCTGACACGTTAATACGAACCCTGTCCGGCAACGGAATCATTAGCCTAGGTCAAGGCTGCACACTCAAGGGAAATGCATTTACGATCCTTTCACATAAGGACCGTTTCAACCGCATAGACACGGCGGCGTCTGAGATGGACCCACCATCACTGTCCATCCTGAATAACATCATTAACACCAACACGGCGTTCAGCGCTATGCCGCCAGTCTTAGAAGATCAGTCTATCAATGGAACAGACATTCAATGGAAGAAACTGGGAGCTCAGATTGCGCAACTGAAGCATCAGTCAACGCAGACGCTCACCGTACACGATGTCCATCAGTACATCATATCGTATAGCATGCTTGGCTTGCTGCTACTGATTGGTCTCATCGTGGGAATCGTCTACATACGGAGGAGACGAGCGCAGCAGACGCTGGATGTACCAGAGCTACCGGTGCCGCAGCCACGGACGCTCTACAGGAAGACGACAACAGAGAGGGGTACTTCGCCACAAGAAGAAGACCATTCCGTGAAGTTTGACCTACCTAAGAATATTGTTATTTAAGTTTACATAATTTTATACATTCATCTTATATTCTTTTAGTTCTAACTTATCATGATTTGTAATTTTATAAGTTTATATCTGTGTTCATCTCGTTCTCGGCAGCATGTACAGTCAACTGTACAAAGGTTATTTTATATTTTTTGCATACATAAGCGTGTCATCGTTTTCTTGTTAAGTTTTTATATTCATTATTTTTAGTGCAATAAACGTCTTCATCGTTAGCGGTTGTTCCCTCATTTCAACTAGCACTCAACACTCACTGATATCATTATAGCTGTAGAACCCTACACCCTAATAGTGCAGGGAAGTGCGTTCCACAGTCGGATTGCCCTTAACCTAAAAGAGTGTTTGTAGGCGGCAGTTTTATGCCGAGGAGTTGACAGGAGAGACACCGTGTGGGATCTCCGATTACTATCCCTGGGGAAAAGAAACTCAAAACGTTCTCGAAGATATGTGGGGTAGCGAGGATTTCGCAAAATATTGAATAGATAAGAGAGAATGTGCATATTACGGCGAAGACAGATCGGAAGCCATCCCAGCTCCTTGCGATACTGGGAGACATGGTCGTACTTGCGCAGCCCGTAGACAAACCGAATCCCAAGGTTTTGGAGTCGCTCGAGTTTATTCAGTTGTTCTTCGTTCGCACTGACCCAACAAGCATCCGCGTAGTCTATTAAAGGTAGTAGAAGGGACTGAACAAGGGTGATTTTAGTCTGCCGCGGCAGGAAGTACTGCAATCTCCGTAGGGAGTAAAATGACGCAAAGACTCGTCTGCTGACCTCACAAACATGGGGCGACCAGGACAGCAAGTTATCAAATATAACCCCAAGATTCTTAGCTTTCTCGCTGTAGGTGATTATCGTACCCTCATACATCACAGGATCGACGGGGATATTTTGTATTGTGTTAATTGAGTGCCGTGTACCCATAATCATGGCTTGAGATTTTGCCGGGTTGACAAGTAGCCCGTATGAAATTGCCCATTTACTGATGTTATCGAGGTCAGCATTCAACGCCTCTACGGTCAGATTTACATCACTAAGAGAGAAGTGCCGATATATTTGAAGGTCATCTGCGTAGAGATGATAAGAAGAAGTAAGAACGTCGGAGATGGAGTTAATGAATACTGAGAAGAGAAGAGGAGAAAGGATACCACCCTGCGGAACACCCGCGGAAAGATTACACCAGTTCGTTGAGATCTCCTCAGACTTAATACGCTGCTGGCGGTCTCTCAGGTAGGAGTCAAACCAGAGAGCCGAGTGCGAGGAGACTCTGAGCGATTTTAGAATTTCAACCAGGATATCGAAATCGACGCAGTTGAAGGCGCTACTGAAATCAAGCAGTGTGAGAACCGTAAGCTGCTTCTGATCCATGGCTAATGAAACTATGCTTCAAGTGCATTGAACGGAAGCACCGACGCGGCAATTGCAAGGCGAAGCCATGCGGCGTGAACGAGTGTCACCGCCCACATCATCGCACGCTACACCAAGGGGAAGAGGCCACGCAGCAACAGAGGACAGAGCCGTCACCACCGAGCAGCAGTGAATCAGTCCTGTCAGTAGCAACACGGACCAATCCAGACAAGCGAGCTGTGCTACTGAAGATGTGCCCTGTTGTCATCGCCGGACCACGGGGGGAGGTGGAAACATTGGCGCTGCTAGACGAAGGGTCCACCATTACCCTCATCGATGACGACCTAGCAGAGCAAATCGGCGCTGAGGGACCAAGTCAGCCACTAAAGATGAACGGGGTCAACATGACTCAGCAAGAACGAAGAAGCAGACGTGTCACCGTGCAACTCAAAGGCAAGAGCGAGAACGCGCTCTACAAGTTGCAGGCACGCACCGTGAAGAACTTGCAGCTTCTACAGCAGTCAATCCCAGTCACGCTGCTGAAGCAAGAACATCTGCGTAACCTGCGGCCAGAAGAAGTGTGCTACGAACGAGCACGACCCGAGCATCCTGGTGGGCACAGATCACTGGGAAATGATCGTATCCCGTGAGCTCAAGATCGGCGGCCCCAACGAACCGGCTGCTTCCCGCACTCAATTGGGCTGGGTGATACATGGCACCGCACCACGCAAGACTATCGTCAGCCGCGAAAACATCTTGCACGTGTTCAACACGGAACACGACGGAGATCAACGCCTTCAAGAACTGGTGGAGGCGCACTTCCGCATCGACGCGCTCGGCATCACTCACAAACCACGTGTGGGTGACGCAGATAGGCGAGCCATGAACATCGTCGAGAACACCTTGCGGAAGATCAACGGCGGTTACGAAGTCGGACTACCATGGCGGCGTGACGACGTGACCATGCCGTCAAATTACGATGCGGCACTTCATCGCCTGCGCAAGATCGAGCAGAAGATGGACGCGGCACCTGACTTCGGCAGAGAATACACCGCGCAGATCGAGAACCTACTCAGCAAGGAGTACGCCGTACCATGTGACAGATCGGAGCAGTCGAGCCCGGTCTGCTGGTTCCTTCCACACTTCGCCGTGCAGAACCCAAACAAACCCGGCAAGACAAGACTGGTATTCGATGCGGCGGCCAGAAGCAAGGGCGTGTGCCTAAACGATAAGCTGCTGGAGGGACCGGACCTGCTACAGTCACTGCAGGGGATCGTGTTCCGGTTCCGAGAGAAGCCCATCGCAGTGACCGCAGACATACAAGAAATGTTTCTGCGAATCAAGATCCGTGCCGAAGATCAACCGGCTCAACAGTTCCTGTGGAGAGGCGTCGACCGAACGGGCCCACCTTGCCGATACAAGATGACGAGCATGATCTTTGGCGCAGCGAGCTCACCCTTCATGGCGCATAGCGTGCGCGACCACAACGCACGTGTACATGCTGAGACACACCCACTCGCTTTGAAGGAGATTATGCGCAGCCACTACATGGATGACCTGGTGGCAAGCTTCAAGGATAAAGAGGAAGCACGGCGCACCATTGAAGAACTGAGAGCAGTGCACGCAGTCGCCGGCTTCACATTGCGAGGCTGGAATACGAGCCATCGGAGCGTGCTGCAAGGTGTGCCGCCAGAGCTGTACTCTGCATCATGCCGCAACTCACTGTGCGACAACATGGAGGCACAGAGAACAGGGACCGACAAGGAGCCGTCCAGATCGGAAGACGGCCGCGACAAGATCCTCGGGCTCTTCTGAAACGCCGACCAGGACGAGTTGGGCTTCAACACGTCGATGAACCGAGTCCCAGCTGACGTGCGGGACCAGAGAAGAGCTCCCACGAAGAGAGAGGCTCTCAGCGCGGTCATGTCCATCTATGACCCGCTGGGACTATCATCTTGCAGAGTCTATGGCGTCTCTCGATCACATGGGACGAGCCTATCCCGGAGATAGAGGCAGAGCTCTTCGCATCATGGCTGCAGCACCTGGAGGAGATCGCCCTCCTACGAATGAAGAGGTGCTACAACTTCAACAATACAGATGAAGTGCAACTGCACATCCTATGCGACGCCAGCGAGCAAGCCTTCGCAGCAGTAGCCTACTGGAGAGTCATGCGCCGTGACGGGACCATCGGAGTAACACTGGTCGCAGCCAAGGCCAAGGTCGCGCCACGCCGGACGCAGACGATTCCCCGACTCGAGTTGCAGGCAGCAGTCATTGGAGCCCGACTCGCCGACACCATCAAGAAAGAACACGACATCGAAGTCGCACGAACGTACTACTGGACCGACTCATCAACAGTGGTGCATTGGATACGCAACGACGCTCGCCGGTACGCACCATTCGTCGCGCACCGACTTGGCGAGATATCGGAGCTCACTGAGGCGATTGAGTGGCGATGGCTTCCAACTGCAGAGAATGTGGCAGATGACGCTACGAGGTTCGCCCATACGCCTGTCAACATGACCGACCGGTGGTTCCAAGGACCAGCCTTCCTCTACGAACCTGAGGAGCACTGGCCAACTGAACCGGCAACCACCGTGGAAGAAAATGAAGTCCTCCACACAAACGAGGAAGAACAAGGAGATACCTGGCTACCTGATCCAGCCCGGTTCTCCAAGTACGAGACGCTGGTACGAGCAACGGCGTGAGTACTGGCCTTCATCGACATATGTCGGCACAGAGCCGTCGACATGGAGCTACGACACATCGCAAAGGCAGAGGAGAAGCTTATTCAGCGAGCACAGGAGCAGAGCTTCGGCGCCGAGATGAAGAGGATCCAGTCCGGTCGCCCCATACAAAGAACGAGTCGTCTGTACAAGCTGGACCCGGTGCTTGAAGACGGTCTACTCCGAGTACGAGGTCGCATCGAAGCAGCAACAGCGCCTACGGAGACAAAGAGGCCTGTTATTTTGGATGGGCGACATCGCCTGACAAAACTCCTCGTGCATCGAGAACACTGCGCCGCTGGACACGCAAACAGGGAGCGCGTGACCAACGACCTGCGCCAGCGCTACTGGGTCATACACCTACGACCAACTGTTCGCGCTGTGGAACGGAGCTGCTCCTACTGCCGACTGCGCCGAGGAAAACCACGAGTGCCTGCTACGGGAGACCTTCCCCGTGCCCGCCTGGACCCATTCCACCGCCCGTTCACCAATTGCGGGGTGGACTATTTTGGACCGATGATGGTGAAGATTGGACGACGACGAGAAAAGCGGTGGGGGGCACTCTTCACGTGCCTCACCTCACGAGCGCTGCACATCGAACTTGTTGCATCGCTCTCCACTGACTCTGCAATAATGGCGCTGCGACGAATGGCAGCACGAAGAGGATGGCCGCGCCTCATGATGTCGGACAACGCCACGAACTTCCGAGGGGCCGACCAAGAACTGCGAGCCGCCTACGCCGAGTGGGCACCTGCGCTGCGAGACGAGGGAGGGACTACTCCACCGTATGGAGTGGCGCTACATCCCTCCAGGCGCGCCGAACCAGGGAGGAGCATGGGAGCGGCTGGTGCGCTCAGTGAAGACCGCGCTGAGCGTCACCCTGCGAGAGAAGGCGCCGCCAGAAGAAGTGCTGAGGACGCTACTGACCGAAGTCGAGTTCTGCGTCAACGCCCGTCCGTTGACCCATGTCAGCGTGAGTCATCACGACCCAGAGGCACTCACCCCGAACCACTTCCTGTTGGGGTCATCGACGGGCATGCCGACAACGGGTCCCTACCAAGAAGACGACCGACGTGCTTGGAGAGCAAGCCAGGCGCTCGCTGACCACTTCTGGCAACGATGGGTCAAGGAGTACCTGCCGACCCTGGTACCCCGAGGCGAGCCCAGGAAAGCAGAAGGAGCTCTGCGAGTCGGCGACATCGTGATCATCGTCGACTCTTCTCTACCGCGGAACGTCTGGCCAATGGGAGTCATCGAGCGGACATACCAGGGACCAGACGGCGGGGTGCGGTCGGCTGACGTGCGCACAAGTACGGGGACATTCCGACGTCCCACCAGGAAGATCGTCATCCTGATGCATGAGGAGGCTGCGCGAGCTACGCCGGGGGGAGAATGTTATGGACGCCGGGCACGCAAGAAACAAGACTGCAAGCCGCGACACTGTCCTGCTCCAACCCGCTAGCGCTGTCTCGCTCGCGCTATGCTCGCACCGCCGCGACTAGTTAAGCTAGCATAAGCCTGTATATAAGTAGGAACATTTGTAATTTTGATTAATTTTGATTTTGATGATTGGATAGTTTCGACCGTCGCGCATACGGATCTCCGCTTCGCCGTCCCGCTGCAGTTTACCCGCCGCTTCGTGCGAAGCGGACGTGTGTAACACGCGCCCGTGCGCGCCGCGATCGCGATACCCGCGCCGCGAGTGTTCACGGAGGGGATTATCACATCGGGACGGACGCCAGCTCTGCCTAAGGTCGTGCCTGGTGTGTAACCCTATCCGTGACGCCAGCTCGTCCATATCCCGCCGCTATGGACGAGCCCAAAAGCCCTTTTAAGGGCTATAGTGCCAGTGACATTGTGAGTGTTAGTGTTGCTGTGAGTGACAGTGATGATGCCGGTAATGTTAGCAGCCCGCCGCTGGGTGTAACCCCGCGTCGGCGCCGCGCGCAGCGATCGGCATCACTGGAGGGCCTGCTCCCTATCTCCGCGTCGACGGAGTACGGGTCGCCCGTGGTGCGGCGTCCTGTGTCCCCGAGGGCAGAGCTTGAGCTGGACGAATTATATTTAATTCGGGCCGCTCAAGCCAACCTGTTTTCGGCGGGCCTACTTCGTGCCATGGAGGCATACGTCGCCGCAAGCCGCGCTGCCCTGTCGGGCAAGCCCGCGGCTTGTATCGACGCCGAGCCCCTCGACGCGCAATTAGTGGAGCAGGCAAAAACACGGCCTTTGGTGCTGCCACCAACCCGCGGGACGAGGCGCCCGCGTAGCGAAAGCCCGAGCGACGAGCTGCGTCTCCGAGGAGACGGAAAGCGAGTCCAGCTTGCGGACTCGCCGACCCCGCCACCGACTAACCAGCCGCCGCCGAGGAAGACGGGCCTCGACATGCCGTCGCTGTCGCCCTGGACGGGCGCGCTTCAGGCACCCGCCCCGCCCCTGGACCGACCGCCGCGTGTGAAAGAGACAGTGAGAGTGCTACAACCCCCCCCCCCCCCCCCCCCCCCCCCCCCCCCCCGACCAGTGAGGCACCCGGTGCCGCCAACCGCGCGTCCGCCCGCCCCGTCGGCGACCACGTCGCGAGTGCCCGCCCGCCTCACGCGCTCCGCCGCTGCGCCCGCGATAGTGCCCGCCCGCCCTACGCGCCCCGCCGCCGCGACTGTGCCCGCCCGCCCTACGCGCCCTGCCGCTGTGCCTGCGAACCCGCACGCCGCCGCACGCGCGAAAGGGCCCGCCCGCCCAATGCCGCCCGCCCGCCCAACGCCGCCTGCCGCTGCCGCCGCCCAAACCGCAGCCGCGATCGCCACCACCACATCGGGAGGCGCTGCGCCACAGCAGCCCCGCCAGCCGCGCTATCCGCCCCTTATTGTGAAGGTCCTTCCCAACTGGGCCGACCACTTCAGGGCGATAGCCAGCGAGCTCGGCCGGGCTCCCAGCGCGCGCGCCTACCAAAAGGGTGTGCGCTTCACCCCCACGGCCGAAGACGAGTACCGGCTTGTACAGCGCTATCTGTGCAGGCTGGAGAAGGACCACGGAGTTCGGTGGTTCTCTTACTCGCTACCGGCCGACAAGACCCAAAAGGTGGCGATCCGCGGGCTGCCTTCCAACACCACGCCGGAAGAGATCGTCGCGGCACTTGCAGAACTCGGTGTGGAGGCCGAGTACTGCAAGCAGATCCGGGCGCGCAAGGGGCGCCCCGGTTGCATCTTCTACGCGTCCCTGCGGAAGAATCCCGACCGTGCCCCCGGTGCAGTATATGAGATCTCAGAGCTCATGTACATGCCGGGGGTGAAGATCGAGGCTTGGCGCTCCAAGCCGGGCCCGGCCCAGTGCCACAGGTGCCAACAGTTCCGGCACTCGTCGCATCTGTGCCATCGCCCCCTGGCGTGCGTGCGTTGCGGCGGTCCCCACTCGGCGCGGGAGTGCCCCCGCCCGAAAGACCAGCCGCCGACGTGCGCCAACTGCGGTGGCCCGCATACGGCCAATAACGCGACGTGCCCCGTGTTCCGCCAGGAGGCGCGGAACAAGAAGGCCGGCACTGTGGCGCTCACTAATGCGCCTGGGCCCAAGAAGATGCAGCCCCCCCCTCCGCCACGTCCTGATCTGCAGGAAGAAACGGCGCCCGCCTCGCTTATGGGTCAGGCGAACGACGGAGTCCCCAGGCAGAAGACGAAGCGGGGGGGGGGGGGGGAAGTAGAAGAAGCAAGTAGGGCAGCAGGACTTGGGGCACCTCACAGCCCTGCTCGCCCTCCTCAGCGACCCCACTGCCCTGGGCAGACTCACCGCTCTGCTCCGCAATGCATGAGCCGCTCAGGGTCGTCCACTGGAACGCGCAGTCGCTGACAGGGAAGAAGCGGCTGCTCCACGTGTTCCTGAGGGACTACCGCGTCGACGTGATGCTCATCAGCGAGACATTCCTAGCCGGAAGCGACAAGCTGTCGCTGCCCGGCTACTTTGTCTACCGCAAGGACGAGAAGTCCACCAGCGGCCGGGCCTTTCGAGGCTTGGCAGTCATCGTCGGCAGGAAGATCGTCCACCAGCTCGTTGACGCCCAGGAGTATACTTCCCTGTATGCTTTGGGCGTCGACCTCCAGGTCGCCGGCCAGGTGCTGCGACTGTACGCCGTGTACAAGCCCCCCAGTACCCCAATCCGCACCTCTGAACTACGGGGGTTGCTGCAGTCGCCGCATCCGACACTCGTCGCTGGCGACCTCAACGCCAAGCACACCGTCTGGAACTCCACCAGGGTGTGCCCAGCTGGACGCGCCATCCTTGCCGACTCCGTGAGCCACAACTACGATGTCATCGGTCCCGACGAGCCCACCCACTTCGATTCGCGGGCCGGTTGGGACACCATCGACGTCGTAGTCGTCAGAGGTCTCCGGACTCCGCCGAGCCAGGAGGTTCTCCCTGACCTCCCATCGGACCACAGGCCAGTATGCATGCTCGTCCTGGCGGACCTGCCCACCCGGGTCTCTCCGCCAGCATCACGCCGACGCTACCAGTGGGGCGCCTTCACCGCCGCCCTCGACCAGTCTTCGACCACGTGTCCAGTCAACCAGCCGGAAGACGTTGACCGCCTGGCATCGCTGCTAACCACCCAGATCCGAGACGCGCTCGACCTATCATCACACACCGTAGCTCGCGGGGGGAAGCCCAATCCTCTTCCTGCTGAGCTACGCGCACTCATCCGCGATAAGCGCGCTCTCCGGAAGCAGTGGCAGCAAACCCGCTGCCCAACGATGAAGACCAGGCTCAACGCCATGACGGCAGAGCTGAAGCGCCGACTTGATCTCCACGCCGAAGAATCTTGGGAACGCCACGTCGAGTCCATGGGCGACCACGTCCCCTCCGTGCATCGCCTATGCCGGGATTTGTCGACTACTCCAACTCCCGTCCGACCAATCCTGGGCAGCGAAGGCCTACCAAGATTTCGAGCCCAAGACCGTGCGGAGATCTTCGCCGAATGCCTCGAGAAGCAGTTCAAGCCGAACCCTACGGATGATGTGGAGCACGTCGCAGCAGTCGAGAGACACCTGCGAGAGTACTTCGCCTCGCCGATAGCTCCCGAAGAGGACCCCGCCGTCGTCACGCCCGGCCAGATCATGCGTGTATTCAGACGTACCAAGCCCAGGAAAGCCCCGGGCGCAGACCGCATACCTAACATGGCGCTGCTACATTTGCCGCCACGTACTGTGGCGGCCGTTACGCGCCTGTTTAACGGTATCTTGCGCACGGGCCACTTCCCAACCCAATGGAAGGAGGGCTTGGTCATCATGTTGCCCAAGCCGGGCAAGGACTCCAAGCTGCCTGAGAGCTATCGGCCGATAACTCTACTGAGTACCATCTCAAAGGTGTTTGAGAAACTCCTGCTGGCGAAGCTACTGCCCCACATCCAGCCGCGCTCATAACAGTTCGGCTTCAGGCCCGAGCATTCTACGACGCTTCAGCTCACCAGAGTACTGAATGACATGACGGTTTGTTTAAACAAGAAGGAATACACTGTCGCAGTACTCCTGGACATGGAGAAGACGTTTGACAGAGTATGGCACGAGGGGTTGCTGTACAAATTGTCGACGTCTCCAGCCCCAAGAAGACTGGTCCAGATCATCGCCTCCTTCCTGAAGAATCGCCGCTTCCGAGTGATGGTGGAAGACGCCGTCTCCGAGGAACACCCCGTTGCAGCCGGCGTCCCTCAGGGGTCCTGCCTGTCTCCAGCCTGTTACTCCCAATATACGGACGACATCCCCGTCGGGCCGGGTGCCCAGCTGGCACTCTTCGCCGACGACGCTGCCTACTACGCGTCGTCGATCCAGGCACGGCACGCTTCCGTCAAACTGCAGCGCACCCTGGACATCTTGCCCGACTGGCTCGCCAAGTGGCGGTTGTCCGTCAACGTTGGGAAGACGCAGGCGCTCATCACAGGCCAGTCCCCCCTTCCACCACCACTCCAGCTCCAAGGACAGGACATCGCGTGGTCTCCGCAGGTGAAGTACCTGGGAGTGACCATCGATCGCCGGCTCACTATGAAGCAACATGTCGACAACGTCGTCAACCAGGTCAAGGTGGCACGCGCCAAGCTGCGTCCACTTCTCGACTCCAGCCTCCCTCTGAGGGCGAAGCTCGGGATCTACAAGTGCTACGTGAGATCCCGCCTCACCTACGCGGCCCCGGCATGGTACGCCCTGTGCTCGGAGACGAACAAATGGAGACTCCGAGCCCAAGAGAACCTCTCTTTGCGTACCATCGTCGACGCCCCCCGCTACATGAGGAATGCGACGATCCAGAGGGACCTCAGATGGGAACCAGTGGAACAGTTTGTCCAGAGGCTGGCGAAGGGCATGTTCGCGCGTGCGGAAAGCTCACAACATCCGCATATCCGCGACATGGCGCCGTACCACGCGCGCCCGCCCGACCGCCGCCGCCTGCCACGCGACCTGGTTGCCTAGCCGGCGATCATCCAACGGAACACCCCTCGTGAGAAGATCTCCACCGCCCGCGAGGGCCCCCCGATGACCTGTCCATAGGAGTGGACAGAGGCGCTTCTTCAGGAAGAGATCCGATGATCTGACCCTGACTCCCCACGCCCCAGAATGGGTGCGTGAGATGAATTCTTGATGATGATGATTTTGATTCATTCGGATACGAGCATTGGAAGAATAAACATCTCAAGAGCGAACTGAACTGTTTTCCTGAATAGAACCCGAACCACATACAGTCCACAACAGTCTGGTTTCCCACATTTATAAATTTTTCATCAAGATTATCGAATCACGTATTGCTGGCAAATTAGACTCTCACCAACCACCCGAACAAGCTGGGTTCCGCCCAGCATTCTCAACAACAAATCATCTCCAATCTCTCAATCAAATCATCGAAAAATATAACGAATTCAATAAACCCCTCTACCTTGCCTATGTGGATTACTCTAAAGCATTCGACAGCATCACTCATGATTCCATATTCAAAGCCCTCCATAACCAAAATATAGACCCCACTTATATTAAAATTATCAAAACGATATATAACAATAGCTCTGCCAATATAAAGTTGCAGTCATCTGGACCAACATTCAATATAGATAGAGGTGTGAAGCAGGGCGACCCTCTATCGCCAAAGCTGTTTACCGGCACCCTCGAGGAGGTATTTCAACAGCTAGCGGTCTCATATCAGGACAAGGGCATTGTTGTTGGTGGCAGAAGGCTCACAAACCTTCGCTTCGCCGATGACATTGTCCTGTTCGCGTCAACGGCAGCTGAACAACAATTAATGCTACAATACCTTAGCACCGCAAGCCTTGAGGTTGGACTAATGATGAATCGGACAAAAACGCATGACCTATAGCACGAAACGTAGGTTGATGGGCAGGAAATACAGTCGACGAATACATCTATACTTGGGCCAGTTAGTATCCTTCGAAAACAGGCAGGATAAGGAAATCGATAGACGCATATCGAACGCCTGGAAGAGCTACTGGTCCATGAAAGAGCTGATGAAGGGAAACCTTCCATTGACACTGAAACGAAAACTCGTCAACATGTGTCCCATCCTAAGCTACGGTGCTCAAACTTGGTCGCTGACGGAGATCCAGAAGTCCAAACTCAAGGTTTACCAAAGAGCGATGGAGCGAAGTATAACCGGTGTCAGGCTGACCGACCATGTTAGAAACACGACACTGCGCTCCATTAGTGGCATTGCTGACGTTGGCGCAAAGACCGCTAGGCTGAAGTGGGACTGGGCCGGACACGTGTGCCGCATGCACCCCCAAAAATGGGCCAAACTGACCACCGAATGGGTGCCCACTGATGGTCATCGAAATAGAGGCAGGCCGAGGCGTCGTCGGCGGGACGACTTGGACAAGTTTTTGCCGAACTGGGAGGGGGCAGCACAGCACAGGGAGGAATGGTCTGAGATAGGGGAGGCCTTCGCCCAGCAGTGGAACACTACGCAGGCTAAATAAAAAAAATATATTTTGAAAGTAATTTTCGATACAGTTTTATTGCGCACTAGGACTGGCCTGTTTCATAAACACTCCTGTCTTTCCTAGGTTTGCTGGAAGAAATCTCTTTTTAGAGATAAGCTTGCCTTTGCTTATAAGTTTTCTTGTAACTTTCTGTATATCTATACTACTCAAAAGAAAATAGGGGCCACTAAGTATTTTGATTGCTACGTGAAAAATATAGTAAACAGTAATGTATATTTATTAAAATAACATGTAACAAGGGCTTTTGTTTTAACTTATGCTAATAACCATTTAATTGTGTAGTCAATTGTTTCACTTATTTCAATTAACATGAAATTAGTCCATTGTCAACAGCAAAAACTAAACAGAAACTCTTTGCAAAACAAAACAAAAACTGACACAAGCTGTTTTTTTAATGGTTTAGTAACGGGTGTGTCCTCCTCTCCTGTTTTCACACTCCTGGAGCCTTGAATGCATACTCTCGATTAAGTTTCTGATGTTTTCATCAGGTATCTCTTCCCACGCACGTTTCAGAGCATCCATAAGCTGTTGCTGGTTGTGAACCTCTTGGTCATGCTCCCTAACCCTTCGTTTTAATTGGTCCCATATATGCTCTATTGGATTTAAATCCGGACTATACGCTGGCCATGGTAGGACACGAATATGGGAGTCATCCAGTACAGTCTGAGTGGCCCGAGCTGTGTGTGGGCGGGCATTGTCATGCATTAACCAGAACCCTGGCCCCACTCTCTGTGAGAATGGAATCACATGAGGCCTGATGACTTCATCGATGTACCGTTGTGCAGTTACTGTGCCTTGATTTAAGAAAACCAGCTCAGTTTTGCCTTGTAAGCTAATCCCAGCCCAAACCATCACACTAGGACCTCCAAAGCGGTCAATTTCCTTGATGCAGACATCAGAAAATCTCTCACCCTGTCGTCTCCATACTCTAATCCGCCGATCATCACTACAAAGCTTCACTTTACACTCATCTGTGAAGAGCACCATACCCCATTGATTCATGCTCCAATCTGAATGTTCGCGGCAAAAACTTAAACGATTTCCACGTTGAACCCTAGATAAAGGAATTCGTACTACTCGGCGTCTGGACCTTTGCTGGTCTTCATGCAGTCGATTACGTATCTTTTGGTCACTAACACGAGTCCCCGTTGTCAACCGTAGGCGATTTTGTAACTTACGTGCCGTCACAGAGCGCTCTCGACGGGCACTCAATCGGATGTAGCGATCCTCTTGTGCCGTAGTCGCTCGCACCCTGCCCGATCCAGGCCTTCTTGCAACACTGCCAGTCTCTTGGAACCGATCCCACACATTGTGGATGGCTCGGCGAGAGAAACCCAACGAAAAAGTTACAGACCGCTGTGAATGACCTTCAGCAATCAATGTAACGGCTCTGGTGGCAGTAATGGTATCCATATGCCTTCGTTGACGTGGCATTATTAACAAAAGATGTTAAAAGAAGCAAAAGATGGACAGAAATAGTTTTTTAACAGAATAAAATTGTGATTCCATCTGAAAGGAATTTGACCTGAAACACGTTTTTTTTTATTTGCTTCAATTTCTGGCCAGCTGTAAGACTTAAACACCAGCATTAAAGAGGTTGGACACTGAAGGAGGCCGGACATCATTAATTAGTCACTTATTAATTAGTTTACATCTAAAAATTTACTCAAAAACAGAAATATTTAAGTGGCCCTTATTTTCTTTTGAGTAGTATATATTATAGCTATACAGAATATACCTAGTCGGTCCTTAAGTTCTGTCACAAGGTTTTTGATAGATAAAACTCAGCAATAAACTTTTTCTTATTCGTATTATACATGATTAAAAAGCTTATTTTATACGAATCAATTTGCAATACAATACATTTTGTACGATTATCGCAATATGACAAAAAACCTTATAACTTGAGACAATAGCGAACCCAAAACACGCCGCAACTGACAAAAATACCACTTACCACAAATTTAATAAAAAAACAGTGTTCCAGATAACCAACAAGGTTTTTTTTTATTTATTCTGAAACCTCGATTTTAGACCATGCTTAACAACTAGCATTTGATTTTCTGTTAGCTTTCAGTTCCAACTGCTCCCAAAGAGAACTTTACGTACTTTTTACGTTTTCAGATAAACGTATAAAAATGATCTTGTGGGCAACAAGTACACTACGTAAAATGTGAATATTAAAATTAGTTTTACCCAGACTTAGTTATCTTATGCTTCAAAATGAAGGTAACGGGTTCAGGGAGGGTTCTGACTAAAATCTCAGGTAAGTTTGAAAGGTTTTAAGAGTCATGGAAAAAAGATAAAGTGAATCACGTCCGTATTTTTGGTTGGGTAAAAAAGTGCAAAATCTCTGAAGAAACTAGCATTTGTGTAATATGGCTTTAAGCATTTAAATCCAATAATCGTTCTTATTTATCAGTATTTAATGAGCTATCAAACCATATATAGTATTAAATAAAATAAAACTTGGTATTATTTACTATGCGGCAAAATATTTGTGACAGAACTTATGGACCGACTAGGTATTATAGATACAAGAAAACTTATAAGCAAAGGCAAGCTTATGTTCTGTGCAATAAAAAATATGAATATGAATATGAATCTCGAGAGCCGTCGAAATCCTGCGGTGATACCCCGTCATCAATGGACTTACATGCTTTCGAGTTCGCCTACGGTTTCGACATGGATGACGAGAGCGCATCTCCGGTAAGGCTAAATAACACGAAAGCTATTTCATCCCGAAAATTTACAGATCCTCGGGAATACATAGAAGCTGGGTCCAACGCGGGTAAAACAGCGTGTAATGGTCAGATTTCTAATTTTCTCTTGACCAGCTGCAATCGCAGCGAGAACTCAGTATAACGTCGTAATTGTAGCAGTAAAATAAATGGAACTTGAAAGTGGCTGTGAAAAGCTTATGCGAACATTTATCATGAAATTAAAAAGCTTTTCCGTGTTCTGCTTATCTGTCCCTGTACTGAAACTGAAGTAACTTTATGGCCAGTTTGAAGAATAGGTAATCATAAAGTAACTACGTTCTAACTTTGTTAGCAACGGTCTAAGGATGATTAGGTAAGAGAGCCTCAAAATTATAGATAATAAATGAAATAATAAGTTGTAATCTAGGTAGGACTAGTAGGAATATGAACATTACACATTGGGTTCAAAGTTTGTTAAAGCTCAGACTTGAGATGAGTTGCTTTAAATCCTTTGACGGAGGTTTGCAGGTACTTATATATGCACATTAATATAAATTGGAAGCACTCACACATTGCTGGTAACTACAAAATATTGGTTGGTTCTATATTCATGGTAACTCAGTAAAATTAAATATTTAAAGTTATCGATTTTTGCAACGTTTAATACCTCTTCAGTTAATAGAATGGCTGTCTTATGTACCTTTGCCCTTATCCCTTTCGCAAGGCTTCGCCCTACTTCGCTTCGTATAGTCACTCTTCAAGAGCGCCTGTGCTTTTCAATTAGCAGACATCGTTTACAAACCCGAGAGCCTTTCTATTCCGGTAGGGGAAAATATATTCTTTATATAGTTGTAAATTTGTTTTATTACAACATACCTTTACTATACATACAAACTTACAGTCCAATTTTTATAAATTGAAATGTTATTAGGATATGTTAAAGACATTGTAATACATACATGTGTGTTTAGTGGGAGTTGCACAGAGCCAATCGAATGACTTTACGATCGCGTTAATCGAGCATTCACTGTGAAAAGTGTCAATCGAGTATTTGCGAGTGTGAGTCCGAGTGAGTCGCATTCGATTATCACTATTCGATTGACGTTTACTCACCATAAGTTGCGTTATTCTTTATGTTTAAGTTGGTAGCGCTGTAGTGACAAAATGAACAACCAACCAGCCAAAACACAAACACCTTTTTGACCGTATTGCCGATTAAAAAGGTGTCTATTTATTATTTTGACGGGCTTTAATAATGCGCGATTTTGACATGTTTGTAAACAAACAGTCCTCTTGCATATTCACATAGTTATCTTGATCTTGCTTAGGTACGTGATACATGCTACTTTGATTGCTGGATTTTCAAAAATACCGAAAGTCCACCATGAAAAGGAGTGCGCAACAATTTGAAATGCTTGTAACATATATGGAGCAGTAAGTGTGCCTAATGTGCTGTATTATGTAGTGTAATTTGTTGAGCCTAACCTATATCGTGATTTATCTTTCTCTTCTTCATCAGCATGTTCGCCTCCACTGTTGGACCGCCAATTCGTGCGATCTGTCATGTCTGTCGTGTCTCATCCATGTCAGGCTGATTGAACCGTAGCAGTTGATAAATATGTGGCTTTATTTTTTCAGACACGGTGATCTGTTAAACCCACCACAAATGCAAAGGGAAGAATTTCACATATAAAATGTTTGGGAGGACTTGACTGCTTTATTAAATAGTGATGGAAGTGGTGATGAAAAATCCACAGAAAAGTGAAAAAAGGTTAGGCTTCAAGTGTTGATCAGCTGGTTGAGGAATTCGGTGGTGGTTTATAAGCTACATATTTATGTATTGACTATACGTACCTTACTTACTATAAGTATAATAAACATTTATTTATATGAAAAAACAATTTTATTTTATCCCGTTTTACAGTGGACAACATTTTATTGTTGCATTATTCTGACTAATTGGTCCCGCAATGCCCTTCGAATTATATATGTGGTGGCTCTTTGTTCTGTAACCTCGTTGCCAGCCTGGTACATCCTCATGATGTTCCAGCCCTAGAAAAAAAAACGATTTTAAAATAAATCTAAAATGTAGAAAAATCTAATTAGGTACAATAATAATTTGAATTGCTTTATTTGGTTGTATACATACCCCTGATGGTTTCTTCGGTTTCTGAGTTAGAACTCAAACTGGGCCTTGGTAAAGCGATATATTTTTTGAATTCGTTTTCCGTTACATCTGCCAGAGGGTCGCTGGCAGCACGAGCTTTGGAACGATCGTGGTTCATCACATGGATTGTTTGAAGTTCGTCTTGGGCTCGAGCTGTCTCCAGCCTCCTAGAGTCCTCCAAGAAAAAATCGACGCGCTGACATGTGATTTTAGAATATAATAATAATAAATAATATAATACCTTGGACACTATTTACACACATTGATCTAGCCCCAAACTAGGATTCCCTGTATCATGGGTACTAGACAATGATACACATACTTATTTAGATAAATATTATAATTAGATAGATAAACAACCATGACTAGGGTACAAACATCCGTTCTCATCAAACAAATATTTGCCCCCACCGGGACTCGAACCCAGGACTCTCGGCTTAGTAGGTAGGGTCACTGTCGACTCGGCCATGTCGCGAGTTACAGTTTACACTAGGTATTCGTTTTAGGTTAATTTAGTCGCTCTCACCTTCAAATCAAAAGTGAGAACTTCGTGAGCGATTCCCCATTCGAACTGTCGAACAATGATGACATATATATATATATTGACACACATATATATATATATATGTCATCATTTATAGCGAGTTATAACTCGCACTCGCAAAATCAACGTAAACGCATTCACTTCTCGATCGTCACCGATAAATGGAACGCATTCGATCGTGATAAAAAGTGACAATAGTTCTTTGTAAACTCGCACTCAGAATTTTAATTTCAAATCGTTGCCGCTAGGAGGCGCTGGTTCAATGCCATACAAAACTGAGTTCGCGTAAACGCGTTCGATGAGTTAGAAAAACTCCCACTAAGCACACTGCATACCCTGAAATATCTAACCTACCCTTCTTGTGGTGCAGTCGGATAATTAATTTACTCGTTATTTAATTTACTCGTAGAATATAGGTGAGTGAGTGTGCAACCTATTGTGAATTCCACTGTCACTATTAGTAAACAAACCAAAACTCTCGTATCCGGTGGATTGTTGTTATATTGTCTGAGAGCTTCAACATAGTGGATACACTCGTAACAAGCCCGGATTTGATCCAAGCTGGTTCAGATCAGACATTGATGTATATGTAACTTACTAAAATAGATTGTGCGATAGTGGATAAAGGCTCACTACTTACAGTATGAAAAAGATAACATGGTGCTTGAAGAGTGGGTCGGTCCTACTCTTACCTCCGATTTCTGAATTGGGAATTTTATTAATCAAATACTTAAGTATTGCCTTTGAGTAATAATGTTTGAATACTAGAGTAGGCGCGCAAACTGACTTTATTGCAGCTATAAGTAGAGCTAATTCACTCAACACTATAAACAGAGCTAATTCACTCAACACCAATTCAGTCTGTGCCAAGCGCTTGCCGAGCCGTGACGCTTATGATACGAGAGTAAGTCACTAAATAATGCCGTCATGTGCTCTGCGGTACAGTAAAAACTACATCGTACAGACCAAAAAAGCCAAGGAATAACTTTTCATGTCAATTACCCTGTATTATCGGTAAAATACGAATATTCAATAATATTTTGTGAATTATAAAAATCACCATGTTTTCTCTTTGAAAATCAAAGAGTAACAGAAAAGACATTTACAAAGGCAAGCTTATATCTAATAAGAGATTTCTTCCAGCGAGGCCAAGATGATAAGGATAAATTGCATAGCAGTGACAGGTAGACCCTTGCGCAGAAATATAGCTCATGTTTATCTGACGAAAATTTAAAGAACTGTCAATTTATTTAAAAACTGACTAACAACATCACAACCAATGAAAAAAAACCCAATAAATATTGGATATGTGCATATTCTCTTTTATTTTATTCCCTGTTCAGGCCTCTCGGCACACGATGACCTCGCAGGGGCCCATAGCTACGAGGTAGCGTAGCGATCAGATGCCAAGAAGCAAGAACGTCGGCGATTCACCGAGCTAAGTAATAGATTCTATCTGACCTGGTCTGTGCTTCGTTCCCGTCAAACACCTGTCTCTCTGCAAGGCCTGGGTGCTCCCTAGGCTCTTCTTGGTAGACAGGTTCTTCAGCCAACCAGGTATGGCTGGCAGGCCAGCTTCGACGCACACAGTGTTCCAAATACGAACTTTATCTGGTTCGGAGAACCACAATACACTCAGCTATAAGACAATCCTGAGGGGAGCCCGAATACAATTGCAGATGGCTTACGATTTAATTTTAATGCCCAAAATCAATACGCGTCACATTACGGGGGCTTTTTTTTGTCTGTCAGTTGTCAAAAACTGCTCTGTGGCAGCTCCGTCAAATTCAAAATGGCCGTTCCGGAACCATAGATCGAGTATCGATTTTGAATCGAACAATCACCCGCCCGGACAGGCACCCACCTGTCCCTTAATCTACGGGCAGCCGAGACAACGTTGCCACCGCTCGTTTTAGTACCGAGCCTCCTACTAGAACCTCTGCAGACCGGGGGGTCCCGTCCTTGCCAGGGAACAAGTTAACAATGCGCCCCCTGCGCCAACGTAGTGGCGGTAGGTTAGCATCCTTAACCAGCACGAGGTCACCAACACTAGGGGGGCTGGTTTTGTCAGTCCACTTAAGGCGCTGTTGTAAGATATGCAGATACTCGAGCGACCAACGCTTCCAGAAATTCTGAGTAAACTGCTGCAACATCTGATACCTTGACAACCGATACAATTTCACTCCCTCGAAGGGGTGCTCGGGCAACGCGTTAAGTGGCTGTCCTATCAAGAAATGGCCTGGGGTCAGAGCCTCCAGGTCATTTGGATCCGAGCTGAGCGGACACAACGGTCGCGAATTGAGAACGGCCTCGATCTTACAAAACAATGTCGCGAGCTCCTCAAAAGTCAGCGCGGTCTGACCTACTATACGCCCTAAGTGCGTCTTCGCTGACTTAACTACGGCCTCAAAAATCCCACCCCAGTGGGGGCAACTCGGTGGGCTGAAGGTCCACTGTATACCCCGACGGGAGAGGGCCGTTCCAATATCCACTTTATTTACATTCAAAAAGTTGACTATCTCTCGTAAGTATCGTTCCGCACCGACGTAGTTAGTGCCGTTATCAGAGCGGATCAAAGTTGGAAGTCCCCTTCGAGAAACAAACCTATCCAAACAAGCAATGAAGGCCTCTGTCGAGAGATCAGCAACGAGCTCGAGATGTACCGCCTTGGTGGATAAACAAACAAACACACATAGGTACGCCTTGTATTGCTTAGCGGTACGCAATCGTGAACTCTTCACCATAAACGGTCCGGCAAAATCCGTACCAACACCTGAAAACGGTCTGACCTCATTCACACGATCAGGGGGCAAGTCCCCCATGAGAGGTTGCATCGTGGCAGCCTTAAGTCGATAACAAGGCATGCACCGAAACACGATGTTCCGTATGACACGGCGGGCAGATAAGATCCAAAACTCCCGCTGGAGCGTGGCCAACAACGCGTTACAGCCGGCATGCGCGTTTTTAATATGACGATCAGTCACCAGCAATTCAACTAACTGTCCCCCCTTGGGGAGCAGAAGTGGGTGACGAGCCGAATACGACAGATTCGCATTGCGCAATCTACCTCCTACCCGAAGTAACCCGGTCGAATCAACAAAGGGGTTGAGACGCGCGACGGCTCCCTTCAATTTCGAACGTCCACTTCGTATAGTCTCCAATTCTGCCCCAAACTTCGAGGACTGTACCAACCGGACCAAATTCAGTAGCGACTCGTTTCGCTCTGCCGGAGTCAGAATAGGGTTCAACGTTCGCTGATCGCGAGGAGTACGACAATTTCGAGCGAATCTCCTAATCCAAGTGGACACGTTTATCAACTTGTCAAGTGAGCTATACCGGTCCAGCAGAAACCCGGCGTCAGGGTCCTCAGCCTTCTGGGTAACATGCACGGCCGCTCTGGGGCCATGATCCGAAGATACTACTACATGGCTGTGGGGCCAGTCCGATTCTCTCCTGGCAAGCCAGGGTGGTCCCCACCACAAATGGTGTCTAACGAGTTCAGGAGCCCGACATCCCCTGGATGCACAATCAGACGGGTTCAATTCTCCTGGTACATGTCTCCAAGTCAGTGGGACCTCAGACGACATAATCTGGGAGACACGGTTCGCGACAAAAACCTCTAAGTTATGGACCGAAGCCTTCAGCCAGCACAAAACAATCTGGCTGTCCGTCCACGCGTACACCGTATCCTCCAAAACCACTGACCCACGCAACACTGTTAGAGTGTGATTCAAAAGTTTGGTCAAAAGAGCAGCCCCGGACAGTTCCAGTTTTGGAATCGTCATCCTTGTCCGAATAGGCGCTACCTTGCTTTTTGCCAAAACCAAACGCACGTCGACCTCCCCGGTGGAGGTGACGGTTCGCAAATAAACCGCTGCCGCAAACCCTCGTTCAGAGGCATCACAAAACCCGTGAAGGGTTGCCCTGTAATCCCCAGCAGGGACCAATTTCCTCGGCAGCGATACATTATTTATGTCCGATAGCGAGGTGAACATTTGCGTCCAATCAGTCAACAAATCACCTGAGAGGTGGGTGTCCCAGGTCAACTGAGCCGCCCATAGCCTTTGCATAAAACATTTGAGAGCAAAGGTGACTGGAGAAATCCATCCATTCGGGTCGAACGTTCTCGCAATCGTTGACAGTACTGACCGCTTCGTCCAGGCCTTCGGTGTTTCTAAAACCACCCGATAGGTAAACTCATCATGGACGGGCCGGTACTGAATTCCAAGCACTGACAACATGTTAGGGTTGTCAGGATTCTCAAAAACGTGCGGGTCTTGTTGAAACTCATCTGGGAGACCAGCCATCAACTCAGGGGAGTTGGACATCCACTTGCGTAGTTCATAGCCGCCTCGTTCCAGCAATTGAATGAGCTCGTCACGTCGGTCCAGAGCTTCCTCTACACTGGCTGCCCCTGTGCAGACGTCATCGACGTACAAATCTTGCTCCAGGATAGCGGCGGCTCTAGGATAGCTCACACGGTCACGCGACGCCAACTCCCGCATGGTACGCATCGCCAAATACGGGCTAGACCGTAACCCATACGTGTTCGTGTTCAACTCATAGACCTTGACTGGCTCGGCCGTGGACTCACGCCAAAGTATCAACTGATACCTTCTGTCAGCCGGATGAATTACCGTTTGCCTAAACATCATCCGAATGTCTGCGACAAATACAACCTGGTGCCTCCGAAAGCTCGTGAGAATATCCGAAATATCACGACTCAACTTGGGTCCCGAATGTAGACACTGATTCAGGGACATCCCGTTCGAGGTAGGTGCTGACCCATCAAAAACAACTCGAATCTTGCCGGTAGGGGTTCGTAGGACGGCATGGTGTGGAAGGAAACAATGATCCTCAGATCTCCAGTCCACACCCGATACCGACATGTGTCCTAACGACTCATACTCCCTCATGAAATCGACGTATTTTTGTTTAAATACGGCGTCCCTTGACATCCTACGCTCCATCGACATCAATCTCGTCTCAGCCATCTTCCCAGATTCTCCTAGTGGCGGTCGATCGGCCCTGAAAGGCAGTCGAGTTACAAAACGACCAGAACGAAGGCGACCAGTACTATTCTGGTAAAACAACTCGCACTCTTCTTCGTCTGCGTCGACTCGACGAGCGGTGGGAGGTTCCTCTATCTCCCAGAACCGTTGGATAGCGTCTGACAACGCTGAGCCAATAAGTATGCCATCTGACTCGGCAGGCCTAACCATTGGCAATGCCGGACCCATGATCACGTGACCAAACTTAGTATCCACAGCAATCAACCCGTCCGGCTGAAGAACTCGCCGATCCGACAAAAGAAACCTACCCAAAACGTCTGCTCCCAGTAGCAGATCGACCGGGGCTGGAGTGTCAAAATCGGGATCCGCCAACTTGAGTCCTGACGTCAGGAGTCGAACGGCCGGATTCAACTTCACCAAGGGGTGTTTGCCCATGACATGCGTCATTACTAAAGCTTGCACGGATGTTTTTGTCAAAATGTCATAACGTGGAGAGAACGTGATCACCGATTGACCAACTACATTCGTAACCGTAACATTCCCCACGCCCCGTATTGAATTATTATACCTATTTACCTTGAGGCCCAACCATTTTGCTAAATCGTTCGATACAATGCAGCCCTGAGCTCCAGAATCTAATAGGGCGCGAACGTATGTTGGGTTGCCCGCCAAATCCCAAACAAGCACAGAGGCGATCGGTAACACCACCGTCTCCGGTTGGGGGGCAACAAATTGTTGGGCCGCAAATTCCTAGCGAGGACCCCCGGGGCCCCACTGTGCCTGTAACCGATCAGGTAGGCAGCTATACGCCAGAGGGTCCCATTGTACAAATGGCCCACGCGCCGGTTCCATTGCCACCCTACGACGCCCCCCGAAGGGTTGTGGGCGTGAATTCAACCGTGGCCGCTCCATGAGCGGGGGGGACATCACATGCGACCGACGAGGACGCGGCGACGAGCGGGGCGACAACTGAGGCGGCGTCCGAGCCGCATCCGCATAGCTCGAAGGTGTCCCATGCCACCCGCCCGTTACGGCCTGCTCAACATACCCAATGTCCCGCTGAGTCGGATGCTGAGTCGCAACCGAAAACTCAGGGCCCCCCATGTGATGACCCTGAGTGCGGCCCTGCACCCCTGGGTGGCTGCGTGCTTGTGGCCCCATTGCCCGCTGAGTCGGATGCTGAGTCGCAACCGAAAACTCAGGGCCCCCCATGTGATGACCCTGAGTGCGGCCCTGCACCCTAGTACCGCCCTGTGCACGTGGGGACATTGGCCCCTGAGTTGCGCTCCGAGACGCAAACGAATTCTCAGGGCCCCATGCCGTGTCACCCTGGGTACGGCCCTGTGGTGGCTGTTGGCCGGACCGGTTCATGCACAACAAATTGTGGTGGGCCTCACCACAATATCCGCACAATTTTGTGCGCGTGCAGTCCCTAGCCATGTGTGGCCCGAGGCACAGGAAACACCAGCTCCGCTGCTTGGCCATCCGGCGCTGTCCCTCAACCCTAAGTTCCCCGAACTTATTGCAATCGGCCACAGCATGGCCAATCTGCCTACAACATGGGCAGGTCTCACCTGCACCCCTGGGTGGGGTCAATGCACTCACAGTCCCATACGACTGCCGGTTGGTGCGGTCCTTCCTCGTCGGAGGGCCCCTACTCACAGCGCTCCCGGCAGCTCTCTGTGGCTCCGAAGGATGGGTGACCGTCAACCCCAAATTCTCTGCCCGTCGAGCCTCCTCTTCCAAAAATCCGACCAAGTCGGAGAAGGCGGGCAGGTCCTCGGCCGACCTCCCGTGAGACTGTTCGAAACGAGTCTGCACGTCAGCGGGTAGGCGGGAAAGTACAATGTACAGCAGTAGGTAGGACCATTCACCAACCGGAAGTCCAAGATTCTCTAGGGCCTTGGTGACGGACAACAACGGGTTCAAAACCTCCGTCTGTATGGCCCCGACCTTGTTCACAACCGGGATGCTAAACAAACGGTTCAGTTGGGCATCGGCCAACCTCCGTTTGTTGTGGTAACGTCTGACCAGCAATTGCCTGGCCGTTTCATAGTTACCCTCCGTAACTGTCAAATGAGCGACCAGCTCCCTGGGCTCACCCCTCAATGCTGCCACCAGCTGAGCCATTTTGACAGACTTGGTAATGTCCGATCGCATGTGCACCAAACTGTCGAACAGATTGATGAAGCTCATCCATTCACCGGACACTCCGTCAAAAGTAGGCATAGTTATAACGGGTAACCTGGTCCCCGATCCCTGATGCGGCAGAGGCGCCCCAATGTCACCACTATGGCTGGACTCGCGCTGCCTACGTATGTCCGCAGCCCTCTGCGTGATAGCAGCCGCCATCTCCATACACTGGTCGACATCCCCTAGCAACCGTGACAGCCTGTCAGGTGCGCAACCATCAACTGCTTCCGCCTGCGCGGACAATTCGAGCACCCTGTTGTAGCGTTCCTTAACGTCCATAGACCGCTCCAACACCACATCATGCCTATCTAAACGGTCTATCAGACCGTGTGCGGAGGAAAACCATCTGAGCTCCTTAGAAACACCCTTCTGTATTTCAGACAACGACATGATCGGAACGATACTTACTCACAATTTGCAGTAACTCAATTATATTGGACCCTCCAGTCTACAACACAAACGAGGGAACCCTAATCTATAACTTAAACAATGCTGATTTCCCCAAACAATAGAAACCGAGTTTATATCTACACAAATTCTGTAAACAACAATTTAGTTTCCCTATATCATATAACACACACAGATAGTCAATATTAGTTCAAGTTATAAATTGCTATAAACTGAAAACAATGTCCAAACATTCATTAGCATTACTAGACCACTAATAGATTGACTAACTGGTAACTGGTACTTCAATCCAAATTTCAATTCACCTACAATGTACCTGTAATGTAATTACTATTCTGAGTCACATCTCAGTACAACTGGTCATTTAGGGAAAACTGTTATATCTGTCTGTCTACTACCAGCAATAGACTTATAGCTTACAACACTACCAATCTATGTGGATACAGGAACAAAACCAAGTTAGCTAATAACCGCCTATACCTACAGATTGATAGTCCCAAATCGTGGGTTCCTGGAACCCTTGACGGCTGCAAATCTCAGGAAACCACGCTCTTGCTACCAAAATGTTCAGGCCTCTCGGCACCCGATGACCTCGCAGGGGCCCATAGCTACGAGGTAGCGTAGCGATCAGATTCCAAGAAGCAAGAACGTCCGCGATTCACCGAGCTAAGTAATAGATTCTATCTGACCTGGTCTGTGCTTCGTTCCCGTCAAACACCTGTCTCTCTGCAAGGCCTGGGTGCACCCTAGGCTCTTCTTGGTAGACAGGTTCTTCAGCCAATCAGGTATGGCTGGCAGGCCAGCTTCGACGCACACAGTGTTCCAAATACGAACTTTATCTGGTTCGGAGAACCACAATACACTCAGCTATAAGACAATCCTGAGGGGAGCCCGAATACAATTGCAGATGGCTTACGATTTAATTTTAATGCCCAAAATCAATACGCGTCACATTACGGGGGCTTTTTTTTGTCTGTCAGTTGTCAAAAACTGCTCTGTGGCAGCTCCGTCAAATTCAAAATGGCCGTTCCGGAACCATAGATCGAGTATCGATTTTGAATCGAACATTCCCAAATACCTATACATAGTCAAGTCATAAGTTCTGTCACATGTGCAATATGAAATAATTTAGACATGTTTATTATTTATGTAAACATTTATATAGCAAAATGAACTTAATAAAACATAGATTCATATGGTAATAAAGTTTATTCAAAATGACCCCCGCGATTTTGAATAAAGGCCTTTATTCTGCGCGGCCAGTCGTCTATCGCAGCACGAACGAGGTCCATGTCAATATCGGCGGCTGCCTTAATCAAGGATGCCTTGAGTGAGTCCAAATCAGGATGAGGCTTTGAGCAGGCCTTTTCCTCCAAGTGTTGCCATATCTTGTAATCTAACGGACTCAAATCTGGACTGGAGGAGGGCCAGTCTTCGTGCCAGATGAAGTCGATTTCACGCGCCGCCAGCCAGTCTTGTGTGCTTTTCGCTCTATGAGCTGGCGCAGAATCATGTTGGAATACCCAGTGCCTGTTATTAAACATGGTATGAGAAACAGGTTCCACAAGGTTCTTGAGGACTGTATTTTGATACACAACTGCATTCGTTTTTACGCCTTTCTCACAAAAATGTACCTCAGTTAAGCCCCAATAAGAGACTCCCAACCAAACCATGAGCGAGGATGGAAAATGACCTCGTTGGACACGCGGAATACGGTTGCTCGCTTCTTCACTGCTGTGTTCGTACACCTTATCATTTTGTTTGTTGTAGCTCTCTTCCACGGTGAAAATTTTTTCATCCGAAAAAAGAATTTCCCGATGCTTTTTTCCCGCGTACCGCTTCAACAAAGCGCGGCATCTCTTCAGTCTCAGGTCCATTAAACGAGCGTCCAAACGATGTCCTGTTTTTCTTCGATATGCCCTAAGCCCTAAGTCTTCATTTAACACCCTTTTCACCGTGGTCCTGCTTAACCCCATCTGAAGGGCCAACAGTTTCTGCTTACTTATGGGATTTCTTTGAATTCGCGCCTTCACAGCTTTTATCACTGCTGGAGTCCTAACAGAGCGAGGGCGACCACTTCTTTACCTGTCATCTACACTAGAGTCTTCATTGTATCGTTTTATGGTACGATAAACGAATCTTTTGGTTATATTCAAATTTTTCAGTTAGTCGAAAATCTGAATTGGCGCGTAACCGCAACGATGCAACGCAATAACTGCGACACGGTCTTCTTTAAGTGTCCACTCCATATTTAAAAATGAGGAAAATTCTAAAAAGTACACATTTTTATTTTAATGAAAAATTCGAAATTCGAATTCAATAAACTTTTTTGTGGCCAGCATTCTAAATTCAAAAGTTTTTATTGTGTGACAGAACTTATGACCTGACTGTGTAATAGGTCGCCTGCGCTTAAAAGTATGCAACATAGGCAGGATTCACTGGATATGTATACTTTTGGGCAAAGGCGACTGTACATCTTCGGCATGTCGCATCTGAGCGCAGATTTTTATCTATGACAACTGACACGCCCGCTCTCGTCAAGAGGGCACTTATTTTATTCGAGCTAGCGTCTCTAGTACTTATACATTATTACTCAAAGAGTATTGCTCCGTTTCTGCAGATGTCACACAAAAGAACGGGACATAACTGTACTTAAGTATTACCTTAGTGAATCTCTCAATTCAGAAACCGGCTATTAGCTATTAGGGGGATATTGCTTAAAACATCGATTAATCAAATGAATCGATGCACCTTTTAAACAGTAGCGAATTTGATGCATAAAAATTACGATGACAACTCTTCTATTAGTTCAACTGAACCTTTCGGTTCTTTCCGATTATTTTGGTAACATTCTGGTGTTTAAAAAGTGGATTTTATGAAGTTTTAGATATCACTTCTATGAACTGCATTTCAGGATTTTATGAACTGCATCTCCATCATTTCTACCGTCGGCACCGCAGTTGACTGTTGACACGCTTTAATAATATTCATTACTTGCATGAAATATATTTTGTTGTTGTTAGGCAGGATATTTATCTTGTCATAAATATACAGGTAATTATTCCATATTAGGTAAAATCACGCATAATTATGTAAAGGGTAATGGCACATATCGTTAGTGTACATATTGGCCTCCGTACTAATAATTTTAATAAATACCCAATAAACCTTCCGCTAACAATCGTGTTACCATATGCATATGAATGACGCATTTACAGGAAACTTATCTGAGTTCACACTATGTACTGTGACTTTTTGACGCATGGTTGATTAATCTCAAACCGATTCAAAGATTCAATATTCTGAAACAAAGATTGAAACGACGACGGCTCAAGAAAATTATAATTAAATGCACGGCGATGTAAACAGTCGCGAGGTTTGGTGCAGATGCACAACTGACAACTGACTTAGGGTTTGACAAACACTCAAAGTTATGGTGTCAAAGATACAAATTACGCATCGCGCCTCTAGATTAACGAAACTCTTTGGGTATAGTACGGGAGGCCATGGGACTATTTCGTGAGTAAGTTGAGCGCATCAGATTAAGATATGGGAGATCTTGTACACTGTTTAGAGTTTACACGATTTGAGCGTAACGTGAGGGAGTGAGTGGGTCACGAAGCTTCATAAAAAGACCCTCCTCGCGTTACGCTCAAATCGTCAGATTTATTGCAATTCACACTTATCAGCATGTTACTAAATCACCATATCTTAGTCAGACGCACTCGAGTAAAGCCCACTTGTATTGACTTATTTTTTCTTGCCTTACGGCGCAGTTCAAAATAATTACAGAAAATAAAGCAATTTGAGCACACAGTGCATCAATACTCATTTTAACGTGAAAAACTAATTGTAAAAGTTAGCAACTTAACTTTATTAGAAGCAAAACTTACCACCAAGATGGAAAAAAGTATGGAACTATTGCTGTCAAAACTGGATGCGAAGCTAATCCGGCAAACAGTACTCAAAGTTCAATGTTAAAATATCTATATAACTTTAGATATTTACTTATGCTTAACAAACGTCATTTTTTGCCGCTTCCTTACATTGGACTACTGTGGGAGAAGAAGGGCGAAAGAACTCTCACAGATTGATTTTTAGATCTCTTTTAAAATATTGTGTTTAACTAATACTATAATACATTTTTTTTAACAGAAAGTTCTGTGTTGAGTTAGAGCAGCAGCAGCAACCCCATACCTCACTAAAACTGCAGTGACAAAAAATGTTAGGAGGCCCTGTACGAAAGAATGAACATAATAATGGAAGAAAACAATTCCCTTAAAAGTAAATTACCGAACTGAAACAAATACCCAACCAGACAAAATTGTCATTAGATAAGTGCCCAAGTAAGGCAACAAGAACGTCAAAAAATCTTCTTCTACCAACAGCTACGCCGAATCACACAAATTCTGCGTTATATGTATATTTTTTAATTATTTGTATGTCTAGAGTGTAAAATGGGAATGTTTGTTATTCGAAATACAAAAGCTGTTTTATAATTATTATTATTTGTATGCATTTGTTTTATTTCTCTCCTTGTTGACTTGTTGTATTGTTATTATAATTATAACGGCATGGCTTTAGATGGAAAGCTCAGATATCACTAAGCACACTCACATAGTTATTAAATAATTGGGTGTAAATAATCCCCCATATTTTTATGTGACACGCTCGAGTTACTCATGAAATTCCCACTCGGCCTCCCTTAACTATCCTATTACAACTTTATGCATGCCGTCCGTCAAACATAACCTCCGCTACAACCACGAAGGAGCATGATAGTGATGCTAGATCTATTATGGCTACCAGCGCGATCTCTTGATAGAATGCTGAACTCCCATACAAAAGTTTAATTTTAATTTTTAGGCTTAAAAATTACGAAAACTCAAAGAACTGCGTTTTCGTAATTTTTTTACCTAAACGTCATCCGGACTGAGAAGAATAAAAACAAATAGGAATGATACAAATGGGAGGCAGTTGCTCACGTCCGAAGGAGATACTTGGAACCCACAGCCCTTCACGGCCTCCCTGGTAGTGCTAAGGAGCAACATCAACACTAAAGTTTCCAGTTTCTCGAAAGAGAACCTGTCCAAATAAATGTGAAACCTGTGAAATCTAGAAAAACACGTGACATTGGAGAAATTGACCTCGATGTTAGACCGTCATTAATTAAGAAATAATAATAATGATACAAACCGGTCGGACCATTTTAGACTTTTAGTAAAACAGACGCACAGCGGTTCACTTCTAGGGATCCGTAACCGAAGGGTGCCAAACGGGACCCTATACTAAGCCTCCGCCGTCCGTGTGTCTGTCCGTCACCGGGCTGTATCACATGAACCGTAATAAATAGAAAGTTGAAATGTTCACAGAATGTGTATTTCTGTTGCCGCTCCAGCAACAAATAATGAACGACACGATATTTTATAAATTAAAGGGGATCGCCATACAGCAAACGTGTTTTAAATATCCTTAGCTGCCGCCGCGAATAACCAAACCGCAATCTATTGGGATTGGTATCAAAACCAAGTTCAGGCATATTATTTTTGTATTTTCCTTAAGTCGTCGTGTACGATGATACGGAACCCTTCGTGTGTCAGTCCGACCCGTTATTTCTATAGCATAGATTGTCTCTCGCTCGGGAAATGATAGCGCCACCAGCGACACCTTATTTCAGCTGCAGTACATCAGCAGTATGTTCAGGAGAAGTCATTCTAACTTATAGCTGCGCTGCTGCGCATCCACCACTGAGTTCAGTCGTATCATATCTATTTGTATTTAAAATCCATGTCAGTAAAGACAAGGCTTCCTAGTCGCGGGGTACGCCGCAATATTACGTACGTGTCAAGTATATAAATATGTAGCTGGTACGACATCGCACTTTACACTAGAGCCTTTTATGTCGAGGAAACTACCGAGAAATACTATTTGTATAGGTAATTTTAAATGGTTACTTACTTCAGTCGCCTGAGTGCACTAACCGTGACACGGCGTTCAAGAAAAATATTATCTACATAATAAGGGTTTCCTACTTGAATAGGTATCTTAGGTTAAACCGAAATTACTTGACTATTAGTAATTACTACAATGCGGATGTCACGTTTTTTTTTGGAAACCAGAAGTCAACTCTAGTTTAATATTTTAATAGAAACGCATCGAATTTCGGTCATCAACCAATCCATCTACCTACGTAACAGATTTATTACAGACTGCTGATGGATAGATGAATATCTCATTAGCAGATAACCTATCTCATTATCCGATTATCTCATTATCTTATCCACATCTTGCGTATTAAAAATTGATTACATTGCAATGTAAAACGTATTATACTATAGTATAGCTCTGAAGAGGCATGGAGATGTGGATTTACTTTTGTTTTATAGTTCTGCCTTTAATGATCTACGTATATATCATAATGTAACTCACTAACGTTATATATCATTTTGTTGGCACCTCATCTACGAGTATAAGATGACTTGGTGGTTTTTTAGGGTTCCGTACGCAAAGGGTAAAAACGGGGCCCTATTACTAAGACTCCGCTGTCCGTCTATCTGTCTGTCCGTCTGTCACTAGGCTGTATGTCATGAACCGTGTTAGTTAGACAATTGAAAATTTCACATATGATGTATTTATGTTGCCGCTATAACAAAACATAATAAAAAACAGAATAAAATAAATATTTAAGGGGGCTCCCATACAACAATTCTTCCAGTACCACATACAAACTTATGAATGCACCTGGTTTAGTACATGAAGTGTGAAAGTAGCCGCACCAATAACTTTGTAAACAACATTTCGCTATGTAAAATCCAAACTATTCATTCCACACAATCCCTGCCATTTTATGGTGCGCGAGTTAGACTCGCAATTGACCGGGTTTATCTTTTATCAATGAAATCCACACAATTCGATTCTCAGATACGTAAGATGATAAGTCGGTGAGAGTCAACCTATGGCTTCCAACCTTCCGTTCATATCTTTATATATGTCACCCTTAGATAATCAAAATCGTTAGTTGATCAAAATTCAAAAATTCAAAATTCAAAAAGAGTTTATTTCCATAAGAAACACATATGTAACATTTGGAGAATGTCAAATCCTAAACTAACACATGCATAAGGTACAGGGAAATATAGAACTCAATTTGAATTCCGTCACCTAAATGTTTTAGATGCTGGAGGCAAAGAGGCGACTAGAAACCTCCTGCTTTATACGTTATTTTTTACAGAATTGGAGCTAACACCTTCCCAAGCTTTCTTGTCTTCTACATAATCTGATATTTTGTAGTAAGCTTTCTTACATAAGTGATTTTTAACAACATTTTTAAATTTATTTACAGACAATTCTTGTAACTCAGTTGGTATTTTGTTGTAAAAGCGAATACATTGCCCTTTAATAGATACATTAACCTTATGGAGCCTAGTAGTAGGCATAGCTAGTTTATTCCTATTTCTAGTCTTGACTTTGTGCCTGTTGCTATTCTTAGGAAATTTATTAATATTTTTGTGGACGTACAGGTTTTCATAAATATACTGACACGGCACTGTCATAATGTTAATTTCCTTAAAATTACATCGCAGTGACTCTCTGGGACCCACATTGTAGATTGCACGAACAGCCCTCTTTTGCAGCACAAATATTATGTTAATGTCTGCAGCGTTCCCCCACAGCAGTATGCCGTAAGACATAATGCTATGGAAGTAGCTGAAGTTAACTAGTCTAGCTGTTTCCACGTCCGTAAAAAGACGGATTTTTTTGACTGCATAAACTGCGGAACTGAGTTTTTTCGATAGCTTATCTATGTTTGGGCCCCACTGAAGCTTATTATCTAAGGTAATTCCTAGGAATACCGTGCTATCTACAATTTCAAAATTTTCACCTTTAACATTAACATTAGCCGAGACTTGTTTAACATTGATCAACTAACGCATTAGCTGATCAACTATTGACAGATAGTACACCAGGACATATCCCACCTCCACCCAACCTCATTCCGACTTCATGTCATAATGAGGCAAACGCGGGGGAGCAAGCCAACGGGTTAGATTTGCATGGAGCTCTTGTAACCCCGAGCTATTTCTGTGCGTCCCCCACATGGCTGGACCGGCCTTCTGTGCCCTCCGCCTGTCCTCTTCCCGCCTCTCCCCATTCAGGGGCGCGGGGGGAAAAGATAGCAGCAGCAAGATAGGTCGCACGTCGCACCCTTCTGGTGATGTGACACACACAAACGGTGTGGGCTCGGCCGATTCCGCACGTCATTTAAAGTTTTGACCAAATTCCCAGCCACATATTTTTTTATGCCACGCGTGCACAAACTGGAGTAGCCGTTGGAAGTTCGCCTTTGACAAGCGAGGACCTCGTAGTAGACTGGTCCTTCATCCGCTCGAGTGATTCCGTCTAACATTCTCTTCCGTTCGTCGTCGTATAGTAAGCATTCCCAAAGATGATGATGCATATCTTCATCTTCTATGCCGCACTCACATACACTCATCGGGCATAACGTCATATCATGCAGTCTCTTCCTGAAGCACCCGTGTCCCGATAATATCTGCGAAGTTTGGTAGTCCGGCTCAACCCAAGAAGCCTTGAGGCGAGCTGCCACGTCCGGAAAGAAATAGCTCTCGACCTTTCGTCTCATTCATCCAGCGTCCCTGCCATTGTGCAACGACCTCCCCCAGAGTTTGGCGTTTTATCGCTCTGATCTCCGTCTCAGTGTAACCTTCCCGCGCCTCATCACTACGGCCGGCGCGGATGAGCTCCAGGTCAGCCGGCAGCACGCCTGCCAGTACCGGTAGGGCCGCTGTACTGCATGAACGATAAGCTTTGGTCAAGAGCACCAAAGCCGGTCGCTGTGTCCTCAGAAGTGAGGCACGCACAGTGTGGAAGGACGCACGCCTGTACCAGCATGCCGCGGCATACGTCACGGTGGAGATATAGGTGCCAGTGTACAGTATGCGCAGAGCACGATAACGTACACCCCAACTAGATGCGGAAACACGCGACACTTTTCCGAAGCAATTTGCATGTGCAGCGAACGACAGTCCGGCGTCGAGAACCATGCCCAGCACTTTTGCTTGCACGACGCTCCTGACAGATAGTACACCAGACCGACTGGGTTTAGAATTTACGTTTCTTTTGTTCTTACATGTCAACCTAAAACGAAGACTATTCGGGGGCATCGCTGCGCTCGCCCCCTCTAGTCTTCACCTAAGCTGCCGCAGTGTTTGCCCTGGTATTTCGTTTGCAATTCAAGTTTAAACCAGTTTACTATTTAACTGTTTTAACCGTTAGTTTATTAACTAACGCGTCATATAGTAAGCAGTACACTACAGTTTACTATCTGTCGATAGTTAACCAACTAAATAGTTTATCAACTAACAATTTGACAATCTTACGGTGACCTATACATAAAAAATACAAAAAAAATAACTTCATATACAGGTTCCCGAAAAAGCCACTCATTTCCCATCGACTCCAAAATCTATATATCAAGTACAGTCAAGTACATAATTTATAAATTCAAGTATAAATATATAAATATACTACAATGCACTACAGAGCGTTGGTTTTCTGAATTGTATTAAAATTTATCCTAATTCATAAAAATGTAATTAGGGCACCACTTTCATAGTCAGGGTGCTCATTACCACTCGCCCCTCGTGAGGTGAAGATTGCAGTACGGACGCTCTTGCTATTAAAATTCATAATAAAGACACAATGTCGATTTTAACAGCCGAAATAGTGGAAACGTTAGTAAAAAAGTGCCTAGAACCCATAGAACTCAAGTTGTGTGAGTTAGAGGCTGCTATCGCGCGCCTAGGAGAAGAAAGAGGAGACAATCGAAGTTCTACAAAGCCGAATTCTGCGGCCGCCATAACACCCCAAGCAGCCCAACCGCTACCGAATATTGCCGAACGAAAAAAGCTGACGGCGAATGAGCCGCCACGAGGTGCATCAACATCTGCACGAGTTGTACAGTATGGCCCAATCACAGCTCGTGAACAGCGCACCAACGCTCGATTCAAACCGCCTCAGCACCAACCAGCGACCGTTAAACCATCGGAACCGCCGGCGAATTCATTGGAGCAAGGGGTAAAGACTGCGGCTGCTCCCATCTTTCGGAAGTCTCTCTCCACACATCCGAACACGATGGATACCCATGTTGACGCTATTAAAACGATAGAGACATTATCCCCATTAACGGCTGCTGATCCAATAAATGATATTATGACCCCAAGCCTGATTATTGCAGAAAATGACGACTGGCACGTAGTACAGAAACGCGGACGGCGTCGAAACTCTAGGACTAATGTCATCTGCGGGACCGGCTCTGTTGACCCGGATCTACAGACAGTAGAAAGGACTAAGAAGATCCACGCTTGTTTCCTACGTCCAGAAACTACAGCGGGGTCCATGCTTGCCTACATGGAGAAGAAGCAGCCTACAGGAAGCTACAAAATGGATAAGCTTGACCTCAAACATGAGTACTATGCATCATTTGCCATATCAATCCCGACAAGTAAGTTCGACTTCTTCATGAAACCAGACAACTGGCCGCCGAGGACCGAGGTTACGGAGTGGTTTCGTCCCAGCAGTAGGCGAGCGGTGCGTTCGTCCCCTGACGCCAGCTCCCGGAGGAGACCCGGCCGCAAACCCCGAGCCGGCGACAGCGCAGCCTGCGCCCGTCCCCCTGCCGCCGTCACCCCCGCCGCCGCCAGCCCCCCAAATACAGGCAAGCAGTAAACCACCATCACCATTGCATTGCAAATTATACAATCATTAAATAATAAAACAAGAAGCTTAGAAGTGTTAACACAAGATGAGTTAAAATGTAATATAATAGCTATAGCAGAGCACTGGTTAAAAAGCAATGAGTTGCAATGTATTCACTTGACTAATTTTACTCTGATATCAAGCTATTGTCGATCCAATTATGAACACGGTGGTTCGTGCTTATTTGTAAATAACAACACAAAAGCCATCGAACATTCTGATATATGTAAATTAGCCGTTGAACGCTACTGTGAAATATCGGCATTTGATACTAGTAGTATGCTTTTATCGTACTAATAAAATCAAGGCATCTGAATGCTGCATTCATAGCTGTATTAGATAATCTTCTTGGTAAAATTAACGAGACCGGTCTCGAGTGTATTGTCTTAGGAGACGCGAATATTGACACAATGACAGACAGTTCTGAACACAATGAACTTAGGGACACACTCGAATCACATAGCTTCAGGAGCTTGGTAGACTTCCCTACGCGCATAGCATCCACATCGGCGACATCACTCGACCACATCTACACCAACACTGGGGACCGGTTCACCGCTGCAGTGCGACCCGTCTCCACAAACCTGAGTGACCACTTGTGCGCCCGCGTGGAGCTGGTGTGCGGGGCGCTGCCCCCTCGCCCTCCCGCCACGCGCTTGGTCAGAGACTACACAGCGGCTTCTCGAGCTCAATTTGCACTAGCTATAAGTAGTGTAGATTGGGAGTATTTGTTCCGTAGCAAGACAAACATTGAGGAGCTTGCCCAGTCATTATTAAATGTTATTATTATAAGTAAATCAAATATATGCTTTCCCCTTAAACGTAAGCCTAATGTTAACAAAGCTAAATCATGGGTCACGAAAGAGACACTTTATTAAAAATCTTTGCTGTTTGATCTCATAGAAACTAAAACTGCCTATCCGAATAATAGTCGTCTTGTCGAGAAAATTGATGAATTAACGAAGAGTTTCAAAAACAAACTACATACACAGAGACTTGAATACTTCTCCGCTTTAATTAGAAAAAGTGACAATGTCGTAAAAACAATGTGGCGAATAGTTCATACCGAAACTTGTAAAACTAGAAAGGCTAATGTTGATTTTACCCAAATTATTAAACATCCGACGCGGGCCAAACTTTCTTATCTAAAAAACATGTCGTAGATCACCTCAACCTGCAATTTGTTAATGCAGCCCGGCTGTGTGGAGCCCCGCACGCCGACGTGTGCACTGCGCGCACCTCACTGCTGGCTGCGCACGCGCCGACTGACTGCTCGCTGCGGTTCTGCCCATTCACACCGGCCGAACTCTGTCGTATTATTAAAAAAGGGTAGCAAACAAACCAACTAAAGATATCTATGATATCTCAATAAGCCTTATTTATAGTATCGCCGAATACATATGCAACCCACTCTCTGTGATTTTCAATGGGTGCATAAAACTTGGAACTTACCCAAAGTGCATGAAACAAGTAAAAGTGAGCCTATTATACAAGGGTAAGGGTAAAAAATATGATCCCAGCCACTATCGTCCGATCTCGATTATACCAGCGATAGCAAAGATTCTGGAAAATGGACTCGGCTCCCGTCTCACTGACTATCTCGCGAACACCTCAGCCCTGACGGACCGGCAGTATGCTTACCGCGAGGGACGCTCCACCACCCAGCTAGCGAGAGAAATAGTGAGGAGAGTGCTGGATGCTCGTGAGCGACGCTAAGCCGTCGCTGTGCTCTTCTGTGATCTGTCGAAAGCTTTCGATGTTGCAGATCACAATGTGCTGCACATGAAGCTACAGCACTACGGAATTTCCGGACCAGCCTTGGCGTTGCTAACAAGTTTCATGCGCGAAAGAACGCAGTTCGTAGTCGGAGCGGCGGGCACAGTAAAGTCGGACGGCCTCTCGACAGATATGGGCGTACCACAGGGATCTTCACTGTCAAACATAGCATTTTCTCTGCTTTTAAACGACTTGCCCAACGCGATTAAGGGAGGCGAAATATTTTTGTTTGCCGATGATGTGGCCGCACTAGTGATTGCACCGACGACAGCAGAACTAGAAATTCATCTAAATTCAGTAGCCAGCCGGATGTGCCTTTGGTTTCACCAAAATGGTCTTTTATTAAATACGACTAAAACACAATTCATCCAATTCTAACCTAGCTGTCGAAGCGTATGGCATTCCAATTAAACAAGTCCATACTGCACCATTTCTGGGCTTTCAGGTGGATCAAGCATTAACGTGGGACGCTCACATAGATAGACCTTGTGGAAAACTGGCTAGCGCATGCTTCGCGCTAAGTCGGGTTTCGTGTACGCTACCAGCAGAGTCGATGCGCACGTGCTACTCTGCGACGGTGCACTCGCTGCTGCACGCAGTACGGCGTGGAGCTGTGGGGGCGCGCGGTGGCGGCTCAGTGGCACCGCGTGTTCGTGTTGCAGAAACGCGCCGTGCGGCTGCTGGCGAGGTGCCGACTGACGAGTCCGCGAAACCGCACTTTAAACATCTCAAAATTCTCACATTGCCTAGCATTCTCATTTTCCAAGTGGCGTGAGAATATTGACCAATACAAAACGAGTTGGAGAATCGCATCAATATGAGACACGGAACTCAAATAAACTAGCTGGAATCGTGCACAAGCTTGCTAAAACAAGTAAGGCGATCCATGTTATGGGTCCGGTAGTCTATAACAAGTTACCTGAAGCTATCACTGGTGCACCGAGTGTGCCCATATTCAAAGTAAGACTGAAAGGATGGCTTGTCGAGAGGTCCTTTTACAGCTATGATGAATTTATAGAATTAAAATAACTAACCCTTTTTATTGTGTACAATGATGAAATTAGTGTTACTAATAATAATAATAATACCTTGGACACTATTGACACACATTGATCTAGCCCCAAACTAGGATTCCCTGTATCTTGGGTACTAGACAACGATACATATACTTATGTAGATAAATATTATACTTAGATAGATAAACAACCATAACTAGGGTACAAAATCCGTTCTAATCAAACAAATATTTGCCCCCACCGGGACTCGAACCCGGGACCCTTGGCTTCGTAGGCAGGGTCACTGCCGACTCGGCCATTCGGGTCGTCATATGTGTATATTGAATTTAATTTAATTTAATATATTGAATTTTAAAAACTGACTTACTATAATTCAATTTAATTAAATAATTTCTGTTGACATTTAAACTTTATGAAATGTATATGTGATACATAATATTCATTTTGTAACATCTTATTGTGACTTGTAATGAATATTATCAATAAATTATGTCTATGTCTATGTCTATGTATTCCATACACATTAGAATTAGTTACTCTTCAGATATGGGGCGCGATACAATAGGAGTAACGATTGTAATTTACACGCCATTGTTTCAATCAACATACTTCTAGATGGCGAAAGGCACTTACTAATCTTAGAATGTAAAAATAAAATAAAAAATTGCAAATAGGTAGATTTTAAGTAAATTTTATGAACTATCAAATGTACATAACTTTTTAGAAGAGAAATCGGATTATTTATCCGATTTTTTATTTTTAATCGGAAATTAAATTTCCTAGCGCCTAGTGGTATTTGCAATATTGCATAATTACTTCTTATCTATCAGAATGTTTGTGCAGTGTAACGCAGTTGGGTTTTTAGTGTTTTAAATTACGTCATTTATCATTTGAAGATATTCTTATGATTAAAATACCAATCATAGGCCTTTGTAATTATTAAGAGCTTCAATGATACTTGTTTTCGATAATGTTTATTTTCAAATATCTTTTTATCTTTATCTGTGGCACTGCGATGGTAGCTTTGCCTAACACGCGATCCCGGGTTCGATCCCCGTTTGGGGGTAAAAGAAATAAATCCCAAGTCTTGGATGTTTATCTATGTTATCCACACACACACATAAACATCCAACACAGGGTATCCTAGTGTGGGGCCAGAAGCTATGTATGTGCCTGTATATAAATGTTTATGGTTTATTGATCATCAGTTCCTAATATTATTATCAAAACATCGAGGGGCTACCAGGCAAAGAACTTGTATTAGAATAATTTCTGAAAAATTCTGACATCAATGTTATTTGTGTTACAGAACACATGTTCAAGGAAAATATGATGTCTTTTAACCGAAACAATAACAAAATTGTCAGTTGTTACAATAGAAAGACTGTAATGGTACACGAGAGTCGGTACATTAGATACTTCATTCTGCGTGATAGAGGGCTAGCCCAACGCCGCGCTGTTTTGAATACGAGAATCGGTTCAGATAACGTTTGGGGGTTTTGCATAGCTTACTGGCAAAGTTCACAAAAAAGACGCATGGGTTCATTCGTGGAATTTCAGTTCAGGTCAATTTTTTTTGTCGCATTCCTGCGAGATGTGTAGAGATGAGAGCCGATTTGGCTGCGCGTTGAATAAAATTATGAATAACTAAATAATGAAAGGTTATTACGGAACGGAGAAAGCTATTATGTAGATTGCAAATATACAATTGCGATTGAGGTATGATATGGAGGGTCTGACACCTCTGGATTGAATATCATTCTAGTGGTCTTTTGCTACGCGCAGCTAATGGTCGGGTAATGCTTAATTAATCGCAACAAGCTTTTATTGGTCAGCGATCAACAGATTCTGTGTATCGGCAGTACCAAATGATTTGAGTGATCACCTACGGTTGATCATAGTGAATATGCGTACACACAATTTGTAGAACGGCGGATCTGCATGGCATGGTTGAAATTAGACCCTGTGTAGTTGGTGATAAGAAGCTTCGCTTGGGCAGAGCGTTTTCGCAAAGGACGCATGTGGGGCGTATAAATACAATTGTGGGGGAAGGGAGAGCATTCAGTCTCAGCGTCTAGCCACTGTGACAGTTGTCTTCACGAGTTCTAAACAGTTTTTGTCTGCCGTGTTACGCGTCAGAACTATACGAATTTGTGATTGCAAAGTTTCAGTGGGTTTTCGTGAGTGTCTGAAGCGCCGAGATATACCTCGGTTCCTACCTTTATATCAACCTACCCCTAATTCCAAAACTATCCTTGGGTCGTTAGGAAAGAACTTTTAAGTCAATTTATCTGAGTCTGAGTCTGGGCTTGGAGCGACCCTAAATTCCTTTTTCCTTCACCATAGGGTTCCTGGATTGGCTCTTAGGATATTCGCGGGCTAATCCTCTCCTCTTTTTCTTTCGAGTAGCGAGCTTTGAAATTCCCACACACACAGTCGTTAAACATTCAAGCACATTCAAATCAAACTCAACCATTTTCGAGTGGTGTCGATAATGGACGTGGTATAACACTAGGTTTTAGACTAGGCTAGACAGGAGTTTAGTTGCGGCTAAACCTAGGTTGTCAGGGCATAGGGAGACTGTTTGATCGATGAGGTTCCGCGGATGGAAATAACAAATTCAGAACAAAGTTAAACCGGTGTCAACACAGATAACATATCCTGTTGATATTTTGACATTTGAGTATTGTCGGGGACGCGCGAAGAGATCAATTTACAGTCTAAAGTTCATTGTTTAGGTCCGGGTAGGTGTTTTGCATTGCCTTGGGTCAGATTGGATTCAAGTTGCATTTTTAAATTAAATGTAAATTTCGCTGGATATCTAATGTGTAAGTTGAGTCGGTATATATGATTTGGCTCAGCCCAGGACGTGCTGCGGCTAGTGGAATTCATAGTTCGGTATTTATCGAATTATGCACTTCGCTATGGTGTGGGTTAGATATCCTAAAACAAAAATGCTTGCGTTTCGATAACATCCAGCTCAAATTGCGCAGAGTTGAAGGTTTCAAAACGTTACGGACCTTTTGAGGTAACCGCTAGTTCAGAACCCATTTCGGAACTCAAATCGCAATTGTGTAAACCGGTCTTTTCGGATCGTTATTGCCGTGAATCAAATATATAATTGGAACCACCACAAGCCGCTACTAGCGAGCACATGAAATATCATTGAGTACTCACGTCGTAAAACTACGACGGATATCTATACTATAACTGTGATCGATCACTAAAACTAAAACTAAAACTAAAACAAAAGATGTTCCAAAGCGCTCATATATACAAAAACCAGATGGTGCCATCACATAAAATATAACAACGATCGTTTTGGCGCAATACACCGCTGACTGATGCGAATTACCGGCTCGCGGACATATATGCTTTCTCTGTCTAACTAGAAACTGTAACTTCTGAACCAACTTCGTTCGACTATTGTACGCCTAACGGATTTCTCAACGAACGAGAAATTCAGACTTATCATTCTTACTTACAAAACTTACAGCCGAATCGGGTCCTCTCATTTTGGGATAGATAGAATAGACGATCATAGCTACTGTTAGCGGCGGCTCAGACTTTTGGCTTGGGGCCGGTACAGATTTTTGGTGCCGAGACGGAAGGATATCCTAGATAGTCTGATACCTAGATATTCCTAGATATTCTAAAAGAATCAAGGTCTAACGCGTTACTTTTAAAAATAACACAACGTAGAAACGATTTTAAACAGTTCAGTTTGTAAATAAGAAATAAGCAAAAAGGGGCATTGTTTTCACAATTCTTTGTACGAGCTACGGCGGTTTAATAGGAATAATGGCCGGCCGGCCTAGGAAAAACGGTAGTCGGGTAGCACAAAAATCACTTTCACACACAAGTGAAATGGCGTCAGGGCAGGTGACGCAATTGTTATCTGAAATAGTGAATAGATTAGACAGTTTGGAAAGGGGTTCCAGCGCGAGCAATGCTAGTAGGACTTCGGACAGACAGACTGATAGACAGGAACTAGAGACGTTTGAACAATCGGTAGAAAAACGTCAATCATGCATTGTGAAAATGACACAGAAGTTGCCGACATTCGATGGGCGGAATTCGGAAAATCCGATGATTTTCTTAAGAGATTTAAAGGCTTATATTAAAGTCTCGGGAGATAGTTCTAGGGCTTTGATATGGGCAACGGATAGTTTGGTAGGAATTGCGAAAGTTCGAATGAGCATATACAGAGACTCATGGCGAACCTATTCGGATTTTGAAAAAGATTTCAGAGAGGTATTCTGGGGTGATAATGAACAGGAATTAATTAAGCAAAGATTCCTAACTGCGAAGTTTGATTCTAAGAAAGGTCAAAGTATGGAAGAATTCTTTGCCTCTCAATTGAATAGCATATATGAGCTTACGATACCGTTTACTGATACGGAGAAAATCAACACGATTTTCAGACAGTTGCCGCGTGATATTCAAGTAGCGTTTTTTGCTAGAAAGGAGACTATGACTATACGTGATGCGGTCGAATTCCTTCGGCATTTAGAACGGAATGTCGATGGGGGATTAAGTGCGATACATGGTTCGGAACCTATGGATACGAATAATGTGAGGCGGAATAGCTACATGCGTGGGCAATATCGAGCTATGCGGGTAAATACGATACGTTATAACGCGATGAGTCGTAGGAATAATTATAACGCGGGAACGAAGGGGCGAAACGAATTTGGGACGCGTGGTCGCGGTTATTTTCGCGGTAGAAGCGGACAGCCTCAGCCTAGCTTCAAGGCAATAGGGTTTCAGAGGGGTTCAGGAGATACAGAGGCAGGGCAAAGTTCAAGTGACAGGAATAATGCGATAAGTCAGAATTCAAAAAACTAGTGGACTCGCGCGGGTCGTTCGCGCTCAGATATTTATTACGGTTCGGGTGGACAGCCGATCGAATTGGGAAAAAGCATAGACTGTATGATTTGTGTAATTTGGATTCGAACGTGGGTGTGAATGAATTTATTCAATTATTAGCGCATAAAGAGCACGGATATGCCGTGTGTTTAGAGGAAAAATCTAGATCGAATTGTAGAGATCGAAATGACAGACGTTTACATACGATATTCAGAGACGACGATTCGACTGAGTGTGGGCGCGAGTTATGTAGTACTTTGACATTACCTGAGATAGATGTGCGTATTGGGAATATTGTTGTAAGGAGTTTGATTGATTCGGGGAGCGAAATCAGCGTAATAAGTCGGAGAGTGTACGAAGAAGTGTGCAGTCAATTGGGAAAACCGACGGAAATACCGATTCCAAGTTTGAGAATCACAGGTGCATTTGGAGTCAGTAAGGAAAAGGTTGATAAATTAGTAACGTTACCATTAACAATAGGTGAATGCGTTATCGATACTCCAATGCTAGTATTAACAAGGGTGCCTAAAGATTTAATTTTGGGGTTTGATTTTATACAACAGACGCGAGCGAGTTTAATGTGTGAGGGTAATAAGAGGCTAATTATACGAAGCGCCGGGCGGATGTGTGAAATACCATTAGGTACTGGCCCTAATCAGGATTTTTGCTGTTGTACAATGGAAGTACAGAACCAAGATACCAGTAGAAATATGATAGAGGAATATGTGAATAATTCATCAATACCTGTTGAACACAAAACAAGGTTATTGCCGGTGTTAAATAAACATGCAGAGTTGTTTAGCGATAGGATAGGTCGGACAAATAAATATATACATGAGATAAAAATGAGAGATGAAACGCCTTTCGTAAAACGAAGCTATCCCATACCGTTCGCATATCGCGATAAAGTAACAAAACGTTTGGAAGAGATGGAATTTATAGGTATTATTAGCAGGCAATCTACGGATTTCAGCAGTCCATTGACTTGTACATTAAAGAAAACGGGAGAGGTCCGTATTTTGCTAGACGCGCGACAATTAAACATGGGAATGGTCGGGGAGGTAGAAACCACACCTTTAATGAGTGAGATATTGCAATCCGGGCGCCGGATAAATTACATAGGAGTTATTGATATCAAAGATGCGTATTTTTCTATACCATTATCAGACGAATCTAAACGATACACGGGTTTTGTATATCAAGGCAGAAGTTATGTTTACAACGTTTTACCTCAGGGGTTGAAAACCAGTGTGGGTTCATTTTCGAGGGCGATGGACTTAATTCTAGGGCCAGAGGTTAGGTCATATTGTTTAAATTTTGTTGACGATTTGGCAATTTTAACTGAGGGTGACTTCGAACAGCATTTGTCTCAAGTGGACACGGTTCTGAGTAAATTGAAAGACGCGGGCTTCACATGCAAACTAAAAAAATGCGAGTTCGCACAAAAAAAGGTCAAGTTATTGGGGCACATTTTGTCTACACAAGGTTTGCAGATGGACCCGGACAAAATTGAAACACTTAAATTATATCCGTCACCCAGAACTGTCAGGCAATTGAGGGCGTTTTTGGGGTTCATAAATTACTTTAGGAGGTTTATAAAAAATTTTGGAACGTTGACACGGCCCTTGTACAATTTATTGCGGTCTGGAGTCAAGTTCGTCTGGAGTGCGCAGATGCAAAGTGCTTTTGACGAGATAAAAAACCAATTCTCAGAAAGTATAATTTTGAGTCAGCCATTGGCGGGAAAAACATATTATGTTTAATGTGACGCCAGCGCTATAGGAATTGGGGGCTATGTTTATCAATTAGATGAATCGGGCCAGGAACTAATTATAGGGTTCTGTTCGCAGGCATTCAAGGGTGCCCAGACTCGGTCGGTCAGTGAACAGGAAATGTATGCAGTTATATACACTTTAAAGCGATTTGAGATATACTTGCGGGGAGAAAAAGTTATTATTAGAACTGATCATAAAAGTTTGACGTTCATTAAGTCGTGGACCTTATTAGGGGCACGCGTAACGAGGTGGATTATGTTTTTAGAGCAATTCGATTACGACATAGAATTTGTGCGAGGGACTGATAATCAAATTGCCGACACGCTAAGCAGGCAGATAGCGGGACCTGGAGGTATGAATGACAGTATAAATGTTCAGCCGGGAATATTCTGGTTTCAGGCATCGAATACCGCAAGTGTTATTTCGAGTTTACGGGACATTGCGAGATTACAAAGCGAAGATGAGCGGTTAAATCGAATTAGCGGTTGTATCAGACGTAATGTAGTAGATACGGGGACAAGAGGTTTTGAAAATTATAAGCTAGTAGGTGATACGTTATATTTTCACGTGCCGAAGCGGAACGTACAGTTGCTAGTAATTCCGAAATCACTACAGGAGGAACTAATTTTACACATACATGAAGAAATAGGTCACTACGGCAGATATAAAATATTAGCACTGATGAAGGACAGATATTATTTTCTTCATATGAGTAGGGTGATTAGCGCGGTGATAAGAAGTTGTGACATATGTCAAAAGGTCAAACCAAGTACTAACAATACCGTTGGTCCTTGTACACCGGTGTTGGCGGAAAGGTTGGGTGAGAAAGTTTTCTCGGACCTTTATGGGCCATTGCCCGTAGGTAAATTCGGATATCAATATATATATGTGATTCAAGACGTGTACAGTAAAGTAATAAAATTATATCCAATGCGAAAAGCGACAGGTAGGAGCGTGCTCGCTTGTACAAAGAGATTTCATAGGGAAATACCTATCGAAACTATAATTACGGACTCAGGACCACAGTTCATATCGAAAGTTTGGGAATTTGGACTCAAACAGCTGGGGATTCGGGTCACTCATACGTCGGTGTATTGTCCAAATTCTAATAGCGTAGAAAGAGTGAATCGCGAGCTAGGTAGACTGATTAGAACTTATTGCGGCGGAAGTAATCGTAGTTGGGTAGACGTGTTACCGGACATTCAGAATTGCTATAATAATATCGAACACACAAGCACAGGCTTTGCGCCTAATGAGTTAGCGTTTGGTAGGCGGGAACCGTTAACTATTGACAAGGAATTAGGCGATGAATGGTTATTAGGCCATAGTGTGCGGGATACGGAACAGGTGCGAAATGTAGCGATAGAAAACTCTAAAAGTTCTAGTGAACGACGTAAGCGACAGGCGGACAAACGGCGTAAGTTAGAAGTCTATCGTATAGGTGATTATGTGAAACTTAAGACCTTTGTGCGTTCAAATAAAGAACATAAAATCATGCGGAAATTTTCGTTGTTGTATAAAGGGCCTTATGTTATTTCGGCAGTGGTATATCCTAACTGTTATACGTTAGTAGATCCGGGTTCAAATGAGATATTGGGTAACTTCAATACTATAAATATAGCCAGGTATTATGTGAGGACGAATAAGGGCGTAGATAAATAAGATAGTGTATAAAGGTTATATAATTAAGCTGTAAGCTGTAAATTTGAGTAACTACTTTGTAGATTTAAGGATCTTGCATGGTTTGGAAACAAAAACAAAAAAAAAAAAAAAAAAAAAACAATTTGTATATATATATAGTAATACGAATTAGGATAAATTGCGGGTAAGCGAGGTTGTATAGTTAGATAGATAAATAAGATAAGACAGGAGAGAACTCAATCGAGTTGTGTAAATATTATATACATAATTGACAGATTCATCGGTCTGTGTACATGATTTGAGATGTTCGTACATATAGAGTAGATATGTACAAAGCATGGGTAGCATAGTGGTAATGAGATCCTTGCGCCATGTTAACTGAGATAAACAGTGTCTCAAGGTCTGGGAGGGGGCTGTAATGGTACACGAGAGTCGGTACATTAGATACTTCATTCTGCGTGATAGAGGGCTAGCCCAACGCCGCGCTGTTTTGAATACGAGAATCGGTTCAGATAACGTTTGGGGGTTTTGCATAGCTTACTGGCAAAGTTCGCAAAAAAGACGCGTGGGTTCATTCGTGGAATTTCAGTTCAGGTCAATTTTTTTTGTCGCATTCCTGCGAGATGTGTAGAGATGAGAGCCGATTTGGCTGCGCGTTGAATAAAATTATGAATAACTAAATAATGAAAGGTTATTACGGAACGGAGAAAGCTATTATGTAGATTGCAAATATACAATTGCGATTGAGGTATGATATGGAGGGTCTGACACCTCTGGATTGAATATCATTCTAGTGGTCTTTTGCTACGCGCAGCTAGTGGTCGGGTAATGCTTAATTAATCGCAACAAGCTTTTATTGGTCAGCGATCAACAGATTCTGTGTATCGGCAGTACCAAATGATTTGAGTGATCACCTACGGTTGATCATAGTGAATATGCGTACACACAATTTGTAGAACGGCGGATCTGCATGGCATGGTTGAAATTAGACCCTGTGTAGTTGGTGATAAGAAGCTTCGCTTGGGCAGAGCGTTTTCGCAAAGGACGCATGTGGGGCGTATAAATACAATTGTGGGGGAAGGGAGAGCATTCAGTCTCAGCGTCTAGCCACTGTGACAGTTGTCTTCACGAGTTCTAAACAGTTTTTGTCTGCCGTGTTACGCGTCAGAACTATACGAATTTGTGATTGCAAAGTTTCAGTGGGTTTTCGTGAGTGTCTGAAGCGCCGAGATATACCTCGGTTCCTACCTTTATATCAACCTACCCCTAATTCCAAAACTATCCTTGGGTCGTTAGGAAAGAACTTTTAAGTCAATTTATCTGAGTCTGAGTCTGGGCTTGGAGCGACCCTAAATTCCTTTTTCCTTCACCATAGGGTTCCTGGATTGGCTCTTAGGATATTCGCGGGCTAATCCTCTCCTCTTTTTCTTTCGAGTAGCGAGCTTTGAAATTCCCACACACACAGTCGTTAAACATTCAAGCACATTCAAATCAAACTCAACCATTTTCGAGTGGTGTCGATAATGGACGTGGTATAACACTAGGTTTTAGACTAGGCTAGACAGGAGTTTAGTTGCGGCTAAACCTAGGTTGTCAGGGCATAGGGAGACTGTTTGATCGATGAGGTTCCGCGGATGGAAATAACAAATTCAGAACAAAGTTAAACCGGTGTCAACACAGATAACATATCCTGTTGATATTTTGACATTTGAGTATTGTCGGGGACGCGCGAAGAGATCAATTTACAGTCTAAAGTTCATTGTTTAGGTCCGGGTAGGTGTTTTGCATTGCCTTGGGTCAGATTGGATTCAAGTTGCATTTTTAAATTAAATGTAAATTTCGCTGGATATCTAATGTGTAAGTTGAGTCGGTATATATGATTTGGCTCAGCCCAGGACGTGCTGCGGCTAGTGGAATTCATAGTTCGGTATTTATCGAATTATGCACTTCGCTATGGTGTGGGTTAGATATCCTAAAACAAAAATGCTTGCGTTTCGATAACATCCAGCTCAAATTGCGCAGAGTTGAAGGTTTCAAAACGTTACGGACCTTTTGAGGTAACCGCTAGTTCAGAACCCATTTCGGAACTCAAATCGCAATTGTGTAAACCGGTCTTTTCGGATCGTTATTGCCGTGAATCAAATATATAATTGGAACCACCACAAGCCGCTACTAGCGAGCACATGAAATATCATTGAGTACTCACGTCGTAAAACTACGACGGATATCTATACTATAACTGTGATCGATCACTAAAACTAAAACTAAAACTAAAACTAAAACAAAAGATGTTCCAAAGCGCTCATATATACAAAAACCAGATGGTGCCATCACATAAAATATAACAACGATCGTTTTGGCGCAATACACCGCTGACTGATGCGAATTACCGGCTCGCGGACATATATGCTTTCTCTGTCTAACTAGAAACTGTAACTTCTGAACCAACTTCGTTCGACTATTGTACGCCTAACGGATTTCTCAACGAACGAGAAATTCAGACTTATCATTCTTACTTACAAAACTTACAGCCGAATCGGGTCCTCTCATTTTGGGATAGATAGAATAGACGATCATAGCTACTGTTAGCGGCGGCTCAGACTTTTGGCTTGGGGCCGGTACAAGACTACTGATAGAGTTGGTTCTTTATTAAAATAATATTAAGGTAAAACAAAGGAAAGATATTCTTGCTCTTACTGTTGAAAAACAAATAGAGGTATCCTGTGTTTAGTTAGATAGCCAAATTATTGTTTGTGTCTACAGACCTCTGAGGGATGAAAAAGGCCATAGTAATTTCGAAATATTTGAGAAAATTATGGAGGAAGCTCTCACTAGACTTTGTAATAACATTAAAAAGTTAATTATTAGTAGTCATGTATTTATAGAATGGACTAGAATTACACTTACCTAGCCAAACTTGCTTAGATAGCTTAGATAGCAAACTTGCTTAGTTTGTTGTGACTGTGCATTCACAAGTAAAAATGTAATTAACGGCTTACCATCCGATCACAGCGGTCAAACAGTTTCATTCCCAATTGCTAGTAAGGATAAGAATGATCCATCACAAAATAGGCCTATACGTTACTACTTAGATATACGTTTTCTAGTACCGAATATTTAGACTTCTGCAACATTATTCAAACAGAATTCAATAAAGTTTTTAAATTAAAGTGACTACAACGTTAAATCTAAATTTAACGACTGGGCAACGTTTGCAATTCGTAAAAGTAGAGTTATCTTGTACGACCTTTATGAACAAAAAACCTATTACTTTGATAGAAAATTTCATGACTGTGTTAAAAAATATTCCAAAACTTTCAAGTTATTTTGTAGAACTGCAAAAACTTTACACATTAATAGAAAAATACAAAATTCAAATAATAGAATGAAAACAGTGTGGCAAATAATAAACCGTGAAACTGGCAAAGTTATACCAAGGGACAATGATTTCTGCCTAAAGATAGATGACAATGTTGTTAAATCCAATGCTGGGGTTGCTCGAGCTTTCGAAACATTCTTCACCAGTGTAAACTTCTTATGGCAGAGCGTCTAAATTCATCTCCGCAGAGACTTTGTTAAAAAACAGCACTAGCGTCAGTAATGTATAATTAAAATTTCCTCACTTATATCCCCAGGATATTGTCAAAACGTTAAGATTACTTAACTTAAAAATACTGAAGACAAGTGGTGTATATCAGTCAAAGTCATTAATTGGTTCAGTAATTCTAGTTATAGCCCCACACTTTGCTTATATATTCAATAAATGTATTCAGTAAAAATACCTCATGAAACACAGTAAACTTATATCTCTGTTCAAGTTGAGAGACAAGGCTGATCCTTTAAATTTTAGACCAATATCTGTTCTTTCAGCACTTAGTAATATATATGAAAAGATTATGCTCAATCAAATGCTCTCACACTTCAGCCGTAAAAAACAACTCCACGCCAAACAATACGGTTTCACTAGGGGAAAATCGACTACGGATGCAGTCATTATATCACATATTTGTTCTGCATGGCAGGCCGCATAGGATGCTGTCGGCGTTTTTTGCGATCTGTCGAAGGCACTTGATTGTGTTGATTATGATACGCTACTAATGAAATTAAATAATTACGGAGTTAGAAATGCAGCGTTCTATCTAGTAAGATCATCTTCGGTAATATAATTCAAAAGGCAGAAGCCAACGGCGTTATATCTGATGGATCGGATGGAAAAAATTGGCGTTCCACATGGTTCCATATTAGGCTCTTTCTTATACCTGGTATAAGTTAACGATCTGCCTTTCATGGTGGAGAAATTGACTGACATAGTGTTGTTGCTGATGATACTTCAATGGTCTTCTAAATTGAAAGACAAAAAGAAGATTTTGATAATGTTAATGGTGTCTTTAACCTAGAATTGATTCACAGTTTATAATTTATTGTTAAACGTTAGTAAATTCAAGTGTTTTAAATTCTTACTTCCAAATGTCAGGCAAGTTGAGACCAGTTTAGTGTTAGCCAGAAATTCGGTAAAATTAGTAAATCATACGAAATTTCTGAGAATAACCATTCATAGCAAATTGCAGTGGGGACCCCACATAGATAAAAAATAGCTGGTAAATTAAGTTTTGAGGCTTACGCTGTTAGGAACATCAGAGAAATCACGGTTGTGGCTTCATCTAGACTAGTATATTTCAGCTACTTTCATATTCGTGTCATGTCGTATGGCATCTTGTTGTGGGGGAAGCAGCAGATGTTCAAAGTATATTTATTATACACAAATGGGGTATTCGAGCAATATGTAATTTAAAACGCGCAGAGTCCTTTAGAGAGCGTTTTAAAGAAATTGATATACTAACTGTAGCTAGTCAATTTTTTTTCGAAAATATAATGTGTGTACGCAAGAACCTTACAACATTTTCCAAACTTAGCGATAGCTGTTATGTTTACTTAAGAAATAATCACAGACTTGTTGCGCACCGGTTAAGACTCGCGAAGGTTAACAATTCTTTCAGGCGTAAGTGCATTTTCTACTACAACAAGATACCTCTGGAGATTTTGTAATTGCTATTTGAGCTATTTAAAAAGCATGTTAGCGACTTTGTCAAAAAAGGGATATTACAATATACAAGATTACTTAAATGACGGGACGGTATGGGGTTAATCCAACTCAAAACAGTCCTTGCTGTTAAAAAGTTTAATTATTATTCTAAATATTGTAATGTTTGTATTAGTTAAGCACAACCAATTTTAAAAAGAGATCTAAAAATCAATCTGTGGGAATTTCTACGCCCTTTTTTTCCCACAGTGGTCCAATGTAGAGAAAGGAAAAAACATATTTGATTATATGTTCATATTTACAGTAATAAAGAAATTTGACTTTGACTTTACCCAAGTTCTATTTTGAAATATCCCGGAGCAGAGCGATATGTCCACCCTTTGAAAGGCCTCGGCCGGTACTGTCTAATATATTCAACTTTTATTGGAGGTAATGAGTTGTATCACATTGCAAGGTAAAAAAATCCTATGATCTGCTTTGTATTCACGTCGCATCGTAAAGAAAATTAATTTCTTTTGAGTATTAAAAATTAATAATGTTGATCGATTTAATTTAAAAACTATTTAAAAGAGAAGTGTATATTTTCATTTAACCCTTAATGTGACTGAAGATATATCCCACCAGATTTTCAACCTTATGGCAAGCCATAAGGTTAAAAATAATAATAATAAATGGTAATAAATGCGAAAACCAATTAAACATTCTTCATACTCATGCCCAATTAAGGGTAAATCTATATTTTCGTAAGATTGACAGGTACATACCATATTACGAGGGTTCAAAATGACGGAGAAAAGCAAAATTCACAGAACGTGTTGGGGTGATACTGCTCAATTTGGCGTTACTATTATGAAATTACCTAATACGGTTTAAAAACTAAATCGTTGAATAAATTTTCTTTAGGATAGTATACGTCACACCAATTAGATTCAATATCACCAGGCTTCATATCAATCTTGAAAAGTACTATTTTGCGTCTTGCCGATGTCAGCCGTCTTAAGAATTGTTATTGTTATTGCGGATTCCGCCATTCCCACAAATGAGAGGCTAAGAATATCATACTGATGAACAGTTTGAAGCCTTTTTAAAAACGCATTGACTTTAAAATGCTTTGGCAGATTATATAAAAAAATATGTTGTACGTGTAGCGTTCTTTAACGCTAATTAGACAGAGAAAAAGTCATTATATCAATAAAATAATTCGATTTTTATTCATTTTGTTTTTGTTTGAAATACCTACTCCGAACGAAACAAGTGCAATGAATGAACTCTATATGGACTTTTGCAGCTATATATTCCAATACCAAGACCAATAAATTCGAAATGACTGCTAGAATTAGTAAATGTGTTCCACCACATTGTGTTTAGATAAATGATCACCAAACTTATTTTTATGTTTTGTGTACTTAAGTTTATGTTTGGCTTGGCGTATGAATAGTAGATAAAGGCTTGTGTTTAAACGATTACCAAAAAATTCGAAAATTTGCTACCAATAAATTCGAAATGACTGCTAGAATTAGTAAATGTGTTTCACCACATTGTGTTTAGATAAATGATCACCAAACTTATTTTTATGTTTTGTGTACTTAAGTTTATGTTTGGCTTGGCGTATGAATAGTAGATAAAGGCTTGTGTTTAAACGATTACCAAAAAATTCGAAAATTTGCTACCAATAAATTCGAAATGACTGCTAGAATTAGTAAATGTGTTTCACCACATTGTGTTTAGATAAATGATCACCAAACTTATTTTTATGTTTTGTGTACTTAAGTTTATGTTTTAAGTATTTTTTGTTGTTCTTACATGTTCAACCTAACACGAGGGATAAAGGGGTCTTCGCTTCGCTCACCCCCTTTACCCCTCACCTAATTTATGGCAGTATTTTGTCCTGATATTTTCTGCAACATTTGGTGATCATTTACCCATTTTGGGTAAGCAAAAAAATATTTTGGTCATCATTATATTTGTTGCCGTAGATTACGTAGATTACGATGATATTAGATACCTTGGCTGGGATTCGAACCCGAGCCAACAACGAACCGATAATTCACAAGCATTGATAAATGATCGACACTTAACCCTAATTTGTCGGTCGGTCAAATTTAGTTAGAATAAAAGGAGTTTCTGAAGGTGGACTGTGTTTATCGGATAAAGTCGGACGATAACAGTATGCTCATACGACCTTCTCGAATTAATCGTCCAGCAACCGTAGCATGGCCACCCCGCGGGGGGTGTTCACGCGGTAAAGTGAGGGACAGAGCTATGCGGTATATAAAGGTCTCACCTTTCGCGACCAGCTGGAATTTATCAAGGTCAATAAATGCGAAACTCACTTTGTGCGCTGTCGAATTAAGGAACCTTGTTTTCTCCGCATGCACGCACCGAACGCAGCGTAGACCGGTCGTGTTGATGTAACACAGTAAAACATACGATTGATAAACAATGATCTATAAGCTATGTGGTGATAACAGTGAATTAGTGATAGTAAAAGGTCTCCAATTAACCAAATAAACTCATCCAAAATGGTGCTATCGACCCAACATTTCAACGGAGAAGCGGCGTGCAAACCTGTATCAGAAATGCGAATCTCACATGGAGCCTCTGCACTACTCTGGTGTTCCGCGAATTGGAGGGCTGTTTTAGCCGAGTTTATTGCAATGGCACTTTTCATCCTCTTCGGGTGCATGACGTGCCTGCCCCTGCCGGGATTCCCGCAGCAGCCTCCGCTCTACACTCCGATAGCCTTCGGTCTGATGATCCTCCTCAACGTGCAATCCTTCGGGCATATCTCCGGCTGCCACATTAACCCCTGTGTTACCCTGGCTCACGTGATATGGGGTGTCACGTCCATTCCGCTCGGGGTCTTCTATGTGATCGCTCAATGTGCCGGCTCTATAGCGGGCTACTGGATATTAAATGCAGTGGCGCCGACGGCGGATGTCGATGGTTTGTGTGTCACCGTGCCACAAGATGGAATGACCGCGCTACAGGCGTTTACTACCGAACTACTTTTGACTGCATTTCTAATTTTCTTGTGCTGCGGCCTGTGGGACCCTCTCAATAAGGAAAAGCAAGACTCAGTGGCGATTAAATTCGGGCTTGGAGTGACTGGACTCTCGATAGCGGGGGGGCCTCTGACCGGCTGTAGTATGAACCCTGCGAGGTCATTGGGCCCTGCTCTGTGGACAGGAATATGGACTCTGCATTGGGTTTATTGGACTGCTCCGTTATTGGGAGCTCTATTGGCAGTTCTACTTTACAAATACGTTTGGTTGTCACCCGAGAAACGGGAAGTGAACAGATTATAGGCTCCGCTGTCTTGAACTTTAAGGATCAAACCTGTTCAGACGATTCTAAAATTAAATAAGTTTAAGTATGTACATAATAACATAACATTTACATAGCACACCATTTCCATTCAGGTACATACATTTCTTCTGGCCCCACACTAGGATAGATACCAGTTACAGCGACGTCACAAACATATTCATTACTTAGGTATTTTTTCTTCCTCTCCAGCCTGGTTTCGAATCCGGGACCTCTCGCTTCGGAAGCACGGCGTATATAGATATATATGTATTCACTATAATGTAGTATATAGTATGTATAACACACTTTATACATTGGTAAGCTTGTACATAGTTATTAAATGTTCTGTGCACCAGTATAATGTAACCCTTACTAGTATATTCACTGTCCTGCCCTGCTTGTTAGAGATAAGCTCACCTTTGTGCATAACTGTTCATGTATTCATACTTATTATTACTGCTCGGTAAATGAGAATATAATAATAAAGTACGTATTTTCCAATATTTAAAATCAATATCACCCCTAATCTAAGATTCTTTCGTTAATAACTATTTAATAAAAAATATAACTATTTATTCAGCACTTGTTATTTACACTTATTATTAATTATTATACTAAATGTTTACCTTTTTTACCCGACTGCCGCAAAGACAAAATGAGTGTTATGGCTTTGACCGGTTTAAGTAATTTTTTTTTGCAGATATTCACATCTACAGGATGTAACAGCAAGATGTCGTGTAGAAAGTTGTTTAGAATGATGCCTATAACAAACCCCTAAAATATGACTACACCTTTCTGTTTAATCCTGTATACATATGCATAGTAAACGTCATTATTTTATCATTATCTTTATGTTGCAGTAAGAACCCGTTTTCAGTTAGAACGCGTTTTCACTAGTGAAAACTAGTTTTGTCTAAGTGCCTTAGTTAAAACTAGAATTTACTGCTGGTAAAAAAAACGGTCGAAAAGCAACCAATACGGTTCTGTAAAAGAACATGGGATCGCCTCGCTCCACTCCGCTTCGCTCGGCTCCAGGTTGTACATGAAGCTGTGACCTAACACAACCTAACTTTGGTATTAGGACAGATAGTGACCTATAGCTACTAAGTCAGCTTCAAATTCTAGATATTAATAGGAAGTGTTAGAGTTTTAACTAGTTTTGACTAGTGTAAACGCGTTCTAACTAAAAAAGGATTCTTACTGCAACATAAACATATGATTTTCACTGTAGCACTTTTTACGTTAAAACTGGTTTTACTTTCATGTATATCAGGAAATTCTAGTTATAACTAGGAAATTCTAGTTTTATCTAAGGCACTTAGTAAAAACTAGTTTTAACTAGTGAAAAAACGTTCTAACTGAAAACGTTTTTTTTTGTACGGCAGCGCACATATATACGTAAACATATATGTAAAGCACACTCTTTTTTATTTCGAAATCGCCCCATCCCCCTGACGATACGCCCATTACAAGGTAATGCACCGTTCATTTTTGAGGTTATGTTTACATAACCTCGCTACGAAAGTGACCTATTTCGCATTATTATTTCGATCGCCTTAGCTCCGGCTACTAGGGCTCATAAAAAGGCAAGTATTTAATCGCACATCAAAAATACTGATTTTCACAGCAAAAAAGGATCAGCAAAAACACTTTTTTTTTGTTTTAAGTATTTTTGTTGTTCTTACATGTTCAACCTAATACGAAGGATAAAGGTGGCTTCGCTTCGCTTACCCCCTTTACCCTTCACCTCAGCTACCGCAGTATTTTGCCCAGAATGCCCATTTGTACATTTCGTTATCGCTTTTTATCTGATTTGAGGTTAAAAACTATTTTTATTTAGGTAGGTAGGTTTCTCTGACACAAATAATATCTCTTGTGTATGTGGAGCTGGATTCCAAGGAAAATATGAAGGTACTGCATGTTTTGGGTTGGTTTTCCAACACTGACAGTTTGATACTTAGTAAATTTGATTACTAGGGGGTAGATGGGATTTACCTTGAACCATTTATCCAGTTTTTAATATTAGGAGTTAATTTGAATGAATGAATTAATTAAACTTACGAATATTAACAGGTGAAACGAAACGTTTTTCATAAAATTTTGGCTAAGATGAATGTCAATTAGACTTACGGAACGTAACGTCGCTGTTTGAACGTAAAAAAAAAGTTGCTGGGTTAGTGTGTGTGTGTCAAGTCATTCCGTTTTTCTTCGAGTTGCGTGAATGTTCTCTCTTGCTTGTTTTGTGCTATTTCGACGACTTTTGCTGTGTTTTTGGACTGCAGGGCAAAGACTGGAGGGCAAAATACTGCGGTAGCGAAGCCCCCTTTATCCTTCGTATTAGGTTGAACATGTAAGAACAACAAAAATACTTACCTAACCTCCCCCCTCCCCCCCTCCCAACCTCGTACGAAACTGTCACTGTTGGAAAACTTACCCCATGTTTTTTCAAGGTGTTTTATAATCTGGAAAGACAATAAGACATTATTGGGAGGAGGTGCTTATTGTTGCATTCCATATTTTATGTTTATTTTATTTATGCGAGCGAACATGTCAGCCGTCAGCCAGAGAGCACAACTACATCAGAGCCAGAGGTATGTTATTTTTTGTAGCTTCTATGATGATGATCTAGCTATCTACCTATAGATGATGTAGATCAAGAGAACCTTATGCCATAAAAAGTCCACAAACTTACGGGGCTGGTAGTATGAATCCATGTAATCGGAGTTTTTGAAATGTAATGGGCATATTCGAAGGCAATGTCTGTTTGAAATTTTTCCTTAGTTTCACTGCTTTTATCCAAAGAGATCTTTGAGGTTCTTGTTTTGGAAAGATTCTTGCATCCAAGCACAACACAAACACGACCCTTCTTCTTTTTGTCGGTGTCCACTGACCAGAAGGTGTCCAGCCAGAACAGTTATTTAATTTAAACGTTTTGAGTCCAATCTTCCAATTTGAACAAACTTGAACGACGACGTCTTTCGTTCCCAAAGAGATCACTCGGAAAAAAACACGAAAAAAAGCCCACGGTATTCCCCTTTCAATTCACAGATTAAAATCTCACCATAAAGCACTGCACATATTGCTCTGTGGTCTGCACCTTAGATCTGCACAATGGCAATCTGAGTCTATGCGAGAAAAAAAAAAGTGATTTGCCCAGCGCCATCTATTGGATTTTGCGGAAGCAGTGCTCAGAAAATACCTTATTATAATTATAGGTTTTTAATAGGCTACATTTATTATTATTTTAAGGAGGTCACTTGAGATCGCTATCCAACAAATATTATAAATGTGAAAGTAGCGGTGCTTAATGTTTGGATGTTTGTGTGTTTGTGTCTCAATCACGCTTAAGCGGCTGAACGTATTTGAATAAAATTTAGCACAGAGATAGTTTATGAGCTAGATTAACATGTAGGATACTTTTTATCCGACTGCACCAGACGGAGGGTAACGTTATCTCGGTAAATGATAATTTATTGGACCACGCAGATGAAGTTGGGGGCATCAGCTAATATTTAATATAAGGATGGATTATAGAGATCACAAGCATTCTGACTTCTGACATACCTACAGTACAGTACTCCTCAACTTTCAGTTTCAGTTCAACAATTTTTTCAGTTGCGCGTAAAAGGAACCCAATTTCCGATAGTAGCCGATGGTTTTTATAATCAATACTGAATTTTATATGAAAGCAGTAAGACCTATGTTAACCGACTTCAAAAAAGGAGGAGATTCTCAATTCGTTGGGATCTTTTATGTTTTGTTTGTCTTTTACGTTTCATACACTTTTTTTTTGAGTGACGTTTTTTTTGCTTGGATGCGATTTAGAACACATTGTTTATGCCTTACATAATGAACGTTCATGTTTAGATTTGTTTTCGGAAAAAATTGTATGGAGTCGGCGTAATAAATGATGATATGCTGCGGTTGTGGCTCAGCCCACCATGGGATTGATCCCGGTTTGGATCTTAGTTCCGTACCAATATCTATAAAAACGGCAAAAAACACGTCTTTTTGTATGGGAGAGGTATTCAATATTTATTTAATTTTAATTTTTTTTATGTGAAAAGATTTAACTCATTATTCTATGAATATTTTTTGCGTCTACCTGTTGCCGTTATCAATGTCGAGCGAAAAAATCACGTTTGTCGTAAGGGAGCCCCCCCTTAAATATTTGTTTTATTTTCATTAATTAATTTATTTTAAAGTGACTATAATAATAGTAATGATTATTTTTTCCAACTTAACCTAATTTGCTATAATATTTAGTGGTTGCTAGATAATGTTGCAAATTCAAATTAAAAGTCAAGAGATATACAAAATAATATACACCACACCCTGAGCTAGGTTAAACCTGTAATATAGGGAGTGATTGCGTCCGCCTGGGGGTTTGTACATACATGCCGTTGAAGTTTATTACTGTTTTTGAAAGTAAACAAAATAATATTAAATTAATCGAAAATATAGTAAAACTTTATTTTAATTTTTTATTAGTTAGATATATAATTGATGTATAGTTTATGTACCTGCATGGCTCACTGAGTAGCAAGCAGGGTGAGTTATGTGTTGTGTTTGTATTTGTCTGCAGTGTGGTGTGGTGTATTTAGTATGTCGCAGTTCCAAATAAAAAAACATACATACATAGTCAGGTCATAAGTTCTGTCACATGTGCAATGAGAAATAATTTAGACATGTTTATTATTTATGTAAACATTTAATAAAACTTAATAAAACATAGATTCTTATGGTAATAAAGTTTATTCAAAATGACCCCCGCGATTTTGAATACAAGCCTTTATTCTGCGCGGCCAGTCGTCTATCGCAGCACGAACGAGGTCCATGTAAATATCGGCGGCTGCCTTAATCAAGGATGCCTTGAGTGACTCCAAATCAGGATGAGGCTTTGAGCAGGCCTTTTCCTCCAAGTGTTGCCATATCTTGTAATTTAACGGACTCAAATCTGGACTGGAGGAGGGCCAGTCTTCGTGCCCGATGAAGTCGATTTCACGCGCCGCCAGCCAGTCTTGCGTGCTTTTCGCTCTATGAGCTGGCGCAGAATCTTGTTGGAATACCCAGTGCCTGTTATTGAACATGGTATGAGAAACAGGTTCCACAAGGTTCTTGAGGACTGTATTTTGATGCACAACTGCATTCGTTTTTACGCCTTTCTCACAAAAATGAACCTCAGTTAAGCCCCAATAAGAGACTCCCAACCAAACCATGAGCGAGGATGGAAAATGACCTCGTTGGACACGCGGAATACGGTTGCTCGTTTCTTCACTGCTGTGTGCGTACACCTTATCATTTTGTTTGTTGTAGCTCTCTTCCACGGTGAAAATTTTTTCATCCGAACAAAGAATTTCCCGATGCTTTTTTCCCGCGTACCGCTTCAACAAAGCGCGGCATCTCTTCAGTCTCAGGTCCATTAAACGAGCGTCCAAACGATGTCCTGTTTTTCTTCGATATGCCCTAAGCCCTAAGTCTTCATTTAACACCCTTTTCACCGTGGTCCTGCTTAACCCCATCTGAAGGGCCAACAGTTTCTGCTTACGTATGGGATTTCTTTGAATTCGCGCCTTCACAGCTTTTATCACTTCTGGAGTCCTAACAGAGCGAGGGCGGCCACTTCTTGACCTGTCATCTACATTGTCTTCATTGTATCGTTTTATGGTACGATAAACGAATCTTTTGGTTATATTCAAATTTTTCAGTAAGTCAAAAATCTGAATTGGCGCGTAACCGCAACGATGCAACGCAATAACTGCGACACGGTCTTCTTTAAGTGTCTACTCCATATTTAAAAATGAGGAAAATTCTAAAAAGTACACATTTTTATTTTCATGAAAAATTCGAAATTCGAATTCAATAAACTTTTTTGTGGCCAGCGTTCTAAATTCAAAAGTTTTTATTGTGTGGCAGAACTTATGACCTGACTGTGTATATATATATATCGAAAATAAGATGTCTAAGTTATAAGAATAATAATCAATTCATAGTTCAACGATTGCTGGGCTTAGGCTACAGGTTGTAGGAAAGCGTCTGTGAGTACGTAAGACAAGTTATTAAGATATTTTGCCACAGTATGTTGACATTCAATCCTGTTTAGGCTGTATAGAGGCAGGTGTTTACAAAGTTGATTAAATATATATGGACCTAGAAACACCAAATGGCACTGAGAGGAAGCCAATCTAACAAGTATTGACTCAGCTGCGTTTTTCCTTCTCCTCGAAAGCAATTCTGGGGTAAACGACAGTTCACCGTGACTCTCTAGAGCTACATGCAGAATATATAGTTTACGTACTGTCAGTTCTTCACATTCATTGTAAAGTTTATTTGTGGGATAGAGGAACGGTTTAAAAAATATAACTTTGCGAATAGCTCTCTAGGCTCGTTCTACTTTCAGTAAGTTGTCTTGGAGGCTCCTCCCCATACTGTAATACAGTAAGTAATGATCGATTGACACAGGGAGTAATAGATCGTGCGGAGAAGTTGAAATAGCACTGCATGTCGAAGTTTGGAAAACACCGAAATGAGTTTCCTTTCTCTGTGTGACAGAGCCAAGAGATGATGACTCCAGTTTGGATGCTCATCGATTACTACTCCTATTAAGTATAATAAAAGGAATCCTGCCAATCTCTTGACAGTTGCATGGGTATTTTGTTTCATTACAACGGTGAGCTCGGATTTTAATGGCATTTATATCCGATGAGGAACGATTTCATGGTTGAGAACGCACGAAACTTAGTTTTTTCTACGTTAAATGTTAGTAGGTTTGTATCATGGTGATGCATGACTGTTCTTAGACTCGCCTCCGTTACACGAAATGCATCCGACTATTGTTTGCCGTGGAACAAAAATGCAGTGTACGACAAAATTTGACAGATTTCAAGGGATATGTTGCACATTTGGTTGATGTAGATAAGAAAGAGCGTCGGGCCCAGTATGTCGCCTTGCGGCACACCATATTTTACATCAGAATCATCACTCGTAAGACTACCAATTTTTACTCGCTTCCAAATATATCCAGTGCGACACCTCTCACGCCAATTTTTTGCATTTTTGCAAGCAAGATAGGGTAGATACTGTATCAGACGCCTTTGAGAGGTCCAAGAATACGCCGATATATTTTTTATTGTTATCCAACTTCATCGATATGTGATTCGATAGCTTAAAAACGGCGTCCTCCGTGCATTTCCCAGACAAGAAGCCGAATCAGTATTCTGAGATATTTTTGTGTTTAGCAAGGAAGTTAACTGGTCTGATATTTATAAGGCGCTCCAAGATGATAGATAGGGCAGGGATTACAGCTATTGGCCAGTAATATAGGATGGATGAATGCAGTTTTAAAAATGTCAGGGAACATCCCATTACGGAGACTTAAGTTACCCAGATGTGATGTAGGGGACTAGAATATGTCACGTTGACTTGAGTATCTTTGCTGAAATACCATCCCAACCGGTGGCGCAATCGACTCTGAGATTCATGATAGTAGCTTCTATTTCCTTTTCATCTGTTTCCAAGTGAACCATGGAATTTGGAACATTTGTTACCTTTGAAAGTTCCGCAGGAGAGGGTCTGATAATATTATTTGCAAGCTTTTCTCCATGTTCGCAAAGAAAGAATTTACTTCATTTATCAAATCCGGTTTCTTTAGCAGTGCGGTAGATTCTTGAAATATATAACTGAATATTCTGTGAATATTTCAAGCGCCTATCTGTTGCCGTTATCAATATCGAGCAAAAACGAGCAAAAAAAACGTTTGTTGTATGGTAGCCCCCTTAAATATTTATTTTATTCTGTTTTTAGGTATTTGCTGTTATAGCGGCAACAGAAATACATCATCTGTAAACATTTCAACTGTCTTACTATCACGAGATACAGCCTGGTGACAGACGGTCAGTCAGACGGATGGACAGCGGAGGCTTAGTAATAGGGTCTCGATTGTCACACTTCGCGTACGGAACCCTATTTTTATATGTGTGTGATGTCGCTGTTTCTGGTTTCCACGACCTAGGGTATCTTAGTGTGGGACCAGAAACAATGTATCTGCCTGTATATAAATGTTTATGTCATGATTCCTTCAAGACTTAATTTTTAGTTCGACAGGGTTTATACTATACGATACTAAGCGGAAGGTATTCCGCTTAGTATTATTGCCACAAGTTCAATGAGACCAATTTGATACAAAAACTAACACTATTAGTGCGCGTATGACTCCTCTTGAATCATGTCTGATTTTTAATCCTTCGTTGAGTTTGAAACCTGGAACCGTCCACATTTAACAATATGACACACCACATTTGAATTTCCGATTTTTCAAAGTACATAGTAGTTAGTGACATAGTAATTAAGTAAGACTTTTCTATCTAAGTAAGAATGTCGTTTTTCGGATTACAGATAATCAGTATTGAAACAATCCCTGACGTTTGGCGCAAAATAGATAGACCCTAGGATTTTTGCCAATGGTAAATGTAAGTTTCCCGCGCTCATGAAATTCTACTGCACCGGAAAAGTCATCAAACTTATTATTTGTGAAAAGCTGTACAAGTACATTTTTTTTTTGCCGCTCGACATTTCTCGGTTTTAATCACCGAAATTTGTTTTTAACGTAGACTTAATAAACTCCTAGACATAACTCACGAAACTTGAACAAGACAAATGGAAACAGATGTAAACTATGGTTTATGAGATGGTATTTGTCAGGTTTCGACATAGAGAAAGTAACTAAGGCAAAGATTTTCATTCATCCATGGGTTTGACTTTGAGTCTTTGACAATTAAATCGTTTGTCATAATAAAACCAACAAAGTAGATTTATATATATTTGGCGTTGTAAATTTTTATATAGGAAATTATGAATAAATTGCCATGGAGGCGACAACGAGAAAAAAAACCTGAACTATATGATGTAATAAAACACCAAAAAGAAAATTGATGCGGATTTTATTTAAACCTAATGCCTAGATATGAATAAATGTCTCTCCAGAAGCTGCAGTTGGAAAAAATTGAGATGTCGTAACCTGAAAATGGACGAAAGTTTATATACGTACATAGTCAGGTCATAAGTTCTGTCACATGTGCAATATGAAATAATTTAGACATGTTTATTATTTATGTAAACATTTATATGGCAAAATGAACTTAATAAAACATAGATTTTTATGGTAATAAAGTTTATTCAAAATAACCCCCGCGATTTTGAATACAGGCCTTTATTCTGCGCGGCCAGTCGTCTATCGCAGCACGATCGAGGTACATGTCAATATCGGCGGCTGCCTTAATCAAGGATTTATTGAGTGACTCCAAATCAGGATGAGGCTTTGAGCAATCCTTTTCCTCAAAGTGTTGCCATATCTTGTAATCTAACGGACTCAAATCTGGACTGAAGGAGGGCCAGTCTTCGTGCCGGATGAAGTCGATTTCACGCGCCGCCAGCCAGTCTTGTGTGCTTTTCGCTCTATGAGCTGGCGCAGAATCTTGTTGGAATACCCATTGCCTGTTATTAAACATGGTATGAGAAACAGGTTCCACAAGGTTCTTGAGGGCTGTATTTTGATACACAACTGCATTCGTTTTTACGCCTTTCTCACAAAAATGTACCTCAGTTAAGCCCCAATAAGAGACTCCCAACCAAACCATGAGCGAGGATGGAAAATGACCTCGTTGGACACGCAGAATACGGTTGCTCGTTTCTTCACTGCTGTGTGCGTACACCTTATCATTTTGTTTGTTGTAGCTCTCTTCCACGGTGAAAATTTTTTCATCCGAAAAAAGAATTTCCCGATGCTTTTTTCCCGCGTACCGCTTTAACAAAGCGCGGCATCTCTTCAGTCTCAGGTCTATTAAACGAGCGTCCAAACGATGTCCTGTTTTTCTTCGATATGCCCTAAGCCCTAAGTCTTCATTTAACACCCTTTTCACCGTGGTCCTGCTTAACCCCATCTGAAGGGCCAACAGTTTCTGCTTACGTATGGGATTTCTTTGAATTCGCGCCTTCACAGCTTTTATCACTGCTGGAGTTCTAACAGAGCGAGGGCGCCCACTTCTTGACCTGTCATCTACACTAGAGTCTTCATTGTATCGTTTTATGGTACGATAAACGAATCTTTTGGTTATATTCAAATTTTTCAGTAAGTCGAAAATCTGAATTGGCGCCGAACCGCAACGATGCAACGCAATAACTGCGACACGGTCTTCTTTAAGTGTCCACTCCATATTTAAAAATGAGGAAAATTCTAAAAAGTACACATTTTTATTTTCATGAAAAATTCGAAATTCGAATTCAATAAACTTTTTTGTGGCCAGCGTTCTAAATTCAAAAGTTTTTATTGTGTGACAGATGATGATGATGATGTCCCGACCGGTTTCGGTCTCGGCGACTATTTCGGCTATTGAGAGCTTCGCTGGTGTGCCCTCATATGGCTCATGTAGCCTATCTTGGCCCTGAACGTTCGGTGACACAAGGGACATGTCAGTATTCCTCGAACGTAGTTGTAGACGTGTCTGGCCGTAGGTGGTCTGGCCTTGATCTCATCTCGCTTAGCGTCTAGTTCAGCTTTGCGGCGCCTCTCAAACTGGAACACCTTCTCCGAACATTCTGTCTCCATTCCAGTCTGTTGTCTGCCTGTTCTTCCCACCTGGTTGGATCAATTTCGCATCTTTTCATGTGTCGCTTGATGACATCTTTGAATCTAAGGAACTGGCCGCCCTGTTTTCGCTTCCCGTCCTCCAACTCAGAGTATAAAATGCGTTTGGCCATCCTCTGATCTGGCATCCGTCGTAGGTGTCCGCACCACCGCAGCTGTCTTCTCACAAAGTACGCCTCTATACCACCCATATTGCAGCGATTAAGCACCTCCGTATTCCTGACTCTGTCAGACCACTTTATGTTCAAAATGTCTCGTAGACATTTGAGGTGAAATTTCTCCAGTGTACGGATGTGCTTGCGATGTAGGCACCAAGTTTCGGAAGCATACAATAGATTTGGGAGAACGATAGCGAGGTACACAGCTATTTTCGTATGGAGCTTGACGTCATGTGAACGAAACACTTTTGCTCGCAGTTTCCCAAATGCCGCGGAGGCTGCATTGATTCTACAGTTGATTTCTGGTTCCAGATCGCATGTGGAGGAAATCATGCTACCCAGGTACCGAAACCTGGACACTTCCTTGAGGTTGTTTTCGGCCAGAATGGTGCTCCAAGCTCCCCCACCGTCTTGCGACCCCGAGGCCATGACTTCAGTCTTGCTCACACTTATTTTCAGGCTTCAGCAAAGTAGAGGGCGAACAGTGTTGGTGCCAATACACAACCTTGCTTCACCCCGCAGGAAACTGTGAAGAATTCAGACTGTTCGCAATTTGCTGTTACACAGCACTTCATGCAGTCGTGTAGCAGTCGTATTACCTTACGAATTTATCGGGGCAGCCGACTTTGCCCATTATTACCCACAGAGCTTCTCGCGGGACACAGTCGAAGGCCTTCTCGAGGTCTACGAAACAGAGAAACAGTTGTTGACCTTGTTCTCTGCTTTTCTCCTGCACTTGGCGAACAGTGAAAATAGTCTCGCAGGTACCTCGCTCTGGACGAAAACCAAATTGTGATTCCGGGAGCAGGGATTCTGATAGTGGTGTCAATTTATTAAGCAAAACCCTAGCGAAGATCTTTCCTAGTGCAGACATCAGTGATATTCCTCGATACAAATTACAATCCGAGCGATCACCTTTGTTTTTATACAGCGAACATATACGAGAAATAGTGAAGTCCTCTGGTACCTTCTCTTCGTTCCACATTCGTACATACAGTTTCCAGAGCTCTGTATGTACTTCAGTGTGTGTGCTTCAGTACCGTACTTTATCAGTTCACTAGGAATTCCATCTACTCCTACTGCCTTCCCATTCTTTTGCTCCTGTATTGCCTTTACCACTTCGGCAATTGTTGGCGGCTCATCCATCTCAGTTACTTTAGCGCGTCCAGGTATTGCACGGATATGCTGCAGATCAGCAGAGCTGTCAATGTTCAGCAATTGGTTAAAGTGCTCTGCCCACCGTTTAAGGACATCTTGCTTAGATGATAGTCGCTCTTTGCCGTCGTATGATTAGAATGGCACATTTCTAAGTTGTTCTGTACCAATCAGCTTCCTGACTTCGCTGTAGAAGGCTCCTAGCTGCTTTGAGTCTGCAAGCCATTGGATTTTCCTTGCTTTCTCTAGCCACCACCTGTCTTTTGCCTCCCGGGTAAGCCTCCTGAGATCGCGTGTGCTAGTTCTTATGTCATCACCTTTCGACTGATGTCCTCGCCGCCGCTCTTGGCGGCAAGGACATCAGTCGAAAGTTCCATCCACTAGTGCACGGTGCTTTTCGACAGCTGCTACCAACACCTCGCTGTTATCGTCAAACCAGTCCTCGTGAACTCGCTTTGTATCTCCTAGTGTTTCGTTTGCGGTATCAACAAGATGCGAGCATAATAACCTCCAGCTCTCAGATAGTGGGATTTCTGCATTTTCTTCGGATGAAATTCTGTCATTTAGGGCTCTACCAAATTTAATTCTTGTTGGCGGATGCTGAAGCTTCTCTATGTCAAGTTTCATAGGTTTAGATTTAATGGATCTCTTAGGAGGGTGAAGTCGGAGTTTCATCTTGATCATTACCAATCTATGATCTGTCCAGCATTCAGCTCCACGCATGACTCGGGTAGTGTGCACCTGTGATATGTCTCTTCGGCGGATGATAGCATAGTCTATGAGGTGCCAGTGTTTGGACCTAGGGTGCATCCATGTAGCCTTATATTTAGTAGGCAGTCTGAATAGCGTATTGGTAATGGCTAGGTCGAATTGGGCACACATCCTAAGCAGAAGTAGACCGTTGCTATTCATATTCGCTATACCGTCCCTACACGCGCATTGAAGTCACTCAGTATGAGCATTTTCTCTCTTTGCGGTATCTTCGTTAGGACCCCTGTCATTTCCTGGTAGAACTTGTCCTTCGATTCTTCCTCTCGGGTCATGGTAGGCGCGTATACGCTGAGCAAGTTGAGGTGATTGTCATTATCCATGTGTAGACGTAATGAAATGACGCGATCTGAAGTATATGTTGGGTATTCCTCCAGGCTCCTTGCTATTTCGTTTTTAATTGCAAAACCAACTCCAGATTGCCGCGGTTCTGAGGCAGCAGTGCCCTTCCAGAAGAAAGTGTAGCCACCACCTTTTTCTACCACCTCTCCCTCATCCGCAAGGTGTGTTTCACTTAACGCGGCGATATCTATGTTGTATCGCCGTAGCTCGTGGGCGACAATGGCAGATTTCCGCTCCGGGCATAGGTTGGTCGCACGATCTAGCAACGTGCGTACATTCCAAGAAGAACATTTCATCGTTGGTCGTTGTATCCTTTTTTTCTTGTTACTTCGACCGCATAGTGGGATGCTCGAACAGCTGCGGTTACTGTCCCCCAATGAGTTTGGGATATGCGTTTGTTTGGGGCACCTTTTCTAGCCCCCTCCCTGGCTGAGCGGGGCAAGCAGTGCTTCCCTGAATAGGGCTGCTTCGTCTCCCAGAGTGCTGCCGAATCTACGCCGATATCCCGCTTCAACGCGGAAGCGACCACTCTCTGCGAGCCGCCTGCGTGCAAGTGTTAGCCACAACCCAGCGTGCATCGTCGCCGAGACCCTTTGCCTTGCTCGTCGCCGCAGGTCTTTGTGTCATAGTCCGGTAGTAGAGCCGAATAAGTCATTTGCGCAGGAAATATTTAAGTGCATAGGTGATCGCGCCTCCACGGATGCACTCTCTCTTCCTTACTCCTCTGTGCCCGATGGAACGGTAAGCCGCTACGACCGGAGAGGAGTTCGGATGCAGTGTCTGGGCTATGGTTGTTTGGTCCTCCACCCTTGCGGCCTTCCACGATGCCGTGGGAGTATTAGTGCAGTAGTTTCCCCTTGCCTTCTGCACCAGACTTTTAGGAGTTATTAGCTCCAAGGCCACTGAAACCTCTTCCTCCCAGTTGCTTGGTTAAGTGAATGGTTATCCCGCCATTAGCTCGGACGCCAGAGCCTCGTTAGTTATCTAGCAGGGAGCACCACGGCGGCCACCGGATGGCAGACGCCGACGCCGGCTATTCATACGAACCACCGACGCGTGCAGGAGAGGTTGACATTTGGGCCGGATTAGATGTACTCCGTTCGCCCCTTACTCCCCAGTGTGACAGAACTTATGACCTGACTGTGTATATTATATATAATGATACGCCCCAATTGCCTGTGCAATGGAGACCTTACATCTACTTTTAATAGTACTACTCTACCAATTTCTATAGTAGAGTCATCTGATGTCTATTTGGAACGTTGTGTTAGAGTGGTCAAATATTCGTTAAGCCTGTTGATAGGTGTGTCAGGATAATCTGGAGTACGAATTGTGGTCAATGGGGCTAATGTTAAGAAATATCCTGGTGTAAGAACAATGGGATCACTGGGATCAGAACTGAGCGGGCACAAAGGCCTCGAGTTGAGAATGGACTCTATTTGAATAAGAAGGGTGTTCATTTCTTCATACGTGAGAATTTGAGATCCGACGACACGATATAAGTGGGTTTTCACAGACTTCACCCCAGCCTCCCAAAGACCGCCAAAATGAGGGTCTCCTGGAGGGTTAAATTTGAATTTAATAAGCTCTTCAGCATAAGCGTTCTTCATTAAATTTTGAACCTGATTATCACAACCCTTGTTGTTGGATCCACAATCCAAATAAATAATATTGCATCTGCCTTGTCTCCCGATTAAACGCTTTAGGCATGCAAAAAAGAAGCCTCCGACGACATATCTGATGCTAACTCTAAATGGGGCGGCTTGGTGGCGAAACATATGAAAAGACGTAAGTATGCTTTTGTGGTGCGATTCCCACGGTGACGATGTAAGGTAATGTTAATGGCACCTGCGTAGTCGCAGCCTACGACTTGAAAGCCTTTTATTCGAGTTATACGAGAACGTGGAAGATCTGTCGTTATCGGCTGCTATGTGATAGGTTTAGCACGGAATTAACGATGACATTGTGAAATCACATGATGGATTGCTCGTCTTGGTGATACAATCCAGTAGATCTGGAGGATAAGGTATCGCAAGGTTTGCAAACCAAGATGAAAATTTTCATTGTGCACTGACTATATAATAAGTTCAGTCAAATGATGATTAAGTGGAAATAGGTTGTGAGGACACAGAAATAGCTATCATTTCACAAAAACAGTTGATAAGCATTATTCCCGCAGGCGGGTATTGTATTGCGCAAATGGGCAAGCAATGACCCCATTGTCCTCGCTAGCGTTCCAGAAGATTATAGAGCTACTCCAAACTTATCATTAGATAGTAATCCGCATTTCAAAAAAATCCTTGGCTTGACATGAAACTCCAACCAGGATGTATTCATTCATAAATCAGTCCAATTCAATGGAAAAACAATGTACCAAAAGAAACATGTTATCTGAACTTGCCCTTATATTCGATCCCATAGATTTTTTGACTCCAATAACCTTCATGGTATAGTTCTTAATTCAAAGATTGTAGCTTCTCGTTATTGCTTGGGATAGTGCACTACCCGAGGACAAAAAAACACGTGGGACAAATATTCCCAACAATTGTCGAATTTATCGACACTGGATTTCTTATCGATTTCTGGCACCAGAGTAAAAAAGGGATAATGCGATAGATCTATGATGTCCTTTTCGGCGTATCCGACGACAGCCACCTCTGATTCGCCCAAAGTTGATTCACCTTTGGGCGAATCCGACTTTGCTCCTAAATATCCTGTTGCATTGAAAACATTATAGTTGCCCCGAATCATTGTTGGTATCAGTGTAAGTGCGCTTAGGGCGAGATTTCTTTGTCTGACGCTTCGTTTCGAGGTCTGCCAGTCGTGTTTTCTCAAATTCCTCGAATTCGTCAAGACCTTTATGTAAATTGCAAATAACGTAGGCGCTATGACGCAACCCTGTTTGACCCCACTGGTAACGGAAAATGAGTCCGAGAAGCCGTTTTCATGCTGAACTTTGACATTCATTTCATAATGGAACTGGGCTACCAAGTTTACGAACTTCTCGGGACATCATATTTTATGAAGTACCGACTAAAAAGAATTGCGTTATATGCGGTTAGAGGCCTTTTATATAAAGCACATTTATAGGGGGCGAATCAATTCTAGACTCATCCTTGCATTTGCTTTACAACAAATACAGCAAGTCTGGCCTGAAACCACACTGAGTCTCTGGGAGTACAGTTTCAGCGAGTTTGCTTAAACGGAAGTTTATTATGTGCGCCAAAACTTTACCAGCAGTTGAGAGTAGAGAGATTCCCCTGAAGGAACTATAGTCAGATGTTTCACCCTTGCATTTATAAAATTTGCAAATAGAGGCATATTTTCCCTCTTGCGGGACTCTTTTATTTTCCCAGATCCCCATAATTAGCTGATAGAGACAGCTCCTAATATTTGGCCCTCCGTATTTGTATACTTCTGATGGCAGGCCGTCAGAGCCGGGTGTTATGCCTTTCTTGAGGCGCTTAGTTGCAAGATGTAATTGTTGGAAGATTGGTGGGTTAGATAGGTCGTATTTAACTGCTTCGTACTCAAGAGCTTCCAAATATGACATACCAGTAGACTGTGTACTGTGGTTTCGGACTTCATTTAAATGTCCCGCCCAACGAGCGAGTATCTCCTTATGTTAAGTGAGTCGACATACCCGGACTTGTTCCAAAGACAGTTTAGAGGCCTTCGAAAAACTTGCCGATTTGGTTACAGCCAGCAAAACGTTGCAGTTCCCGATTTTTTTTCAACCACCATTTGTCCTTTTCTTTGCTGAGCTGCCTTCTGTTCGTTTATATTTGACGAATTTTTGAGAGCACGTCTGAAGCTTTCTACTAGTTTCCGGATAGAAATCAGAGTCATCAAACCAGTCCTGGTTCCCTCTGAGTGGTCTCCCAACAATACGTGAAGCGCTAACGTTGAGGTGTTCCGCAAAGGAGCGCCATCCTTCATTTATGGACATGCCATTTATATCTACCATCTAAGCAGCAAAATTCTCATCGAGTTGAGCACTGATATCCGCGCAAGTGACAAGCTTAGAGTAGGCCAATTTTGCTGGTGTTTTATGGGGAGCTCTAAGTAGTCAGTCTTCTATATAAATATCAACAACTCAAAACGTATGACACTCCTACGTTGCTATACAAAGAGTTGTCATGTTGTCAATACTAACATCTGGAGATTACCACAACAATCATCTCATGATAGATACTCACAATACAACCGGATGAGAAAAACTCTAAAGATTACGACAATCTTCTTAAATTGCTTAATGCAACGTGCTACGAGTTTTAGAACTGGTCATCTCATCTTACAATTAGGTACTTAAAGAACAACTTATAAATAAATTACTGATACTGTTCTTTTACTTATTTTTACTAGCGATGATATATATTATCATGAACATGCGACATGATATCGTAACGTCTCATCAGACACTTCATACTTATTTACGAATTCATCGTTTAAAGAATTGAATTACTTTTTAACATGGTTTTATCGGGTCAACGGATTTAAATGCATCATAATTACCAAGTCGTCTGCAGATCAATTTCCTAATGTTAATTTCACATGGCAGTTACAGTTAAATTATAGCCTAGATATAGATAGACATGACATTGTATAATTAATTTGATTAGTTTAAAGAGATGAATACTTTGGCATATTTTACACTTATGTACAGGAATTTTAAAATATTTTACAGTAGATTCTAATTTCATAGGCAAGGTAGTAGGCAAGACAATGGCAAGGTGGTTGCAAAGTGGTAGTTATGGTGATAATTATATTATATACTTCTAGATACTTACATCTCCACTTTACAACCAACACTATTGTTTTGCCATTCTCCAAACCAACAGAAACGGCATGAATAGTCAACGTCCCTTGTAAACAGAAGGTCAGGAGATTCGACTGTTCGCCATATTGTTTGCAGAACATTATGTGAGACCCAATCGGGTCGTCGGTAGCTACTTCTCTTACTTGGGTAAAAAATACGCGTTCAACAGACACGTGTTCGAAATTTGATTATAGATTCAAATATTATATACACACAAATTAATAAGAATTGGTTGTAGTCGGCAGACTTTGGCCTGTGCAGATCGATGAAAAATATTAAAAAAAATACGCGTGCTGCACCGTACACTTGAGTTCGAAAATCTTCAGACTACCATCAAAACACGCAAGCATGCACACAAAAAATGTAATCAAGTCTTGCAGCGCAGTTTATTGTACAGTAAAAAATTGTGAGATCTAATGTAAAACGGTCGATTAATTTTATCAGCACCTATCTATGGGAGCATAATTTTAGGAACTTAATCATAAACTGTTACCTATTTAGTTTTCAAACAACATTTTATAGTGACCATATCAATAATAGACGTCTTTATTTCTTTATTAAAGAGAATGACTTGGCAATCGCACACGACAAACACGCGCAGGTTTGCCGATGGCTATACTCAAAAGAGGGCTCCCTGGCAGGTTGATGATCATGCTGATGATGACGTACCTTACTCTCCCACTTCCGCGGAGTTCGAGACTTCTGTGGCGTACGTGGGCAACGTCTTTTAATGAATCTCACACCGAAATAATTTATTATTTTTCTTATTTGTAAGTTTATATTCTTTTTATGTTATGTGGTGTAATGGCACAGAAAATGAAGGTTGTTAGTTTTAGCCACACCGAAGTTACAGGTTGAAATTTTCATGAATGGCTACGATAAAAGGAGAGTGCGGTTGTGCCCTTCCTCGACTTGGCGGATTAAAATCTTGTTCAGAAAATTAAATACAGCAAACTTTAAAGATATTAGTGGGATTACAAAGATCATTGCAATACTATTATAAGGATAATCAAATATAATTAAAATAAAATAAAAACCCGACACTATCAACGAAACCTTGAAAAGCAATTTTTTTATTTGTACAATATAACTAGTTAATACGGAACCCAATGGAACCCTATGCGGAATCTGACCCTGGATATCATCTAAAGACGAATTAAATGAGCCCAAGCTCGATGGGGTTGCTTTATTTTATTGCAGAGTTGCATGGTCATCAGATTTGCATATGACAGACAAACAGAGCCCGGGAAGTAGAACGCCGGGCCACGTTGTGCCCCACGGGCTTTTCAGAATTTCGAACCGCTCGCAAAACCAGAGCGCTACAGCGCGACGCTGCGTTGTACCACACGGGGTTTTTCAGTGCTCACGTTGACAATTCATCGTCTGAATAGCCCGTGGGGTACAGCGCCTGCGGTGTGTGGGGTACAGCGCCTGCGGTGTGTGGGGTACAGCGCCTGCGGTGTTGTGTCCCTTTGGCTTTTCATGAATTAGCTTCCAGTTAAAACCCGGTTCTCTGTTTCTAGGGCAGGCGAAAAAACGGACAATGACATATAGTATTATGTTAGCGTCGAAAGAAGACGATACGTATCGCCCTCCATGCACATCTGTATCGTTTCCGCGTTTCGTGGTACGGGGTGGGGTGAGTGACGCTACCAGTCAGAGATAACAAACCTGATTCGACGTCTTTAGTTTACAAATTCGGATCAACTTTTGGACCTGAGCAGATGAGAACGATTTCTTATGTTATTTGATGGACTGAACTAAAATCTTCCATCCGTGTGTCAAAATTGGTTTTAGTTTTCGAGTGCGAGCTTTTAGTTGCTCACGTCCAAAACCGTGTATACTTGTGTAATCTTACATCTTTGAGATATCAGCAAACAATTTTATTATAAATAACATACATAAATATATATATATATATATTTTTAATTACAATGGCTTATGTTTAAACGATTACCAAAAACGCACCTATTTTACTACCAATAAATTCGAAATGACTGCCAGAATGGATAAATGTCCACCAAATTGTGTTTGGATAAATAATCACCAAACTTCTTTTTATGTTTTGTGTACTTGAGTTAATGTTTAAAGTATTTTTTGTTGTTCTTACATGTTCAAACTAACACGAATGATAAAGGGGGCTTCGCTGCGCTCACCCCCTTTACCCTTCACCTAAGCTACCGCAGTATTTTGCCCTGATATTTTTTGCAACTTTTGGTGTTCATTTATCAATTTTGGGTAGGAAAAAAATATTTTGGAGATCATTATATTTGTTGCCAAGTATAATTTTATTTATTTCATTCATTCCATACGACTGATAATTTTTAAACCTCACCAAAAAAGGTTGGTGATCACTGTGGTAGGCACAAAGGTCAATCAAGGTCCGTGTTTTCGCCAGCCCTAGAAAGAGACATTATCTGTTTCCTAATTTTAGTAATTCAAAATTTATACTTCATATAGATCTAGTTTGTTGATGTTGTTTGTCATCTTCTCTGGTGGGTGGAAAATGTTTTTTGTGTTTGTCTCGTGTTTTCATTCCGGTAATAATTTTCGGAATATTTGTCTTTGTGTTTCGATGTTGGATTAGAAAAAATGTTATAACAACATGATGAAAAAGCACTTAGCTATCATCGCAGAAGCGTTTGTATGAAGATGTTAGTGAGAAAAGGCAATAGAAGATTGTAAACCGAGTATGGAAAATGACCCATTTCACCGGAGATATTTATAGTCAATAGCCAATAGTTCCAGGGTGAAATAGGTAATTTTCACCCGAGTCAAACAACTCAAGACATATCTCCTTAGCGTTCTGCGGTAATAGAATGTTAACAACCGCTTTTGCCTGTTATTATATCCTCGGGAGTTAAATAAATATCACTTTCCGAAACCATTTTTAACCACAAAAAAGACACGTGTTTATTTGAAATCTTGTGTTACCGCTTTTTCTATTGCAAACTTTCACTTGGGTTATTTTTGGGTTGGCTATAGATATCGCTCACACGATTATATTAATAATTATGTAAATGGAGGGGGTTATTTGCAGCTCCCCTGTTGCCCTTGTATAGTTTGTTTTTGCCAGGAAATGTATAGTTGAAAAATTCATGTTTTTTTTTTAAATTTGAGGTTTTGTTTACATAATTTTGCTATAAAAGTGACATGATGCACGTATGCAACCCTAAGAGGGTTGGGGCCCCCAACAACACTAATTGTGTTCGAGTCGCACACATCGTTACAATGGTGTCCGCAAACAAAAAACGTTGTAAATACACGGATGTGCTAAAATCTAAATGAGCAGATGGCATGATGCATGAGCAGATGAGCAAATGGGCAGAAATGACCAATGTGTGACAAAAAAAACAATTGAAAACCGAAAATCATCTAAAAAAGAACATATTGTGCGCCAGTTTAAGTAAGATAGATATTTTATTTAATCAAAAAGGTAACAAAAGTAGTGCGATTGATGCTACGCTTGCTTTTCATGTGCGTTAAACACCAATCTTACAAAAGTACTCGTTTTTTTAGTATCTGCGAAATACAGTCATTTTGCAAATACTAAAAAAACTATTTCTTGCTTTCAGAAGCAAATCAGTTTGGCACAAATTCCAAAAAAAGCATAGGCCATGTTATTGCCTCGTATTCTATCGAAATCCTTCTTGAAAAACTAGAAGACATTGTGTTTTTCGGATTGTCAACCGGTGCCAGTAAACGCAACGCTGATAAAATATTTCCGATAATCATTCAATATTTTGATTGGAAGTCTGGCATGGAAAGCAAAATGCTAGAGTTAACATCCTTGGAAAATGAGACTTCGCTGAATATTGCAAATTACCTACTTGCGACTCTTGCACAATACTATTTAAAAGACAAATGTGTTTCTTTTACGGATGATGATGCTAATGTCAACTTTGGAGGTGTTACTCGAAATGAGGGAAATAACGTTATCAACCATTTGAACCGGAACCTGGAGCAAGAGATAGTGGGTGTCGGAAGACCTGCTCATATTCTTCATAATGCAATATGCCACGCAACTTCACGCAACCGATTTTTAAGACATTGACGTTGAATCGTTAGTGATGAAAATCTTTAATAATTTTTCGGTATACACTATAAGAACAGAAAAGCTAAAAGAGTTGTGCAGCTACATAGATATAAATTATGAACAACTCCTTTATCACAGCAAGACAAGATGGCTCAGTCTTTTTCAAGCTATAGAAAGGATTCTCAAACTATACCATCCATTAAAGGAGTTTTTTTACAACGACGGAAAAAGTCCTATAGATCGATGCAAGACTTAAACCGAAGTTAGCACATACCATTCAGAACCATTTGAGCCAAACATACATATGGCGAAGTCTTACCGTAAAATTTTTATTGATGACTAGCAGACCCGGCGAACTCCGTTTCGCCACCAGATTCGTTTTATGTAACATTTCGTTTGGTGATTAAAAGATAAAGAAAAAAAAATTTTTTGTTATATATTTGAAAAGGAAAATATTTATTTCATTTCACAACAGTCATAAATTCATTTCGATTACCTACTAAAATGAAGTGTTATGTAGTTGAACTTCCCTAAGTAAATGAAAGTTAATTTTTGATGTCGCTACAAATCCAAAGTAAATACTGAATCGAAGCGTTATACGTGTCCGCAAATTATCCGTTTCACTGTAGTGCTCTTTGGTAAACCACATTTTTTGTTTTTTGGTCTGACGTTAACACAAACAAAGCGGATGGTTTCCCAACTCGTGAACACGCAACGTATAACTGCCCATGTGAAAAACAATGATTTTCTAAATTTATCCCGCAAACACTAAGCGATTGGCCTTGCGACTTATTAATTGTCATTGCGAACGCAAGGCGAACTGGGAATTGCAATCGTTTGAAGTCAAACGGAAGATCAGTCGGAATCATTGGTATTCGAGGAATACATACATTTTCACCTGCGTACTTTCCGTTAATAATGGTTGCCTCGATCAAATTTGGCATAAGTCTCTTTACCGAAAGTCGAGTACCGTTGCAAAGTCGCGGTGGATTCAAATTACGCAGTATCATAACAACTGTACCAACTTTGAGTTGCAAGTTATGTGGTGGAAATCCTGGTATCTCCAGAGAGTTCAAAAACTCCGTTGGATAATTTACTACATCATCGGGATTTGTTATTGAATCAACGGATTTGTATGTTACCAAATCGCTAGTAATTTTTGATTGAATGGTGAAATTCAGTGCGTGGACATCATTATTCTTTGCGGCAAGAATTTCTCGTTGACTTAACCAAGCATAATTCTTATAATTCTCACTAATGTTTGGGAAAACATTTTCAATAAGAACTAAATGAGTGTCTACAAATCGGCAAAAGTCGTTGGTAAGAGTAATTAATCCAGATGTCGCATCAACTGGGACTTTTCCATTTCCAACATCTAACAATTGTTTGGAAAATTGTGCAGCACTTTGATCATTTTGAAGTTGAACTCTCATATTAGTGGTTAGCGATAATGTTTTTACGTTATTCCATAAAGGTGATGCCTTCAGGCAAGCATTCAATTCATCTGCAGGCGTTCCACGGGGAACTACTGGCAACGTCTGCCTGAAATCGCCTGCCAACAATATCATCAAGCCACCAAAGATGTTGTTATTTCGCCGAAGATCCTTCAGTGTGAAGTTAAGTGCTTCAAGTGATTTCTTATGTGCCATTGTGCACTCATCCCAAACAATGAGCTTGCATTGCATTAACAATTTTCCCATTGCACTGGATCGGGAAATATTGCATGTTGGAATACTCCAACATACCAATTGTGTTTAAATTGAGTGGCAACTTAAGCGCAGAATGTGCAGTACGACCGCCATCTAGAAGAGTCGCCGCAATTCCAGATGATGCTAAAGCCAAAGCTATGTCACATCTTGATCGAATAGTGGCCAAAATCAATGAAATGACAAATGTTTTCCCTGTTCCTCCAGGTGCATCCAGGAAGAATCCAGGAAGGATCCAGTTTGACTTTTCCACTTGCGCAGCACAATCCAGCCGTTTCTCTTTTGAACTTTAACGCATTGCAATATCGGCATATAGTCGTCATTCGTCCAATATCTAAATTTTCATCATCACTGTAGTTCGCAGTGGGATCATATTGGAATGCCAAGCGATTGTATGATGCCAATGATCTTCGTGTGCTCACGCGATGTCTCAATCGGTCATTTTCTCTTATTATATTTTGTCTTTCTTCGCTTAAGTTCCTTGAATACACTTGTTGCTGGCTTGCATGTCTTGTGCGGCGGCCGATGCTCGCACGTCGTTGTCTAGGCATTTTGGACTATGGACAGAGTGTTGAATTTAACCTCAAATGCACGATCCACATAATTTACACTGAGCTTGAATGAAATTAACTGAGCAGAGAACAATGAGTAGCTGTCAAACACTCGGCGCCATCTTCATAATTTACACTGAGCTTGAATGAAATTAACTGAGCAGAGAACAATGTGTAGCTGTCAAACACTCGGCGCCATCTACTTGAAGTATTGGATATTGGTTTGTAGTACATGCTATGTATCAGAGATGGCGCTGTATGTGAAAAACGATTTCCCCACTTTTCTGTTGAATTTTTCCTAAATTTTCTTTGCTATAAACCTCACGGAGCCCGAGACCTTTCCAACGAATGCAAAACCGTGGAAATCGGTTCGTGCGTTCTGGAGTTATAGCGTCAGGGAGGAAAACCGGACTTATTTTTATATAGTAGATTTAGTGCTTTTGAAGAAAATTTCCAGATTTTCACAGTTAAGTGATTATCATTGCAAAACTAAACAATAATTGGAATATTTTACAATTGATTCTAATAAAACAATTGCATCTGCTACATCAGACTTGGTTTTTACAGACCACTGAAGAGCAAGGCAAATTTCAATCATCAATAAAATAAGTTTTTCAGGACCTAATTTAACAAAAACAATTGAATGCTTTTTATGTGCAAATCTTTATAAAAAAAACTTAGTTAATGATCTTATTCTTCATTAGAAAAATTAGTCATAATGGAAAGCTTTTGACCCAGAGCCCAGAACCAAAATCCAAGACGTTAAAGAAATAATGTGTAAAATTATCCCAGTGAAATAGCAATTGACATTTAAAAATAATAATAAAATAAAGAGGTTTAATATAGTTCAATCCAATTAATTTTCAATTTCGTAGGCTGTTTAGTGCATAGGAGATGCATTAGGCGGTTAAAAGCTATCTTGACGACTGTTTTCCCATTTGCTGGATCGGCAGAGACGGGTTTATTCCTTGGCCTGCTCGTTCACCAGACCTGACATTTTTATACCGATTAGACCGATTTTTACAAACGACAGGTAGCTGTGTCGCTATCTTATTTTTTTAGTATTACAGCCGAGAATTTGGCTAACCTGACTGCTTCTATTGAGCACAGACAAGGGATATTGGAAGACATTCCAAGTAATTTAAATTAGTTTTTAAGACAATAGAGGAAATCTCTAGCATACATAAGCCAATAAATATATCAAGCAAGCATAGGAGATCAAAAATGTGTAATATCTTGCCCGAATTAAATAAGTCAAAAAAGTGTAATAATATCCCAATATTAAATAATATTCAGACAAAGGGTAAGCCCCACTTAAATATTACGCATCAAAACATGCAGGGGCTACCTGGCAAAGAACTTGTATTAGAATTATTTCTTAATAATTCGGACACTGATGTTATTTGTATTACAGAACATTGGTTAAAGGAAAATATGATGTATTTTAACATAAATTATTACAAAATTGACAGTTGTTACAATAGAAAGACTGCTGATAGAGGTGGTTCTTTAATCTTAGTAAAAAATAATATTAAGGTGAAACAACGGAAAGATATTCTTACACTTACTGTAGAAAGACAAATAGAGGTATCTTGTGTTGAGTTGGATATTATTGTTTGTGTCTACAGACCTCCGAGAGATGAAAAAGGCCATGGCTATTTTGAAATATTCGAGAAAATTATGGAGGAAGCCCTCATTAAACTTTGTAATAACAGAAAAAAGTTAATTATTTGTGGCGATCTTAATGTAGATCTGTAGATACAGCACTGAAGCGACGATTAATAACTCTGTTCAAATGATTTAATTTATGTCATGTATTTCTAGAGCCGGCTAGAATTACACTTACCAGCCAAACTTGCTTAGATAACGTTTTTTGTGACTGTGCATTCACAAGTAAAAATGTAATTAACTGTTTACCATCCGATCACAGTGGTCAAACAGTTTCATTCCAAATTACTAGTGAAAATAAGACTGATCCATCATTTTATAGGCCTATTACTTCCCATAGACTAGAGATGTATATGAAAAACTTAGATATGAGTTTGCCAGTACCGGATTTTGATGAACAGAACCCGAACAAAATCTATTCTGACTTCTTCAATATTATTCAAACAGAATTCAATACAGTTTTTAAATTAAAGAAAGTCAGTGCCAACAACGGTAAATCTAAATTTAATGACTAGGCAACATTTGGAATTCGTAAAAGTAGAGCTATCTTGTATGATCTTTATGAACAAAAAACCTATAACTTTGATATAAAATTTCATGACTATGTTAAAAAATATTCCAAAACTTTCAAGTTGGTTTGTAGAACTGCAAAAACTTTACACATAAATAGAAAAATACAAAATTCAAATAATAGAATGGAAACGGTTTGGCAAATCATAAACCGTGAAACTGTCAAAGTTATACCAAGGGATAATGACTTCTGCTTAAAGATAGGTGATGATGTTGTTAAATCCAACGCTGAGGTAGCTCGAGCTTTTGAAACATTCTTCACCAATGCAAAGTTACTCTCAACAGAGCGTCTAAATTCATCTCCATATGAAACAGAGGTTTTGTTAAAAACAGCACTAGCATCAGTAATGTAGATTTTAAATTTTATCATGTATGTCCCCAGGATATTGTCAAAACGTATAGATTACTTCACTTAAAAATACTGAAGACCTGTGGAGTATGTCAGTCAAAGTCATTGGTTCAATAACACTTGTTATAGCCCCACACCTAGCTTATATATTTAATAAATGTGTTGATGATGGAGCTTTCCCAGACCTCATAAAACACAGTAAACTTATATCTCTGTTCAAGTCGGGAGACAAGGGTGATCAGTCAAATTTCAGACCAATATCGGTTCTTCCAGCACTAAGTAAAATTTTTGAAAAGATTATACTCAATCAAATGCTCTCACACTTCAACCGTACAAAACAACTCCACGCCAAGCAATACGGTTTCACTAGGGGTAAATCGACTACGGATGCAGGTATTACCCTTATATCTCATATTTATTCTGCATGGGAAGCCGCACAGGATGCTATCGGTGTTTTTTGCGATCTGTCAAAGGCATTTGATTGTGTTGATCATGACACGTTACTAATGAAATTAAATCATTACGGAGTTATAAATAAAGCGTTGGGTCTACTAAGATCATACCTAAGCAGTAGAATTCAAAAGGCAGAAGTCAACGGCGTTAAATCTGATGGATCGGGGGTAAAAATTGGCGTTCCACAAGGTTCCATATTAGGCCCTTTCTTATTCCTGGTATATAAACTATACCAGGAATAAGAAAGAAATACGTTAATATTAACGATCTGCCTTTTATGGTGGAGAAATTGACTAACATAGTGTTGTTTGCTGATGATACTTCACTGGTCTACAAAATTGAAAGACAAAAAGAAGATTTTGATGATGTCAATAGAGTATTATCTTTAACCTTGAATTGGTTCACAGTTAACAATTTATTGTTAAATGCTGGTAAAACCAAATGTTTCAAATTCTCACTTCCAAATGTCAGGCAAGTTGGGACCAGTTTAGTGTTGGACAGCAATACGTTAGAATTAGTAAATGACACGAAGTTTCTTGGAATAACCATTGATAACAAATTGCAGTGGGGACCCCACATAGAAAAATTGGCTGGTAAATTAAGTTCTGCAGCTTACGCTGTTAGGAACATCAGACAAAACACGGATGTGGCTACATCTAGGCTAGTATATTTTAGTTACTTTCATAGTGTCATGTCCTATGGTATCTTGTTGTGGGGGAAAGCAGCGGATATTCAAACTATTTTTATTTTACAGAAAAGAGCTATTCGAGCAATTTATAATTTAAAACGCACAGACTCCTTAAGACAGCTTTTTAAAGAAATTGATATACAAACTGTAGCTAGTCAATTTATTTTCGAAAATATAATGTATGTTTGCGTACATACATTTTATTTTCGAAAATAAACCAAGACCTTACAACTTAGCGATAGCTGTAATGTTAACCTAAGAAATAATCACAGACTACTTGCGCCCCGGTTTAGACTCGCGAAGGTTAGCAATTCTTTCAAGGGTCAATGCATTCTCCACTACAACAAGATACCTCTGGAGATCTTGAAATTGCCATTTGAGCAATTTAAAATCCATGTTAAAGCGACTTTGTCGAAAAAGGGATATTACAATGTTCAAGATTACTTAAATGATGGGTCTGTATGGGGTTAATCTGGCTCAACACAGACCTTGCTGTTAATAATTTTGTAATTATTTATTCCTGCTTATTAATTATGATAATGACTAAATATTATATTTTGTATTAGTTAAGCATAAGCAATTTTTAAAAAGAGATCTAAAAACCAATCTGTAGGAGTTTCTACGCCCTTCTTCTCCCACAGTGGTCCAATGTAGAGAAGTGGCAAAAAATGACGATTGCCAAGTATATGTAAATATCTACAGTAATAAAGACATTTGGAATTTGGAATTTGACACCAATAGACTATTTTGTGTGGGGCAGAGCCAAAGAACTGGTCTATTCCAACGTAGCCATCAACAAAAAATAAGAGTTGATTTCAAAACTAAGAATGGCTTTCGACACCATGAAAGATGAAATGATGCTCAAAATTACTACCACAGAAGTCCGAAGACGGGCTCATATATGTGTGAGGACCCAAGGATCTCATTTCGAGCATGAACATTTGATTTATTAAAAAGACCGTAAAAAGTCTATTTTTCCCCCTTAAACTGGTTAGTAGATCATAACTTCAATAATGTGTGAGGTATCTACGTAAATAATACTTTAAATAAAAGATCATTAACTAAAGATGTTTTTATGAAGATTTGCACTTAAAAAGCTTTCACTTGTTTATGTTAAATAAGGTCCGAAAATTTTATTGTATTGATGATTGAAATTTTCCGTGCTCTTCAATAGTCTGTAAAAACCAAGTCTGACGTAGCAGATGCACAAATCAAGATTCAATAGAATGCTTATTAAATGATTTATTAGAATCAATTGTAAAATAATCCAATTATTGTTTAGTTTTGCAATGATAATCACTTAACTGTGAAAATCTGGAAATTTTCTTTAAAAGCACTAAATCATCAATAAAAATTTAACGGTTATACTTCGCCAATGTATGTTTGGCTCAAATAGTTCTAAATGATCTGTACTAGCTTCGGCTTAAGTCTTTGTATTGATCTACCGGACACCCTATTTAATGAAATAGCCATTAAAGAATGCAGATAGAACAAGTCTTGTTCTACCTGCATTCTTTATGCTAAATTTCATTCAAAGCTTGCTACTCTAGAAAAAGAGTAAAACTTAATCGCCGAAGTCTTTCGTGCGTTAAATGGAACGACAGCGTCACTCAATCAAAGAATCGAGCAAATTTTCATCCCTTTGAAAGTAAGAGAGCTTTTTGAGAAACGCAAATTGCCGCAGCTGACCAAATGAAGATAAATAGCGAAATAAAACGAATATACGAAGAATGTATCAATCAACTACATATATGTGTCTTTTTCAATGTGTGCGATAACACCCCTTATGGGCGCTAGAGGTCTAGAGGGGGCGTTAAGGGGCCCAGATAAAAAGGGGGCGTTGGTGTGGTTTAGGGGGGCAATGGTAGATTTGTAATTTCATTTAAGTACCTACTTTATATTTTAAAAATCTTTAAAATGAAAACCTACATACTAGTAACTACACAATATTGATTAGTTAGTTTATATTTCTTGCTGTATGATTGTATAAGCGTTTGTAGGATAGCACAAACGCAATCAAGTTGTAGCAAGTTTTTGTTAAATAACGCGATTCGTGCAAACCTGTAACAATCGGTTGGTTCGTCGATAGTTTGACCTAACTTGCTCATTATGATTGAGCGTCGAAAGGGATAAACGAGTTTGTGCATGTTTGTCATATTACTGTCGGGGCGTGCTGTATTTCAAATATATTTAAGCTTGTCACATTTCTTTTATTCATATTCATATTCTTTATTGCATAGATAATATAAGGTTACAGACAATTAAAAGAAATGTAATAAGCAAAGGCGAGCTTATCTCTAAAAAGAGATTTCTTCCAGCAAACCTAGGCAAGACAGGAGAGTTAATTATACAGGAAAGTTCTAGTTCGCAATCACACTATACATACGTACGTAAATTACTTTCAAGATATACAGGGTGGAATTTTGTGACACTACCTAGAGGGCAAGTACTCTAAATAATGGAGGTGGCAAATTTCCCTCGAAGGAGACATTCCTTTATTTTTGAAAAGAAACAAAACTGCAATCAAAGATTTTGAAAAATACGCTTGCCACAACCAGGAATCGAACCGGCTAAAATTCGAAAAAACATCACCTGTACTCTTATGGCGTCAATCGACAGGGTCAATCATAAGGATCACATCTCTCTAACAAACATAGTAAATTAAATGAAAGGAAAACATGAAATCTCAAAACTTATTTTACTATCAACCTAAAAACATGTAAAAGCTAACTAATTTGTTGTTCGAAATGAGCTCCCTCTCGTTGAATACATAAATGTATTCTTCCAAGGAACTCTTTTTCAGTAGCCTTTAATAGCGTGTTGTGGTGAATATGAAAAATTGTACTGTAAACCTCAGCCCTCAAGTCGTTCACAGTTCCGTAGGATTTTAGGTAAACTTTATTTTTTACATATCACCATAAACATCCGTATACGTGGGGCGCACTGTAAGTTTCCGGAATGAATATGAAAAAATACTATTAAAGGTACAAAATTAATTTATTGTTTTTCAAAATAATCTCCCTTGGCGTCTATGCACTTTTTCATTCGATGAAACCAGTCTTGAAAACTTTTGTGCCACTCCTCTGTGGTGACCTCTGAAACGTGTTTATCATACTCCTCGACAGCCTCTTCTGGTGATGAAAATCGTTGACCGCGTAATTGGTTCTTAATTTTTGGGAACAGAAAAAAGTCACAAGGTGCCAGGTCGGGACTGTATGCAGGATGACTCATGAGTTCTACATTTATCGCCTTCAAAAAGTCGTTTGTCTGTCTGGCCGTGTGAGAACTAGCATTGTCGTGGTGCAGGATGATAGGGCGTTTACGGTTATTTTTACGGAGTTCGTCAATAACTTCCGGCAAACAAATGGTCGTGTACCAGTCACTATTCACTGTACGACGATTCTCTAAAGCAAAAGTAGCCACGTGTCCAGTTTTATTAAAAAAAGAAGCAATCATCCGCTTAGATGCACTTTTCACGCGCGCCACTTTGGTTGGTTTCGGCTCATCTTGAAAGACCCATACGCTCGATTGCTGCTTTGTTTTGGGATCGTAGCAATAAATCCATGTTTCGTCACCTGTTACTATGTCCCACACCAAATTTGACGCACCTTCGTTGAATCTGGTAAGCATGGCACTGCACCAAGTGACGCGGTCCGTTTTTTGAGCCTCGGTCAAGTTGTGTGGGATCCACCGCGAGCACAGCTTTCTCACACCCAAATGTTTGTGTAGGATTAATTGTATTTGACTCATGCCTATTTCTAAGGATGTGCGAATTTCATGGTAGGTCACATGCCTGTCTGTTTCAATCATACGGCGCACAGCATCGATGTTTTTGTTGGTCACAGCGGTGGACGGCCGACCATCGCGAGATTCGTCACTGAGATTGATACGACCACGCTTGAATTCTGCAAACCAGCTATAAACAGTTGTCTTGCATGGTGCTTCATTGCCAAAAGCTGTTTCAAGCCGAGCGATGCTCTGTTGAGCTGTCAAATTACACTTAAAATCGTAGAAAATCATACTACGAAAATTTTCCCGAGTTAAATCCATGTTGATGCAGACACACAATTTTTTAAATGGCACCACAAGGTAAAAACAAAAGGCAGTCAGATGAAACAAACTGCATTCTACAGCCAAAGAGTTCTATTTTCAAATGTTGCAATAAATTTTTAAATATTGTTTATGTAAGTGGCCAGTTCCGGAAACTTACAGTGCGCCCTATGTAGTCTATTAAAGGTAGTAGGTAGGGACTGAGCAAGGGTGATTTTAGTCTATCGTGGCAGGAAGTACTGCAATCTGCGTAGGGAGTGAAATAACGCAAAGACTCGTCTGCTGACCTCACAAACATGGGGCGACCAGGACAGCAAGTTGTCAAATATAACCACAAGATTCTTAGCTTTCTCACTGTAAGTAATTATGGTACCATCATACAATACTGAATCGACGGGCGAATTCTGTAATAAGTTAAGCAAGTGCCGAGTACCCATAATCATGGCTTGAGATTTTCCCGGGTTGACTTGCAGCCCATATGAAATAGCCCATTTCCTGATGTTGTCGAGGTCTGCATTCAACGCCTCTACAGTCAGTTTCACATCACACGGAGAGAAGTGCCGATATATTTGGAGTTCATCTGTGTAGAGATGATAAGAAGAAGTAAGAACGTCAGATATGGAGTTTATGAATACTGAGAAGAGGAGAGGAGAAAGGATACCACCCTGCGAGACACCCGTGGAGAGCTCACACCAGTCCGTGGAGGTCTCCTCAGACTTAATGCGCTGCTGGCAGTCTCTCAGGTCAAACCAGCGAGCCGAGTGCGAAGACACATTAAGCGACTTTAGAATTTCAACCAGGTTATCGAAATCGACACAGTTGAAGGCGCTACTGAAATCAAGCAGTGTAAGGACCGTAAGCTGCTTCTGATCCATAGCAGATTGAATATCGTCAGTGACTTTAAGCAGGGCCGAGGTAGTGCTGTGACTCGGCCTGAAACCTGATTGATGGGGATTTAATAAGTTTTTTGAGGAAAGGTAGAAGGAGAGCTGGATGTGAACAATTGATTCCAGGACTTTGGAGAGGATAGGCAGAATAGATATGGGACGGAATTATTTAAAGGAGACGGGATTGGACGTTTTAGATAGGGGAATCACAAATGCCTGTTTCCACTGATTAGGGAAGCAAGATTGTTCAAGCGACACATTAATTATGTGGGTGATGATAGGTAATAGCTCATCGATGATGCTGGTTATCATCTGATAACAGATCTTGTCCTCACCTATGGCCTTTGAAGAGAACGCTAATATTGCCCTCCTTACTGCGCCGATTCTGATATGGTTCAAGTTGAACGGTGAACTGTGGGCTGTGGTCTTGGATCGTAGTTTACGAAGGGTGGCTTCCTTAACGAGGGGATCCATCACGACAGGGGGGATGGCAAAGAAAGAGTTGAGACCGTTAAGGTCGACATTTCCAGCAGCCAAGTCCTGGGACTTACTTACACCAATTTTATTTTCATTAAAGGTTTCGCGCGCAATCTTTTAACAAGTATTTAAGTTCAACACTTTACTTACATATTTGCAAAAACAAAACCATGTTGGAAGCAAAAAAGAAGAGACGGCAATACAGTGCAGAATACATTAAATAAATGGATTCATAGAAAATCTTACGAATCCATCAATGCGTTTGTGCCTTCTTTATTCAAAAACATTTTCAAACGAAGCGATAAAAGCCTTTAGAACTTCAAGAGCATCTGAATAAAATATATCATGATAAAAAGGACAAAAATATGGCCTACTTTCAAGACCTGAAGAAGAAGTATAATGCTCAGCCAAGTGTATCAACACTTTTTTCGAGGGATGCTTAGCAAGATGATGACGGACTTCGAGCTTCATACAATATCTCTTTGTTAATTGCTCAAACAGGTAAATCATACACCATCGGAGAAACGTTAATTTTGCCGGCAATAAAAGAAGTACTGCTATCCTCTATAAACCAGCGGCAGAAATTATTCGAAAAAATCCTTTAAGCAATAGTTCTGTTCTGTTCCATTTTGCCAACTAATTAAGCATGATTGCTGTCTTTCGTGAGATTTATTAAAGATGAAAAAATATGTCGAACTATTTGCTAGAAATTTAGGGACAGACACAAAAGGAGAAACCATATTTCATAAGCTGGAAAAGTTTTGTGATGAGAAAGGAGTTCCCTTGAAGAATAGTATGTCAGCTGCTACAGATGGCGCTCCAGCTGTGACAGGATGTCAAAAAGGCTTCATATTGTATTTAAAAAACAAAATTTCCAGATGTGCTCGCTATACATTGGTTGCTAGAAATTCAAGTGAACGATTGTTTTTTAATTACTGCAACATGTCATCAAATCAGTCAATAAAATCCGAAACAACGCTTTAAATGACAGATTATTCAATAAGCTTTGTGTTGATAATGACGAAGATTTCAACCGATTGATCTTTAACACAGAAGTGCGTTGGCTATCGAAAGGAAATTCTCTGTTTGACTCTGTCTTAGAGTTCTTGGGAAACAAAGACACAGAATTGCGTGACAAGTTCATCACATCAAAGAATGATATCGCATACCTAACATACCTTTATAAATTGTTTAAAGATCTCCAACTTCAATGAGTTGACTTGAAGTTAATAAAAACAAAAAATGTCGTTGCTGCTTTCATAGTCAAGCTGTTCTTACACAAGAGGAATATCGGCAGATGTTAGTTCCACAATTTTCTCAATTTATCAGCATCCTGCAACAACAACGACTTGCTTGTCTAATGTCAACATTTGGAAAATCTCCACAATGATTTCAATGAAAGATTCAGGACATTTTGAAATTGAAACTACCAGACTGGGTGTAGGATCCTTTTTCAAACGGCCACATAACAATATCACCCCTGCTGGAAGAAGAACTTATAGAACTGGCAATGAACGAGGAAATAAAAACCAAATTCAAAAATGGATACCAAGAATTTTGGCAACAAAAGCCAAGCCACCCTGGATTGTGGTCAATGTTCAACGATTTTTTTATGGATTACCATCATCATATTTATGTGAACATTCTCTAAAACTACATTTCCTCGGAAAAAAAATATCCTGCTGGGACCATACCTATTTCGTAATACGTTGTTTTAAAATAATGAACAATGCCGTTGTTGAAATAGTAGTTCTGACAGTCCTAAGCCTGTGTAAAGTATGAAGGGAAGTTTAGATAATTTTTTTTTACGTTACTGATAAATAACTAACAGCAATCAGTTTATTTTTTTATTTTCTACTCTGCGTTTCGCCAGGCTCCAATCAGCACACAATGGAAATAGTGGGGTCCCGTGGAAGATTTGGCAACATCGATCACATATTTACGATAATGCAAGTGGTAGAGAAGTGCCAAACATGGAAACACTTTACCTTGCCTTCAACGACTACTAAAAAGCATTCGACTCCTTGGAATACGGGCTGTTTTGGAGTCTCTACAGCGATGTCAAATAGACCAGAGATACGTTCAGATACTGATGAACCTCTACTACTCTGCCACAATGACTGTACAAATCTAAGGTCCCACGATTACTGTTCCAGTCAAAAGAGGCGTACGCCTCTTTTGAAGACGCCGTATCTCCAGAGCTATTAAAGAAACGCACGCATCTGTGTGACGCATCAATCTGGGTAGGCCTTAAAATAAACTCGAAATCGTTTGCCAACGCACTAAAGTCAGCGATGTAGGAAAACGTGTTGCGAGGCTAAAATGACAATGGGCAAAACACATCTGTCACTGAAACGACGGAAGAGGGGGATCTAAAGTTCTGTTCTGGGGGCCCCAAACAGGAAAGAAACGCGTCGGACGACCTTCGACAAGATGATCCGCTGACTTTAAATGTTCAGCCGGCTTGACATGGACAATAATGGCGGCAGATCACACGAATTGAAATTCAATTGGGGAGGCATATGTGCAGTGGACACGAACATGCTGAAGAAGAAGAAGAAGTACGCATCATAAGTGCATATTTGCCCAGTAAAAATCCCAAAAACAAATAGTTTGTACACCTCAAACATAAGTTGTAATTTATATGTCAAAGAACTCTCACGACCTCACGATACAGGTCTAATCTAGAGTGAGGGCCGTTTGCAATCTTATTATCTTTGTGATTCTTAGTAACTACTTTATTAATAAAATGTGAATTTGTAAATATTTTTTTGGTAAACAAATCATTGTCTTATCTTATCGTATCCATAGATAGTTGTTTTAGATAGATAGAGTGTTTAGTTTAATATGATCGCCACTGTACAATATATACTTGGTGATTTTCCTAAAGCCACAATCGTTATCTCCGGAAAAACGATATTTTTTAGTAGTAATAAATATTGTGGTATAATAAATGTGGTTTAGTAGGCAATATTAAGTAGTGATCGCTAGGAATGACGTCCAGTAGATAGATAAATGAAGTAAGGGAAGTTACGCAACGAAATCATTGGTTATAGTTATACATTTAAGAACATTTGTTTTTATATCTACAATTAACTCAATATGTGCATCTGTCCACCTTCTATCTTTTTCGAGCATGTTTTTTTTCCTCCTGGGCACTAATTTCGTTAGGTAGGTTGGGTTGGTCCTCATATTATTCATATGCTTCGTCTGCATTGAAGTTTGCCTTAAGTAAATTCTCAGAAGCAATGCCGGTGCAGCGCACAACATCGAGCGAGCCCAGGAGTCCCCTGATTTCTTGCAGCTGCAAGCTCCCGTACTGCATCCTGATATGCACTTGGATCGTACTATTTTGAGTAGATGATCCGGAGCAGCTTCCATTGTTGTTGTGGTAAGAATTTAACCTGTAAAAAAATACGTTAAATTTATTATTAGGACATAGAGCAAGAGTCAAATAATGGTCTAGTAAGTACTATGAAAATGTTATATATCGAAATAAATGAATTAACCTCGTTTGGACAAGCTCCAGCCCCAGGCAGATGGTACTTTGCTTTGAGTCCCTTCATTTCCCATCCTTGTCTGTACTTGTAGGTAGGTCCTGTAGTAGTATTACTTGGCTGGTGGGAATAGAATCTCACGAGATGACAAAGATCAACACAGCACCGGCGGAGCGAAACCCAGTTCACATTAAAAAAATGTTCCATATTTTAACTACAGTTTATCGATAAGTATTGGGCCGAAAAAAAAACACCAATAAAAACTAAAGGCTTATCGTTTTATTCTCTTGGCACTTTATTTTCTTACAATACTATTACACTTTTGACACTTATAACTTGAGCATATCGGACTAAAATTATCATCAGCTTACATTAAGATTCATAAACCAAACCATACCGCGATGTTCATTTCCAGTGGCTCCATATAGTGAGCGCAGTAAGACAACTTAGAAATAGAAATAGAAATAAATTTATTCGGACTGCAAAACACACACAACATTACATATAAAAAGAAACAAAAGAACATAAACAGGTGAAACATACAATTAAAGGCAATATTAACAGCAACAAATAAAACAGAAGAGAATAAAAGCACGAACAACAAAAGTATAACTTATTATGTGCAAAATTTACATTTAATACGCAAAATTTAATTTTGCGGCCACATTGACGTCGTGCAGTGTGTGTTGAAGCAGCGAATATGTTCCGAATCAGCATGTGTCACAGGGCCTACAGGTCCTGCAACGCTGGTATTCTGTCGGCACCTTATGAACTTCCAACATTGACTATGGAACAACTTTACACTTTGCATACATTTTGATGTCATACTATCTGATTAAACATACCGCCCACCATGGACTTTGTCATTTATTTAGTTACATAATTTTAACAAAAACCTATAGATAATAGATGGAAAGTATTGAAACCTATAATAGTAATATAATATGCAATCTCAAACGTTAACCACGTACGTATATATTTTTTTAAACAATATATCACAAAGTATTAGCCAACTGAGTAACACAGATTTAACAGATATCACCACCCACCAAAAAGGAATTATATGATGGTTAGTTCACATCATCATTTACTTCTTTTTTGAAACTCTACTCCTTTGTATGTATATAACTGCTGCAAAAGCTGATTGCAAAGCGTCCAAAAATACAAGCAACTCAGTGACCCCTTCAGGGTTGATTCTACCATATCGGTAAATGCACGTTTTGCAACTTTTTAAGGTCTTCTCGTAATTTTCACCACTCTTTTAGTAAATTATCTGGCAGGTTTTGTCCCATATTAGGTTAGCCTAATATGGGACAAAACCTGCCAGATTTGTCCCATATTAGGCTAACCTTTCATAACTGTTGAATGAACTTCTTTGCATTGATGACAATTGGTGGTATCCAACCCATGGGGTCGTATATTCTTGCGATATCCGATAGTACCTTTCGTTTGGTAACAGGTTCGTTCAAGGCTGGTAATTTGATGCAGTACTCAAAATTGTCGTGGCATCTGTTCCAATTGATACCGAGCACCTTCACCAGATTATCTATTTTAATCGGTATTGCTTGATTTTCTTCTAGGTGTTTCCTGCCAATGTGCTCTAACACCTTCTCATTGTTGCTACTCCACTTTTGTATATGATAGCCTACGGCTTCATGAGCTCTGTCATTTGTCTGACAATTTCTACGGCTTCATTTTCGGGATTTCAATCCGTCATAAGATCGTCCACATAAAAATCTCCTGTAGTGATTCCCACAGCAAGGGGATATTTTACCGCCTCGTCTTCAGCTTTTACTCGCCATGTTGTAATTTCTGTAAACAAATTGACAACCAACTAAGAAAATAAACGGAAAATAAAAATGTCTACTATTAAACTTAATGATGAAAATAAGTCTGGCTTAGCGCGAGATTGGAACTTTACACAGTTGAGGCCACACCGAAGGGAATTTAACGACGCTATCTGGCAAACTGCTTTGCTAAATGATCTGTCATAAAACTCCTAATTGGAGTATCCCTATTGCCGGAATAAGGGCACAACATTTTACAGAATCGTCACCAAATAGATGTAGAGGCGTTCATATCCGGGCGTTATCTAATCTTCAATGTTCTTCCTAACCTCGCAGTTCTAAGACAACAGAGGACCACTCTCGCAAACACAATACTATATATTTATAGTATTGTGTTTGCCAGAGTGGTCCTCTGTTTCCTATTGGAAACAAAATATAAGCACTCTCGAACCTTTTCACTCGAAAATTTTGCAAAAATATTCATTGTTTTAATATTTTACATAACAATATTCAGGGCATGTTGGGCAAAGAACTTACTATCGAACTTTTTTAAATAGTGAAAATAATGATATTTTATGCATTACTGAACATTGGTAAAAAAAATATTAGTTATAAATCCGTGGCGGCTCTATGATCCTTATTCGGAACGATCGGATCCTTATGAAGTTTAAAGAAAGAGCGGACATAGTGAACCTCTCAGTTGAACGGAAAACTGAGAGAGCCTGTATGTAACTTGAGCGGTTTATTGTATTAAGCGTATATAGGCAACCCGACTCTTCATTTGATTTATTTAAAAATATCATTAGGTAATATTTCTAAAAATTAAATACAGATTTCGATGTTGATCTACTTGTGAACTGTAATTAATAAATATTAGTGTAGAGTAAAGTCCTTATTTCAGTGCTATAATCTGGTTAATCTTTTCCTTGAGCCGACTAGATTTACTGCAACCACCGCAACGTGTCTTGATAATATTTACACGAACTTGACTCCAAGTAATAAATCCATTATCAATAAACTGGCCAGTCCATTTCCCTTGAGTTAAATATGGTAATGTCTCAAAGGAAATAAATTCACTTGGTTTCTATTAATGGGGGTCGCCTTCAGCAATATCGAATTGATGTTATAACTAAATTACTTAGTTCGTCGTCCGCCCTAGTCACAATCGCAAGTATACTTTTCTCGCATCAAATCAGTCGCATTCTAAACTAGTAATGGGAAGAACGAGTTATCGATAAAACTAGTTCGTCGTTCGCCCTAGTCGCCATCGCAAGTATACTTTTCTCGCATCAAAACAGGCGTACTATAAACTAGTGATGGGAAGAACGAGTTATCGATAAAACAATTTCTTTCTAAATAGACGGCGAAGTTTCGAGCCGGCGTCCATTGGCAATGGTCGTTGACGTTGCCTCCCCACCATATCGCGTCGCTCGCCGCCACCGCCTCAAAGTGAGCCACCACCTGCAGCACTCAACTGATAGACTCCAATCCAGTGATGGGTAGCAAGACTCCAACCAAGGTACCAATTTGTTAACGATGTCTGGACTAATGGAGATTCCTGTCAAGGTCATCAGCAAAATAAAAATCTTTCCAAACGAAATAGAGAAGAAACCATCGACAAATGGCGTTTTCGTCTGGCTGTCACGCAACGAAAGAAGACAGTTTATAAATCTTAACCCAGAATGGACCCATGGTTACGTTCAAGACCAGATCATGAAATTCACCAAAATATTTCAAAGACAATAACAAAGTTGCAGCCCTGGGCTACACTGCAGAGGGCCACAAGCTAGTCAAAGAAGGTCTAAAGACAAAAAGACAATGCTGCTTTCCACACCTTCTCCAGAAAAGATGAGAAAGGCTATAAAGTCGTCATTAGAGGATGACCCTACCCAATAGAAACATTGACAGCTGAACTTGGCAAAATTGGATTCCGTGATGCTAAGATACCAAAGCTCCAGTCGGCCTCAAGACAAGCCTCAAGTAGCAGCTGGAACAGATATTTCCATTCAATAATCCTTTATTGCACAGAAAACACAGTGGAAATTATAACAGAAACAGTATGCAAAGGTGAGCTTATTTCTAAAAAGAAATTTCTTACAGCAAACCTGTGAAGAAATGAGAAAAATAAAATATAGAGAGGTAGTCCTAGTGTACAATTAAGAGTTAAAAGAAATAAATAAAATAAATATACTATCAAATAAATCACAATACACCCTACGTAATTACTATGAAATAAATAAATAGAATACAATAAATAAATAGATATACATAAATACTATGAGATTCCCACTATTCGGAAGAGAGGAGATGCTGTTTCAATTTTTTCTTGAAAGTGACCAAGGATTTGCAATCCCTTATAGCGCAAGGAAGTGCATTCCACAAACGTATTGCCCTTAACCTAAACGAGTGCTCGTAAGCAACAGTGTTGTGCTGAGGAATTGACAAAAGTGACACCGTGTGAGATCTCCGAAGTCTATCCCCTGAGAAAAGATACTCAAAACGTTCACGAAGATATGCAGGGTAGCACGGATTTCTCAAAATATTGAAGAGGAAAGAGAGAATGTGCATATCACGACGAAGTCGGATCGGGAGCCAGCCTAATTCCCTACGATATTGGGACACGTGGTCGTACTTACGAAGTCCGAAAATAAACCGAATCCCGAGATTTTGGAGTCGCTCGAGTTTGTTCAGTAGATCTTCGTTCGCACTGGCCCAGCAAACATCGGCGTAGTCTATTAAAGGCAGAAGAAGGGTCTGAGCTAGCATGATTTTAGTCTGCCTAGGCAGGAAGAACTGCAAACGCCGAAGAGAATGAAAGGATGCAAAGACTCGTCTGCTGACCTCACAAACATGGGACGACCAGGATAATAGATTGTCAAAAACAACGCCAAGATTTTTGGCTTTCTCGCTATACTTGACAATGGTACCGTCAAATAGAACGGGATCAACGGACTTATTCTGCAACAAATCAAGTAAGTGCCGTGTACCTAGTATCATCACCTGAGACTTGTCCGGGTTGACTAATAGCCCATAAGAAAGAGACCATTTCCTGATGTTGTCGAGGTCAGCATTCAAAGCCTCAACAGTCGAAGTCAGATCACACAGGGGAAAATGCCGATAAATTTGAAGGTCATCTGCATAAAGATGATACGAGGAAGACAATACATCCGAGATGGAATGGATGAAAACTGAGAAGAGAAGAGGGGAAAGGATGCCACCCTGCGGAACACCTGTAGAGAGCTTGCACCATTCTGTAGTGACCTCTTCAGACTTGATGCGCTGCTGACGGTCTCTCAAGTAAGAGTCAAACCAGCGAGCCGAGTGTGAAGAGACGTTAAGCGATTTTAAGATTTCAACAAGTATATCGAAGTCGACGCAGTTGAAGGCGCTGCTAAAGTCTAGGAGAGTCAGGACTGTCAGCTGCTTCTTATCCATTGCCAGTTGGATATCGTCAGTTACCTTGAGTAGTGCTGTGGTGGTGCTATGCCCCGGTCTAAAACCAGACTGAAAAGGGTTCAGTAAATTCATGGAGGAAAGGTACGAGGACAGCTGGGTGTGGACAATTGATTCAAGGATTTTGGAAAGAATTGGTAGGATGGAAATGGGACGGAACTCTTTGAAGGAGGACGGGTTAGACGTTTTAGGTAGGGGTAACACTAATGCTCTTTTCCACTGGCTCGGGAAGCAGTACTCGCTCAGCGACGCATTGATTATATGCGTTATGGGTTGTAACAAATGATCAAGTACACTGAAAAGCATCTGAAAGCAGATCTTGTCATCACCTATAGCCTTTGACGATATTGCTAGAAAAGCCTTCTTTACTGCGCCAACTCCGATAGACCTGAGGTTGAAAGGTAAGCTACTGGATGTCTTTCTGGTGCGCAAGTAACGAATGGTAGCATCCTTGACAGGGGGGTCCATCACGACAGGGGAGACAGCAAAGAATTTGTTGAGACCGTTGAGGTCGACACTACCGGTTACTGCGTCCTGGGACTTACCAACACCGAGGGTCTTCAGGAACTTCCAAACCTGTGCAAGAGTGTAACTCTCAATACTCTCGTAGATATGGTGGCGTTTGGCATCTCGACAAAGACGGGTGCAACGATTACGGAGACGTTTGTATATAAGGAGATTATCGTCCGTCGGATCCTTCTTATATCTACATTTGGCACGGTTTCTCTGGGCCATCAGACCCTTGATGGTGTCAGTAAGCCAGGGCGCAGGGAGATGTTTGACCCTAACCTAATTCATAATTCATAATAGTTTATTGCAAAGTCACAAAATTTCACAAGGTGGTAAAATAAAAGTTAGTACATTGTGACGCCCTGCTAGGGCACAGCAACATGCGAAGGACAGCCAGTTGTCCATTTTACGAAAAATTGAAAATAAAATTGAAAAATGATTACATTTATGTTCAAAATTGTATAGAGACAATTAACAAAATATTGTAGAGATTATTATTATTAACAATAAGTAAATAAATTAAGAGTAAATTATATAAACATTAAATTAGTAATAACATGTAATGAACAAGTAATTAGCGACTAGAAATGTTTACCTAATTTTATCATTGAAAAATTCTTTCACATCATAATAGCATTTTTCAATGAGGAACTTCTTTAAATAAGTAATGAATAGTGTTTCTTTCTCTATGTTTTGTAAGTAATTTGGTATGTGATTGTATATTTTGATGGCCATATGATGGGGACTAGAAGACACGAGTTCTAACTTTGAAAATGGTTTCTTTAATTTATTTTGGTCTCGATTATTCCTTTTATTTTTATTTTCTAGAGGGGAGTATAAGTTACCATGTTTTCTTACAAATTTGCAAGATTCTAATATATAGATAGAATTTAAGGTAAGTATTTGGAGTTTTACAAAATAAGATCTACAAGATACCATTTGGTCAATATTTGTAAGTATTCTAATACATTTCTTTTGTAGAATAAAAATATCCTTTATTTCACAACAATTCCCCCATAATATAATACCATACGATAGTCTGGAATGTGCGGTTGCATAGTAGGCTGTGAGCGCAGTTTTGACATCAGTTACCCTTTTTAGTTGATGGAGGGCATAAGTAAAAGATGATAATTTGTTTTGCAATCTCTGTATGTAAGGTTTCCAGCTCAAGTTTGTGTCTAGATCGATCCCCAATAAGGTTGCTGTCTTTGTAGTCTCCAGTGGTATTTGTTTATAGCAATATGAAATTTGTAATGGGACTTTTTGTGAGGGTTTGAATTGAATTATATTAGTTTTTTTAAGGTTGAGTTCTAAATTTGATTCATCTAGCCAGTCGGTGATCTTATCTAAGGTCATATCTAAGCTTTGGTTTAATTCGGTGGTATTCGAGCAGGAAAATAATATGGAAATGTCATCTGCGAAAAGGGTGCAAGGGTCATCAATTAGATTAGGTAGATTATTTATATAAATAAGAAATAATAAACATCCCAAGACGCTACCTTGGGGAATAGATCCAGTAGAAAGGACTCTATCTGATCTAACGCATTCTACTTTACCTGTGATAAAATTGGTATTTTCAATCTCTACGTATTGGACACGGTTATGCAGGTATGACTTGAACCACCTGTATGCTAAGCCTCTAATCCCAGAGTCGTATAGTCTTTCTAATAGAGTTTCAAAGCATACTCTATCATACGCTTTGCTCATATCGAGCAGTAAACCCACAGCATACCGTTTATTGTCTATTGATTCAAAAATTTTTTGCACATAGTTATATATTGCCAATATAGTAGACCTATTTTTACGGAACCCGTATTGGTTATCATGTAGTATGTTATATTTTTCATAGAATTTATTCAGTCGTATGGCCATAGCAGTTTCAAAAATTTTTGCTGAAGTAGGCAGTAAAGCAATAGGTCAATAATTATGAATGTCAGTGGCGTTTCCTTTTTTATGTTTAGGTTTTATAAGAGATGTGTTTAAGGCTTCGGGAAATATTCCTTCTGTAAAAGATTGATTGATAAGTTTACAAAAGGGTACTGCCAAAATATCCGCGCAATGTTTTACCAGCAACGGAGGAATTTCATCTATACCAAAAGACTTCTTACTCTTAAGGCCTTTTATTATATTAAATGTTTCTTTTGGTTCAACAGGTGTGAGGAAAAAATAATTTGTTATTTTACTTGCGGGAAGATTGTTTTTCTCTGATCTAGATTTATGTGACTTTCCTATAGATGCAAATAGATTATTGAATTCATTTGCAACTATTTTCGGGTTAGATAAAGTATTGTTCGAAAATTTGAGTCTTATATTTTGTATAATTTTATATTTGTTTGTTACATTGTGTATTATTTTCCACATATATTGGGTTTTATTAACTGAACTATTAAATTTATATATGTTGATAAGTTTCTTAGATTTACAAACTATCCTTTTTAGAGATTTGCAGTACATTTTATAGTAGTTTCGTAGAACTTTATTATTAGTCTGTGATATTAGTAGTTTTAATTGTCTTTTATTGCGACATGATATTTTTATACCCTTAGTTAGGTAAGTATTTTTCTGGTTTGGCTTATATTTTATTAATATTTTAGGAATACATTTATTTAGGGCTGTATGTATAATATTATCAAATGTATTAAGATTATCATTCACATTTTTATCAGGTACTAATATACTTTCCCAGTCTACTGTTGAGATTTCGTTTTTAAATCTATTTATATTGAAATCGTTAAAATTACGCTTGATCAATGTAAAGTGGTTAGGGTTTTGAATATTAAGAGGAGTAGAAAACAAGACACTTCTATGGTCCGAAAGACCTAATTCTTGGACATCGACATGGTAGTCTTTTTTATCAAAGTTTGTAAAGATTAAGTCTATGCATTTTGAACTGGTTGGTGTAACTCTCGTCGGCTTTGTGACTTTTTGATGAAAATTATAACTTAACATGAAATTTGAAAGCCTAACTTTTTCGTGTTTATTTAAAAAAATTATATTCATGTCACCAGCTATCATGATGTTTTTAGAATTTTCTTTGGTATAGATATATCTTAAAAGTTTTTCCAAAGAACTGTAAAATGTGTTAACTTCTCGACTACTACTAGGCCAATACAGATTTACAATTAACAAATTAATTTTGGGAATTTCAATTGCACATATTTTGAAAACCATTTCTATTGTCATAGATGAGATGTCCACACGTTCTTAATATTCAAATGTATTTTTTATTAATATACAAACACCCCCACCTGTATGTTGTTCACGACAGAATGTCGCGCCTAAATTATAGTTATGAATTTTTAGTAATTTCTTCTTTTCGCTACTTATCCAAGTTTCAGATATGCACAAGACATGTAGGTTAGGTTTTTCCTCGGTGAGTGCATCAAGAAGATGTAATTTGTTAGAAATACTTTGAATATTTTGGAACAATACATTAAGGTTAGTTTCGCCATTGGGTATGGTGTTTGAGGATGGTATTGGATTTACATGGTTATCTAATAGTTAAGGGACGAAAAAATGACTGACTATTATTGTTTACATAATTATCAATGTCTGTATCTATATTGTAGTTCCAGTCCTTAATTTCTACAATCTTTTTAAAGATCTCCTCAAACATAATACGCATGCCAAAGTTTTTAATAGTACCCCTACGTGGATGGAACGTCGTTTCATCTTATTTCAGATTGCGGTTTGAGTCAATCAAATATGCGTACTCGTATTTAATTACATCATCATTTAGTAGTTTATTAAAATATTCCACTCTCCAGTTGAATACATTGGCATTGCTTGCACAGATGAATGTTGGTAGACAGATTAAAATGTTGGTACTTTGTATTCTTTGTAATGTTGTTCGGATCGATAAAACAAGTTCTCTGTAGTTGTTAGAGCTTTTAAAATCGTCTTCACCCAGGAGTATAATACAGAAGTAATTTATTGTATAGTCCACTATCTTCAGCTCTATGTCTTTTAGTAGGTTTTTTATATCATGATTTGGCATTAGGTAGTGACAGAGATCATATTTTTCCTGTTCAAATGTATTTTCTGCAATATTTAGAATTTTGTTTCTTCTGTTTGTACTAATGACACATATTTTATTTCTGGTCTGAGAATTCACAGTGCGAGTTGGCTTCGGTAATGTAGAGTTGTTCGAGTTCTCAATCAGTTTTAATTCTAAATTATTCATTAGGTTTTTTAGCTCTGTAATGTCCTTGTTGGCCTGTGATAGTTGTTCTTGTAAATCTAAAATCTGCTTCTCTAATTTAATTTTTTCTATTTCTAAGTTATAGTCTCGTGCAGACGCGGGATATTGGGGCGTTTTGGATCTGTGACTAATATTAGAAGTCCTTTTTTTTCGGGGTGTAGACGAGTTTTGGGCCATTAATGGAGGGCTTGTACATAGGGATTTAAGGATTCCAACTTCCTGTGTAAGTTTGTCTACAGTTCTTTTTAACTCATTGTTCTCAATGATGGTGTTTTCTAACTCATTCTGGGTAGTCATCAATTCGGAGGTTCGTGTAGCAATCCGGTGTTGTAGATCCTGAGTGCTGCTAATACATGATCGTTCTTCCATACTGTTAGATAGTTGGCCAGGGGGGGAGTATTCATAGCGGGTATTGCCATCTGATAGTAAACTGGAGTCCAGAGAGTTTGAGTTACCTACGACAGTTTTAGAATGGGTAGAATCCATGTTACTTGGTGTTTCCGATGGAACAAAGCTTGTAGTCTTTTTAGGTGTCGTTTTTTTCTTCCTTATGGTTACATTATGCTGTAAAGTTGCATTAAGTTGTGTTTTTGTTGATACATTTATACTCTTCTGTGTAACACAAGTTCTACATTTCCAGTGTTTTTTCTTTTCGGCAGTCAATAACTGATATAGTTTTTCGGATAGCCCTGAGCAATCGAAATGAAGTCTATGAGTGCAGATAGAGCATTGCACGGTATCTCGGATTTCAGCAGGGATCTTACATATTATGCAATGTGTGGCCATGTTAGTTTGGTTTATGAGGCAATAAAAAGTGATTCTTATGATACTCAGGAATCGAACCCGGATCGTTTGGGTCTGAAGCACTTGTACTGCACTTTACGCCATCCAAGCAATACAAATCATTGCGAAAAGAAGGATTGTACGTTGTGTGCTCTGCACAGGCGACATCTGTGGGGAATTTGTGGTATCACTTAGCCAATCCTTTAGTGATGAGATTTATCCGCAGGATTGTTGCGTTGCGTAGTACTTTAGTTGGTTGCTTATTTTGTTATTTCATAGATGTCGCTATGAGTAAGTGACCGTTAATTTACCGTTATCTTGATATTATGATTATCTGATAATTGTTACTATTTTCAGTATTTATGCATTGCACTGGACATTTTGGTCACTTTTATCTTTTGCACAACATATTCGAATGTTTTAGTTGTAACACACATATGTTTTGTTGGATTTTATTGACACTTTACAATCACTTATAAGAACTTTGTTGTAGTATTGTTTGTACTGTTTTATATCACTAGATAACACTTCCACGTCACAATTGGTGTATTATTTACCAAAAAATATTGTTTTAAAATGATTTTATATAGATTTAGTTATTAAATTTTTTTATTATTAAGGAGCTCAATGTTTACGACTACTAGCGCCATCTGTCACCTTTTTGACAGGAGCATGTTTGTCGAACAAACTCAGGACAATCGATTGGAAATGCTGGACTTTTTCTCTACATTTGGCACGGTTTCTCTGGGCCATCAGACCCTTAATGGTGTCAGTAAGCCAGGGCGCAGGGAGATGTTCGACCCTAACCTTTTTGACAGGAGCATGTTTGTCGAACAAACTCAGGACAATCGATTGGAAATGCTGGACTTTTTCATCAACGGGCTCACTACAGACGACAGGGGACCAGTCTATAGAGGCGGCATCAGACTCAAGGGAGCTGAGATCCATACCCTTGAAACTGCGAATATCCAGGAATATCCCTGCGCGCTTGGGAGGCCTTAACTTGAACGAGAGATAAATCAGATCATGAAAGGAGAAGGGGGCGTTAAGTTGGCCATGCGTTGCAACCTTGGATATGTTAGAAACAATCATAAGATCCAAGAGAGAGGGGGTGCAGTGGGGCTGGAAGTGAGTTGCACTCAGGGGAAGAATATTTAAATTTAGGGAGCTTACGATAGACTGGAGTTTGGAGTTTTTCCATGTTTTGTCTGATAAGGTACCTGCGTACCTGCGTCATTTAAATCAAGCCTTACAAACCAAACAGCTCAACAGGAACACTGTACTACCGATGCCAAGGATTCGGTCATGTTTCCCAAAACTACAATCTCCCCGAAAGGTGTGTTAAGTGCATTAAAAGTCATAGTACCAGAGACTGTCCGAAGAAAGATAAGGAGCAACCTGTCCGTTGCTGCAACTGCCTTCAAGATCAAGCTGCCAGTTTCCGCCAATGCCCGGAGCGGCAGAAATACATCATAAATCTTATTTCTAGACGTGATGAAACCCAGAAGGTATTTCGACCAAAAAACAAAACTGTTCTATATGAGCGACCTCTCAACCCTCATGAATGTCCCTGTTTACAACCACCCAACAAACTTGGCCCAAAACATGAGCCCGCTCCGAGTGATCAAACTCAAAATCCCACCACAAAGGAAATTTTGAAGATCCTGGAGGTAATCAGGAGCATAAAAGGTAGATTGAAAGACTATGCTAGATAAAGTTATGCTGGTACTCACCCGTCTAGGTCAATATGTATAGTAGCTCCAAGCTTAGAATTATTTATTGGAACACAGATGGCGTACAGGACAGACATCATAAACTAATAGACCTAGCTGTAAGAGATCATAGCTCTTTGCGAGACAAAGCTGACCAGCAGAATTACCGTGAATATTCCAGGTTTTGTTTGTCACCGTCCGGATAAACATTCCAGTGGGCGAGGTCAAGGTGTGGCAATCCTAATACGATTGGATATAATCACTCCCTATTATGTTCTCCTCCTACTCAAAATATCAAGTGAAATTAAATTAAATTGTGTACTTAAGAAATAATATGATGCTCTATATTATAAATATGTAATATTTGTATTAGTTAAACACAACCCACCGTGGTCCAGAGTAAAGAAGAGGCAAAAATTATGTTTACTTGGTATATGTAAATATCTACAGGAAATTATATTTTCAAAGTAATGTAACGAATTTTAAGGGTCAGGCCACACGATGCGTCGCGGCGCCGCACATCGCACGAAACAGAGCGATACAAAACGTCGCGGCACCGTACCGCATCGTGTGGTCTGGCCCTAAAAATCCTTCAGGTATCTACATCTACATCTATTCTTATCCACTTAGCTGTGGGGCCATCAACAGATGATTGATTATTTTTATAGGTTTTGAACTTGCATTAAGGTTCGAAATTGCGGGCCATTTTATGATCTACCCACAGACGATACTTAAGTAACGTATAAATGCAATACGAGCCTTGTCGCTAAACAATTCCATTTTGTGCAATTCGGATGAATTATTGACATTGCGACAGTTGCGCAAACAAACAGCAAAGGGAATAATTCGCAAAAAAATACGAGAATAGAGCCCGAATCCCCGGATTCCGAAAGACAAATTAGATGCGACAAGGAGTCTTGTCAAAAGTGAAACAGGAAGAGATATTTGAATTTAACATATTTACTAAAAATGTCTCTTTTTTTTTTCAACTAGAGATGATACGGATATCCGGTATCCGGTCTAAGAGGCTTGAATTTACTATCCGGCTTGATAACATATAATAACTCAATACCGATAGTAAATTAAGCTCGAATTTTTGGATACTACATCACGAAGAAAAATATACTACAGGTCTAAATTAGGTAGTCTATCATACCAACATGACAAACCTTTTTGTCGTCCTGAAACAAAACATTTAGAGCTGCATTAGAGAATATTGCGGTAGAAAAATACAAATTTCGCTGCAACAAACGTTTTCGCTTCGCTCTATATATAAAAGTCCAGCTTCAGAAAAAAGTATTTCACTGTATACGCAGCTGCAGGGTATGATAAAGGTAAGTAAATAAATTCTTGTAAACATTGTTGAGTTTGGGTATTGTGTGTAGCATTAGTAAGATTTGTGATCACTAAATCTACAAAAAATAGATTGCAAACAAAATTACCCCAAGTAAGTAATCGCATTTGCAATGAAGTGTGTTGCGAACTTAGATTTTGAATAAAAAGAAGAATTGATTGATTGATTGATGCGCCACCTACGCAAACTTAGCGTTACCATGCGCCAATCGGCAATATTCGACCGGATATCTGGCTATCCAGATCCACGGCTGGCCGGATATCCGGTATCCGGCCAAAGTTCTATCCGTTTCGACTTACCACGTCATCCCCGACAAAGACACGATGTTAGGTCTAACTGATGTGGATCGAGTAACATTAAATGTTACTAGAAAACACCAAAGAATTCTAGTAATACCCATCACTTTCATGTTTCATAGATATGTTACTATTAAAGGTACATCTAAAAATCTTCAGTTAGAGCTACGAATTACTGATTAAGGCCAACTTACCATCGTCATCATAACATATTCCTTATTGAAAAAAAAAAAACTAAACACCATCATTTGCTTACATCTCTGGCTTATTGTCGCAAGAGAGAGATTTTGATTTTAGGAGTATTTATATATATGTGGCCTTTTTTACGCAGGCACGTTAATAATAAACGAACCGCATTTATTAAATTCATCATGCAAGTTATAAATGTTGCAGTTGAATCGAATAATGAACCCGTTTGCAAACGTAGAGAAAACGCGTCATCCTGATATGTCCCGCCGCTCTACATTCGCGCCGCGAAAGGCTGAAACTGAAAGTCAAGTCAAAATGTTTTTATTAATGTTACGTAGATTTACTTAGTAAACGTCGTTACGGTAATGGAAAACATCGTAAGGAAACCTTTAATCTCCATCGCTGCGGCGATGATCTAGCCCCTGTCACTCATAATGCAATATCTATTCTATTTAATGCAATAGCATAACTGGGTTAACGTGAGCACAATCGTGCCTCTGCCAACCCATATGGCAATATTCGCGACGCTATGTTTGTTTTCTTAGTAAACGTCATATTTTGCCGCTTCTCTACATTGGCCGACTGTGGGAGAAGAAGGACGAGAAACTCCCACAGATTGATTTTTACATCCCTTTAAGTTGGTTGTTTTTAACTAATACAAATATCTAACTATTCATCAATAAACATTATACATAAGAATATTTTTTTACTAAACTTATTATCCACAGTAAATCTACATTAATAATAATAATAATACCTTGGACACTATTCACACACATTGATCTAACCCAAACTAGGATTCCCTGTATCTTGGGTACTAAACAACGATTCACATACTTATATAGATAAATATTATACTTAGATAGATAAACAACCATGACTAGGGTACAAACATCCGTTCTCATCAAACAAATATTTACCCCCACCGGGACTCGAACCCGGGACCCTTGGCTTCGCAGGCAGGGTCACTGCCGACTCGGCCATCAGGTAGTACTCTCTGGCCATGGATGAGCTGCTTAAACTGTCTCATAGTAATCTAAAAACGTGACTATTTCGTGGGCAATTATTTGTGTGACTGCCAACGTTCCGTTCAACAGCCGGAGAGACCAGCTTCACCCATGAGCCATGAAATAAGTACCCGACCCAAGATTTCTAGTTCGCTTAAAATATTACAAGCAAAACTGTAATGTTTTGTGATGAATTTGGAAGAAACTTAGGCATATTATTGAATAACTTGGGTCACTCAGTCATAAATAACTGTTTACCAAACTTAAATTTTCATGATGTTATGCAAAAAATAACAAAAACACTGATCTGACACCTGTATCAAACTTAATACTCATGTTTGGAAATAGGGGAAACAAATGGGGCCTAACTAAATATTTTGAAACTCTATGGTCACTGAATGATGTATAAAATTGTAATGTTTACGTTTAAGGTGCAGTAAAAGCTTGCCACAAGCTGAAAATTATCTTAGATATAAGCTAAACAAGATACATACAATGTCATATAAAAATAGATTGATACATCTGATTGACTCTAACAATTATGTTAGTGATAATCGTTATTTGACCAGAGGTAGTTACTACCTTCCAGATTTTCATAAATGGCAGGTAGCTGTGTCACTATCTTATTTTTTTAGTATTACAGCCAAGAATTTGGCTAACCAGACTGCTTCTATTGAGCACAGACAAGGGATATTGGAAGACATTCCAAGTAATTGAAATTAGTTCATATGACAATAGAGGAAATCTCTAGCATACATGAACCACTAAATATATCAAGCAAGCATGAGATCACAAATGTGCTATATCTTGCCCGAATTAAAAAAAGTTAAAAAAGTGTAAAAATATCGCAATATTAAATATTTTCCAACAAAGGCTAACCCCTACTTAAATATTACCCATCAAAACATGCAAGGGCTACCTGGCAGAGAACTTGTATTATAATTATATCTTAATAATTTTGACACCCATTTTATTTATTTAATTTAGTAATATATTAACACTGGTTAAAGGAAAATATAATGTCTTTTAACATAAATTGCCTATTGCTGGATACCTACAACTTTAGTAATAGTTTCTTCTCATCTTGTGATAACGATATTTCTGTTAGCGCGGGAAGTGTTGGGTCAACAGCGGATGATTCGCTGTCATATAACTTGAAACGGGTGTTTTCAAACCTTGGTGCAAACTTCAACGTTGTTCATATTAATGCTCAAAGCATTCATACCAGCTATGCTGAGCTTCTTGTAGTTTTTAGTGATCTGAACATACATGGCATTCTTGTTTCGGAATCTTTTCTCAAGCCATCTCTTTCTTCTGCCATGTATGCTCTGCCAGGGTTCAGTCTCTACCGGAACGACAGGATAGGCAAGGCTGATGGCGGTGTTGCTATCTACCTACGTTCTGACATCCCATGCAAAGTCATCAGCCAGTCGCCAAGCCTGTACTCTGGTTCTGCTGAACACCTGTTCCTGGAGATATTCTTGCGTCACAACAAAGTCCTCTTGGGTGTCTATTATAGCCCCTCTCTTCGAATCGACTATTTTAACTCTTTTGAAACCCTTCTCAGTGACTTGACTCCTCTTTATAGCGACACCCTAATTCTCGGCGACTTCAACACTTGCCTTCTCAAGAATAACGGTCGCTCAGCGAAGCTGAATTCTCTTTTAAGTTCATTTAACATGCATATCCTTCCTCTAGAGGCCACTCACTTTCAACCACACTGCACCCCCTCTCTTCTAGATCTAATGATTACTTCTGACATGTCTAAGGTTGCTGCGCATGGCCAACTTAACGCCCCTTTCTCCTATCACAATCTTATGTACCTCTCTTATAAGATAAAGCCTCCCAAGCGTGCAGCTAAATTAAATTCCTTGACATTCGTAGCTTCAAGGGCATGGATGTAACCTCCCTTAATTCAGACGCCTCCTCTGTCGACTGGTCGCCTGTCTACGGTAGTGAGACCATTGATGACAAAGTACGGAACTTCAACTCTATTGTCCTGAGCTTGTTTGATAAGCATGCTCCGGTCAAGAGGGTTAAAGTGAAGCATCTTCCTGCACCGTGGCTTACTGACACCATTAAGGGTCTGATGGCTAAGAGAAACCGTGCCAAGTCTAGATATAAGAGGGATCCGACGGATGAGAATCTTTTAATTTTCAAACGCCTCCGTAATCGTTGCACTCGCCTGTGTCGTGATTCTAAACGCCGTCATATCTACGAATGTATCGAGAGCTATACTCCAGCACAGGTCTGGAAGTTCCTGAAGACCCTTGGTGTTGGTAAGTCGCAGGAATTGGCAACCGGAAATGTCGATCTCCGGGGTCTCAATAGTTTCTTTGCAACTCCCCCTGTCGTGATGGACTCCCTCGTCAAGGATGCAACCCTTCGTAACCTACGGTCCAAGGCAACATTCCTCACCTCAGCATTTAATTTCATCCCTGTCGGAATCGGTGCAGTAAGGAGGGCAATACTAGCAATCTCGTCGAAGGCCATAGGTGAGGACAAGATATGTTCGCAGATGATAACAACTATCATTGATGTACTGTTACCTCTCATCACCCACATAATTAATGTGTCGCTTGACCAATGTTGCTACCCCAGCCAGTGGAAATTGGCACTTGTGATTCCCCTCCCCAAAACGTCTAATCCCGCCTTCTTTAAAGATTTCCGTCCCATTTCTATTCTGCCTATCCTCTCCAAAGTCCTGGAATCAATTGTCCACTCCCAACTCTCCTCCTACCTTTCCTCAAAAATGTTACTGAATCCCCACCAATCAGGTTTCAGGCCGGGTCACAGCACTACCACAGCACTGCTCAAAGTCACTGACGACATTCAATTAGCTATGGATCAAAAGCAGCTTACGGTCCTTACACTGCTTGATTTCAGTAGCGCCTTTAACTGCGTCGATTTCGATATACTAGTCGAAATTTTAAAGTCACTTAATGTCTCCTCACACTCTGCTCGCTGGTTTGACTCCTACCTGAGAGACCGCCAGCAACGCATTAAGTCTGAGGAGATCTCAACGGACTGGTGTGATCTCTCCGCAGGTGTTCCGCAGGGAGGCATCCTTTCTCCTCTCCTCTTCTCGGTATTCATTAACTCCATCTCTGACGTTCTTACCTCTTCTTATCATCTGTACGCAGATGACCTTCAAATATATCGGCACTTCTCTCCGTGTGATGTGAATCTGACAGTAGAGGCGTTGAATGCTGATCTCGATAACATCAGGAAATGGGCTACCTCTTATGGTCTGCTTGTCAACCCGGGCAAATCGCAGGCCATGATTTTTGGTACTCGTCACTCTCATAACCTAGTTCAGAAAATGCCCGTCGACCCTATAGTGTATGATGGTAACATAATTTCATACAGCGAGAAGGCCAAGAATCTTGGGGTTGTATTTGATAAATTGTTGTCCTGGTCGCGCCATGTTTGTGAGGTCAGCAGACGAGTCTTTGCGTCATTTCACTCCCTACGGAGATTGCAGCACTTCCTGCCACAGCAGACTAAAATCACCCTTGCCCAGTCCCTCCTTCTACCTTTAATCGACTATGCAGATGTTTGCTGGATCGGTGCGAGCGAAGAACAACTGAACAAACTCGAACGACTTCAAAACCTCGGGATTCGATTTGTCTTCGGGCTGCGCAAGTATGACCATGTCTCACAGTATCGCAAGGAGTTGGGGTGGCTTCCGAACCGCCTTCGTCGTGATATGCACGTTCTCTCCTATCTGTTCAACATTTTGCGAAATCCCCGCTACCCCTCATATCTTCGAGAACGTTTCGAGTTTATTTCCTCCAGGCATAGCAACCGGAGATCCCACACGATGTCTCTTCTCTCTACTCCTCGGCATAACACTGCCGCTTACAAACACTCGTTTAGGTTAACGGCGATCCGACTGTGGAACGCACTTCCCTGCGCTATTAGAGATAGTCCCTCAATTTTCACTTTTAAGACAAGATTGAAAGAGCATTTCCTTTCTCTTTCGTGATAGGTACTTTTATATATGTATATATAAGTAGTATATGTTTGATATACATATATAAAATTTTTTGCTTTTGTATTTTATTTAGTATATATCATTTATTAAATTATTATGTTTTAGTTGTAAACAATTAGATGTGTACAGTTTTATTGCGCACTAGGACTCTCCTGTTGCACAATTTTTCCTGTCCTACCTAGGTTTGCTGGTAGAAATCTCTCTTTAGAGATAAGCTCGCCTTTGCTCATAAAATGTTTTGTTACCTTACTATTAAGATTTCTGTGCAATAAAGAATATGAAATGAAATGAAATTGTCAGTTGTTACAATAGAAAGTGCTTACACGAACCCATAAAATAAAAAAGTTACCTCATTTCACCAAAAAGGTGAATGTGAAATCAAAAGTGAAATTGACTGCATTGAAGTCAATAGTCAATAGTCAATAGTCAAAGTACTTTATTACTGTAGATATTTACATATACTTAGCAAACGTCATTTTTTGCCTCTTCTCTACATTGGACCACTGTGGGAGAAGAAGGGCGTAGAAACTCCCACAGATTTATTTTTAGATCTCTTTTAAAAATAGGTTGTGCTTAACTAATACAAATATGAAAAATTTAATTGTTATGATTAATAAGCAGGAATAAATAATTACAAAATTATTAACAGCAAGGTCTGTGTTGAGCCAGATTAACCCCATACAGTCCTGTCATTTAAGTAATCTTGAACATTGTAATATCCCTTTTTCGACAAAGTCGCTTTAACATGCTTTTTAAATTGCTCAAATGGCAATTTCAAAATCTCCAGAGGTATCTTATTGTAGTAGAGAATGCACTGACCCTTGAAAGAATTGCTAACCTTCGCGAGTCTAAAACGGGGCGCACATAGTCTGTGATTATTTCTTAGGTTAACATTACAGCTGTCGCTAAGTTTGGAAAATGTTGTAAGGTTCTTGCGTACATACATTATATTTTCGAAAATAAATTGACTAGCTACTGTTAGTATGTCAATTTCTTTAAAAAGCTCTCTTAAGGAGTCTGTTCGTTTTAAATTATAAATTGCTCGAATAGCTCTTTTCTGTAAAATAAAAATAGTTTGAATATCCGCTGCTTTCCCCCACAACAAGATACCATAGGACATCACACTATGAAAGTAACTAAAATATACTAGCCTAGATGTAGCCACATCCGTGCTTTGTCTGATGTTCCTAACAGCGTAAGCCGCAGAACTTAATTTACCAGCCAATTTATCTATGTGGGGTCCCCACTGCAATTTACTATCAATGGTTATTCCAAGAAACTTCGTATCATTTACCAATTCTAACGTGCTGTTGTCTAACACCAAACTGGTCTCAACTTGCCTGACATTTGGAAGTGAGAATTTGATACACTTGGTTTTACCAGCGTTTAACAATAAATTATTAACTGTGAACCAATTCAAGGTTAAAGACAATACACCATTAACATCATCAAAATCTCCTTTTTGTCTTTCAATTTTGAAGACCATTGAAGTATCATCAGCAAACAACACTATGTCAGTTAATTTCTCCACCATGAAAGGCAGATCATTAATATATACCAGGAATAAGAAAGGGCCTAATATGGAACCTTGTGGAACGCCAATTTTAACACCCGATCCATCAGATTTTACGCCGTTAACTTCTGCCTTTTGAATTCTATTGCTTAGGTATGATCTTAGTAGATCCAACGCTTTATTTCTAACTCCGTAATGATTTAATTTAATTAATAGCGTATTTTGATCAACACAATCAAACGCCTTCGACAGGTCGCAAAAAACTCCGATAGCATCCTGTGCGGCCTCCCATGCAGAATAAATATGAGATACAAGGGAAATACCTGCATCCGTAGTCGATTTACCCCTAGTGAAACCATATTGTTTAGCGTGGAGTTGTTTTGTACGGTTGAAGTGTGAGAGCATTTGATTGAGTATAATCTTTTCAAATATTTTACTTAGTGTTGGAAGAACAGATATTGGTCTGAAATTTGAAGGATCGCCCTTATCTCCCGATTTGAACAGCGGTATAAGTTTACTGTGTTTCATGAGGTCTGGAAAATCCCCATCGTCAACACATTTATTGAATATATAAGCTAAGTGTGGGGCTATAACTAGAATTACTGAACCAATGACTTTGACTGATATACCCCACAGGTCTTCCGTATTTTTTAAGTTAAGTAATTTAAACGTTTTGACAATGTCCTGGGGATATACATGATGAAATTTTAAATATACATTACTGACGCTAGTGTTATTTTTTAATAAAGTCTCTGCTTCAAATGGAGATGAATTTAGACTGTCCGTTGTGAGTACGGGTACATTGGTGAAGAATGTTTCAAAAGCTCGAGCAACATCAGCGTTGGATTTAACAACATCATCACCTATCTTTAGGCAGAAATCACTGTCCCTTGGTATAACTTTGCCAGTTTCGCGGTTTATTATTTGCCAAACTGTTTTCATTCTATTATTTGAATTTTTAATTTTTCTATTAATGTGTAAAGTTTTTGCAGTTCTACAAACCAACTTGAAAGTTTTGGAATATTTTTTAACATAGTCATGAAATTTTCGATCAAAGTTATAGGTTTTTTGATCATAAAGGTCATACAAGATAACTCTACTTTTACGAATTCCAAACGTTGCCCAGTCATTAAATTTAGATTTACCGTTGTAGTCACTGACTTTCTTTAATTTGAAAACTTTATTGAATTCTGTCTGAATAAATGCATGCCTGAAGCCACTTCAGCAAACTATATATCGCCACTTTCGAATAATGGCTTTAAGCTACTAGCCTCTGGAACAATGGAAGAGGCCTTCGACACTATACAAACATACATTATTACTATTTTCGAAAGGTAAGCATCTCAGCCCTATCATATCACAGTGCCTAATAATCAATCTACGGAAAAGAAAAAATAATGTTAAAATAAAATTCAAAACTCAAAACTCAAATCGTTTATTGAAAATAGGCAAAATAATGCACTTTTACAAGTCAAACACTTGTTTAAGTGGAAAAACATAAAAAATAAATCAAATGTGATCAACTAAACTAATGAGTACATAACTGATTATGGTTTGAGTTTGAAAAATAAAATTTCCCCTTCAAGTGGTGATTTCTGGCTGAATCTCGCACAGGAAAAAGAAACCCCATTAACTCTACCAGTGCTTCGGAAATACGCCCGTAAGAGAAGATAGCACCAAGAAGCTCTACGGGGATGTAATTATTTCAATTTCCGTCATTTTTTTTATTACATATTCTACGATATAAAAATTATTGAATCTAATGACATTATTATAACGTCGTATCGATAAGTAGAATAGAATAGAATAGAATAGAACCCGTTCACGAGTATGACTTATGCACCAGCCATCACCCCCCTCACCATATTTGAGAGAGGGGAGCAACCCGCTACACAGAGCCGCCGCAACATTTTAGTGAGCATGACCATAAACTACATAGCATTTTTGTACACTTAATTATATTACCAGACTATTAAATTCCATTATTTCATTTGTAAAAATTACGTTAATTATTATTATTATTATCATGGAGCTTGGGGCATTGAGGCCATGAAGTTTTGTCTTTAACATAGTCATTAATAGTGTTATAAGCTTTCTTTATGAGATTAGCCTTAATAAATATTTTAAACCTGATATTTTTAACATGGGCAATTGATCAATTCCCTCTGGTAACTTATTATAAAAGCGTACACAGTTCCTCATAAATGAACCATTAACCTTCTGTAACCGAAACCTAGGTTTATTTATATATCTAGTGATAAACAATGATAAACTATTTTCAGAATTAGCCACTGCGCTAAAGTGAACGAGTACAAACAACTTGTTCACCCAGAAAGATCGACAACTTAAAAACATCCTACCAACAGAAAATGCCCTGAACCAACATTTGCTATGGGCTACATATTAAGGTGTGCACGTTTGGAGTCAAATGACTGCACTTCAAAATCTACCCCGACCTCAAGATTGGGGTTGGGTCAGAGAAAATGACAGTTGGGTGCCAAGATGGACCACCGCACCGCTGGGATCGTATGCATGGTGCTGATAAGGTGCAGATGTAAGAAAAAGTGCAGCAACAGGTGGACGCTGTAAAGAACAAATAAATTATTATTATAGGTTGTAATTTAATTATCAATAATAATAATATTATATTAACCTTGGCTTTCTAATTTGAACCCCCATCTTCTTATTATTTTTCAGATGCTGAATCCCTGTAAAAGCAAATGCAAATGGAAGCGAAATTCCACACAATACAGCAAAAAATAGAAAAACTGTACATATTTTGTCGTATCTTTATTATCTTTATTTTCTTTTGCTTAACCTCTCCGAAACCCGGTCGCCCGGCGCCAACCAGCTCTAATCCCATGCATACATGAGCCCGCGCGGCGCGCGCGACTTGACTGACATATCAAGTGATTATGTTGGAATGGTAACTCTTAGAACTATGAGAGTTGTACAGCTGAGTAGCTAATGAAACCTTCTCTTACTCAATGCGAAGAAAATGTCACTGTGACCTTAGTTTATTTTTGTACCGACATCAGAATCACAGACTTCTAATAAAATGCTCACTCTCGTCACAAATGTAGTCGACATGAGTAAAACACAACAAAATACACATTTTGTTTGATACTTTCGTAATCTACACAAGATTACCTTTTGAAAACAATAAAAACATTAGTATGTTCTAATAGAAATTTTTCAATATTTCAGCGTTGGAAGATTTCATGAAATACCGGTTACGAAAAGTGATTTTTTCTAGTCACGTGTGCAGCGTCTTGAATGAATGAAATGAACAAAAGACCATACCGGAAATAGAAGATTGGCTAATTGGCCGTTTTTAAACACTAAAACCATGCCAATACGAACACAATTGGCCAATTCATTCCGGTCTAATTGCGAGTGCGTGTCGGTACTCTTGGGTCAATAGTGTTTATTTACGTTGACGTGTCGGTACGGTTGGTTCACGGAGAGGTTAATACCAACAACACAAGAAATTCATCTACACTATAACCTAGTGTTCCATTTGATTATATATAATACTAGAAAACGTCACGAATACGGCTCTCACCGCATACGAGAGGTCAACCGATTAATTTCTTCGAAGATTTTTGTATACAATAAAGTGGAATGGTCGAAAACAAAACTTGAAAAAACCATCGCAGTTATGAATAAGCTGATGATTTTTGCAACCGCAAGACCGCAAGGATAACAATTATCAATTATAATTTACTGTTGTAACATCGATTCACACGTGTAAGATACACACAAAGAGATTTATTTATTTAACAACTCTTTTTTGAGTAGGAAGATAAAACATTCCAACCACTTTCTTTGAGACAACAATACGTGCATACATAAGTTTGGTTTCCGTCTTTTTATTACTACTGCCAAACATAGCACGGTACCTTGTAGTGAATGCCACGTACGCTTTCCGATTTTTTTCTGACCATTTTCAGGGCAAGTTTATACAAAGTTATATAATTTAAAAAACAAGAATAAATAAGCTTACCACTTATTTTTTTTTTCAATCCTAAAATTTTTCTTTTTATTATAGTCCATAGAAGACAAAAATAAAATTAAGATTTTTCAGTTTTTTAAGGTTTTCACCAAATTTTTGTGTAGAAGGTGGCCTTTTGTCATCAATATTGAATTCTACGACCTTCGTATATAATTCTTCTTCGTATATTCTGACGATGTGAGCTTTACAAATAGCTAAAGCTTGTACTTTGAGTAATTTACATCCATAACTATTTTGCCAAATTCATTAGTCAAGATTTCTAAATCTTCAACGATCGTTTTTGCATCGCCACCCAGGGTCCCATCATCGAGATACCAAACGTTAAATTTAGACTTTAGACTGGTTATAGTCGGATGGATGTCCAAACTGAAAATAGCCGGTCTGAGTGGGTCGCCTTGCTGGCAGCCCACTGCTGACTGTATTAGATAGTTATTGTATAACAAATTTGAATTGATGCTATAGCATTGCCAAAGGTAGTTGTATATGGACGGGGTGTGAAGTTTCACTTGTGTAAGCAGGGCATCCCTATCTACCAAATTGAATTCTGATTTTACAGTTGGTTCTACTAGCTTGTAATAATAAACATTAACTGTGAACCAATTCGAGGTTAAAGACATTTTACCATCAAAATCTTCCATTTGTCTTTCAATTTTGAAGAGTGAAGTATCAGCAAAAAAACCTATGCCAGTCAATTTCTCCACCATAAAAGGCAGATTGTTAATATATACCAGGAATAAGAAAGTCTTATGTGGAATCTGTGGAAGGTTAGACCCATTACACATATTAACATGATGGGTAAAATATGTGAAGGACTCATGTATTCTACGAGAGGCCGGCGGTATTTGAAATAAGACATCGCCAATTAACACATCTGCCTCTGAGTGGTAGCCAGTCAGCCGTCCAGGATTCTTTTGAAAATTTTGCGCGCGAATACTGGTGGCGGCCTACTCGACAAAAAAGTTTATTGAAAAAAATAAATGTGTTGTTAGAAAGCTGAAAAAATGTACAATCTGTATTATTTATATTTAATTACATGTTTGATTTGATTTCAGCGCCAAGAAGGTTTAAAATTTGACGATTCCTGAATTTTCCTTGATTTTTTTACACTCTGTTTCCAGGAAAGGTATTAGTTGAAAACTGAGAAAATTATACTTGAATCTTGCAGGAAATATCGTTATGATCAATTTGATGTGCAATCTTAGACTTGAGTACTAAAACTCACTTCAACCACCATGTCTTTCGCGAAAACTCTCTTATGGTAGTTAAGTAGACAAGTAGGATACTATTTCTTATAAGAAATAGTGATATTTATAATACTATCCTACATTGCTAAAAAAACATTGCGTAAGACGTACATAAGCTGCTGGATACCAACATCCATCCATCCGTCCATCACATCCAGAAATTCCTACTTCTGCGGCCGGCCGCACTGCGGAGGGGTTAAATTGATAACTTTTTTGATGATATCATACATGAAATAAATTGTAGCGGTGTATTTCTACGGTTTTATCATTTTGTAATTTGTTAATATTTCGGTAGAGCACAGCAGCGTTTGTTGTCAATGATCATTATTTGGATGGTTTCAATTGCGTTGGCATTACATAAAGTAATAGTATTTGTATAAAATCTCCTTGCGTATCTTTCGTACCGAGCCACTTACAGTGCTAGTATACCTACGCTGTTAATCTGTTCGTGTAAAGCCAACATGGAATCAAAATATTTTCACACTTAATTAAGCCGTTGCGGATTGCAAGGAGTTGACGAAATGGTGGCCAAGGGACGCGCGTAGACCGATTAGTAGACCAACCACCCGCCCGATGGTCGGATGACATCTCCAAAATAGACAGGTAACAGTGAATCAGGTTGGCCGCAATAAACGGGGTAATGAAGAGGAGGTCTTTACCTCACAGGAGACTCTTAATGAATGGGTCGGCGTTTTCATATTCTGCCCTCTATTGTTATTGCAAACCCACGGGTATTTTATTCCAGTAGTGAAATACCCGTGTGAGGCTATATCCACGGTTTAATCTTTTTATATCCTTTTCTTTCCCTATTTCGCTCTAGCAAGTCATTGACTAGGGCTATGTGTACTCTGAAGGAACCTAATTTGAGTAGACATGACCGCACTCGTGCACAGAGGAATTCGTTGTAGAAAGTTCACTAGACTAGAATTTAGTTTCTGGTATAAAAGGTGGGTAGGTAAAACTACAATATTTTGGAAGTTGCCCTCGATCAAACATTACGAAACTGAAGATAGCCGTCTATGTTTGAAGTTTCAGTCACAGAATGAAATAGAATACAACCCATATCGCAAGAATATATTAGCATTCCCTGCACCCTGTCACTAGTTAGTGAGAGAGGATGGAAGTTTGTTACGTCAAATCTAGAACAAAGGCTTGAAACCTTTATCTAAACTCTACATTCCGTTGAGCTTATTCTATGTCAGCAGAATTCTTTGCACCAGCTCGGCAAAGATGCTGCGATCCAATTACCGGCGAAATAAAAGCAAACATCCCTGATCCTGAGAGGCACCAACGCAGATTGCTCCCTGCTCAGAGGACAAGTTCGTTGGCTGTGGTTGTGTAATTAGATTTACTAATGCAGTATGATCGTTTCACTGCGATGCACAATGTAAGCAGGGCAGCAACTTACACTCTATGATATTCGGATATCGGGAAATTAAAACAAATGAATAAACAATTATCAGGGTTCCGTACCCGAAGGGTGCCAAACGAGAGCCTATTACTAAGGACCGTTTCTCCGTCTGTCACCGGGCTCTACCGGATCAACCGAAAGAGGTAGAGAGCTGGAATCTTTACAGAGGGTGCATTTCTATTGCCGCTATGACAACAATAATAAAACATACGGGTTTTTAAGAATTAAAAGTAGTATTTGTATGGTCATTTTCTCAGCCATTTTGCTTTATTTTTTAATCGGTGGACTGAACTGAACCTTCCCGATATTAATATCTTTTCCGATAATATCGGAAAAGATCTTCAATTGCGGGTATTGAGTTTTGTGCATTGTTATTTTTCATCACAGTTATTGCTCATTCTAATTATAATAAATAATGTTAAGCTTTTTGTCGTACCTATCTGATTTTATTTCTGTAAATAAGTTACTCAATTTCTGGCCACTTCCGGTTTCAATGAGCAAAAAAAATTCGTAAACCTGAGTACATAGTTCAATACTTTCAATGTTTCGATATACGGCCTTAAATGTAGTCCTACATAGTTTTTAATATTTTATTATATATGAATTAAAAAGGTATATTCGTACAAAATACTGTCATTTTACGTTTTTCTGTGTTCAATGGACCGTCGGACCCGCAGACGGAGGGTATGGAACCCTCCGGGTGCGCGTCCGACGTCCTACTCGTACTTGACCGGTATTATAGTAATGTCGATTATTGGCGCTTTGCTTCTAGAGCGGGTAGAAAGTTGCGATCGAAGTTAATATGAAGCACACGCTTTACTGCTGCTGCTGTTGATTGATTAAAGCTGCTGTTATTAAGACTAGTTAACACACTTAATGATATTTAAATATAGGATTCAAACAAACTAATGATTTTAGATTATCATCAGGGATCGGACAATCGGATGCAAAGCTAATGTTGAGGTGTTGGCTATCATAGAATGCACTTGAGTATCTTATCGACAAATTTAATTTGGAATTTGGAATAATGCTCTGCCTACCCTATTCCCGGCTGGGGGTAAATAATACCAGGTCTTGGATGTTTGTATGTGTGTGACGTCGCTGTTTCTGGTTCCCACGATACAGGGCATCCTAGTGTGGGGCCAGAAGAAATGTATGTAAATGTAATGTTTTTTCACTGTAGAATCGGATGCATTTAACTTACACACATTGCCCCTCCTCTTACATCCTGCACACATACATATTTGCATCGGGAATTAAAAATTAAATTTTTGTAATTATTCATCCGAAATATTATAAAACACCGGGATTCAAAAAAATTCGCTTCCATACTATGCATCCATTAGTTATTCATTCCCGGATTAACTAGCAAACCGGGATTAGTTTTTATAAAATAATAATTTTAGAAGCGGCTTCCATAGTTTTATAGCCAAACATTAACTTTAGGTAAATATACATCCATATTACCATACTTTCCAATCGCTGATATCTGATTATCATACATTCCAATCGCTGTGCCAGAACACTGTGATCAGCTGCAGAACACGCTGTACCTAAATCTTACTTGATTTATACGTGTGTTTTTTTTTCTTTAGATCAACGCAGAGAACGATAATATTGGACTAACTTTTTCTCGTTTTGCTTCGGACGTCGTTAGCTGAACTTTAAGTCCATGGAAGTGCCTGGATTCACTTCAAAAGTATTGGAAAGAAACTTAACTTTTAGCGGTTCTAGTGTACTGGAACTTATCTAACGATGTCACATACATAGCTAAGTTGTTATAGGTGTATATTAGGCAAAAGAGTAGACTAATAGTTTTTATTGGTGTGACAATAGTTTTTATTCGTAAAACGAGAAAGACAAAATAATGAACTCTCCTTCGATATTGCTCTGACTAATTAGATAACATAGAGACCATTTATGAAAAGCGTTAAAAGTTATTTTTCGTACCACTTGCTCAAAAAAGTGACATTCTATGCCACAAAAAGCGAATGTTCAGGCCTCTCGGCACCCAATGACCTCGCAGGGGCCCATAGCTACGAGGTAGCGTAGCGATCGGATGCCAAGAAGTAAGAACGTCGGCGATTCACCATTAAATAGATTCTATCTGACCTGGTCTGTGCTTCGTTCCCGTCAAACACCTGTCTCTCTGCAAGGCCTGGGTGCACCCTAGGCTCTTCTTGGTAGACAGGTTCTTCAGCCAACCAGGTATGGCTGGCAGGCCAGCTTCGACGCGCACAGTGTTCCAACACAGGTTATGTTACGTAAATGCGAACTTTATCTGGTTCGGGGAACCACAATACACTCAGCTATATAGACAATCCTGAGGGGAGCCCGAATACAATTCCAGATGGCTTACGATTTAATTTCAATGCCCAAATCAATACGCGTCACATTACGGGGGCTTTTCGTCTGTCAGTTGTCAAAAACTGCTAGGTTGGCAGCTCCGTCAAATTCAAAATGGCCGTTCCGAAACCATCGATCGAGTATCGATTTTGAATCGAACAATCACCCGCCCGGACAGGCACCCACCTGTCCCTTAATCTACGGGCAGCCGAGACAACGTTGCTACCGCTCGTTTTAGAACCGAGCCTCCTACTAGAACCTCTGCAGACCGGGGGGTCCCGTCCTTGCCAGGGAACAAGTTAACAATGCGCCCCCTGCGCCAACGTAGTGGCGGTAGGTTAGCATCCTTAACCAGCACGAGGTCACCAACACTAGGGGGGCTGGTTTTAACAGTCCACTTAAGGCGCTGTTGTAAGATATGCAGATACTCGAGCGACCAACGCTTCCAGAAATTCTGAGTAAACTGCTGCAACATCTGATACCTTGACAACCGATACAATTTCACTCCCTCGAAGGGGTGCTCGGGCAACGCGTTAAGTGGCTGTCCTATCAAGAAATGGCCTGGGGTCAGAGCCTCCAGGTCATTTGGATCCGAGCTGAGCGGACACAACGGTCGCGAATTGAGAACGGCCTCGATCTTACAAAACAATGTCGCGAGCTCCTCAAAAGTCAGCGCGGTCTGACCTACTATACGCCCTAAGTGCGTCTTCGCTGACTTAACTACGGCCTCAAAAATCCCACCCCAGTGGGGGCAACTCGGTGGGCTGAAGGTCCACTGTATACCCCGACGGGAGAGGGCCGTTCCAATATCCACCTTATTTACATTCAAAAAGTTGACTATCTCTCGTAAGTATCGTTCCGCACCGACGTAGTTAGTGCCGTTATCAGAGCGGATCAAAGTTGGAAGTCCCCTTCGAGAAACAAACCTATCCAAACAAGCAATGAAAGCCTCTGTCGAGAGATCAGCAACGAGCTCGAGATGTTCCGCCTTGGTGGATAAACAAACAAACACACATGAGCTATACCGGTCCAGCAGAAACCCGGCGTCAGGGTCCTCAGCCTTCTGGGTAACATGCACGGCCGCTCTGGGGCCATGATCCGAAGATGGCTGTGGGGCCAGTCCGATTCTCTCCTGGCAAGCCAGGGTGGTCCCCACCACAAATGGTGTCTAACGAGTTCAGGAGCCCGACATCCCCTGGATGCACAATCAGACGGGTTCAATTCTCCTGGTACATGTCTCCAGGTCAGTGGGACCTCAGACGACACAATCTGGGAGACACGGTTCGCAACAAAAACCTCTAAGTTATGGACCGAAGCCTTCAGCCAGCACAAAACAATCTGGCTGTCCGTCCACGCGTACACCGTATCCTCCAAAACCACTGACCCACGCAACACTGTTAGAGTGTGATTCAAAAGTTTGGTCAAAAGAGCAGCCCCGGACAGTTCCAGTTTTGGAATCGTCATCTTTGTCCGAATAGGCGCTACCTTGCTTTTTGCCAAAACCAAACGCACTTCAACCTCCCCGGTGGAGGTGACGGTTCGCAAATAAACCGCTGCCGCAAACCCTCGTTCAGAGGCATCACAAAACCCGTGAAGGGTTGCCCTGTAATCCCCAGCAGGGACCAATTTCCTCGGCAGCGATACATTATTTATATTGAGGCCCAACCATTTTGCTAAATCGTTCGATACAATGCAGCCCTGAGCTCCAGAATCTAATAGGGCGCGAACGTATGTTGGGTTGCCCGCCAAATCCCAAACAAGCACAGAGGCGATCGGTAACACCACCGTCTCCGGTTGGGGGGCAACAAATTGTTGGGCCGCAAATTCCTAGCGAGGGCCCCCGGGGCCCCACTGTGCCTGTAACCGATCAGGGAGGCAGCTATACGCCAGAGGGTCCCATTGTACAAATGGCCCACGCGCCGGTTCCATTGCCACCCTACGACGCCCCCCGAAGGGGGGTGGGCGTGAATTCAACCGTGGCCGCTCCATGAGCGGGGGGGACATCACATGCGACCGACGAGGACGAGGCGACGAGCGGGGCGACAACTGAGGCGGCGTCCGAACCGCATCCGCATAGCTCGAAGGTGTCCCATGCCACCCGCCCGTTACGGCCTGCTCAACATACCCAATGTCCCGCTGAGTCGGATGCCGAGTCGCAACCGAAAACTCAGGGCCCCCCATGTGATGACCCTGAGTGCGGCCCTGCACCCCTGGGTGGCCGCGTGCTTGTGGCCCCATTGCCCGTTGAGTCGGATGCTGAGTCGCAACCGAAAACTCAGGGCCCCCCATGTGATGACCCTGAGTGCGGCCCTGCACCCCTGGGTGGCTGCGTGCTTGTGGCCCCATTGCCCGCTGAGTCGGATGCTGAGTCGCAACCGAAAACTCAGGGCCCCCCATGTGATGACCCTGAGTGCGGCCCTGCACCCTAATACCGCCCTGTGCACGTGGGGACATTGGCCCCTGAGTTGCGCTCCGAGTCGCAAACGAATTCTCAGGGCCCCATGCCGTGTCACCCTGGGTACGGCCCTGTGGTGGCTGTTGGCCGGACCGGTTCATGCACAACAAATTGTTGTGGGCCCCACCACAATATCCGCACAAATTTGTGCGCGTGCAGTCCCTAGCCATGTGTGGCCCGAGGCACAGAAAACACCAGCCCCGCTGCTTGGCCATCCGGCGCCGTCCCTCAACCCTAAGTTCCCCGAACTTATTGCAATTGGCCACAGCATGGCCAAACTGCCTACAACATGGGCAGGTCTCACTATGTGGGGTCAATGCACTCACAGTCCCATACGACTGCCGGTTGGTGCGGTCCTTCCTCGTCGGAGGGCCCCTACTCACAGCGCTCCCGGCAGCTCTCTGTGGCTCCGAAGGATGGGTGGCCGTCAACCCCAAATTCTCTGCCCGTCGAGCCTCCTCTTCCAAAAATCCGACCAAGTCGGAGAAGGCGGGCAGGTCCTCGGCCGACCTCCCGTGAGACTGTTCGAAACGAGTCTGCACGTCAGCGGGTAGGCGGGAAAGTACAATGTACAGCAGTAGGTACGACCATTCACCAACCGGAAGTCCAAGATTCTCTAGGGCCTTGGTGACGGACAACAACGGGTTCAAAACCTCCGTCTGTATGGCCCCGACCTTGTTCACAACCGGGATGCTAAACAAACGGTTCAGTTGGGCGTCGGCCAACCTCCGTTTGTTGTGGTAACGTCTGACCAACAATTGTCTGGCCGTTTCATAGTTACCCTCCGTAACTGTCAAATGAGCGACCAGCTCCCTAGGCTCACCCCTCAATGCTGCCACCAGCTGAGCCATTTTGACAGACTTGGTAATGTCCGATCGCATGTGCACCAAACTGTCGAACAGATTGATGAAGCTCATCCATTCACCGGACACTCCGTCAAAGGTAGGCATAGTTATAACGGGTAACCTGGTCCCCGATCCCTGATGCGGCAGAGGTGCTTCAATGTCACCACCATGGCTGGACTCGCGCTGCCTACGTATGTCCGCAGCCTTCTGCGTGATAGCAGCTGCCATCTCCATACACTGGTCGACATCCCCTTGCAACCGTGACAGCCTGTCAGGTGCGCAACCATCAACTGATTCCGCCTGCGCGGACAATTCGAGCACCCTATTGTAACGTTCCTTAACGTCCATAGACCGCTCCAATACCACATCATGCCTATCTAACCGGTCTATCAGACCGTGTGCGGAGGAAAACCATCTGAGTTCCTTAGAAACACCCTTCTGTATTTCAGATAACGACATGATCGGAACGATACTTACTCACAATTTGCAATAACTCAATTATATTGGACCCTCCAGTCTACAACCCAAACGAGGGAACCCTAAACTATAACATAAACAATGCTGATTTCCCCAAACAATAGAAACCGAGTTTTATATCTACACAAATTCTGTAAACAACAATTTAGTTTCCCTATATCATATAACACACACAGATAGTCAATATTAGTTCAAGTTATAAATTGCTATAAACTGAAAACAATGTCATAGCCTGCTATCAATAAATGTAACTACCTATGTTAACCAAACATTCATTAGCATTACTAGACCACTAATAGATTGACTAACTGGTAACTGGTACTTCAATGCAAATTTCAATTCACCTACAATGTACCTGTAATGTAATTACTATTCTGAGTCACATCTCAGTACAACTGGTCATTTAGGGAAAATCTGTCTGTCTACTACCAGCAATAGACTTATAGCTTACAATACTACCAATCTATGTGGATACAGGAACAACACCAAGTTAGCTAATAACCGCCTATACCTACAGATTGATAGTCCCAAATCGTGGGTTCCTGGAGCCCTTGACGGCTGCAAATCTCAGGACACCACGCTCTTGCTACCAAAATGTTCAGGCCTCTCGGCACCCAATGACCTCGCAGGGGCCCATAGCTACGAGGTAGCGTAGCGATCGGATGCCAAGAAGTAAGAACGTTGGCGATTCACCGAGCTAAAGTAAATAGATTCTATCTGACCTGGTCTGTGCTTCGTTCCCGTCAAACACCTGTCTCTCTGCAAGGCCTGGGTGCACCCTAGGCTCTTCTTGGTAGACAGGTTCTTCAGCCAACCAGGTATGGCTGGCAGGCCAGCTTCGACGCGCACAGTGTTCCAACACAGGTTATGTTACGTAAATGCGAACTTTATCTGGTTCGGGGAACCACAATACACTCAGCTATATAGACAATCCTGAGGGGAGCCCGAATACAATTCCAGATGGCTTACGATTTAATTTCAATGCCCAAATCAATACGCGTCACATTACGGGGGCTTTTCGTCTGTCAGTTGTCAAAAACTGCTAGGTTGGCAGCTCCGTCAAATTCAAAATGGCCGTTCCGAAACCATCGATCGAGTATCGATTTTGAATCGAACAGCGAACATAAACAATAGTCATTTTTAATCTGTTATAAACAGGGAAAGAAAATTGTACAGAATTTCATTCATCCTCTAGTGGGAGAATGTGATTTAAATTTGGAATACTTACCGAAATTTATACTGAACTACATCTGTGTTTACACCATTGAGTTTGTATATAAAGCATTATACATCTTTTTGAAAAAGGAATACGCATTTATTATGCAGTTATGATTATTAATTTAAATTATGAAAACCGACGAGGCCGAGCTTGCTTTTGCCTTTGCTTTTCCGACAAAAAAATATTAGTCTAGGAATTTGCCGCGTTTTTGTTTTCTTCAAATACTTAAACGTTAAGTTTATTTTAATTTATTTTTATAAATAAGTTAATGTTCTAAAAAATACGTTACGATGTTAAATCAAAGCGACAGTGAATTGTCGGATTCCATCAGTGCAAATGCTGCCGCAATTATAAATAATTTGCTTCCAACAAAATCCAAGGAAAATTATTTAAAAACTTATGAAGAATTTTTAATGTGGAGAAGTGCGAAAGGCCTATCAATTTCAGAATCTGTACTTCTTGTCTATTTTGATTATTTATCCAAGACAAAGAATCCGAATACACTTTGGTGCATATACTCAAAACTGAAAGCTACAATAAGCATCAAACTTAGCATTGAAATAAATAGATTCACGAAATTACTGGCTTTTTTTTAAATAAAATCAGAAGGGCAATGCGCAAAGAAGTCTAAAATTTTTACGACTCAAAATGTGGAAAAATATCTTAATGAAGCTCCTGACGAAATTTTTCTGGCCACAAAAGTAAGTATACATGATTTAACTATGAATATTTCGTATGTTAGTAATGGTAATTATTCTATATATTTACCTGTTTTTTATCTTTGTTATAGGTGGCCTTAATTTTTGGACTCAATGGTGCTTGCCGCGGATGTGAACTTCTAAACTTAAAGGTGGAGGACGTTGAAAATCATTCCAATGAGTTGCTGCTGATTAATGTAAAGGAAACTAAGACAAAGAAAAATCGGTCACTCATTGTACAAGGACAATATTGTAAAATCATTCATAAATACCAAGCATTACGTTACGTTCCACCAACATGGAGAACAATAGGTTTTTTATAAACTATCGGAATGGGAAATGTACTCGACAAGCATCCAGCTAATTTCTGTTGATAAAGCCAGCCATTTTTGAAATTAATCAGTACTACCAACATTTCATCAAACCATAGACAATAAATCGTGTCCGTTTCCGGTTCGCAAACACCGGTTGTGTTCCGATTTTTGTAGTACATCACTACCATTCATTCAATTCATTCACTCATCAAGATGTCAAAACAAATCATCAAAGCAAAGTGATAGAAGGATTGTAAACAAAACAAAAAATGCAAACCAACAAGCAATTGGTCCAACAAGCGCTACATAAAAACAAAGGGCTTTTCCACACCCGTCCGAGGACCCAATCTCTTGGCGACGTGACCAACTTGCAAAATTCGACGCAAGAACAACAAAACTCTTCCGTCAAAAATGGCAAAAGAACTTGCAGCCCCCGGGAATGCTATACCAAACCACCTCACAAACAAGCCAAAGTGGACAACTACTGGCTTAGCCCCATACAATTGTCAAACAGCTTCACTGGTCTAGATACTGAACCAGAACCAGCACAATTAGAGGGTGAGAAACAGCAATCTCAACATGCAGTGAAAGAACCAAGACCGCCCCCAATATTCGTAGACAGAGTGGGTAATATCCAACCTCTTATTGACCTCCTCAACGAGCATGCCAAAGACAACTACTTGATTACGGTCTTGCGTAACGACCAAGTCGAAATACAACCTAAATCTGGTGAACACTACAAAAATATTGTTAACCAACTTGAACTCAAGGGTACAGAATTTCACAAATACAAACCTAAGCAAGACAGAACCTACAAGGTAGTTTTGAAGAATATCCACCCATCAACTGATACTGATGATATTAAACAAGCACTAGGCGAGCTTGGTCACACCGCCACTAATATCTGGAACATCAAGGCAAGGTCCACCAACAAACCACTGCCCATATTCTTTATTGAACTACCATGCAGCAATAACAAGGACATTAATAACCTAAAATGCCTGCTACACTGCCAAGTCAAGATAGAAGAGCAAATTCCAAAAAGGGTGATCCCGCAGTGCGCCAACTGCCAACAATACGGTCACACAAAGACATACTGCAGATGACAACCAAAATGCATAAAATGTGCTGGTGAGCACATGTCAGTAGATTGTCCCAGGAAGACTAGATCAAATGATGTCAAATGTATTCTATGTGAGGGGAACCACCCAGCTAACTATAAGGGATGTACAGTCTACAAAGAGCTCCAAAAAATAAAATACCCATCACTAAGACTGAAAACCATACCAGGAAATAAGGCAATTAAAGCACCTGGTAACCTTCTACCAAAGCCCCAAATATACTCTAACCTTCTTCCAAAGCCCTAAATATACTCCTATAGTGACGCTGCTAAAGCAACTCAAAAGTATGATGAAATATACCAGGACAATCTAAACCCCAATACACCACCCAACCCTACAAAACCAGACGAGATGAAGATGCTCATGTCAATGATGCAGCAAATGATGCAGCAACTTACTATTGTAACAAATCTACTATTGTCCATAACGTCCAGACTGCCAAATTCGATTCAATTAAATTAGTCCTATGGAATGCCAACGGCCTACCAAACCACAGGCTAGAAGTAAAATAATATTCTTTTCTTGAAGAAAATAATATTGACATCATGTGTCATAACTGAGACACACTTCACTGATTCTTATCAGTGAAGTGTGTACAACTTCAGTATCCCTAAGTACAAAGTTTATCACACTATGCATCCATCCGGGGCAGCACATGGAGGAAGCGCTATCCTAGTAAAACAAAACATACACCACTATGAAATGGAGCCATACTGCACAGAAATGTTTCAAGCTACAAATATTTCTATTGAAGATTGGCAAGGCCGACTAACGCTGTGTGCTGTCTACTGCCCACCAAAACACAAACTTAAAAAGGAAGACTACATCAAGTTTCTTGACCATCTAGGCAGAAGATTTGTTGCTGGAGGTGATTATAATGCTAAGCACACATCTTGGGGGGCCAGAACAACTACTACGAAGGGACGGCAGCTACTGCAAGCCATAAACTTGCTTAACTTAAGCGTGGTCTCATCTGGAAAACCGACTTACTGGCCTACTGACAAAAACAAGATACAGATCTTCTAGATTTTTACATAATCAAAGGACTAAGCCAGGATAAAATAGAATGCAAAGGTAGCTATGAACTCTCATCTGATCATTCCCCAGTATTTGCTACAGTCGACATGAATGTCATTATCACACCCAGACCCTGTAAGTTACACAATCGACAAACAGACTGGGAACACTTTCAACAACTAGCATCCGAAAGAATCTGCACATCTGCACCGCTAAAAAGTGACAATGATATTGAAAAAGCTGTGGAACACTTCAATCAATGCATACAAGTGTCAGCATGGGAATTAACCCCAGAGCCGAAAGCAAAAGATCAAACACAAATTCTCAAAAACATAAGAGATATACTTGCAGAGAAACGCAGAGCAAGGAAAGCGTGGCAAACTCACAGGTGTCCCAGCAATAAAAAGACACTGAACTATATCACCAATAAACTTAAAACACTACTCGAAGATGTAAGGAATGAAGGAGTTCAGAAATACCTTAGAAGTCTTGATGGAACAGCAGGAACTGACTACTCGCTGTGGAAAGCCACTTAAAAGGTAAACCAGCCTCAGAAGCATCACCCCTATATGCAAATCTGACCAAACATGGGCGAAAAGTGACACAGAGAAGGCTGACACTTTCGCGTACCACCTAGAAAGGGTATTCGTCCCAAACCCAGACAACGGCTCTACTAAAACCAATGAAGTAAATGAGCTACTTACTAAGACTTACCAGCTTGATCTTCCAGTTGAAAAATTTTCTAAGAACGAAGTTGTTGCAGCAATAAAGAATCTAGCTAACCACAAATCTCCAGGGTTTGATCTTATAACTGCAACCATCCTTAAACATTTGCCAGTGGAAGCTGTGGAACTCCTAACATATATATTTAATGCCATTCTACAGCGTAACTTCATCCCAAGGCAATGGAAAGTGGCACAAATAATAATGATTGTTAAACCGGGAAAACCAGCAACGGATGTAAAATCATATCGACCAATAAGCCTGCTGCCAATCACATCAAAATTACTGGAAACATTGTTCCTAAGGAGACTCATGCCTATAATCCACGAGAAAAACATCATTCCAGAGCACCAGTTTGGCTGCAGACAGAGGCATAGTACAATAGAACAGGTCCACAGATTGATAGAAAAAATAAACACCACATTCGAAAAAAAGGAGTACTGCTCTGCAATATTTCTGGACATCTCTCAGGCATTTGACCGAGTATGGCACGAAGGACTACTCTACAAAATTAGATTGTACTTTCCCATTAATTACTACTTATTCCTCAAATCATATCTGAGTGAGAGATACTTCTTTGTCAAGCTGGGAGAGGACTTAACTACTTTACACCCAATACAAGCAGGAGTGCCACAGGGAAGTGTCCTTGGACCTATACTATATATTCTTTACACCGCAGACTTACCAGTCAGCACTGATGTTGTTACTGGAACCTTTGCTGACGACACGGCAGTCCTAGCCTCAGACCAGAGCCCAACAGCAGCTTCAGCCAAACTTCAATCGAGCATAAATTCCATAACAGACTGGCTCAGGGACTGAAGAATAAAAGCAAATGAAACCAAATCTGTTCAAGTTACCTTTACCATCAGAAGAGACACTTGCCCTCCAGTTATGATGAATGGGAATCAAATACCTCAAGAAGATGAAACCAGATATCTCGGTATCTTTCTAGACCGACGCTTAACCTGGAGAAAGCACATATGTTACGTCAATCACTCATTAGCGAAATACTGAACTGAAAACAATATTGTTTTGCCAATGTTAAATGTCGCTCCATGTTTCTTTGGTTCTGAGCGAGCTGTGACCTTATATCTAAGTAGTCATTGGTGGATAGTTAATAAACGTTATTTTGCATTTGTTCTTTGAAAACAGCAGCAGTTATAAAATGGACAATGTGAATTGCATGCTTATAAACTACGAGTAAGTAACAATGATTGTTGATACATGTCTAAACTGGCTAAACTTGCATTTTTAACTATAAAGTATTTACCGAAAATTACTAAAAAAAAATAACATTAACACATTAACATCCATACGAGATAATGACTGTAAACAAGGATATGACATTCAAAGTGCAGCGAGCGATACCTACTATCCAAAGGTGTTCGAAAGTTTCCCCAGTATTCCACGTCGGCACCCCTCGCGCCGGGCGCTCACGAGCAAGGATCGAGGATTGTGCTCACCCGTCACGTACGTGTCTAGCTTCGACACTTTAAAATGCAGTAACAAGAATAGCAACGACTTCTGTGCTTTCAACGTGTTGAATATCGATGACAATGGGAAATGCAGTCACTTGTGAGAAGCATATGTCATTCAGTTGGAGCTTTTTCAAGCATTTTAACAAAAAGTAGGTGCTCAATCAACTTGTTTCATAATTATTTCACGTTTTTTCCACATATAGTGCCTAGCTATGATAGCTACATTTCTCTGCTTGAACTTAAAATAATTTTCAATAAATTGCAACACTCCTGTACATGACAAAGGCCTAGCTCATCGCCGTTCTAGAGATATTATATATCTTTAATCTAAATTGTTTGGTATCAAGCGACTAGCAAAATTCTAGGCTCGGCTTCACCGGATGCGGAAATGTAGGGCGGGCGATTCTGCCGGTACAGCGCCGCTAACCTTCCGGGGGTTAAGGGCACTACACAAATAGATAGATAGATAGTCATAACTAAAGTTAAATCACACACGTCGTTTTAATATTTAGGGGAATTTTCGAGATCGTCGAACAGCCGTTAATATAGAACTTTAGCTCATAAAGTTGGTAAAATATTTATCAAAGGAAGTAAATAATTATGCTTGAAATACTGTTGATACGCGAAAGAATACAGCGTCGAGGAACTGTATTCCAACTGTATTCCAACTGTATTCCAATATCTAGGGAGATAGGCCTACTTACATCTGGTCTGACAAAAATCGATCGACGATAAGATTTTTGGAAAATAAAATAAAAATCGGCACCTTTAAATTTTGACAACAAATCATCGATGTAGTGTTTTAATAATATTTTTACCAGACCCCTTATAAGCAGGCCTATCTCCATGAATTCACTTGACACTGAGTTCCAAACACCCGGTTGATCGTCAAAATATTCTCGTTCGATAAAAAAACCCTATCCTACCACTAAATCACCAGCATGTGAAGCGGAACAATAGATAGGCGATCCAGTATAATTGCGCACCGACCGAATTCCGACGGTCTGAGTCCTCGTTACCACTCGTTTGTGATTCTTCGCTCAACTGAAAGAGTACATAGTTTGCATACTATTTCCATAGGTCTTTACTGAGCTCCAGCTCAGCAAGTTTTTAGTTTCTGTTGGAATTGGACAGAAAATGGGAGAAATAATATTCATTTCTTCAAACATTGGTTTCAGAATTTTCTTCGATAGTTTATTTTTGATGGTTCTTGCTTGTATAGGTAAATATGTTATTGTGGGTAGACAGGGCCTGCAACATAATTTTGCCAAGTCCGCCATTGCCGTTGCCACGTCACGTACTATTCAAAATTCGAGTATTACATCCAGCTACGGGTACCCCGTGTACTCAACAGATGTGGATACAGTGGATTTATTGGGATGTAGCTCTATTTAACTCTTGTGCTGAGTGTCTATACCTCTGAATTACGTCTAGATTATTTCAAAACGTTTATTTTACATATAAGAAATAAATTAAAAGTAAAAAATCGTCTTATAGAAAAAGCTTTTATTGAAATGCTGTAAAAAGAAGAAAATAAACTTTATATTAAATTAAACCCATCAATTAATAACATAACACAATTTATATGATATAAAAAGTTTGTTGCGAGATTAAATTTGTGTAGATTTAAGTAATTATGTATATAGTCAAAACCGTAAATTGACAAACTAACGCGGTAGTTATTCAACTATCGGCAGATAGTAAACCAGACCGACTGGGTTTAGAATTAACGTTTCTTTTGTTCTTACATGTCAACCTAACACGAAGACTATTCGGGGGCTTCGCTGCGCTCGCCCCCTCTAGTCTTCACTTATGCTACCGCAGTGTTTGTATTTATGTATTTCGTTTACAATTCAAGTTTAAGCCGATTTACTATTTAACAGTTTTAACCATTCGTTTATCAACTTACGCTTCATATAGTAAGCAGTACGCTACAGTTTACTACCTGTTCAAAGTTGACCAACTAACGAGAAAAAAAACGTTAGTTTATCGACTAACGGTTTTGACTATCTTACGGTGACATATACACAAATGAATCTCGCAACAAGCTTTTATATAATGTTAATTGTGTAATATAATTAAGGTTTTAATTTAAACTAAAGTTTACTTTCTTCATTTTAGAACAATTAAATAAAAGCTTATTCTAAAAATAATGTTTTTTAATTTTTCATGAATTTTTTACTTTATCGTATTTATGATACTATAAATAGAAAATAGGACCAGAGTACTTATCAAGACGAATTAGACAAGCCGCAATCGTTAGGGTTGCGTCGTTTAATTACAGAGTTCCCATGGCCATCTTGCGGCTCCATCATCACAGCAGCTCCACGCTATAAAAATATTGTATATAGTGAATATTGTATATAACAAAGTACTTGTCAACATGAATTAAATGAACCCAAACTCGATGGGGTTGCGTCGTTTAATTACAGAGTCCCTATGGTCACCTTTCGGCTCCATCGTCAGATCAGCTCCATGTCATGAAAATATTGTATAGGATCAAAGTATATGTCAAGAAGACGAATAAAATGCGCCCAAACTCGATAGGCTTGTGTCGTTTTGTTACAGAGTTCCATGGCCACCTTCCGGCTCCATCTTCAGATCAGCTCGATGTTATCAAAAATCGTATTGTCGAATCGGAAAATCGGAAACCGGGAAGTGGGTCAAATTTAACTTGCAAGATTACATTACTGACATCGGGTCAGGTGAAACTAAATAAAAGCTCTTAAAAGAGTAGCAATAAAAGTACTTCAAGTGCTGAAGCAACGATGCCGGGAAGTCTGTTTCATCGATTACGAAAAGGCATTTGATCACGAGAAATATGACAACTTATGCAGATCATGGATAAAATAGGTCTCGATTCCAAGGACGTGTCAATTATAACACAGCATTACTGGCGAAACGCTGCAAATGTATGTGTAGAACGTGAAGTCACAAATGATATGGAGATTCTAAGAGGAATGCGGCAGAGATTTATTTTATCACCGTTGTTGTTCAAAATATACGCTGAAGAGATTTTCTCAAGAGAGATTTTCAACGGAAGGTATTGTTGTAAATGGGAAATCCTTCAACGAAATCCGATACGCCGATGATATTATTCTCCTTGCCAGTTCAATGGAGGATCTGTTACAACTGCTAAATCGGGTTGAGGCAATCACTGCGCAAAATGGTCTGAAATAAATATAAATAAGATCAAATTCATGATCATCTGACGTATGCGGACAGCTGGTAATCTCCACGTCAAAAACAAACTGTTAGATCGAGTCCAATCATAAAGGGTTGTAATGTGAACGAACGTTATGACCACAATGTAGAAGTCAGTTTTCGCATTGAACGGGTCAAGGCTGCTTCTATAAAAATAAGTCACCTTCTCTGCAACCGAAATATCAAACTCTCCAGTCCAGATGCCGCCTGTGTGGAGTAGAAGCTTGGACATTAACCCAAACAGTATGCAAGCAGTTGGAAGCCCTCAAAATATACCCACGACCCGAATGGCCGAGTCGGTAGTGACGCTGCCTACGAAACCAAGGGTCCCGGGTTCGAGTCCCGGTGGGGGCAAATGTTTGTTTGATGAGAACGAATGTTTGTACCCTAGTCATGGTTGTTTATCTATCTAAGTATAATATTTCTCTATATAAGTATATATATCGTTGTCTAGTACCCAAGATACAGGGAATCCTAGTTTGGGGCTAGATCAATATGTGTAAAAAGGTGTCCAAGGTATTATTATTATTATTATTATTATTTTGAGAGCTAAAATATCTTGGATAGATCAGTAACAGTACGGTGTTGTCGAGAATGCACAAAGGGGTTTGTAGCTACTAAAGACCCTAAAAATCAGAAAACTGCAGTACGTGTACCACACATAATGCGTGGAAGAAAATACCGGGCCGCAGAAGAAACCACTGGCTTCAAAACCTCACAGAATGGTTCAATTCAAGCATCACCGTTATATTCCGTGCTGCAACATTACGCTCACAAATAGGCATGACGATAGTGAACCTCCGCTAAGAGATGGCACACATATAAGAAGAAGAGTAGTAAATCAAGATAAAGTAATAAGTAAAAAGACCAAGCCTAGATTCAACGGAGCTTCGCGAAGTGCAAAGTTACTTCTAGTTGCAATCCGTTTGAATTGCAAATATCCTGTTCTGATTCAATTCCTTTCGCAATAAATCTTTATACACAAATCGCTGCAATTGAATCTTATATATTTTAAGGAATTTATTTCAAGGATTTCACCGTTAAATGTTCAGGAAAATTATTAAAATCGAGATTTAGAGCTTTATGTTGGCAATGATAACAATATTTTCGATATGTTTTAAGCCCTTTAAATAATTAGAACAATGTTCGGTAGTGTTTTACGTATTTCAGATTATTATACTACTAATTTAACAGTGGAAGGAGTACCTGCCCACACAATTTCATATTGTATACTTGTAGGGTATTTGTAGAGACAGTATGGACAGACTTAATCATTCTTCGCAGGCTCCAACTTTATTTTGAAATAATGAAATACCTATAGTAGAGGTAAAGTTTAATACGATAGTATTCCGTTGGGTAATCTTTGAATGCAAACGGGAAATAATATTTTAGATAGGTATACGCTTCTGGGTACGCTCGTTGCATTTTTCATTACAGAGAAAATGTCTCATACAATTTTCTTCTGGGGCCCATTACCTTTTTCTAAGAAACAGTGAGTGTAATAATGGAGATAACAGTTTTTGTAATTCCTTGAGTAGGTATTGTATTTTCTGCGGGCCGACGTTGAGATGGAAAATGAGGACCCCTGTAAACTCTATAATGCAGTGTACATATTTGCATGCTCAGGTGGTGTAAAAGACACATACATAAGTCTCTAACCAACGCACACTCACTCGCTCCATACACATACACAAACCGGACTCGCTGCAGTTTAGTTCAGACCACAGACCAGATATCGAGATAGACGCAGCAAACACGGTAGAATGTATGAGAACCAACCGTGTAACTTTTTCACTACCTACTGTGACGTCACGAGCGCCTTTTAGTGATGGTTTGACATGTTAATCGTAAAACAGAGTCAAAGGCTCGCCGCCAAATCGATTCAAAATGAGCGCTGCTGTGGGGTGTGTTGCCTTTTTGTCAGTAAGCCGGCAGTGTTTCGAGCGGGAGATCGTATCGTAGCATCGCACCCGGATATCACATCATAGAGTGTTAAAGTACGTATTTGTCTATAGTACCTATTTACCTTTTATTATTCATGTGTAAATCCGTCCAGCCCCCTTATTCAGTAACTCGAATCGATCTTAAACTGTGGAATAATGTCAGATTTCCCATAGTTATGTACAATCAATTGACACTGCGTTGCATTTGACCTGGATTAAAGTTACCAATAATGTAGGTAGGGCTGACTAGAATAATGTAGGTAACGTAAAACGGGGTGTATTGATAACCAAGGATAAATAGAAATAACTCTTAGGCCCACTACTTCGTAAAGTATTAGAGAAGAGAGATTGGGAGCTATCTCTATTCTCCCCTGGGTATCAAAATACACCCCGTTTTACTACAGTATTACCTACTTACTTGTTCAGTCTTGTTCTACCTACCTACTTATCTTTTTTAAATCATTCCTCTGTCTTCTACTCATTCCTCTCTCGAAGTGAATCGATGTTGTATCGACAGAGGAATGAATTACTAATCGATTTTCTATGTAATGCTGAGTTACACGAAAAAAGCTTAAATTTTAAGTCATGATTAAACTAATTTATTACGTTATTCTACTACTAAAATATAGATTGTAATGAAAATGCAACTCAGAATTATCATTCTTCCGTAAACAAAATCGAATTGTCCAGCGATTTTGCAAGAATCGTCGCATTGTACAACACTATCTGATTAAATCGACAGAAAAATGAGCAAATCGACTGTACCATGCAACTGTAAGGTTAAAGAAAGTATAGTTTGCTTCACTGTTCATTGAGGGCTACGAAAGAGATATCCATGAATTGTGTAAAGTGGAAGCAGCAGTGGATGAAGTCCATGGGAAATATACGCTATGGTTCAACCTATCTCAGTAAAAACGGGAGACGCTACTCGAAATTAAAAATAATTGATTATTAAATAAATTAGGCGAATTTGATAAATAAAATTACTTACGTATGAAAGGTAACGCCGTCGTTTTCTTTGGAAACAACATAGCTTGAGTTTTTGTAATTCACAACGGCACAGTAAGGCATTTTTATGTTTATTAGTACACGGCTTACATTCGAACAGCCAGAGAGCGACTGAGCCGGGATGAGTGGCGTCCACCTATTAAAAACACGCGAAGTAGGTAGACTTTCGCTGTCTATCTCGATATCTGGTCTGTGGTTCAGACCTACACTCCACATAGAAAAAGTACATACCGTTAGTCATAATGGTTTATTAGAGTTTCTATGTGGGGTCAGAAGAATGTAGGCCGCTTCAGAGAGATTAAACTGAGATCCCTTTGGAGCCTGTCATCACATCCCGTCGAGCCAGCGAGATTACATTAGACAGAGACGTGCCTTTGTTGTTAGAAGTCTGGTATTAGATACATTTCAAATTCGTTGATATGAGCGCTATAGAGAATTTGTAGGTGCCGTGGCACTCCATACGATATGGACAATGGGCCATGTAAAAAAAAAGTTACCCATCTTAGAAAACCATTTCGAGATAATTGTGTTCCGAACTAAATTTCGTTATTCTCATCAAAAATATTACAGGATTACTGAAATATCCGTATAAAACATAACAAATACTTCATTTGTCCTCTACGGGGCGTAGTTTGTTCAAATTCTCTTCGCCGTTAAGTTCCTGTCAGTCAATAACGCAGATGTCACTCGGACCGTAAACAAATATTGATATTGTTGTTTTTTAGTTTTACAAGTACAACCGTTCCGAAACTGTGAGAAAATTACCGTCACGAGGGGTATTATTTTAAAAATTATAAAAAATAATTAGACATGCATTACCCGAAATAATGAAATAATTTTCTTAAAATAGCCTTAAATTTCCAAAATAAAATAAAATGTAGTACGATTTTTTGTAGCATGGCCCATTAGGTGCCATGGCACCTAATCTCAAAAGCTTATTGCAAATGGCGCTGATGTAGTTGGAAGCTGCCAATCTGTCAAAGTTGTCCAATTATATTTTCTTCTTATAATATATGGCTTGCGAACCTTATTTGAGATTAATTTTCATATTTTCAAGTGTAGCTGAATGATCACGTGAAGTGTTTTTTAACCTAACCTCAGATTAAACTCTTTGCCTCTGTAGTTAGAGGCAAAGAGTGTCCAGTGTCACCAAGCGGAAGCAAAGGCGTGCATTGCGGTTCATTGTCCGTAAGTACGTACCATAGTGAAGCCGTACATTTCTAAGATTAATTGCATCTTTAAATTTTAGAGTCTGGAACTTAGTTGGCATTTTCCGAAATTCGCTACTTTACCTCATTCAACACTTTCCTAAATTCGCTATTTTCCCTCATTCGACACTTTCCTAAATTCGCTACTTTCCCTCATTCGACACTTCCCTAAATTCGCTAATCGCTAGGTACTTTCCCTCATTCGACACTTTCCTAAATTCGCTACTTTCCGTTATTCGACACACTGTATGATTTGGCAGATATCATAGACAAGCCCCGCAAAACGCTAATAGTTTGTCAGTTCCATAAAATTGTTTTTTTTTCTCTAAAGTATGGCTCTGATTTCTGTGTACTTAATGTTCATGACAGTTCACACGCCATGAAGTTACGCCCATTAGCGTTTTGCGGAGCTATAACAATTGAAGATCTCAACTCAATTATTTTTGCTACAACCGTAACACGCTTGGGTAAGAATGGACAGTAGAAATACAGTAAAGTATTGTAAAATTTTTATTCAATAAAACACATTACATACCTACATCATCGCTCATCAAAATTTTGACCTAATTTGACATTGATTGCTTGAATTCAACGATTATTTATATATATTACCAATTGGATATAAACATTGCCAAATATTTGGTTGAATATTTGGTAAAATCCATCTCTTAATTATATTGTCACGGGATAACTCCCTTTTTATATATATACTTTATACGTGTATTCAACTTTAAGTATTATATTAGTAGGTAGGTATATTGTAAACAGATCATGAAACTATCTTTACATATTTGAGTGGTCACTACTTAGATTAAATTCATTTGATAAACAGTATAAATTTTCATTATACAAATCGGAGCAAAATAATAATACACTTTGGCTCGTTGAAAACTTATGAATAATGTCGCGTGCAAAGACTAGATTAGCCTATTCTTAAAGTTGTGACATGACATTCGCCTTCTTCTTGCTTGCGACGTTGCTAAGATAGGGCGACATTTTCATGAAAATATAGGTAAATTCATTCACCACAATCATTAAATAAATAGCTATAATCATAGCTCATAGGTCCCTCGGCTAGTTATTTATGCCTGTACCTAAAAATCCCATTCGAGAAGTTGCCATTTAGAAAAATTGCCATTTAGCAAGCAATTCCTCGTAGATTTCATGTCGTGTAAGTCAGGGACTTCATGGACAGTAGTATAGTACCCAATTGTTTATAATAAAACATAGCTAACAAAAGATACTAAACTACTAGTTTCAACGTTGTAGAGCGTCCTGTCAGCCACTCATTCCTTTGCCTAGATGTTATGTGTTGTGTGATAGTTTGGCGTTATCTCGTTTCAAAAGCCTGACGAAGTATATGCATACTTTTTCCTCGTCGGACGTAGTACCTAGTAGGTAGAATAGAACTCTGTTTATGATAAATCTCCTAACTCGGGATGGAAAATAAACTAACTGATACTTAGATCTGAATATTAATTGTAGTATTATAGATTAGCCGAGCCTAACTTAATAACTATGATCAAATTTAAAATTGACCAAACTCTTTCACAATTTTCTTGACTTTAGATATACTTATAACTTCTCACTTCGCAGTGACACATAACAAACAGCACAAAAACAAATAATTCTGCAATAAAACAATAGTTTTCTTCATTGCTTACAATAAAGGTATGTACGATATTAATGTGATAGATATTTCAGTCGCAAGTCAGTAGTAACTAGTAAATGATCTACGTAATAAACTTCGGCTAAATCAAATTATTTACACATGCTTAGTAAACATAAGACTCACATGTCAATGTGTATAAGCACAATTTTTCCTATATACATGATAAAATACTTAAATATAACCCTATCAAGTTCAAGGGATTATATCAAATACTTAGTTATTTCAATAAAGACTCTTCAAAAGTCCTTAAAACACTAATACTGGAAACATGCCTCGTTTATGTCTCTAACACAATAATTCTACGGTATATATTTTTTTCTTTACAGAAGCGAGTAGTTTTTGAACCAAAATATGATTACATATTTATAGAGGTTGGCGTAAATACTATTTCACATATCAACGCCAAAAATAAATATAAAAAACTGTATGTCACCCAGTCATATGAAACATAATCGTGGTCTGCCTGTACAAAAGTAAGTCAATTTAATATTTAAACATGAAAAGTACAAGGTGTGTTGTTAAACTCTGTTAGGGCACAAATATACATACATAGGAGTAGAAACATTATGGATAATGATTTTTCACAAGATACTCCAAAAAAGGCACAGATGGACTGAAAGGTCTAAATAAAATTGAGATTCATAATTTCAATAAAAAATAATTACGAGGAGGTATAAACTTCTTAATTAGAAATAATGACTTAATTCATATGAAACAGGGAAAAATGGCAGTGATATTTTATATCCATTCAATGTGTATGATCCTAAACACGGAATTAGGTAAATTCTATATAAATAAGAGATCCAAAGCAAGTCTTACATTTAAAATCGAGACATGCCATGGTCAAACCTTTCTAAACTGACATAGAATTGAAAAGAAATCAGCTGATATTGTCTGATGACACTGATAATTAAAGGACTTCCCTGGTTCGTTTTTTCTTATCCTTAGTCCACTAGAATCCTAGCGAGTACAAGTGGCAGGAGCATCAGAACCACAGAGTAACCAAGGTGGAAACTCCCGGCCGCGCCAGTGGCTCGAATGTCACTCTCCAGTAGAAATGGCTCATCGATGACGTGGATAATTCCATTAGTGCACTCAACATCGGGTCTGAACACGTGGATCCAGTGCCCATTCCACTCCACGTAGTAATCTGCATAAAGCATTAGATCATTAGACACATAGTTACTGCTTGCTAGCTTAGCTCGGAATGAGCGGATGGAGACATATTCTAAATACATGTAGGTTACATAGAATCTACTATTTGCGTTGTGAGTCTGACAAGACATCTCTAACTAAATATTGCGTTAACTTTTAGCAGCATAACAAGATCCCATTCACAGTAGATAATGACCGCTTAGTGACAATTACGCAGCGACGACGGTCAACTTTAGTTGTCTTTTTATAAATCATTCCTAGGACACTATTTACACACATTGATCTAGCCCCAAACTAGGATTCTCTGTATCTTGGTTACTAGACAACGACACACATAAATATATAGATAAATATTATACTTAGATAAATAAACAACCATGACTAGGGTACAAACATACGTTCTCATCAAACAAATATTTGCCCCCACCGGGACTCGAACCCGGGACCCTTGGCTTCGTAGGCATGGTCACTGCCGGCTCGGTTATTCGGGTCGTCATTTGTCACGTCGTCTTTTATGTGACTTTTTTGTAATCCATTTCTCTTAAGTTGATAACTACTTTATATTAATAACATTAACCTCAATTTCTACTATAAATTAACCTTAAAATATATCTCCAAAAGCCAAGTCATTGTTCTAGCAGAAATGGGTCCCAGATGAACTGTTACAATTACATCTCCTCTCCTTAAAATTGGAATAAGAAACGTAATAATTGAATAAAACCAAGGATAAGTTTTAGGTCAGTAACAATGAGATTTAGCTAATTAGAGCTTAATTTAGAATGAGAGCTAAATTATTATTATTAAATTAAATTATTACCCCACAACTAGGTAATTAACACTCACTCTTGTCAGACTCCTTGACTCGAAGGCGTAGAGGATCACGTGAAGTTGGCAACACAAACGGATGCGTCTCGTTTGCGATCAACTTCAGTTGGGATACAGTGTAGGCCCGGCCAGCTCTGATCACATGTCGCTCCAAGATTTGCTTTGTCTGAAAGAAGTTGTGTATTATCCATGAAGGTCCATTAATTTTCAACTACGGGTGGCCTTTGATGTTAAGTATTGATGTTAATTTAATTTAATGTAAATGAGGATTTTGGTTTAATGAAGTTTGACAGAATGTTTATACGTATGTTCAATATCAATATCGACTTTATAGCAGAAATGATAGAGAATACAAAACGAGGAAAAGTAAAATAATTGAATTTCAATTTCAATTTCAAGTACACATTCATTCATATGTAATATTAATGTTTATTTGATATTGATCGAATCGTGTTCCCAAGAAAATAGAACAGACAGATAACAACGTAATAACAAAAAAACAATGAAAAGAAGCGAAATTTGCATGATACGTATCGTCAGTTTCAATAATAATAAATAAACTTTTTTCGTTCATACGTATGGCACCACTATTTAAAAATGGGAAGGCCAAAAGTTGATCATTTGGTATTCTGGGATTTTGTGTCCGAGGTTCGTGAAAGAAATTTTGTATGAAGCACAGGTATGAAGTGAGTTAAACGACTTCATTCCAGGATAATTGCATATCAAATTGATCGTAAAAAAAAACTTGCAATATTCAAGTAAAATTTTCTCATTTTTCAACTAATGTCCTTCCTGGAAATGGACAATAAAAGATTTCGAGGAAAATGGAATCGCCATCTTTTAATACTTCGTGGCCCTTTGTTCATCAAACAGGTTATCAACAACAACGTAAGGGATAATATGAGGAACCATCGACCTACTTTTGGCTCAAAGTGGGCTGAGCATGATTATCCTGATCGACTTACGTAGTAGCCAAAGTCCTCCTTGAAGAGTGCCTTGAACGCGGACGGATGTCGGATCTGGAACTTGAGCCAGGCGTGGTCACGTGGCACGAAGTACGTGTAACGGTGCTCGTGCTCGTTCAACTGGTGGTTGAACATCTGACGCTTGCCGAGGTTGTAGGTGATGCTGTGAAGAGAGGTGATGTTATTGAGTGGTTGGCTAGGCGAGAAAGTGGACGGATTTGGCCTATTAAGCTCGTGTCAGTCGACAGATCGCCACATGTCAGATAGTGAGGGATTGTTTAATTCATTATATTACCGCAACAGCGATAGCATCGATTTTCAAGAGATCACTTGAGGAGTAGATAAAATAATGAGATAGAATCAGTTTGCCACTAGGGTCCGTTTTAGATTGACCTGGCGGTTCCTAAATTCTGCATATTTCGAACCCAGACGTCATAGCAAAATTCCGTAATAAAAAGCTTAGTTTGTTGAGATAAGAGAAGATTTAGATCAAGGTACTGATTAAGAACTGTCGCAGCTCTCAACTCACTTCAACATCGGATCAGTCTTCAGTTTCTCAAACACCGTAGTGTAGGGCACGCCCAGCACCCGGTCAATGATATGTACGAAGCCGTTAGTCGCAGCAATGTTGGGTAACGTCACTGTAGCATTGACCCCACCACCTTCCACCGTCAGGGTCTGGTTGTTACCGCGGTTCATCACGTTGAAGTATAGGTACTTTCTTGCGGCCGCTGTAGGTACTTGGAAAATCTGGAGAGATCAGTCCTTTCAGTTTATGTACGGCAAAAGTCACGACTAGCACACATGCGAAAGATACACAAAAGACCTTTTACATTATGCCATGTTTCGTTCAGTGAGTTTTTCTTCCTCGAAATTGGAAATGAAAAACGTTGGGAATTATTCGTGTGTGGTTTCATTTCCCGCGTCAGCGTAGAGTACAATTTAATTCACAGTGAAAATAAGCTGAGCACTCTGGCACAATGTGATAAGCCTTGGATAAACAAACAGGCAAAGGGATATTATTGGATACGATGGCGAGGGTACTGAACAAATGTTTTGTAACAGACGTTCTATAGGTATTTCACGAAGCCGCGTTGATTTTATGTTTTTATGCGTGTTTGTCAGTTTCCAAATACACAAGAGATTGAGAACGAATGTTGACTACTCATGTACTCACTATATTACAAGCAGTCGCGAGACAAAATCGACCCGTATTTGTGAAATGGAATTGCTATAGATTCTAAATAACGAGAGATACACAACGATTTAATGGTTGGCTTTCAATAGACTTGACAGTGGCTGAGACTACAGGATATTTTATTCACTGAACCCTCCTATTAAAGAAAATAAAGCTTTCATGCTACAGTTATGACGGAAAACTAGTAGGTTACTACTACACGAGACGATGATGGACCAACAGTGACTATACTATGGGTGGACACTACGTTAAGGTTATTATCTTGACGTACAGATCCGGGTATTTGCTTCCGTAAGTGGCAGAAAAAACAGGAAATAACACTTAAAATCTTTTCGTTTGCAATAATTCATAGATTTGCAATCTTATCCAGCATACGGCTTCTGTATGACACGTTCATGACGAGGAAAGCAACTCAAAGTATAAACCTTAACTTTGAGCAGCTTTTTCTGATATCTGTGCTCGTTTTTAAACCACCCTCAAATATTATAAACCCATCACCAAATTAATTATATTAATAAAATCAGCGGTAAGTTTTCACAGCCGCTGTTTTTATTAATTTTGCCGCTGAGTTAATAATTGGTTAGGTTAGGTAAGACATTTTTGATGTTCGAATATTAGTACCCTTTTTTAATATCTCAACTAACCTGATTCATATTGTTGTGGATTATGGTGTCGACGGGTTGTCTCTCCCGCACCAAATGTAGATTCAGAATTTCTTTCAGCTTTTGATGATCCCTATAATAAATCAGACGTCAAATGAGTTTTCTCTATTTTCTCACTTACCCTTTGATACAACCATACCTTACTCCGTAGCGTCCTGAGGTTACATTTTCCAAATCCTATGACACATAGATTATTTTTACTGAGGGAATGCATTTCAATATTTTTAATGCAATTCATGCTTAAATATAAACGTAATTCTGAGAGAAAATGATGGAAACATTTTCTACAAAATTAAATGGAAGGATGATCACCTGATGACGTTCTGCACACTAAACTCTTTCCAGGCATCGTTGGAGGGTGCGAAGAGCGTGATGTCCTTAGCCAGATTCAGTTCTGTCAGGAACTGGTTGTTGGCGCCGAGGTCCATGATCACCTCGTAGAACTTGCACAGAGGGCCGTCTTCCTTCTCCTGAGTAATGAGAAATGAGGTAAGATAAGAAAAAAACTAAACAAATAGCGTCGTGCGTTCTACTGCAGAGTTAGCTTTGCACGACTAGCTATGAAGGTAGCGTATCGTATTGTATAATATTAAATACTCTAGTTTAATTGTTCTACTTAATTATAACGTGAAAAATGAGTCCAAGCTCTCGTAGTTACATACCTGATCCACGAACCATTTTGTAAGTAGGTATCAATTACATCAAATAATATTATGTCTTTGATAAGTAACAATTGAGGCAAATTAAAAACTGTTCTTGTCCTTAAACACTGACCTTATTCCTTAGTTGCCAAGAAATATTTTAAGCTCGACAAAAACATTCTAAACAGTGTTAAAAAGTGTGTAAATACTTCTTAATATTACTTCTTAATAACTAAAGTAAAAACAATGCTAATAAACACATGCATATTCAATGAGTACTCACAATCCCCTAAAGTTGAAAAGTTCATGCAGGGTCCAGCAGGGAGAGCGAACAAACATACCAATTGTAGAGAAACAAACTTTACATATACATTGTCCTAAAGAACTAGATAATGGGGTCTAAAGTGGTAATATAAATAAAAGGGCATGTTAGAACGATCGATGGCAACACTATAAATGAACAATTTGACTTTATCTTCTAAACATAGTAGATTTCGTACATGAAACATGAATCTAAATGCTTCATATGGTTTAATGAACAACAATGTAGGGGAGTCGAGATCAAATACATAGAATACATACCGTGGTCAAATCGTGCAAATATTTGTACATTATGCAATGCTTGAAATATGTTAAGGTGTATGTATCAATGACGAAAGATACAAATAATATAAATTACCTTGTTAGACACTCACAAACATTAAATAGTAAAAGGGTTTAAAATCAAAAGGCTTCAACATTTTACCTTATTTGCCTGGTTCCGACAACAATGTAGCGAAAATTCAATGATAGGTTTCAAAACTCTTAATAATATAACAAGTATCGTCAAGAAAAGTATAAAATATGTAAAAATTATCAATAAGAGAAACTAAAGCCCACCGGGAAAAACAGTCAGCTAATTAATGCTGAACCATTCGCTGTCACGCCATACATGTAAGTATATCTCTGTGTCGCTATATCGTTATGTGTTGTACACTGTGATTTCTGATACCTTATTTGTATCGTATATTGTAGCGTTGTAGAGACATACCTTGAGGAAGTCAATGACCGAAGTGTCGACCACCATAAGTGGTCGCTGAATGAGGTGCACCACACCATTCTTGACTGGGATGTTGGCACGCACGATGTCAGCGAGGACCACGCCTCGGGAGTGCTTGGCGTCGCCGGCCACTGTGTTTGACTTCACGTATGCTGTTGATGAGACCATATCTTTAGTATAAATATTTACTAATATATAAATAAGCGGTGTGTGTTTATAACCAAATGGCGTAACGTAAAATGTGACTTACTCTTTTAAAGCCTCTTATTGTTACATACGAGTATTAATAAAATAGGTGGGCCTCAGAAAATATGTAAGTTCACGTAAACAGTCGCCAAACGTCGAATAATTTAACTTCACTTACTGATCTCTTCCCTCCCATTCATGGCCGTGCTAAAGGAGATGATGACCTTTACATTGTCACTGAACGCAAGGGTCTCGTACTCCTTGCTGTCGTGGGTGGCTTGCGTGAAGAGAACATGATGAGGTATTACGTGACCATCCACCACCTTGCCGTCGATCAAGTCCGATCTCGTTGTGGGCTGGGAAATAAAACAAGTAATGTAAGAAAGATAGCTAACCGTTTTCCATGGCGCCGAGGACAGAAACGGACAACGACAGGGCTTCGTTGGAGTTATAATGCTTAATATAACCTAGTGGGCCATAACCCAAAAGCTAAACTTAAGTTATAAACTCGGGCAGTAAAGTAGAGGACATTTCCAGGACGCCCTAGTCTAGACAAATTTGGGAGAGGTCTGTAACATCTGAGACTTAACAAATATGATTTGACTTAACCTAGAATAACACAGTGGGTTGGTCCAATATAGACAGTAATAGAAAAGCCTTTTGCTGGCCCCAAGCTCCACTCATAAGTAATGGGATTTAAGGATGGAGGAGGGATTAAAACTTGCCCAATGAGCGCTACCTTAAAACCCTCGTCTACTGGTATAAAGAAGGTATGTCTTCCATCAGCATTGAAGACCTCTTTTTTGTGCAGTTGGTTGACTTTTTGCCGGAATGACCTGCAACAAAAAATCAAGTAAAAACTCAAACCATGATCCGTTTTAATTTTAGTCGATATTTTAAAAGAGGTCAAAATAGTATCCACACACATGACCCGTAAAACACACAGCGCCATTATTTTCAGGTACGAAAATATGCCAAAATTGGTGAAACAATAACCTTTTCTTTACCACGGCGTCTTTCAAACAGTACTCATAAGTAAGTGGGTCTTATAAAATAAGGTTGTCGATTCGAAAGGTACCAAACCAATTTTCGATAATTAAAAAATATGATCAGGCTACACGTAGTACGTAGTATTTTGTTATGCGGTACCCACCACAGCAATCAAACACATGTTCTGTCTCTGCCATACCTCTATCTGGGCTGATAGCTACTTTCAAGTTGATGGATGGTATTAGTTAGAGTCACCACCTCTAATTACGTTAGAGCCTGATTGTCTATCTATTCGGCATATAGAATATATAATTATACGTATCGGTACAAGCTACTATTTGTATGTATGCTTGTGTGTGTATAGGGATATATTTAAATGCAAAACTTATTATAATGTAACATTACTTAAATAGGAATATTTTGAACTCTAAATTACTTTGTATAGACGATAGATTTTGTGCTATTAAAATCTGAAAAAAGTAAATCCAATAACTTAATAATATTTGTTTACACAATAAGATCCAAAACGTGTTTGTACGCGTTAGGACGTTTATTGAAAGTTTGGTAAACAAGCACTCACTCCACAGGAGTACTTTAAAATCACAATATGGGGATCAGCCCGCAACACCTCACGTCTTATTATAACACAAATGTATTATCTCGGCGACGTAAAGCGTGTACCTGAATATAAAGCGTACTGAATCTACAGTTAATTCCCCTGAAACAACAAACTGAATACAAAGCTGTACTTGAAACGGGTATCAAACTTGAATCAGAGATACTAATCATAAACATACACATTTACATACAAGCACATACATTGCTTCTGGCCCAAGACTAGGATACCCTGTGTCGTGGCACAGGTCGTGCACCAGAAATAGCGACGTCACACACATATAAACATGTAAGGCCTGGGTATTTTTTCTTTACCCCAGCCGGGAATCGAACCAGGGACCTCTCACATGGTAGTCAGAGCCACAACCGCTGCGCCACAGAGGTCGTCGAATAGTATATATGTGTATATCTAAACACCTAACAGCTTCGTGTAATTTGATTCTCGCGTGCTATGGTCATCCACAACACAAGCTTCACAAAAACAAAACACACAACAAAATTCCCAAGGCGTCAAAACTATCAATAAGTAGATCAATTTGTCAAACTCCTTTTAAGATTCCGTATCCGAAGGGTGCCAAATGTGACCTTATTACTAAGGACCTTATTACCGTTGTCCGGCTGTCACCCCACGTCGTGTTTTGACACCCCACGCGATATAACAAACCATATCATTATTCGATTACGATCGTAGATTTCGCGGCTTATCATATTGTTGTGGTGGCGCAATTTATTTGATATTGGTTGCGCAATCTTTAAGTTCTGGGTTCAAATCCAAGTTCAGACTTAAATGTTATTTTCTTTTTAACTTCTCTTGAGAAGTTATTATAATAGGTCTGAAAATTGAAATAGGTAATTTTGTGTTTTCTTTACGTTTTAAGACCTGGAGAATCATTTGCAATCATTTTTAGAGTGATGTCTGTGTGTGTGTGTGTGTGTGTGTGTGTGTGTACGTACGTATGTACGTGATCAAAATTATGGAATTCGTTTTCTCAATAACTACTGGACCGAATCGCTTTGATGACCATATCAATCGATACGCCACGTCATGACTTAGATCTGAAAGGAGTCTAGAAAAAATCGGTCCAGCGGTTCGTTTTTTATTTGTAAAAAACTGACTTTTTTGAACACGCAACGTTAATTTTGTATGTAATTCCAAGTATTGAGGGGTAGATGTGGGTTTTTGAGGGTGCTGGTTTCGAATCTTTCATCAGTTTTTTAAAATTCAAAATGGCGGACCCACTATGACGTCATCTTTTTCGTGAAAATTCTTTAAATTCGATAAAATTTATTAATTATTGTGTAATGTTAAAAAATTGTTTTTTATATATACATATTTTTTATATAAAAAGTCATTATAAATTTCAAGCTGATAAAAGTAAGCTAATAAAAGGATGGATTCGTAGAGTTGAAATAGATATTCATCAGAATGCCTATGCATTTGTTTAATCTAGATAGATAGTGCTATATAGTAATTATATGAGAATTAATTGAGTGGGAATTTTAGGTGTAGATAAGGAAATACGTGAAGCGTTCATCGCATTAAGGACAGGTAGGGATCGGAGAGGTGGGATAGGTAGGAACGTCGCTAGATATTCCAGTAATAATTCTCAAATGATTTTCTAGGTATCGAAACATTAAAAAAAAGAATTCTTCTCAAGAGAAGTTGCTTGTACGGTACTTGCTGCCGAACCGATTTTTATTTTGTTTTATTAGTTTTTGTGCTTGAGTTTCCTTGTACGGAACCCTCCTTGTGCGAGTCCGACTCGCACTTGTTGGTTTTTTTTTATAATTGATTGGATTGCCGAATCAACACAAAAAGTCACCCTAAAAGTCTTACTAATAAAAAAGTATTATTTCAGCATTAACCTCTTGAATATCACTTGCTATACCGTTGCTTTTCCGTTATATAGGTTTTTAATTGTAATACGATGGCATAACGTTCAGAATCGCGACCCGTCCCAACTACCCTCGGTTTTTGAGAGGTATACTGTAATACTGGAATAGCAGTAAATACATCTTGTATAAAGAGTAGATCTTAGTTTGACAAACAATCGGAGTATATGACCCTTTTATTTTGCACACTCTTAACTTTTTATAAACCTGCCTGACGGACCCATTCGGCACGTCTTTTCTGGTTTACCAGGGACATGTTGACTTTTGCCTAATTGCAGTGATCCAGAGGGACCCTTTCCCAGGGCCCAGGCGCCTTCGCGGGTCGCGGATAGCGATGGCCTCCTTCAAATGGAAGGTTAACTGTGAATGAAACATTACTCCAAGTAATGCTATACTCTGTTTCTAGGGCAGGCGAAAAAACGGACAATGACATAAAGTATTATGTTAGCGTCGAAAGAAAACGATACCTATAGCCCTCCATGACTTCTGTATCGTTTCCGTTACTCTTATGTAAAGAAGAACTGCGTTTCGTGGTACGGGGTGGGGTGAGCGACGCTACTAGTCAGAGATAACAAACCTATTTCGACGTGTTTAGAATGACGACGCCCGGAGTGAGGAGAACATTTGAGAACAGACGGAGCTTCGGCGACAGGCATTCCGCCCGCTTGCGTGTGTTTTGATATTGTCGGTTATTTGTTAATGTATCTTTATTATTTGTTTAGTTAGTATCATTTTTCCGCTGTTAAGTTTTCTGTTAAAGTTTCCTTGTGTGGATTTGTTTTTTTTCAAGAGATACGGAGCCCGGTCCATCCACATCAAAACCATTTAAAGACTAGGTACGTCACCACGAAAGAAGCGCAAGATGAGTCATATTTCGGAAAATCAAAAAAAATATGATAGTGAACGTGTATAAATATGTGCAAGAAACCTGACAACATAACAGAAAAATATAAATCGAAAACAGATATGAAAAATTAAACAGCTGATATTTTAGGCATTGGTATGACTACTATTTACCGTGTTCTAAAATAATACACAGAAAATGATACGGTGAGGTCACCAGCTCCGCCAAAGAAGTGTCCTATCAACTTTTGGACCTGAGCAGAAACATAAGATGGCGAACACTAGGGATGGATAACATTTAAGAAGATGGCTTGTCAACCTTAAAGTTTAGCAACATCCTAGAATTCTTTAAGCGATCAAGAATATTTGGGGAGGGACTTCTGTTGAACCAACAGTAACCAGTGCCCAAACTGTCACAATAGAGGACCCATCCATGTGGTTCAGCGGGCGTCCCACCGCATCATAATCATCAACATATTATAAACATATTTTTACTTTGTGGTGATATTTATGCATATTTTGATGGTGAAATTAAAATACTTAATTAGAAAAATGCATTTTCCAGTTTTAACAACACCTAAAACACGTTACATGTTCTAAATTAATTTCTAATTACTAGCCCAAGTTTCAAATTGGTTTACGAGCGAACAGTCCCACCATCTTCACTGTTCAATTGATAGCGTCGCTAGTATAGAGAATTTGATATTACCATTTAAGAAATTCATAAAAAAAACAGGACTACATTTTTCCGTCTGAAAGTTCTATACGGAATGCGGGTATTTCTATTATAATCCCTAGTTCTTTCAATTTTCAACTATTGCGATGCCGTGTATGGCTCTAGGATTTTTTAAAAGACCAGTCGAGCTATACAGCTTGTCCAAAATGCCTGTACACGTTTCTGTTTTGGAATACCCACGCGAACCCACATAATACCTTCAATCAAATCATTAAACGTCAAAATCATGTGTTTGTCGCTCAGAACAATAAGTAAGACTGCCTATATTTAAATATACTTGTCTTAATTATAGGCTTAAACGGACACTCAAGCCGGCTAATCACATCTCAAACATTTCTTGAAATGTAATAAAAATATTAATTACATTTCAAGAAATGTAATTAATATTTTGAAATGTTTTGTTTAGTGTGAATATGTCGTCTCTGACTCAGGAAATGACAGCGCAACCCCAAATCTGACAAGCAGACTAAGCGCCACTTAATTCCAACAGAAGTTTGTGCATCCGGCCGTCTATGTTTCGAGGCAGAAGTTTGGTGTGGGAGGGCGTCGATGCGGCGGCGCGGCACAAAAACAAAGAATAAAGTGCAAACCGCAAACGGTTCGTTGCATGTAATTCAAAATTTGCTGAAACGCTATTATTTCCATGTCGCAAAACAAAGAGCTTTTGTTACCACAGAGCTCGGAGAAATGAGATTTTGTATGGGTCAAAAATTATGTATACCTACATTGTATACGAGTAATATTGGTAAATAAATATCGGAGTTCAATAAGTACGGAGCTATAATTAAACCATACGTTTTGTGCGGTTGGTGGTTCATGATAATTTAATCCTCGTTAAGTTGGCACAAACAACGTACGGTTTAATTAAAAATTATGAAAGCGTTTTTCACAGAGCTTTAAAAAATGAAAAACTATGTAGCCATTTTTCGTTTAAATTAATAAATTTTATATTTGGACATGACACAAATACAATAATTATCAAATATCCTACACCTGACAATGACTCTGAACTCGTACCTCAGTCTGTGTGGCCCGATGTTAAAGACATCTGAATGCTCCAGGAATTGGTACGCGTTGGGGCTGTATATTGGCGAGGAGGTCAACGACCCCGTGCCATGTGGCTGCAGTGGCTGCAACACCTGATCGATCACGTGGATCACCTAGGGATAGACAGTTTTATGAGTTAGGAGCATTTTTGTGTTCATACCAGCATCATGAGAAACGTCCCGTAACAATATCGTATTGTCGATACTCTTATGTAAAGAAGAACCTCATTGACTACAGAAAAATCGCTAAAAGTTTACGAGAAGTAACTAATGTTGAGCTCAAACTGGGCGGGGCAGAGCAGATTAATATAGAGCAGATGGCCCAAGGTCAGAAGTTCTGCTATTTGATCTGACAACAAACGAAAGCTCTGAGTGCCCTGAACCCGTGTCAAGGTGTCGTCCTGACACGGGTTCAGGGCACTCAGAGCTTTCGTTTGTTGTCGGATCTCAGCTCATCGTGTACCCCCTACTGAAGGGGGACACGATGAGCTGATATTAATATTACCTGATGTTTCCCATTCCTGTTGACGGCCTGATACGACCTGGAGATATCCACCTTCGCGTTGTTGACGAAGATGTCATCATGCATGGTGTCTCGTCGTCTGGTCACCCAGAGTGGAGGGCTTCCGTCCAGCTCCGATGATATCGCGTAGTCCAGGTTGGATAGTGTGGTCGCCAGATTAGCTGAGTGACAAACGTTGAGATACAAGATGAAGCTTATGAAATGAAACTTATGGCTGAATTGCAAAAAATCAAACTTAGAGCTCATTAATCAACAGACAAACAAAAACTAACGTAACAGGTTTTTAATCTACATATCCTATCATTGATATTGGTTTAAATACGCTGTACGGCTTAACTAGGTACATGGTACTTTATCTAAGGTACCAAAACTTTTTCAATAATCAATTTCAATAAAATATTCAAGCTCCACATTTTTCAATACATTCAGGTCCTAAGTGTTTTCAGGATTTTAGAGCTACGTCAGTATTTTGCAGGAGTAGAATGCCCTATCCCATTTCAACTTCAAAACTTATCCCTCTTTTAATGCAAGCATGATGTGTGGACTCTTCCTATAAAACTTCGAATGCTCCTGCAATATTATTTCGTATTCGCATTTCATATTCCTGAGAGCGTGAGGGGGAAAGTTTAACTAGTGCTCAAGTTTAATGTATCAACACAAATATGCAATACATCAACGCCATTGAATATAAAAGAAAGTCTGATACTGAGGCGGGAAACTTATGTAATTCATCAAAAGCGCTTATGTCAAAAACGCCTGCTCTTAGTACGAACGTTTTGTATAGCCAAACCCTGTGAGAAAGCTCTCATCTCACTCTCTCGTCCATATATCCATGGTTACTGGTGTACTGCTGGTATGGGCCAAAACTAACCATTGTTACTATGAAATACCCAGTGTTTAATATTTATGCTTCGGAACGCACCGGTTTTTTGTTGCGCGGATCGACCGCGAGTAATCGGGACATCACTAAGCGGAAACGGACCGCAGCTGTCACTCGTACCAACGAGAGGAAAAAATTGGAGGTTATCCTTACTCTTTTCTCATCGGGAGAACAACATATCTGCTCATGGCGTCGGGCCATTGATTGTATTTCGGTGTACCATTTACTAAATACAGGCGTCGGGCCTGGTCGGAGTGTTAATCATCTACATCGTCGGGAAATAAGTAGATTCGCGTCAGCGGTCAAGTGATCCTTGTGGATTGGACATCGTCGTATCGGTAGCGGCGACTCCACGTGACGGCAGGCAGCACGCCGGCGACAGCGTCGGCAGCGACGGCAAGATTCAATCCATATCCTAACCCAAAACTGTCTCCTTTTCCCGTATTCCTGTCTCGAATCGAGCTTTCGATTTCCTGTCTGCGGCGAAAAAGGTCAGTAACAATCATTCAACTCACTTTTCTCTCACGTGCTGGCAGAAGCCCATCCCCTAAGGATTCCACGCCGTTCGGTAGGCGTGGAAATCAAACATTTTGGTAGCAGGAGCGCGGTTTCCTAGTGGGAAATCATCGATTCACGGTTCTAGGGTTGTTTTGTTGCCACATTGTAGTTGGGAGAAAAGAATATCTCAGATTGGCCGGCAATCTGTTTGGCAATGAGTCTGTGGTCGGTACCACAATTAAAGTTCATGGTTAGTGAAAGTATAAGTGTCCATTTAGTCAATAATAAATTTGTAGTCGGAAACTACTGTTTGTGCGCATAAAAGATTGAACAGTCATTCTGCGAAGCCTAGATTGTAATACTTGCGGTAGAACGTCGGGTTCTATAAGTCCTACAGTGTTATTTCGGTTTATACAGCGGGGTCGGGCTATTTAAGGGGTATTAAGCTGATTTTGCTGACCTCAAAGGAAGTGTGGTTCATATCGGAGGGCCACTTCTAGAAGCCACTTATTATTTTGTATTGTTTTCATAATCAAGTTTTGTGGGTTATTTTTGTATTGTGTTTTATGGTGGCATTCTCTAATTGATTTAGAGTGTATATTATAAGGTGTATGTCCACAGGGCGACCATATTAAATATTGTTTAGGATTTAATTGTTTTAGTGGTTGCCTTGGTTTTTACAACTTAGTTTTAATTTCTGTGCCCAGCGCTGACGGGAAAGTGCTGGTCTCTGGCTGTGCTTAGTTCGGTAGTGAAGCATAGGACCAGAAACAATTGAATTGGTAACCATGGCACCTTCACCCTTGACGGTACTGCGGTATGGCGTCCGTGAGGAGATGAGATGGCTCGCCCATACTCACAAGTATGTGGAGCGACCTGACATGGACGATGTCCTGCTCAAGCGTGTGGAGGACGCAATGACACGTGTCGGGAAGGTGTGTCGGCTGGCTGCGGAGGCTGAAGCCTTCGGGCTTACGGATGAGGCCTCGGTGGCTGCAGTGAAGCAGCTCTGCGCGGATGCTGACCAAGCGATGGAGTGCTTGGGCGACATCGAGCGTCGCGCCGAAAAAATTAAGCGGTCGCGTCGGGATGACCGCGGGGAGGGTAGCGGAGACCCGCCCCCTAAGGGTGTTGTCGGACGGCTGCCACACCTGGAGATTCCGGCCTTCGGTGGGGCAATTGATGAGTGGCCGGCATTCATCAATTTATTCGATAGCCTGGTCCACGGTCGGGACGACCTGGACAGCGCCTACAAGTTGGCCCAATTATTGATAGCACTGCGGGGTGAACCGAAGGAGTTGGTCGGTCACCTAACGGTTACGGCGGGCAATTATGAGATTGCCGGGTCATATTGTTTGACCGCTACCAACACAAACGGCGGTTGGTTGATGCGCAGCTGGGGAAGCTGTTCAGCATCCCAAGAGTAACCCGGGATGTTGACATCTGGGTACAGGTGCTCAACCCTGTGCTGGTGGCCACTAAGGCCCTTCAGAACCTTGGTCTGCCGGTAGACCAATGGTCATATATCGTATTATATATGGTTTTGTCACGGTTGCCTGCAGCTGTTCAAAGTCGGTTTGAACAGCTGCATGGGGGCAGTAGCTCGGAACTGCCCACGCTCGTCCAATTAACGGATTTCTTGGAGGGTGAATGCAGGCGATGCGATACCATGGATTCGGAGGCCAGTGTGCAGCGCCAACCCACGCGGATGCCGGAGGGGCCGCGCCCCCCACCCCCACGGGGGGGTGGTCGGTCAAAACAATTTGGCGTTTTGAGTGCCGCGCCGTCGGGTGACGGCTGTGTGCACTGCGACAGTGCCGGTCATGAAGTGACCAGTTGCGCCAACTTTAAGGCGCTCGGTGTGGCTGCCCGCAGGAAGGTGGTCTTCCGCCACCGATTGTGTTTCGGTTGTTTGGGGCCGCACCCGCTGAGCGAGTGCTCACGCGCGTCCCCCTGTGGGTGCTGCGGTGGCAAGCACCACATCGTGTTGTGCCTGAACCGGTCAGGCCCTTCGGATGGTCACCAGTGCCGGACTCAGGCTGGTAGGTCACAGGGCCCAACCAGGGCCGGACCCAATCCCCCTCCGGGCAACGGGAGTCACCAACGGGGTGACTGGGGTACCCGCGGACGGGACCCCCCCCCGAGGGGAAGGGGGCAGCGCGGGGGGTAACAGGCGGGATAGCCGGGGTTCGGTCGCCGCTGTCCAGGGTCAGCGAGGACTTCGGGCCGCTGGCTCACCGCCTGTTACGGGCGGGTGTCAGATGGCACCTATGAGTGGCGCGAAGGCTGGGAGCCCACCACCTTCTGCGCCACCCTGCCCGTCGCTCTGGGAGGCGAACGGGATGCGAACAGTCGGATGTCGCCCCCATTCCTAGAGCGCCCCAGGTTGGATCCGCTCTCCCCCCTCCATCCACGGTGGCCACTGGGCACACCGTTCACAGTCCGGTATGGTCGGGTACCGGGAGAGCGAGGGGCCTATTATGCGGGTTGGGACCCCCTGATGTACATGCGGTCTGATATGCCACCGGTGGCATATCAGCAGCCGAGTTACCAGGCCGACGGGGGTCCCAGCGGGTTCGGATCCCGCGGAGGTTCCCGCTAGGGACACGCTGCCCACTTACAGGGTGCCGCCACTCCACAGACGGTCATGCTCCCCACCGCCTCGGTGATAGCGTGGAGTTCGGACGGCAAATCTTGTGTGGCACGAGCACTATTGGACTCGGGGGCCCAGGGGTGCTTAGTCTCGTGCAACCTTGTAAGACGGTTGGGCATTTCGGTAAGGGAGTATCCACATTCCATTCGGGGAATTGGGAACACGGAAGTCGGTTCCGTTAAGGGAGTATGTCGGATTACTCTCTCGTCACGGGTGGATTCATCGGTGAATCTGACGGTCACGGCATTAGTCATGCCTAATGTGATGGGTTCACACCCTCACGTACGGTTGTCGCCCTCGGTGCGACAGTTGGTCGCTGGGTTGTCACTGGCTGACCCGGAGTTCGATATTCCGGGCCCAGTAGACATTTTATTGGGTGTCGATGCCTTGGGATACCTGTTAGTGCCAGGTGTCCACGTGTTGCAGGCGACTGGTATGGTTTCGGTCAACACCAGACTGGGCCATGCGGTAATGGGTCCGGTCATGCCGGCTGCCCCACGCCTAGCGACTCGTAGTCCCTTATTCGGTTCTGTACTCTCGGAGGTGATACAGAAGTTTTGGGAGGTGGAGGAACCACCTACGGTCCGCCGGTTGGACCCGGTTGAAGAAGAGTGTGAACAGTTTTATCGGAACAATACTGGTCGCCTTCGGTCAGGTCGATTTCTCACACGTCTTCCATTTCGGAGTGATCGCCCGCCGCTGGGCAGTTCACACCATGCAGCCGAGACGCGGCTTCTGTCGATGGAACGACGCATGAAGCGTGACGGGATTTTCTGGCAGAAGTACGTCGACTTCATGCGGGAATACGAGTCGCTCGGCCACATGTCGGTTTCGGGTATCGACTGGAAGCGTGAAGACCACTGCTTCCTGCCCCATCACGCGGTCTTGAGGACCCCGGAGGGCAAAATACGGGTAGTGTTCGATGGATCGGCATCAACATCTAACGGCATGAACCTGAACCAGTGTTTGCATTCAGGGCCGAAGTTGAACCATGACATCGCGGATGTTATCACACGGTTCCGTCGACACAATGTTGTGTTTATAGCTGACATCCGGATGATGTTTAGACAGACGGTCATTCACCCTGACGATAGACGGTATCAGCTGATACTGTGGCGAGAGAGCCCAGATCAGCCCATCAGGGTGTACGAGCTGAACACCAACACGTACGGGCTACGGTCTAGTCCTTATTTGGCGATTCGCACTCTGCGGGAGTTAGCGGATCGAGAACGGTTAAATTTCCCTAGAGGAGCAGCGATCCTGGAGCAGGACCTCTACGTGGACGATATCTGTACCGGTGCAGATTCCGTAGAGGAGGCGCTCTCTCGACGGGATGAGCTAGTTGAGCTCTTACGGGGTGGAGGTTACGAGCTCCGGAAATGGATGTCGAACTCTCCAGAGTTACTGACTGGTCTTCCGGATGACTACCAGCAGGATCCCCACATTTTTGAAAATTTGGAAAACCCAAATATGTTGTCGGTATTAGGCGTCCAGTACCAGCCGGTGTCAGACATGTTTTCGTATCGGGTCGAGTTGGACACCCCGAAGGTCTGGACGAAACGGAACGTCCTTTCAACGGTGGCTAGGGCATTTGATCCAAACGGGTGGATCACCCCGGTAACATTTCAGCTCAAGTGTTTTATGCAGCAATTGTGGTCTGCTGAGCTGAACTGGGACGACCCGATCGGCGGGTCATTGAGCTCAGAGTGGGACTCGTTCTTTTCGACCCTCCCTGGCATCAATCGGATTTCACTGCCACGGAGGTTGGTCCCCACCAAACGATACACCGCCACCCTGCATGGGTTTTGCGATGCCTCGGAGAAGGGCTACGGAGCTGCGGTATATCTGCGTACGGTCGACTCCTCGGGGGAGATTGATGTGCGGTTGGTCATGGCCAAGAGCAAGGTTGCGCCGTTGCGCACTCGCCTGACCATTCCCAAGTTAGAGCTTTCGGGAGAGGCTCTCCTGACTCGTCTGCTCAACCACACGATGACGGTTCTTCGTGGGTCAATAGCGTTAGAAGATACGGTCTACGCTTGGACGGACAGCCAGATCGTGTTATGCTGGCTTCAGCCTTCAGGCTTCACTTCACAAGCTGGAGATTTTTGTGGCGAATCGGGTTTCGCAGATTTTGAATACGGAGGTTCCCTTAATCTGGAGACATGTTCCAGGGGAAATGAACCCAGCAGACTGTGCGTCTCGTGGGTATCACGCTCCGGAGTTGGTTGGACATCCCTTGTGGTGGGGTCCAAAATGGTTGACTCAAGCCGAATCGGATTGGCCAACGAGTCCACGCGTTACCACGGCGAACGGCGCCTTGACAGTCGGTGTCTGTACGACGCAACCAGAGCCGGAAGAGGAGTTCAGCCTGCTGGAACGGTACAGCTCGCTTGACAAGCTGGTCAATGTGACCGCCTGGATATGCCGATTTGCGCGGAATTGTCGGAATTCTGAGGCGCAACGAGTGCGGACACAGGTCCTGATACCACGGGAACGGAACCATGCGTTGTTCGCATTGGTACGGAACGTGCAGACGGTGCACTTTAAGTCCGAACTGGACATTCTGAGACGCGGACGCGTCCAACTGAAGGGAGCTGTGGTTCGGCTCAACCCGTTTATTGACCCTCAAGGATTGCTGAGGGTGGGAGGTCGGCTGCGGAATGCCAACCTGCCTTATGCGGCTCGCCACCCGTTGTTGCTCCCTAGGAAGGGGAAGTTGGTCGAACTGTTGATACAGGATCGACACATTCGGAATGGGCATATCGGATGCCACGCCTTGATGGCGTTTCTCCAGCGTGAGTTCTGGATTCTATCGGGAAGACGCTTAGTGCGGAGCGTCGTATTTCGGTGCCTGCCTTGTTATCGGGCCAAGGCGGCTACGATGCAGCCTCAGATGGGCGACTTGCCCTCGGATAGGGTTAACGAAATCCGGCCCTTTGCGGGTGTCGGAACGGATTTCGCGGGACCATTCATGGTCAAGTCTTCACAGCTACGGAACGCCAGATTAGTGAAGGCATACCTGTGCGTCTTCGTGTGCTTGGCCACGAAGGCAGTCCACTTGGAGGTGGTCAGTGACCTCACTACGGAGGCATTTATCGCTTGTCTGGATCGGTTCGTCTCACGAAGGGGCCTCCAGACATTAATCCGTTCGGACAACGGCACAAATTTTGTCGGAGCCAGGCGATATCTGCAAGAGGTCACTCAATTCCTGAACGGTAACCAGGATGCCATCGGTACGGCTTGCTCCCGACGAGGGATTGAATGGGTTTTCAGTCCGCCGGGATGTCCTCATTGGGGAGGAATTTTTGAGGCTGCGGTTAAATCGGCTAAGTCGCACCTGACGAGGATCATCGGTGAGACCTCTCTACGCTTTGAAGAGCTTGCGACGCTGTTCTGTAAAATTGAAATGACACTGAACTCGCGTCCGTTGTGCCCTCTCAGTTCGGATCCAAATGATTTGGAAGCGTTGACTCCGGGTCACTTCCTGATAGGTCAGCCCCTTAACGCCCTGCCAGAATACCCATTCGGTGATGTTAAGTTAAGTCGGTTAACTAGGTGGCAGATGTTGCAGCAGATGGCTCAAGATTTTTGGAAACGGTGGTCCCTTGAGTACTTGCACATCTTGCAGCAGCGCCTTAAGTGGACTGACCGGACGAGCCCCCCTCAAGTCGGTGATTTGGTGCTGATTAAGGATGCGAACCTGCCATCATTGAGATGGAGACGAGGACGGATCGTCAATTTGTACACGGGTCGGGATGGCACGCCTCGATCAGCAGAAGTCAAGGTGGGGGACTCGGTCCTCAAGAGAGCGGTCGCAACACTTTCTCGCCTTCCTATTGATTAGGGACAGGTTCGGGCCTGTCCGGGCGGGTGACTGTTTAATATTTATGCTTCGGAACGCACCGGTTTTTTGTTGCGCGGATCGACCGCGAGTAATCGGGACATCACTAAGCGGAAACGGACCGCAGCTGTCACTCGTACCAACGAGAGGAAAAAATTGGAGGTTATCTTTACTCTTTTCTCATCGGGAGAACAACATGTCTGCTCATGGCGTCGGGCCATTGATTGTATTTCGGTGTACCATTTACTAAATACAGGCGTCGGGCCTGGTCGGAGTGTTAATCATCTACATCGTCGGGAAATAAGTAGATTCGCGTCAGCGGTCAAGTGATCCTTGTGGATTGGACATCGTCGTATCGGTAGCGGCGACTCCACGTGACGGCAGGCAGCACGCCGGCGACAGCGTCGGCAGCGACGGCAAGATTCAATCCATATCCTATCCCAAAACGGTCTCCTTTTCCCGTATTCCTGTCTCGAATCGAGCTTTCGATTTCCTGTCTGCGGCGACAAAGGTCAGTAACAATCATTCAAATCACTTTTCTCTCACGTGCTGGCAGAAGCCCATCCCCTAAGGATTCCACGCCGTTCGGTAGGCGTGGAAATCAAACACCCAGAAATTTACCGTTTTCCAGTTATGGGACTTGAAAGTTTTTTTAATGAAAATGTCGCTTACAATTTCGTACCAATTTTCCTATTCTAGGTTATTCAGTGCAGTTTGTTTGTGGTTTTAGGTAAAAACAACTCTATTTCAAAACAAAAAAGACCCGACCACAACAAAAAATGCATAAAGGATTATGAGGAATACTAATATCACATGGTTACTTAATTATTTGACTTTATCGCTGTGTCACCAAAAAATACTAATAACTGTTTGTGCTCACAATACTGAAAATACTTACAGTTCTCTAGCTTTTCAAAATGGTATAATAACGGTACAAATAAAATGTTTATAATACTTGGAATAATAATGCGACAAAGATCAGGTAGCGGTCTTAAAGATGAGCGGTTCTTCAAACAAAGGGTAAGTAAGATATTGTTAATTAGCGACGAAATACCTGAGTATAGTTATTGTGGCATGAAATGATCTGTTATATGCCTAATGCAATATTTTGCTCTATCCCATTCGTTCTTGGAAAAACATGGCGATAAGCTATTGTTTTGGCGCCTATGAGTCAGCGACCCTAAAACTTTTTACAACTGCGGTTAACCACAAATAAACATCAAAACAAAGGCCAAGTCTGAAAACTGAAACATAACAGCTGATAAGAAAATAGGTTAATCATTTGAAATAATGCACAAATAAACTAGTGCGCTCAAGTGCCCCTTCGCCCCTTGTGGTGTGCGTCCACAGTCCCCTCTGAGGGCGATGATCGGGATCTACAATTGCTACGTGAGATCCCGCCTCACCTACGCGGCCCCGATATGGTACGCCCTGTGCTCGGAGACGAACACACGGAGACTCCGAGCCCAAGAGAACCTCTCTCTGCGTACCACCGTCGGCGCCCTCCGCTACGTGAGGAACGCAACGATACAGAGGGACCTAAGATGGGAATCTGTGTACCAGTTTGTCCAGAGGCTGACGCAGGGCAAGTTCGCGCTTGCGGATGCGTCAAACCACCCGCACATCCGCGAACTAGCACCGTAAAATGCGCGCCCGCCCGACCGCCGCCATGTGCCACGCCACCAGGTACGGTTGCCTAGACAGCGATCGCCCAAAGGAGCACCTCTAGTGAGAAGACCACCACCGCCCGTGAGGGCGCCCCGATGACCTATTCACAGGAGTGGACAGAGGCGCTTCCTCAGGAAGAGATTCGATGATCTGACCCTGACTCCCCACGCCACAGAAAAGGTGTGTGAGAAGAATACTAGACTCGACTCGTGGTGTGCGTACCATACATACCTACCTCCCTGAGTCATTTTCTTTCATCGCGACTTGGCATGTATTGTAGACTTTTAAATTTACTCTTGAACTCTGACTTGGCTTTGTAACTCGAACTTCGACTTTCTTGTGATTCGGATTGTATATAAAGATTTTGGCTCTCGATGTCGGTATTTTCAAATGAAGAATATTCTGATATTCTTATGTGTCACGGGTTTTGTTGAGGGAAATTGCAACGTTTCTGAGTTCGATGGTGCTTGTCGACGACTAAGACAAACCGACTCGGTTCAAAGACTAAATAGGGATTTGGGAAGACCACGTGTGTATGACGTCAACATAGAGGAAGAAATACAAAGAGGTTTCCAAGAGGGTCCCACGACATCTACAAGTGTTATTGCTTAAAAACTTGGCATCTCACAGTAGAAAACATGGATCTCCATGCAAACTGGAAACTACCCTTTAAATACTACAACTATACGTCACTTCATGTGATTCAAGAAGATGACCGCATTAGACGTATGGATTTCTGTCGATTTATGTTAAATACAGATGCCGAAGAGCCGTACATTTTTTAAATAATTTTATGGACATATGAATCTTAATAACCTAAAGCTTCTAAAGAGCTACGCAATCCAAATAAGAAGAGATTGAAAGGGTCCCAGCGAAGATTTAGTGTGAACATCTGGATGGGAATTATTAACAATTTAATCTGTTTTTTGCCTCAAAGTTTGAACATTACTAGACATTTTTAACATTATTTAAGGAATTACATGATTTACGGCACACCCTCTGAGAGACATGTGGTTTCAACATGATGGCAGACTGAATACTACGTTTGTAGAATTCGGTCAAATTTACTCCTCACAATTGGCAATCTCTTCATATCGGCGTTAAAAATTACCCATAATTTGTGTGCCCACGATAGTCCAACGCCGCAGTTATGGGGTAATAAAGGTTTCCTCACGACGTATTCCATCACCTTTCGAAGGTCAGTATAATACCGAAGATAAATAACTTGGTCATGGTCAGCATCGGGATTTGAACTTGCATAGATCCTGCGTAAGAAGCAAACGTGAAAATCACTACTAGATCACAGAGCTCTTGACGGACGACTTTATTCCAGTTTTTTACAAAGTTGGGAAGAAACTTCGTTTTTAGACCAAACGCATATTTTACAATTTGTTAAAAACTTTTAACTTTTCGCTAGAATGTTTACGTTTAGTACGGCCAGCTATCTACATGTCAGCGAGGTCAGCAGACGGGTCTTTTCGTATTTTCACTCCCTCAGGCGTCTGCAGTACTTCTTGCCACGGCAGACCAAAATCACCCTTGCTCAGTCCCTTCTCCTGCCGCTAATCGACTACGCCGATGTCTGTTTTGCGAGCGCGAACGAAGATCTACTGAACAAAATCGAACGACTTGAGAATCTCGGGATTCGGTTTATCTTCGGGATGCGAAGATTCAACCATGTTTCTCAATATCACAAAGAGTTGGGGTGGCTTCCGATTCGTCATCGCCAAGTCTCTATAAGAGTCTCGGCGACGATTCTTTCTTATCTTTTCAATATATTGAAAAATCCGCGCTGCCCCAGCTACCTTCGAGACCGCTTTGAGTATCTCTTTTCAGGAGATCGGCACGGGAGATCCCACACGGTCTCACTCCACCCACTCCAAGGCATAACACCTCCGCATATGATGAGCACTCCTTCAGGTTGCAGGCGGTCCGACTGTTAAACGCACTTCCTTGTACGATAAGAGAAAGTCCCACTCTTTTCGCTTTCAAAAAACCGCGTAAAAGAGTACTCCTCTCTCTTTTGTGATAGTTGTATTATGTATATTATTATTATATGTAAACTATATGTACAGGTTTGTGAATGTAAAGGTACTTATTTAGTAGTTTGGTATATACGAGTATATTATTTTCCGTATTTAATAGATATTTAATTTACTTATATTTATTTTATTAAAGGTTAGCTATTGTGCACTGCCTACCCTTTAATGATACATTTCCTTTATTGCCAAGGTTTGCTGGAAGAAACCTCTTTTTAGAGATAAGCTTTTTAAATAACTGCGCTGGATAAAGAATTATGAATTATGAACCCTCCTTTTGGCTTTGCAGCCGGGTAACAAGGGGGCAGGATATTTGACTTACTTATGTGATACAGCACGAGTGAGTCGTCCATTTCACCATTGTACCTCTGAAAGGCTTGGTTGGTGGGCGCGAAGAGCGTCATCTGCCGGTACTGAAGGCTCGTGTTCGCCACCACGTTCCGCTCCAATAAGGCAAGGAACTGAAACAGAATTGCACAAGATGTATCAGAAAGGTGTAGTTAAATTTTGAGGGGTCGATTGACTGTTCATCAAAGTGTCTGCAAAATAATTCACTAAGTTAAAAACTTGCAAAGCCGACTTTAAGTTCAAGCCCTATTTCTTCCTCCCCGGTCGGTATGCCAATAAAGTAAGTGTGTATGAAAAGTCCTCATCAAAATTTTTGCAGCACGGAACTACAAACCAAAATGTCATTTGTGTATGTGTATATTTTTGTATTTGTTGATTTTTTCAAAAAGCGCTAAATCAATTTGTCGAAATTTGTATGGGACCACCTCTGAAGTATGTTCTATCAATCAAAATAAGAATCATCAAAATCGGTTCATAATTGTCGGAGTAACCGCGTAACAAACACAAAAAAAACAGACGAATTGAGAACCTCTTCCTTTTTGAAGTCGGTTGAAAAGACAAATTTACCTTACAGAATCGAATACTGAGTCAGTACTATAGGTACAAGGGCCTTTTACTGGGTCTCTGGGTCCTACCAAAATGGATGTGTGAACCCTTTTAAAGTAATGTCGTCATTAGCATTGATGAGTAGGATGAATGAGGCGAGGAGGGCAACAAAAAAGGGGTAGACAGCAAAATCTAAATATATTTTTTCAATTATCATCTTATTCGGCATGCTATTTACTGTATATCTTAATTCATGATTGTTTGTTAATTTTCATACGTACAAACCTGCAATTAATAAGTAGGTCTTACTTTGACATAGAATTTTTCAGACGTCACATAGTGTAATTGATCAGAATCGGCCATGCATTTTTCTGATATATATTTTTATTTTGAAAATATAGACTAAGAAACTAATTTTAATATTTTTGAGTTTTATTCATTGCGTCTATATAAATGACCCCAGAATCCAGACTGTCCATATCAGCAGCTCAAGAAGAAGGAGATTTATAATAATAATAATACCTTGGACACTATTTACACACATTGATCTAGCCCCAAACTAGGATTCCTGTATCTTGGGTACTAGACAACGATACACATACTTATTTAGATAAATATTATACTTAGATAGATAAACATCCATGACTAGGGTACAAACATCCGTTCTCGTCAACAAATATTTGCCCCCACCGGGCTCGGACCCGGGACCCTTGGCTTCGTAGGCAGGGTCACTGCCGACTGGGCCATTCGGGTCGTCAGATATGGGGAGGGAATTCGGCTGAATCAACAGTAACCGGTGTTCAAACACTAGGAATTGGGTAAAATAGTCTCAAAGAGGACCAATTATGCACCCGCGTTAAGCCGGCGTCCCACCTCATCATTTATCTATCTACCCGTGGTACTACCGGTGGTACTTCTGGTAGTATCAATGATGAGTCAGCTTTGGTCACCTGCACAAATTTTGTGTATAATATTTGTAGTAGGTATATATTTTGTAGAAATAAAACCATACATATTCTTGGAAAATTATTGTATTTTTACTTTAACATCCTGCAAATTTATCAGCCCACAAGCAATCATTACAATTTGTTCCGTGTTTGTAATATTCTGCGTTCACTTGACGACCCATTCTTCTTGCAGACGTTCTAGAATTGGTTCGAATAATAAATCCGGGTTATCACTGCTGTTTGAACACGATGGGAAAACAATGAGTTTTTTTTATTATATCACAACAATAATCAATAATTTCATTTTAGCCAGGTTAGGACTGACGTGTGTGACGTGAAGTGATGTTTGTTTGACAGTTGACATCACTCATATACTTGGCACTCTTTGGTTGACTCGACTGCCACTTTTTTTGTGGTAGGCAAAGAAATGTATTCTATTACGTCTCTTGACTACGTGACGTCAGGTTTACTTTTGTGGGTAAAATTTTAGCTTGGTTTTTTAACAAGACGCAATGAATAAAACCCAAAAGTATTTAAATGAGTTTCTTATAATGTTTCTTGGAATATTTTCAAAATAAAATTTTGCATGCAAAATGCTTGGCCAATTGGTGGAGCCAAACAACAACAAAAGGATATGTATTATGTCCGAATTTGGATTCGAACCCTTAAATTGCGAACGCATATCAAACCAATTGTGCCACCACAACCGCCGCGAAATCTACGATCATTTTTGTTTGTTATATAGTGTTGGTGTCAAAACACATCCCTTCTATGGGGAGCCCCTTTAATTTATAAAATATCGTATAGTTCGTTATTTGTGGCTGTAGCGGCAAAGAAATACAAGACATTCATTGAATATTTCAACTCTCCACCTGTTTCGGTTCATCAGGTAGAGCCCGCTGACAGACAGACCGAAATACAGACAGACCGAAATACAGACAGACACAGCGGAGGCATAGTAGAAACGAGGCATAGTAGAAACGAATTTTAAGGGAGTATAGTTCATAAAGGCTTGTGTTTAAACGATTACCAAAAACGCACCTATTTTACTACCAATAAATTCGAAATGACTGCCAGAATGGATAAATGTCCACTAAATTGTGTTTGGATAAATGATCACCAAACTTCTTTTTATGTTTTAAATATTTTTTGTTGTTCGTACATATCCAACCTAACACGAGGGATAAAGGGGGCTTCGCTTCGCTCACCCCCTTTACCCTTCACCTAAGCTACCGCAGTATTTTGCCATGATATTTTTTGCAACTTTTGGTGTTCATTTATTCATTTTGGGTAGGAAAAAAAATTTTGGTAATCATAGTATTTGTTGCCGTTCATAAATGATGCTCCTTTGGAAACTAGCGGTAATCGCGCATCGGGAATAATCAGGCGGATTAAGCAACGTCTGAATGAGATTACTAAAAAAGAGTTGGTCTGATCGAACCAGTTTCATGGTAAAATTATAGAATAATGTCCATAACGATCCCGACCTAACAATTTGGCTACTCCTTTCTGTTAAACACAGTTATATATACATATTAAATGCGCGGATTACGGGCATGCCCATATATTATAACCACGTTTCGCAAGTGATAAAAATAGCTCCTCGTTTTCCTATCAATTTGTCACAAATAGAACCTGAACTTGCTGTGTACGAGTATAATGCATGTTGCTGAATACCGTGAATTCAACACAAACGGCCTTACTAATAATAAAAGTTATTCACTGTTTAACTTATACAGTTATCCTTTTCATACGTCGAGTAAATGTCAAAGCAAGACAAAACACCGTATATGTTATACTGTGGATAACTTCTTTTATAAGGCCGAAAGTGTTTTCAGCGCCATCTGGAATTACCGACTCAGTCAGCAGGTATCATCCATAATTGTTCTTTGCATTGCTCACAAAGACTATCTGCCTAATTAATCCTGTTGGCGAGCTTAATGGTAAGTTATTGCTCGTATTTAGCACAAACGGAGCATGCTCGATCGGCGAACAACTCTCGTAGCCGGTAGTAAATTGTTTGGTTGAGGATTTGGAAGTATCGCTTTGCATTTGCATTGCAGCAAGCAGTGTATTGCGATTCGTTAGCGTATTCGTTTTCGACAAATGAATTTTCGTCGACAACATTATTACTAGCGTTGTTCTCGTTATTAAGCGGCGAACCTATTTTTGCGGATATAACGAAAATTTTGTAAACTGGAAGTCGGCTCTACTGGCACCAGGACCCAAGCCCTCCCTTCAGTTTGCTGTCATCCGCCTATAGCACACGTGAAAAAAAAGAAACAAATTCAAATAAGAGAGATAGGCTTTTAGTTTAGTTTTAGGCGACTAAATATGTAATTTGTGTGAATCAAATATGATTCTAGTTAGTTATAAAATATCAATAGTGAGTGAAATGCATCTTATTTAGGTCACCATACTTTAATATATATTTAAATGCGGATGTGTAAAGTGCAGCCAATATTATATCTATTGCAATATCAGTGGTTTCCTGTTCAATACTGAGTACCAACTACCAAACGTGTGATTTCGATTCAATAACAATAGTTATTTATAAGTCAATTATTTTATTTTGCTGATCTAGACTATCGGCATTTCCTTTTTCATAGCTTTTACTCCAATGCAATGCCATGTATAGATACTGTCCCTGTACATTTTGTCATACCTAACATCACCCGCACGCCTGGTTGACTGCAGGCAGGGGGCATTGACTCGTTAGATACATTGTTCATCCGATCCAAAATGTTTACACCGAGGTTGCTGAAAATAAAGTTTAGACCACTAGGATCCACTAGGAGGTTCTACAATTGGAAGAGGTTAAAATATTTTCATCTCTTACAGCCTTCACTCGTATACTTTTAGCAAGTGCTGTAAAAAACTAGCATATTCCAACTAAAACATTTTCATTGATTCGATGATATAGAAAATAATGTCATAGTAAATAATATTTTATTAAATCCAAAAACCATTTTTTGGTAGTGAGCATGAATCTTGGTTTCACAGGACATAAGGTGTGCTGTTATCAGTGGGTCTTAGTGGAATTGGTGGACCCATCTGCTACTGTGAATGAGACGAGTAGCGACACTACTGTGAAATTTTAACGAGGACACGTTCGGTGGTATCGGCGTGCAATTTTAATCCTTTCACACGACAGCTCGAAAATTTCTGTGGTTTATATACAAATATTCTTCTCCATTTTTATGCTTACGTGGCTGAATCATGTGGCCCAAAGGGTTCTAATTAAGTAAAGGCAAGGAGCCTCAATTGTTTGTTCCGGTCCCTGCAGTTACTTAGATTTAGGTATACAGAACGAACTTATTTATTTGTCCATTAGTTATTAACATATATGATTGCAAATAAATAAACAAAAAATGTAGTATGTACAAAGTTATTGCAAATAAGTTTTCCAAAACTAAACTTAACACATAGATGTCCATTGGCTCCAAGAAAAAGCGATTAATTTCCCAACGCCTCCAAAAGCTATCAAGTAGAGTCAGTCACCTACAGCACACTATCAGACTTCACACTAATATTATAAATGTGAATTGTATGTTTGTATGTTAGTGCATCAATCACGCTAAAACCGCTGAACGGATTTGAATGAAATTTTGCACACAGATAGTTTATGATGCTAGATTAATAAATAGGATACTTTTTATGACGTCGCTGTTTCTGGTTCCCACCTTTTCACTGGTTCCGACAGCACCAGAAGGAGGGTACTGTTTTCTCGGTTGGTGATAATTCTTAGGTACACGCTGCCATCCCCCAAGGGAAATGGCGTGTCGATATGTAGATATGTACATACTTGTATAATTACTTAATATGCATCAACTGTCTTCAACTAGGATCCCAAGAGCAAAGATAAAGTAAATGTTTCGTTAAACCAGGAACTAATCCAATTAGAAACTTCACCATGAGAATCTCTTTAGTACTGCATAAGTAAGCAGTAATGCCGCAAATTTAGTCATACTATACCACTGGGTATTAAATTATGTAGAGTTAGAACAAGTAATACTTGCTACTAAGTAGCTATGTGTATAAATATACAAATATACACATAGCTGCTTAGTAGTACATATAGGCAGTACATTTTATGCCAAGCAATTATATTAAAACTATAATTATTTAACATGTAATTTAAGAGGAATATGTAGGTACTTCAATTTAACATAAGATACGTGGAATAAAAGAATATACACCATACAACCGATAACAATAAAATTACTACCTACTTATATTAGGGGAATAATAAAATGAGCAAATAAAAACCGTAGAGCAAATGACCATGAACAGCGGATATCCTGATATAAGTGAATAAAATTGCGCCACATAATTAATGTTTTGTGCGAAAAAATACTGAATGGTTTAGCTAATGTAACGCTTATCTAATATATTATTTATAAAGACTGTCTGGGCAAAGTTGTGGGTCAGAGACTCAGGGTTGGTCAAGGATAAAGCGGGTGAGCGAAACGAGGCCCCCTTTACAGATCCCAGCATACTTATTGACCACCACTGCGCAAGCGATATAAAGGAGTTTTTGGTTGTGAGTGAATCTATATCCTATAAGTAGATAGATAGATAATTCATTTTTTCATTGTTCGGTACAAACACAAAAACATTATTGGTTATTAACATATTACAAACCACACAAAATTAATTATGGCAAAAAACATCAAAGAAATTAAATAATACAATGAAAATAATTATAATTAACACAGCATAAATATGGAAAGTCAGGATCACTATGTGGCACCGTGACTGTACCGCGACAATGAAATGGTACCCTGACTCAGCAATGTCACAGACGAATCTGTGACGCTGATATTCTGCCAGAGCCAAAGCGGACGAGACAGCAATAGGCTTATTGTACACAATAAGTACACAAAATACACAAATTATTACAGCAAATAAATAAAATTAAAAAATAAAATAAAATATTAAAATCTACTAATATGGAATTGAATTAATTATTGCAATTGAATTTGAATTTAAATTGAATTAATAATGCATAGAATAGTATCGGAATTGTGTGATTTAAATAAGATGAAATTTCAGAATTGTATAATATGAATAGAAAAAGGATAATATAATGTCAATGGTTATGTCGTATGGTAGTCAAAATAAAAAAGAATGAATTTTGTGAGCACTTCTGCACTTCTGAAACCAGCCTTACTATTTAGCAATCGAAGGGGTAAGTAAAGTCAAGTAAGGTTGAACGTGTAAGAACAAAAAACAACGCTCATTTTTTTTTTGTATTTTTAGGGTTTGAAGTTGCTGTATTGCAGATTTCTAGTCGCGCAATTCAGTATTTTTTGAGGCATAACCATATTAGTCGCGCTCCGTTTGTCGCGCAATTTTCTAATTTTGTCATGCAAATCCCTTAACTTGTAAAGTTTTCAAAAGCCTTTATTTTGTTGCGCTACTCTACATATACCAATAAGTTAGGTACAGTAAGAAACGGAATTACATATAAGAAATGTTAGAAATAAGTATCGGTAAAGGTACAAGTACAAGCGATGGAGCATAGTATAACTGGTGTTAGACTGACCGACCATGTTGGGAACACGACACTGCGCTCCATCACCAGGATTGCTGACGTTGTCGCAAAGTCCGCCAGGCTGAAGTATGACTGGGCCGGTCACATTTGCCGCACGCACCCCCACAAGTGGTCCAAACTTACAACAGAATCGGTGTCCACCGATGGTCACCGGCGTAGAGGCAGGCCGAGACGTCGATGGCGGGACGACCTGGACAGGTTTATGGCGGACTGGGCTGGGGCGGCACAGGATAGGGAGGAGTGGTCTGAGATTGTGAAGGCCTTTGCCCAGTAGTGGGACACAACCCAGGCTACATAAAGAAATAGGTATAAGGGGTAGGTAAGTCATTTAAGAATCTCACACATTTTATAGGTATATACAGCTCCAGCACCCTTATTCTGAAACGCAAATCGGCCGAAAACTGTGTATATTTGTCAGTTTTTCTATACACTGAACGTCAAATTGACACTATCTGCGTTGGATTTGGCGTGGAATTACAGAATAAGGGGCGGACAGAAAGTTGCTACAATACAATAAATAGTACAAGATATCCCCCTGAGACTATGACAGGAATTTTTTGTTTACGAAGGCCTTGAATTGACTGGAGCCATTTTGACGGGATCTAGCGTTGGAATAGGGACCTTCCGACGGAATAAACAAGAACGATTTTAAGTTTATTGCTTACTATAATGATATTTTGTAGTTCCGTGGTTTTTTCCTTTCGACATTTTCTTTCCATACAAAGAGAAAGATGGAGTTGGAGATCGCACTTTGAGATCGACTTCATTCCCTTCAACTTATACCCTAATTGCTGGGGTAAATTATTTTTTCCTGAGTATTATCTCAAAATGATATCTTAAAAATGTTACGAGCTATTTACTAGTATTACTAGCTTACTAGTACCTAAATACTTTATATTGAGAAAAATATTTACCTATCGAAATACGAGGCTTAACCCTTTAAGTGGCAGCAGAAAAATATACTTTGTAGATGGACATGATTTTTATACCATTTTGTTCGTTGACAAACCAAATGTAAAAGTAAAATGCACCAACTAGTAGGTAGTTTAAATATTAATGTGTCAAATTTTTTGTCACACACATATATCTCGCGCCACAAATTAAGAGCGCTGGGCGACGTTGGCGGGAATGACTGCGCATATGTATAGGTATTGAAAAGTGACTACTGCGCATTCAATGCCACCGCTCATAACTCGTGGCGCGAAGTATACTTATCGTAAAGCAATATTCTATCTACGTTATCCAGTTTTTCATTCCATTTAGAATTAATGAACATCACTATCAAACTATAGATGGCAACATTCATCCAAAAAGTGACGTTTGAAGTTATCAGTTCGCTTCGTTATTTGAGCATTTAGTGTATGCTTATCCTTTGTCTCGAAATGACTTGAATTGTTTATCTAATCGCATAAGATGTTTGGCTGTACTTATGGCTAAAATAGCTAGATGAAAGATTACGGAAATGAACGAAAATAACTAAAGCCAAATAAAATCATCGAATGGAAATCAAACATGAATTCCAGTTGATAGTGCGAAATGCAAATACATCGATCGGTTATTTAATAATATATGCAAAATACCGAAAATTAATTTTCAGTCAGAATTCAAATGAATGTTTGTTATTCATGGAATCGCCAACAAATTGGTCGCATCCGTGCATAAGTGCTCAGTGAGTAAATAAAATAATGACGAAGTGAGGCTTTTTCTTAATTTTCTTTTGAGAGGACAGGAATTTTGCAGTGACCGTAAAAATCCTGCTTCACGGTTGGCATACGGCGTCACACGGAAGGCACATCCATGAGAGCTATTGACATTATAAATGGGCTTGTGTTTAAACGATTACCAAAAAATTCGAAAATTTACTATCAATAAATTCGAAATGACTGCCAAAATGGATGAATGTCCACAAAATTGTGTTTGGATAAATGATCACCAACCTTCTTTTTATGTTTTGTGTACTTAAGTTTATGTTTTTGTTATATCCTTCGACTGTCAGGGTTCGACGAGGACAAGATAATAAAGACTTCGTAGAATTTTAAGGAGTTTTATTTCCCTACAAACTATCTAGTCTATAACACGTTTTCGTTAGAAGGAAAAAGTCTACTGGGGACGCGACTTGAGATACGAAGGTAAGTTACGATCGCGAGTATAGGGAGCGACTGCTACTCAGAGTGGTTGGTGCTTCTCTCTGACGAAAGGGCCTGTGCGTACAGTTTATATAAGCAACAGATAACGATGTTTTTCGGGGGAGAACAATGGGGTCTTTCAGGACGTAGTTTAGGCTACGTGATAGGGGACATCAAAGCAGAATTTGGGTATCATGTTCATGACCCGAGATTTCCTTATTGGTCTTGTACAAAGAGACTTCTATTCTACATTGTAGTAATCACTATTCTAACTCTTATCAAATTCAAATATTAATTGGTCGGTGCGGCTTTATAAAAGGAGTGATAATAGCATACTATGTTGCTAACAAAGGGTCTTTGAGAGCTTGAATGAGCGCGTGATATTCTACATTGTAGTAATCAGTATTCTAACTCTTATCAAATTCAAATATTAATTGATCGGTGCGGCTTTATAAAAGGAGTGACAATAGCATACTATGTTGCTAACAAAGGGTCTTTGAGAGCTTGAATGAGCGCGTGATATTCTACATTGTAGTAATCAGTATTCTAACTCTTATCAAATTCAAATATTAATTGATCGGTGCGGCTTTATAAAAGGAGTGACAATAGCATACTATGTTGCTAACAAAGGGTCTTTGAGAGCTTGAATGAGCGCGTGATAAGAACACGGCACGTGTAAGTGCGTAAGTATTAGGGTTGAGACATAATGTTAGGGCTGGTATATAACACCTCCCAGGCGAGAACTAAACAATAGCTAAAAGGGTTTGTTTAGTCAATTCCTTTTCCTTCTTTACAAAAGTATAAATCTTAAATAAAAAATTAAAGTAGAGTAAATTAAACAGTAAACAGTAACAGTATTATCAAACAGTATTAAAGTAAATGGTAGATGAACTAGTCTAAAAGATTACACAAGAAAAATAGTTGATTATACAAAGTTATACAATTATAGCTTATAATTATAAGTTAAGTTTTTTACTAATATTTACCCTAAAATTGGGGTAGTGAAAAACAATAATATTAAATCCTTTAATTGATTAGTCTAAAATCTCTAAGGGTGAGTAAAAGAATCTCATTTTCAATATTATATTTTCTTATTCTAGTCATAATCTAGTCAATTTATTCTAGTGTAAATGAGGTGAGATTAAAATCTAAGTGAAGTTATTACATAAATTAACCTTATACACAATGAATTTAATGTCTCGGTTTAGTTAATTAGTCATGTTATACGTATATTTGGCCTTTGATTCCATACTAGGAGTTCTTTTAACTATTAATGGTGAAGGTTTTGGAGTATCTTCGTCATCTGATATTAAATCTGAACGGTTAACTCTATGGAATTCTACTGCTGGTTCAATACGGTTGTTAGTTCTCCTAGTGTTGCATTGATTAAATATTTGGACACAACAACATCCTCTTCCATCTCCGGGATTATGTGAGGATCGTAATAAATTAAAGAGTTGGAAAATCTTGCAGAACCTCCATAAAAGGTAAAACAATACAAAGGCACATATCGTGTAAAGTAAGTATGGTATATGAACTCCAGATTTGAAATTGAATTTAGAGTTTTGCTCTTGTTGAGTAGTAATTTGTTCTTCTATTGAATGCAACTTTACAGAAGCTAGATTTAGATCATCCAGTTGGATGTTACCTATATTGTTTGGGGTAAAAAGGTGTTGAGTCTTATTTAATTTTAGATCATTACAACATTCGTCCAGTACTAAGTCAATGTTAATATCTGGCGAAGTATAATTGGTGATGATGTCACCTGTAGCCATTAATTGAATAAGATTTGCATATGCTTTGCAATCTTTATCTAAGCTCAGTATTCCAGTATTAGTTAAGCTAAAATCTGTTATTTGTTTCGGTGGGCAATCTACGGTTAATTTCGTAGGATTGGAATAGATATAAATCCATCTATTATTTGTTAGTTTTTGCCAAATTTCAACTTCTCCATACATAAATTTGGTAATACATTCTTTTGGCAGAGAATCTAAGATTTTAGTTAAAAATTGAGATTCGCAAGAAGGGTTAGAGTGAGAAGAATATTCATTTATTCCATCACATATAAAATGTTCTGGGGAAAGCTTTTTACATTGTTCTAGATAGTTAAATTGGGCATAAGATTGTCTGTTGGTGGTAATAGCCAAATATCTTTTAGAAGGTTGTACTAGGGCGAAAGTTAAATCCTTGAATTTATAAGGAACAGGTAATGGATAAACATGGTATAATTCAAATTCCTGTGGTGTTACTAGAGGTATATTGAGGATGAAGATTAATTTAGAATTTACATAGAACACATTAAGAGGGGATATATCGATTAAAAGGTGAATATCTTCTACCGTAAGGGTCAAAGGAAATTGTTTTCCTGTTTTCAGTGATTTTAGATTAGTGGTCAATTCAGTATAAATCTGAGTAGGGGAAATTATTTTGGGATGCAGAACATTTTGTTTTGCAAATAGTATAGCTTCTACAATCGTATTTACTTCTGTTGTTAAGTCCTCTATCATTCCGTCAATAACGCCAAAATGCGTATTCATGATCGATCTAATATCAGTTATGGACAGGTTAGTATTCAGGTCGTTAACGAATTTTTTCATAGTTAAAAAGTTCTGATTTAAAGCTTTCTCGTTTGAATTGAGTTTGGATATGGTATTATTAAAATTTGTTATGGCGGATTGAGTCACTTGTACTTGACTTTTCATAATTCTGTACAATTCTTTGTCATCTTCTACTACCTTGTTAATGACATTGTCATAGTAAACTGCATCGTCTGAATCCATCGTTCCGAAGACTGTTTTAAGAACAGTTCCTATTCCATCAAACCATCCACGTCGGCTTCTACGATGTGTCCCAGTTAGATGGGCTAACGATTCAAATGACTCTGTTACCTTCAGTAGGTTTTTCTGACTGGTTTTCAATTTACGAGTGCAGATTTTAAAGCTTCCGCTATACTCTTCTAAGTCATTACAATGTACTTTAGTATATTTACATTGTGTTTGTAAGAATCCAATGGACTTGGGTATATTGTCAATGCTCTTGAACGTTACTAATTTCCAATCGTCTACATGAGTCTTCATTGCTCCGATTCTGTCGAAGTATAGTCCGGGGCTTTTGTTTATAGGTTTTATTTCAACCGATTTCGCGAGCGCAAGGAGTAACCTGAAATCACACGTTTTTCTTTAGGTTTTGATGTCGGTTTCATTCTATTAAAATGGACTTTAGTAAATTTTCCGTTCTGTCCTCTGATGGTAGCATTGTTTATATTCTTATTGATTGAAATTATTTCATATGGGCCTTTCCAAATGGATTTAAGTTTATTTGTTGATATTGAGGATAGTAAAACATAATCTCCTATTTTATAATTAGGTACTTTTATTTTGGTATCATATCTGAGTTTTGATTTTTCTTTGTTACCTATCAAATTTTCTCGAGCAATTTTCTGAATTTTATTTAATTTGTATTTAAGGTTGTTGACATAAGTATCATAATCGTTTTCGTTTTCCTTTTCAACAACTGAAGTTGGTAATGTGGGTTTTTGTCCAAATACTAATTCATGAGGGGTGAAGTTACTACTTGAATGTGTGCTGGTGTTATAGCAGAACATAGCTAAGGGTACGTATTTGTCCCAATCGTTCTGATCTTCGTTAACATACTGTTTAAGGTAGTCTTTAAGAGTTGCATGACTCCTTTCTAAAGCACCATTAGTTTGTGGATGATATGCTGTTGAATTTAATTGTTTGATCTTAAAAGCTCTTGCTAATTCTTTCATTGTTTTTGACATGAATTCAGAACCTTGGTCTGTAAGAATGGATTTTGGTAATCCGAAGTATGAGATAAACAATGTTAATTTTTCTGCGACCGTTTCAGCATCATGGTTCTGTATGCAGAAGGCTTGAGAGAATTTAGTTAAGTCATCTTGGATGGTAAGTATGAACCTATTTCCGTCTTCAGTGACAGGTAAGGGTCCCACTATATCCATTGCTACTCTTTCAAATGCAGCTACAGAAGTCGTCGTAATAATCATAGGGGGTTTATTTTTCTTCCGAACAGTTTTGTTCAATTGACATGATTTACAGTTATTTACAAAATCGATTATGTCCTTCTTCATATTGGGCCAGGTGTGTTTAGATTTGATTCTAAGGTACATCTTAACAATGCCGTTATGTCCAGAAGCAGTACCATTATGGTTTTCTTTAAGTATGGTAGGGATAAGCGAGATATCTGGTGTGGTAATTTTGTTATGGCATAGTCTGATCTTAATTTTCAAGTTTCTGAATAAGAAGAAAATTATTTGTCTTACTTTGTCAATGTGGAAAGAGCTATAAGCATCTTTAAAGTTTGGTAAAAAGATTGATTTGACTTTATTTTTTATCAATTCGTTTCGTAAGTTTCTTAATGTCAAGAATAATTCTTTCAAAGAAATCTTATCATAATGGTTTTGTTTAGCAATACAATGATATATTGTTTGATTTTCCGTTTCGGATACTAATATTTGGTAAAGTTCCTTTTTCGATGACATCAACTGGTCAATATTTGGGCTTAAATTAAATGCTTCGATTGCATATAAATTTTCTTCGTCCAATGTAATATTTGTTAAGTAAGCAATATGATCGTGTTTTTTATTAAATAATAATTCATCTATCTCGAGGAAGTCTTCAATAACAAATTCTTGCTGAGAATCTAGGAATGTTTGTAAGTCGTTATAGGTTTCCATATTCGATGTTTCAAGTGAAGTGATAGTATTAATTGCTATACGCGATAGACAATCAACATTTGAATTTATTTTCCCGGCTTTGTGGATTATTTCATACTCATATTCTTCGAGTTGAAGTCTCCAGCGAATTAATTTACTTCCTGGGTCTTTAACGTTGAACAACCAGGTAAGTGGTCTATGATCAGTAACAATCTTAAATTTTCTTCCGTATAAGTATGGGCGGAAATGCTGTACAGCCCATTTAATGGCTAGTAGTTCCTTTTCCGTCGTGTTATAGTTTCCTTCGGCACTATTTAAAGTTCTAGAAGCATAAGCTATTGGCAGGTCCTTTCCTATCTCTCCTTGACTAAGTATTGCTCCAATGGCAAAATTGCTTGCGTCCGTGGTTAAAACAAATTCTTTTGAAAAGTCTGGATATTTAAGTATCTGTGGTGAGATTAGCAATTTTCTAAGGGTATCAAATGATTCTTGTTGCTCATTTGTCCAAATAAAAGGTTTATCCTTTTTTAATAGCCTTGTTAGGGGTTTAGTAAGTTTAGAGAAGTTCTCTATGAATCTACGGTAGTATCCAACTAAACCTAGAAATGATTTTATATCCTTTTGTTTCTTAGGTACTGGAAATTGCTCTATTGTTTTTGTTTTTTCTGGATCTGGCAATACGCCTTCGTTAGTGATAACGTGACCTAAATAGGCTACTTCTTTTCGCATGAACTCGCACTTGTCAGGTTGCAGTTTAAGATTGTTTTCTTGCAATCTTTTGAAAACTGATTCAAGCTTGAGGGTGTGATCCTCAACGGAATTCGCGTAGATTACTATGTCATCTAGATAAACAAAGCAGTATAATCCGTGTATTCCACTTAGAACTGTGTTCATAAGTCTTTGGAATGTTGCTGGTGCATTCTTTAATCCGAAAGGCATCCTTACGTATTCGTAAAGACCTTGTGGGGTTGAAAATGCAGTTTTAGGGATATCTTCTTGATCTAATTTAATTTGATGGAACCCATTCGCTAAATCGAGGGTTGTAAAATATTTAGAGTGTCCTAACTGATCTAGTATATCAGTGATGTTAGGGAGGGGATATGCGTCACCTACAGTTACGTCATTCAGTTTTCTGTAGTCAATTACTATTCGCCATTTTACTTTTCCGGATGCATCCTTCTTTTTGGGGACTACCCAAAGGGGTGAAGACCATGGACTAGTTGAAGGTCTTATTATGCCTTGTTGCAACATTTTACTTATTTGAGTATTAACCTCTTGTTTATGTACTTCGGGGTACCTATAAGTTTTAGTTTGAATGGGAGCATTCGATTCTGTTATAATTTGATGGCACAAAACATTAGTGCTCGTTAATTTATCTCCCTCTAAATGAAATATTTGATTATAATTTTTGCACAACTCGAGTAAGGAACGTTTCTCTTCTTCGTTCAAATGATCAGTCCTTAGCTGATTTTTTAATTGTTGAATTCGATCGGAGTGATTATAATTAAAAATATTAATATTTTCGATAAAGAAGTCACTAGGTCCGACACGCGAAGAATCGGCCTCACGAGTGAAATCTTTAGAATCACTAGGTTCCGGAATACGTGAAGCATCCATTTCCTGAGTGATAGGGCTCATAGGCACCAAAACAATATCCAATTGTTTAATCATTACTTCCTTTTCTAAGGTATTTAAAATAGAAACATATGCTTGATTTTGCTCATCAACCTTAGTGATGGCATTAGATAAGTAAACTCCGTCTAAAACTTTTACATCTTCAACAAGACCTTCCCTACATTCGGGGTTTAAAATATTAGCTTTCAAAATAGTTTCACTCCGTGCATTTAATTTATATACCACCTTGGGTCTCAATTTGTCCTTTGTTAATAGGGGTAAGCTCGGTCCTATATCCATAAATAACTTCATAATATAAAAATTTATTATACACCCATGTGTTGTAAAGAAATCATTTCCAAGTATACCATCATATTCTAGTAGAATATTCGCGGGATCGTGAATCACGTGAAATGTATGTGGCACGACAATAAATGGGTCTGCAACTAAACGTACTTTAGCGGCTCCAATTGTTTTTACCGTATTATCGGACTTCGTAATGCCAGTAATAGTAACAGTTTTTTGAGTAAATACTTCTATTGTTTTATTTAAACATTCCGCTTGAATAATAGACATGCTGGCTCCAGTATCTATTAATAATTTCAATTTAGGTCCCGTAGCTGAATCGATACATCGTATTTCAATATGCAAGCTTCCATTTCCGTTTACAAAGATAGTGCCTGAATCGCATTTTCTAGACTCGTCGGAGCGGCACTCTCCGAGAGTTCTTGGGAGTTTAAAGTATTTACGTTAGGTCTTTGTCCCGATTGATTTCTATTATTATTATGTCGCGGGGAATTATTGAGAGTTCTAGGAGCATTGCTCGTACTTTGTCTATTTTGTAATTTAAAACATGTCTCTACGAGATGCCCTTCCTTTTTGCAATATTTACATACTTTAACTTGTGGATTCAGATTGTAAATAGGTCTATTTCGGTTGGGAAAGTTATTTGGGAAGCGGCGACAATTAAACGAGGTGTGGCCTGGTTTGTTGCATTTATTGCAAACTTTATTCCTTGAATTTACTAGGATATTAAATTTCTCCTCCTCAAGAGCAATATTGAAAGCTTCATTGAGGCTTTCAGGTTCGCGAGAACGCAATATGTTTGATATTTGTGAATTAACACCGATTATGAAGGTATGCAAGGCTAGTTGGTTTGTACTCTCCACTTGTCCAGCTAGCAGAGCGTTATTAGTGCACGATTGTTTTATTGATGAAAGTAATTTCTTTAAACAAGATTCAATTTTAAAAATGTATTTTGCAACAGTCTCATTCGGGGACTGTCTGCAGTTTTGCAGTTCTAATAGCAGATGAGTTTGATGTTTCCGGTTGCCAAACCGTGTTTTTAAAAATTCCTTAAGGTCTTTCCATTCACCGAATACAGTGTTAGCACAGGTGTACTGCGCTTTATCGGTTAGTTTATTTTGGATGTATGCGAAAATTACTGGTTTTTGATCCTCTTGGGCGAGAGAGAAAGCTCTATCGCAATTCGTGAGGTAAGAGCTCAAATCATCAGGGTTCCCATCGTAGGAATTGATGAATTTCAATAATGTGCCAATGTTAAGCACGTTATGGTTGCTTTGGATATCGTTACTGCTTTGGGCCATTTTAAAGGTGAGACAAAAAATTCGCAGGTAAATTACAATTAATTACAATAACAATTAATAGATAAAAAAAATCGCTAGCAGACTATTGTAACGATGCGCAGGGCAGCACGCTGAAGTGGAGAGAGAAGACTTGAAATCACTTACAGCAATGCAGCTACGTGGATCATCGTTGGCTGGTTACAGGTAGTTGTCGTAGTGCTCGGGCGGTGGCGGCAGCAGGTTTCCCAGTCGAAGCAGCTCGTCCCAGTGTCTCGAATCCGGCTCTCCTAGGGTAGGTAAGTCGTCCTGTTGATCCAGGTATACGTACCTCCTGTAGGATTCTAGGAACAAGGATTCCTCTATGTCGTCGTTGTCCGTTATAGGAGACGAAAGTATCTCTTCTATTTCTGAAAATCGGTTGGTGGATTAGTACTCACAAGGACTTAGAAGTCGCCTAGACTCATCGAGGAGTTCTAGTTGAGTATCCCACTTCTGACACCAAAAATCTTGTTATATCCTTCGACTGTCAGGGTTCGACGAGGACAAGATAATAAAGACTTCGTAGAATTTTAAGGAGTTTTATTTCCCTACAAACTATCTAGTCTATAACACGTTTTCGTTAGAAGGAAAAAGTCTACTGGGGACGCGACTTGAGATACGAAGGTAAGTTACGATCGCGAGTATAGGGAGCGACTGCTACTCAGAGTGGTTGGTGCTTCTCTCTGACGAAAGGGCCTGTGCGTACAGTTTATATAAGCAACAGATAACGATGTTTTTCGGGGGAGAACAATGGGGTCTTTCAGGACGTAGTTTAGGCTACGTGATAGGGGACATCAAAGCAGAATTTGGGTATCATGTTCATGACCCGAGATTTCCTTATTGGTCTTGTACAAAGAGACTTCTATTCTACATTGTAGTAATCAGTATTCTAACTCTTATCAAATTCAAATATTAATTGGTCGGTGCGGCTTTATAAAAGGAGTGATAATAGCATACTATGTTGCTAACAAAGGGTCTTTGAGAGCTTGAATGAGCGCGTGATATTCTACATTGTAGTAATCAGTATTCTAACTCTTATCAAATTCAAATATTAATTGATCGGTGCGGCTTTATAAAAGGAGTGACAATAGCATACTATGTTGCTAACAAAGGGTCTTTGAGAGCTTGAATGAGCGCGTGATAAGAACACGGCACGTGTAAGTGCGTAAGTATTAGGGTTGAGACATAATGTTAGGGCTGGTATATAACAGTTTTAAGTATTTTTTGTTGTTCTTACATGTTCAACCTAACACGAAGGATAAAGGGGTCTTCGCTTCGCTCACCCCCTTTACCCTTCACCTAAGCTACCGCAGTATTTTGCCCTGATATTTTCTGCAACTTTTGGTGGTCATTCATCCTTTTGGGTAGGAAAAAAATTTTTTGGTGGTTATTATATTTGTTGCCTTATATATGTCACCGTAAGATTGTCAAAACCATTAGTTGATAAGCTAACCATTTTTCTCGTTAGTGGGTCAAATATCGACAGTAAACTGTAGCGTACTACAACGCGTCATATAGTAATACGACGCGTTAGTAGATAAACTAACGGTTAAAACCTTTAAATAGTAAACTGGTTTAAACTTCTATTGCAAACGAAATACCAGGGCAAACACTGCGGTAGCTTAGGTGAAGATTACAGGGGGCGAGCGCAGCGAAACCCCCGAATAGTCTTCGTGTTAAGTTGAATTTGAGAATAAAAGAAACGTAAATTCTAAACACTGTCGGTCTGGTTTACTATCTGTTGATAATTGATCAACTTATGCCTTAGTTTATCAACTAACGGTTTTGACTATCTTAAGGTGAAATATATAAGCTTTGTTTTTTTTTCAAAGAGAGCAGTCGAAAGGACATCATATTTGAGAAATTTTGGAATTTATCAGGCAATAGTTGAATTCGTAGCTATGTAGTTAAGTAAGTTTCTAATATATATCATTGGCGCGTGTAATAAATAACAAACTTAACCCTGTTATTTAAATAACAAGACCAAAATGACAGTTGCGTTCGTCTTTTTAGGGTTCCGTACCCAACGGGTAAGAACGGAACCCTATTACTAAGACTTCGCTGTCCGTCCGTCCGTCCATCCGTCCGTCCGTCCGTCCGTCCGTCCGTCCGTCCGTCCGTCCGTCCGTCTGTCACCAGGCTGTATCTCAAGAACCTAGCTAGAGAGTTGAAATTTTCACAGAATATGTATTTCTGTTGCCGCTATAACAAAAAATACTAAAAAACAGGATAAAAGAAATATTTAAGGGGGCTCCCATACAACAATTCTTTCAATACCACATACAAACTTATGGATGCATCTGGTTACGTACATGGAGTGTGAAAGTAACCGCACCAATAACTTTGTAAACAATATTTTGCTGTGTAAAATCCAAACTATTCACTCCACACCATCGCTTCCATTGAACGGTGGTACGGAACCCTTCGTGCGCGATTTAGACTCGCACTTGACCGGTTTTTTCCCTTTTAATATTGCAAGCTTTGCAAGATTTGCGACGAGCATGATAAAAACCGATACAGTAAAATCGGAGATATATCGATTCGCATAGAAAAATAAGGCGATTGGCGAAAAAGGTTAGTTTTTTAAAATGAATCTATGGTTGTGTTTGACGCCACAGTGTTAAGTAAATAGAGGAAGGACTATTTAGCATTCTTTTCTTGTAAAATTTTAGTGACAACCACCGATATGGGCTAAGTATCGATATAAGTACGGCTATCGACAAAAATATAGATAGTTTACCTACTTTGTTAATCGATATTATAGAATACCGGTATTCATATGTATATAAATATATAACAAATTTTGCTTAAGAGTTACGTTTTTGTTTTGACACCATCACTTCATGCGTTACTTTATTTACATTATTTTAAAGTCCAAGTTGATCCGACTACAGGTATTATGTATGCAAATCGTACGTATGAAACCCTTATCTCAAAAATAATTAATTTCTGAATATTAATCAATCGAATAATCGCAATAAAAGAATTGGCCAAATTAGCCCATTAGCGCCCACCGTACTATATTTAGTACACCAATTCAAATTATGATAAATATCCGTGAGATATTTTTTTCATTCTAGCAACATTCAAGTTTAACAGGCAAAGGTATGGTTCGAAAAACCACGCAACGGTAAAAACGAAACGCATTCACGAAAAAAAAAAAGGGTATTTTTCAAATTTGTTACAGTGTTTAACTGCTGCGCGTTGGTGAGTACTTTATTATTGTGTTTTTTATAGTAAAAGCTTTCAAAACAGTTAATTTTGCTAATTACTTCCATAATTACTTATTATTTTCAAAGAAAAAAGAGTAAAAAGACCAATTTTTACAAACCTCTTTATTCTATAACATCAGATGTGCTGGTGTACTATGTTTAGTACAATGGGCACACGTACCATGTCTTGGTTGATTTGATGTTGTTTTTTTTTTTTTTTCATTTATAATTTATGTATTTTCATATTATACTCGCGTACAATTTGTAGAATAAAACACCAAATGCATTGATTTTTAGGTTAACGACAGAAAAAATTGAAAATGGCTAAAAGGCATACTTTTACTCAAGAAAAGAACTATTTTGGCTTACAAGATGCTGTGCAGGAGATAATTAGCCAAGACAGTGATGATGATGCTACTTATGATATGATTTTGCTGCCACCCAATCCAGACGTAGTCACCGATGAAGAGGAAGGGGGAGATGACGACTTGTGCCGAAACGAATTTCCTCAAGATGTTCCGGGAAATATAGAAGTAGTCACGCATCGCCACACCGTTGAAGATCAGTGGACAAGTGATGACGATGAGCCCCTAATAACCTTTGCATCAACTTCTACGCAAAGTGTACCGAAGAGAAGAAGAGCAGAAACTAATGCATTACCAACTTGGAGAAAGTGTGTGCCTATTTACTCTGCTTCTCGGTCAGCGGCACATCAAATGACTTTTGAAGAACGGAGTGCTAACGTATCTGAAATCCTGAAAGACTTGCCCCCCGTAAAAGTATTTGAGTATCTTTTTGACGACGAAGTGGTAGAGCTTATTGCATCTCAAAGCACTATATATGCTGGGCAAAATAATAGACATGATAAAGTTTTCACCAAAGAAAAACTTAAATATTTTATATATGCTCCAGTCGAGTTAAAACTGCATGTGGAAAGTGCCTAAAAACATTATGTTTCGATAGGGGATGCTTTGCTCAATATCACACCTAAGCGCCCATTGTACTAAACTTAGTACACCCCTAAAAAGCTAACTAACGAATATATTTTTGTTATTTTTTCTCTAGATTGTTTCAATTTGTATGTTTTTATGATGATAATAAATATCAGTTTCAAAAAATTCCTAATGGTTTCTTTTTGGGCGTTAATGGGTTAGACTACAAGACTATTCTTTAAAAGCTTTGATTAATCAAAACTTTTAAAGAATAGTCTTGTAGTCTAATGTTTCTATTCTTATTAATTAAATAAACTTGCAATGTATGTTGTATGCTCAGGTCAATTCTTACGTGTCAAATTTGACCCACGTCCCGATTTGCGATTGAGCTGAAAATTTTCACACATATGTAAATCGGATGACACTACAATATTTTTATAACATGGAGCTGATATGATGATGGAGCCGGTAGGAGGCTATAGGAACTCCGTAATAAAACTATCGCAACCCTATCGAGTTTGGGTGAGTTTGATTCGTCTTAACATGTCTTTTGGCCCTATGCAATATTTTTATGTCATGGAGCTGATTTGATGATGGAACCGGGAGATGGCCATGGGAACTCTGTAAAGAAAGGATGCAACCACATGACGCAATCCTATCGAGTTGGGGCGCATTTGAATCGTCTTGACTTGACATGTCCTTTGGTTTTATACAATTATTTTGGTCTAGTTATTTAGATTTCAGGATATAGATATTTTACAATCCGTTGACACGTTTCTCATGGAATATATTTAGATTCCTTCGCTACACTTAATTTAAGTCATCTTTATTCTCTAAATAAAACATGAAGGAAATACCAATAATAAAAAATAAATAGTTTCCAAATGTATCCATCCTCATATCCATATCGTCAAATAACATAAAAAAGCGCCCCTGTTCGAATTTGTAGACATTTTTCATACAATAAGCAACGTCTCTCCACTGCAATGTCACCACATGTTTGCGACTGAGCCACAAAGCATTTTTTGCTTAAAGAACCGGAGACATTTTCAATAAGCACCTTATGCCATGTCCCTCCCTACTATACAAGTCTGTGCTTTAAATTAAGTTTTAATTTTAAAATATCTAAGTTAGTATCTCCGCAAACCTTTTGAAAAATAAAAAAAATAAAAAAAATGGTACGAATACAACAAGTCAAGTATGATTATTTTTCCTTTCCGCTCGACACTTCTCGGTTTTAGTCGCTGAAATTCGTTTATAACGTAGACTTAATAAACTAAAAAAATAAAATAAACTCCCAGACGTTACTCACAACAAATGAACAAGAGAAATGGTAACAGATTTAAACTATAGTTTATGCTTAGACGAATGCATCTAAGGGTTTATGAAATGATATTTGTCTGGTTTTGACGCAGAGTAAGTAAAGTTAAAAGTTAATAGTACATTACTGCAGACGCCGGGAAAGAAGGACAAGCCCTTTTCACGGCCAGAGGCATGTAAAGTGCTTTTCTCATACATATGCAATGAAATAAAAAATACACTACCCAAAAAACAAATTCAAGTTTAAATATACTACTAATCGTAAGTTCCGTGCGCATGTTGATGTCTTTGCTTTGAGCATAAAATAAAAAAAAAACTTCCTGGCCTAGGCTTGGAATTTTGTATGAAATTCCTTTACAGTTCTCTCGAGTTATGCGGCCCAAAATGTGATACTTCCAAGTCTGTTATTATAACGCTCGTAAATACGATATTTCATCCCATGTTTGAGAAAAAGGATATGTTGCTTCTAAAAACATGGATTTGAATATAGAAGCTGCTGTTAGAAAGAATCGAGATGCCGGGACCTGAAGAATGGACGAAAGTTTGCTAACACGCAACTAAACGTGAGGATGAATTTTTAACTGAAGAAGAAAACTGCATGTATTTAATAACAACTTTATAATCAATATGACTGATTCAGACAGTGAAAGTGATTGTGCAAGTGAAATATCTATATAAATATCTATACGTATAGGTACTCTACAAAATGTGACTTCGGTACAACACTTTTTTTCTACTATAAGGTAAGTATTGTGATGAATTTGCAGAAATGTATATTTTATTCCGATCTGTGCCGATAAAAGCCGAGAAGTTTCGAGCGGTAAAGAAATAATCATAATATTGTGATTATGTAGAAACAAGTAGCTTAATAATAACTATTTCCTACCCTTCTGAAACAAATTCGTGCGAAAACATGACGTGGTGGACAGACAACGGTCTGGCAACGGTATGGACTCGTCCCAACCATATATATGTTACGGCTAAAGCTAGGTGTGAAGCTAAACTTAAGTTTAGCCGGCTAGTCTTAAGATTAATTTCGAGCCTCGGCTAATGTCCGAAATAACGTTCATTGCGATAAATGATTTCAACATTAGTCGGCTAAACTGCAGTTTAGCCTCGACGCTGTTGAGGCTAAAGATGGGTGACAAAATATGGTTGACATTAGCCGAATAAACTTAAGTTTATTTTTCAGTATACCTAGGCTAATGTTGAAAAATTACCGTCTTAATCTGGAATAAGTGATGATAATGATTCGGTAGCCGTACACACAGCGGTAGCTTAGGTGAAGGGTAAAGGGGGTGAGCGAAGCGAAGCCCCCTTTACCGCAGTGTTTTTCCCTGATATTAGAAATAGCTTTCTCATCTGAATAAAATTACCCCGCCCCGCTCCCCGCAGTCGCACGAATACTTCGTTTTCAACATTAGCTAGCTAATGTCCAACATTAACCGAAACGCATCGGCTAATGTGCAATCTAGCTGATTAAAGATGACATCCGTTATCACAAACGAACATCACTTCGGACGTTAGCCAAGGCTCGAAATTAATCTTAAGACTAGCCGGCTAAACTTAAGTTTATTTTCACACCTAGCTTTAGCCGTAACATATACAGCAGTTCGGGTTCCAAAACAATATAGACCCTTACTGTGTTGTCTGACTGAGCCTGGAACTATGAAAGTTACCCACAGGCGGTCACGATGATGGCGGTATGGCGCCAAGATATTCGCTGTAATATTTACTGTTATAAGTAAATAGATATAGAGAATGAACGTGCTTTGCGTATGGCGCGCAGCGTAGTGTAGTAATAAATTGACGATAAACATAGACGACACACGTTAAATAATTTTAAAGAAGGTAGTCTGTCTATGGCTTTTTTACCGGTCAAGTTTACAACTCTTCGATTTCTTAGTTTTGTAATCAATTATATTCGATGCTATGTGAATATAATAATAGCTTTAAAAAAATAATTTCCTTTGAGGGATCGAACCTGTATCTACATTTCGTAAATCTAGCACCTAATCCACTAGGCTATCGACTACTTTGCATACAGCTTGAAAAACTGGCGTCTTATTCAATGAATGTATGAGATGAGAAAAACGCACACAGATGTATTAAGCAGTCTGCGTCGCGACATTGACACGAATACTGTGTTATTGTGCCTTGCTAATCGCAGCTATTCGCAACGTTACGCACACAAAGACTGGTGTTTGTGTGCCCTGCAAACCGATCTACTTTGCCGCGTGTACCTACATAAATGTACAGTACAGAATGGTACAGACGCGCTCCCTTCAAGTTACATACCTACCTACCTATCTATAGTTTTGGATTCTGTAGCTTTCTTATTTTATTATTATTATATTCATCCTAGCCAAGATTGGCGCGCGTACGGCCGACTTATATACTACACTCACAAAAAAATATTGCCATTGCAACAAAAAAACTTTGATGCTGGACAGCAAAGGTGCATAGTTATGAGGGCAACGTTTTTATTGTTACTAAGTAAATTTACCAATTTTGATGTAATAGCAATAAAACATTGTTGAAATTACAATGCTAAAATCGTTCGAGTCACTATATGATTTCTTGTCCTTTTGTTCCCATGACAAATGCCTTTAGCTATCATATCAAAGGTATATTGTCCCGATGATAAGGGGTTTTGCTAAAAAGACAAAGATTTACTGTCCGTGGATCTAACTTTGTTTTGTTGAATTAGCTATCTTCCTTTGTGCTTTTATCAATTCACCGTTGCTTCTCCGACAAAGTTACTTTTCTCGTATATATTTTGCTACTCTAGCAAAGTAACATAGCTAGACTTGATCCCAGCACTTTGTTAATGGTACACTATGAAACAATATTATATCCCCGAAGCTTCTGACTATTATTCGAGAGGTATGCGTCCATTGAACTATGTTTACTGTACACTATACATCAGTATGGCGTATACACAGAGAACTCCGGTCAAGGAATGTATACCCGTAACAATATATAGGCAGAAGTTTAGGGGTTTTTTTTTTCAGTGTACCATTTACAAAGTGAAGGGATTGAAATCTACAATGTTACATTGCTTGGGTAGCATAAAGAGGATAGAGGTATTTGAGAATTCTAAAGGAAAATACGAAAATATTTATATCAAAAGTATGTAATCTCTACTTTACTTATTTAATCCTATTTCATACCAAATTACAAGTTAATACTAATCACGAATCTTGCGGTGCAGTACCAGCTAGATGTTTTTAAAAAGTGAGAGAGCGGTCCAGGGTGACGCCAAGGTACTTAGGAGTAAAGTGCTGGTTTAGTATGGAACCTCCGAGTACCACTTTAAGCTCGCGTTTGGCTAGTTGATTGTGTAGATGGAAGCGTCTGACCTCTGTTTTGCATGAACTAGGTATTAGTCGCCAAATTTTGAAGTACTTTCTTAATTCTTCTATGTGTTCAGTTAGTGTGCTTTCCAGATTCCATTATTAATTCAAACGTCAGTTCTTGATCTGAAAAAGAAGAACGTTGTTATTTTAGGCTTAAGCTATCTGAGACTTGTGATAATTTGGCCATATGTTAGGTTAGTTTATTTTAGTGGCTTTAAAAACCAAATTCTGACTGATCACCGGGCCAACGAAGGCCAACGAATGGCCAGTGTTGCCATCTTGACTACTTTGTAGCTAGATCTAGCAACTTTATGGGGTAATTTAGTTAAGTACTCAAATTGTTAGAAGTTTCATACATTTGGCTACTTTTTGAGGACTGAACTTTTTGTAATTTTCGACATTTTTCCTGACTAATGGACGTGATCGGAGCCGTGATATACCGAACTATGGACAAAGGCACTTACGGCCGGGTGCTGATTATGTAATAAAATACGCAGTCACCCCCGCCCCAAGGCGCCAGTTGTTGCTCAGCGCTCATAACTCGTGAGGCGAGGCATACCTACTAAAATGATTGCAATGAAAGTAAGTAACCCTGAGAAAAAAAAGGATACTTTCATCCTGCAAAATATGAATGGAGCCAGCTACCTAACCTAAAATCCTAGCAGAAAGGTAATTCGCCCCCCCAACAGCTGCAGTCAAAGGTCCGAAAACATTTCGAAGATATTTGTTTGAAGTGTGATTCGAAAGAAAGCACAGATTACAGCCAATATCGCGAAGCAACGACATGAACCTCATAATTTTATTAGGGCACTGTTACCCACCGACCATAGACTGCAGCAGATGCTGTAGTTTATTTTCTGTTAAAAAAGTCTCCATTGCTATATTTCATATCACTCTTGAGCACAAACACTATTTCTCTGCCCGACATCCACGTTGAAACTGGCAGAATAGGAGAAATAGTTTGCGCTTGCGAGAACAAGTATCATACGTCACTTTGTAATTTTATCTAAGAATACTTTGTCAAAACATCTACTTCGCATTTTGTTAGTATATGACGTTGCCGTATCAACAACACCATTTAGCCGTAGTAACAACTGTTATTTTGATAGATTAAACTTGGCTGTAACATCACTGCATAACGTTGCCGTGTCAACAACACCATTTAGCCATAGTAACAACGGCTATTTTGACATATTAAACTTTGCTACAATATCACTTCACAACGTTGATAAGTTGACAACGTACCGTTGTTATCCCGTTTAAATATTTTTAACATAGTTACTGTATCTACGTTTCTTTAGCTAAAATAACAAAAATCATTCCAACAATAAAAAAGTTGCCACAGCAACTATGGGCCTATAGCTGCAGCGACGATGCACTTACGTGCGGTAACAATAAAATTCTAACAAAGCTTTTACTGTCGCTTTGTTAGCCGATTTTTCTCTGAGTGTACCGATGTAAACTAAGCTAACAAGAAAAGTGACGATAATAGCTTGTAACAATCAAGCAACATATCCATTAGTAGCAATCCCCCCAATAAGCACGAGTGGTCCCTAGAGAACTAAGCACGTTGGATAAACAAACAATACCAACCTGAAACTGAAAACAGGTGTGCAGCGTACCGAACCAGGGGTCCACTAATAAACGTACGGCAACATATTATGCCGTGCGTTATAGGATGGCGTTTGGATGTCAATACGTTAGGTATTCTATTTGTGAGACAGGGACTATTTTAACTTAGTTATCAATATTCCTACTCGAGGAAAATTGAGAATGTATTATCCTGTTGCGATTGTATGGGGTACTCTTTTCTATAGCCTCGCATGTGTGTGGCCATAAAAAATGGCTCGCGATGAACCTTATCGATAGTAGTATTGTAAGACTTACTCGTGTATAAAATATTGTAAAGCTTTTTCCCATTTGGGGTGGTAGAGGAACACTTGTGCCCACGTTTAGACAGGAGGTTAATATTTATTTTGAATTGAAAGGGGACCGGCCCATTGACGCAGCGCTGCAGTTACTCTTGCAACAAAACAAAAATTCATAGTGGCAAAAACACAGTTGTGCCAGCTCTTACTACTTTTTGTGAATTAGTGGAATTGCTCCCCAGATTACCGGTCCACAACGCAAAAGCGACCGACTGGTCAATTTAAAATTCAGCCCGGATCGGTTCATTAAAACCTTCGTTAATATTAAACGTGGCCCTTAACCTTCCGGGATTTGGGGATAGATTTACACCAGGCAGCTTTTCGGTGGAATAATAATGCGAAATATGCAACCCGGATTACTTGTATCGGTTTTCCAAAATAAGCCATGCCATATAAAATGGCGTCTTGTACTTGCGATTATTATGCTTTCTCTCTTGCACACTATTGCTGTCTTTACTTAAACACGGCGTGCCAAAAAATATCAGTCTAGATTAGCTCTCACGCTCTGTTTCGAGAGTCTCGACGCACACTTTACTATCGAATTCTCGATATAAAATTTGATGCTCCGTTGTTGATGACGATGCCTATGCGCTTGCCCGCTTGCCCCAAGGCAAACTTGGCTCCAAAACCATTTTTTTTAGATTTCGACGCTGAATATCGGGAGATAAGGGTGATCCTTCAAATTTCAGACCAATATCTGTTCTTCCAACACTAAGTAAAATATTTGAAAAGATTATACTCAATCAAATGCTGTCACACTTCAACCGTACAAAACAACTCCACGCCAAACAATACGGTTTCACTAGGGGTAAATCGACTACGGATGCAGGTATTACCCTTATATCTCATATTTATTCTGCATGGGAGGCCGCTCAGGATGCTATCGGAGTTTTTTGCGACCTGTCGAAGGCGTTTGATTGTGTTGATCATAATACGCTTATAATTAAATTAAATCATTACGAAGTTAGAAATAAAGCGTTGGATCTACTAAGATCATACCTAAGCAATAGAATTCAAAAAGCAGAAGTAAACGGCGTTAAATCTGATGGATCGGGTGTAAAAATTGGCGTTCCACAAGGTTCCATATTAGGCCCTTTCTTATTCCTGGTATATATTAACGATCTGCCTTTCATGGTGGAGAAATTTACTGACATAGTGTTGTTTGCTGATAATACTTCGATGGTCTTCAAAATTGAAAGACAAAAAGGAGATTTTGATGATGTTAATGGTGTATTGTCTTTAACCTTGAATTGGTTCACAGTTAATAATTTATTGTTAAACGCTGGTAAAACCAAGTGTATCAAATTCTCACTTCCAAATGTCAGTGTTAGACAACAGCACGTTAGAATTAGTAAATGATGCGAAGTTTCTTAAAATAACCATTGATAGCAAATTGCAGTGGGGACCCCACATAGATAAATTAGCTGGTAAATTAAGTTCTGCGACTTACGCTGTTAGGAACATCAGACAAAGCACGGATGTGGCTACATCTAGGCTAGTATATTTTAGTTACTTTCATAGTGTCATGTCCTATCGTATCGTGTTGTGGGGGAAAGCAGCGGATATTCAAACTATTTTTATTTTACAGAAAAGAGCTATTCGAGCAATTTATAATTTAAAACGAAGAGACTCCTTAAGAGAGCTTTTTAAAGAATTTGACACACTAACTGTAGCTAGTCAATTTATTTTCGAAAATATAATGTATGTACGCAAGAACCTTACAACATTTACCAAACTTAGCGATAGCTGCAATGTTAACCTAAGAAATAATCACAGACTGTGTGCGCCCCGATTTAGACTCGCGAAGGTTAGCAATTCTTTCAAGGGTCAGTGCATTCTCTACTATAATAAGATACCTCTGGAGATTTTGAAATTGCCATTTGAGCAATTTAAAAAGCATGTTAAAGCGACTTTGTCGAAAAAGGGATATTACAATGTTCGAGATTACTTAAAAATGACAGGACTGTATGGGGTTAATCTAGTTCAACACAGACCTCGCTGTTAATAATTTTGTAATTATTTATTATTGCCTGCTTATTAAATAAAAAAAAACATAATTGAATTTGTTAAGCACAACCTATTTTAAAAGAGATCTAAAAATCAATCTGTGGGAGTTTCTACGCCCTTCTTCTCCCACAGTGGTCCAATGTAGAGAAGAGGCAAAAAATTACGTTTGCTAAGTATATGTAAATATCTACAGTTATAATAAAAAAAATATGTATTGAGCAGCACGGAGGCGATATAAATAAATAAATGTAGCCCATTAATGCCCCCACCGAGGGCACAAGCCCTTCCCCGACTCCACCACGCTGGCTCAGTGCGGGTTGATGGAGGGGTTTTACGACCACTACAACGTAGCGATAGTAGCCGGGACCTACAACTTAACGTGTCATCCGAAACAATGAACGTCCGACACTGTACTTAAGATAAATTAATTATCTAACATGTCAGGTCACATGGTCAGGTACATGGTCAGGTTTCGAACCTGCATCTCCTGTGTGAGCATCAAGGGTGAAACCCATTAGACCACGAAGCACTTACGGAGGCGAACCGTATATTTTTAATATATATAACCGTAACTTTCTAAATATAAGTCCCGCAGAACGGTAAATCGCGTAGTCAAGGCGTGTCATGTCGTGAACATTATGTATTCAGAAATAAGAGCCATGTTCTAACAAAAACACAAAACTGTAGGGAACTATCAATCAATAATCTGCGGGGCTTATATCATTTTCAAAAAGCAATGAGGATAAACTTTTAATGTATTACTATCTGAAACAATAAGTATTTGTTTCAGATAGTAATAGATATTAAAACTAGGGATGCAACGATACGCCTTTTTGCCGATACGATACTGATACCGATACGCTTATAAAAATATCGGCGATACCGATACCGATACCGATACTCTTATTGAATTAAAAATGAAGGTTAAATAGATAAAATACAAGTCAGCTTTTTTTTTATTAGGTACTATAAAAATATAGACAGATTGGTACAGTTTTAGTAGGTAATTAAATTAACATTAATCAGATGTTAGTTTAAAAATAGAGCTCGGGGTTTCCCCGAGCGTAGTTCGTGCCTCGTTTGCAACGAAATAGACGAAAAAACACGCGCGTTTAGATTGCATTTTTAACGTGCTTCGTTAGCAATGAAATAGACAAGACAACACGTGCGTTTACATTACATTTTTAAAGCGAGAAATTTGAAAAGTATCGTTGTATCGGCCATAAAAATATCGTCGATGCCGATATATCGGCAAACCTGAAATATCGCCGATATATCGGTATCGGTATCGTATCGGTTGCATCCCTAATTAAAACCATATCACCAATACTTGTTCTTTTATGTTTTTTTAATTTATTTTCAATAAAAAGTCTCGGTTTCAGCTTGGACAAAAATGCTTTCGTATGTCCATCTGTCGGAATTTCTGTCCGGCTTCCGGCTGTTCTTGTCTATGTCGCATTTCTCAACCGATTCTCGACAAATTTTGTGAGAAGTAATTATATGTTGTTTTTTTTCTTCAAAATGGCGGCGATATGGGTTTACAAAGTTATTGGTGCAGGTATTCCATACCCCATGTAACAAGGTGCGTTCATAATTTTGTATGTAGTATTGAAGTGTCCGTGGCCTCGGTATTCATCCGGCATCCGTGTATCGGATGACACCATAAGCTGTAGGTCCCGGCTGCTATCGCTACTCGGTGGTAGAAGTCGTAAACCTAGTCGGAGGCCCTAATAGGACAGCTTGAAAACATCGGGTTGGCCACTAGCCCAAAACCCCTTCATTAACCCGCAGTGAGCCAGCGTGGTGGAGTATGGCTCAATATTCGTAAAGGAGTACGGCTCGTATCCGGGTAAAGGCCCCTCGGTGGAGACATTAATGGGCTGCATTAATTATATAACTATTTTCTGGTTTATAAGTCAAGTCTCAAACGAGTCAAGTATGTATTTAAATAAAATATCCGTAATCTAATAAATCTTAATCTTAATATTATCCGTATGCGGGTAAAGGTCCGTGCCCCTCGGTGAGGTATGCCGTGAGTATCAGGTACGCTTGCACCTTTAGGACTACATGCGTGGAGTCGGTGAAATAGTATTTACTATCGTAATTAATGATTCCTAGATATTTGGAGGCAGCAATCAGAACACCAGTTTATGTTTTGAAAACATTACTGTCAGAGCCTCTTTTAATGTCAACAGTTTTACAAAATGTGTAAAATAGATAGGTGATGTAGTTACCTATCTATTTTACACAAAATAGATAGGTAACTACATCTACACAAGTAAATCTCGCAGCAAGCAATAATAAATTGTACGATGTAATTAATTTATGGCTTTGATTCAATTGAAAGCTTACTTTGTACTTTTAAGAGCATTCAAATATATATTTTTTTTGTACTCTTACTTTATTTTAATAAAATGATTCAATGTCCATGCACTCCATATGAGTAAAATTTATACTCAATTAAAATGTTTCTTCCCTTACATCTACATTGTAACAAGTTTCGAATGAAGGTGTCTGACATTATTTTCCAGAAATTGATCCATAGTAGCAAGGGAGTGGCGTTTGTGTTGCCGGACCGAACGGACGTGTCCCCCCGAGATCTCCCAAACGCATTTAAACAAACAATAGTTTTCATCCCCGGCGCGCGCCTTTTGTTCTGCCTCCGGAGGCCCGAAAACGAGCCTGGCTTATAGGCTGGCTTATACCGCGTGTTACTGTAAGGGTTACCTGGGGAATGTGCGCGATCCATCTAGGCACCCCATCTGTGCAATACCACGCATTTCAGTGATTGTGATGATACTAGTGCGGTCAAGTGTAATGAATGCCCAGAGAACTGCGCGATACTCTTAGGCATCCCATCTGTGCAAGCCCTAGAATTTATTCTAGGCCAGGTGCACGTCTGAGCCACGCAGCGACAGGCCGGCAGCGAGCGACGCCTACGCAACACACCCTCAACGCTACTGCCTCCACCACCACCGCCGCTAAACACACCAACCTGGTGAGATCATTCCGATTAGGACATAATTGATAGTGATTACCTACCTCTAACTTTATTTCTCTCAGCACCACTCGCCGCCCGACAATAATAAACCACCACTTACCGCGGCCGCGGTCGCCCCTATTGACTAAGGCATAATCACATTTATAGGTGCGTCATAGGCAGGATATAACAATTCCCTACCTACGCAATATCAAAATCAACTAATAAAACATTATTATAGCTACATATACTTATATTGCTTTGCCTGAAAATAAATTCGAGATAATTCTCCTCGAGATTTATTTTCTCCTCATCTTCGAAAGACCATTCAAAACAGTCATTAACAATAACCATCCACTAAACCCTGAAACTCAGTGAATAAGCCAACCCAAAACTTAACAATCCTAGAATTATTTTTATGTAGCTAAACTGCAAATATACTAAACCCGACAATAAACAAAAACTAAACAAGTGCATGCCATAAAAAGGCCATCTCACCAAACTCCCAGAAACTAGACAAAACAATTGACTGCTATTTAGGAACAATTGAAAAAGCTTCGAAGCACAAAAGGCTCACAACGTTCCCTCACACATCTGGCACCCATTCTATGGTGTCAGCCCATCTTGGAAATACCGGGAAACATTAGAATAAAAATAGATCGTAAAAAGCCAAACAGCGTCTCTCATCATACCGGCCGTACACCTCTTAGAAACAACCCACACACACATTCATATTAGCTAAAATACCACGAGGCTTTCTCCTGTAGTAATATCTCACAATGGAAACTCTACCAATGCCCAGAGATGGAAACTGCCTGTTCCATGCAATTGCAGACCAAATCAACCATCTGTTTGGAGCGACATTCAACCATACTTACATCAGAAGCGACTTAGCTAGATACGTGGAAGCTAACAGCAATTATCCACGCATCAAACATGCGATCGACGCACCAAACGCAGAAGCTTTCACTGAGTACATAAAAAATCTCCACATACAGGGCACGTGGGGCGGTAAAGAAATTATCATAGCAGCCGCGGAGTTCTACGTAATAAGTGTAGCGATCCATCAACAAAATGGCCCATCAATCGTATATAGCCCCCAACAAGAATATAACTCAGTCGGAACTATCAACTTGACCTTTTCCGACAGCCACTACGACAGCGCATACATAATAGAGCCCCAAAAAGTAATCAACAACCTATCAACAACCAGTCAAATCTACATCGCAGCATCTCACTTTTCCCATACCAAAATACAGCGCGACTACCAAAGTACCCTCAAGTACCACCCTCCCCAAAAACAGATAATATGATAGCGGTAAATCTAAACACCTTCCCCCGGCCTACCCAAAATGCACAACTCAAGATAAGATGACCAATGACTTTGATACTTACCGTACCGACACATACACTCACATGCCACAAACACATGCATCCCCCTCCGCCGGGTCAGATACAACCGGGTACTACATCTTTAGGGCCTTGTTCACGGACTGAACCTTGACCCGAGTCACGGACCTAACTAATATTCACTAATGAAGTGAATTGAAGTGATATCAGTGCAATGAGTCTCACTAGCAGAGCAACAACCTGGTGAGATCGCTGCGATTATGATAGCCCTAACTCAGATCAAAAGGCAAAACGAACTCTATATCTGGCAGGTAACCCCCTTCGTAATGCTAAATACCATTTCATAAACAGATACCACGCTCGCTTCAAATTACTACGCCAACTCCAAACTATTACATAGGCACAGTGCCGTACTAGTAGGTAGGAGATAGGTATACCTAAATACAAAACTAAGCAGGAACCTACCCAATAACAGTAAAACAAAACATAACCATTTCTAACTTTATCCGGTCCGACAAGCCCACAAAAATAAAACAATAATGCAAGCCCGTCTATTAGATACATATTCTGAGAAATAGCGAGAAACAGCAAACAATTGCACATCATAAAAGGATCATTTCACCATCTTCCAGAAAACAGGCAATTAACAAAAGACTTCCACTGATGAACAATAACAACAATAAAATCGGAGACTTTTTATCCTAAGCGGCTCTCTACCGAGAATAAGGGCGCACGAAGATACGCACAAACTTTGACAATCGCAACCCGTACGATCTGTTAATCGTACACAAAGGTAGTTCAAATAAATCACGCTATCTCTAAGTTCTTTCTTTCAACAACATCCCAAGAAGATAACCTAATGGAAGCCTTACCAACGCTGAGATGGTAACTGCCTATTCACCGCAATTGCTGACCAAATTAATCACCTATGTCAATTAACATGCAACCATACTCACGTTCGTAAGGACCTAGTTAAATATGTAGAAGAAAACGGCGATGAACAGAACAAAGCTCGCAATCACTGAGCCTGAAATCCTTAACAACTCAACACTGAAAATCTACGCAATTACGGTACTTGGGCTGGAGAGGAGATTATAATACCAGCTGCCGAATACTTTCTACTTAACGCAACAATCCACCAGCAAAATACACCATCGCTCACGTTCACGCCCAAGAATCCAGCGGATGCAGTGAAATCTATCAACCTCAACGTCACCACTACGACAGCGTTTACTTGCTTGAATCGCCAAATTTACCCACGGATCAAGCAACCGATAACCAAACTGATAACACCATACTTTCCCCGATACTTAATGCAACACCCATGACCTCCTCAGGGTCAACCATAACATCAACAGAAGACATCCCAGACAACACCGGATATACGATGATACGAAACAGCCCCATATTTAAACCACAAGTCACATGCGAGCGTATGCGCATTGCTACTTGGAAGGTTAGAGAATGCGCCGAAATAACTAAAAGACTCAACATTGACGCGGAATTGACTAACAAAAACATACACATAGCCTATATACAGGAAACAAACATGATACATATGTCAAAACACTATCTCTGGTATCTGTATGCTCGCATCGGACAAGACGCTATAAAGAAATACAGGAAAAAGGGAATTATAGGAACAAACCTCCTTCACAATATTGCACACAAATATTTTAAAAGTTACATCAAAAGAAAATAGACATAGAAAATAGAGATAGAAAGAAAGAGACAAGCTCGCCCTTGTATATACAAGGGCGAGCTTGTCTCTAAAAAGAGATTTCTTCCAGCAAAACAAGGCATTACAGGAATTGCTATCATAGAAGGGTAGGCAGTGCACAATAATTACTATAACTAAAATGCCTAGGAATAAATTAAAATATCTGTAAAATACAGATAGCAAATACGAAATAATTACCGATATATACATAAACCTTACATATAATAAAATAAATACAATAACTTTTACGAAAGAGACATGTAGAGCTCTTTGATATGTTTCTTAAAAGAAAAAAGAGTCGGACTGTCTCTTATAGTGCAAAGAGGTGCGTTCCAGAGTCGGACCGCCCGCAACCTGAAAGAGCGTTTATACGCAGCGCTGCTATGCCGCGGAGTAGCTAAAAGTGAATAATTAAATATCATCGGAGAACTGCTCATGGTAAACTTAAAAGTAGAAAGACGAATATTCTTATAAGAGACCCCATAAACAACCAGTGAATTGGACGTAGTTCCAATACGAACCGTAAACGAAATCAAATATCTCGGCACATATATTACGGCAGGACATAGGACACAATAAAAAAGAGGTGCCGGCAAGCCATATGCAATTCCAAGGCCCTAATGCATTTTATAAAGAAATCCAACATAGACTGAAATATAGTGCGCCTGATTTACAAAATGGTCATTGCACTGTTTATAAAATACGGACAAAAAGCGGCAACCCTCACTAAAGCAAACAGTTGACAGTCAGTATATGAACGCCTGATCCTCAGAGACATGTTTGAGAACGCCAGAAGCTATCCAAGATACCACAAAATTCATGACTGACTACAGGGCAAAACGATAACCAAACGAATCAAAAACCACCGGATATGTTACTATACATATTCTGCGACGCCCACAACAGCACTTACTACACGCTCCATTCAAATACGAAGCAAGGAAGAAGAAAGTCGGCCGACTTATATACACCTGGAAAGATTTCCTTAAGCATGACATCAAATACTACGGTGAAGAACACAGTTACTGGACAGAATCATCACACAACAGGGACGAAGTCAGGATGGCCTAGAGGCAAATATACCGTATCCCAGAAACAGACAGCAAAAGCGAAACTGGGAACTTACCGGATAACCCAAACGAACACGACTCAGGAAACTCAACTAGTAACAATAACTGAAAATAGAAGGAAAACAAGAACTTGAAGAAAACAACAGCTGCTCTCCAAATCCCACATCCTCCCCATTCCACATATCCTATATTGGCTTCAGGCTGAAGAGTCGGTCGATTGAATTCACTATCCTTCCCTTCCTACAGAGCAAGTCATTCCGCCCCCCCTCAAAACTTGTGCCCTCTGGTATGCCGGCCGTAAGACCGGAACAGGTTTAGAACCCTGGCTGGAGAAGCACCATTCATTCATTCATTCAAATTGATCCATAGTAGCAAGACTATCCGCATTGTGTAATATATAGAGTGTTTTTTTTTCTTCACAAAGTCGTCGGGTATGATCCCCGGCTAGGAAAATCTTTATAAATTTACTGATTTGCCCCCCCGTGACCCCCAAATTCAAAATTATTTTTATACGCAATACGTCCTTGGGTCACAGAAATACATAAGTTTACCAACATCACAACACCAAACTTCAACTTAAACGGTTTAGGGCCTGTTTAAGAATTCGGTCGTTTAAATTTACTTTTACACAGATCCTACGTCAGATACAAGATTGATCATATAATGGATCCGTTTTTCTTTAAAAAACAAAAGAAGCACAACATGCCGCTAGTTTCTTGCTGAGTATTTCGAAAAAATGGCTTATAATCAATTAGAATATGTGATGTCGCAGAATTGCATAGATGGTCCCCACTTCTCCAAGGCCTCGCAATATTCTTCTTACTTTGCCATCACCTCGTCACAGGGACTCAATGTTGTCAGCTGTGCACCGATTCAATAAGGCGAACCCCCGCGACAAGTTAAACTCACACTCGATTGGTATGAGCGTCGAAAAGTGTCCCATCTACACCGTAGAGCATCTGCCGTCAGAAACCAAATCGCTGCAGGCTGAAGGGCTTAAACTCGCCAGAGAAAAGAACTATACGTGGGTTTGGGTCAAATATGGAAAAGTGTTTGTCAGAAAGTGTGAAAAATCTAATGCCATCCTGGTTAAAAATGAACAGTCGTTAAAACTCATCATATAAGTAGATAGGTGTATTTTTTTTACTCATACAGATCAAGACGTATTTCATTTGGTCAAGTGGTACATGCATGCATTTTACTTTTATAATGTCTAACTTAGAAGTATATTATCAAAATGTGAATAGAATTAGTTCAAAGGTTTACAAGGGTTTACAACGGTATTTAAGCCGAAAACTACGATATATGTTTAATGGAGACTAATTTTACCAATGGCGTTCTTAGTAGCGAAACGGTAGACGGACGTTATACGGTTTTCCGTCGTGACAGAGGGAGCACACTTAGCCACAAGGATGAGGGAGCGGGTGTACTGATAGCGGTTAAAGATTATATACATGCTGAGCGCCGGAAAGACTGGGAGTCTGACCCTGAGGATCTGTGGCTTAATTTACATTTAAAACATACAGTGGTTCACATCTGCTTGGTTAATTTGGCCGCTAGCATAATTTTTGATACAATGAAATCCTTTTTCGATCGCTGCTATGATATTTTAATGAAGCTAAAGGAACCGATAATATTTCTGGGCGTTTTTAACATGCCTTATCTGACCTGGGAAGTCGAGCCCAACAATAATAACTTGTCTGTTTCTGTAACGAAAAGTGATTGTAGAAATGATCTCTATTTGGGTGCATTAAATTAAACTGAGTTCTTTTGCTCTAATGTAAAATTATCACCTTGCAATCCAATAACTAAACAGGACAGATATCACTCACCTTTTTAGCTGATATTTCTAACCAACACAATCAATCAATTGCTCAAAACAGAAACCTCAAGGTACCCATTTTCAAAAAGTGTGTTAGAGACAAATGTAGATCGGAAATTTAGGCCCCTGATTGGTACAGGGGATTATCAGACGTAGAACGTAATGACAGTGTTACTATGTTCTACCAAATTCTAAACAATATAATTTCTAAACATACCCCTTTAAACAGAAAAGATACCCACAAATACCAGATTTGGTTCACGGACAGCCTGAAACGTACCTTAGCTGAAAAGATAAAATTCCACAGAAAATACAAAAAGTATAACAATCCACGTGATTACGATACTTACGGCCTATTATGCGATAAAGTCAAAACGATGTTACAAGTTTGTTACGAAAATTTCAATTCTAGTGTAGAGGATCCTTTATTAGCTGGTAGTAAGTTAGCAGTAGCTAAGAACAAGAGAACGGCTAATACTATTCCCAAAACTATTCATTGCGAAGATAACTCGTCATCAGAGCCAATTGTGAACTTTTTTCAAAATGTTTTGGATCCGTTTTTGAAAATAATCAATCTAAACAGGTGCCACACGTGGTAGACTGCAAGTATTATAGTCACAGCCTGCATAACATTATACTTTCTAAACAGGAAATAATCGTCACTTAAATTATTAGATCCGAACATAGGAGCCGGCCCTGATCAACGACCAGCTCATTTTATAAAATCCTGCGCGAAGGAACTTTCCACTCCTTTATTTATTATTTTTTTCTCTTATATGCCGATGATTTTAAAAATTGCTCCATAAGTGACTGGTCTCACTGTCATAAAATAAAATAAATCTTAATATCTTGGCAACATGGTGCGAGACAAACTACATGTGGCTTAATGTTAAGAAATACTTATTAATGAAGCTCTTGACCACAAACAACAATTTTAACAATTTTCAACATAACATAGGCAGAGATATGAAATAGAATAGGTTGCTAACTTTCTGGACAGGAACGGAAATCTTAAAACCATTTCGAGAAATATGTCTTCTATATCGTTTCTATTTATCACATTAATAAATAAGTGTATATATATTTTAATAAAACACAATGATCTTCATTTAACCTTTAATAACATCGTCATATGATGTATGAAAAAATACCTTTACCTGCCCGTCTTACCTACAAAAAATAAACAATATGAAATGTCAATCTATTCTCTGTAAAGTCTGTCTGTGATCTATGAGTGACCTCTCATGATATTCAGCGTTTTGTTTTCATATTTTGACGTTATGTTTTTATTCGTTACGACAAGGGCGGCCAATTTTGAAAAAGACTCGTGAAATTTACCTCAAGTTACCAAAATTGTTACATAAACTTGAATTGCAAAGGAAATACCAGGGCAAGCACTGCGGTAGCTTAGGTGAAGACTAGAGGGGGCAAGCGCAGCGAAGCCCCAGATAGTCTTCGTGTTAGGTTGACATGTAAGAACAAAAGAAATGTAAATTCTAAACCCTGTCGGTCTGGTTTACAATAGTTTACCAACTAACGCGTTAGGTTAAAAACTAACGGTTTTGACAATCTTACGCTGACATATATATAATTAAGTCTATGCTTTGTATGAAAAATCAACTTGACCTAATGTACTTGTCATTGCTGAAGTTTACCACAGCATAGGTATTTAATGTAATGTATGCCTAATATACATGTTTATAATATTCTAAGATAAAAGATATCTAAAAATCAATCTGTGGTAATTTCTTCGCCCTCCTACCAAAAATTACGTTACCTGAGTACATATTAATATCTACAGTAATAAAAAAATGACTTGATTTGACTTATTATATATTAAATTTCTCTGTATCTCTATATCTACCCAAGTTATCTGGCGCACCCACCACAAGCACAGCTAAGGGAAATACCGTAATTCTGCTTACAAGCATGAATCTTGCTGATTTTAACGAACATTATTTATATTAGTCGCTATCGCTATAAGCGTAAAAAGGAGTAAGTGCCAAACAGGAACTAAACTTCGTTTGGTTCCTTATAGGGGCTAATTTGTTACATTCAATACTCGCTGTAAAATGGTTATTCATTTATATTACAAATCCTTCTTCCCTAAATCCTATTTTATGACGTGGCTTTATAGATTTATTAAAATCTGCCTCACTCAGGCGCCTCTGCTTAATAAGCTTAGCTTTTCAGCGAAGCCGTAAAAATTCAATACTTTGACCAAAAGCCGATAAATCCAATAAGCCAGCGATATGTCGAAAGATATTTCATCAGATTATCCCCGTCTTTAATAAACGATAGAGGCACATTTATTTTATAATTTAAGTACATTTATTTTATTATTTAAGGGTAATACAGTTTAGGGAGTATAACAAACTTAACAAAAGGTTTAAATATTTTTAAAGAAAACATTAATTTCGCTACTATAGCTTAAACTACATCTTGTCTATGATCTTGGGGGTTTTCCAATCACTATCTGCCATACAATATTGTTAAACTATGATGCGAGTAGAGTAGAAAAAAGTCGAAAATGCAGAATTAAAAGGCAGTTCTGAGATATAGACATTCTTCGCGTCCAGTACAATAGGTACCTAGCGATTCCAGGATGCTGTTGGGGCTGCCACACTTTTGGAGTGCATCAAGGATGTTCGCAGAGACTCACACCTCAGACTTTTACGCCTTGAGATTAGCTATGGTGGTGGCCCTGGTTCTGGCCCTTTAAACATAACTTTTATATACAGGCATATCCCACACAACGATATCCTGTGTCGTGGAAACCAGAAACAGCGACGTCACACACATATAAACACCCAAGACCTTTTTTTTTTCTTCAGCAGGGATTCGAACGGGGTGCCTATCGCTTAGAAGGCACAACATAAACTGCATCGCCACAGAGCTCGTCATTGCAGGGGCCCTGGACTGTCCAAACTCCGGACAATGGGAACTCCTTTACATACATGGTTTCTAACTTGAATATGAGGTGTCGGTGAATGGGGGTTGGATAGTCTTGCCAATCCTTGTGACTGTTAATATTTATACTCTTTTAACCCTGTATGTTTCTTGCGTTTTAATTTTTAACTGAGTTTGTACCCCCTCAGATCCTAGTGTTCAGAGATGAATGTTTTGACATGAATTGAATTAAATAGCCGCTATAGATAACGTGATGGACAAACCGACTTATGAATGTTCTGACGAACGGACGGACGGTCGTATTTGCGTCTTATTGTGTCTGAATGTGTAGAGCGTTGGAGAACAAACAAAATATTTCAGAGCTGTTTCTAGTATATATACCATAAGCCCGCGTTCTAATCAACCCTTTTATGCAGGAAAAACATAAAAAATTAACTGGGAAGACTTATAGACTAAACAAGTATGTTGTCTGATCTAGCTAATTCCGTTATTTGTTGTACGGACCTACAAACAGTACACAGAGAAAAGTAGGGTACATAATATGTAGGTCTATTGAAGCCCACCCCACCGGGCACTATTTATTTAGTCATCATCTAATTCTGTCTATCAGGGAGTCCAGGTTCTTTTGGAGAAAATCCTGAAAAAGTTATTTGGAATGTAGTTAATACTAAACAAACGCCGACAAGGTAGCTTGTAGCTTTAAAAAGCTCTTGCTTGACGATTACACTTCGAAAGACTGAAGTTAATTTGAAAGTATTCTTATGTATTATATTATATGAATGTATACAAATTATATTCATCTTAACCTGGCCAATTTCAATCACAAACATGGCTTAATAATAAACTCTGACATTGCATAGTGTTGTGGGAATTACTGAATGAACTGCCGAGATATGACATAATCGATTGTTAAATGAATGAATTTAATTCAGTATTGTGTTGTTTTGTAAAGTTTCGCTCGACTCAGGGACGGATAGATCCTACATTCCCAGTTATCCCCGCGTCGAACTACACCGTTGGCAACTGGGAATGGATTGCCCCCACTTGTGACCGCTGTACAATCCTCCTATATGTGGCAGCACTGTTGGTGGCCAAAAACGCAGCTCTAGGCCTACAGAGCGCGGGCTGGATTGCAGCCTTTGCTGTCCGCGCTATAAAGGCCTCGACCCTAAATTATTATTATTTTCCTCCCATAATTTTGATTTTCAAATTTCCTTATTCGATTTGCCCTGAAATAACCGCAACGTGCGGAAACGCCCGGACTGTCCGCGAAGAGCGCCAAGCGCGGTAGCAAGCGATATAAATAAGGCCAAAAGATTTAAGGTACCTATTTTTCACTGAAACCTAATATTTGTTTATATATATTTTGCTTCAGTGTCGTGTAAATAACCACCCCTGAGTCGGACGTAACTTTACATAAAAACAGCCTGAACATGGGTCTGCCATACCTTTTGTTACATACCTCAAACTTCAAATTTAGAACGCGAACCAAACAAGTTATGGGCGGCCGAAATGAGAATATTTTAAGAAACTAAATTTCTGTGATTTTCATTATTTTCAAAAATGAAGGGAACGCTTAAAGACGATAGAGTTGCGGTAATTGCATTGCATCGCTGCAGTCACGACCCAACTGAGATTTTCAAGCTGCAGAAAAAATATTGTGAATAATATTGAGGTTCGTTTATCGTACTATCAAACAATTCGGGGGAGATTCGAGATTAGAATATAAGCAGAGGAGAGGTCGTCCTCGTACAGTTCCGGCTCCAGCATTGATCAAAGCAGTGATGGCGCGAATACAAAGAAATCCCTTTCGGAAGCAAAACTGTTGGCTCTCCAGATGAGTTTAGTAGAACTACAGTTAAAAGGGCATTAATAATAATATAAGCTAAAAACACAGTGGCATGTAACTACGATGAAAACCGTATCAGTTATTGTATCTTTAACAGGAATCGTACCAAAAACATTACACGACAGCACGAAAAGCATTTGTAAATTTGTACTTCCCCCTTGGAGAGAAAAACAAATATACAAACTATAATAATAATAAATATTTATTTCAGGTTACAAAACCTAGTCTTCATTTGGACTACAAGCTTCCCGGAATAAAACTGCACATTTGCTTAACTCACGACGAAAGAAAATCAGACTCGATAGATCCCGAGTCTTGCTAAAGCGATACGAGGAAAAAATACCGCGTAATCCTTACTTCGGACGATTTTTTTTTGATATCGCGGAAAGCTTTAACCAACAGAATGATAGATTGTATGCGCATAACCGTGAAGAAGCGAGCAGACGTATCTCACATGTTCAGCGTGGTATACGAAGGATGGTACATCCTTCGTTATTCATGGTTTGGCTTGGGGTTTCCTATTCGGGCCTAACTGAGGTATTTTTTTGTGAAAAAGGAGTCAAAACAAGAGCAACATAACAAATCTCGTGGAACCTCTTTCACAAACAATGTTAAAAAACAGACTGGGTATTCCAGCAGGACTCACTAGCTCATAAGGCAAAAAGCAGTAAAAATTGGCTCTCCTCCTGTGGAAACGACTTTTCCAGACATGAAAACTGGCCCTCCTTGAGTCCAGACTTAAATCCATCGGATTATAAAATATGGCTGTACTTAGAAGAGAAGGTCTGTGCTAAACCTCATTGCAATTTGGAGGCTCTCAAAGCATACCTGATTAAAGCAGTGGCCATTATTGAAATGGATGTGCGTGCTTCTATCGATGAGTGGCCACGTAGATTAAAGGCTTGTATTGGAAATAGAGGAGGCCATTTTGAATACTTTAAATATCATTTAGATCTGTATTTTTCTTTCGTTTCATGTATAAATATTTGTATAACAGAGCTTTTTATGTCATTTATTTCATTTATTGAATGTGATAAAACTTATGGCCAGACTTAGTATAGTATGTTGAATGATTTTTAGATTGATTAGGAGCCTGTTTTAAAATATCCGGAGAAACACTATCTGACAGATTAATCACAAATTTTCTTCATACTTTTTTAATTATTTTCTTTTCCTGGAAAATATGCACGCCACAGATTTTTTTACACGTAACTAATTATGTAAGTCGAGGTAATATAATCCGAACTGAAAAAATGCGTGTCCAAGTGCGTGTCGGACTTCTCACATTTAGGGTTCCGTAATAAATTTAGAATATAAGCCAAAAAAAATAAATTACAAAGGTACTCACTTGACATACACCTGTTACAGCTAGCCAAAATATCACTATCATTCTTCACCAATAATTACTTTGTTTTTCATAGTGTTTTATGAATGACAAAGTTATATTTGCGGTTTTTTATAAATGTTTTATACCTTTAAAACTGCTTATTTTATTTTGTTCAAACCAATTTTCGTTGAAAGTGTTTATTGAGATACACAACATACATATTTTTTAAGATTTTTCACTCTCTTACTTTAAAATTTAAAGGGGGTGGGACAATTTTTTCCACTTTGGATTTTTGGTCTCTTTAACGATTTACTTTGAGGAAAAATAGTTCTAGGAACCTCACATCATTTTTAAAGACCTATCAATAAAAACCCCACACATATAGGTATGATGAAAAAAATATCTTTTGGTTTCAGTTCCATGTATCCCCTTAATTTTATTTTTTTCAATTTTTGTATAATAATCGTAAAGCGGTTCACAGTCTACACACCAAGTTGCAATTGTGTAGTCCTGATTGTTTCGGAATAAAGTTGCTGTGGCATACGTACTTACGGACTACTACGGACAGATGGACAGACAGACATGACGAAACTATAAGGGTTCCTATAGTTTCGTCATGTCTGGATCTACTGAGTGTCGTTAGGAAACAAAAAAATGCACGTATATTGTTGTATCGGCTATTATCGGCCGACAATATATTTCAATATTTAGTTACTAACCCTTCGTACCCGCGTATTTCATTTATTCGTTCTTACTTTCACTTCAACCCCCATCTCAAACAAAATGTGTTTAATTTTTCTAATCTGGGTTCAGATTTTCGTCTGAAGTAGAAATTTGGGAAATAATTTTATTTCTCAGTAGAATATAGACCATTTTTTTGTGAACCAACAGCGAACGATCGTTTTGGAATATCGAGTTTTCTGATCAGGTGACATTTGTTTTCCTTTCTGGCCTCGTTAAGATGGATGTAGATTATGTACAAATATACTAATTTATCAACCAGTTTTTAGGTATTCTACTTCCATAACTAGATTAATAATCATTATTACCAAATTGCTTTCTAAGATCACTAAACTGGACGTAAATAAATGAAAATCATTCTACTCGACATAAATGAGTGAATACCGCCAACTCCGGTCAATAATCGAATACTGGCAACCCGAACAGACCAGTGGTTGCCCTCCCTTGTTTTTCTTCCCCAGCTCTGACAGAGTCGTTAACCCGGGGCATTTTGCCAGAGGAAAATAGTTTTGTGAACAAGTCCGTCTGGGGAAATAAGGGTAACAGGTTACATGCACGATAGTGACGTCCGCCGTTGCGACGCCATCGCCACTCCAGTACCGGGGTGTATTGATAAGGATGTTTACCTATATTAGCGAGGTAAATAAATTCTGCTAGTAGTTAGGTAGGTACTTGTAATTGACCCGACACTAAAGACCTTCAAATTTGTGTTAGTTATCACAAGTGTTGCTGAAAGATGTGTCGAGTCCTGTGGTGACGTTTTAGCTTATTGAAGATTATCATTCTAGAGGTCATCTGAATAGCCAATATATTTGTGGCGCCTTGGCCATATTGCTCGTTGGCCAAGGAGGGAGAAACTTAGAATGATAATATTAATGTGGCACTAAGAAGCAAATAGATAACGACGACCAGTTTATGCCGGGGTGGCCGGAGGTGGCACTGAGACGGAATGTGTGGACTCAAAGGGGGAAGGCCTTTGCCCAGCAGTAACTATCGTAGAGGCTACATAAAAATAAAAAAGAAGCAAATATACAAACTCAGCTGCCGTTCTCAATATTGAGCAGCGACATCTGCAGGATTAATAAAAGCCACGTTGAACAGAACATTCGGAGCCAGGAATGGGTTTATACCCAGACCTATAATGAGTTATCTTGATATTGACCATTTTCCCAACAATGATCACTAAAAATAACGATACTGAATACCATATTGGCAGCCGCGGTACTTGTACGGTACCTTTTTAGACTGCACTAGTGATAACTATCCCTTGAAAGCCTTTGTCAGCCTATAATGTAAGCCTGCCCTTCTAAGGCCTCATAAGGGCGGCACCACAAGATATCGCAAATAAAGGCCTGTGCAAATGAGAATGGAACAATAGAGGCCTAACGCGTCTAACTGATGTTAATATAATGGCAAACTGACTTTTCACGGCAAAGTAAAATACATGTAGCCATAGAATGAAATGAATCCACGTTTGTGACTTCTGTTATTCCAAAGATTATTTAAAAGTCCCAATGTCTTTTTTATGTTTCTATATAGCTGAGAAGGAATTGTTCTAAATTCATAAGAATATAGCACTTTATGCCAGTCTTTTAAATTGAGTATATTCTTAAGGGAAACCACCGCAAGCAACTTGTGCCGCCATCTGTGTGGGTATTTTTAAAAAGGCTCCAATTACAGACAAAATTTAGATTAATACCACTTTTTATAGGTTCTAGGATACGATAAATGTATATTTCAATGTCAAAATATATTAACATTTCAGTCTTCACAAAATAATAAGCCCGGTGACAGCGTCCGTTTCACTGACGTAATAAGGTTAAATTTAGTTTGGGAAACCGGGCCTTTTATTTTGTAAAGACTGTAGATACTTTTTCTTACTGCTCGAAAGATTATAAGTTCTGATATTTCCACGAATTCTGTTCTTTTACATATTGTGGTTAAACAGAGAATTATGTCTGATAAGTCATTATCTGGGATTTTGGTTGGAAGCTGGCAGAATTCGGCTCCAAAAGCTAGCAGACTAAAATGTTCTTACTTCTCGACAAATTTTAATTTCTTACATACTGAAGAACGGCTATTCTTTGAGATTATCGTGGTTACCTTATGATTTTTATGACACAGAGCAACGTTTCTGATATTTCAATATCTGTCATCTTGGTTTGGAAGATAGCAAAATCCGCGTCCAAAGCTAACGAACACAAATCTTCTCACAAATCGAAGAATAGCTTACAAACATTAATGAATGACATATCAGTCATGATAAGAATTCAAAGTGCACGATTCTTATGAATTCCCTGTCAGCTAGTTTAAACTATAATATTTGTAACTGAATATGTTAGACGCAAGATTTCCCGCGTGACACTATGTAAACTGGGTGCAATGTGTGCTCTCGTCTGTTATGTCAACTGTAAGTAAAGTAGATGTCTGCAGGTCGTACTGTGCCAGACATAAAGGCTACGGTTTCATGGGACGGAACTGAGTCAAAGGTATCCATTAGACTGGCGGTTGCGGAGTGCAGGTTGAGGCGGAGCAGCTTATTCTAAAGCCAGAACCGAGAAATATACGTAGCATCCCAACTAACATTAGGCGCTAATACAAGAGTTAGAACAGATGTATAACAGAGCAAAACAGATCCTAAGGTCATCAATAAGTTCTATCACATGGGAGTTATAGCAAGCTATAACTCTAATATACCCCTGGATTGGGCACAAGTTCTTATGGCCTTAGGTTCCACTAAGGCGATATATTGGAGTTACAGAGTGAATTTAAGAGATATAGTAGAGCAATTGTGGTGGTACAGGAGCGCTAACTGATACTGAAAGCGCTGGAAGAGTAGTATTTAAGTGACTAGTGACTCCTCAAGCGGTATGGTAGAGCTACATGCTACTTACTGACTCTTTGAGCGCTATAATGGGAGCAAATGTATGAATATAAACTCCTTAAGGGGTATAGTAGATCTATGATGTATCTTACTTACTGTTTGAGCGGTTAGAGGGTGGCAATAAGGTAAATTGTAATTCCTTGAGTTGCAGTATAGATCTACAATAGGAAATTTTAACGTCTAAGTATATTAATTTTTACTTTTTTTTGGAACGAACGTATGTTTTTTTTCATAACGTTGTCAAAGATTAATGAAAGATAATTATTCCCTTATCAAAAAACCATACATTTGCTTTACGAAAATAAATGGCGGCGTTGAGTGCTAAAAGTTTAACTCATTGTTAGTGGAAGCTGAACCGGAAATTTCATTGCGAAGGTAAGTAAACTGTGAATATATGTGTATATTATTAGCAAATAATTGAAGGGCCCACTCTTTGTTGTGTATTTATCTAAAAAAATGTTTTGCTTCACATGGAGCAAAAATTATTTTTACTAAATATGTAACAAAACTTTGCCTATTGACTTAAAAGTGTTGTGATAATGGTTAGAGAACGCTAGAAAAATAAATACCTTCATTGTATTAGGTTTTCGTTTCGTACGTTTTACTGTTTTTAGTGAACTAAAAATGGTGGGCGCAAGAATTTGGGGATCCGTAGTCATTTCCCAAAACCACTACCTATCAGCTTCTCACGACCTACACGTATCTCCTAGCTGAACGAGAGCTAAATTGTTTTTATTAATGGATTTGCCAAATTGTAAAGATTTGTAATTTGAATACCTACACGTCCCTGTCTGTCTACCTACATATTTAAATACTGTAAACTAGTTAAAGCCTTTGAATATTTGTATAAATGGAATGTTATTTTTTTAATGCAAGGTTGGCTTTATTTCCAGCATAAATTCCTTACGTTTAAGAACGAAGCATCAGTTTTATTTACTTTGTATGTGATACTAATTTTGGAGATGATTTTCAGCTGGGACCAGACGTTTACAATACAAAACAATGAGCTTTTTTTCAAAAGCATTTTGAAAAATGCAAACAAAATAAAAAAAAGCTAAACAAGAAAGGACATCCACCACACGATAACGAGCCAAAATTGAAAAGAATAAAAGAAGCACGGAGTCCAATGATAATGAAAATGAAAATAGTGGCGGAAATAATGAAAGGGACGCAAACAAGACTGAAAAGCCTAATAATAATGAAAAGATGCCGCAAATTTTCAAAAAGACCCAAACAAGACTGAAAAAAACAATAACAAAGCATTCGCGGCAAATGTTGAAAATCCCCCAATCGAAGACGAAGAAGAATCATTTAGAAGAATAATTCATTTATATTTTTTAAGGTTATTTTTATTGCTATGTATGATTAATGTATATTGCTAAAAATGAATGTTTTTATGAACGTATTCCATCTAAACATATCTAAAGAAATGTCTGTGTCCAGTCCTTCAATATTAAAATTTAAGTTAATAGTATTGGGTAAATTACTTAACTTTTTTAAAATACATATCAAAGGTTCAGAAATTCCATTATGCCAATATTCGCCATCGTCATCTAGATTTTTTATTAAAATGTTGTTTGGTGTTTGTAAAAGAGTTCGACGATCTCTTGGTAAAATCATGCCAAATCTGTCAAACAGTAAATCTTTCATAGCAGTTTGAGTAATATTTTTCTCGATCGCCCATGCCTCAATTTTTCACTAAAATGCAGATTCTTAACATATTCACTCGAGTTATCCTCATCATCACTACTCAATGAGTAATAACATCGGTCCTCTTCGGAAATATCAAAACTCGCGGAAAATGGAAGTGATATCGCGACTGCGATATCACTTCCATTACATACGGAACCTTCTTCGTCAAGCAAGACTCCTACTTGACCGCGTCTAGTGATGCTTCCGCTTTCATTTAGGTTATCTTGTGATAAGTTTGTATCTTCAACGTTGTAGTTTATAATATTACGATAATCTTTCAAGATTTTCTGTCTATTGCCACCGGTTCTACTTTGATCTTTCCAAGTTTTAAAACACTTTTTAGATGAGCTAATATGTTGCGACGCCATTTTATTCTTACATGACCGCAATTAGGGGTACTAAAGTGGTAACGAACTCAATAATTCAACCTTAAGTAATATGGAGGCTGTACTTCACACTATGAGTTCTATAATAGTGAGAAATATCCCTACTATTCAGCCCTAAATTATACAAGGGAGTTTTGTATCCCTTGAGGAGTTTGGTGCTGTAAAAGATTTAATGAACACCATTGTAGAACTAGTAGCGTTAATTGCTCCTTTTGTGCAACTATCAGCGCTCCGAAAGAGTTAGTGGTAGCTTGCTTAGAACTTAAGAAGTTAATAGAAATGTTAATTTCTTATATGGATCTTATAGTCGTAAGATTCACTCAAAGCTATAACACAGAAGCTTTGGCCTTTATTGTAGGGATAATAATCGCTGCTCTACGCGTTTAACCTCCATACATTGCTCTTATAAACTTGCTTTGTCACTATAAGAGTTATATTTTAATACTAACACTCGTTTGTCGTCACAAACTGTAATTGCAGCTACTACTCTACCTTCATAACACTTTAGGTTCTAAAGTAAGCTCTATTTGCAGCCATAATGTTTGTTGGGATGGACAATATTCTACAATTCAAGAAAGAAATAAGGAAATTACTGGTTAATAAGGTATACTACTCAATAACAGAATATTTAGACGACACAATTTTGGAGTATGTTTCGTATGTTACCCTTCCGGTTGCATGAATCCAAGTATATTTTATTTTAAAATAATATAATTAACTTTGTACAATTTAATTTTTGCATGAACAATTTGTATGCCATTGCGGAAAACATAAAGATCCTACTATACTGACTTTTTTTTTGTACCTATGTTTAACAAATAAAGCCTTGACTTTGACTTTGAAAACCCCCTATCCTATATAAACAAGCACGGATAAATTTTAAGATTTTGACTCTTTATTTTTTGATAAGCCATTAGGTAATAATACTTAATCATGGTTTTAACTATAAATCAAATATTGCATCACTCGGGTTGAGCGGCAGTTCATTTGAAGCAAATGTACGAAACTAAAATAACCCTGAATAAGTTTACCCCCCGATAAAATCTCTTAAATCCCCTATCCTCAATAGCAACGTGTGAAATTGTTTATTTTGCCTCCAATTTTATATCCCTTTGTTGAACGGCTAAATAAACTCTGCATTCAAAATGTTAAGAATAACTACCCTAATCTTGATCCTCGAACAAGGTACAAAGAGGTTATATAAGTTCGCTAAGTGTTAATCTGATTTAACTCATTGTTGTGTACACAGCGGGGAGGGTGTGTGACATTTGCTACTAAAAGGGGCATACGCATTACGGGGTCTGTCAATTGTAACAAGGACATGTGTTGTGCGTGTAAATCATTTTTTTTGCTCCAACCTGAATTTAATTCCGAATCGTAAAAGGTGTGTCGTAAATTAATCTAAAGGGTTTTGGTTATCTTACTAAAGCTAGGTCAATTCAAAGTAATGTTATACTTACTGCTCTGGATGTTTTAAGGTATACTTAGGAGGTAAGTCCAAATAACTGGAAGTCAGTCCAATGTTGGGTACTTCTCATAAAAAACGTATCTACCTGAAACAAATAATAAATATCATCAGCTATTTAATATATCCAACTAAACTTCGTCCTATTCTCAGTTTCAGCTTGATTAACTGAGCGGAGTTTGATTTTCCAAATCCTAAAAACAAAAGTAACTTCATACATGTAAAACATTATTTCTATTTGAAGATTCATAAATTGATGACCTCTCTTCATCACAGTTTTTCCTCGCCTCAGGTGCTTCGACCTTCGTTAATAAATTTGCTATATTTTTTTCCAGGCAGTTGGACGCAAAGATAATTGGGCAATTTTTGTGAGCAACTACCGTCGTCTGACGATACTCGGAAGCTTTTTTATGTGAGCTCGCTCGGCACTTTCGTTGAATAGTTAATGAAGTGGAAACACAGGATCCCAAAATTGACCTAAATACTAACATCAAACAGGATTCATTCGCTCTTGCACACAAGACTAACACGAACTTATTCAATATAGGTACGTAATACCTAATACGAGGGTTAGATGACGTGTGTAAAAAATGTCTAAGGCTTTCTCCTAAAGTAAATAAAAGAAATAATAGTCATTTAATTTTTAGAAAGTACCTCTATTTATTTTCATCCAGGTTAACGCCAAACCCTCATTCTTTATGTTAATGAAGATTAGTTTTCCTGAAGTCGACACCGAGCAAAGTTGGAAATTTTAGCGAGTTGTTTTAAAGTTCCAAAGAATTGACGAAGAAACGAGCTTGTTGAATCTGACAATGTCGTGGAATTTCAAACATTCGTTGCCGCTGGCTAAATCAGTCTTACACCGGAATTCTAAAAATTCCCTCCGAATTCCTTGACTTTGCTTACGACAGCCTTCAGTTGTTCAGTTTGGTATATTCAAACATGGTTGAATTATGTACAAGTACTGATATAATAAGGAATTTGCTAAGTACTTCTTCCGAGTAATATCACGTACCTACCTAATGTATCCCCAACCTAACATTCGGAGAAAATTTGAAATTTCTGAAGTAAAGACGCAAAAGTTGAAAGAAATAAGGCACCATTAAAATCTTAACTAAATCAACTCTTCGTTGTAGATGGTTCTGAATCACAAAGCGTTATAAATTATGCCATTTTAATTGTTTTTATAATTAAAAGATTTTCTAGTCTGTTTTCCTTATTTATTACAACATTTTCTTTTGAATTTATGGTCGGCATCATAGAACAATTTAAAGTATTGTTTAAATTAGGCTGCTTATTAAAAGCTTTTATCAAGTTTCACCTGTCCCGGGCTCTGTCCGCCTGTAATCACGTCTTGCAAGTTAAATTACACCCTCTTCCCGATTTCAGATTGAGCTGAAATTTTGGATGCATATGTAAAAACGGATAACAATGCAATATTTTTATGGCATGAAGCTGATCTGATGATGGAGGTGTTTAGGCTCATTTAATTCCTCTCGGCAAGTACTCTGGGCCTAGATTAGTTTCTTTCTTTTTACGGTTCCGTATTTATTAGCTCTATGCCACAACTAATAAATGCTTATTTAAAAAAATAAGTTTCTTTGCTTGTTTTTAAAACAAGGGATAAGATAGGAATAGGTCCAATTACGCGATTAGGTAAAATGTAGTCTGTGTTAATTTCATACATTTTTAAAACTCGTCTGGATTCTTGTCTTAGTAAATCTGATCTATTCGGAGCGAGATGATCTAGCTTTATGTAGGGCTCTACCTTCGAATCCACAGTTTTGTATCGTTTTTTTACGATTCAATAATCTTATAGAAATGTAAAACCTAATGTTACGTTTTAATAATTTTACACTTATTTCAATTAGAAAACGTTGATTAGGAAAATAGCAGCTATCAACTGACCGGACGGTTGGATCAGGGTATTATTAGTTTTATTTTTATTCTCTGGCTACCCCGTATCTTGCTGAGTTATACTGATGATACAAAGGTTCGAGATGTATTAAACTTATAATCTTGAGAAAAGCAGGTCATTTATCTAACCCTCAGTACAATCGCAAATGAGATCTTATCCGAGCCCTATCTTGATTGAACAAAAGCGTGTTTAAAACGTGTCTCCGCCAGAGAAAACTGTTAATCTGATTAAAGTTTATTGTTGAAGGTTATGAAAGGCCGAATACAATGCCATGTCACAAAAATTATTGTCTCTACCACACCCGTGAGTATTGTGTATGTGTATGAACGAAGAATTTGAAATACACTAGGTTTTAAAATAAATAATTCTCCTCATCCAATTATAAAATTAAGTTAAAACAATATATCCCCAATGAAACATGAGCTGTTATTTTTTTGTCTAAAGCAGATTTACTCGGCACTTTTAAAATTAGTTAACGGCCAAGAGAAAACTCGTCAAACTCTGTTGCGCAGAGCTTATTAATTAGGATGAAACTAGGCAAAGCGTTTCAGTTTGTTAGACTGGTTTATCGCAACATAAACAATTCTGGATTCAAGAATGTAGAGGTTGAATGAGCAGGAATGAGCAGATTTTACTACTAGAGTATCGTTCTCCAATTTTCCTGACAAATGTTTTTCACTATTTTGTGTACTTTTTTCTATATTGGTTATTATATGACGACCCGAATGGCCGAGTCGGCAGTGACGCTGCCTACGAAACTAAGAGTCCCGGGTTCGAGTCCCGGTGGGGGCAAATGTTTGTTTGATGAGAACGGATGTTTGTACCCCAGTCATGGTTGCTTATCTATCTAAGTATAATATTTCTCTATATAAGTAAATATATCGTTGTCTAGTACCTAAGATACAGGGAATCCTAGTTTGGGGCTAGATCAATGTGTGTAAAAAGGTGTCCAAGGTATTATTATTTTTATTGCTATTAAATAACATACTTTTGGGCCAAGCGACCTTTTCGAGAAAGTGAAAGAAAAAAAATGCAATTTTATTAAAAAAATGATAACTACACCTTTCTGTTATAGCACTGTATCTGGGTAAAGGCCTGTGCCTCTAAGTGAGGACGATAATGGACAACATTTATTCATTTATTCTGTTATACCCTGTAATTAGTTGACCTTCTTTTTAATATCAACTCACTCGACACTTTAATTAAAATATTAATTTCCTATCAATAGTTTAACGTAAAAATCCTGTTGGTTTATGATAATCCTTGTTTATCTTCTTTGCGTTTTTAGGGTATAAATTGTTTCATTTATAAAGACTTACCCCAAGAAAACATTTCATTAGGTATTCTAAGTTACCGCAATCACGGTCATTATTCATATTCATGTATAGTTTATATCGAAATCGTGTGAAAATCACATCCACAAATCCACAAATATGGCCAGACAATTGGTGCCATGAGAAGAGGAGGTGGTGTCTTAAAAAAAATAGCCCTCGTTACTAAAATATTTGTTGTGAAATGCACATTCACTGAGATGAATCCATGATGTATAAATAATACATAATTGTGAAGATACATTATAAGAGCCATTCACCTGTAGAGAGGATCATAAAAATAACTAGTAATATTATTGCCCTGGGGAGTGCCAGCAAACAAGGGATGCAAGACGCAAGCAAAGAATATTAAAATGGTAGAACATTTTCCTCAGAGATTTCTACTTGGAATATGACAGTTTTTTTTGGAATCATATAAGACGGATTATGAAATGTTTTTTTTTGTGTAGGTATCTATGTTTGCAACATTATGTTGTATTATTAGGTAAAGAATAAATATAATAGTACTAAAGAGACCAATTCCAGCAAATTAATAGATTTCGAGTAATATAGGTATTATACTTTTAATTGTTTTCTAAAATTTGTCATAAAGGTATTATTTAAGTAAAAAAATGTTTAACTCTTTGACTTTGTATTATACTTTTAATTGTTTTCTAAAATTTGTCATAAAGTTATTATTTAAGTAAAAAAAATGTTTAACTCTTTGACTGTCGTTTGATAGCTAATAAATCAAGGATTATCTGGAAAAGCCCAAAGTAAAAATAAAACCAATACATTTTGACGCAGAGAGCCCATCAATCACGTGATGAGCAATCTTAAAATTGTTTTCAACTTTATGACAACAATTTTGAAAAAAATATGTTATATAATAACTGAGCATACAAATTGTATACTAAATATATTTATCTACACACGTATCATAAACCCTCTTTACTGCGTTCAAAAACAGCACGTTAGGATCAGCATTATGTTAAACTACTTGGTAAAAACTCGTTTCGTATCTGGAAAACTACACATTATGGTCATTATGTGTAGTTTTTCTACATATAATGACATTCAAATTTCGAAAGCCGACGCCCACCCGCGGTCGTCTCTAGTTTGTTTGTGAAGTTGGTACTGACATTCAAATTTCGAACGCCGACGCCCGCCTGCGAGAAGTTGGTACTACAGAACAAGTTAAACAATTGCAGAGCCACAATGCCGGTCAAACATGCGGTTCCTGAACACATCAAAGAGAGCTTATGATATGTGTGTAGATAAACTAGTGCATGTAACTGTACATAATAAGGCATTATGCAGCAGTCACATAAACTACTATTTCGAAGACCTTTCTCCCGGTATGCCTCACTATAAGTGTATACGGGTTAGAACTGCAATATCGGTCTTTGACCCGACTGCTACTGTAAAATATATGGTTACCAAGTTAACGGTCGGTTAGTCAGTTCCTCTCAAAGTTGATATTTGACGTCGCCCAGAGACATGTTAACCTTCTGAAGAAAATGTAGTACGAGTAGCAAAGATGTTGGTCGAGTGTGATCGGGGGTGAAAGAGAGAGAATGTTTGATGCTTTCATTGGGTATCTATTTGATTTAATTATCACCTTTATTAAATATTGTATAATAATAATAATAATAATACCTTGGACACTATTTACACACATTGACCTAGCCCCAAACTAGGATTCCCTGTATCTTGTGTACTAGACAACGATACAGATACTAATATAGATAAATATTATACTTAGATAGATAAACAACCATGACTAGGGTACAAATATCCGTTCTCATCAAACACATATTTGCCTCCACCGGGACTCGAACCCGGGATCCTTGGCTTCGTAGGCAGGGTCACTGCCGACTCGGCCATTCAGGTCGTCCCATGATATAATAATATAATAATACCATGTTACATTCGTAAGGGCTCGTGTTATTTTTACTTATCCTTTAGTGTATCCAGCTTTCTTTGGGGTCGCCACTTTATCTTACTGCAGACAGAGTTATACTTTGGCAAGAAATCCTGGGAAAAAAAATAGAGGACTACTGCGAGATTTAAAAAACAAACTAAATATTTCATTAAAAACCCGCAGTAGTCTGCAAATGTTGCCATCATTTATTTTTTTGGTTTTTCTGCCAAGGTGTGTGCTTGGCACAACTCTACCAACGGAAAGAATAAAGGTGAGAAATGAGGATACACATTACTAGGCGTGTAATTGCACGTTGATAATACTCCTTCGTTTCCATAGGCGTAGCCCACAGTAACAACATGATAATTTGTTATGTTACTGGTCATTGTACAACCTACTTTATCTTATGAATTACATATTATTGTTACTCGTTGATTATCCCAGGAAGTAATTCACTTGAGAATTTATCGGACTCTGAATAAAACGTGGTAGTTTTCAAAGAAACTCCGATGGACATGCTAAGATATCTAAAATTAAATGCAAAATTTAGAGAACATACAATCGCCGCCACAGGAGTGGTCAAAAATACAGTCTCAATTTTTTTCTGATTGTAAAATAAAAACCCCCACAAAGAAATAGTCAGCAGAAAAAATATTACCAAGCGACTATAATATAACCGCTTTGAGAAATATAATTAATTTAATATATGCAATGGAGAACGAAATTCCTAATATAAAAAAAAATAATGGCTGTCGCTAAGCGAGATTTAAATTATGAAGAAAGTGAGACTACATTATGACAAATTATAAAGAAAAAATGACAACTTTAATCGGGAGGCCCAACATACAGGCATGGAAAGCTATAACTTTACGCCGTATGAAAGGTAATAATTTACTTTATGCCGAAAAAAAACCGTGATATATATTGACGAAATCTGGATTCACGCCCATTATACCGTGAAAATGTGTTGGCTGTTACCGATAAGGCAGTAAACAAGAAAGATAGCTCTGGTCACCGATGGATAATAGTTCATGCTGTAAGCGAAAAAGGATAAGTAAATGGCGCACTTCTAATGTTCAAAGCTAACATAAAAACTGGCGACTACCATGACCAAATGGAATACCTACTTTAATATCACAAAGTGGTTTTATTTCAACAAATACTTTTCCCTAATATATCGCCGAATTACATTAAAGAATTGGATACCGCATCATAACATAGTAAGAAGGAAGACGGGCCTTCCAACTTGGGTAAAAAATACAGTGATGGTCGAGTGGCTCAAGGCACATAACATATTTTTTTCAGAAAAATGTAAGAAACCGGAAAAATACAAAATCATCAAATCCCACAAAACTCCTAAAAATTTCATCATTGATAAGATTTTGGCTGATTATGGTAATGAAACAGTGCGATTACCGCCTTATAACTGTGATTAAAACCCTATAGAATATATTTGGCACCTTGTTAACAGTAGAGTCGCCGATAAAAATGTCGAACAGCGTCTAAATCAACACAGGTGTCTTAAATAGAGTCTTTGACTCTAGATGTTTTAAAGTCGATAACACCTGACGACAGGAAGAAAGAGGTCAACCATATCAAGCGCCTTGAAGAAAGTTACTGGTACAGAGATAGATTGATCTGTGTGTAACCCCATTTCACGATATTAATACCGTGAAATGGGGTTAGTTGAAAACCATGGGGCGTCATTTATGATCGCTTTTTTTGTAGGTTTTTTAATAAAATCTTGGCAATTTATGAATGAATCCTTGGTTTTTTCAGAACTGGCTACTGGGTTCATTAGGTGGTATGGTTTGACCACATTTTTTTAAATAAGCTTTGCTAATACTTCAATTACTGTGTGCCGCAAAACTAGTTTGGTGCAAGAGTGAGGATCAAAATCTGTTAAGTTTTTTTTGTGCTTGTGCATTTATATGGTTCTTTTTTAGGGTTCCGTACCCGAAGGGTTCCAAACGGGAACCTATTACTAAGACTTCGCTGTCCGTCCGTCCGTCCGTCCGTCCGTTTGTCACCAGGCTGTATCTCAAGAACTTAGCTAGCTAGAGAGTTGAAATTTTCACAGATTATGTATTTCTGTTGCCGCTATAACAACAAATACTAAAAAACAGGATAAAAGAAATATTTAAGGGGGCTCCCATACAACAATTCTTTCAATACCACATACAAACTTATGGATGCACCTGGTTACGTACATGGAGTCTGAAAGTAACCGCACCAATAACTTTGTAAACAATATTTAGCTGTGTAAAATCCAAACTATTCACTCCACACCATCGCTTCCATTGAACGGTGGTACGGAACCCTTCGTGCGCGATTTAGACTCGCACTTGACCGGTTTTTTAATATGATCGTGATATTTTTTGTTACCGGTGACGGCCATTTTGGTTTAGGTGTCGAAGTTTATGCACCGGGGCTACTTTATTATTTCATATGGACTTTGATAGTTATCAATCTCACCCCAATGTATTTTTAATGCAATATTACGTTTATAATAAGACAATCAAAGCCACCCCTGTTTTTTTTTTGTCGATACAAGGTGGTGCTCAACTGTAAGAAAGTACCGAGTAGCCGAGAGTAAAAAAATATTGCGAGGAATCCTAAGAGGAAGCCCTACAAAAGCAGCCAACGAGGAAAAGGCTATAAATTTTGTTTTTGAAAGAAGTTTATGTTTGTATATTTTTTTAGGGTTCTGTACCTCATTTGATTTATGTTTTTAAGAATTTGATATCATTGTTTAAAACTAAAAGTCTTTTTACATTAAAAAAAGACTACACATTTTTTTAATGTTGAGTGAAAGTTGCTATAGATGATATTTTATTTAAATACAACATTTGATCTCATTGCTTTAAATGAATCACTGTGTTTAGTTTTCCTAATAAACATTTTCTATGTAAGGCGTGTCTTCTTAATGTATTAGCTTTTAAGTTTTACAAAATTACCCACCAATATATATGTAAATTGGCTTTTTTTAAATAATAATAATAATACTTTAATAATATACTATATAATAAGGATGGGTATCAAAGTAACCCCCCCCCCCCCCCCCCTGTTTTAAGTATAAAGTTGATATGCCATAAAAAATCTTTTTCGCAGAAAGGACAAGCGACATATATTATTTTTCCCGCCATGTTGTTGTTGTTTAGCGTTCTGTAGTACCAACTTCACAGACAAAGTAGGGGGGGTGGCACGCAGGCGGGCGTCGGCGTTCGAAATTTGAATGTCATAATATGTAGAAAATTTACACATTATGGTCATAATGTTCAATATTCAGAATAGTTTAACATTATGCTGATCGTAACGTGCGGTTTTTGGACGCAGTAAAGAGGGTTTATGATACGTGTGTAGATAAACTACTATTAAAGATATAAAATCTTATCTTGAAGTGCGCCGTAATCAATTTCCGCTGGTACCAGCGCAGAAAGTATAACAATTCGCAGTTGCAATAAGTACTGAAGCTTTTCACACAATACTCGATTTGCTTGTATATCCATCGTCTGTGTTGGAGACTTTAATCAGTTGCCACCGGTGACACCAACCAACTTGTACCAAATTTTGTAAATAGGGTTGGTTGTTTACTTCATAATACAAAGGATATACAAGGATTGGGAAATCTTTTGTAACTTTGATTATATTTACCGAATTTGTATAGGGAACGACTGTAAGTACTAAAATAAAATTGACAAGATTCTGTGATGAGTGAAATTTTCAAAGTAAATTTATTGCATGAAGAAATGTTGTTCGATGGCTTTGTTAGCATATCAGTCAAACCATAGTATAGATCTAACCGGTAAACAAAAGTACGGGGCTGATGTGTCTCAAATGGTATGACGAGGAGCTAGCACCAATGCAGCAAAAACCAAAATAAATAAGTAGGTAGGTATAAAAAAATATAAGAATAACTGAAATTCAATATTACATTTAACCCTCTCGATTCAACATTTTTTGTTCTCCATTGTTAGTTTGTTTTACTAAACCGATTAAAGTAATTTAAATGCACCTTCACGAATATACCAAAATACTTATCAATTGTAGGTAGCAGTGGTTCTATTAATGTATGACAGATAGAGATAGATGATGAGTTGGGAGTAGTTAAGACGCCCGCTGAAGCAGGCGGTTTTCAGTTACGAGACCCTTCCTCGATCGATATTTACCCCCAAAGTCCCCTATATTGCCAAGTTCATCGAAAATTACAGCGCCTTATAGAACTCAAAACATATATGGTTACTTACATATATACATACAAATATTCCTCATATTATGATGTGGCGGCGCTCGGGCCAGCCTTTGGCTGGTCCCTCGCACACAGTTAGGATATCTTTATGCTATCATTTCCCGGGATTTGATAGAATCCCTAGGGATTTAGCTAAATCCCTGATTCTATCATTTCCCTACGACAGATACATCGACTGGCCTCGTTTTGTTATTGAATATGTCACCGTAACATTGTAGAAACCGCGAGATTATAATCTAACGGAAAAAAACCGGTTGGATTATCTGTCGATGAATTGTAAACAAGTTCGACAAGGTTTACAAGTCAACCTAATACGAAGGATAAACGGGGAATCGCTTCACTCACCCCCTCTATCCTTCACCTGCCCTGCCCCACCACTTTGCCCAGTGATTCGTCATTTCAGTTTATCAACTAACGCGTTTTCATCTTTCCAGTTTATCAACTAACGCTTTGTACTGTATGAAGTTCGGTACAGTTCACATTTTATCGACAGATTACATTTAAACCCCTTAGATTGTAATCTCGCGGTTTTCACAACTTTACGGTGACATATACAATGCATTTTATTTGATATAAAATCGTTTTTTTTTATCAGGGTGTTTCATAGTAGGTGCTGTTTTGATTCGTATTAGCATCACCCAACTTAGGTCGCCACCCAACCCAACCACAACAACTCATTAGGTCGACTTGCTATTTAGTAATACTGTAGATTAAATGGCTTTCATACCTTGCCGGTAACATAGACTAGCATAAAACATGGTGTTACATATAAACTTAAGATTTTTTTAATTCGCTTTGCGATGTGTTTTAGGCTAGCCAGCCTATAGTCAGAGCAGATAGGTATATAATTTATTCTTTAGTAAGTCTATATTATACAGTCTTTCAACGATCTTGATCTTTTGGCGCGTGAGTAACGTTTACAGGGGGCGCCAGTCCTGCACAACTTAATGCACCGACACAGTCGAAAAGCATTAGCCCCACCTATTACCGCAAGCCAAAAGATACGCAAAGCTGTACTCATGTCAAGGAGGAAGGCAGAATGTTTGAAAGTAGGCTGAATGATAGGTAAACCTAAATCACGTGACCGAAAAAGTTGCATACAGTATCAAAAAACTCGTATGCAGACCAGTGCTTCAGACAGTTAGTCAAAAATAACAGACAAGATCGAAATAAATTTACAATGTTCAGATTTTCCCCTTTACTTGTACTATAAGACCTTGACATTTCATGACAAGACATTTTCATGATTTTAGGTCAACGGTAAGTACGCTATAGGTTTTGGCTGCCTTGCGAGTACTATGAAACTCAACTTTTTTACAGCATAAACGATCGTATCGCTTAATCGCATTAATCTAGAAGCTTGATTTTTTCACAGCTTTAAAGAACCACCGACTTAAGTAATTGATATTTTCAACTTGAACACTCTACGCGTTCCCAATAAAAAGGTCTTGACACACGGACAGACGGACAGACAGACAACGCAGTGATCCTATAAGGGTTCCTTTTTTCCTTTTAAGGTACAGAACCCTAAAAAGAAATAAAAATTATATATCGTTCACACGCGGACTAAAATATTTTCTTATTAAGTATACACATTACTCTGTAAAATCCTTGTTGAAGCTAATGTATAATATATAAATATTGATAATTATTTCGAACATTTTATAATATTTTAATTGACAATAAATAAATAAATAATACCTGTGAAAACACCCCACGCCACGACCAGGCCCTATGTTTAGTAGGTCTGTGGCCACAAACGAAACACAGGTAAAATTCGCAACGGAGGGATTGAATTAAAAAAACATCTTGGGGTTTTTTTTTTGGTAGGAGTTGGCAACACTGGTGAAGGGCCGCCATTTTGTTGTTGTTGTTCCAAAAAGTTGTCTGTCCTCTTTTGTCGTCTCGTAAGCATAGTCTACGTTCTTCATTGCTTCTCTTTTTTTTTTGACTGCTTTCGTGGAATTGACTGTTCCTGCTACTGATATTGACATTGGCCCTAAATTGGACTTAGATTTGTTTTGTGCTTTTGGTGCGTACATTATTTGGTATGTAAGTACCAAATAATGTACCTTATTTCAACTTATTTGGTACTTAAGTATGTAATATTATGGCTTAGTATGTTATTTTTTTTTAAATCAATTTTATCTTAGTGTAATTTGATAAGAAGAAATTAAATACATTCAAAGGACATGCAACAGATGTTATCAATAAATGTTTATGATTATGCATAGGTAGACCTATAATACTCAGCTTTTCCGTGGTTGCTACTGTCTTAAGCAGAAGTACTGCTTACAAACATATTATCGGATCTACTTGGAGATAATTTGTATTGTTATGCTAACTGCACTCACAGGAACTGATGTCATTATAACGTTATGTATTGGCTTTAAGCGCATTACCATTCTGCGGGGCATTTAATTACTACAGCCAAATTGGTTCTGTAATATTTGCTGTATTTTCATTGGACAGTCAGGACAAATGATTGTGTACAGAAGACAAATACTACGCCTAAAAAGCGCCTCAAAAACATTTAATTAAACAAAAACAACGCTACAGTCATGCATCACTTTGAAAGTATTTTTTAGCACAGACGAAAATTGGCTTTTGTAAATCACTTCCTGCAAAAAAGAAGACATCGTAACGAGGGAATGGAATTGTAAAAAGAAAATCAGATTGATATCGATAGGGGCCGTTAGAGGGCACGTGCCAATCGTTCAAGTAGAGCTAAATCAGGTCATAAAACAAGATTCTTGGGGGAAATCTCAGCAATCGGTCTGAGGCGCATCGGGTGGGATGAAGCTAGTATGTCGAATCCTTGGAGGTAATAAGAAGCCGAAGTTTCCCGATTATGATTATTGCTGGTGCCCAAAATACTTCAAGTCTTTGTACATATAAATAGGTACAACCAACGCTATGAGACTAATGAGGTTCTTTCCTAGACGGTTTTCTTCAAAATCCAACAGATGACTCTCAAGACGGCCTGTTTTTTCTTCATAGAGTAAAGTATATGGTATCTAAAGAGTTTCCATGATCTTAGGTGGCATAGGTCAATCAGTAAGAAGTATAGGTACGTAACCTACTGAAAAAAGGTTGTGTACTGGCTGAACTTTGATGAAACGTACGAGCATACTGAAAGAAGGCTTGATGCTGAAAGGAGGCTGGATGAAGTTTTTGTACCTACTGGCTGAAAGTTGTCTATGATTGAAAGCTCACTCAGAGACCTCGAAGTATAGGTAGGCACAAACTATATAGAGATACTACGTTAGGAGTCAACATACCGAACGAAGCTGAACAAACTGAACTTGACAGCTTTCAATAACAGGTTACGTTCAGCCAGTACACAACCTTTTTTTCGAACCTTCTTTTAGTGGTTGCGTGCCTCTACCATCTGAGATCATGGATCTCTTTGCATGACATATAATTTACTCTATGACCAAAAAACAGGCCTTCTTCAGCGCCATCAGTTGGATTTAAAAAAAATCCTGCTCTCAAAGAATCCCTTTGGATCACAAACAGGTAGACATATAATGTACATGTGTATCAAAAAAGTAAGCGAATCGCTTTGACCTTTGGAGTCTCTCTGACCTTCTTAGCACGATACGGGTCATAATGTAATGTAACGTACCCGTATCGTGCTATGTATACCTAAGTAAATGAAAATAAATACGCCACAGATGACGAATCCTTACCTCATTGGACACATAATAGTAGCAATGACTTAGGTACACACAGGAAGGCTTTTCTTCGACTAACATGTCATATCTACTATGTCTATGGGTGAATCGTACAACTTGCTAAAAAACCTTTGAGAATAACAAATGGCGAGCGATCGTTTCCAAAGAGCTAGGTTTGGACGGTTATCGGATGTAAGATGTATTGTCGTGTGCCGACTCGGCACAGCAGTCTCTACTCAAAATGCTTTTAGAGAGACAGTTCAGCAAAATAATTTTAAGATACATAGGGCGCACTGTAAGTTTCCGGAACTGGCCACTTACATAAACAATATTTAAAAATTTATTGCAACATTTGAAAATAGAACTCTTTGGCTGTAGAATGCAGTTTGTTTCATCTGACTGCCTTTTGTTTTTACCTTGTGGCGCCATTTAAAAAATTGTGTGTCTGCATCAACATGGATTTAACTCGGGAAAATTTTCGTAGTATGATTTTCTACGATTTTAAGTGTAATTTGACAGCTCAACAGAGCATCGCTCGGCTTGAAACAGCTTTTGGCAATGAAGCACCATGCAAGACAACTGTTTATAGCTGGTTTGCAGAATTCAAGCGTCGTCGTATCAATCTCAGTGACGAATCTCGCGATGGTCGGCCGTCCACCGCTGTGACCAACAAAAACATCGATGCTGTGCGCCGTATGATTGAAACAGACAGGCATGTGACCTACCATGAAATTCGCGCATCCTTAGAAATAGGCATGAGTCAAATACAATTAATCCTACACAAACATTTGGGTGTGAGAAAGCTGTGCTCGCGGTGGATCCCACACAACTTGACCGAGGCTCAAAAAATGGACCGCGTCACTTGGTGCAGTGCCATGCTTACCAGATTCAACGAAGGTGCGTCAAATTTGGTGTGGGACATAGTAACAGGTGACGAAACATGGATTTATTGCTACGATCCCAAAACAAAGCAGCAATCGAGCGTATGGGTCTTTCAAGATGAGCCGAAACCAACCAAAGTGGCGCGCGTGAAAAGTGCATCTAAGCGGATGATTGCTTCTTTTTTAATAAAACTGGACACGTGGCTACTGTTGCTTTAGAGAATCGTCGTACAGTGAATAGTGACTGGTACACGACCATTTGTTTGCCGGAAGTTATTGACGAACTCCGTAAAAATAACCGTAAACGCCGTATCATCCTATACCACGACAATGCTAGTTCTCACACGGCCAGACAGACAAACGACTTTTTGAAGGCGAAAAATGTAGAACTCATGAGTCATCCTGCATACAGTCCCGACCTGGCACCTTGTGACTTTTTTCTGTTCCCAAAAATTAAGAACCAATTACGCGGTCAACGATTTTCATCACCAGAAGAGGCTGTCGAGGAGTATGAAAAACACGTTTCAGAGGTCACCACAGAGGAGTGGCACAAAAGTTTTCAAAACTGGTTTCATCGAATGAAAAAGTGCATAGACGCCAAGGGAGATTATTTTGAAAAACAATAAATTAATTTTGTACCTTTAATAGTATTTTTTTATATTCATTCCGGAAACTTACAGTGCGCCCCACGTACGCTGCAAATAGTTTTTACCTAAAATAGTTAATTATGTCTATAATAACATAGATCTTATCGCTAATGCCAGGGTCATTAACTTACCCCCTATAAGCTTCCCATTGCCCATTGTTCTAGGTTTTGATGCCGAAGTTGCAAAATATAAGGGTGACAGCGACTTCGTTCATTAATCTACAACTATCTGGAATAATCCACGGAATTTCGTTTTACGCTGCGACACTGAACGTTCTTCCATTCGGTAGAACTTGACAAAAGTTTGTGAATTTAATTGCTCTTCGCTTTTTCGTTAGTTCGAAGGATCAATATATTGGTTGACTCTTTACTATTGGAATACTCTTGCTGTTTTTTTATTTGTTCGAATCGTAAAGTTGTGTGTTGTGATATTATATTGTGTTGTAGGAAGGGTAAAGGCTATCTTTCTGTAACGCAAAAGTAGCCTAATGTGTCTGTCACCCGGTATAGTAAAAGGCATAATGCTGTGTTACGCAAGACTAAACGTAAAATGAAACGTGATTGATAATTCGAAGAGAATCACTATTGATTTAACATGTAAAGTGTAAATGATTAAATGCATAACATCATGAAGTTATGACTCGCCGTTTAGCCGTTAACTGCCTTAGTAAGCGTGCCTATAATTTTTATATCGTATGTGTGTAAATCAGTTGAATTTTAAAGCAAATAAATACAAATTGTGCATATAATTATGCCGAAAACAACAACAGGGAAGCATTAAACAGTGCCTAATTAGGAATAGGTAGGGCTTATTAACCTAAACTTCGAGGAACAGAAGCGAAAAGTGGAGTCGTCGTTAGAGCTTTTATTTTTTAGGACAATAATTTGTCATAGTTTTGGGGAAAAGTTTGAATGTATTAAAATAAATCTCGTAGTGTGCTAAAATATTATTTGAGAGAATATGTAATAAAGTTACAGTAAAATAATAAAATTATATTTCGGTTCTTTTTCTGTCAATATTGATAATAAGGTGAAATTACTTTTTAAGTAAAGAAAAAACATTTCTAAAGATATCATTGTTATAGCAAGAAACGTGACATAAAAAGAAAAAATAACTTACACGTGAACTCCGAAACCAATATATAATTTTATTATTTTACTGTAAATTTATTACATATTCTCTCAAAAAATATCTTAGCACATTACGAGATTTATTTTAATACATTCAAACTTTGCCCCAAAACTAGGACAAATTATTGTCCCAAAAAATAAAAGCTCTAACGACGACTCCACTTTATGCTTCTGTTCCTCGAAGTTTAGATTCTATCTATCTTCCGAATGCTTTTTCTAGAATTGTGCAGTGTCCTTTATCTGCTATTTGTCCTTTCCATTGTCCAGTACGAAGTTTAGGTTAATAAGCCCTACTTATTCCTATCATTGCTAATTATTGAAAATACGTTGAACACTCAATACGGACATGAATCAGCTGATCGCGCGGCGTTAGGTGACTCTCACGGTTATGCGAACGGCCGAAGTATTAACTTCGCGTAAGGAACCGCGAGGCGGCTACTAGCAACAGCGGCGGTGAGTCATCCTTGCGCTCTAGTCACCACCCGACGAGCGAGCACAGATTAGAAATAACAGAAGCTACAAAATTATATAAGTGCGACTTGTCTCTGAGAGGACGTTAATAATATTTTATGAAGATTACTCAAATTTATGAAGATTACTATTAGCAACTATGGAGACTTACAACGATATGAATATTAGCTCATATGTTAATATGCAGGACAGGCGTAAACGACAGGCAAATATGAGAGTACATAGTATCTTATTATATATCTGTGAGTATGAGTACCGCTGATCTAACAGAAAAAAGCCTGTTTCTGAACTTTACACTACTTGAGAACACATTGAATAATAATAGCCTTTCAAATATCTCAATATACGACAAATCACAGGTACTAGACCTACAGAACCAAATGGATGACATAAAAACGAATCTACAGACTGCTAACAAGAGAGATCTAGAGATCTCCAAACTTGTTATGGAAGTATGTGATTTGAAATGCGAAAATGAAAAATTAAAGAGAAACATTGAAGTTTACAAGAAAATCACCAGTATTGATATACTCAATGATAAAACTATGAAAACCCAAGGAGAGCCTCTATCCCTTTTCCGTTCACACCAACACTACCAAGAACACCAAGGACATCACTACTAAGACCCACCGCTGCCGTCACAATTAAGTGATCTGAAGAAGCGAAAGTTTCTGATCTTAGCTTATCAACAAGGGCGCAGCCTTCGTAGCCTCTTAGAAAAATAGTTCGGACACGAATATTATGTCACATGCTACAGAAAACCAGGTGCATCATTGGAAGAAGTTCTTAAAGCAGAAAAACATCAGATCTCTATGATGACAAAAAAGACTACATAATAGTACTTAGAGGATGCAATTACACAAACCCATATAGATATGTGATGTGTGTGCCTGTGAAATACCACATAACTCTAATCTGAATATCAAGAACCTCAACTAAGAGCGTAGGTTCATTTGTGGATAGATATGGACTTCACATACAAAAGATTCAAGCCAACACAAAGATCTGTCAACATAAAGATATGTAGATTAATATTAAGGGAGATATTGAGATTAGAATATAGAAGAAAGTTTTCCGAATATAATGAAATAGTGAAACACGCAACAGGTACTAATAAGTCAACCCAGACAGAATCTGTAGGGGCTGTCATTCAAGAAAGTTGCGTTATGTGCAATAATGTATGTCAAACTTTAATTAGGAACAAGCAAAATTCTAGTAATAAGAAGCTTCTTCGTATTTAATGAAATATCTGTGATGCATCAGAATATAAATGGACGATGTAATATAAATATAACAGAACACATTATGCTAGAAAATAACTGGAATAAACTCAATTTTGCTAACTTCAAACTAGCATCATGCTACAGTAGGACAACACGTAAAGATGGATCTTGCATATTGATAAGGAGGTTAAATGCTTTAAGAAATACAACATACCAAATATTTTTGAATGCCGTGGTGTAGAACTAATTGACCAAAACATTTTAGTAATCTATATTTATAGAGTTCCTAAATACAATAATAAGGTATTTGAGACATTTTTTTGTAAACTAAAGGAAAGTCTTCATGATTTTTTATATGATAAATAAGAACAATATAAGATTCGAGCAATTAGCAATGAGATTTAACTTTAAAATATAAATTAGACAGCCAACACGACCTGCCAGCTTAACATGTCTCGACAATATACTTCACAATATTCAAAGATGTAAAAGCGAGATTTTGGAATCCGCTCTATCAGATTACTCTGCACAAATACTACAGTGCCCAGTAAAGAATAGTTAGACTATAAAACACTGGCATATACAATCGTGGGACTGCAAATAAAATATGACTAAGTTTAGTAAATATTTACGTTCATTATCCTTTCATCAAAAATAATCAATATTGTGTATATTGACATATACTTAGCTATCATCATTTTTGCCACTTCTCTACATTTAACCACTGTGGGAGAAGAAGGGCGTAGAAACTTCCACAGATTGATTTTTAGATCTCTTTTAAAAATGGCTTGTGCTTAACTAATACAAATATTTCAATATGAATTATTATGATTAATAAGCAGGAATAAATATTTACAAATTATTAACAGCAAGGTCTGTGTTGAGCCAGATTAACCCCATATGAATCAGAAGACGCAAATTATGCGTTTACTGAGTTTTTTAATTGGTTCATTTTGTTGTATAGACTATTTTTTTCAGTCATAAAAGTAAAAATCTCTCTATTGCGGAAACCAAAAGGCATCTCGAAAGGAATTAGACTTTGTTGTTAGCGAAAAGAGAGCTACTCTGGTAATCCAGAAAGTTTATACGCAAATACTCTTAAAAACATAATACAATTGACACAAAGGTCGCAAAATAGCTATAGAATTATAAATGCTGTAAATAAATGTAAAGAAAGATGAAACATAATAAAGAAATCTCCAAAAACATGCCGAAGGAAATTATAGAAAAAATTGTGACAGACGGTAAAATGATTACTGGACCAATGGGCATTGCGGAAACCTTTAAAAAATATCAACCGCACAGGTTATGATGAGATTAATGCGAATGTCTTTAAATCTTTACTGTACCTATGTTTAACAAATAAAGCTTTGACTTTGACGATGCTTTACTTACTCTACATAAATTGATACTTTGTTTCGTTAAAAAAAAACATGAATGTCCTTTGAAGTTTAATGCCGTGATATTTCAGACTCACAAAGGAAACATAAAAGTGTCAATTGGCGTGAAATACGTTGTAAAAGTAGATAGATACATATAGGGACATGAGGGAAAACGTATGAGTCAGAATTGATAATGCTTTTTTTTATGGAATTGATTACATTTTCAGTGTGACATTTGGCATATTTAGTACTTAGGTCATTAGTTTTCTACCGATTTGCAATAGTAAAATTTATAGCTGACTGATGCCACTTTTAGAGGTGAAAAATTTGAACAAGTCTACAAGACAATGTAAATTATATAATTTGGCCTACAACCTATCTAATTTATTGTACCTTAATAGGCCTACCTGATGCTACCTACGTGATGCTGCGAAATCACAAAGTATACATAACTATGGGGGAGAGGTTGGTTTTCTTAGTAGATTTCATAAGTACTTAATACAGAAGCATAACATATAATATTATAATATTTTGTGTGTTTTTTTATAATAAATTATGTATCTCTAGTTTTAAGGTATTTATAGATGTGGGTTTTCCTGAAATAAAGATTATTATTATTATAACAGAAGATTTTGCACATAATTGCAAAATTCCATTCATCTTAGTTACATATATATATATAATCACCTCATTTATAACTTGGTCTCAAATCGCTTAAGTACATATTTAAGCGTAACGTAAAAGTACATATATGTATCTTCCCTTCTCCATAATTCATTATTTCATTATTTATTGCAAACAAATAATCTGTATATTATTATCTTATTATCTTGTCCTTGCAATCTTGTGATTTACATAAAACTAACCGAACTATGGACATATTCAAATCATATTCTATATTCGCTCAGAATCTCCTGGGGTTCACGTTTCAGAATATGTAAACCATGTGATGTAATAAAGTGGGATCACCTTCATAATGTCACATGACCCTGTCAACCTTCATCATGAATGTCATTCCTGATACCGATAAACATGAACGTACAAGTTTTGCACCACCACAGAAAATTGTCTTCAACTGAACAACGCCTTTAGTAGTTAGACATATTTTAAAGCAGCAAAGACTAATCTATTGAGCTCACAACTTATAATGAGGCGATCTCCTAATATTACATTCCGTAAACTTTGTCGGTAACTTATATACGCAATCAATCAAAGGAAGGTAAAACTTTACTACAATATCTCATTACAATCTGCCCTCCGTGAACATCTATTTGCAAACAAAGTCTATGTTGGTGCTTTTAGTTTTATGTAATCTCTTAATTAATGTAGTGTAAGAGCTCCGTGGTCTAATGGGTTTCACGCTTGCTTCTCAGACAGGAGATGCAGGTTCGATTCCTGACCATGTAACAATGAGATAATTAATGTATCTTAAGCACATTATACGGACGTTCTAACGGTGATGGAAAACATCGTGAGGAAACCTCATTACTCCATAGCTGCGGCGATGGGCTAGTCTCCTGTCACGCAAAACGGAGTATTGAATAACTGGCTCAAAGTGGGCACAATTGTTCCTCTGCCAGCCCATATTGCCCACGTTAAGGCATGGCCCTATGTTATGTTCTCTTTTTGGAATCTGTTATTTGGAAAAGTCCGTTACTTTACTACTTTGGGCTTTAAGTCTCTAGGTAGGTCTCATCTATCGATGCCCTACGAAACTATTGCCGACTCGTGGTCTCCATTTAAGACCTACTTTCTCACCCTTTGTTTCCCTAAAGACATTAATTGTTTCCTTCACATACTTAGCAGGCTCTGCCTTGCCTCCTTTAAGCCGTCCACCTATTGGTGTAAGAACCTATACTGTCTCATTGTTTCCTCTTACCCAAGAACGAAGTGCGATTACATCGTCGCACTCCATGGCGCCAGAGAGTCGCGCCAATCTAGTCGATTTGGCGCCAATCCCAGGAAGCTGGTAGATAGGGGACAACAACACCGGGTAAAGAGGTCGATAAACGCATCAACCCCGACCCCTGAATTGCAGTCCGGATTTGGGGATTATCAGACAAGTGTTGGTGTTAGCGGAAAGCAGCGTACCTAGCAGAATTCCAGTCAGATTGTGGATTTCTCGATTATACTTCAACACTTTTGGATTTTGAGCTTAAGTTCATAAACATTAATAAACAGAACATAAACAAAAAATTTATACACAAGCATATAAATTGCTTATGGCCCCACACTAGGATGTCCTGCATGTGTTGTGGGAACCAGAAACAGTGACGTCACATACCTATAAACACCCAAGACCTGGGTTTTTTTTTTCTTCCCCAGCCGGGATTCGAACCGGGACCTCTCGCTTGGACGGCAGAGTCATGACCGCACCGCCACAGAGGTCGCTTTTGAAGAGAAGAACTTTCGAGAAGTTTCAATAATGTGGTTGTGACAAAAGAGTAGAGTAGACATTTAATAAAAATAAATAATAAAATTATTTATTCAAGGGAAACAAAAAATTTCAGCAAGGTATCTTATAAATGGTGGTATATGCTGCCATAGCTAGGCTATTAAATAACCTGTATTTATGGATGTCTTCATTGTTCGTTGTAGGTAGGTAGTCTCTACGCATCAAAGACGTTTCTTTAGTTTCAGTTTCCACCACTCAAAATAATTACCTAAATAAAGCTACTTTCAGTTCAGGTAATATCTTACTAAATACTCCTACAATTGGAAAATGTAAATACTTTAAAAAAGGTAAAAGTAAATTATTTCATGACATAGTACATATATTTCTGATGTTATCCGAGTAAGTAGGCATCAATATATGTCACCGTAAGATTGTCAAAACCGTTAGTTTATAATCAAAAGTTTTTCTCTCTCGCTAATTTACAAACTATCGATAAATTGTAAACTGTAACGTACTACTTATGATATGACGCGTTAGACTATTATAAAACCGTGAAATTTTGAACTGGTTATTTTTAATTTGAATTGGTTGAAACGAAATACCAGGGCAAATACTGCGGTAGCTTAGGTGAAGACTAGAGGGGGCGAGTGCAGCAAAGCCCCCGAATAGTCTTCGTGTTAGGTTGACATGTAAGAACAAAAGAAACGTAAATTCTCAACCCTGTCGGTCTAGTTTACAATTTGTCGATAGTTTACAAACTAACGCGTTAGTGTATAATCTAAAGATTTTAACAATCTTACGGTGACATATAGATGACGCAGTTGGTTGGTTAAATCAGACATTTAACTAACTCTCTAGATCGATAATTGAATACCGACGTTTAAGCAAGTCTAGTGACTTTTTTTTTAAATAAAGCATCATCAAGATTTTGATTTAAATAAAGCATAGTCGAAAACGTTTAACAATCTGCCAGCGTGTTGGAAAACAAGATGGCGTCACGGCAACAGCTGATTTGCACAGCTTATATCAGGGCAAAACATTGCGGTAGCTTAGGTGGTGGGTAAAGGGGGTGAGCAAAGCGAAGCCCCCTTTATCCTTCGTGTTAGGTTGAACATGTAAGAACAACAAAACATACTTATAACATAAACTCAAGTACACATTAAAAAAAAGTGTCTTGTTGTCTAAGAACGTTTAGGCTCCTTAAATGTTTCGTTCACTCACTTTTCGGACGGAATTTCAGTGACTTGGTTAAACGTCGGTATTTAATTAACGGTCTAGCTAGAGAGTTAGTTAAGTTTCTGATTTAACCAACTAACTGCGACACACATCCAATAGAAGGGAGCGTTTTATTATAAAACATTTCTTTAGAACTTTCATAATCAAATAACGTTAGCGATTCAATTTATCGCCACGTTTAAACAGCGGGGATTCGTTAGATCGCGGCAGGATCCAAAATAAACAACCATTTTAGGTTCTTCGAAACTTGTAAATTACCGCGGGGTACGTGGGGAAACAATTTGCTTGAGCCACATGAGGAAGGAAATCTGGAGATATATTAGTTTCATATACGAATACCATGTAACATAAATTTGTACACATATATGTAGAGCTTCAGACAAATGTACTTTTGGCTAATACTTGCAATGTGTACTTAGGTTAAATAACAAGTAGTGCTTTCTAATAATGAAACAACAATGTACTTTTCTCATTCTCTCATATATCCCGAGCATTAGTAAAAAAAAAAGCTGGCCTAGATTTGGTAGAAACATTTTTTTCCTTGTAAAATACCTTATGCATTTTTTCAATATTTTAAATCTTTTAATATCAAAATTTTGTATTGTGTCGAAAACGAAACCAAATTGTTTGATGCGCGGAAGAACCGCACTTTTCCCTCCACCCTCCCCTCTTGGAGGTCGGAGCGATTGTGAACCGGGCCAAAATCGTTGAGCTCTACCCAGAGAACCACTGTGCAAAGTTCCACAACCTGCTCACAAAGTGAAGATCCCATGGCAAGAGGGCTTAGGAGGCTAACAGTCATTTACATTATAAGTGAATTTTAATAGGGGTCATTCTGATAGCTAATAAATAAATATAAAAGTTCTGAAAGCTGTAACAGATGACGTTGATTCGGGCTTTCATTTATGTCAAAAAGTCAAAGTCAAAAGTCAAAGATATTTATTTGCAAATATAGGTGCTTATGATGTTAGGTACAATTTGTGAACTTAACTATATTTTATCCTATAAGGATGTGCAAATATTATGAAAAATACAATTATAAAATAGAAATATGAAAAAGCCACATCGAGAGATCAGTTATTATTAGTTACAATTATAATGTCTATTGATGATGTATGTCAATTTAAAATAGGCATAAAATAATGAAAATAATGTTTATGGAATGTCAAATTATACAATAATACAAATGTCAAATTAGATTAAGCAAGTCCTACAAAATAATAAAATTACAGGTAATAGTAGTTTTTGTCCATATAAGATGTCAAATGCATGTTTTACATTTGTCCTGCAAAAACTCTGTGACACTGTTACAGTGGTGGTCATATAATTAAGAACGATTTATAGTACCAGATATTTTTTTTCAAAACTATGCTATGTGTACTTTTAAGTTCCTTCTTAAAAGTAATTAGTTGTGTTATGAAATAGCTACATCGATAAAGTAAACGGGATTAGGAGTAAATATTTAAAACATTTACTATTTTTTTTACAAATTTAATTGATTATCGATAATTACAAATTCAAGTAGTAAAAATGCTGGACAAATAATTAAGAACGATTCTTAAGCTGCTCGAGAGTTGTTTTCGTAGATACTTAGATTTTACAAATCACATTAAATAAGACAGTGACAATGTTAAAAATTATAATTTAATACATTTTATTCTAAGTTAATAGTTTGTAGCGTGACCGTGGCTTTTAATAACTGCCTTACACCGACGAGGCATTGATTCTATCAATTTTTGACATTTTTCAAGAGAAATAGAGCGCCATTCTTCTAAAAAAACGTTATATAACTCAGTTAGGTTACCACATCGTCGATTTGAAACCTTTTTCTTGACTTCGCACCAAAGATGCTCTATGGGATTTAAATCTGGGCTGTTCGGTGGCCATTCTAAGATAGAAACTGATTGAGATGTGAGGAATTCTTTAACGGTGCGTGCAGTGTGCTTCGGATCGTTGTCGTGTTGGAATGTCCAAATAATCGGAAGTACGTCTTCAGCATATGGTAACATAGTTTCTTCGAGTATATTTTTGTACTGGAATTGATCCATGTTTCCTTCTATCAGTCTAACAGGTCCAACACCATGACCAGAGAAGCATCCCCAAATTTTCACATTTCCACCACCATGCTTTAATGTCATTTTTGTGTACTTGGGGTCGAATGCTGTATTCGGAGGGCTTCGAACATATCGTTTCCCATCAGAACATACTCTGTTAAATTTTGTTTCGTCAGAGAAAAGAACATTTTTCCACTGTCTTGCTGTCCAGCTTTCATACCTCCTAGCAAATGCAAGCCGGGCTTGCCTATGACACTGTTTCAACATGGGCACCTTTCTTGCTATCCTTCGGTTCAACTTCGCTTCTACCAATCGCCTTCGGATAGTGCGCGCTGAGATCGCTGAAGGGTTATTTTCACCAAAGTATTCTTTTTTTAACTCATTAGACCCCTTAAAAGGGTATTGTTTTGCCAAACGCACGATATTTCGATCGTCTCGCTGAGATGACTTTCTCTGTTTAGGTACACGAGGAATATTTAAAGTTATTTGATGTGTGTTAAAATGCTTCACAGCGTGGAATATCATCGTTTTTGAGCACTGCAAATGATTGGCAATCTTTTTATATGACCAATTCATATCGCGAAGTTTTATTATTACTTCCCTTGTAGATGCATCACAACTTTTATTTTTTCCCATTTTTTTATTATGAAACGATCAACTTTTTGACTTTTACAGAACTAAATGGCGCCAAAATTACTCGAATAGTGGCCTAGTTACAGAGTGTTCTCTATTTAAATTTGAATAAAAAAATAAACTATCCAGCGTTCTTAATTATGTGGCCAGCCAGTAAGTTTGCAATAACATGTTAAGATATATTATATACAAAAAGTTTACTTATATAATAATATTGTTGAATTTATCATATTATAACTGTATGCTACGATTATGTAAAACAGTTTTACGATACCGAGAGAGATACAAAATGATATGCAATAAGTGTTACTCTCGTAAGTTTGAAAAAAGCTTGTTTTCAAATAGTCGTTCTTAATTATATGACCACCACTGTATATGCTTTGTCGATCAATAATTTAAATAAAGCATTCTTCAATGCCTGTATATTGTCTAACCTTCTTATTGTATCCGGAAGGGCATTATAGATTATCGGAGCCATTCCAAATATGTTTCTTCTTGTGAGGGAGCTATTACATTTTGCAACGCCTAATTTGTCGGCATATCGAATGCTATTCATTTTTCTAAATAACCCTAAATTTGTTTTTACAAATTTGACTATTTCAAAAATGTAGAGACAAGGCAGTGTTAAAATTTTCAATTTAATGAAGTGAGGCTTACACGTATCTGTTTGTTTTAGTTTGCACAGAGCTCTAACACACTTTTTCTGGGCTTTAAATGCTATTCCTTTATCTGTTGAGTTACCCCAAAATATTACACCATATCTTAATATTGATCCTGCATATGCGTGGTATGCAGCTAGAGCAGCCTTTTGGTTTGTGACCTTTGAAAGTCTGTATAGTGCATAAGAGCATTGTGCCAATCTTTTGCAAACGCTGTAAACTTGCTCTTTCCATGAAAGATTATTATCAATTTGCAGACCTAGAAAATTGGTGACTTTTGCTTCGTCTATGGTTTTTCCAGAATGTCTAACATTTAGGTTATACTTCGGGTCGCCTCGAAGAGCAAATGACATCAGCTTTGTTTTACTTAAGTTAATGTTAAGGTTGTTTCTTCCTAGCCATTCTATTATAGAACCTAGTGCGTTATTAATATTTATCTGATGATTTTCGAGATTTTCGTGTCTAAATACAACAGTGCTGTCATCAGCAAATAAGAACATGGGATGTTTTGTTATTTTGGGGAGGTCATTAATGTATATAAGAAAGAGTAGCGGGCCTAGTACACTCCCCTGTGGTACACCAAAAGACACAGTTAGTGCCTTCGAATAGTATTTTATATCCTCTTTAGTGTTAGGGCAAATTTTGTTTATTTGAGTCATTTGTTTCCTACCACTTAAGTAAGATTTTATAAGTTCAAATATATTCCCTCTAACTCCGTATGATTCTAGTTTGTTTAGAAGTGTAGAGTGATCGACAAAATCAAAGGCCTTCGTTAAGTCCATGTACAATGCCGATACTGGTACTCTGTCGTCCATGCTTATAGACACTTTAAGAAGAAAGTCATATATGGCCATATCTATTGTTAAGTTCTTTCTAAAACCTTTTTGTTCTGGAGCGAGAATATTATTATTTTCAAGGTAGTTATAAAGTTGATTATAGATCACTTTCTCAAATATCTTTGAAAATATAGGAATAAGAGCAATTGGTCTGCAGAATGTCATGTTTTCCTTATTTTCCTTTTTAAATACTGGTTTGATTATTGAGGTTTTAAGTCTCTCTGGGAAAGTACCATTTTCAATACAGAGGTTAGTAATGTGGGTGATGACTGGGGCTATTTCAACAGCAACTTCTTTTATAACCTTCGTTGTGATATCATCGTTGCCTACGCTGTTTGTATTCTTCAAACTCTTAATAATTAATAATATATCACGATTAGTTGTTGGAGACAAAAACATTGAATTGCATATTCTCATTTGATTTTTATTTGCGTTGTAAGTGTTGCCATTGTTGGATACTTGGTTAATATAAAATTCATTAAAAGATTCAGCTATTTCCTGGGGGTCTGTTATTTCTCTATTACTATATATAATTTTATTTATTTCTTCTTTTGGATAATTATTTCTTATAGAATTATTTATTATTTGCCATGTCATTTTGGATTTATTTAGTGATGTCAATATTTGGTAATTATTTTGGGATTTTTGTGTTAAGTTTATTATTTGGTTCAATTTTTTTGAGTATAATTTAAGTGTTTGTTTATTTTCCAGGCATGGATTGGTTCTATATTTCCACAGTAGCATGCGTTTCCGTTTTGAACAAAGTTTGATCCCTCGTGATATCCACTTTGGTTGTTTTCTCGTTGTATTTTTAATTCTGGTTACTGGAAAACAAAGGTCGTAGAACACATTTCAAACAGGTCATGAAATGCGTTGAAAGCTTCATTTGCGTTGCGGCATGAGAGAATATCGTGAAATGTTAAGCTTGATAAGCATTCCTGAAATCTATGAATGTTTTCTTGGCACATATTTCTTCTTATTGTAAACCAGAAGGGGAAAATACAGGTCTTCTTCACTGGAAAACGAAATATTTGTGCCGTATGGTCCGACATGGCTAACTCAACCACTTCATATGTGCATCCTTTTATATTGTGCCCTATATTATCAATACATGTTTGACTTCTAATTCGAGTTGGTTCATTGATAGACAGTTTAAAGTTATATGATGCTAGTAGGTTGTAAAATTGTAATGATGCTCTACTTCTCTTTAGCCTGTCTATATTAAAATCGCCACACAAAACTAAATTTTTTGATTTTAATTTTGCAATGTCAAGAACTGCTTCCACAGTGTTAAAGAATGTATTGTAGCTTGCGGTTGTGTATACGGGGACTCTATACATGCATATTATTATTGTGTCGTGGGCCAATAATTTAATCGCACTGCATTCGACTACATTCGGGATACTTTTCTGGTTAACTTCGTCCACTACTTTTTATTTAAGATGGTTATTGACTAGGATACAGGAACCTCCGGCTCTATTTTTTCTTGAAAATGAAGATGCAAGTATGTAGTTAGGTATGTTTAAACATTGATTATCACTTTCAATCATATTATGTTCCGTAATGCATAAAATGTCAATATTTTAATTTTTATTTTTTAAGTCATCTAAATTAATTGTCAATATATGTTGTTTACTAACTAGTCCGTCTATATGGGTCTGTGATAAATTAATAAACAAACAGGATAGACCCACACTTACTTGCTATGGTCAATTCAGGCTTTACTTGTTCAACTGCTTGAACCCATAGTAAAACCATACACGTATAGCTAAGAAGCTCAAGGGCGGATCCACGATACATTATCACTAGAATGTAACTGTGAATCACACACACTGAATGTAACTGTGAACCTTTCTTTCTAACACTAAATAACTCACCATCAAATTAGCATGTCCTGCCAAGGTATACCTATATTCGATCCAGCTTAATGTGGCCAGAAAAGTTAACGAATGTCGACTGATCACAAAACTCGATATTCCAAAAGGATAACTCGATGTAGGTAACCGCATTATGTTGTGGACACTACTTTACACAAAAAATCACTAGAATTCACTATATAATTTGTCTGAATTCTGCTTAGAAATAACATATTTTCCCAAAATTCTACTTTCGGCGACAATCCGAACACATCTAAGCAAAATGAGACAGTTAGTTTGACATTTTGTTTCGTTCATTATTTGAGATAGGCAACGATGTGAATGAAAGAACGAATAAATGAAATGCGCGGGAAGGAAGGTTGTAACTAAGTGCCAAAATATTTTTTCGGTAGATAAAATCGATATTATTATCTATATAGTTTGTGTGTAATTTTTTTATTGTTTCGTAACGATTGCATGTTGAAATTCAGTAACCACCAATATGGCCAAATTACTGGTCGAATGGAGATGTATTTTTTCGGGACCAGTTTTTTATAGGGACCTGAATATAGAGAAAGCTTTGAAGAGAAAATAAATATCATTAGCACCATCATAGACCTTTGCCTATCACTGTCATTATTTTGTCATTATGCTTGTCTCCTCTGCCTTAGTCTTGCTGCCTTACAATAAAAAATTGAGACTAATCAGCTCTTTATTTTAAGCTGGGTTACCTTGGGCCCATTATGACCATTGTTCTTTGGAACTACTTTTTATGAGCTGTCTAATTTCCTGACAGCTCATAAAAAAGAAAATAAAGTAGTTAACGTTTAGAGCGCTCTGATAGAATCAAAGCTACGGTTCATTTGTTACAGCCAAGCAAATATTACACACAGCAAGATTCAATTTGTAAAAGTCGCTACATGCATCCAACTTCTCCTTTTGCAATCCGCTACAATTTGAATTCGGGTCCCTCTCCCGTTGTTTGTGGACTAATCCCGATGCTTTTGGACAACAGGCCCCCTCTCGCAGATATTACTGATTAAAATTGCACGAGTAATTCGAGCGGGAGCTTTGTTCGGCTGATGAGTGGCCTTCTCTGTTTCTGAATTGAATGAAACTCATTTGAATGTAGGATCAATTCGGCGCTCTGTTTGTTGTTTTGGTGTCGATTAGCTGATAATTATGTATATTGGCTGCATTTTTATCGCCTTGGTCGACGTGACACGATTATTTCAGTATTAGGAACACATCTACTTTTAAAATTATATGTATAAGTATATAAGTTGACTAAGACGAAATTTCATGTAGAATTCACACAAAATCGTTTACAACTTCTACAAGATAGTGACTTTAAAATAAAGAACAAAACTGGACGGACTACAAGGATCGTTTTTGTCAATGCAAAAACGAGTTTGATTTTGATTGTAAAAGTTCGCAACTTAGCCCGTTTTAAAGGGGCAGCGACTTGAGAACATGGCACGAGCATCGTCAAACTTAAAACTTAAACTTCTTTAAAGTTTGGGACATCGACTCTTCTGTTAACGAAATCGTCCTTTAGCAACTGCGAGTAATGAGTTCCTTCCTTGTTTGTTGCAATCACAAATGAATGGCTTTAATTTTCCTTCAAGAAAGTACCTATTGAACGTTATTTGAACAATCACAATGCATATTTGGTTCGATTGAACCATTCACAATCCAATTTCCCTTTTGTTACTGCGATGAATCAATTTAACCCTTTCACCGTGATTTTGAAACTCGCTGTCTAATGGTGAAAAGTTATTTATTTATTGTTGAAACCCATTATTATAATTGAAATTTAAGGCAAACAGGTAATCAGGTTTGAATCATATTGAAGGAAGGCATTTTGTATTATGAATCACTAAACTTAAATAAAATAAATAATTATCCTAATATAAATTATAAATGGGCACGTCGTCGTCAATAGTTCAGCTTAATGCGGTTCACTGATACAGGCCCCGCCAGAATATTTAGCATTTGAGCGACCTTTCACCTCCCTCTCTCACCCTAACTTATTCGAGAAAGAGAGGTAACAGCTCGCTCAAATTCCAAGAAACCTGGCGGGGACTGTCTAGGGAGGAAGCTACTTGGGAGACATAGGCAGTTTGTCGAAACGCAAACTCAAAGAGATGGCTAGATGATTGCGTATTCCATTCCAGCACAAAGTGAGAATACTTAGTGCAATATCTCAAAATTCACAAATCAAGATAATCTACATATCGAATAGGTATGAACGTAACACACAGATATAGTCCACCAGTTCGACCAAAGCGCAATTCGGTACTTGCTACGAGTATTCTCGTTAGTGCATTCGGGTTTGCGGCTCGAATTTGAGGCTGAAAATTAAAAGGCAATGCTGACGTTCAGATAAAGTTTCATTTCTGCCTTTGAAAGGGTATACGTCCCGCAAGTGCATAGAACAATAACACCCGCATGGAGCGATAGCTTTGAAAGACGCTCCAGGAGCTGTATGCATACTAATATGCACACTTGGCGTTGGAAATTAAGTTAGCATAGTGAATAGTGAATATGTTATGCATTTCGTCTATGCTAGATGCGTGTGTGGGACAGCGATGATGAAAGGGCTTTTGACTCTTGATTACTGACTTTATGACTACGATGAAACAACCGGGCAACTTGTAGTCACAAGTCCACTTGTACTGAACTGTGCTCTGAATATGTATAAGTATAGAATCCAAGAATCAGGAAAAGAGTTATCTAGTTGTGTCAAACCACCCGGTATCAAGGAAATTATTTAGATTAAAAGTAGATCTGACTCACATTTCTACCCGAAATAAACCATAATCTTTGTCACAACATAACTGAACTTCCTATTCTTCATAAAAAAATACCCCTATGTTATAATATGTAGTGTGTAAGTGATGTAGAGTGTGTCAAGTTGTTTGGTACTAGTAGTAAATAATTGTTGCTTATTTTAATGAGGCATGATATGTTATTCACGGAACCCCTTAACATTCTCTGGGAATACTTTGCGTGTTTATGCTTCGTGCTTATTCAAGTCAATCTATTATAGTTCACATTCATGAGTAGTGTATGAGCTTTGTATGAAATTATACTTATAAACTATACTCCAGATATACACACTGAATATTCATCAGCACATCTAGAATTTGTTTGATTGACAGATATACGGGTCATCATATCAATCACACAAAATGCTTTTTTCAGATGCCCGAAATCACAAATATCTTCTCAAATAGCTAAATGTATCTTTAAGGAGAGATATGCTCATAAGATACGACATCATTTTGATGAAATTCATGGGAGAATCTCTTCCATTTATTTAGTTACTGTATGGTATCAATAGTCAGTAAAGTATCAGAGCACTTTGAAATTAGAACTTCTGTAGCGTGACTTAGGAGAATTTAGTAACATAGTTCGTGCTTCGTATCGCATGGGTCTCAAATTTACGACCATTCTATTGTAAAGTGTAAATCAGTTTGGATTTCAAATTGGGAAATGAAAGTTGCCAAAATATAGGTAATCAGGATCGTAGAAAGCTATTTTCGGATCAAACGATCATGTATGGTTTACGTTCTATAATTATAATATAAGTTAAGTCTGAGCAAATGGTCTGTCTGTACTAATGTCCAATACTATCAATGTAGTATTGGACTTTAGTACTGCTATACTGCTGTATCCGTAAGTTTTATTTTCCCAACTATCTGAAGTAAATTTGCTGGTCTTTCCTAGTGTGAGAAAATGAGTATGTAAGTACCCTCTCCGCTAAAATTTATTACAACAATTTTTCAATCTAATAAAATTTCCCGGTGTTTTAGAGCGGCGACGAGTTTTCTCAATAACTCCCTGTCTATTGAATAATGGATTACCGCGGATGGTAATGGTAAAGTTTTCCTAAGTAAAAGTATCAATTGCTGTACAATTCCAGTCTTTGTGGCCTAGGAAATAGAAATAAGAAGTTTACACAGTACAAAACGTATAGATTAGGTGGTAAAAGAGGCCGGTGGATCATAAAAATAGAAAGAAGCACTCACCGTCAGACTTCTGGCAACTGCACTGAAAAAAAGGATTAACCGAACTAGTTTAGTTAGGTTAGACTTTTGTTGTAAGTAAACAAAATTTAAATTAATTTAAGGAAGTAGTTTGGTTACGAATCCAAAACTTGTTTTGTATTTTTTTATTTGGTAAGCATTAACACATTTTTTTGTTACTGATAACATAATTAACGCAGACAAACTAGTGCTGTTGCAGCAACAAAACGCTGTGCCCCCAAATAACAATGCTCTAAGCTTAATAATAGCCAAGGTGCTAAGTTGTTTTTACCAAATTGTTAATTTGATATCTATCAATCTACACTTATCAACAATCTACGAAACTTTTGATTACTATTTAGAATTAAGTTTTGTTTGTCGTAATTCATATCAATCATCTATTTTCAATTAAACTGATATGCTTGCAACTATACTAACAGTTTCTCAAATTCAACTGAAGTTTTTTTACACTTAACCCAACGGCTTGTCAATTAAATAATTATTAAATAATTATAGAAACCTAAGGTTGCAAAAAGATAAGAAAATCGGTGCCATAACTAATCGCATGGGTGATCTTTTTTTTTGACACTTGTCTGGAAAATTTGTTCGGATTCTTGTTCTGAGAGCTACACTTAAATATTAACAGTGTTTAAAATACACCTGTATTGTTTTGGTTGCCAATTACCGAACTGGTCATTTTGGTAACAACCAAACAGTTTTCTTACATACTGACTGTTCTAAGCAAAATCGATATAACGGAGAAAGTTTACTTTTAGTTCGATAGATGGCGTAGTATGTATTTTAGATCGCGATATGGTTTTGTTACAGATAACGTATATAAACCAAAAATATTTTGTGTAACATTGAACAATTATACCAGATCAAGTGACAAGTTGTTTTTTTTATTTAACTTCAACTTAGTTGCAATGTTCGAAGATCAGAAAAGTGAAGTGATTTATCAAGAAGTTCTTGATTTTATATTTTACACTGACAAACCCCATTGTATCCTGTAACCAAAGATTTGATTAAAAATTACCTAACTGACATTTTGGTTATAACCAAACAATTTTGTTACATAGTGACAAACACATTGTAGCCTTTAATCAAACATATGGTTACTAATAACCTAACTGAAACTTTGATGATAACGAAACAGTTTTGTTAACATTAAACAGTATTAAGTTAATTTTAACAAAAATAGTTAAGCTTCAAGTATCTCAACACAACTAAATGAACCTGGTTTTGTTATTAGTAAGTCATAGTTTGCAAGTCTTTAAATTAGGGCTTACTAGTAACAAAACTTTTGGTTACTGGTAAATAAATATTTTTTTCAGTGTGTGCGGTCATTTTTATTTCCATTGTTCTAAGTTAGATATTAAAATGTAATTTATCATAGATATTATTAATTATTATATCAATGTGACAAGACATGTCTATCTAATGTACTCAACATTTAATACTACTCTACTTCCGGAAATATATCGGAAGTTAGAGTTCATCGTTAATGTGACTAAAATGCATACATAAAATCTGTACATAAATAAAATGAGTAGACGTATATCCTGTGCGTATTATTCGTATCGCAGATTCAAATCCCACACAAATGTGTTTGTTTGCTCGCGTGGATCCTGTTTCTCCCGACCCCGGAGACTTTCCTGGAATCCATTATTAGCGGATGTCTACGTCATAGAAGGGAACTTACAGTCCAAATTTCATGTTAATAGGTCCATCACTTTGGTCAAGGTGTTGATAGATAAGTCAATATATTTTAGCTCAGTATAAAGGAGCCCTTTTGTAAACTGCGTTATATATTTTTGAATTCTTTACTATCTAGCTACACACTTTTGCCCGCGGTGCCGACCGCGTGCGCTATATTCGGTTTTACGTCATGCTTCGGAACGTGCCATAAAAGGGAGTAAGTACATAATTATTTACTTAGATAGTAAGTAGGTTTCTGGCTCTCCATACATTATTTTTTCCGTGCTAAGCATGTCACAAACAGTCGTGAAATCATTTAGTCTTCTGGCACATTCCAAAGCATGACGTAAAACCGAATACCACGCGGGCGAGGCCGCGGGCAAAAGCCAGTTACTTTATAAATCTGTTTACTTCTATATCAAGTTTCCAACAAAAAAGGATTTTCCGCGGACAGTTGGACAGCAGCAATGTTTCCGGTGAACATTTATTGATGTCCCACGCTCCACACTGGCCTCCCATTCGAGGGACCGGTATAAATCAGACTTGTAGGCGAGAAAACTGACATTTTCAGGGTTCTGCGACCAATGGGAAAATGATTCCCTATTACGGACTACGACTACGAGAAGTACGCGTGAGGCGTACGTATTTCCGTCTCTCTGCACCAGTTTCTGAATTGAGACATTCACTAAGTTACTTACTTAAGTATTGTTCTGCCACGTTCTTTGTTGTGACATCTACAGAGAGAGAACGATACGACCCGATGGCCGAGTCGGCAGTGACCCTGCCTATGAAGCCAAGGGTCCCGGGTTCGAGTCCCGGTGGGGGCAAATATTTGTTTGATGAGAATGGATGTTTGTAGGGTACAAACATCCATTCTCATTCAATCATCCATCATTCAAAGTCATGGTTGTTTATCTATATAAGTACTATATATGTATCGTTGTCTAGTACCCAAGACACGGGGAATCCTAGTTTGGGGCTAGATCAATGTGTGTAAATAGTGTCCAAGGTATTTAAGTATTTGTTTGATTAGTGAAATTCTCAATTCAGAAATTGGAGGTCTGTCTCTTGTAGTAAGTTAGATACAGTAAACGCCCGAGGAACACGTTAATCATTGAACAAGCGACTGAATCACATCTACATTTATTATATTGTAGTGGTTTACAATTTCTTACTAAACCACAACTTAAATAACACATTTCTGACTAAAACAAAACACGGTCGGCCGTGCGACAACACATTCTGACTGCATGTTGTATGTATTCTTGAAGTTAGAAGAGCATAAGACAAGCAAAATTAGGCCGTATTCCACTTGCGAACCGCGGTCAAAAATGTATTCATGCAGGTAGCAGAAACTACCCCGGTCAGTTGCGCGCCCATTACCCCGTGTGTTTGGAACAGTCGCGCGCCTTGGTCAAAATTCCTGCAGGTAGGTAGCAGTGATACCAGAAAGTGACCTAAAGCAATATTAGCGACCAGTTCGGTTTTGTGAAACTACATGGGGTCGCCTCGCTTTGCTCCGCTTCGTTTCGGATCCAGGTTGTATTATAAAGTTGTGACCTAACACATCCTAACTTTAGTATTCTGACATAACTTTTTGGTTATGTGAAACTACAGGATAAACATGTTGAAGTTGATCTTAACGAACGAACGAACGAACTCTACTTATACTATAGGGAGTGAAAACTGATCGCAGCGCGCAAGTGACTATAATACCCTTGAGCGCAAGTTACCTTTTGCCGACCATGGCGCTAAAGATAAGAGGGAAATATTAAACTACACATCAAAAATACTGATTTGCACAGCAAATATAAGGGCAAAATACTGCGGTAGCTTCGGTGAAGGGTAAAGGGGATGAGCGAAGCGAAGCCTCCTTTATCCTTCTAGTTAGGTTCAACATGTAAGAAAAATTAAAAATAATTAAAACATAAACAAAAGTACTCATTAAATATTTAAAACAAAAAAAGTGTTTTTGTTGATCCTTTTTTGCTGTGCCAATCAGTATTTTTGATGTGCGATTAAATACGTGCCGAGTTAAAGAGTCCGGAAAATTAACGCGGCGCGCAAGTGACTAATTCCACAAATACTTTAATACTATACCTTATGTCCAAAAATCATGAATCACTGTAATAAAAAAATATTCACATAGTTTGCCGACATACCGGAAATTTTGGTACGGAACCGTGACTCGCATGCAGTTTGTTTTTTCGGATCCTCGACAACGTGGCTGAAATTATTAGATACATGATATTATTAGGCGTACCCATAATACCTGCTACAAATCATGGGGATGTGAGTTATTGGAAGCCGTGGGCAGCCCGATGAAAATATTTGCACTCATATTCTTATAGGTATAGGGCCTAACTATAATGGATATTCAATTATTCAGGGATACACAAAGGTATGGTCGGTCCTGCTTGTCCTTGGCTGTCACTATTTAAACTAGGTATGTGATCTGCGATTAGGTTTATTTAATCCTTTTCCCATTTTCGTCCAAGTTACAAATTCATCCAAATTCCATTTCATCCCATTCCCATTTCATACAATTCCCGTTTTACTAAATTCCCATTTCATCCAATTATCATTCCATCCAATTTCATTTTCATCAAATACTTAAAAACATGTTTTTTCTCAGATAGGGTGTCATAACTTCACATAATATAGTAACTTTACGAGTTTTTTGACAGATGTCACTATTTTTGACAGCTGTCACTGTTTTTGACAGATATCACTATTTTTGACAGTTGTCACTATTTTTTACAGGTATCACTACTTCTGACAGGTACTTCTGTAAGCTTTTGTCAAATGTCACTTTTTTGGAAACTGTAAGGTTTTTGTCAGAGGCCACTATTTTTGACAGCTGTCACATTTTTTGATAAGTTATATCCATTATTGACGCCTGTGACTATTTTCGCCAGAAGTTACAATTTTTCTCAGGCGTCACTTTTATGCATTTGAAATAAAGTAAGTTGCAAATCGTGGTCGCAGTCGACCTGCAATAGTAAAGCTGCACAACCTCACACATGACCTGTATCTAACTTTATTTCAAATATAAAATGTGACACCTTTTTCTTCCACGGCTAAGTGAAAGTCGGACTAGCGTTCTGAGGGTTCCGTACAAATTGATATGCATTCCTGAGAAAAGGGTTCTCGACAGACGGGTTTACCCGGCGGGTTAGTATCGGTCCACGGTTTAGTAACGATTATTGCGAAGCAAGGCCCGACGCCTAAGCCCCTTACTTTTTGTCAGCTACGTAATGAATTTTCTCTGTATCCTCAACTTTTCAATTTATCCGCACCTGGTATAAGCTACTGCAGAATAAAAAAAAATAAAGGTGTCAAATATAGTGGTATTTCTCAAAATTTGTTAAAGCTGTCAAAAATAGCCATATCTGACATAAATGTGACAGCTATCAAAAATACTGACAGCTGTCAAATTTTCATAAATTTGGTATTTTACGCGAAGATCTCTGTCACTCTGGGAAAAGGCGTGATATTTAAAATTTGTACGGGAATTGAATAAAAAAAATAGGATATCACATATCTGTAAATCATCTATTGAAATATAACAAACTGTAGTGTTCACTGTACATAGATTTGAGTATGCCTTTAGAGCCATACAATCGTAGGTGTTTCCTATTTACGAGAGGATATAAACCTAGATTCAGATTACTGGCATGACCTAAATGGACACAATTGAGATAACTGTAAAAGGAGGGCCAGTTCTCACGAGAATTTTGTTTTTGTTTTAAAATCTATTAAAGGTCTCTTGTATCTTGTTGTCTAATGCGATTCATTTGAGCATGGAGCCAGGAGTAATATAATTATTGATATATTGCAACTAGGTTCCCTATCTAAATCTCGTGCCGTTGCTGTTAAATAATATGCATCACTTTTATTTATTATTTATCTTTTTGTGGGTTCTGAAGTGTAAACCTGATAGTTCGTATTGCAAAATACGTGAAGATATGTTTTTAGGGTTCCTTAAAAGGAACGAGCAAATCGAAGCGCAAGGGCACTACTAAAGTTAATAAAAACATCCAATTAAAGACACTTACTTGTAAATCCATTCAGTTTTGGCTCATTAGATCCTTTGCAATATGAACTGTTCATTACTCCTGAAGATATTTTCATCACCATCAGCTCATGGAAATTTAATTAGACTCTCACCAGTATTCCTCAATGTATGGCGCTACACACTTCATCATATTTGTCAGTATGGGCACCAGATTGTGATGGGCAACCCAGGTGCAAATATATCAAGATTCAAGATTTATTTTTGTCTATGAGATTAGGTTTACACATCAGTTGTTATTAATATTAATATTATAATATTAAGATCAGATTTATATGCATACCTAACTAGGACACATAAACAATTTAACCTTAGGAAATACAAATTATTGCAAGAACGCGGATAGTGCACTAAGAAAGGAAGACTTCTTAAGGCACATAGCAGTTAACTATTCATTTTTACGCTCATTGCAAAATTGTTTGATAAAATATTGTTCTTGGTTTTTATTCTAGTACTAAGCCATCCATATTTTTTTAATTCGTTGGAAACAATTGTTTAGTAGTTGTAAACATAAAAAAAAAAATATTTTGCTTCTTCAAACAACATACAGGTAAAGTTTTGAAAATCATTTTACATGATTTTTTTTATAAGTCCCATAATTGACCTAATGCATTTTTGTATGATGAATGATGTGTTAAAATCTGCACTTTTTCTCCACAAGATGACTCCTTACATTAACACGGATTCTACTTATCCGAAGTAGACAGCGAGGGTTGTTTGAAGAGGTTGTTTTTCTTAGCTTTCAAACTAAAAAAAAATATTAGTAATTTTATTGCAAACCTTGTCAATATGTTGTTTCCAGTTAAGGTCTTTATCAAATAACGATTCCAAGAAATGTTACACTAATTTCACATATAATTATTTGCTTATTATAACTTATATTCATATTATGGGACATTGTTGGAATTAATTAAATGTGTCTTAGTCACAATATCTTTTAAATTATTGTTGTTTAGTATTATTGTTTAACCAATCTATATGTAATTTTTGAGCATATCAATTAAACTTTTATTGTTAGCATTGATAACATTTGAATTATTGGGTAGAATGTCTTCAATATTATTATTGCTCACTATAATAGAAGTATTATCTACGAATAAGATTGATTGGGATTGATGTAATGTCACTTTTGGTATATCATTTATATATATTAGGAAGAGAAATGGGCCTACAACACTTCCTTGAGGAACACCATTGAATACGTCTTTTCTTTGCTTTTACTATCTTATCTATTTATGCCCTACTATGTGTTTCCTATCAAGAATATAGGTTTGTATCCATTGTAGTGCTGGTCACCAAATGCCATATTGTTCTGGTTTTTCTAACAGCAGCTCAAGAGACAAATCAATCAATATCAATATTTTTATTTATCATCTTCAGCCTGTCAGGAAAGCTACTGATGAGCATAGGCCTCCTCATGTACACGCCATTCAACTTCGTCCTGTGCAACCGGGTACATTAGCTAACATATGCTCTTACTCATGATCAAATTACGGAGAAGGGTAGATTTTCACCTGTACCGTATCTTAGAATAATACTAAAACATGTAGAATATAAAGTAAAGTATTTTGTCAAAACCCCATATCTTTCAGTGTAACTAGAAGAGGTTAGATTATGAAGTTAAGTAAATTTAGTTGTATATATATTTATTTAAATTTTTTGCTTTCATTTAGTGTTGTTTGTATATATAGGTAGTTTAGCTTTATAATTGATATAATAATAATAATAATATAGCAGGAAGATAGTACGTCAAAATCCAAATTTCATACTTTCGTACCTATCTAAATAATTAGTTCTCGATCACACTTTTCAAATAAAAGACATATTTCTGTTTGATGAAATATTTTAAACATTTCGTAACGCATCATCTTGGAGAGTAAAATATTATTTGATTATTTTAAAAGCAATATTTAGAAAAAGCTGTTTATGCACCGACTACGTTTTGGTAGCATTCAATTTACTATCCAAAGCTAAACTAAATTGCGACGTTAGAATCAGAAATACTCTGTCCCACATTTACTTTGATATAGATAGAGTCTATCTATACCGATATTATAGACAGTATAATATCCCTAACGCCCGCATCTTTCAAGTTTTATTCCACAGAAAACATTTCCTGTCTTTCATTCCAAAACCTTATGGTTGCTGTTCACTGTTGCCCGAGACTACGGCAATGTTGCAGACTACCATTATCAGATATGATCTAGAGACGCAGTCTGCAAAACCCAATGTCCACCGGTCGTCTCTAACGAGTGTGTAAGATGGCCATCATCATTACAATAGAACCAAGTTTGTGTGTTATTTCATAATATACTTGTTTCATCGCTTGTGGGCGCGTCGATTCAAACTCTAAACTTAGTCGGGGGGGCGGGCGAGGCCAGGGCTTGCGGTCAGCCGGTCAGCGAGGGAGGAAGCCATAGCGGTCGCTCCCAGCTCGTCAGGCATTACTGTGTAAACCGGAACAGCCCTCGAAAGGTTTCCTACTAATTTACCCACTTTCCGAAGCGCTGACGTGTAATTTACAAACTCGTTCTTGGCCGCCTTGGTCGGTCAAAGTTGTGGATAACAATAGGCTACTACAGAACTGAGTTTCGGGTAACCCGTTTGGAAACCTCTGTCTGAACTTGGTAGTCGCAAAAGCGATAGCGACAATGATAAAATCAGCAGCACTTCAGCAGCGATTATAGATTTTGTATTTATTCGAGAAAAGACTTTTCTTTTTTATTGTAAGGGCCACGGAAATACCAGTTCGATCGTTATCATCACATTGTCAATATTTATAATTTCGGAATTATTTTTGTAAGTAGAGTCTATTAAAACCGCAGAATAAACATCGATTATGCATGCCCGCATTTCGAACTATCCTGCATAAAAGAGACTCGCTCTATTGTCTGTTGATGCGCTGGAACTGGCGTAATAGTACAACAAAAGCGAGTTACGAAACATGCCATACACTCGCGTGACATCCCTCCGAACATGACCAAAAAAACTTAGGAGATTATGACGTGTTTTACAAAAATACCATTTGCTTTGACAAATAAGAGACGCATTACAACTCAGCGGAGGGAGGGCTACTTATGTAATTTTTGTAAATCTATTCTGTGTACGCGTTTCATTCAACGCTCACAGGATAATAGCTCATGTGTTGTGTAATCTATGTTTGATTTATTACCGCGCATCTGTTCTCTTAATGACTTTCATCATAATTTCGTACAATTTATAGATAATGCCTGATTCTGGTGGATTACTATTTTTGGGGATTTCCGATTTCATTAATTTTGTGCCACTAGCGGATGGCATGATGGCCACCAAAAACTCCTAATGATTAACAAATACGACTGCTGATTGCGATTTGTCGGAATATGCGGAAAAAACACTTGCTAAGTCCATAAATATCCCTTGTGATTGGATTCTTGGTTCTTTAACAAAAGTTCCTCGGCTTTTCATAGCGTCAGACGCGATCGAAAGGCCTTAAAAACGTCTCCCTAATGGCCAAACTTGATGATGACTTTAGAAGAATAACTTCAGTCATTCAGAACGTGGGAGTTGAAAATTTACGAGAATTCAGTTACTGTACTTTCTAATTAGCATTACGAGTTTCGGCAATTGTGCCAGGTTGGAATATCGCTAAAAAGGTAAAGAGGAAAGCAACGGTATTAGATTCCCTTCGAGAACTTCTTAGGCGACATAGAATCTGAAGTGAACACAATCATAGAAACTCAATTTTATTAGCCTTTATTGCATGAATGAAAATGCCGTTTTAAACTTTTTAGGAACTGTCAAAACGGTAATTTAATAATATATAATAATAATAATAATATATTTAATAGCATGTGATGTCGCAGTCACATGCTGTCTTTTTTAACAGAAAATTTGAGTTTATAAAATACAACTGCTGGAAATATACACATTCTGATATTCGTGTTAATTTTGAGACACGTTTCTAGAATAATTGGACTAGCTTGTCAAATACCGTATTTAATTAGGTACTTTTAAATTAGTTTATTTTCTTAGTCAAAATAAAAACTATGTAGGAGTGTTCCCATCTACTATACCGACCAGTAAACAGAAGCTTCATCCAGTTTGCATCAGCAGTACCACATTTCTAAACCCAATGGGGCCTATTAGTCTGGATTCAGGTGTTGGCCAAACAAAGGAATTTCATTCCGTGTTGTCAATTATTCAACACGCAATCAATGTCCCGTATAGCGAAGGGGGCAGGGGGATGTATTTCTAAAATTCTCCGGTTTTTTCTTTTATTTGTACGAGATAACTTTACCTTTACGTTCTCAAGATAGATCCTCTAATCGAGAAACTAAGATAATTTAAAAAAATGGTTACATAGCGGTATGACATAAACTAAGTAGGCAACAATGAAAGCAGATGTTCGAGAAATTTAACAGATGAAAAAACCGGCCGAGTTGGAGTAGAACTCGGCATCGAGAGATCCGTACATTTTTTTTGTGATGTCACTACAAAAGCCTCTGACTAAAAGTGGTGCCTTTTTTCTAGCGGCCATTAACCAATTCTTATTCTCGATCGATTCTAGACTAACGTACCATACGAAAAATAGTAATGAAATGACATGTATATATATATATGTATACCCCGAAAGTCAATCCGAACTAAAGTAGGTTGAAAGTGAGGTGAATTTTGACGATATTTGTTTGGAAAATCCATAGCCGCCGCGATGGGCTAGCCCCCAGTCATGCGAAATAAAGTAAGTGGCTAAAAGTGGGCACTATTGTGCTTCTGCCATCTCCTATGGGAAAAGGCCTGACGCTATGTTATTATTTGGTAAATAACTCGTAAATAATCGTAAACTTTGAGGGTCTTGAATACGAAAATGACATCAATTATTTGAAAAAAAAAAACGGTAGGCACTGCCCTTTTATAAAACACTGCTGTAACTGTTTCGTAAATTCTTACGTAAAATATGGGTATCGTTTTCGAGGTTTATCAATCAGGAAGCAGAGTACGAAAATGACCTTCATTATCTCTATTTCGTATTCAGCATCCTGATAAACCTTGTAAAGGATGCCAATATTGATTTGACATGAGAGTAGATTAATTAATTACAAATTAAATTATTAAAAAAACAATGTCAAACATCCACAGAAACAGTTTTGTCATATAAAATATTGAGTTTATCAAATAATCCGTGTCCGCCATCTTGGATTTTATAAAGGATGTCATGATGGTATTTAGCACCCTTTTATACTCAACGACAAATAACTTTGTTCACAAACATACAACTATGAGTTCCTTTCCGAAAAATATCGTCAACTTATCCGTTCGGATTGAGTTTCTGTCATAGTTTGTTTTGTACTTAGTCAAGGATAGATATTTATGTTTTGGTTGATCGCCGCTACAATAAAAGGCACACAATTCTTAAATTATTTAAATTGTGATGCTGCAAAATTAATTAAACTGGGTTTAAAAAAAAATAGTTAATCAGACTGAAATTAATTATTCGACTGCTCTCAGGTATCCTATTCCCTAATCCTTACAAATTTTCTCAACTGCTTCGGAGACTTCAAAGGTCATATTGTAAAAAGATACTTTACAAGTAAGCTCGCGAAAGCTCTCCAGCATTCTAATACTAGAACCCCCTAAACCGCCGTTATTTTCCTAAACTCAAGGCTGAGAGAAGAACACCTAATCATCGAACGCCCACCCGTCCGTAGCTCGTTCTGAATTCTAGGGAGCCATTTAAATTGCTAATGCCACCACGCTAATCGTCACACTCGGTGAATTTACGATTAAGTGGAGAAGCGACCAAATTCCACTTTTCATTTGAGCGAGAAATATTCGGCACTGCACAACAAATAAATACTCATATTAAATTGCCAAAAACCTTTTTTGTTACCTTTGAGCGTGAATAACGTGAGATGAGGGCACGTAATTCATTGTGACTTTTGAGACAATATTTAGAATGTTATGCCCTACAATTGTTATGAAGATGTTATCATCATTGAAAGAATAGGAAGGGAGATATTTGCGAGAAATTGGTTATATAATGAAATCCTTCATTGGCATCATTTATAGATCTTTTTTTTTAAAGATTACACAGGTAATCTTTAAAAAAAAAGGTAAAGAGCACGGCTGTTGATTTTTGCTGATTTAATAAAAATAATAACAAAAAAACGGACACTTGAACAACTTGATGCGTGAGCGTGATTTATTGTGAATTTTGGGACAAACTTAAATATGCCCAAATAAAGGATTTTTGCAAGTGTACAGATTATTATCTCTCATTCCGTCGTTGACCCTCTTGACACCCATATAATATTAAGGCGTTATCATGCGTTATTAGAAAAAAGATTACTTGAGCTGCAGAATCACACATTAAATGTAATAGTTATGCGGAAAGAAGAAACGCCCTTGTATTTCCCGATATAGAGACAAATACATAGAGGGTGTCATTGTTTATAGGACACCTGTATAGTTTATTTATTTACCGGAGCGTTAAATATTACATAATCATTGTACTACATGTACACGTATCGTTGAGGCCTCGGTACGCTTTGTTGCGTGAAACACAAATGAAAGAAGACCCATCACTAATATTATTTGACTACATAATACCTATATAATAATGGCAACAAATAATAACGACCACCAAAATATTTTTTTTCTACCCAAAATGGCTAAATGACCACCAAAAGTTGCAGAAAATATCAGGGCAAAATACTGCGGTAACTTAGGTGAAGGGTAAAGGGGGTGAGCGAAGCGAAGCCCCCTTTATCCTTCGTGTTAGGTTGAACATGTAAGAACAACAAAAAATACTTAAAACATAAAATTAAGTACACAAAACATAAAAAGAAGTTTGGTGGACATTTATCCATTCTGGCAGTCTTTTCGAAGTTATTGGTAGTAAAATAGGTGCATTTTTGGAAATCATTTAAATACAAGCCTTAATTTACTTTAGATGACGAAAATTACTTTTTCGTAACAATTAATAATAATAATTCTAAAAGCCCCGAAGCTAGTGAGGTGTGAAAAATTAATTATTCTCTAAGCCTTCACAACGGCCAAGGATCCAATTACATCAGTGTTACACCAGAAATGCCGGCTAAGACCCCCCAGTTATGTCCAAGGATGCGATAAAATCAACTTATTGCCCTATTGTGGAAGTTTTGGCGTACAGCTCACGGATCATCAAATTTTGTTCATGGGACAGAATACCATGAAATAATTTATCTCGATGATATGTTCAATGAGCCTTGAGTTTAAATTCCTTTTGTAACGAATTCTGTAAGGATAGAAACTGGTAGCTGTTTCTGATTTTTGAGTGGTATTATGTTTAATTTATGAATGATGAATAAAATGCTTTTACTGTTGGAACTACTACAGTGCACGTTTTAAAACTGGTCCGCTGCATCTCTCCCCTTATTATGATTAAGCAAGCCAAAATGTTATAAGAAAATGCGAAATATATTTTCTAGCATCAAAACATTTTTAGACCTCTCGATTAACGGAGGCGCGCTTGGTAAGCGTCTCATTGGAGCAGCAATATTAATCATTTTACTGACTTCAGAGAAGCAAGATGAGACGTGAGAGCAAATTTGCTAATCCATTTAAAAATACAAAATCACCACACCCTCACTCGATGAAGTGAAAAATTGCTTTCCCATCGATATTTACGACGGGCGGCATCCTGTCGATGTAAACTTACGTGCCGTACTTTTTGCTACCGACCGCGATTTAAAAGGGTAAAGTATTAGCCAGATAATGTTTGCACAAGTATTTAATTTCAGTTTCCAAACGATAAATTAACCTTTATTCAGAGGTAACAAAAAAGGAGCATATATTTTGGGATATCAATCAGTATGTAAGTCTGCAACGGATGCTTCGTAGACAATAGCAGGCGCCGTCGGCTGATATGTCACGTTCTACTCGTACAGACAGATCCTTTATATTGGGTGAAGTACATTACCTATGCGGGTGGGTTAAAGATAAGTAGAGATTTACCAAAAAATAAGCCGTTGGACAAAAAAATAAATAAGTACTGTTTGTTCAATAACTTTACTCCCAGTTTCAAATTTAGTAAAATCGAGACACCAAGGAATAGCAGACACCATCGATACAACAAATATACTACTAATACGAAATATTGAATAACTTGCTTAAAGTGCCTTTGTCATCCCGTATGGGAAAAAGTGTGACACTATGTTATGTTATAGGACTGATAAGAAGTCATTCTAATATGTCTAATCAACTAGAGCCAACATGTACAATGTTACCCTTACAGTCGAGTGTGAGAAATATTTGTTCAGGATTTTTGTTGTCCCTGTTGCTTTTGTTTCTTTTAAGAGCAAAGTGTTGAACATACACAGCATTTTTCACTAATAACCCAGATTCTTGAAATTATTAATAATTGACTATTTTAATTTAACCTTGTGAAAGATAGTTAGCTACTAATCCCAAATCACACATTTCAAACAGAACTTGCTGTATACCTAGTTATTACCAAAGTTATGTCACGTACAGCATATGTTTCTGACAAAACCGATATCCGTGATGTTCAGGCTCTACAGGCAGGTACCTATAGGTCTCCTCACGTCATACTCTGATGAATACAAAGCGGCTATGTTTCACTACCTACCTCGGATGGTACGTGACGAGAACACGGTATGCCTAAATTGCTATTCGAAATTGAACTTTATTGGATTCCGCTTCCCATGCATGAGTAACGCATACATTATACCTCTTAGGTTCAGGTACAAGAACATATACCTACTTACTTACATTTACAATCTTTGTTTTCTCGTAACTATTTTAGTAGACGTCTTTCTAAAGCTGCTTGTTACCAGTTTGAAAGGGTAATTTCAAATGATGGGTACTTATTTACCTGACTATTTTCACTTCACTGCATTATTAGCCTACTGAAAACCGTACGTATCAACATCTATCCGAAACGATATTCAGAAGAAGAAATATTTCAAATTTTTCATGATATTTTTTCTTTCAGAAGCTATGATTTTCGTCGCACGTTTGTTACAATTAATGTCATATTCCTATTTCTCGTTACAATTTGTCACATCATCATTTTTCTTTGTGTAATTTGTAATTCTATTTATGTATATTTTAATTACATCAATGTAACATTGTCATATTTCTTGTATAAATATTGACGATAGTAATGATTACATCTACCAGTAAACAAGATGGATTGTGATGTGAACATAATTCCAAACATGAAATCGTTTTGAGTCTGGAGATTCGAAGACGTAAAACAATTAAATTAGCAAGCACCATGTATAAATTCAGGTAAATATTTACTTACTTCGAAAGGCACGCGAAGCAAGTAGGCACTGTAGGAGCTGGTGTACATTGAAGAAAATATTCAAACAGATTACAGAGGCTTACAAAACTGACAAAGTTCAAAGGTAGAGTAGTATGTTGGTTTTCGGTGTATGTTTTATCAAGCTAAGCAGGGTCTTGTTTGTTAAACACCAAATAGGACTAACTGAATTCAGGTGATATTAAGTCCATATTTACAGTTTGGTTAATTACTAAGTTTTTTGCAACTTCAGGAGAAACTTTCCGAAAGATGCATAGTAACAGGCTTAGAATGGAATGGAATCGATCCCTGTGTTTCGCCTTCATTGATAACGAGGAGGCTTTCAAAAGCATCGAAGACTGGGCCGTCTTTCATGCTCTCCATCGACGCGCGGTACGTGGATGTCCTCCGGGAGCTCTTCGTTGGGCAACGATGCAAGTGCGAATTTACAAGTTGACGAACCGCATTCCCATTGAGCGAGGAGTGCGTCGAGGAGACACCATATCACCTACGAACTTTACCGAAGTCTTAGAGGGCATTATAAAGACGCCACATGGTTTGGTAGCATAAAGGCATAAACATCAATTAATGCTTCAATACCTATATAGCGCTTTTCTAAAAGTTGGCTAAAGATGAACAAGTCCAAGACCAAGATTATGACGTAGATCTCTGACGGGTCACTTACCAACATCATCGATGGAAATAAGATGTTAGAGATGGTTTATCATTATGTCTATCATGGAAATTTATCTTTTGGCAGAGAAAACCAAACGAAGGAAATCTCTAGACGAATTTAGCTAGGATGGGCAGCTTTCAAGAAGCTTGAGAATATATACAGAGATCGAAAGATACCACTATGCCTAAAGAACAAATTTTTTCGATCAATGTATATGAGGCCCAAACATGGACGCTTACAAAGGAAGTGGTGAAACAAATGAGAGTAACCCAAAAAGCCATGGAATGTTCTCTGATAGGCATCGCACTCCTAGATCAAGACTTCATCGAAGAAATACATCGACATACTATGGTTCAAGATGTCTTAAACCGTATTAATAGACTTAAATGAAAGTGGGTAGGACACTTGGTGAGGCTAAGTGATGGGAGGTTGCCTTACCGAGTGGTGGCCAAAAGAATGAAATAAGAGCGTGGGTCTAATAGCAGGCCAGTCAGATGGGTCGGTGAAAATTACCAATCATCGCAGGGAAAATTAACAATGGATTCCATTAACACATCTTACACTCTTCATTCCCAACACATTGAAAGTATTCAGGGATCATTTATTAGGGTTCTGGCCTTTATTTCAAGCGGAATATCCCATAGATGCCCGTACGAACAACGCCTTAGTTTTTTCAATATGGTCTAATTAAAAAGTCGTCGTACCCTTCGTGACCTCACGTTCCTACATAAAGTTATGAATGGCAACATCCCATGCAGTGACATCCTGGAACGCGTTTTCCTGACAGTACCCTATAATTATCCAAGACAGCCTATTTCTAAAATTCTACATGGTCCAAATGGTAGAACCAACTTACTCAGTCACTCTCCTATAAATAGAATGTGTCAAAGCTATACCAACTTACTTTCCAAAGATCCGGATATAGACATGTTTTCCAATTCACTCAACATCTTTAAAAGTTACGCAAGAAAAGTAAATTGTTAATATTATTATTGTTGTTATGTTTGGTACGTTAATTATAATTAAGAATTTTAAAAACGGCTATAAAGATGTATAATATGTCGTTTATTATTCCATAGTTTAGGTTAAGTATAAACTGTGTTGTTTCTAGGCAAATGCTGTGTACATGTATTTGGGTGCACACTAGATATATCTCTAAACTGTACCTTTACTATAATAATGTAATATTAATTGTGTAACCCTGCTCATGTATCTTTATATAAATAAATAAATAAACACATAAAAAGAGGAAGGCTTATATTATAATACTTTTATTACCCAGCAGTGGGCGGAAACAAGCTATCAATGATAATATGCTTAGATCAGGATCTTTAATCTCTGCCAGAATCGTATAAGAGTGAAAAACCAAAAAGTTATCTATTAAACTTGTGGCGAAACATAATATTTATCACAATTACAAAGCGTAATGTCCGCGACTTTCCTAATTTCCGGTAAACCCAATTTACAGAGGGTTGGAAAAGTCAATAGATCCCCAACCTGGGGTCAGTCGATTACAACAACACAAAGAACCGATTCGTACTGGGATGGGAACATTATCAGTAGTCCATAGTTTGAAAAACTCCGCGGGCACCGAAAGAGCAATAGCCACTTAAGTTCCTAGTCAGGAAAACTTAACGATTTATCCTTTTCGGCAGCCTAATAGGACTGACTTGCCTTTTTTGGTGACTGCTTTATTTTATCACTCCATCTACAATCGCAGATTTTTGCTATCTGTAGCAACACTGGTATACCAATGGAACCTCGTACTTTATACTTTACAATTGAGCCACAACGAATTGTTTTAATTTTTACCCCCACAAGTGTCTGCTATATGGAATCGCTCTTTCTCCCTTTCCAATTATACGACCGCAACAATGTTTTTTTACAAATTAGTCCTCTGAGAGCCTCTATGCAAAGATACTACGAGTCGTATGTTAGTAGAAAATTCATAGTAGTTTCTTTTGTCCTTTGAAACCTCGGTTAGTACTAGATTTTCTAACAGGCAGCTTATAATGCTTATAACTATATGCATGAACATACTCTTTGTTTCCACGAGCACAATAGAAAAGTTCTGATTCCATACAGTTTTCTTCATTGTTTAAATCCAAAAGCTTAGTCGTCTTCACAAGTTTCGTTCATGAACTCACGGAATTTGGAATCCCTTGGTACTCTTAGTAGGAATTTAATTTGGGCCTACGTACGTACGGCATGATGTATTTTTTTGTGAGTCTGGAAACATGAAAGGTTATTAAAATACTTTATGTAGGTGTGTTGGAGCGGTTTGGTGAACTCCCTTAAATACATGTAATTATTAAAACCCAGCTGGGAAAAACAGTTCTCAACGGATTCTTTGAGTTCTTGGATTTTTGATTACCTAAGTAGGCAGTGGCAGGTACTTTAAAAAAATCTTACCACGGTAAATTGACGTCTCGCAGCAGTTAATTTAATAACGACTCATTCATTACCATTAGTCATCATGAGATTCATGACTAAGTGGAGCCCCCATGTCCACAATCTGTTTCTATCGAATGTAACCCAATACTTGAACCACAGAGGAAGCTTAGATGAATTTTAACTGACCGCTTATTGACGAAGGGGCTTGTTGTTCGACAGTAATTACGTCGTAAAGGAAGCGTGTAAGAAGACCGGCTGGCTGAGATATTTGAAACTGATGCAGGACCTATGTAGAGTACTGTCCCACTGCTGGGCGATGGCCGTTTTGAGTCACCTTTTCAAGATCTCAAGGTGTGAAAATAATAAGTACACATAGGAAAATATCAGTGAAACATTTGTTGTTGATACATTTATTAATTAATTTAGAGATGGGCAGTTAAGGAAAGTGTGAGCTAGATAAATCCAGACCCTTTCCCAGCAGTAGCGTACACTTTAAATGCTACTCCGGCTATTTTAATAACGTGTATTACCAAATCGCAATATCTCAAATATTGTACCACCCAACATCCAGAAGACAACGGATGCATCCATTTGAGATGTTCAACTCAATTATGTAAGTAACAAGAACAAGGCTGCGTGAGGTTCATTGCCGACGTCTTTCTTTCCACGAGTTCATAATTAGCCTTCGTTGATGTTCGGTTAAATGTTGAATTCCGGTGGACTATGACCAGTCAAGATCATGGTGATTTTCCCCATGGTAGTCCGATCAGTATAAAGAGTATGAATGTTATGATATACCTATACAGGTTGGGTTGGAGATAGAAGTTTTTGCTAAGAAGGAACCATGATATCAATATCGATTTTAATGAAAACGAAACTGCATCATTCGAATTAAAAATACTATTTTCCTAGCCGTGACATGAATCGAGCCTACAGATAAATCCAAAATTATCTCTATTATGATTCCAAAATTGATTTAATATAGATGTGGCTCTACATTTGAGAAATGACAGACATATTTAACACCCATTTATTCAGGTAGTAGGTATACATTGCTTCTGGCCCCACACTGGGATACCCTGTATCGTGAGAACCAGAAACAGCGACGTCACAGACACTTATACATCCAACCCTGTTTTGTTTCCCATTCTCCCAGCCGAGATCCGAACCTGGGACCTCTCGCATGGGAGACAGAGCCTCGAACCGTAACACCACATAGGTCGACATAGGAGAGACCTTTTTGAACAGAACTGTAACAAACAAGACACTCCCACAAAAAAGCCCCCAAAGAAACCCGATATCAAACGAAATTTCCGCCAAGATTTACCCTATCAGTTTGCAGTTTGCACTTTTATATTTATCGCATCGCCTCCATTAGGTATTATACCCAACCATTTTGTGCAACCAGAAATAGAACTGTCTAGCATGGCACGCGCCTAATCTAGTTTTTAGAACATTAGTTAATTGCTCAATTGAATTAGCTTCGTCACCGTCACTCTTACTGTCGGGGATTCGACATCGACACTCTGACTGAAACACTGGAGGTGTCCCTAATCTGTATCACTTGAGACTTTAAAACTCGCCGACGATGGTTTAGCAGCTTACGATAATCTGCTACATATTTTTAGTTTGGAGGCACTTAAATTGCAAAACTGCTTTGCACCAAGATTTGCAGATAGATATTAAAATTTAGTGAAGCCTCTTGTACTACCTACCTACCTACCTACCAAGTTAATTAGTTAATTTTCTGTTTGTCTTTAACCTGTTTCAATGCTTTAGTTAATACTTACGAACTCATGAAACGGCTGCAGCAGTTGGTCGTTACTGTCAAATATTTTTATGAAACAAGGGATGCCCGGGAGTGTGTCCACGAGTAATTTCTCCGTGGAGTTAACCGTGACGAGTGAAACAAAATTGTGAGTTAGAATGAAAGGTGTTAGGGCCAGTTAATTAAACAAGGCCAGCCAGATGGCACCCGCTAACCTGGAAATAACTGCAGCTGTTGCTATTGCAAAATTAATAATACGCAGAGAAGACTGTACTTTAAAACATCACGCATTAGGTTATGAACGGTTACTTTGCTTAATGCTTACTTAGGTAGTTATTCTAAATAATAAGTCAGTAACTAATACAGGTGGATTGCGCAACAGCATACAAGTCATAATATTATGCATGCAGGTATCCCTCGCTGGACCCATCATTGAGATCGTTGTGTTCTTTACTCTACTAGAACTAGTATCGATAATGAGGCTACCATGAATCACGCTGATTTGGGCCCGTTGTGCCGGGAACCCGCCCGACACTGTTTTGATCAGACCGTTTCACTTTCTCTCAGTGCGATGGCCTTTCGGAGCGCAAATAGCACATTCTTTGGATTAAACAACAATAAAACAGCTTCAAACTTACCTGTGAGAGATCAGCATCATCCTTAAGTTTCTCGGCTACGGTCATTTTTCTCTCGGCGGCCGCAAGACCGGCACACATCACAAACAACAGCACAACTCGCCCACCCATGGCTGGAGAAACTTCTAGACACCACGAACATCCAGAGAACTCCACTCGATAACAGGATTACATAGAAACACTCACGTTATTTACGATGAAGTTTGTTTTTTTCGAGCGTGTTCGTATTGGAATTGGAACGCGGGGAAGTGAGTAAGCGCCACACAGTGACTTGAATGGTACTGCCGCTGCCGCCGCCGCTCTACCGCGTCGACGCAGTATTCGACACACAAACACAACCAGTCTGTGCGGTCCCGTCCCCCACACCTCAGCCGTTACGTACAGGACATTCAAATCGACTGAGTAACCGTCGAATGATGCCTCTTGACGTGTCTGAAGTCAAGGCAGGATGGGGGGTGCCTTCGGTGTAGGCAGCAGAGAAAGGATGGCAAGCGAATAAAAAGAGGCAAAGTTAAATTTATTTAGACTGTTTGTAACTATACTATTACAGAGATCCTAAATGCTCTCTGCGCTCCATGCATTACTTTTTGGCTGAGGCCCGCGTCTACGAGTGGGTTGTGATTTAGCCGACCGGTTCAGCCTAGCGGGTAGTGAGTGACCCTGCCTAAAAAGCCTGCCGTCCTGGGTTCATATCCCGGTATTATTTTGTGATATTTGTGTGATGGGATGGGCATGAATATTCGTTTCGTAGTCTTGGATATTTTCTATGTCGTCGTCTAGTACCCATAATAACACAAGCCTTAATGAGCTTCCTATGGGCCTAGTTCGATTTTTGTAACATTGCCCTTTAATATTTATTTATAAAAAACGTTCCATTATCTTAACGGCAAAAATCACGTTTGTTGTATGGGAGGCCCCCTTAAATATTAATTTATTTTGAATTTAATTATTTATTTTTAAAATGAATATATAACTAAATATTCTGTGACTATTTCAAGCGTCTGCCTGTTGCCGTTAACAATATCGGACAAAAACGAGCAAAAAAAAAACGTTTTTATGTTGTATTTGTTGTTATAGCGGCAACAGAAATACATCATCTATGAAAATTTCAACTGTCTAACTAACTATCACGGTTCATGAGACATAGCCTGGTGACAGTGGTCAGACAAACGGACGGACAGCGGAGTCTTAGTAATAGGGTCCCGTTTACCCTTTGGGTACGGAACCCTAAAAAAGATTGTAACTTATAATGCTAAGCTAATTAATGACTATACCTTGTAAGCCATCATAATTAAAGATGGCTTACCTACGCGAACCTAAAAATAAAAGTCCCTTTGAAACAAACTTTTTATTATAATAAGAATTTCTCATGCGTAACTTTCGAACAAATATCAATTTTATCTGCTTTACAATCATATTGTATTTTTTTTAATCACCTCGCCAACTCGTTTACCTGACCCTTTACTTCGCCGACGATGGTCCACATTTTAAACTATGACGGAAACCAATTAAGAGTCATTGTTCCATATCGACAGAGTATTAGTATTCCACTCTCTTTGGCCTTTTGAAGGATCATTGGGGCGAAGGGACTATTGTTGTCTTTCCATTGTCAAGGTGTTTCGTTGACGTAATATTTTAGATTATTATTTTCGGAGAATTCCCCATTTTATGGTCGTCGTATTGGTCAACGAATGGTGCTTGACTTGTAAACACTATCAGACTGGCATCGTGATCATTTACATTAAAGCCGGTAAGATTTAAGCATATTACGTGGACAGTAAGTGATGTACGTATCCGCGTTCAATCAATAACGTAATATATAGTTACGAACTATACAGTGTGAATCTTCATAAAGTGCACATAACTATCTGGGTTGAAGAACATCGAAATTCATTTCAAATTTTTTTCATAGCTATTTCATTATTTAAATGGGCTATCCAACTGCAAAAAAAAATATAACTTCAAAGTGGAAGGGTTTTTCGTAGTGGAATTGACTGATTCGTAATGATGAAATACACTTTAAAAAAGTCCCAGAAAAAGTGGTAACTGTAAACTGAAATTACGCTTTGTTTAAGAAATATTAGTAATTTTTTCGAGGTTTCTTTACTAATTGCATATTTCCACAAAATTTGGTTCCCGAAATGAAATTATTTTATTACGGAATATTATTCTTAATTTTGTAAGCTTTAAGACAACACCAAAATTGTGTTTCTAAATAATAAACTTTTTTTTTTCACTTTTAGCTGAGCTTAATCATAAGACCTAGAGATTAGTGATATACCGTGAAGTATTAAGTAAATAAATAAATGTAGCCCACATTAATGTCCCCACTAAGAGGCACAGGCCTTTTATGGATATGCGTAAGATTGAGCTCATCAGGCTGGCTCAGTGCAGGTGGATGGGCGAAGATAATAACTATACTTCGGGACACATACTGGCTATAGAAAATACTTGATTATTAATTTCATTCAACTAACAGAAATACTTAAGTGAAATTAAGTTAGTTCAATACAACAGAAACAGATAAATGCATCAGTTTTTCGAAGCACACACACTCTTATAGTTAAAGGCACAGGCTGAGCCAAACACAATTTTCACAATAGTAAACGTTTTAAGGGTTCCGTACCCGAAGGGTGCCAAACGGGACCCTATTACTGAGACTTCGCTGTCCGTCCGTCTGTCTGTCTGTCACCAGGATGTACCTCATGAACCGTGGTAGCTAGACAGTTGAAATTTTCACAGATGATGTATTTCTATTGCCGCTACAACAACAAATACTAAAATACAGAATAAAATAAATATTTAAGGGGGCTCCCACACACGTGGACACACATGGGACAACAAACGTGTTTTTTAGCAGGTAGAGGCTTAAAATATTCACAATATATTGAGTATACTATTTCCTTTACAAATAAATAATTAAATTAAAATGAAATTAATATTTAAGGGGGGCTCCCACACAACAAACTTTTTTCATTCTTTTTTTATTTTTTTTTCTTTTTTCATTATTGCTCGATATTGATAATGGTAGCAAGTAGACGCTTAAAATGTTCACAATATATTGAGTATATTATTTACTTTAAAAATAAATACTTAAAGAAACTATAATGGTAGGTTGTAGACCAAAAACAACCAACCTCTTTGCTACGAGTAAGTACTGGCGACAAGAACTCATTTTTTATTGTGTTTTTTTTTAATTAGTAATAAAATAATATTCCGTAGTAAAATAATTTCATTTTGGAAACCAAATTTTACCCCAAAGGAAATCTGCAATTACTAAAAAAAAACCTCAAAAAACTCACTATTATTAACACGTTACCACTTTTTCTTCAACTTTTTATTACTGGCAGCACTACTTATCTTTCATCATCCGTCAATTTAACAACGAAAAACCCTTCCATTCAGAAGTTATAATTATTTTTTTGCAGTTCGTACCCAGATAGCGCATTTCAATAAAAAACCGGTCAAGAGCGAGTCTAAATCGCGCACGAAGGGTTCCGTACCACCGGTCAATGGAAGCGATGGTGTGGAGTGAATAGTTTGGATTTTACACAGCAAAATATTGTTTACAAAGTTATTGGTTTTACTTTCACACTCCATGTACGTAACCAGGTGCATCCATAAGTTTGTATGTGGTATTGTTGTATGGGAGCCCCCTTAAATATTTATTTTATCCTGTTTTTTAGAATTTTTTGTTATAGCGGCAACAGAAATACATAATCTGTGAAAATTTCAACTCTCTAGCTAGCTAGGTTCTTGAGATACAGCCTGGTGACAGACGGACGGACGGACGGACGGACGGACAGCGAAGTCTTAGTAATAGAGTTCCGTTCTTACCCGTTGGGTACGGAACCCTAAAAAGGATACAAAGGGGAAATTGGGAGAGATAAGTTTTTTTTTGACGATAAATTTCGATGTTCTTCAACCCAGATCATTATGTGCAATTTATGAAGATTCACACTGTATCATTATTTCGTAAGGGCCTTAGAAGCTTCCGTGGCCCAGCGGTATTCGCACATCGGAAACGATCGTCATCGTAAACGGGAGCAACATCTGGCCAAGACGGGCACTGGATGGGTGTCCGATCTATGTGGCATTTTTTTGGGACGCTTCCGTGTTTCGGTAGCTCCCGGCGACTATCGCTACTCGGTGGTAGTAGTCGTAAAGCTGTGTCAGCGGCCTTAATGGGCAGCTTCATAACTTCTGACAGCCGCTCGGATTGGCCACAAGCCATAACCCGTACTGAGCCAGTGTGGTGGACTAATTCAAGGCTCAATCTTAGTCGTATTCGGGTAACGGCCCGTGCCCCTCGGTGGGGAAATGAATGGGCTATTTGCCAGAGACAATTATAAGGAGAGCGACATCTTCGGGAGTAAAGTAAAAGGCTTGAGATGCGCGCAAATACTAGACTAATTTATTATAGGAAATCCTAGCTTATATACTAGGTTGGTACATGTTATTAATGACGTGCATAAGACATAGAGCGTGATGAATATAAATATAGCTTATCTGTGACGGTCGTCAACTTATCTTAACATTACGTGAAAATATGACTAACATAGTCGACCGGCACAGGCTACATTAATTTATTATTATTTATTTGAGAAATTGATAAACATAAATTTAAATCAACATTTAAATACAGCTATCTCAATTATGTCAATTTCCGTTCGTCCAACAATCTCAGTTCTTGATGATGACTCGGCTAACAGTTATGCTTTCGGTCGGTGGGATTATTTATTATTTATTCTGTCACTCAGCTCCAGATTCCGGAAAGCCGTTAAGAAGGAATCCATGTCTACGTTAATATTAAGAAGAGAAAACACAGAATAATTCACGCAGTGGCTGAATATGCTCTGTATATTATCGAGCAAACCTAAGTTCTGAAACCGGCAAAGGACGCCCGAAACCTTACCTTACTACCTATTTATAGAGCGCTGCCTCCTCAGACTACCTACTCGTACTGCTACCCAGTTGAAACTCATACCTCATACTAATGTGAGAGCTCTGTAGTCTAGTTGGTTGTATGTTGGTTCTCACACAGGAGATGCGGGATCGAATCCCGTCCTGACCATGTACTTACCAATGAGATAAGCAATTTGTCTTACATACATTATTCGGACGTTCTAAAGATGATGGAAAACATCGTGAGGAAACCTTCAATCCCCACAGCGCAGCGATGGGCCAGCCCCTTGTGAACTGTGTTCTGCCAGACCGTATGGGAAAAATCGTGAAGCTCTGATATGTTATGTTGCTAATGTAAGAGCTTCTAAGGTTAGAGCTTTTATTTCGCACAAAATTGTCATGTAAAAAGTTAGCACTGAAACAAAAGCTTCAATTTCGTGGCAAGTATAATATCAAACTATAATATCTATCTATCAATCAGTTGAATTATCAGAACAAATATGTTCCATGAATCCTCTAGCAACGTGGATTATAAAATACTTTATCTACACACGTAACATAAACCCTCTTTACTGCGTACAAAAACCGCACGTTACGATCAGCATAATGTTAAACTACTTGGTAAAAACTCATTTCTTATCTGGAAAACTACACATAATGGTCATTATGTGTAGTTTTTCTACATATAATGACATTCAAATTTTGAATGCCGACGCCCACCCGCGTGCCGTCCCTAGTTTGTCTGTGAAGTTGGTACTGACATTCAAATTTCGAACCCGACGCGACGCCCGCCTGCGGCACGTTGGTACAGAACAAGCTAAACAACTGCAGAGCACAATGCCGGTCAAACATGCGGTTCCTGAACACATCAAAGAGAGCTTATGATATGTGTGTAGATAAACTAGTGTATGTAACTGTACATAATTAGGCATTAAAACTCTCGAGTGATATTATTAAGAAACTCGCCTTCGGCTCCTTTCATAAACCCACTCTCGAGTAATGCCCTCCATTATGTAGCAGTCACATAAACTATACTATTATAAACAACGATTAATGAATTTCGGCAGATTGTCAACTTGGGTCAGGTATAAATAACGAGAACATTTTTTTCTTTGGAGCGGGACGCATCAGGATATTGAAAAAATACGGCCAAGTGCAAGTCGGAATCGCGCACCAAGGGTTCCGTACAAATCGCATTGTTTGTGAAGGAACTACAAATTTTTAGGATTTCCCTTTACATCAATTACATTACAATATATATTACTTCTTGCCAAATTTCATGATTCTAGGTCAACGAGAAGTACCCTATGGTTTTGATTCACGTGCGAGTATCAAGTAAAAACGCCGTATCTTTTGATTTCGTTGACCTAGAAGGGGCCACAGTAGGCCACAGACCTGAGTATAATTGATATTAATTTCAACTCAATTCTACTACTACTGCCGAGAAAAATGGGCTTGACATACGAACAGACAGACAGACAGATAAGGGGTCCCTTTTAACCATTTACGTTTTAACTGCTTTTTAACCAACTTCAGGGATTCTTAATTCGGTGTTTTTTTATCTGTTACCTCAAAACTTTACAGTTCCTTCATGAACAGGTTTCAAAAATACATTTTTATATGAAAGGGTGACTTTCCAGTTTGTTTCTATTTTTTGTAAAATATATATTAGTTTTATTAAACGGCTGAGGAACGACACATTATTGTCGTTTTTTTTAATTAGTAAAATATTAAATGTAGGTCCATTTAAAATAACATTTGTCTTATTTACTAAAGCGGGACTGTCGGGACATATGGTCACTTTAGGTATAAAAGATCTTAGCATGACGAGAATTATACATAATGCTGGGCGGACGGCTGTCCAATTATTATTTTTTATTTAAATGTTTTTGTTCAGTTTCACCTGTCCCGGGCTCTATCCGTTCTGTCTGTAATAAAATCTTGCAAGTTAAATTGTAGTTCAAATTTAACTTGCAAGTCGCTCCGTCCGGCCCAGTCCGTGAATTGCCATTGCGGCGACGCGGCTTTGTGGCTGCACGATAAAGTTGGCACATAAGCCTAAAGATTACTTTACTAACTCTAAACTGGTGGACCGTGCGTCGCGTGAGCGATGTGCGTGGCGCAAATCACAATCGCAAGTCGGGCGAACGAAAACTGACCTTATCCTGTGCAGTGTGCAACCGCAATGCACCCCAAATCTCAGCAATGCGTGTGGCGGCGTGTGATTACGCTGAACGGAATGTGGTTGTGTGTGTGTGCGGTTCGAGTGCGCACTTTCTTAGATGAAGATTACCGGGCGTTCTATAGTAGGTCTATAATAATCTAACAATTACATAACAGGCAAGTCGACTAATCCCTTTTTAAGAAATAATAGTTTGATATCGCTGCCCATGTTTTGGATAATTAATTTGAAATGATTTGTTTGCTTCTGCTGCCAGCCCAACCATGTTAAAGCTACTCATTAGACCAAAATAGCCTTTTTCAAATCTCAAATTACCCAAAATAATGGGTATTAAAGCAGTAGTTTCTTTATACTAGCTTTTTCTTCCATTGACTAACGCCTAAACGTAATTTGATTATTTTTGCTGGATAGTAAAGTCTGCGAAATTATCACAAAATCAGTATATCACAATTCGCACGGCATTTAAATTCATATACTCGTTGTATATTTTATTAAGTTAAAAGTATAAATATTAAGTTACGTTGCTCTGTTGGTGCTCTGTCGCAGACCAACTAGCCTAAAGACGGAACATTCCCGGGCGACCCCCTCTGTCACGCATATGGTGAATTCACTCTGTTTGTACCACGCCTCCAATGCTAACTTCAGTCTACGGACGGCGCTCGCACGAGTGACATGGTTGTGTAATGAAAGTTTTGACGTGATTGAAGACGGGCAAAATGCATTATTGCTGCGTAAAATTATGTGGAAAAACACAAAAACATCTGGTGTGCAAAAGGATGGTATTTCGTTTCACAGGTAAGCAGATTTTAATAAAATTTCAATATAAAATGACAAATTTTAAGCGTGTTATTAAATAAAGTTTTATAGTTCCAGTTCGGAACCCGTTGATGTCTTTTTAGAAAGTCTCTCTCTAATACATTGCACGGTGTATCGCTCCTTCCTTGTCTATCATTTCGCGGCATTACCTAGCGCTAGCTAGTGATGTCCATAGTATGTTTGTTTATTATCGATAGTTATTGGATAAAACATATTTCTTCTCTGATGAATTCAGGTTTTATGTTTAGTATTGTTGTAGTATAAATTTCAGTTTTGTGAAAGATTGAATCTGATGGTATCCTAACATTTTCACATCACTACTAATGGTAATAATTTAATCTGTGAAATGTGACGTTTATACTTTTTAAATATGGCGTTCTCTCTCTTCCCGTCTCTTGTGAATTATTACTTGTGTGGTGCTGCGCTGATAAAATATAATTCTAAATCTAATCGCTGTTAAACTGCTTCTGCTTGTATTTGTTATAATTCGCGTACTATTTATTGCTGATTTTCGGAAGTATTTTCATTCCCGAAACCTTTAAACAACTACGCCACGTACTGCCCAATAGGTTAGGGCCCAGCGTGTTCCCGCCCGGCACGGAGCCGAAAAATGTCGAATCAGCAGCAACAGCAGCAGCAGCTGCCCCAGCATCAGCCTAACCTAACTAACAATTACAACATTGAACGCCTGGTCGATGGCGGCAACTACGCCACATGGAAGTTTGCCGTCAAGGCCATTTTGACCCTGGAGAATTTATGGAGCTGCATCACCGCGGCTAATGCGATAGAAGATCCTGCACGTGATCAACGTGCGCTAGCGCGCATTTCCTTGTCGTTACACCCGTCATGCTACCAATATGTGCGCAGTGCGGAGACTGCAAAAGAAGCGTGGACGAAGCTAGCAGAGATCTTCGAACACAAAGGACTGTATCGTCGCGTGTATTGCGCCAGCTGCATCGTGCGGAATACTCTCAATACACTTCTATGACCGAGTACATCAATGAAGTGATGATGCTTGTCCAACAACTTGCTGACATAAATAAAATCATTGAAGACAGTGAAGTCGCTGAAATACTGTTGAGTGGACTGCCTCAGCAGTTTGATGTGCTCGTCTCGAGTCTGGAAACAGCCTGTCTCACCAAACAACTCACGAGTGAGTTGGTAAGAACAAGGTTACTGCAAGAGGAGTTGCGTCACAGTACTCATGAAGATAAGGCTAATGCATACTTCAGTAAGAAGAAATCTGTCTGTGAATACTGCCATAAGCCTGGACATACAGAGAAGAGGTGTTATAAGAAGAAACGAGACAAAAAGTCAACACAGCATGTGATGTATGCGTCAGCAATGACGGCTCAAGGGGACAAACTCTTTGTTATGGACAGTGGAGCGACGGCACACATGACTAATGATCAGAATATGGTGAGGAACTTTAAACATAGTAAAAATGTTGTTTCTATTGCAAATGGAGATCAGTTAGTGTGCAATGGAACTGGTGAAGTGTCTGTATCTGATGATAATATTTTGCTAAAAGATGTGATGGTGGTTCCATGTCTATCCACAAATTTACTGTCTGTAAATAAGATTGTTGATAATGGCTTTGTTGTATGTTTTGATAAGAAAGGTTGTAGGGTTATGCAGAATTGTAAAGTTACTGGCAACCAAGTTCTTTTCGCAGCTAGAATGGGAAGTTTGTTTAAAGTGAAGGTACCGGAGAATGGGCATTCCATGCCTCTGCAATCTAGGCAAGGGACAGTGAGTGCCAATGCGGTCACAGTGCCGATTGACGTTCTACATCGTCGGCTGGGCCATCTAGGACAAAAAGGTATTGTTAAACTAAGTGGTGACGGTGCATGTACTGGTGTGTGTTTGCAGGATAAGGAGAAGCTTGTTGAGTGTGTGCCTTGTTTACAAGGCAAGATGCACTCCAAACCTTACCCAAGCAGCGCAACTCGAGCATCACAACCACTAGAACTCATACACAGTGATGTCTGTGGTCCAATGCAGGTCACCAGCGTGGGTGGAGCAAAGTATCTACTGACCTTCACAGATGACTGTACAAGGAAAACCTTTGGTTTTTTAATGAAAAATAAATCTGAGGTGAGTTCTCATTTTCTAGTTTTTAAAAATTTAGTCGAAAAGCAAATAGGGAAGCCTATTAAAGTTCTGCGATCTGACAATGGGTCTGAGTATTGCAATGATCAGTTAAGGTCTTATTTGCAAAAGGAAGGTATTATTCACCAAACCTCGGTGCCTTACTGCCCACAGCAGAATGGTATATCCGAGCGTGTTAATAGAACCATTATGGAAAAGGCAAGATGTATGCTTCAGAACTGTGGTCTTCCGAGTCGCTACTGGGGTGAGGCCGTTATGACGGCCATTTATCTGAAAAACAGATCCCCTACCAGTGCGCTGTCGGGATCGATTCCTGAGCGTGAGTGGACAGGTTCGCCTGTGGACCTTAGTCACCTGCGTGTCTTCGGCTGCATAGCTTATGCCTTGGTACCTCAACAAAAACGAAGAAAGCTTGATGCTAAGTCAAAAGCTTTTGTGTTCGTTGGTTATGGTGAAACCACTAAAGGATATCGTCTTGTTGACCCTCTTAACCCTCACAAAATTGTCTATTCTAGGGACGTTGTCTTTCTAGAAGACAAGTTTTATAATGATGGCTGTGTTTCATATGAGAGAGGAAGAGATTTTATTTTATTTGACATACATGATAATTATAATAAATCAAATAATGATATTATGGTCGATAATGAAAATAATTGTAATGATAATATTGAATCAAATAATGAGAATATTAATAGTAATGACATTATTATTGAACCCAATATGAATGAAATTATAACTAGTGGTGAGTCTAATCATGAATTAAATGCATTTTCAGATGAGGAGCCAAGATCTCCAAACTCTGATCAGTACTGCACTGGTGACGACGGCGATGAGGATGAGAGCCCTCACAAGGATGCCCCCGATCGTCGGCCGGCGTCTGCACCTCAAGGAGGAGTAACTGGTCCAGCCGGAACTGAGATTGAACTCCGTCCCGTGCGTAGTACGAGAGGGAGCATACCCCAAAAGTATCGTGATTTTGACTTATCTAGTTATATGGTAGAGCAGACCTTTAATGAGGAGCCTACAACATATGATGATGCAATGAATTCGTCTGAAAAAGGTGAGTGGCAGTCAGCCATGCATGTGAGTATGACTCGCTATTGCGGAACAATGTCTGGCGACTTGTGGAACGGCCGAAAGGTCATAACGTGGTTAAATGCAAGTGGGTCTACAAGAAGAAACACGATGCAACAGGTAAGTTTGATAGGTACAAAGCTAGGTTGGTTGCTCGTGGCTTTACGCAAAAGGCAGGCCTCGACTACAATGACACTTTCTCGCCAGTTGTTCGTCACTCTACGATGAGAATTCTATTTGCTCTTTCTAACGAATTAAATTTAAGTATCGATCATGTCGATGTTACCACTGCTTTTCTCAATGGAGAGTTAGAAGAAACTATATACATGGAACAGCCAACTGGATTTACAAATGGTGATAAAAGTAAAGTCTGTTTGTTGAATAAAAGTTTATATGGTTTAAAGCAGGCCAGCCGTATGTGGAATAATAGAGTACATGATGTTTTAGTTAAAAATGGATATGTCCAAAGTAAATGTGAACCATGTGTTTATGTTAGAAAATTGAAAACTGAGTATGTAATAATAGCTCTCTATGTGGATGACTTCTACATTTTTCACAGTAACTGTCTAAACTCTATTTTACCATTGTTACAGAATGAATTTCATGTTAGACATTTAGGTGTTCTGAAAAGTTGCCTAGGCATAAATGTCACTAGAAATAATGATATTTTAATATTGAACCAATGTGAATACATAAGGAGATTGTTAGTTAAGTTCAATATGATTAACTGTAAGCCAGTTTCCACACCATTGCCTGTTAACTGTAAGTTAGAAAAGTCTGACGATGACTGCTTACAGGATGAAATGTACAAGTACAGAGAGTTGCTAGGTAGTCTTATGTACTTGGCTGTATGCACTAGACCTGATATTTCATATGCATGCAGTCAACTTGGTCAGTTTAGTAACTGTTTTGGCTTAAGTCACTGGCAAGCTGCTAAGCGTGTTCTACGTTATTTAGCGGGCACCATCAACTATGGTTTGCATTTTGTCAAAAGTTGTAACTTAAATATAAATGCATACGCAGACACAGATTGGGCCAATGATTTAACCGACAGAAAGTCGTATTCAGGCTTTGTCATTCGGTTTGGTCAAAATGTTATAAATTGGGAGGCTAGAAAGCAACGCTATCCAGCACAGAGGCCGAATACTTAGCCATTGCCGATGTTTGCAAAGACATTTGTTTTGTTAAAAATTTCTTGTCGGAAATCGTAGACAAAACAATAAGTGTAGTTGTATACAATGATAACCAAAGTGCTCAGAAACTTTTGCTTGTTAAGGAATACTCTCATAAGAAGACTAAGCATATAGATTTTTGCTATCATTATGTAAAAGATCTTATACAGAACGGATTTATAAGTGTAAAATATTTACCTACAGATAAAATGATAGCCGATGTATTTACCAAACCATTGTGTAGAGAAAAGCATTGTAATTTTATATTTGACATTAATGTAAAGCCAGTCAGTCAATTGTAAAATTTCTAACATGTAGAGCTTTTTTGACTTCTATAAATGTAGAGTGGTCTCTAAATATTTTATTTTATAGAGTCAATGTAGAGTTTTTTTGTTTTCTCTTTGTTAGCATGTTAGATGTAGAGCATGTAGATAATTTGACTATTGGCATGTTGTAATTTTAGTCTAAGGAGGAGTGTGAAAGATTGAATCTGATGGTATCCTAACATTTTCACATCACTACTAATGGTAATAATTTAATCTGTGAAATGTGACGTTTATACTTTTTAAATATGGCGTTCTCTCTCTTCCCGTCTCTTGTGAATTATTGCTTGTGTGGTGCTGCGCTGATAAAATATAATTCTAAATCTAATCGCTGTTAAACTGCTTCTGCTTGTATTTGTCATAATTCGCGTACTATTTATTGCTGACACAATAAATACGGGAATATCAACCAGGATGTATTTTCATTCCCGAAACCTTTAAACAACTACGCCACGTACTGCCCAATAAGTTTACGCACATTAATTAATTTGCAGTCGTTAGTTATTTACCTCTAGGTAATACTACGTTTAACCATACATGCGTACGTAATAACCATACGTTTGCAAACTAAAGATAACGAATACAAGGGTGATAACGAATTACGTATCTACTTAACTAACGGGTTTTATTTAAAATCTTTCCAAGCATGTCAGCTCAAACGTGGACCCTTTCTTTTAGGTTTCCTAAATGCCCAAACATGAAGGAAATATGGATGAATGCCACAAAACGATCAGATGATTGGTTTCCTTCTTCAAGCAGTGTTGTATATTCGCGGCACTTTAAGTCAGAATATTTAAAATTAACGAAAGCGAATAGACGAATTTTGTATCCAAATGCCGTTCCTACGCTGCACCTGCCAACAGTGGTAAGAAAATTTACCTGACAGTATCTTTATATTGTACCTTGTTGGATGCACTCCACTACATTTATTGCGTACTAGATAAACAAATATGATTTAAACATATTTTTTTATACTTCTAGATACCTGGGGACGGATCTGTTGTTCAAAGTCGAAATTCATTTTCCGAAGTTACAAAAGTGACACAGGCCTTACCGACAGCAGAGGTAAGTTTACGTAATGTTAGTGCTTCTGAATAACTTGAAAATTACACTTATTTATTTTCATTTTTATTATCATCAGCAAAGGTCATCATCATCCTCATAGCATAGAGGTCATAGCATCATTCCCAGTACAGTTGCCTTCCAAATTTTGTTTACAATAAAACCTTTACTACTATTTACCAAATGATTATTTATTAAACATCAAATGGAAAACCTAACTCTTCAAAAACGACTTCATTTTTCTAGATGTGTCATGAAGCAACAAAACATCAAAGCTTTGTTACAATAAACATGGAAGTAGCACCGGCTGTGTTACCTTTGCCAATGACAGAGGTAAGGTTTCAAATAATTACTTTGTTCAGTTTGTAATCCTTATAACGATTTTTATAAGTACCTATACTTTCATATTTTCAGACCATTGTACAAGCAACAACGGATTTGGCAGTCATTTCCACATCGAACCAAACTACTGCACGCTACAACATTCAACCAGACCAGAATACAGAAGATTATTTAGAAACAATTTCAAATTTTAGTACTCCTCGAAAAAAGCGTCTTCGCATCACTGTAACTGACCTTTCGCAAAAACTTAAACAGGCAAAAATTAAAGTAAAACGTTTACAAAGTTCAAATCGCACGTATAAAAAAAAGATTACAACATTGAAATCGCTACTGAAGGAACTAGAAGATAAACAATTAGTCACTGACGAACATACGTCTATCTTGGAACATATCGGCGTACAAAGTACAGAAATCCTGAAACGTCAAGTAATAAATTCAAGGTCAGGTAAAATAAGTCGAACAAAATATTCTCTTCAACTGCGAACATTTGCACTTACATTAAATTTTTATTCCACAAAAGCCTATCAATACGTTAGGAAAACTTTTAATACGTGCTTGCCGCATCCAAAAACATTATCCAAGTGGTATCAGACTGTTGATGGTCGCCCTAGATTCACCAAAGAAGCCTTTAATGCTCTTAAGTTAAAATCTGAACAACTAAAGCAAAAATTGTTTGGAACACTGATTTTTGATGAAATGAAAATCAACAATGACGATATTGATTATAATCAGCAAACTGAAAGGACATACGGATACGTTGACTTTGGAGGTGAATTAGATACTGACTGCACAGACGAATGTTCCGAAGCTTTGGTTTTTTTGGTCGTGCCATTTAACGCTTCATTCAAGTTACCAATTGGCTACTTTTTGGCGAATAAACTGAATGCTGATCAAAAAGCAACGTTGATAACACAAGCTATACGTTTATGCAAAGATGTAAACTTTGAAGTAAAGGCTTTGACGTTTGATGGCTGTCCTACAAATACATCGACAGTTAAAAAGCTGGGGTGTTGTTTAGATCCTAACAACCTCAAGACAACATTCAAAGTAGTCGCTGATGAAATTATAGTATTTTTAGATGCGGTGCATATGGTCAAGCTTCTAAGAAATAGTTTCCAATTTTACGGCGTATTAAAAGACGATCAAAATAATGCAATCAAGTGGAAATATAGCGAGCAATTGCATGAGTTGCAAGAAAGCGAGTCTTTTCATATGGCAAATAAACTACGTTCAGCTCACATAGATTTAAAAAAAAATGTTATGAAAGTCAAATTAGCGACGCAAATTTTTAGTAGAAGTGTAGCAACTGCTCTGGAGTTTTGTAATACAGAATTGAAAATACAAGAATTCCAAGATGTCAATGGAACTGCAAAATTTTTAATGGCCATAAACGACATCTTTGACATCTTGGATTCTAAAACTCACGGCTATGGTTTCAAACGAGCAATGAATAAAGAAAACTTTTTGGATGTTTGTAAAAGAATGGATGAGGTAAAACAGTATTTACTGGCACTTTATGTTCATGAAACGTCTCAAAAACCAGAAAAAAATGTTAAATTTGTAAAATCTCGCCGCTATACCGGATTTATTGGACTTTGCGTCTGCATCGAAAGTGCAAAAATATTATTCAGAGAATTAATAGAAAATGAAGCTATCCCAATGACTTACTTGCCGCTACATAAAGTGTCCCAGGATCATATAGAGCTTTTTTTCTGCAACGTAAGATCAGCTGGTGGTTGTAACGACAATCCTACTCCTCGTCAGTTTGAGGGTATTTACAAAAAAATGTTGATCCACACTGAACTACAGCAGTCTGTTACAGGAAATTGTATACCTTTAGAGAATATATCAATTTTAAATTGTTCCTCACTTGATCGCATTAACATGACGGTGGAAAGAAAGAAAAATAATGCAAAGTTCTATATGAATGATTTAGCCGATGAGGATAATTTGGCCATTGCAGTCCAAGAAACATCGTTGTCCATGTTTGCTGAAAACATAATTGAATACATTTCAGGATTTGTGGCGCGTTCGTTATGCAAAAGAATAAAATGCAGCAAATGTGTTCAAGGTTTAATATCATTCGAAGCAAAAAGAAATTCACTTATATTCGCCAGGGATGCAGGGGGATTGATATATCCATCTAAAATGGTTGTAACCATCTGCCGACGATGTGAGGTGATAATAAAAAGTAATGATAATTATAAAACGATCAAACCCGATAGAAGAGCCGCATTTCTGGTAACGAAAACCTTACACTCATTTGCTAATGAAGATTTGTTTCCCGTTCTATCGAGCCACCAATTCGATTACGAAAGTACGAACCACGTAGTCGACTTAACGAAATTGGTTATTGAAAAATATATAAACGTGCGATTGGCTTATTTAACAAAAAAGCAAACAAGTCAAAATCTAATTAAACGAGTTTTTACTAAGCTCATACATTTTAAGGGTCAATAGTAATCAAAAAAATAGATTTACTTGTAATAAACAGAATGAAAAATTTTATTGGTGTTTTATTTATTCCATCGGACGACATATGATATTTGTGTTTATTCTGTGACTCGCCGACTAATAATCTTAAGTTTTGAGAATGAAAGATGCTTTATCGATAGAATGGGGTTATCCTAGTCTTATGACCCCTCTGTAACCCATCTGTCAAATAAATATCGATAGTAGTAATTATTTACTACTATCGATATTTATTTCATGCGGTCGATGGGTAACACTAGCGGTTGGCCGTCTTGACCTTGGAACGACCAATCGCGTCTCAGTGACTACATGTTACGCCGCCCTCACCCCCGCATTTTTGGCAGACTGTTTTAATGAAATAATTGTTTAAAGCTACGTCTTTAGGCTAGTTGGTCTGTGTGCTCTGTACATCGCCTAAGGCCTCGATACCTCGTCCGTGCAAAGGTCCCCGTTACTCCGGGCGGAAAGACCCGCAGTGTGAGAGGGACGGAATCGGGAAAAATACCAAACCACAGAATAATTGTTTAAAATAAACTACGCTATTTTGTTAAAAAGTTTTTTAAGGAGATTTTGCGAACACATAATATCTACATATTGAAGGCAGTTTCACAATGAAATTGGTTAGGATTTCAGAATTGTAGGAAAAAATAAAACAATTTGGAGGTGTTTTCGTTATTAAATTCTATCGAAAAAATTTCATCCAATCGAGTTTTCCTTTAGTGAAAATCTTAATCAAACACTCAATAAATGTTAACCCAAAAATCATTTTTTTTTCGTAGCACCTTTTGAAATCCTATTCCTCTAAAAGTGAGCTGAAGGTAAAATTCTCAGTTCCGCTATCTTGTCTGTTCTGTCCGCTACCTTTTAATTTTCAAGAAAAATATATGAATCACATCAATCAATAACGTAGTACAAAAAGAAAAAGAGCGGATCGTTCCAAGAATGATGTTCAAGAAACGAGGCACATTCACTTTGGCGGCACAAGACTCTTGCTGCTCAAGGAGTTTCAAAAATCATTTACTGTCGTAAAGGCTTTCTTCGGTGCTCGATTCTCGCAACACAAGATGCATAGTCGAAAATTTGCCCATAGTGTGGTCCAAAAATGTCGTTGCAATCGCAATTATGTTTTATATTTTTCCACTCTGAGAGGGATTTTGCCACAATTATTCCGAGGCAAATGGGACGAGCTTGGCTGAATAAAATATTCATAACTATTTTATGAAGCGTCCGTGGCCAAGCGGTATTCGCACATCAGAAAAAATCGTGCTGGTAGAAACATCTGGCTGAGACAGGTACTAGATGGGTGTCCATTTCAATGTGGCATTTGTTTCGGGCGCTTCCGTGTTTCGTATGACACGCTAAGCTGTAGGTCCCGGCTACTATCGCTACTCGGTGCTAGAAGTCGTAAAGCTGGTCAGAGGCCCTAATAGTGCAGCTTGAAAACATCTGACAGTCTGGTTGGCCACTAGCCCGACACACCTCCATCAACCCGCACTGAGCCAGCGTGTTCGTGTATGGCTCAATCTTCGTAAAGGAGTATGTATGGCTCGTACCCGGGTAAAGGCCCGTGCCCCTCGGTGAAGACATTAATGGGCTGCATTATATATTACATAACTATTTTCTGGTTTATATGTTACGTCAGTCAAGTGTGTATTTAAATAAAATATCCGTAATGTGTTAATGAGAAATTGAATTTATTAGCTGTTGGTTTTATCTCCAAGACGACAATAGGCTAACCTAACCCCCCACCACAGAAAGAAAAGGCTTATGTTTAAACTATCACCAAAAACGCACCTATTTTACTACCAATAAATTCGAAACGACCGCCAGAATTAGTAAACGACCACCAAATTGTGGTTGGATAAATGATCACCAAACTTCTTTTTATGTTTTGTGTGCTTAAGTTTATGTTTTAAGTATGTTTTGTTGTTCTTACATGTTCAATCTAACACGAAGGATAAAGGGAGCTTCGCTTCGTTCACCCCCTTTACCCTTCACCTAAGCTACCGCAGTATTTTGCCCTGATATTTTCTGATCATTTACCCATTTTGGATAGCATTTACCCATTTTGGGTAGGAAAAATGATCTTGGTGGTCATTTAAATTGTTTTAGAAGGAAAACCTGTGACTCGACCTCACCGATTGGGGAATAGCCATGTTATGTTGTTGAATATTTGCCTGATTAATGTGCGCGGACGTTGACCCTAAAAGCTAATCAATTCACTTCCCAATTAACCCTCCTCCTGATCAAAGGATTCCGTCATGCGGCGACACAACACTAACTCGACGACACCACACGGGTTATTTTTGGATGTACAGTGGTCAAGCATGAATTATTTTAACGGAGAATTTTTATTCACCTAACTAATGGATAGTAAAAAAAACAAAACCTATGAACTGCACTAGAAGTTAAACAAGCCACTAACACTCTTCACGAAAGAATCGCCCATGCCCTGGACGTACTCATAGATTTTGTCTTTGAAAGAGTTCATGTTGATGTCAACTAGATACTGAAGCTCATCTTTAGAAGCTTGAAGAGGGAATGGAGCAGGAAAGAGCAGCGTCGCTGGATGTGGCTCGTCGTTCTCTAACCACTGAGTCCACACGAAGTTGGATCTCGCTGGGTTGCAGCGATCGTCACGAGCTGGCTTGGAACGCGGCTTCAACTCTGCCCACATAGTCCTGAGCCGTAGCGTCAGATGTTTGATGAGGTCAGGCAAAGTGGCCCAGAGATCGTGGGCTTCCAATGGGTCCTCTTTGATGTTGAATAAACATCCTTTGGCTGAAAAGGTACATAACTTTAAAAAAATCATAGGAATGCTATGAATATTGTTCTACTTTACCTTCAAAGAGCTCCGTGGTCTAATGGATGTCACGCTTGCTTCTCACAGAGGAGATGCAGGTTTGAATTCTGACCATGTACCAATAAGATAATAAATGTATCATAAGTTATTTATCGGACGTCCGTGTTTCGGATGACACGTTAAGCCCCGGCTACTATCGCTACTTGGTAGTAGTAATCGTAAACCCCTCCATCAACCCGAGACAGCGTGGTAGAGTATCGCTTAACCTTACTCGTATCTGGGTTAAGGCCTGTGCTCCTCGATGGGGACATTAATGAGCTAAGTTTAATAATTAAATTAAAATGAATCAATTTATACCTTCAGTGGGAACACAGAGCTCGCGTAGATCAACCTTGCCGATCTCGTTCAAAACAGTATCATTTCGTTTCAATAAAGCACTTTGTAGATCCAGTTCTCGATCCAAGTCTTTCATTACTCTAGCTGCCTCACAGTCTAGCAAAATATTACCATAGTATGGCGGTTCATGTTTAAATCCTGTCAGATTTTTACCACTGTATCCACTAAACTCATTCGTGCATGCATTTCCAATGATTATTTTGTAGTCGCCTTCTATCATAGCAGCCCAACCATTCAGATCATCGACAGTGATTAGTACGTCATTCCTTTTAGATGGTCCATTGTTATTTATCGGTTGCCACTGGTTGACTCCGTCTATAGCTTCAGTTATGTTGCCACCAGCAGCCGACACTAGGGTGGGTAACCAGTCTGTAATGTGGAACAATCCACCCCAGATGTTTGTCTCCACATTATGATGCCACATGATAGCAGAGGACCTCACGCCTCCTTCCCAAGGCGTGCCTTTGACGCCACGTAAAGGCAAATTAGATCCGTAGTTTTGTGTCGGTCCAACCGTAGGCGCTCCATTATCGGTCAAAAACACGATGATGGTATTATTTAGGATTTGTTTTTCAGCCAAAGCTGAAATTATCTGTCCAACGCTATTGTCTAAGCCCGTAACCAAACCTGAATATGAATATGTATATTAGATATTAGTAATATTATAAGCCTTTGAAGAGGAAAGGTTTGTAAACAATTAAACATCGGCCTTAATAAAAGAAGTTATTCACAGTATAACCCAGTGTTTTGTCTTGCTTTGACATTTGACATTTACTCGACGTATGAAAATGACAAAACACTGTATAAGTTAAACAGGGACCGTGAGTTAGTGCCACTAGCTTTAAAGCGGATTAGCACTATTCTCCGATAAACTTTGACAACTCAATACAAATTTGTATGGAGTTGTCAAAATTAATCGGAGAATAGTGCTAATCCGCTTTATAGCTAGTGGGCCTTGGAGAGTAAGGCCGGGGCCTTACTATACTAAAAAAAGTTATTCACTGTTTAACTTATACAGTGTTTTGTCCTTTTCATAGGTCGAGTAAATGTCAAACAAAGCAAGACAAAACACTGTATAAGTTATACTGTGAATAACTTCTTTTATTAGTAAGGCCGACACAGTTTACAAATTAATGGGTATAATGGTGTCATCATCTTGTAAATAATGTTACATATGTGCTTATATGTGTCATGCAAAGAAGCTAGGAAACAGCTGTCACTCATAGAATACGGAATACTAAATGTTTGAATATGACATAGATATTGTGTAAAACAGTATAAAAAATCCATTCTGTTCTCAAAGGACCGGGAACTTTGTAATATTTTTTCTTTTCATAGTTAAGATTTAAGCGCTCCATTTAATTCGTTGTACCTGCGTAAAGTCTCCTGGCTGTGTGTGCTATATGGTCGTTTTTCGCGATCTCATCTTCAGGAGGCTGCAGGTTCACCATTCCACCCCCAGCGTGTGGCGCGGCGTGTGACACTTGCAAGTACATCGGATATGATACAGGATGCTCTTTAATTACTGGAAATAATCGATGCAAAAATCTCTCAATACATTTTCGTTGATTTTACTTAAAAACGCTATAAAATTCGGTTAACAAGGTTCTTTTAAGTGTGCGAATCTATTCAATTCAATTATTTAAACTTCAGTTCAAGCACAACGAGTCTTTAATCTATCTACACTACTAACGTATCTACATATATTAGTAAGGATATTGTAAGGTACTGTAGAAAATAAACTACAAGCCCATCCGCCCGTAATCTTTGGTGTATACCTGCAGCGACGTAACTTGGTGTTTGAGCGAGCTGCGACCTCTCTTTCTCGCACAAAGTAAAATAGGGTGAGACAGAGAGGTGACAACTCACTCAAATCCAAGTTTCTCGGCGGCAAGTATACTTGACATGTAACTCAATGACTAGAAGCTGAGTTGTTGAGGTTTCGGACACAATTTTTTCAGACACTTGACCGAAATGAAGCGTTTTAATTTTAAAACTTTTTTCACTGACGTTTCGGACACCATGAAAAATAACTGTTTTGTACACAAGTTGGTGAGACGAATCCAACGATAACTTATATAATTTATATATAAATGCATATAAACTTACATTAATAAATACAAAAAACGGTCAAGTGCGAGTCTAACTCGTGCACGAAGGGTTCCGTACCACCGCACAATGGTAGGGATCGTGTGGAGTGAATAGTTTGGATTTTACATAGCAAAATGTTGCTTACAATGTTATTGGTGCGGGTATTTTCACACTCTATGTAGGTAACCAGATGCATTCATAAGTTTGTATGTGGTATTGAAATAATTATTGTATGGGAGCCCTCTTAAATGTTTATTTTGTTCCGTTTTTTTATATTTGTAGAAATAAGTCATCTGTGAAAATTTCATCTGTGTAACTATCACGGTTCATGAGTGACAGACGGACGGATGGACGGACGGACGGACAGCGGAGACTTAGTACTGTTTGGCACTCTTCGGGTACGGAACGGTTTAAATAGAATGGGGCACAATTGAGGGGCAAATCATAAAATTTAAAAAAGTAATTCAAACTCTATCGTTTGATATGTCCAATAAAAGAAACGAGCGAGGAAATCATATTTTTTTTTCATAATTTTCACTCATGGACTTAGTTAAAAAGTTATTTAAGACAACAGGTAAAAATTACATTCCCCCACCCATAATCTCTGATACTACTGATCCTGTATATTACATACAGTAAAAATATAATGAGAATTATGTATATGGTTTAAACATGGGGGATACAATAAAGGACAAACCAGTTTTGTGGTCCGGAGCCCTTCGTGCACGAGTCCGACTCACACTTGGCCGTTTATTTTCTAATAATTATTAATGCTAAATTAATCAATGAGATTGTTGTCAACATATTTTTTTCACACCTTTCATTTGGAAAAGTATGTTTTGCTCCACGATGAGAGGGAGCAAAATGCTACTTTTCTGTTTAAGCTACTTTTTCAATGTATTCATTGTCATGTAGCATTTACGCAATGTGCTGATTGAACACAGATCTTAATAAAATAATCGATTGTAATTTCATTGCAATAGATTAAAAACGGACATGTTTCAAATTTTAACCTTAACAAAGTTATATGAAAATTTTATGAATTTTCCGTAATATTTAAAAAAAGTCAGAATAAATTATATGTTTTACTGAAATCAAAACTATCGATGACTGTTATTGTGATATAATGAATATTGATATCCGATACAATTGTAATATTCGATTCGATTATTTTTACACATTGGTAAAAGTACCACAGGAATATTTTACCTCGGCGACCTTTCCATAATCCTTCACAATCCGCGATTATATATTTTAAAAAAAATAGATTACTGTGAAAGTGGTGAAAGTATAATTCAAAGTATAGTTATTTCATTATTTTTATAGCATTTTATTTAAATTTTCATCATATTCTGGGTTAAAAGTTGTGTGTGTCACTCAGGAGCAAAAATATTTTCGTCATGGGCGTTAACGCTTGAATCCTTCGTTACGCTCAGGATTCTATCGTAGAATCCTTCACCTCACTCTGGATTTAATGTACCGCCCTCGCTGTCCTTCATTTTGCTCCATTGAGACACAAATAACTATAAATGGCTAGGTATAATAAGTACCAAGTATATTGCCAATGAGATTATACCAAAAATACGTTTTGGACGACGGTTTTGAAGATGTTGATTTTTATAGTTAATATACACGTTTTGAACGACGGAATAGTTATTTATGTATATTAATCTATTGATTTTGATACTAAATATACATATTGAATTATGGACAAATATAAGGTTATTTTTCAACGTGTTATACGTAATATAACTTAGACGTCCTTAGAGCAATTTATAGTTTTGGTAACGCTCTTTATCTACAAATTATACTTCTAACTTTGAATCTTTTTTATCTGGTCCTACAAAACAACATCAATATTATGATGGTGTCCAAAAAGTCGGTGAAAAAAGTATTAAAATTCAAATGTGTCGCTTCGGACTAGTGTCCGCAGAAATTATGCCCGAAAAGTATGCAGCTCTAGAGGCTAGCTAGAGCCTTCTATCACGTCTGGTCAGGCTGTAATAAAACATAAATACAAATATGTATATAATCTTTCAAATACAGGCAACATCAACGGATGGATGTAAAGGTCAAAGGCGCTTGTGACCATTATGTAAGTATTTTGTTATCTTTACGATCGAAATAATTCTAAGAAGTCAACTCACATTGCACCGCATGCTCAGTTAGCACCTCGGTAAGATGGCCATTAATATGTTCAGCTGGGATCCGATTGTTGTACAAATCTAAGCCGAAGTATTGAGTATTATTCCAGCTCTGTAAACGACAATGCGACGGTTATTATAACAAGAACACATATTAGGTATTGGAAATTGTACGACTATGTGCGCCTTGGGAAATACGAAACGAAATATCACCGATACAAAAACGAAACTGCTGTTATATTTTTTTTAGTTATACATATCATAGTTATATAATTATGTCTGCTAAATATCTTTACTTTGACCTTAAATTTCCTTTTCTCTAAAACGTAACTTGTTATTTTTTTATGTACAGGCAAATATAGTGTTTCTGGGCCATCATACTTTTTATCATACTTATTATCATTTATAAAGACTTTATATTTATAAAGACCGATGGGAAGAAATAATCGGATAGCGTTCTATCAGTAATATGATCAAAATTTGGGTAGGTACGGAACCCTAAAATATAGAGATAAAGAGATACAAATCACAAAGTACTTACCTCAACATGATCATATGTGTAATAATCAACAGCGCTATCAAGGAAACCGAAGAATGTGTCGAAACCTCTATTAGTAGGCAGGAAGTGTTCCCGCGACTTGCCCAGGCCCCACTTGCCCACCAAGTGTGTGATGTAACCCAGCTCCTTCAAGTAGGATGGGAGAAGTTTCTCGTAGACCGATAACCCACGGTCCTCGCTGGCCAGAATAGATTCACTTTGCGTACCTATATACACGAGTGAATATTTTATAGTTATCTGGCGAAAATAGATCATTATTATTTCAATTTATTATAGTCCGGATGGCCACGAGGCTAGTTTAGTGACTAACTTGAGAGCGTCAGACTAAGAAATAGAAGCTATCCACAAAATCTGAGCCGCGCTGATCCACCAAGAGCCGCGCTGTTAGGGCATGTTAAAAAATAAGTTCGTACTTGTGACCCGCCCACTCACGTTACACTAAAATCCTCAGATTTATTTAAATGTCACCTATCAGCATGATAGTAACTCACGATATCTTCGTCTGACGTTCGAGTAAATCCCACTTGCCGATGCGGTGCGGCTCTAGATGGAAATCTAAGATTTGGTGGATTTAATAAACAGGTATATAAGGTATCTATCATATCTGACGTGCTCGAGTTACTTACGAAATCCTCTCTTGGCCTCCATAACTATTATTACAATTACATGACATTATTATTGTACAAACTACGATGAACTACTAAATTTGAACAAACGAAACAAGCCCGTACTTTTAACATTAACTTCACTCATAGCAACTATATTTTTTAAATTCCTAAAATGGCCTAAATAATTTACCAAATCAAATCACAAGATATTTACATTTAAAACTCACGAAAAACAGACCCGCCATTTGCTGAATCGTCGGCATTGATAAAATAAACATAATTATGAACTCATCTCACGATTATGAGACGTGAAAAATCTCAGCTTTCCATTACCATCGACATTAAATTCAGTTCCGTACGTACCAAGTCGGAAGGGATATTTTCCCGTGAAGAAGGCACTTCTGGAGGGGGTTCCGTAAGCGTCTGTGTAGTGCTGTTGAAGCACGACTCCTTGGTAGGCAATCACGTCTATATTAGGCGTTAATATTTGATCAGATCCGTGGTAGCTGAAATCATTCCAACCCTGGGGAGAAAGGTACTTTCGTATGAGTAGGTACAGAAAAGAGCAATATCCTTTGATTAAGACAGCAAATAATATCAATAGTGATATGGAATCGTGATTCTTGATCTTGTTAGTGCAAGCTATGGGTCATCTAAGACAAGCTATTTAGGTAGTGATAGAAGTCATTTGTCTACAAGCAAAATACATTGTCTGTTTTACTCACCATATCATCGGCCATAATGATAACAATATTGGGTTTTCCGAGAACAGTACTATTTTGCCTTTTGAACGATTCGTTTTTACTTTCTTCACCAATGTCTTTATAAATTTGTTTATTAAAAGAAACGCTGGACTCTTGTTTATCAAGATCTTCATAGTTTTGCTTTTCGGTTGCCTTATTGGGTTTCAGTGTATTAAAACTTTCGTTATTTAATTCACCGAATAATTTTGTGGAATTGATTTGTTCCGTCATCTTATTACTTTGACCAGTAATCAAGTCTGTCAGGTCTTTTTGTTCAACAATCAAACTTTTTAGTGAGTCTTTGGAATTTTGTTGCTCTTTATTGTCATTTTGTTGCCCATTGACGGAGTCTTTAAAATTTATGGGACTACTAATATTGTCATGGTGTGGTCCGCTGAAAGAGTTTTCTAATATGTGTTTTTCGATGTTTGTATCATTTTGTGATTTCACTTCTTGTGGTTGTGGTGAAAGTTGTGTTACTATATTTTCATAACTTTTGTCATTGACCGAGTCATTTTTATTTTCATCATTGTGTCCTTTAGAAGTAGATGTGGGATTTTTGTTATCAGCATTTTCATTGTTTTGATCAGCGAGCGATTCCTCAGTGTTTAGTTTTTCAACAATATCATAATTTTGTATAAAGTCTTTGATTTTTGGTGGCTCTCGATTTGACTCACTATTATTCACTTCTTTACGTGTTAGTTCTCCTTTTGTTTCTGTACTTGGTTCGCTGGAATTGTTTATTAGTTTTTGTTGTTCATTGTTTTGTTCATTATTATCATCTGAGGGTTTTGACTGTTCTTTGTTTCCATTATTTTGCTCACTTGATATGTTCATGGGCTTGATTCGTTCTTTGTTTTCAATATTTGGCTCAATCAGCTGATCGATAAGTTTGATTTGTTCTTTATTTACACTTTCTTGCTCATTAGGCATATTTTTGGGGTTTGGTTGTTCTTTATTTTCATAATTTTGATCATCAGACATATTTTTCGGCTTCGTTTGTTTTTGTTTTTCATTATTTTTCTCATAAGAAGCATTCATGAGTTGTTGTTCTTTATTTTCAACAATTTGCTCGTTGGGCTTGTCATTCGGTTTTAGTTGTTCCTTATTTTCATTATTTTGCTCATTAGATATATTTGTGGGTTTTGGTTGTTCTTTGTTTTCATTATATTTTTCATTAGACATATCTCCTTGTTCCAGTTGTTTTGCCTGTTCATTATTTTGCTCAAAAGACGCTTTTGTGAGTTTTATTTGTTGTTTGTTTTCATTATTTTGCTTATCATTCGGTTTTGCTTTTTCTTTGTTTTCATTATGTTTCTTATTAGACATATCTTCAGGTTCCAGTTGTTTTTCATTTTCATTATTTTGCTCAGAAGACGCGTTAATGAGTTTTGATTGTCCTTCGCTTTCAATATTTTGCCCATCTCCAGAGTTTCCAAGATTTTCAGGTTCAACAGTTCCATTATTCGCTGTGTCTATATCATTTGTTTGTTCTTTACTTTCACTACTATCATTTTCCACAGAAACTTTAGTGATTTTTTGTTCTATTGTTTCATTAGTCTGTTTAAATGACTCTGTTATGTTTTGTTGTTCAATGTTATTTATGCCAGTGGTTGAGTCTTTAAGATTGTGTTGCTGTATATTTTCTTTACTATTCTCACTAAACGAATCAGTGAGTTGTTTTTCATCGTTTCCAGAACTCACCGTCAATATAAAACTGAAATATTAAATGATTAACCATTATTTAACTTGAACCAGTTTTCGAAATCTTGTATTTGGAATTCGGCCCGCACCAGCATAAATCCAAAAGCATCAGGTTGTAAAAAAATCTGGTGACAACTGCCTATTTACATGGCGAAATTATTTAATTTCATGTTTTCCAAAAAGATAATAGCACATAAAACGAAAGTACTTACCTCATTAGTAAAATAATTTTTAAATCCATAATTTGGGAAAAGTTTTCAATATACCGAAAATTCAACTCCACTTGGTAGTGGAAATTTAATTACTAGATGATCGAGACGAACAAGATGTTTTAAAAAAGAGTGACGCCTTGTTGATAGCAGCAGCGACAGGCGGTCGCGATATGCAAAAACTGGAATGAAATTTCTATGACCAAGTTTTATTCTATAGTTACTTTGAAATAAAAGTATTCACGTGACAGTCGACTTTGGGAAGTTAACTTTACGGCATTCGCAACCTAACACCCTCAAATCTAAACTTTAAAAATTGCTTCAGGTTGACCTCTTTTTTGTAGTTCATGATACATAAGCAAAAATATAATGAATGCAGGTTCATTTTATTTTTGCTTTCATTTTTACGTATTAAATCATGTCAAATAGACTACGAGTATGCTCGAAAAGTGTTAAAAATCGAAATTCTAAGATTTTTTGCCTAAAATTGCGGGTCAAACTGATAGTTGACAGTTTACCTCGAAAATTGACCCATCAGCGTCTAGTGATAGGAAGTCACAGAAAGTAAGAGACAGAGTTATCTTCTACCCTTTTTTGCTTATCAGGCTGACGCGTAGCTTTGTACCTTACTTCATGTAACCTCTTGTCAAAAAACGTAATACAAAATAAAACAAAAGCCACAAAAAGGGGCCTTTTGAGTTTTGAGGTCTCAATATAATTGAATATAATAAATATCCATAATACATCTTTCCTAACTCAATACCTAAGCGAGTCAGTTTTTGACTAGGTAGGTTTTATCATATTTGAATACAATGACTACTTTATTCTTACACTTGTTTAAATGACTGTGAGACTTATTGGTAAATGGATATACATAAGTATAAGTATCGATTTCTGTATGTACAGTCACAACCTAAATATAATGTAATCGCACCTTTATAAGGCCAACTGTGTCTATACCACGTAAGATTACCAGTATTATTCACCAATGTCAGGAATAGATGAGTATTACCCGACTGTCATGCAACAAAAGTATTATTTCCGAGGCTAAGTAAGAAATTAATTGGACCAGGGCCAAATTCATGCATTGGCTATATAGGAAAACCATACCCACCATTTATTTTCATCACTTTCTAATCGCTCTCTAAAAGATTTTCATAGGCATCAAACTGAGAAAACCATTTCGAGATAATTGCTTTCTTAAATAAATGGCGTTATTTCCTTCAAAAATATTACAGGATTAATGCAATTTCCGTAAAAAAGAAACAGAATGCCCTTTATTTGTTCTCCACAGAGTAGTTTGTTCAAATCTTAGAGGAACGAAACAATTCGATTCAAATTTTAGTTGGCTGTCCTGTAAACAGTCAAATGTCAATCGTTTTTCCGTCTGTCAATAATTCAGTTATCGGTCAAAACCCAAAGAAATATTGAAATTAAATTTTTTAGGGTTCCGTACCCGAAGGATGCCCAACGGGACCCTGTTAAGCCTGCTAAGCCTCCGCTGTCCGTCCGTCTGACGTTAGACAGTTGAAATTCTCTGAAATATTTTTTTTTGTCATGAATGTTCAATGTCCTATGTTCAATAAAATGTGAGTTGATTTTTTCGTTCAGAAACAACCAGCCGCAACTAACCTTTAGAAAAGTTTATCAATCGACGTCACGAGTGGTTAATAAAACATCATTGAAAAAAGTATTTATAATGTGTACTGAATTATCTGCCTATATGTAGCGTGAGCATATGTATTTATGTTGTTTTATTTTTATTTTATTTTTTATTTTATTTTATTTTATTACATCTACAAAAATCCACAGCCGTGCTTACATGTAATCTAAAAAAATGATCTTTGAATGAGGCCAATTAAGGATTTCATTAAATAAACAAAATAGGAAATCAAAAAGAAGAAAAAGATAAAGATAAAGGTAAATAACCAAAACAACAGCATGAGTGCCTTACTTATGTCATGTGTGTGTAGGTTGTGTTTGTTATTTGGTGTTGTATACTTGTAAATATATAATTGAATAAATACATTGTTTGTGTGTGTGCGTGGGAAGGGGGAGGGGGAAGAGGAGGGGGATGTTTTGATAGGTATGGTTCATAAATTGTAGGTTTGTGAAGCTGAGACCAAAAACTAATAAGCGACTAACTCAATGAGATACTGGAAATCAAGTGGCGATGCAGTAAGGTAAGGTTGACATGGTGCTACTTTTTGCTACTTTTTGCTGTAATTTAAAAATTAATGTTAGTAAGTTTTTACAGATCAGATCAACTCTGACTTTTACCTTTTATTTCCTTCTATTACATTCAAAGTAACCATCCGCTTGAAAGTAGGTTTACTTTTGCAGAATGGGTCTAAGCCAGAGAAGAATTTGTTGTACATATGAGGTAGCCTGATACACGTACAGTTTGATGCATAATTAGTGCGAGAGAAGGGAATAGAAAATAGCTTAGTGTGTCTGGTCCGTGTCGACGGTACAGACAGTTTTAGCATTTACTATTTCAGTAACTAAACGGGGGCAGTCCAGAGCACCAGAGCATACGTCATGCAGGAGCGACATATCGGCCACAACACGGCGCTCGGTTAGCGTAAGTAGATTGTGGTGTTTGCATGAATCTGCGTAGTCCGAAATTGGCATATGTGTGCGGTAGTTAAGAAACTTGAGGAACTTCTGTTGCATAGACTCGATCTCTTTTATGTTAGTTATGTATTGTGGATTCCAAACAGGGCTACAGTATTCTAGTACACTACGAACGTAGGCGAAATAAATAATCTTTATGCAGGCGGGGTCAGTGAATTCCTTACAAGCACGCGTTACAAAACCAAGATTCCTGTATGCTTTCTTTATAATAGTTTCAAAGTGAGCCGAGAATGTCATTTTAGAGTCAAGTATGATACCGAGGTCCCTAACAGTTTTGCCTTTATTTATGGTTACATTGTTCAGTTGGTAGTCAAACAGAACTGTTTTGGTTTTTCTTGTAAAACTTACGTGTAAACACTTGGTTGTGTTTACACCTATCCTGTTCCGGGCGTAATATTCGCCTAGACGGTTAAGATCCTCTTGTAGATGTTGGGTATCAAGAGAAGTTTTAACATTAATATATATCTTTTTGTCATCTGCATAAAGTAAAAATCTAGCATGCTTAAAGCATTGGTTTATGTCGAAGAGATATGCTGCATATAATAGAGGACCAAGCAAGGAGCCTTGAGGAACGCCAGATGGTACGTAAATGTAGTTAGATCTGTACCCACCAACAACCACGGCCTGTCTACGCTTAGAGACGTATGACTCCATCCATCTAAGAAGATCCCCGTGTATACCTAGCGCCTGTAATTTCCGTAGCAGGATGATGTGGTCCACTCTGTCAAAGGCCTTTTCAAAGTCAGTGTAGACCACATCAACCTGTCCATGGGAGCTCATACCACGAAGCACATCACTGACAAACACAGCTAGATTTGACGTGGTAGGTCCACCCCAAATAAAGCCGTGCTGTTCCTCTGGGATACCTTGCACTAGCACAGGATAAATATTATCAAGGATGACTTTTTCAAAGAGTTTTCCGAATGTGTTTAAGATTCATTCATAATTCATAATAGTTTATTGCAAAGTCACAAAATTTCACAAGGTGGTAAAATAAAAGTTAGTACATTGTGACGCCCTGCTAGGGCACAGCAACATGCGAAGGACAGCCAGTTGTCCATTTTACGAAAAATTGAAAAATGATTACATTTATGTTCAAAATTGTATAGAGACAATTAACAAAATAAACAATAAAAACATTTTAAACATTTAAATGTTTTTAATGTTTATTTTGTTAATTGTCTCTAAATATTGTAGAGATTATTATTATTAACAATAAATAAATAAATTAAGAGTAAATTATATAAACATTAAATTAGTTATAACATGTAATGAACAAGTAATTAGCGACTAGAAATGTTTACCTAATTTTATCATTGAAAAATTCTTTCACATCATAATAGCATTTTTCAATGAGTAACTTCTTTAAATAAGTAATGAATAGTGTTTCTTTCTCTATGTTTTTTAAGTAATTTGGTATGTGATTGTATATTTTGATGGCCATATGATGGGGACTAGAAGACACGAGTTCTAACTTTGAAAATGGTTTCTTTAATTTATTTTGGTCTCGATTATTCCTTTTATTTTTATTTTCTAGAGGGGAGTATAAGTTGCCATGTTTTCTTACAAATTTGCAAGATTCTAATATATAGATAGAAGTTAAGGTAAGTATTTGGAGTTTTACAAAGATTGATATCGGCCTGTAGTGTTCCACGTGTAATTTAGAGTCTTTCTTATGAATCTTGTATTAAATGAGTTTTTTCTAATCAATGCTAAATAAAGCTTAATATAAAATTGGATATTATTTATTTGTACAATAAGTATTTATACGTAAGTATTTTAATTTAAGAAGAACACGTCAAAAACTGTCTTGTTACTCAAAACAGAAAAATGTTTGTTGGACGATCTTACACAAATCGAACTAGGCCCATTCTAATCTCAACAAAGCTTAATGTGATGGGTACTAGTCGACGATATAATTAATAGAGATAAATACTTATGTAAGTACAACTTATGGAAAACCTCCAAGACTGAGAAACAAATATTCATGCTCATCACACAAATATTTGCCCTTACCGGGATTCGAACCCAGGACCGTCAGCTTCGTAGGCAGGGTCACTACCCGCTGTTTGGTTGACACCCACTAGTAATTTTTGACCCTGTCTTTTGTATGAAAGTGTGTTACAGAGACAACGCTCTATTTACTTCTTTCGGCAAATACAGTATAGACATCTAGATTACTCGAAATATTCAAATTAGTTTCTTAAAATAGGCTTAAATTTCATGAATTAAAATAAAAAATACTAAAGTTATAGGTATACGCATCGTCAATATCATTTGACTATCGTTTATTGTACAATATCGCAAATACTTGAATACTCTATGATGGTACAATTAATTAAAATACTTTTGGCATCTTTTTGTCGTTTGGTACATGTAAATAACATCAACACAGTTGCAAATATTCTTCTAACATCCTGTTTCTGAAAAGACGAATAACCTATTGTTTTATGAGTTCCTGTCTGATAGTTGATGAATGTTTTACATCATAAGATTTGCTGATAAATATTTAAAGGCGTCATTATATCTTCACAGAAAGCTTAGCGAGTTCCCCTTTCTGTAGATTTTTCGCCCGCTCTGGTAGCGTAGCGTTTTAATTAAAATCTCTATTTGTCCGTAAATATTTGATCGTGAATTTGACACTTATTTATATATTATACCACATGAGTAAACTTCTCATGTGGTAGTACTTCACATAGCACCTACCTAAATCCCAATAGGTACAGATGTAGTGAATAATCCTTTCCTATCGGCAAAACTCGGAACAACGATAACACCCTAATGGTGCCGATGTGTCTATGAATTACTGTATTATTAAATTACGTGTAGGTATCAAATAAATCGCATACTTCATTTATCAATGTCAAATGTCAAATTAACTGTTTCACTCCGTTTTCTGACGAGTCAGCCCAGCTTTTACCTGCCAAATGTGAGGTATGGATATATGTTTCATCCATATAAACAATCTCTCTCCCTTGCAATCTGTACTTTTTTATCGCGGCTAAAAACTTTACTCTTTTTAAACGAACATCATCTTTCTCGATAAGTAATTTTCTGTTGTTTTCAACTTTTTTATATCGAAATCCCATTTTTCTAAGAATTTTTCTTAGCGTAAAGTCACATCCCTTAAAATTTATGGCTTTGGATAACTTGGACTTCAGGGCTTTAATTGTAGGTACTTGTTTGTATATCAAATGGAAATTATACACTAATCGGCGTATAACGTTGTAGTCAAAATCGTCAAGACCTAGACAAAATAATTTATTTGGTCTACCCAACTTTGCCGACTTCGGACTATTGGAGGTGGATTGATTTATGTATTCTTTTTGCAATATTTTATTTACTGTTCGTTGAGAAATTCCACTGGCCTCCGAAACTCGTTTTTGGACTTTACAAAAGTAAGCAGTAAAGTTGGTATGTTTGAATTTATCATTTTCAGTTAAGAAATATAAATAAATATTGAAAATAACTTCGCAGGCTTGCCGATCTAAACGTTTCCCTTTTCTTAGTGCTTTCGGCATGTCTGTTATAAATTGTTAATGTGGATCGAATAAAATCAATGTTTATTATTTACAAAAATGACAGACAAGAGTGAAATGTAAAGTCAAAAAAATATATATATAGGTGGCCCTGCATTAATACACGAGTCCATGAAGTTTATCACAAAATCTAACATAAATATCAAGAAAATATTTCTGTGGTATTAACTACTCTATATAGATACTTCCTCTTGCAATGCGACCGTTCCCTACGTTGTCTCGATGGGTACTGAGTGCGGTGAAGTAGTAAGACAAAAACGAACATTTCCGAGAAAATACGAAAGGAAAGGATTATTCACTACATCTGTACGGTATTTGACTGCTAGTCAAAGTAGATACTTTTGAGGAACTGTCAAAACTGTAATTTTGCTCACGATTTCTATGAAATACAAGCAAGTTACGCCATAGTCAAATACAGTCTTTTTAAGATAAAATTGAGTTTATAAATTACAACCGCTGGAAATATACCATTCTGCTACAATCAAACGTTTTTGTTGAAATAGGTTCAGCTTGAGACACGTTTCTAGATTTATTGGACTAATACCTTATCAAATACCGTATTACATAATCGTGAAGGCCCTACTCTTTGCCGCCGCTAGTGTCATGGGGACCTTTGGTAGGGAGGTGTCCCGGGGTGGGATTATTTAGTTAAGTTATAGTCGTTAGCTGTATAATTATCTTATTTTAGTTTAGGAAGTGTTTAAGTTTAGTTTTAACGAAGCTTCCTGCAGATAAACGAATTGTATTGTAAACTCTTTAGTCCGTCCTCGTAAGATAGGACTTCAATTTATAATTGAATATCAATAAGAATTGAACTAATATCACCAGTGCAATACCCACAGAGCACTGAATTATCACGCGCGTCCCCGTGGGCGCGTAGGGGCATGCGCGTGATGATTCAGTGCTCTGTGGCAATACCAGTTCGAAGGAATATTGCCTTAAATTCTTAAGGAAATATAGCAATATGTTGTAACCATCGTCGTCCTCCTGACCAAAGGATCTTTTCTCTCGCATCAAACTTTGCTAAAATCGTTAGTACGGAAGTTTCAAAACAAGTGTAATAAAGTATGACTTTACTGAGTTTTTTTTCTTATGAAACAACAATTTTCGGAAGAATGAGCCCATCTGCTACATGCCGCTTGCTGTTATGGTAAAATGAACATAAATACAATTTGTTGGTAGAACTGCCCGACTTCTGTAAGATTTCTGTTAGGAGGTCGACTTAGAAGCCCTTACCCAACGATTTGAATACAAATAAAAAATGGAAGTGAAAAATAAAGTTGCTCTGATATGATAAACGGGTTTGCTTTTATTCGGAATAATGTGATTATCCATTAAATTATCCATTATTTGACTACATATTTTTATCTGGGGCCTTATTCCCATAGACAATTACTGTTCAGTGAACATGACGCCACGACGACGGCGATCAATTATTATAATAATATTTGGCGTTTGGAAGGTGATTGAAAGTAAAAATATAAATCAGTTACTAACCAAAGAGAAACAGATTACAAAGTGTCAGATAATTGACAAAGTTGGCCGTCGGCCGGTGCAGGTCGTCGGAAATCGTCGCGTCATGGTCTCTGAACTGTTACTGTCTACCGGTTAAGGGCCGGGTTTAGTGTAGTGTATATTTTGTGCTTTAGATATAACTAGCATCAAATGTGTTAAAGTCAAGAGCGTTATTGATGTGAAACTTAACTTAAGTTTAGCCGGCTAATGTCAGGATTCGTTTCGAGCCTCGGCTAATATTCGTTTGTCATATGTGATTTTATCTTTAACCGACAAGATTGCACATTTACCGATGCGTGTCGGTTAATGTTGGACATTATACTTAACCGGATTATCTTTAAAACGACAGTATTCACGCAAATGTGGAGGACGGAGCGGGAGAGGTGTTCTTAAAGTGTTCTTTAAATTTTTAATTTTTTTCATTTGTTTATTTTCTCGTTCATTGACCTGTCACACTTGTCTTCATCAATTCCTCACAAGAATGTGCTCACACAACGTCAATCTACCCGCTTATCATTCGCTATGCCAAAATAAAATAACAGGATAGTCATAACAACATCATGTCACATGTTCGATTCCAAATCGATATTCGATCGATGGTTTCGGAACGGCCATTTTGAATTTGACGTTGCTGCCAACCTAGCAGTTTTTGACATCTGACAGACGAAAAGCCCTCGCAATGTAACGCGTATTGATTAGGTTATTGAATTTAAATCGCAAGCCATCTGGAATGTATTCGGGTTTCCCTCAGGATTGTCTATATAGCTGAGTGTGTTGTGGTTCCCCGAACCAGATAAAGTTCGCATTTACGTGGCCGATTGGTTTTTCCCACGTAACATAACCTGTGCTCGTCGAAGCTGGCCTGCCAATCATACCTGGTTGGCTGAAGAACCTGTCTACCAAGAAGAGCCTAGGGTGCACCCGGGCCTTGCAGAGAGACAGGAGGTTGACGGGACCGAAGCACAGACCAGGTTAGATCGACTCCATAAGTATTAGCTCGGTGAATCGCCGACGTTCTCACTTCTTGGCATCTGATCGCTACGCTACCTCGTAGCTGATGGGCCCCTGCGAGGTCATTAGGTGCCGAGAAGCCTGAACAATTTTGGTAGCAAGAGCATGGTTTCCTGAGATTTGCAGCCGTCAAGGGCTCCAGGAACCCACGATTTGGGACTATCAATCTGTAGGTATAGGCGGTTATTAGCTAACTTGGTGTTGTTCCTGTATCCACATAGATTGGTAGTATTGTAAGCTATAAGTCTATTGCTGGTAGTAGACAGACAGATATTACAGTTTTCCCTAAATGACCAGTTGTACTGAGATGTGACTCAGAATAGTAGGTACTCAACTTAGGTACATTGTAGGTGAATTGAAATTTGCATTGAAGTACCAGTTAGTCAATCTATTAGTGGTCTAGTAATGCTAATGAATGTTTGGTTAACATAGGTAGTTACATCTATTGATAGCAGGCTATTACATTGTTTTCAGTTTATAGCAATTTATAACTTGAACTAATATTGACTATCTGTGTGTGTTATAATGATAAAGGGAAACTAAATTGTATTTACAGAATTTATATAGATATAAAACTCGGTTCCTATTGTTTAAGGAAAACAGCATTGTTTAAGTTGTGGTTTAGGGTTCCCTCGTTTGGGTTGTAGACTGGAGGGTCCAATATAATTGAGTTACTGCAAATTGTGAGTAAGTATCGTTCCGATCATGTCGTTATCTGAAATCCAGAAGGGTGTTTCTAAGGAACTCAGATGGTTTTCCTCCGCACACGGTCTGATAGACCGTTTAGATAGGCATGATGTGGTATTGGAGCGGTCTATGGACGTTAAGGAACGTTACAATAGGGTGCTCGAATTGTCCGCGCAGGCGGAATCAGTTGATGGTTGCGCACCTGACAGGCTGTCACGGTTGCTAGGGGATGTCGACCAATGTATGGAGATGGCAGCTGCTATCACGCAGAAGGCTGCGGACATACGTAGACAGCGCGAGTCCAGCCATGGTGGTGACATCGAAGCACCTCTGCCGCTTCAGGGTTCAGGGTCCAGGTTACCGGCCATAACTATGCCTACTTTGACGGAGTGTCCGGTGAATGGATGAGCTTCATCAATCTGTTCGACAGTTTGGTGCACATGCGATCGGACATTACCAAGTCTGTCAAGATGGCTCAGCTGGTGGCAGCATTGAGGGGTGAGCCTAGGGAGCTGGTCGCTCATTTGACAGTTACGGAGGGTAACTATGAAACGGCCAGACAATTGTTGGTCAGACGTTACCATAACAAACGGAGGTTGGCCGATGCCCAACTGAACCGTTTGTTTAGTATCCCGGTTGTGAACAAGGTCGGGGCCATACAGACGGAGGTTTTGAACCCGTTGTTGTCCGTCACCAAGGCTCTAGAGAATCTTGGACTTCCGGTTGGTGAATGGTCGTACCTACTGCTGTACATTGTACTTTCCCGCCTACCCGCTGACGTGCAGACTCGTTTCGAACAGTCTCACGGGAGGTCGGCCGAGGACCTGCCCGCCTTCTCCGACTTGGTCGGATTCTTGGAAGAGGAGGCTCGACGGGCAGAGAATTTGGGGTTGACGGTCACCCATCCTTCGGAGCCACAGAGAGCTGCCGGGAGCGCTGTGAGTAGGGGCTCTCCGACGAGGAAGGACCGCACCAACCGGCAGTCATATGGGACTGTGAGTGCATTGACCCCACATAGTGAGACCTGCCCATGTTGTAGGCAGATTGGCCATGCTGTGGCCAATTGCAATAAGTTCGGGGAACTTAGGGTTCAGGGACGGCGCCGGATGGCCAAGCAGCGGAGCTGGTGTTTCCTGTGCCTCGGGCCACACATGGCTAGGTACTGCACGCGCACAAAAATGTGCGGATATTGTGGTGGGGCCCACAACAATCTGTTGTGCATGAACCGGTCCGGCCAACAGCCTCCACAGGGCCGTATCCAGGGTGATACGGCATGGGGCCCTGAGAATTCGTTTGCGATTCGGAGCGCAACTCAGGGGCCAACGTCCCCACGTGCACAGGGCGGTACTAGGGTGCAGGGCCACACTCAGGGTCATCACATGGGGGGCCCTGAGTTTTCGGTTGTGACTCAGCACCCAACTCAGCGGGCAATGGGGCCACAAGCACGTGGCCACCCAGGGGTGCAGGGCCGCACTCAGGGTCATCACATGGGGGGCCCTGAGTCTTCGGTTGCGACTCAGCATCCGACTCAGCGGGACATTGGGTATGTTGAGCAGGCCGTAACGGGCGGGTGGCATGGGACACCTTCGAGCTATGCGGATGCGGTTCGGACGCCGCCTCAGTTGTCGCCCCGCTCGTCGCCTCGTCCTCGTCGGTCGCATGTGATGTCCCCCCCGCTCATGGAGCGGCCACGGTTGAATTCACGCCCACCCCCCTTCGGGGGGCGTCGTAGGGTGGCAATGGAACCGGCGCGTGGGCCATTTGTACAATGGGACCCGCTGGCGTATAGCTGCATACCTGATCGGTTACAGGCAGAGTGGGGCCCCGGGGGTCCTCGCTAGGAATTTGCGGCCCAACCATTGGTTGCCCCCCAACCGGAGACGGTGGTGTTACCGATCGCCTCTGTGCTTGTTTGGGATTTGGCGGGCAACCCAACATACGTTCGCGCCCTATTAGATTCTGGAGCTCAGGGCTGCATTGTATCGAACGATTTAGCAAAATGGTTGGGCCTCAAGGTAAATAGGTATAATAAATCAATACGGGGCGTGGGGAATGTTACGGTTACGAATGTAGTTGGTCAATCGGTGATCACGTTCTCTCCACGTTATGACATTTTGACAAAAACATCCGTGCAAGCTTTAGTAATGACGCATGTCATGGGCAAACACCCCTTGGTGAAGTTGAATCCGGCCGTTCGATTCCTGACGTCAGGACTCAAGTTGGCGGATCCCGATTTTGACACTCCAGCCCCGGTCGACCTGCTACTGGGAGCAGACGTTCTGGGTAGGTTTCTGTTGTCGGATCGGCGAGTTCTTCAGCCGGACGGGTTGATTGCTGTGGATACTAAGTTTGGTCACGTGATCATGGGTCCGGCATTGCCAATGGTTAGGCCTGCCGAGTCAGATGGCATACTTATTGGCTCAGCATTGTCAGACGCTATCCAACGTTTCTGGGAGATAGAGGAACCTCCCACCGCTCGTCGAGTCGACGCAGACGAAGAAGAGTGCGAGTTGTTTTACCAGAATAGTACTGGTCGCCTTCGTTCTGGTCGTTTTGTAACTCGACTGCCTTTCAGGGCCGATCGACCGCCACTAGGAGAATCTAGGAAGATGGCTGAGACGAGATTGATGTCGATGGAGCGTAGGATGTCAAGGGACGCCGTATTTAAACAAAAATACGTCGATTTCATGAGGGAGTATGAGTCGTTAGGACACATGTCGGTATCGGGTGTGGACTGGAGATCTGAGGATCATTGTTTCCTTCCACACCATGCCGTCCTGCGAACCCCTACCGGCAAGATTCGAGTTGTTTTTGATGGGTCAGCACCTACCTCGAACGGGATGTCCCTGAATCAGTGTCTACATTCGGGACCCAAGTTGAGTCGTGATATTTCGGATATTCTCACGAGCTTTCGGAGGCACCAGGTTGTATTTGTCGCAGACATTCGGATGATGTTTAGGCAAACGGTAATTCATCCGGCTGACAGAAGGTATCAGTTGATACTTTGGCGTGAGTCCACGGCCGAGCCAGTCAAGGTCTATGAGTTGAACACGAACACGTATGGGTTACGGTCTAGCCCGTATTTGGCGATGCGTACCCTGCGGGAGTTGGCGTCGCGTGACCGTGTGAGCTATCCTAGAGCCACCGCTATCCTGGAGCAAGATTTGTACGTCGATGACGTCTGCACAGGGGCAGCCAGTGTAGAGGAAGCTCTGGACCGACGTGACGAGCTCATTCAATTGCTGGAACGAGGCGGCTATGAACTACGCAAGTGGATGTCCAACTCCCCTGAGTTGATGGCTGGTCTCCCAGATGAGTTTCAACAAGACCCGCACGTTTTTGAGAATCCTGACAACCCTAACATGTTGTCAGTGCTTGGAATTCAGTACCGGCCCGTCCATGATGAGTTTACCTATCGGGTGGTTTTAGAAACACCGAAGGCCTGGACGAAGCGGTCAGTACTGTCAACGATTGCGAGAACGTTCGACCCGAATGGATGGATTTCTCCAGTCACCTTTGCTCTCAAATGTTTTATGCAAAGGCTATGGGCGGCTCAGTTGACCTGGGACACCCACCTCTCAGGTGATTTGTTGACTGATTGGACGCAAATGTTCACCTCGCTATCGGACATAAATAATGTATCGCTGCCGAGGAAATTGGTCCCTGCTGGGGATTACAGGGCAACCCTTCACGGGTTTTGTGATGCCTCTGAACGAGGGTTTGCGGCAGCGGTTTATTTGCGAACCGTCACCTCCACCGGGGAGGTCGACGTGCGTTTGGTTTTGGCAAAAAGCAAGGTAGCGCCTATTCGGACAAGGATGACGATTCCAAAACTGGAACTGTCCGGGGCTGCTCTTTTGACCAAACTTTTGAATCACACTCTAACAGTGTTGCGTGGGTCAGTGGTTTTGGAGGATACGGTGTACGCGTGGACGGACAGCCAGATTGTTTTGTGCTGGCTGAAGGCTTCGGTCCATAACTTAGAGGTTTTTGTTGTGAACCGTGTCTCCCAGATTGTGTCGTCTGAGGTCCCACTGACCTGGAGACATGTACCAGGAGAATTGAACCCGTCTGATTGTGCATCCAGGGGATGTCGGGCTCCTGAACTCGTTAGACACCATTTGTGGTGGGGACCACCCTGGCTTGCCAGGAGAGAATCGGACTGGCCCCACAGCCATGTAGTAGTATCTTCGGATCATGGCCCCAGAGCGGCCGTGCATGTTACCCAGAAGGCTGAGGACCCTGACGCCGGGTTTCTGCTGGACCGGTATAGCTCACTTGACAAGTTGATAAACGTGTCCACTTGGATTAGGAGATTCGCTCGAAATTGTCGTACTCCTCGCGATCAGCGAACGTTGAACCCTATTCTGACTCCGGCAGAGCGAAACGAGTCGCTACTGAATTTGGTCCGGTTGGTACAGTCCTCGAAGTTTGGGGCAGAATTGGAGATTATACGAAGTGGACGTTCGAAATTGAAGGGAGCCGTCGCGCGTCTCAACCCCTTTGTTGATTCGACCGGGTTACTTCGGGTAGGAGGAAGATTGCGCAATGCGAATCTGTCGTATTCGGCTCGTCACCCACTTCTGCTCCCCAAGGGGGGACAGTTAGTTGAATTGCTGGTGACTGATCGTCATATTAAAAACGCGCATGCCGGCTGTAACGCGTTGTTGGCCACGCTCCAGCGGGAGTTTTGGATCTTATCTGCCCGCCGTGTCATACGGAACATCGTGTTTCGGTGCATGCCTTGTTATCGACTTAAGGCTGCCACGATGCAACCTCTCATGGGGGACTTGCCCCCTGATCGTGTGAATGAGGTCAGACCGTTTTCAGGTGTTGGTACGGATTTTGCCGGACCGTTTATGGTGAAGAGTTCACGATTGCGTACCGCTAAGCAATACAAGGCGTACCTATGTGTGTTTGTTTGTTTATCCACCAAGGCGGTACATCTCGAGCTCGTTGCTGATCTCTCGACAGAGGCTTTCATTGCTTGTTTGGATAGGTTTGTTTCTCGAAGGGGACTTCCAACTTTGATCCGCTCTGATAACGGCACTAACTACGTCGGTGCGGAACGATACTTACGAGAGATAGTCAACTTTTTGAATGTAAATAAAGTGGATATTGGAACGGCCCTCTCCCGTCGGGGTATACAGTGGACCTTCAGCCCACCGAGTTGCCCCCACTGGGGTGGGATTTTTGAGGCCGTAGTTAAGTCAGCTAAGACGCACTTGGGGCGTATAGTAGGTCAGACCGCGCTGACTTTTGAGGAGCTCGCGACATTGTTTTGTAAGATCGAGGCCGTTCTCAATTCGCGACCGTTGTGTCCGCTCAGCTCGGATCCAAATGACCTGGAGGCTCTGACCCCAGGCCATTTCTTGATAGGACAGCCACTTAACGCGTTGCCCGAGCACCCCTTCGAGGGAGTGAAATTGTATCGGTTGTCAAGGTATCAGATGTTGCAGCAGTTTACTCAGAATTTCTGGAAGCGTTGGTCGCTCGAGTATCTGCATATCTTACAACAGCGCCTTAAGTGGACTGACAAAACCAGCCCCCCTAGTGTTGGTGACCTCGTTCTGGTTAAGGATGCTAACCTACCGCCACTACGTTGGCGCAGGGGGCGCATTGTTAACTTGTTCCCTGGCAAGGACGGGACCCCCCGGTCTGCGGAGGTTCTAGTGGGAGGCTCGGTTCTAAAACGAGCGGTAGCAACGTTGTCTCGGCTGCCCGTAGATTAGGGGACAGGTGGGTGCCTGTCCGGGCGGGTGATTGTTCGATTCCAAATCGATATTCGATCGATGGTTTCGGAACGGCCATTTTGAATTTGACGTTGCTGCCAACCTAGCAGTTTTTGACATCTGACAGACGAAAAGCCCTCGCAATGTAACGCGTATTGATTAGGTTATTGAATTTAAATCGCAAGCCATCTGGAATGTATTCGGGTTTCCCTCAGGATTGTCTATATAGCTGAGTGTGTTGTGGTTCCCCGAACCAGATAAAGTTCGCATTTACGTGGCCGATTGGTTTTTCCCACGTAACATAACCTGTGCTCGTCGAAGCTGGCCTGCCAGTCATACCTGGTTGGCTGAAGAACCTGTCTACCAAGAAGAGCCTAGGGTGCACCCGGGCCTTGCAGAGAGACAGGAGGTTGACGGGACCGAAGCACAGACCAGGTTAGATCGACTCCATAAGTATTAGCTCGGTGAATCGCCGACGTTCTCACTTCTTGGCATCTGATCGCTACGCTACCTCGTAGCTGATGGGCCCCTGCGAGGTCATTAGGTGCCGAGAAGCCTGAACACATTTATATTCAAACAATTTTTTTCTTCATGAGACATCCCTGCAATTTTATTTTGCCATATCGTCTTCTAAGCGGTCGCCCTTTCATCGGTAATGGATTATGTGTGGCCATGCATAACTATAATAATAATCTCTTTCCACTCAGGCAAGCTTCACCACGGAACACCGAGCGTCTAGCTATTTGGTAAAACTAGGAAGATGTTACCAAAGCTAGTCGTGGTGCAATAGGCTCATTACTGCTGCTAAATGGTATTTTTTAACATTAGCCTAGGTATACTGAAAATAAACTCAAGTTTAGCCGGCGAATGTCAATCATATTTACGCACCTTTCTTTAGGCTCAACGGGGCGTGGAGGTTAGTCTGCAGTTAAGCCGGCTAATTTGAAATAATTTTTCGCAATGAATATAATTTCCAACATTAGCCGGGGCTCAAACATAATCTTAACGCTAGCCGGCTAAACTAAAGTTTAGTTTTACACCATCTTTAGCCATAACATGTATACTTTCATTTGCAAGGTCTTTTATCTCATCGCATAAACTGCCGATTTGCCACTGGCTGGGGACCCACATAAGCACCCCATCTCGTTTATTATGACGATAAATCTGTGACGCCAATGTCTGTGCTTCAAGTGCGAAGGTTACTTGATATTTTTGCAATCTTTTGACGTACATAATGGGGATTGTCTTCGACGAGTAAAGGGAATACCACGTCCGTGCAAATGTCCCCGTTACTCCAGGCGGAAAGACCCGTAATGTGAGAGGGACGGAATCGGGGAAAAATTACATAACGTTGCGCTAAACCACAGAAAAATTGTTTAAAAATAAACTACGCTATTTTGTTCAAAATAGCTTTAAGGAGAGTTTATGAATACATAATATCCACATTTTTAATGCAATTCCACAATTAAATTAGTTAGGATTTCAGAATTACAGGAAAAAATAAAATAATTTAGAGGTATTTTTGTAATTAAATTCTATCGAGATTTTTTTTTTTTTTGTTTTAGAAAAGTAGAAAAGTTTTCCTTTAGTGAGAATCTTAATTCAAATACTCAATAAATGTTAACCCAAAAATCAAATCTGTAGATGACTTCATGGTGGAGTAAATAAATTGGAAAAAAATAAAAAAAAAATTCGTACCATCTCGTCTATTCAGAAATGAATGTCATATCACCACTAGAACATACCATATCAACCCTAAACCTCATTGTAGATGTGCAATACGTGGAAAAGATAAGTTCTATCTAATATCTACCTAGGTTGAATATTGGGAATGAGCACATGAGTAAAGAAATCAAAAAGTTATGCAATCAACTATAAAACCACTTTCTTCGCTCTACACCGTGTGAAATCAAAAATAATCAAATCACTTGCCAGTCCTTTTCGCCATTTTCTATTAAATCGTTATACTTATAAGCTCGCCTTTGTACACTATTTTCATGTAACTCTTGTTGTTTAAATTTGATTTGTGTGCAATAAAGAAATTATGAAATATCAATAAATTATACTCGTTAAACAAGATATTGTTTTGTAAAGTTACGCCCGACTCAGGGGTGGCTATTTACTCGACGAGGGGTGCCAGTCTTGCTCGCGCACGAAGGGTTCCGTACCACCGTACAATGGTAAAGATGGTGTGGAGTGAATAGTTTGGATTTTACATAGCAAAATGTTGTTTACAAAGTTTTTGATGCAGCTACTTTTACACTCCATGTACGTAACGAGGTGCGTTCATACGAATTGCTGTATGGGAGCCGCCTTAAATATTTATTTTATTCTGTTTTTTAGTATTTTTTGTTATAGCAGCAACAGAATCTGTGAAAATTTCATCTGTCTAACTATCACGGTTCATGAGATACAGCCTGGTGACAGATGGACGGTCGGACGGACGTACAGCGGAGGCTTAGTAATAGGGTCCCTTTTGATACCATTCGGGTAGGGTTCCCCTAAAAACAGATAAAAATAAATAATAATCTAAAAGTCATCACATTGGCCATATTCATATACTTTATTGCACAAAAATCATAATGGTAAGATATAAAAACATTTTATGGGCAAAGGCGAGCTTATCCCTAAAGAGAGATTTCTAGCAGCAAACCTAGGCAGGGCAGGAAAAGTTGTGCAACAGGAGAGTCCTAGTGCGCAATAAAACTATATACTTACCTCTAATTATTTACGAAACTAAAACAAAGTAATATATAATATAATAAACTATGTTTATATTGGATAAAATACAATAGCACAAAAATTTATAGTAGTTTATCTACACACGTATCATAAACCCTCTTTACTGCATACAAAAACCCTCACGTTACGATCAGCATAATGTTAAACTACTTGGTAAAAACTCATTTCTTATCTGAAAAATTACACATTATGACCATAATGTGTAATTTTTCTACATATTATGACATTAAAATTTCGAACGCCGACGGCCGCCGGCGCCGGCCGCCGATTCGGAAGGAAAAAAAAAGAAACACGCATGCGCAATCGATGTTTGTGCCTTGGCGGCAACATTTTACATTTAAATTAAACAAACTTTGGTTTTGTTTGTAAAATAAATTAGTTTTTGTGTAAAAACATGTCTGAAAGCGAGGATAGTGGTAATCGTACACTACCACATTCTGGAAGCTGCGTCAAACATGACCATGAACCTGTTACCGGCGAAATCTAGGAGTTCATGGAATGGAAAATGAATAAAAATGCTACATCATTTTCTGAAAATGTGTTAGCGTACTTTCAAGAGTTATCTGAAAAATATAAAGTGTCAAGTATGTGGGTTAAATACTCCATGATTAAAAGTACACTCAGTATTTACAACGAAGTTGACATAACTAAATATAGCAAGCTGATTGCATTGTTGAAACGAAACTCACAAGGATATAAAGGGAAAAAATCCAAGAATTTTACAGCAGAGCAGATAAATAAGTTCTTAAATGAAGCCCCAGACACATTATATCTCTTCTCAAAGGTATTTTTAGTTATTTATCAGTTAACCATGTACATTTTTTTTGTTAATGTTGAGTTTATTTACCGTAGTATGTATTTGAATTGTTACAGATTGCACAAATTTTTAGTATAATGGGTGCTTGTAGACGACAAGAGTTATACAACATACAATTCAAAGATGTTGAAGTCTTCGAAACTACACTATTGATCAAAATAAGTAATACTAAAACCAAGATAGACCGCTCTTTTATCATTACTGGAAAATATTATGAACATTGCAAAAAATACATAGAGCTATGATCAACTGAGTGCAGCAATCCCAGTTTTTTTCTAAACTATATTGCCGGAAAATGCACGACACAGAGAGTTGTCATTAACAAATTTGGAGCTTTAGGCAAAGTTATTTCCAGCTATCTTCAACTTACCAACCCCGAATTGTACACAGGACACTGCTTTCGCCGAACATCTGCGACCTTGCTAGTTGACGCTGGTGGAGATATAACGGCACTAAAGCGACACGGTGGTTGGAAGTCAACGACAGTTGCAAAAGCTATAAGCTATATAGATGATTCAATGACTAACAAGATCGCTGTATCCAATTCAATACTTAGCAGTATTGAAAATAACAGAAATGAGGTCAACATTAACATGCCCTGTCCGAGTACCTCCAATATTCCAACCGGACAGGAAGCGTCCTGTCCGGTTCAAATTCAATTTCATAATTGTAATATTCAGAACATCAATAATTATTACAAGTAAAAATAAATTTGTTATTATATTCAGCGTTTTATTTGCAATATTATTTTATGTATTATAGTATGAGAGTAGATAAAGTAGTGTATGACACTGTACATAACTTGCTCTTATAACACTCTTGTGATACTATAAAAAACCTCGCCTATGGCTCGTTTTTTTAAAACACACTCGAGTTATAAGAACCCTTATTATGCAACAGTATCATTACAAACTTATACTTACTTTTATATACATATATATAGGTACCTATCTCGAAAGAGAAAGGAAATGCTCTTTCAATCTTTTCTTAAAAGATATTTGAGGGACTATCTAATAGCGCATGGAAGTGCGTTCCACAGTCGGATTGCCTTTAACGTAAACGAGTATTTGCAAGCGGCACTGTTATGCCGAGGAGTTGAAAGGAGAAACGTTGTGTGGGACCTCCGATTGCTATCCCTGAGGGAATGAAACTCGAAACGTTCTCGATGATATGTGGGGTAGCGGGGATTTCGCAAAATATTGAGGTTGAGAATGTGCATATCACGATGAAGACGGATCGGAAGCCACCCCAACGCCTTGCGATACTGTGAGACATGGTCAACGGTCATACTTGCGTGGCGCGAAGACAAACCGAATACCGAGATTTTGAAGTCGTTCGAGTTAAAAAAAGACGTTCACCTAACATCCACGTAATCGATTAAAGGTAGTATGAGGGACTGTGCAAGGTTGATTTAAGTTTGCCGCGGCAGGAAATACTGCAATCTTCAGAGGGAATTAAATGACGCAAATACTTGTCTACTGACCTCACAAACATGGGGCGACTAGGAAAACAATTACCTTAAGATTATTGGTCTTCTCGCTGTATGTAATTATGTAACATGATGAGAGTGACGTGCATCAAAATCATGGCCTGCGATTTGTCCGGGTTGGCAAGCAGACCATATGAAATAGCCCATTTCCTGATGTTATCGAGATCAGCATTCAGCGCCTCTACAGTCAGATCCAAATCACACGGAGAAAGGTGCCGATATATTTGAAGGTCATCTGCGTAGATATGATAAGAAAAAATCAGAACGTCAGAGATGGAGATAATGAATACTGAGAAAAGGAGAAGAGAAAGGATGCCACCCTGCGGAAAGATCACACCAGTCCGTTGAAATCTCCTCAGACTTAATGCGCTGCTGTTGGTCTCTCAAGTAGGAGGTAAAAGTTTTAAAAAACATCTTGAAATTAAATCATAATGGAGTAAGAAAGCAATGGATCTACTATGATCATACTTAAGCAATAGCATTCAAAAGGCATAAGTCAACGGCGTTAAATCTGATGGATCGGGTGTAAAAATTGGCGTTCCACAAGGTTCCGTATTGTATAATAACGATCTGCCTTTCATGGTGAAGAAATTGACTGACATAGTGTTGTTTGCTGATGATACTTCATTGGTCTTCAAAATAAAAAAAAATATGTAAGATTTTGATGATGTTAATAGTGTATTGTAGTGTAGCGTTGCCTTTAACCTTGAATTGGTTCACAGTGAATAATTTATTGTTAAACGCTGGTAAAACCAAGTGTAACAAATTATCACTTCCAAATGTCAGGCAAGTTGAGACCAGTTTAGTGTTAGACAGCACGTTAGAATTAGTAAATGATACGAAGTTTCTTGGAATAACTATTGATGCGTTCAATTGCAGTGGGGACCCCACATAGATAAATTAGCTGGTAGATTAAGTTCTGTGGCTTACGCTGTTAGGAACTAGGCTAGTATATATTATTATTTTTTAAAGTATCATGTCTTGTGGGGGGAAAGCAGCAGACATCCAAACTATTTTTATTTTACAGAACAGAGCAATTTATAATTTAAAACGCACAGACTCCTGAAAAGAGCTCCAGAAAGAAATTGACATACTAACTGTAGCTAGTAAATTAATTTTCGAAAATATAATTTATGTACGCAAGAACCGTACAACATTTCTCAAATTTAGCGATAGCTGTAATTTTGTAATTATTTATTCCTGCTTAATTAATATTATAATTAATATTGTAAGGATTGTATTACTTAAACACAACCAATTTTTAAAAGAGATATAAAAACAATCTAATTTGAACTTTGAACCAGCGAGCCGAGTGAGAGGAGACGCAGTTGAAGGCGCTACTGAAATCCAGCAGTGTAAGGACCGTCAGCTGCTTCTGATCTATGCCTTGGCTCATTGAATGTCGACAGTGACTTTGAGCAGTGCAATGGTAGTGCTGTGATCCGACCTAAAAACTGATCGGTGGGGACTCAGTAACAATGTTGAGGAAAGGTAGGAGGAGAGTTAGGAGTGAACAATTGATTCTGACTTTGAGGAGAATAGGCAGAATATATGGGACGGCATTCTTTAACCATTCACTGACCACTGATTTCAAATTAGAATTAGGAATATATTGCTAAGCTAAACTGAACTAAACTATTTTTATTGGTTTAGCTTATTTAATATTCTTTCCAACCACGTAACATTCAGGTATAGGTCCCATAGAAAAAACAGAGTTATCGTATCGGAAACGGGCCGCAACGCGCCATACTCCCCGCAGACCCCGTGACATGGCAGCCATTTTGCGTATGCGCTCCTTGACAGTTCAATGGTTAAAGGAGCGGAATTGGACGTTTCTAGGTAGGGGAATCACAAGTGTCATTTTCCACTGGCTGGGGTAGCAACATTGGCCAAACGACACAAAATGACGAGCTCTGTGGCGCAACGGTTGTGGCTCTGCCTACCATGCGAGAGGTCCCGGATTCGATCCCCGGCTGGGGTTATAGAAAAAAAAACCAGGTCTTGGATGTTTATATGTATGTGACGTCGCTGTTTCTGGTACCCACAACACAGGGTATTCTAGTGTGGGGCCAGAAGCAATGTATGTGCCTGTAAATAAATGTTAATGTTTATTTTTATGTTTAATTATTTGGGTGATGAGAGAGAACAGCACATCAATGATACCAGTTATTATCTGAGAACAGATCTTGTCCTCACCTTTCGCTTCTTACCGCTCTCGTAATATCAGGTACTCAGCGAGCGGCGAGTGGCGCGTGCGCGCTTCGTGGAACGGCTGGGCACGTACGTTGCGGTTATTTAAGGATAAACACAGCAATTTGTGAACCAAAATCATGCGAGGGAAAAATAAAACAAATGTTTAGTGACAAGCAATTCTTAAACTATGTTACGCCCTGAGTAGGGCGTAAGTTTGCAAAACAACATGTGTATTTATCTAGGTTTAATATGTTCCTTTTATATATTTTATTATTATGAATTAACACGTGTTACATAGGATAGTTAAAGCTTAAAATAGAATAAATAAATGCAGCCCACTAAAGTCCCACCGCGGACCACAGGCCTGTAAAGGCAGGTATGTATACGTCGCGCTACGAGTTACGAGCGGTGGCCTTGAATGCGAAGTAGTCACTTTTCAATACCTGTACATATGCACAGTGATTCCCGCCAACGTCGCCCAGCGCTCTTAATTCGTGGCGCGAGGTATACGACAAAGGGCAAAGAACTTGTATCATAATTATTTCTTGAAAATTCTGTCATCCATTTTATTTGTAATACAGAACATCAGTGTTCTGTATTACAAATAAATTAAAGGAAAATATAATGTCTTTTAACATAAATAATGACAATGTTGTCAGTCACTGCTAGTAGAGGTGGTCCATTAATCTTAGATAAATAGAACTAATCTGCATGTATTTAGTTAGAGAGTCATATAATCGTTTGTATCTACAGTCCTCCGAGAGCTGAAAAAGGCCATGATAATTTCGACGTTGAATAAGATTATTTATTTATTTATATTCAATAAAAAAATTGAGTCTTGAGTCTTGGTATTCATAAAAAAAAAGTTAATTATTTGTGGCGATCTTAATCTAGATTTGCTTGTAGGTACAACATTGAAACAACGATTAAAAACTTTATTCCAATCATTTAATTTATGTCATGTATTTCTAGAGCCGATTTGAATTATACTTACCAGCCAAACTTGCTTCGATAACGTTTAGTGTATAGTCACAAAGTAAAATTCACAAGTAAAAATGTAATTAAATGCTTACCATCCGAATACAGCGGTCAAACAGTTTAATTCGCAACTGCTTGTAAGGATAAGACTGAACCATAATTTTATAGATCTATTAGATCCCTTAGACTAGAACGTATACGAAAATCTTAGATAAAAATTTGCCAGTACCGGATTTTAATGAACAAAACCCTAACGAAATGTATTCAGTATTCTTCAACATGATTAAATTAAAGTTCAATAAAGTTTTCAAATTTAGAAAAATCAAAATTTAAAGACTGGACAATTTTGGAATTCTTAAAATTTGTGTTATTTTGTATGACCTTTACGAACCAAAAAAAATAACTTTGATACAAAAATTCATGACTATTTAAAAAAATATTCCAAAACATTCAAGGTGGCTTGTAGAACTGCAAAAACTGTACACATTAATAGAAAAATACAAAAAATTCATAATAGAATGAAAACCGTTTGGCGTATAAGAAACCGGGAAACTGTCAAAGTTATACCAAGGGACAATGGTTTTTGCTTTAAGATAGGTGATGGTGTCATTAAATCCAACGCTGAGGTAGCTCGAGCTTTCGAAACATTCTTCACCAATGTACCCTTACTCACAATAGAGAGAGTAGGGGTACACGGTCAAAACAACAACATTTGTCAAATTTACCTATTGCTGTAGTGTTAACCTAAGAAAAAATCACAGACAAGTGGCGCCCCCGTTTAGACTCGCGAAAGTTAGCTTCTATATGGGTAATTTTATTCTCTACTACAACAAAATACCGCTGGAGATTTTGAAATTTCCATTTGAGCAATTCAATAGCCATGTAAAAGCGACTTTATCTAAAAAAGCATATTACAATGTTCAAGATTACTTAAATGACGGCCCTGTATGGGGTTAATCGGGCTCAACACAGAATTCGCTGTTAATAATTTTGTAATAATTTATTCCTGTTTATCATTTGTAATAATTAATATTGTAATATTTGCATTAGTTAAACACAACCTATTTTTAAAAGAGATCTAAAAATCAATCTGTGTGAGTTTCCTGCCTCTCCCAAAGTGGTCCAATGTAAGGAAGAGGCAATAAATGACGTTTGCTAAGTATAAGTAAATATCTACAGTAATTAAGAAATGTTGACCTTGACTTTGGCTTTACCGGATACGAGTATAATTGAGCCATACTCCATCACGCTGGCTCAGTTAGATCTTATTACGGCTAATAAGCTGTGAGTGTCACATCTCGTAATCGTGTCGTATTATTAACATAAGCAATACATATTACAAAATACAGGATTACTTCTCCAAAATTAATTACTTCAACATGACATTCATCAAGTTAAACAGAGTGAAAGCTTGACGACTCATCTGAAAATAACATTTAAGACAATAAGTATCAAATAATATTAAAAACCAAACAATCCAAAGCATAGCGTCACGCCTTTTCCCGTACGGGGTGGCAAACCATAATTGTTTATCACCCACGTTTAGCCAGTTATTCAAGTTATTTATTAGTTTTTTTACTGCACTTGGCTTCGTCAAGTGTTTTTTAAACGGCTTGTTTGAAAGTTTATCTATGTTTATTTTTATTATGATATGTATAGGTTTATCTTTTAGTTAGGGGCTTTTAAATTATTTTTTTCTACAAACGCATATTCTCTATACTCACGTCGGCGAAAGCCCCAAGGCATATGATGGAGAATATAGAACGAATGAGCGGGGGTCGAGTGGCTCTGACCATGAGGATGAGCAAGGTCCTGCGATGAGTGATGTCCGGGCAGCCCTCCCAGCTGCAGGCGTACAGAGCTTGCCGGACATTCTCGCCCTGTATTAAAACAAAAAACGTGTGTCAAACGTGTTCCATTTGTCCTGAAATACCCGAAGCCACGTCCAACCGGTCCATAACGAATTATAATAATAATAATATAATAATATATAAATAATAATATATATCCCTGAGCCGGGCGACACTTTACAAAACTATACCCTATATATATATATTTGAAGTATGCTTAAGGCCCTTTATTTTGATCCTCACCCGGTTCAAGGGCTTTTTTTTAATCCAAGACTTTTCCCTCTAGCCCTCTAGAGAGAAAAATCATATTAAATTTATGGTAACGTCACATAGCCTATGTTCATTAAAGGTAGTAAACGTACGATGTACATTAGGGTGCCTCGTTGATGTATGGAGGTTTTTTTTTCTCAAGCTATCAAAAACATAGGGGTCTCAAAAGTTGCATATTTGTGCGTAGTTTAAAACTACATTTTTAGTTTTTGGATTTATAGGTACTTATAGCCCTCTACCAGGCCTGGAATTTTGAATATTTTGCGAATTATCGTACTTCTTAAATATTTTATAATTATTTTATTTAGTACCTTATTGATTATTATTCCTCTAGTATTCAGGGTGTGAAAGACAAATAAAGCAACAATCATATCAAAAACTATATTAAACAAACTCTAAACACACAAATCTAAGCCTTGTATTGACCCTTAAAATTAAAAGTTGGCATTTTACTCCGAGACATTAATTTGGTCCGAATCAACCCATCTCTGGCCTTTGGTCCAGCGACTGCCATCGATGCCTCAGTCACTAACTTCACACATCTTTCCACAGCCTGGGTGTGACAGGGGAATGCTGGAATAGCTATATCATTGAGCCTTTCCTTTTCGACCATTTCCTTTAAAACTTTGTCAGATACATTATCCAAAATGGGCGGGGGTGTTATTTGTGATTCGGCCCAAATAATTATGTCAATGTAGTCAGCAGCTTGAAAATTCAGTTTTGGTAACTTGAAAACTCGAACAGAGTTACTTTTGACCCTGCGTGCCTCAATGATTCTTCTTAGACCTAGTTCTCTGATAGGACGTCTATTATCAAAGATCATTGCCAAAAGTAAATTTTCCGGGTGTGCAAAAAATGAATTTCTTTGTATGACAGGATCTATTATTAGAAGTATGTCGTCACACAAGTCCCTCGAATATTTTATGAGCTTGAAAACGTGGTGGGCTCCATTTTGTGCACAAGATTCTTTCTTTATACTGAACCAGACCGGCGCGTATACCTTCATGATATAGTCCACGATCATTTTCAAATTATTCGAAGGACCATGGGTTCCGACATATAGTCTTAATACACGATTGGCCGTCGTCAGCCATCGGGAATGCCCCATTTTTCCTGGTTGACGATGTGCTAGTTCAGAAGAACATGATCCAACTGAGATGGCTTGGCTTAACTCGTATAAATACTTTTGGTCGGTACTCAAAGAATTTATAACATCTGCCTGGAGTAGCTGTAGGTTTCCTACAGCAGGCGTAAAATCGACAACTGGCAAGCTTTGACACTGTTCTAGAGATTTACCGATTGGTCCACTATACTCTCGTGGTCCAGTAGTGTTTCCATCCAGGCGGTTGAATAAATGCCTTAATGGCAATTCGTTTGCGTGAAGTTGGCACACAAACCACTGCAACGGTCTGTTAAGTTTTAATTCGATGTGCCGTATAGCACCACCTTTCCATCCCGTGTTTGTGACAGTGCCATCACAACCAATGCATATTATTTTATCCAACTTTAAATCAGTGCTTAAGCAAAAGTCCATTATGGAATCAGCTATGGCTTTTCCAGTTCCGGATTTCGGTGTGATGTGTCCCAAGTACAGTGAACCGGGTTCGCATATAAGCGAGATATGTTCTTTCACAGAAATAGTTCTGTGATACCTGTTATCTTTTTTTAAAATCTCCAGTGTCTTATCCTTTCTTCCGTCAAAGTATATACCTTCGACATTGTGACACAATGTCTTTTCTTGCATGTCATGCCGGACTGTTTCTCTTGCTCGGCGAACTTTATTCTTATCAATAACGAGGCTTTTATCTTTACTCGTGACGAGCCCAAAGTCCTGGAGGACGGCCGTGGCGACAGCGGCTGCTGATCGGTCAGAGATGCCATACCGATCACACATTGTTGCAAGAACTGGAATTGGAATTTTGTTATTCTTACATCTCGAAAGTCCCGATGTTGAAGGCTCATTGCTCATAGGAGTTTCCTCGGATACTGGTGGTGGTATCGTTTTAATCAGCTGTCTTCTCGTTGGGGGTTCTGGCTGCACTGCAATTGATGTTTCAGTCTGCAGTGTTTGTTGGCGTTTAAGTATTCGGCTTGCTCTTTTTTGAAGTTTTCTCGTTTCAACTAAGTCGACCGTACCAATGATCATTTTTCGGTCCGTTCGTTGATCATTCAGGAAATCTTGCTCTTTAGGGGGTACTTTATTGGTTTGTGAGCAGCAGCATGAAGTTAACAATTTACACTTGCATGCGGCGATGTCGAACAAACCAGATGTGATCCTGTTTTGGAATGTTTGCACTCTAACATCAAAATTTGTATTTCTCTTTTTTTCTGGCCATCTTTTCAGCTTTAGGTACTCATTGTACTCTTTTGTTAGTAACTGAATAACTCTTAAGGTACTCACTGTCGGTATCGAAGCAGATTCCCATATCTTCTTCACATCTTTGCTCACAATAGCGAACACTTTGGAAATCGCCGGCTGCTTTGCAGTGCCTGCACTTAGTAGGGTATATCTTACATGCACTATGTATCTTAGCACTTGTAAATATGTTGGTAATACACTATTTTTGAGTTTTGATGGTGCTCCAAGAATGAAACAATCCACTTCACTGCGCCTAGTAACAGAATTCGAACTCATTATTTGTATTTTCAATCAAACAACTTTCGAGCCGAGCGCTGCAATAGTACTGAAGTTCGTCACTTAGAGAATGTTTATTTTAAGTCTACCTACGTGTAAATTGACTCCGAAAATTACAAGTACTGACAAACAATAATACTGTCAATGATTTGAGTATTAATTTGACACTTTTCGACCTATGAAATTAGTACTTAATCAAATGGAACTTAAGGCCAATATTAACAAAAAACTGAAACTTTGACCTCCGGTAGAGGGCTAAAAGTATTATTCAATATTTTTATTATTATTTTTTACGAGAACAATGTTTGCATACGGAACTTTTGAGACCCCTAACTTTTCCAAATTCGATAAAAAGTTCAAACGGGTCACCCTAATGTACATATATACGATGTAGAAGTACTTTATGGTACATACCATATTCATCAGTAAGTCGCTGTAATAGCAAGGTATGTAGACTTGTGTGAAACTGCCAATGACTAACGTCATAAACTCCACACTGGGCGAATCTTTCCATGTCTGAAACAAAATCTCCTTCGATTACTAACCTCACTTCAAATGTTGAATAATGAAAGGCATGCAATATAAACAGTCTTACTGTAAGTATTTTAAAACATGTAAAAGTATTAGTATTATAAAAGTCTTACTGTAAGTATTATATAACACCCAAAGGGAATCGTGACCACTGAACATTTGATGATTATTTCATAATGGATAGTGTAGATAAGGTTGAGTTCGTTTATAAATCTAAAATTAAAAAGACACTTTTAAGGACACTCAAAAATATGATAACAGCTCTGTTTGATAAGCGGCATTACGTTGATGTCAATACAGAAAATCGAATAACTACAAAGTACAACGACGTAGTAGAGAGGCTAGGTAGCTACTACAACAGTTTGCTCTATGGCTACTACAATGCATGTGTTGCGAGAAAAAATACAAAATATTTTTGTAGATGATTTAGTCAGTTTAAGTGTAGATCCCAGAAATGCAATCGGTTAAGTAGCAATTAGTTTATCAAATTAATCAGAAATCAATGAGGACACCGTCCCTTCATAATTTACCTGTATACTTTTTGGAGGATTTTAATGCATTGTGCCATTTTCTCCTGTCTCATGCCTCTCGGGTCGGAGAGCTTCGCAAAAAATTGCATAATGTACTTTTCCACCAATTTCAATTGACCACACGCATGCAAAATGAATATCGGACCGCTCGGTTCAAATCCGATGTATACTACAGTAGCGAGACATCCAAACATTAACTGCCAACACCACGTCAGAAAGAACTCAGCTGTTGCACCTAATGACTGAATGAATGGTGGGCTGGTGATCGGAACCATCAACGCTGGCTCAAAATGTCCTTGGAAGCATGAGAAACCCATAAGAACGCATGGTTTCACCGTGAACAGCATAACGCTGACGATGCTTATCACAAGCCAAACCTCACACAGCCATCGACCTTTTTTGGCGTAATCAATGACAATATTCTTCTCTATAGTGGACATTTGATTAGTTAACTCGTAATCTTCGTTGATCATTCCCAAAAGGACAGCAAGGTTTTTTTGAAAGCAAACCGTAATCAAGTATTTTAACATAACGCATACTATCAGCATGATCATGTGCCCGTTTTTGAAAGTCTCGCTAAAATCTTTTGCTTTGGCTTTCTGAACAAGTGAATAAGAAAATAAGAATATCCAGGAAAAAAAATTTATCACCAGGAATATGGCCAGAATTATCGACTTGCGTTCTCTCACTAGACTGGGGTACAAGCTGATGGCTTTCAAAGCAACCACCGGAATTTTGAAAGCTTTATCAAAACTTAATTCAAATTCAATCATATTTTAATAAAGTATTTAAGGTTGAGTCGTTTTCACTATTTACCTGTCTGTGTCGTAATGAAGCGTTCGATACGCTTTTGACTCAAAAGGCAGTGCTTCGACAAATATATAAACAAGGGGAATTTAATAGACTTGGGATTGTGCAGGTTTTACTGACGTTTTCATGTAAAGCAAGATTACCCCGAGAGAACTAAGCATGTTGGCCTAATGGGCTTATTATTTTAAACATAGAGCTAAGGCTAACAAATATAACCTACTTGGAGTCGTTTTCTTCAATATCAAACATTATTTTGCATTTCTTAATTAACCGAGCGAGCGAAGCGAGCGAAGCCTCCAGTTCCGAGATTGGCCGCCTGTCTGTTCTCGCAGGTCGCATTTTTCAACCGATTTGACGAAAATTGGCACACAAGTTACTTGATTTATTTATTTTTTTAGTCGATGGCGATTTTTGATCGGGGGTAAAATAGGGGGGTAAAGGCGGTAAGTTTACTGTAGCATTTTTTATCGACGGTACAATCAAATTTGAGAGGCACAATAAGGACTTCATTCTACACAAGATGTTGCGAAAAAAAACAAAAATATAGGGGGAAGCCCTTCGGGGTATTTTCGACCCCCCTGTTACTATGTTGTAGATAACGCTGGACACGTACATTTTCTGTGATAGGCCACAATTTCAATAGGCGAGTTCCCGAAATTTAGTTAATTTGAACCAATAGATTGCAAACGACAGCCGTTCAAAGTTCCGTTATTTTGTCACTGACTAACTCAACATCGATCGTCAAAATTCTAATGTGGGTCTTCTAACAGACCTACAAGACTGATATATAAAACAAGCTAGGTCTGCTGTCTTCACATAACGACTAGTTATATCAATTAAAACTAAGCAGGAGATACCTACCACAACCTACCTATTCTCTTATCTTAATTAACTATCTTAGATGAAATAAATTGTGCCAAGTAACATACATTTTTTGCCGAGTTTTTACCTTCATAACAGATCGTCTCCATTAAAAACCTGACATCTGTAATTTGGCTGCTGGAACGAAGGGAGACTGCCCAAGGCCGACGGATTTGCATAAAATTTTATGTCAAAAATGATTTCTAAGCCAATTATCGAGACCCGCCGACTCCCGCTCGAGAGGTGAGCGGGGAATTTTAAAAAAAAATGTCCCTTTTCCAAACCGCCGTTCTTCCTACCACGTGTAGTAGTCCTAATTAAGGAATAAGTTATATCAAAGATGATGGCCTGAATGTAATATTTATACTTAACGATAAATGAATGATCATTCATGCAATGCAGACTACAAAAATATTTTGAAATTAACTAACCATTTACATATACTGTATGTATGTATCTGGTTTACGTATAATAAATATATACCATATTTGAATATATATTTTAGAAGTTGGCAAGAGTTATGTGGTTAAAATGTATACAATGAGTTTAGAATTTTTAATGAAAGCGTGAAAAGTTTTCGAGAAATTTTACGAACAAAAGTGGTCGAGTCCTGCTTTTTCACTAGGTACAAAGTTATTTCATTGAATTTTAGCTGGTGCCGTAATTAATTTCAGGTAGTTTTAAAGAATTCTGTGGAACGGTTGGCTCTGAGTATTCATTTAAATGCCTATACAAATCTAAGGCAACGGCAAATGTGAAAGATTTCGCATATATGTACTTCTAACAGGCCTTTAAACTTACTGTCGGTTTATGGCTACGAGGCATGTAATCACGAATACACAAGATTATCTACGATTAACAATGGAAGCACTAAGAAAATAACCCCGAAAATTCATCCGGAAGTCAAAGGCGATAAAAGTTAATGAATGAGTTCGTAAGATTTTTAGGTAATCCCATCGAGCTTACGTCATATCCCTTTACGCTATACGGACGCCGCCTTTTCACATTCTCTCCGACCTTTTCCTGCGGACGACTACAGACGAAGTAATCTTATGTCGACAGTTGGGCATGACTCTGTAATAGAATTTGTCAATAAATTTTGTTTATAGGAATAAAGTTAGATGACAAAAACTGGACAAGTCATGTACAAAAAATATAAGTAAAAAAAAACTATAAACCGACTACGTGAGTTAAGAGGTTTAAAAAGTGCGAAACAAGGAAATAATTCAGAAAGAAGTCAATAAATGCGAAGGTACAAAAATGGTCGAGGTAGAGCCGTGGTCGCACCTACTGTATTCTCATTCGTCACTAGATTTTTAATCCAGTCGGTCCATTGAAACTACCAGCACCGGCAAACTCAAAGCCAATAGGTAATAATGTACCTAACGATTCCACCAAGTTTGTTGTTGTGTCTACTTAATCTTACACAGATGTTGGTTAAAAGTGATTAACGTGAGTCAAAAGTCTAATGGACTTCCAGCAGCTGTACACGTTCATTTCAGCCCTATCAAAATTGAGAGAGCTGAAGAGTCGGAGTAGTCGCCATGACATGAATCGGTCGGGTATATCATAGTCATCATCTCAAAATAGATTAGATACCATGTAAGAAAACACTTTAGTTAACTTCTAATATACTTAAGTGCTGTGATATCCTACATATAATGATTGTAAAGGACTTTTTATTTATTTATTACAACACTTAAAAGTTATACCTTGGAAAAGGCTGTAGTTACAATGGTAAATGATTTTTTGCACATTTGTGACATACAGTAGGTGCGACCACGGCTCTACCTCGACCATTTTTGTACCTTCGCATTTCTTGACTTCTTTCTGAATTATTTCCTTGTTTCGCACTTTTTAAACCTCTTAACTCACGTAGTCGGTTTATAGTTTTTTTTTACTTATATTTTATTTAATATTTTTCCGTTAGTGAAAATGAAAAATTAGTTTTAGATAAGATTTTACAATCGCTTAATGAATGTAACCTAGGGGAAGAAGTGGCGGCGCAAGAAACCCAATGGCACAGGGCCCTAACTTTATAATGAAATGAAATGAAATGAAATTGTTTATTTCATCAAAGTTAGATGTATACATCATTTTTTGATAGTCATTTTTTTCTTATTACCACCGCTTCACTAACTTATAAGCCAGGTTACAGGTTATAATATGTAAGTAGGAAACTAAGTAGTATTCAGTTTATGCTGAATGCTTGTGCTGATCTGTCCGAATTCTATATCCATTTTTAGTTGCTTAATTTGTTAAAGCCACAAATCTTTGTTTAACAAGCTTTTAATTTAATTTTCAGATGGTTTCAATTTTTTTCTGAAATTATATTGTAGAATTGTACACTGAGCCCCACATAACATTTATTTATTTTAGACTATCTTTTTCTAAGATTTATCAACATACATCGGACAACTGCGCAGAAACGTTTGTAGATCGTTTCATTCGGCTAATACCATCGATTTCGCTAATACCTACATATAAAGTTACTCAACTTTTTTTTGATAGTTTTTTTTTACTTTGATGAAATAAAAAACTTTGACTTTGACAAAGTTACTCAGCAGAGTTGAGACTTCGGAGTCTCTCCAATTCAGTTAAAGATGCAGCATCATGGGGGTGGGATAATAGTTTACGTGGATCTAAGTCACTGATGTATAAACCCTCAAGTGACTTTACTCTGCTTAATGCCACGTAAACCTGCCCTTTCGAAAAAATACGTTTGCCAACGTCCACTACAGCCTTTTCTAAGGTACAACCTTGTAACTTGTGTACGGTTACGCCCCAACATAAAATCAGTGGTAGCATTTTACGCAAAATTTTGCCACTTCCTCTCAACCCGTCATATTCAGCCGTGGAAGGGGTTATTCGGACTGTTTTATTTTCCAAGTTGTCAGGTGTTATTGTGCTGTCATCAAACTTAATGTTCACGGCCGCTGGCAGTTCACCGGGCTCCAATTGATCTCGGCGTAAGGCTGGCCACTCAATACTCATCACGGTGCCCATAGCACCATTCACGAGACCGCGACTTATGTTTAAGTTCTGTCTGAGCATTACTTTTGAGCCAACACCTATATCAATTTTATTCAGTAACCCTCCAGTCTTATTGGGGTCACTTGGAACATGTTCGCTTTGAGGTTGTCGACCGTATGTTTTAGTTTCGGTAGATGTGTCTGCTGCCTTAACCTCATAAATCTTTGTGACCTTCGAAAGACTTTCACTCATTTCGCTATTATACCGATCTACTTGTTTGATGGTTGGGTAGATTCTGATAACATTTTCGTGATCGTTTGCATTGAGTAACCTGCGACTGTCTTAAATAGACAGTTGTTCGACAGTTAACTGACCAACTCTGATGTTGTTCAAAATATCCACAAACGTAGTATCATTTTCTTGGCGCATATTTTCTCTTAACTCATTGAAACTAAAAAGTCTCCATAGATGAGGCTCCGCTGCAAATTGATCGGTTTGTCTGAAACAATACGATCCTCCTGACATCTTCGCTACGGGAGGCAATTGCATAATGTCTCCAAACAACATTATGTTGACACCACCAAAGAAATCAGAACTTTGTTTTATTTCTTGGAGCCGAATGTGTATGTTTCTAAGTGATTGATACGGCACCATAGATATCTCGTCTATAATAAGCCAGTTGATGCTCCTCCATTTCGCTCGCTCTCTTTGGAGTCGATCCCCGGATAAAGAGCTCATTGGTGTTACTCGACCCTTTTCAATGGGCAATGAAAAAGTCGAGTGTAACGTGCACCCACCAACAAGGCGCGCAGAAACGCCAGTTGGTGCTGTTATCACTACACTTTGGCGATCTGTACAGAGTCTACGAATTTGTTGCACTATAAGCTTCAGTGTGAAACTTTTACCGCTTCCTGTGCCACTAGTGACAAACATGCGAAGAGGTGTGACAATAGCATTGTCCTGTAAGATTTTCTCACTGATTAGCGCAAATAGCCGTTTTTGGTCCACATTTAAGCAACGAACTTGTCGTAAGAAATCTTCGTCAGTCATTACAAGATTAGCGGGTTCTGCAACTTCTTCATCAACATGAGGCATGTCTAGATGAATGTGAGTATCCGGATCTAAAACGTATGGTTGCTGTAGATTAGCATCAACATCATTTGCACATAATTGTGCAGCATTTTCAGCTGTAACACGGCGAATTGCATATTGAATCTCTTCTTCCCAGTGATTCATCAGGTCGATATTAGCACCCGGCTGAAGTGGGCGCAATCCAGCGCGTTTGGCTAAAAATGCTTCTCTAGCGCTATTATAGTCCATCAATACTCTTACAACTCATCTTCGACACGAAACGGACAATGAGCTACCAATAAGATATAATAGTACGCTTCAGGATCGGAAGCGGCGGTATAGTATCTGGTTCTTAAGATAGCACTTTTCCTACGCCGTTTCATCCGTCCCATCCGATTTAACAAAGTTATGGTTGGAGCTGATTCCTCTTCTAGGGTCTCGTAGGCGTCGTCATCGCCATTTTCGTCATCACCGAAGGAAGCCAAAGATACAGGTTCATAAGTAACAGCAAACTTCCCTAAACTTAGACTTTCTAGATTTCTCGGACGGTTTTCGTACCGCTCGAAAATATTTTTATACGGTTCAGGGCAGTCTGTTTCAAACCGTAGCATTCGGTACTTTTCTTGAGGTTTACGCGTGTTGACGAAAACGCATTTTCGTGAACCTTCTCTAAGCCTTAGATGGCATAGCCTGAACGCGCATTCTGAGGCCGACACTTGTCGATGAAAGCTCCCTCCCCGTTCCCGAAGTCTGTTAAGTGCGCCCGTTATTGTAGCCTGAATTTGCGTAGGCTCTGATTTTGCTATGTACTTGGCAATATACATTGCTACACCTATTGCTGACGCAACAGGCTGTATGTCGATATTGGCGCGCCAAAGCATTAACAGCCGCAAGTTGTAGTTGTTAATCATATGCTCATCAGGACCACGTTTCAATTCATAGAACAGGCCACCATTCCTTGTGGCCTGCGATCGTCGAGAATCTTGGTCGTTTCTGAGACTGGTCTCGGAAACCCAAATCTACACGCATTGGTGTCATTCCGCTTGTAACAGGTTGCAGTATGGTGGTGGGTTTGCAGTCGACGTACCAATTCTTTTCCTTCATCTTCATCAGGGAGCTCACATGAAATGACATTTTCTATCAAAGCTATTCCTGTTGGAGAATTGAAGTCAGGCATGTCTTTGTACCACACTAACATATGGCCATGGGAGCTACCTCGGAGCTGAAATTCAATTCTCCACCAGTAGTCCTCAACATTGCGCCCTAACAATGGATGGGTGGACTCTGCTTTTAAGAGTCTTAGCAGAGCATTCAGCCGGAACATGAATTGTCGAGACATGGTTACCGGATATGTCTCCACTAATCTGACCTTTTCCTCAAAAGTGAGGTCCTCAACGTTGGCGTTCGGCCTGCCGTCAGCGACCAGTAATGCATGCAACATATCGGGCCAATTAAGATCATTGCATGATAGTCTAAGATACCAGTGAGCTGGGCCAAGGTTACGCACCATAGCCATTAGCTCACTGTAGGCTCTATGCCAGTACGAGGATGTTCCTCTGATGTTTCTCATACAAATATGTATATTTGTAATTTGCAAACTGAAACGTTTTGTCTGGCTCTCAGTAATTCTACTACTGAGAGTACATAAAATAGGTATTCTGTGGTTTGGAAACGTTGGTCATTACCCATAACTCGCGCTTGAAAGTAATCAAGCGGTGTTATTTTTAGGGGCCTTTCCTCGTTTAGTCCGTTCTTCCCATCTGGAAATAATTTAACCCAAGCAAGCTCTTCTGCCCTACGCTCTAGAAGAACGCTGACTGGGGGTGCTGTTTTACGGGTTATTTCTCGTATTGGTATGGCGCCATCATCATTAACATTTTGACTTATTACATCGGCAATGTCTGGTACTGGAACATCAATAGGCATTAAAAGAGTTGTGCTTATGCCAATGTCATCAGATCCTGGGAAATTAGCCATATTAAGTTGTTCTTCCAGTCTTTCCGAATTCACATGTGATGAATCTAACTCACGATCCAGCAATTCATTACTTTGTCCTACCAATTCTGACTTTACGGTGGTGAGAGAGAATTGAATATCTCTTCTCGGTCTTACACCAAGTACGAAATGCAAGTGCTTAGAAAGTGCATCTATTGTCGGGAAAATCATAACCATTGCTCGACCAGCACTGGGAGCAATGCGGCCTTTTGGACCACGGGAGTGTGAGTCAAAAAGGTAGAATTTACCCATTTACGCTATCACTGCCACTGAAATTTCATTGCAAGTAACAATGCAGGATGTCACTTCTGGCCTCTGCAACAAATTTTCAAGTCCAGCCTTGATACTTCCGAAATATCCACTGAGTACGTTTCCAGAACTATTAACTAAACCTACTGCAGCGTCTACTCCGATATCTAAGGTGTATCTTTTTTTGGGCAATTGTTACTATAGGCAACAACTCATCAGTGGCTAGGTATTCCGGCTGAATATCTAGATTTTCAAGGCAAAGTTTATAATATTTGTCCCCAAACATCAGCACCCGGTCAATATCGGAGGATTTCCAGCCTTGCAGTGGATTTGATGAGGCATAGGCGATTGCTGCTGTTGCATTGGCCGTGCACTGCTTGCCTCTACTTGTAGAACTAAAAATATCACTACCTTGATGGAACGACCCTCTGAGTATAAACAGAAGCGGAGATGAGTTCGGTATTTCCTGGTAATGATTTTCGTTCTCAATAGTTGCAGGCACTTCCGTTGGTACTTCCACAATATTTTGATTGATTTCGTAATTCAAATGATTTAAATTTATTATGACATTGGCATATAAATGATTCAAAGCATCTCTTATGTTTTTCATGTTGACTTCATACTGCTTTGTTGAGTCAACGTTATCCAGTTTTTCCACTACAATTGTTAAACCTGCTTGCTGATAAGACAACGGCAACTGCTCAGCTAGTTCTTCAACCTGTTGCGCAAATAAAACGGCCTGACCCTTGAACCCTTTCTGCCCAAAACGACCGCCCTATTTCACAACTTTTAAGAAAGGTCTTATCCGTGAAATTAATCGAAGCTCCATTTCACTGAGAGTTTTCAGTTCATCTGGAATTGGCGCCACATTCATATTGTTCCAGTATGCGGTAGTTAGCACCTTGTTTTTATAAGACTGGTATGACATCTGTTGCATACCACATTTGCTGGCAACCCTGCCCCGTCAAGGTAGCACTCTGTTTGAATTTCTCCTATACTTATTTTTACTAAAAGTTATTTTCCCGGAACTTTCGGAACAATTTATCGTGTTGAGGTGAAGGAACTAATACCGGCAGTGAAAATCCACCAGATATCCTGGCGAAAATCAAGCATTCCTGGACAGCAGAGGCGATCAAGGTACTGCACAACACTTCCGTTGGTTCAAAACACACTCACACAAAGACACAGACTTAAAAACAATAGACATACAACCACAGTGTTTTACGTGTTTTACGAGCACTCCCACGAAATCATTGGACTGACACTACACTGTCAAACTGACAACTAGCCATTGTGTGACCAGCACAAAAATATAAGGCCGCGTTCAAAAATCACTCAAGGCAAGACAAGACACACTGCTCAGTAACGCCATCTATGAACGAGTAGCAGAGTTACACATTTCGAATCAAACACACAGAGGCCGCTACAATACTCATACTGAAAAATACACTGATTGATCAAGAATAACCACAATGGGTCTTGGCCACTCTCCAAAGAAAACACCAGACAATCAGAAAAATAAACATCTCTCAGCCTCTAGCCCGGATCTTACTGTTGGGGGCACGCCCTCCGCCGCAAGCCGGGCAGATGAGTGTGCGACGACAAGTTTTAAAAAGAGGAAAGTGCCGGACTGCGACACTACTCATCTTGATAGGCAATTCGCAGCATGGAGGGCTGAGCTGAACCAAAATATTGCTGCTACAATTTCTTCGTCTGTAACCACGATTCTCACAGAAAAACTCGACCACTTCAACTCAACTTTAAATCAACTCCAATCCAATGTCCAAAAGCTAACTGTGAGCAACGCCGGTATCATTTCGTCCTTATCTGACATGGACAAACGCCTCACCGAAGTGGAAGCCTCAACCAGCTTCTCTAGCGACCGCCAAGATACTTTCGAGACGCGTCTCAGCAGTGTGGAAAAGCTGGTCAAAACATGCAAGAGCCAAGAAATTGAAATATCGGAACTGAAGAGCGACCTAAGCAAAGTCCAATCCAACCTAAATATGAAACTTCAATGGGACAGACTACAAAACATTGAAATAACTAATGTTCCGGAGTCAAAGAATGAGGTGCTCTCCGACATCGTTACGAACATTGCCAAGCATGTTGGTGTTTCCCTGGCAGCAACAGACCTCGAGTTCGCGACCCGGATCCAGCCGATGAAGAAAACCCCCGGAGTCCCCCGAGCCATCATCACCAAAGTCAGGAACCGCGTACTGAAAGATTCAATAATTCACGGTGTTCGCAAAAACAAGGGACTCACTACGCAAGACATAGGTTTACCAGGCGAGAGAAAAGACATATTCGTAAATGAACATCTGACGATTGAAAATAGAAATTTGTATAAAAAAGTACGTCAACTCGCCACAGCAAAAATGTACACATTTATATGGATAAAAAATTGTCGAATTTTTGTGAGGAAGGGCGACAAAACTCAAATTATTCATGTGGCCAGCGAAGACGATCTAAAAAAGATAGTTTAATGATTTGTCGCCCTCAATCTAGCGCATTAAAATATGAATTAACTCTAGAATATCGCATAAATCCAGATAAGTTGGTATTTTCATATTTCATAAATATACTAATACTCACTTACTATTATTACTATTACACTACACACACACAAACACACCTTCACACTATCCTTCCATACACACACATTGCATTGAGTGATACAATCATGACATCTCGCTCCCGCATAGAGCATGTAAGCACAATCGAACTTTTTGTGATTATTATATTTGGTATACTCCGAGTCCCATACATACCCTATAATACGAACGACGCCACTCCCTACATTCCGTGGTATAGGCCTTGGCCCAGTCAGCGATTTATGACAACACACCGTCATAATGCTTAGCAAACTATCCATATATTACCAAAATGTACGCGGGCTGCGTACAAAATGTCACACTCTGTTCAATAACATACTACAGAACAACTTCGATGTTATCGCGATCACAGAAACGTGGCTACATGCAGGTATACTAGACTCTGAACTGTGTGACCAAAGATACGAGGTTTTCCGTTGTGATCGGAACACTACTATGACAAACAAACAAACTGGCGGTGGAGTTATGATTTGTATAAAACGCGATCTATGCGCTTACGTTAGGGAGGAATGGGGATGCTCTCCCACTGACACTATCTGGATCACAATACCGGGTAAGAACCTTAACTCCACTTCTGATCTTCATATAGCGGTAGCATACATACGAAGTGACTGTACGAACCTACAGATTCAAGCCCAAGACATAAACTCATTTTTATCCAAAGCAACGTTGGCAGTCACTAATAATACGGACAGCTCTTTCCTTTTGTTAGGTGATTTCAATCTTCCGTGTATACAATGGAGTAGCAACGGCCCCCTAGTACAAAAAAAAGGACCGGTGGAAATACAGAACTTAGCTACAGATCTACTGGATGAGTTTGGTCTGTTAGGTCTTACACAATTCAATTATCTTAAAAACACTAGCAATAACGTGTTGGATCTAGCCTTTTCAAGCTTTCCGGTGGATTTGGCGGAAGTAGAATATCCACTATCTAAACCGGATACTTTCCACCCTGTATTTAGCATAGACGCTTCCGATATTACCGTTAAACCACTGAAAGCTAGACCATTCCTTAAACTTCAATTCAACAGAGCTGATTACGACGGCATACTTGAAGCTCTTAATCTGGTAGACTGGGAGTCAGCACTAAGCGGGAACACGGTAGATGAAGCCGTCAAAGTTTTCTACGAACACCTGCGGAGTAGCATAAACCAATACGTCCCTAAAGTTCTAAAACACAAACGCAATACCTATCCAATATGGTACAGTCGACCTCTGATCAAGATCTCCCGCGAAAAGCTTAAAGTACACGCTCGCTGGAAGCGGTTCCGGAACCCTCTTGACTACGCTGAGTTTTCCCTACTTAGAAAGAGGCAGCATAAGATACACTCGGAATGTTTCGTTGACTACATACGACAAATGGAATTAAAAATTAAAGAATCGCCAAAACATTTCTGGTCATACATAAAATGTAAAATTCAGGCTCCTCTTACCCTAAGTTTATCACTCACGGAGAAAAAAAGTACACCGAGGGAGGGAGTATTTGCGAGACCTTCAATAGCTTCTTCCAGAGTGTTTTTATCCCGCCGGCCGATGAATATCATAACATAGAGTTACCACCATCACAGTCTGGTGTCACTTTCGATGTTCACTCAATCACGCTCACTGACAATCAAGTCCTAGAAGCTCTTAAACAACTTGATTGCAACAAAGGTTCAGGGAGTGACAACCTACCTCCGTCGTTTATCTCTCGTAGCCGCCAAGCGCTACACCGGCCTCTGACTATTCTATATAATCGATCATTAAAGGAAGGATTTTTCCCGAGCGCTTGGAAAACCGCACTTATCGTGCCTATACACAAAAAGAACTCTAAATTAAAGGTCGAAAACTACCGGCCCATATCTATCCTGAATATATTTTCCAAAATATTAGAAAAATTAGTATACGACACTTTCTATCTTTGTTTATCAAAAGGAATACCCGCCGAACAGCACGGCTTCCTCCGAGGCCGGTCTACTACCACGAATCTCGCTCTGTTCACGAACTTCTGCCTTAATTCAATGGAAAAACGTCGGCAGGTTGATGTGATCTACACTGACTTCGAAAAGGCCTTTGATCGTGTGGATCACACCATCCTGCTGCGCAAATTGGAACACCTAGGAATTCACGGGGACCTACTGCGCTGGATACAATCATACCTCACCAAAAGGTCACAGGCGGTTGTGGGTTGGTGGGTTCAGATCAAACTTCGTGGATATATCATCTGGTGTCCCACAAGGATCCCACTTGGGGCCCCTCTTGTACAACTCTTATCTATACGACATTTACACCTGCTTTAGTAGTGCGTCCTTTCTTATGTACGCAGACGATACAAAAATATTTATGGATATCAAGGGACCGACGGACTGTGCTTACCTTCAAAATGACCTAAACACATTATCAAAATACTACATCACTAATAGAATTAAAGTTAATACCATGAAATGCCAATTAATATCCTTTTCACGGAAAACCAGTCTCTTGCACTTCTCATATACAATCCAGGATCAGCGTATTGAACGTGTTCAACTAGTGCGTGATCTTGGCGTACACCTGGATCACCAATTAAATATGAACGAGCATGTAGATATCATCACCAGGAAAGCCTACAAAAACTTAGGGTTTGTACTGCGCACCTGCCAACCTTTTAGGGATATATCTTGCATAAAAAAGGTGTTCTTCGCATATGTACGTAGTATACTGGAATATGCTTCAAGTATTTGGAATCCCCACTACATCACACACCAGCAAAATCTTGAAAAAATTCAATCCAAATTCCTCAAACACCTTACCTATAAGAGTAACGCATATATCGATGGCTATGAGGAGAGCTGCTCGCGACACAGGATACCGAGTCTTACGGCGCGCCGCACACTCGCCGACATGTCTCTGCTGTACGACTTGGCGCACGCACACGTGGACTGCCCCGCGCTAGTGAGCCAGCTGCCGCTGTGCACGCCGCGCCGCCGCACCAGACATACAGCTAACTCACTATTCCACCATCCGGCACATCGTACCAATTACGCCAACAATTCTGTCCTCACTCGAATAGCTAGAACCTACAATAAAACATTCTCCGACATTGACGTATACCATCATTCCAAAAGTATTTTTAAACATAAAATTCTTGACACTCTCTGCGGATAACAAAATATAACAATACAGTTTCAATCATAGCTATACACCACCCTTCACATACACACACACTCACATTGCATTCACACCAACCCCCTCTCAATAATACACAAAACATAGTTCCGAATAAATAACCTATCTATTTTACTAACCCCATAATTTAAGGAGTCTTGAATTAAGTAATTTATGGAAACCTATAATTGGCTGTAGTAAATAAGTAATTTAATTAAGATAATTAAACTGTAACGCTGTTGGTTTTCTGAATAAATAAAATAAAATAAAATAAATAAAAATAAAACTTTCTGGGCAATCATCTGGCAGTTCATGGCGTTGCGCTTTATACATTTGCTTCGTCTGGTTTTTAAACTTTATTTGAGTACAAATGTGGCACTGTTGATCCGCCACCTTTGATATTGCATGAAGAAACTGACTAGAATCAGTAGTAAACAATTCTCTTTGACGGCCATATGCACGTCTAGATACAGATTGCATATTATGCAATCTTACCTCCCGCGATGTAGGAGATTCGGCATCTCTGATCTGGGAGGCATGTTCACTCATAACTGCTGGTCGCAACTCATGAGATTGTGGGGATTCTAAGTCCCTAGCCTCAGCTGCATGATCTTTCATCATGGAAAGTCGCATGTCCCGTGAATGCGGGAATTCAAGGTCTCTGACCGCAGCAGCATGAGCTCTCTTTATGGCGAGCCGCATCTCACGGGAATGCGGGGATTCTAGGTCCCTGACCTCAGCAGCATGAGCTCTCTTCATGGCGAGCCGCATCTCACGGGAATGCGGGGATTCTAGGTCCCTGACCTCTGAAGCATGACCTCTCATCATGGAGAGTCGCATCTCACGTGATTCCGGTGACTCTGCTGATCTTATTCTTCTGGCACGTTCACGCATTGATGTTAGCCTTTTTTCTCTGGATAAAGATTCTTCACGTGCACGTGCGTTAGAAGCATGCTCTCGAGACTCGTGCCTCTGACGACTCTTGTTTACGTAGCACAGCTTTTTTTGTAGCTTGCTTACTTTTCTTTGAAAGTGGCATTTTTAATGTAATTACGTATAGGTATGTATACTTTTGTATTTATATACTATTGTTTTGAGAAAATTGTGAGTGTATTTTTAAGGAAGGTAGTATAAGGAAGAAGTATAACTATTTAGGCAAATTATCCGCTTGCGCGGATTGGTCTGAACTTGGTCTGAACTCCATCTATCGGTATTAAGTGGAACTTAACAATGTATAGGACCAGTTTATAAGTTAAGATCGATTGATATTTCTTAATATACTTACGTTAGTGCAATACTGTCTGAGAACTAAGTGCGGTACATTAAATTTCGCATCGTATGACAACTTCAAAGCAAGAATCTGTCAAGCCGGCTAGGCTGCTAAACGTGCTAAACATTTGAATTTGTCAAAAACAATGCGTTTCTTGTATGGGAGCCACCCTTGTATATTAAATTTATTCTAAAACAATTATTAATTTTTGTAGCATATGTCCAACGAATAATCTGTGAATATTTCAAGCGTCTACCTGTTGTCGTCAATAATTTAGAGAAAATAATAAAAACGTACAATTTTTTTTTTTTATGGGAGCCCCTTTTATTATTATTTTTTATTTATTGTTTTTAGTATTTGTTGTTATAGCGGCAACAGAAACACATCATCTGTGAAAATTTCAACTCTCTAGCTATCATAGTTCATGAGTACCAAACATTTACCTAACTAAACAGAGTTTTTCATGGCCGCTAGAGAGCGCCACATCAGATCTAAATAGCCTATGTCACCCGCAAAATTATTACAAATCTATTGACACCTCATTTATTAAAATCGGTTCAGTAGTTTAGGCGCTACGAGTGGACATACATACATACCCACCCACATACATACATAGACTGCCAAAATCATTACCCTTCCTTTTGGCGGTCGCCGTAGTCGGGTAAGAAGCAAATTGAATTGGTTCACAGTTAATAATTTATTTTTAAACGCTGGTAAAACCAATTGTATCAAATTCTCACTTACAAACGTCAGGAAATTTGAGACCAGTTTAGTGTTAGACAGCAAAACGTTAGAATTAGTAAATAATACGAAGTTTCTTGGAATAACTATTGATAGCAAATTGCAGTGGGGGGCCCACATAGATGAATTTGCTGGTAAATTAAGTTCTACGGATTACGCTTGATGACCGGTTTAGCCTAGCGGGTAGTGACCCTGCCTAAGAACTAAATCCAGTAAGGGCAAATATGTATCTCTATGAAATATATCGTCGTCGTCTAGTACCCATAACAAAAGCTGAACAAGTCAGCTTTCTATGGGCCTAGTTCGATTTGTGTAAGATTGTCCTCTAATATTTTTTACGCTCTTAGGAACATCAGACAAAACATAGATGGGGCTACATCTAGGCTAGTATATTTTAGTAACTTTCAAAGTGTCATCTCCTATAGTATCTTGTTGTGGGGAAAAGCAGCATCCGCTGCTTTCAATATTCGACTTTTTTGCTCTACAGAAAATACCATTTCGACCGATTCATAATTTAAAACGCACAGACTCCTTAAGGGAGCTTTTTAAACAAATTGACATACTAACTATAGCTAGTAAATTTATTTTCGAAAATATAATGTATGTACGCAAGAACCTTACAACATTTTCCAAACTTAGCGATAGCTGTAATGTTTACCTAAGATATAGTCACAGACTAGTTGCGTCCCGGTTTAGACTCGCGAAGGTTAGCAATTCTTTCAAGGGTCAGGGCATTCTGTACTACAACAAGATACCTCTAGAGTTTTTGGAATTGCTATTTGAAATTTAAAAACCAATTGACAGCGACTTTGTTAAAAAATAGATATAACAACGTTCAAGATTACTCAACACAGACCTTGCTGTTAATAATTTTGTAGTTATTTATTTATAATAATTGATATTGTAATATTTTTATTCGTGAAGAACAACCAATTTTTAATAGAGATCTAAAATCAATCTGTGGGCTTTTCTACGCCACAAAAGTCCAGTGTAGAGAAGAGGCAAAAAATTACGTTTGCTTAGTATATGTAAATAACTACAGTAATAAAGACATTTGATTTGATTTGATTTGATATTAGATTTTGAAAAAAGCACTCTGAAAGTATCTTGCTGTGTTTGTTTCGCGGGAAAACAAAATCATATAATCCGATAATACTCTGTGAAAATGCGAAATATAGAACCTTCCTCAATGGTAGACTTCCCTGCGATGGTTCTTCACTATGTTTTGTCAAATCGAATCAGTAGTTGACACAGAATAATTCATTTATTGTGTCTGGGGTGTTTTTATTTTATTATTTATTGTTATATTTTACCTTCCGCACAGAGGTAGCCAGATTTTACGTAATGATGGTAAAAATGCTGCCTGTTATGCAGAGAAAATCAAAATAAACTAAGTTGAGCCTACATATATTTTTTGCTTAGTAAAAGGTTCGTTTTTTTTTCAATCAATATACCAAGTTGAAGGTGCCAGCCGTTCAGAACGTATCTGGAACGTAATAACTCCGGAGTAAAAAGCAGGGGGCGGAGTTGAAATGGAAACAACGACTGCTGCTGGACAAGTAGAGAAATTGGAGATGGCGTGGTGAAAAAAGCAGCACGGAGAAAAAGAGCGGGGTTGGGGGAGGCGGGATCCCCTCATTGATACAAACATAAAGACTGCTGCTGGACAAATCGGCAAATTGGAGCTGTCAAACAAGGTCTAGGGCCAGACTCTTTATTTTCCATGGGCCAATTATGTATAATGCTTACTCGCGGGTTACAAATGCAAAGACAACCTGGTAATGGCTCTGCCTAAAATGCGAGAGGTCCCGAATTTAATACCCAGCTGGGGATAAAAGAACAAAAACTACGTCTTGCATGTAAATATGTCTGTAAAATCACTGTTTCTAGTTCCCATGACACAGGGTATCCTAGTGTGAGGCGAGAAGCAATGTATATGCCTGTATATAAATGTTTTCTTAATGAAATAACATTTGTATATTGTCACAAGAGGAAAAACCAGGTGATGTGTTCTTTAAGGAAGTTCTTTCATCATCATCATCATGAAGAGCACGCCCAACCCACTGTTACGTAAAAGTTTAATCGCTATAGCGCCAATCTTCAAAGTCCTGTTCCAACTTTTCAGTGAGATCTCGTTGACTTCACGAGCTTACGGAAGACCACTGCTCGGAGCGTCTACCCAATCGTCCCGCGTCCACTTCAATTGAATTTCGAATAGTATTTGCTGTAGCTGTTGCCCCCCCCCCCCCTAACCCCCACCTTATGATGGCCTGTCCAATATAGTATAGAATACAAGAATATTGTAATACCGAGATACAGTGTTTTTCTATAGTTCGGTTGTCATTGTTCCCCTCTGTTGTGCGCTAACAGATATGTTTCTAACTCTATCTCTTTGGTTTTGTAAGTAGTACCCATGTATTTTATCTGTGCAATAAACAATTTCATTTTATTTCATTTCAATTTCATAATATCAAATAACAGTCTATAGGTATATATGGAGGAACAGAGGTACATAGGGCGCACTGTAAGTTTCCGGAACTGGCCACTTACATAAACAATATTTAAAAATTTATTGCAACATTTGAAAATAGAACTCTTTGGCTGTAGAATGCAGTTTGTTTCATCTGACTGCCTTTTGTTTTTACCTTGTGGCGCCATTTAAAAAATTGTGTGTCAGCATCAACATGGATTTAACTCGGGAAAATTTTCGTAGTATGATTTTCTACGATTTTAAGTGTAATTTGACAGCTCAACAGAGCATCGCTCGGCTTGAAACAGCTTTTGGCAATGAAGCACCATGCAAGACAACTGTTTATAGCTGGTTTGCAGAATTCAAGCGTGGTCGTATCAATCTCAGTGACGAATCTCGCGATGGTCGGCCGTCCACCGCTGTGACCAACAAAAACATCGATGCTGTGCGCCGTATGATTGAAACAGACAGGCATGTGACCTACCATGAAATTCGAGCATCCTTAGAAATAGGCATGAGTCAAATACAATTAATCCTACACAAACATTTGGGTGTGAGAAAGCTGTGCTCGCGGTGGATCCCACACAACTTGACCGAGGCTCAAAAAACGGACCGCGTCACTTGGTGCAGTGCCATGCTTACCAGATTCAACGAAGGTGCGTCAAATTTGGTGTGGGACATAGTAACAGGTGACGAAACATGGATTTATTGCTACGATCCCAAAACAAAGCAGCAATCGAGCGTATGGGTCTTTCAAGATGAGCCGAAACCAACCAAAGTGGCGCGCGTGAAAAGTGCATCTAAGCGGATGATTGCTTCTTTTTTTAATAAAACTGGACACGTGGCTACTGTTGCTTTAGAGAATCGTCGTACAGTGAATAGTGACTGGTACACGACCATTTGTTTGCCGGAAGTTATTGACGAACTCCGTAAAAATAACCGTAAACGCCGTATCATCCTGCACCACGACAATGCTAGTTCTCACACGGCCAGACAGACAAACGACTTTTTGAAGGCGAAAAATGTAGAACTCATGAGTCATCCTGCATACAGTCCCGACCTGGCACCTTGTGACTTTTTTCTGTTCCCAAAAATTAAGAACCAATTACGCGGTCAACGATTTTCATCACCAGAAGAGGCTGTCGAGGAGTATGAAAAACACGTTTCAGAGGTCACCACAGAGGAGTGGCATAAAAGTTTTCAAAACTGGTTTCATCGAATGAAAAAGTGCATAGACGCCAAGGGAGATTATTTTGAAAAACAATAAATTAATTTTGTACCTTTAATAGTATTTTTTCATATTCATTCCGGAAACTTACAGTGCGCCCCACGTATAAGCAGGAAGACGAAAGTGAAAGTAATACTTATGTTCTCCATATTTTTATACGCTTTAAAGACATGGACTTTAAAAGCACTTATTCCGAAAAAATTGACGCATTCGAAATGTGGTGCTGGCGAAAAATGTTGGGAATCCCATGGACAGCGCGCCGTGCAAATGTTTCTATACTGTACTTACTATACATAAACCGCCTATTAACTGTCCGCATGCAAAGCCTTCTCCAGTACTTCGGTCATGTGGTCAGACGTGAACAAGGTAGTTTTGGAAAGCTCATCGTCGTAGGCCAGGTGGAAGGGAAAAGGAGTCGTGGGCGGGCACCAACCGGATGGACCGACATACCAACCTGCAGACGTCTAACTGTTCCACCTTTTTTACGCTTAGTTGAAACAAGTAAGTTTGAGTTTGCCGAGAAAACAATATTTTAGGGCATATTTCAAGCTGACTCGCTGCGACGACGGGTAGGTTAATGTAATGGACTAAATCTAAATGCAAGGATATCTGACAAGTATTGTAAAAAAGTCCTTCGATATTTGAATTAATTAAAGAATTATTTTTTCTCTAATATAAAATTGAAGCCACAAACATCACAATATGCCTGAGCCTGTTTGTATGTCGTATGCTTGTCTTGATCAGAATTACTCACACGCTTTTTCACTTAGGGATTGGCATTGGAGACACAGTCACGCCTATGCTTAGTCAGAATTCAGAAGATCGTTTTATCGGGAACCGATTTGCACGAAGCCTCCCAGACGTATTTAACTCTTTTCGTCTAAAAATCAGTTTCTCGTATGATATCCGACTAACGGCGAATTTCGGTGAATACATGCATCGCTAACCGGGTCCGTATCCCTCAGAGAAATAAGCACTGGAATCGACATGCCAATAGAATCCCCTGCACAAAAGATTGTCATTTATTGCGAGGGACGATGTAAAGAAAAAATATACAGGGGTGTTGTTTTGTAAAGTTCAACTCAGGGACGATAGTATACGTATCGCGTAATCATTTGTTTTATTTTTACATGCATAATTTTGATTCACAAATTGCCATGTTCAATTTGTCCTGAAATAACCGCGACGTGCGGTTACGCCCGGTCGCGGAACGAATCGCCCGCGGGATAGAAGTGTAAGGTCACATTTTTTTTAAAAGCTTCCGTTTCGTGTTAATAACCACCCCTGAGTCGGGCGTAACCCCTTACAAAACAACATCCTGTAAAACTACTTCTCGTCAAAACAAACGCAAGTCTGGGCAACACAATGATAATCTAATCATACGCTTCTGCGCAATTCATGCCTACAAAAAACTTGCACTGGTATTTTTTATAATTTGAACCAAAATGGTGTTGTTCTGCCAAGATAACTAAAGTTAGGCGGTGCACATAGTTGTTATTAAGTTACTTTACTACGTATAGGTCAACTGATACGGCACGAAGTATGTGCATTTTATCTAGGTGGAAACTTGACTTGTTCTTTGTACTAGACGGAAAGCGTTTCCAGTGCTAATTGTACTAAGCCATATGCCGACGATCCGGCAACAGCACGCGGGAACATCTGGAGTCGGAATATTTTCCGGAAATTGTCGGGATATTCCCGCCGCATTTTCACATTTCCCATATCTTGGATTTTAATATCCATCTTTATAATATTACTCGCTAGTTTAAAAAAAGCGGACAACGAATGCGACAATGTATATAAAAGGATTTTAAAAGCGTAGCTTTGCAGCAGCAATGCGGAAGATCAAGCCGTTCTGGTTCCCGCCAGGGCCGAACTCAGACTAGGGGCCCATTAGCTAGCATGAAGAAGCTTCAGCCTGGACGGAAATTAAGATGACGTTGTTAGTGACATGTCAAGGGTGACAACTTATCAGAAAAAAAAAGTTACGGTCACAGACCAAAAAGCATGCGTACCGATTGGACTTTAGCTATACATTATCACGACGAAATTGCGACTTTGTTTGGTCCTAAACTTTACGCAAAACTTTTTGGTAGAGAACACTGTATGTTTGTAGCATATAGAGAGTCACTCATCTGAGGTACATATATAACTTGATAAATAATAATATAAGTACTTGTGTCAACAGCCACAAAGACTTTCATTCATCTGCGGTTCTATGGATATCTGGATATTGACAATTCATTTATCTGAATAAGGAAATTTGCTTACATTTGCTTACCTTACTTTACTCTGTGATTCATTTGTAAGTATCCCTAGATGAACTAAACTCTTTGCTTACTTAATCTGTGTTCATTGTCTACTCAGATAAACGAAAATCTTTGATTATCTACAAACTTTAGCGCACTCTACGTGGAACTGATTTAACAGTTTCCTTCCCCATTTATACAAGTCTTACTTATAATTATGCGAGCCAAGCGAGCCTGTCACTATGCCACAATTTAGACCTTGTGATACAATTACGAACATTCGCATTTGGAACCAAATATGCAGTATTAAAGAGACACCAAAAACAAATATTCTATGAAAACTATATCGCAATCTGATAAGAAATGAGGAAGTTACAGCGATTTGCACAGCTTCCAAAAACAGGCACGAGCTGTCGCCATACGGTTGCCATGTCTCACCATCCGATGATCCGTGCGCTTGGTTGCCGCGCAGTAGCATCTCAGTCTGTCTCAGTGACTGTTGTGTGGGTGTGTCGCTTTATGGTTACAATGTCGAAATACAAATATTGTATTGTGCCAAAGTATAAGCGTACGACTGTGACTGCGCCCATAAAATATTTTTTTGTGTTCCACAAGAAGAAAAACTTAGAAAGAAATGGCTTAGCGCTATGAGAAGATATCCTCTTTCAGTTAAAAGTTTCAATCGCATTATCACCATAACTTCCGCGAGCAGATCTGTAATATATAAAGTTTCAATAAGTACATTAGGAATTTGACATCTAGTATGCCTTACCTATTGTAAAATATTCATTAATACTTAATGACAAGCAAACTAAATCTCGTCCAACGGCCTCAATGTTAAATTCCTTGTGAAATAATATAGCTTAAGGTACTCTCTGGATCAAAAATCCAACGAAACATCCTTTGTTAAAATCGGTTCAGTAGTTTCAGCTATGCGTGGTGACGTACCAACGCTGGATGTTCTAAAATCGTAACCCTTATTTTGGGTTTTACGTAGTCAGATAAAATAACCGACTTTACCTTCGCAAATAAAGCTATTATAAATACATAACACACATTCGATACTTACATATATATAATTCTTTACATACAAACTATTTAATTAGTAGTAGAATACTCGTACCTTGTAGTAGGTACCTATTTCTACTAAGGAAGTACTATTACTACCTATGCCGCTTTAACAAACCTTCATGCGCTTGTAGCATGACGGGCGACGTATCTAGCGCGCGCACGACGTGAGTCAAGCATTCGTCTTGGTCTATCGCCACCGGAGCGAAAGAGACAGCAATACTTGTTTCGTGCCATTTTTTAGAAACCTGATTTTAAATAAATATATTCTTCAAAAGTAGGTAGTGCAACTAAGCGATAAATAACACATACGGTATGTACCTACTTTTTACTGTTGGAACCAAAAAGTCTGGGGGTCAGAGTGTCGATAAGGGGGCGAAACCAGCCGCTTGCATTTTTTTTTAAATAAAACGATTTTGAGGCCTCCTTGTTATTTAAAAACTCAGCCACCTTTGATAAATTGTCTGATTGATATCCGATATCCATACTTTGAGATAAGTGCAATGAAGAATATGAATATGAATATGAGTTCGAGGCCCGCCGGGCGCGTTTTGAAACAGCCTAAGCTAAAACTTTTCTAACTTTGTTATTTATTGATGGATTTGAGTAATTCAAAAAGTAATATGCTTATATTATTTACTGCATCCGCTTTAGTACTAGGAATTTCAATATTTCGATGACTAGGTTAGTCAACAGATCATGTCGTTTTGTCAAATATGATTGAAAACTTATTTTCTAAATAAAGTAAAAAAAAATATTATACGGACTGAAATTATTGATTTAAAGACGAATTTCTTTAAAGGGAAAATCACCGATTTCAGTATTTTTCAGCTGCTGCAGTTGTAGAACAATAATTTTAGTACATAGAAAAGTTTTCAACGGATTTTCGCTCGCTTTTACCAGACCACCATTGTTTCCTTTTTGTTGAGTTAAGAGATCGCGGAAAAATGCGAATGCTGAAAGTCAGTGCACGTAAAAACGATTCTAACGCTGTCTAACAAATTTAAAAAATGCTTTTCGAAATATCTAATTCCCAGAGTTACTATTATTATGTTCGTTCTGAAAACCTGAAAAAATGATGATATGAACCCTTTTATGGCAACAAGTTGAGTTCTGTTTTGCAGATATGACTTGATCCAACGTAGCATACTTCCATGTATACCGAGGGCGGATACTTTATGACAAAGAATTGTGTGGTTCACTTTATCGAATGCTTTACTAAAATCTGTGTACACTGCGTCTACTTGACCACCGACGGCAAAAGATGAGCATAGGAAATGTTTATACTCCAACAGATTGCTGATTGTAGATCTACCTTTAATAAAACCATGTTGTTTATCAGAAAGAAAGGGTTTAACCTGGCAGAAAATATATCCATAGACGAGAGACTCGAATAGTTTCGCAATACATGATAAGATACTTATCGGTCTGTAATTTTCGCAGTTTGATTTGTCACCTGACTTTAGCACTGGGACAATGTGAGCTGTTTTCCAGACGGTGGGGAATATTCCCGTTTGGAGAGATCTATTGTATAATATGACAAGAGGGAGACGTTCCTCTCCGCACATTTTTATAAACGATATTGGAATACCGTCTGGCCCTGCCCCTTTATTCGAGTCAAGTTGTTTAATTTTAAGTAGAACGTCTTCTCTCTTAATCTCTATGTTTGCCAAGCAACTGCCCAGATCATACGACGGACCTCTGAAGTCTCTAGTTAGATTAATAACTGAGTAGACGTCCTGAACCAAAACAGTACCGAAATATTTTGAGAAAATCTCGCATATACCAACTCCGTCCGATGATGATTGCTGGCAGTATATATATATACACTATGTATATGTATATACATTATTATGATTAGGAATATTTTGGAACTGATTTAGATTGCAAAAAGACATTGTCACCATCAAAAGCCTCGCTTTCCAGGTGATCCCTTGGATCATATCCAAGGGATCACCTGGGACCAGTGCTGTTGAAGTAATAGACCTGGTCCAGGTTATGTTGCGCGTGTTTAAGTCTCCAACTATAAGGAATGTTTCGGATTCCTTAGTTTTAAGTATACTTACTTGAAGATTATAATAAAAAGAGGATAACTCGTCTTTCGTGCGGGGGGAGGTAGCAAACACAAATATTTAAAGTAGGTTTATGGTCATGATCAATAATGCTTACCTAGACATCTTCAACCAAGCTCTCCGTGGCTGTTTGACGGAGGACGTTTAGATCTTTTCTGGTGGCAATAAGTACTCCACCGCCTTCATCCTTACATATTGTCTTTTCTTGTCGGTCACGGCGAAAGATATTGTATCGATTATTCAGAATTTCTCCGTCAAACCGGGGTGTTTGACGGAGAAATTCTGATGACGTTAAGATTTGTTTCAGTCAGGCAGATAACATCATAATTTAAGTTAGTAGCGTTTATGTATACATCAGTTAGCTTGGATCGGATCCTATTTACGTTTTGATAAAATATGTGTATATGCTGCTGTACAAATAGACGAATTAGAGCTGCTAATAACCCTTTCTAGTGTCGTGAACGTAACTCCTCCTCCCTCCCACGAACCCTCAGTCCTTTCCTTTTTTCAATCCACCTCGGCACGCTGCACGGAGAAGCCGTCGGGGGTATAAATGGATATTTAATTTATAGCATACTTAATGTCCAGTAGAAACTAGTATATGAACGTTTTAAAAATAATGTTTAATCAAAATATTACCATTTATACCCTTTCAAGGCCATTTTGTTTAGTTGCTGGCCTTAATGTACCGTTTTTTGACTCTTTTTATATTTGAAAAAATATAATTTTAGATATAACAGCAAGAAGGTACATTCACACTCAGCACGCTGTGAAGTCTGGGATCGCAAGAAGGAGCTCAAGGGCTCAGGCATTTTGGTGTCTGAGTTTTTGACAAAATCCCGGCACGACGTTTTCTTGGCGGCGCGGAAGCACTTCGGCATCAGCAGCAGTTGGACGTCGGACGGCAAGATACACGTGTTGCTGCCTGACAAGTCGCGGCAGAGGCTGGAGTGCTGGGCAGATTTGCGGCCACTCATGGCGAAGTACCCGAGCAAGGAGACCCCCTCGCCAGCCGGCAAAGGGAATAAACCTGCTGAGGGCGCCGCCGCATCTGCCTCCGGCGTAGTGACCAGGAATCAGGCCACTCAGTCGCAGGGCAAGAAGAAGCAAGGTTAGACCCTCTTCGTCTGTCTCTAAACAATCAGATTCAGCGTTCCGTTCCCCCGGTGGTACAGTGCTCATGTCGTGATCCTTTTCTCTACTAGTAATGTTTTGCGAGGTAGTAGCAACTATTTTTATTTTAAATTTCAAGTCCACTCGATTTATTTGCAACTATTGACATTTTTATCTATGCTATTGACAGCATATTGACACATTTTTTTTTTGGTTCATTTGCCTTGTCAGGCAGGCAAAGGTTTCTAGACCATACAGCCTTGCATATTGACACAGTATTATAGTTTTTTTTTTTAAGTGCCATTGTGCGGCTTTTGAAGTCGCGGTCCGTCTTGCGCTTACCTCTTTGCTGTGGATTTTATTCTATTGTTAGCGCTATAGTTTATTGCTTTCTTATTGTGTAAAGTGTGTGTGTGTGTGTGTGTGATGTTTATTTACAATGTAATAGTAGGTTTTCTGATTTCTTACAACAATCCATGCCTGGTGAGGGTTTGGGTCACCCCATTGGTTTATATTAGTCTTTTTTTTTTCTTTTGATTCCTTAATCATTATATATTTTCAGCTAGGTATATTCCTATACCTAGTTATATATTTATATTATATTATAGTATATTATTTTATCTACATAATATGAATCTCAATAACGATAGCTTCTTGTCGTGTGCGTCTAGCGATGAATTTGTAAGTGCAGAAAGTGACATTTCCAGTGTGGAAGAACCACTTTCTGTCAAACTCAGAACTGTCTTTGGTGAGTCTGGGAAGAATCTGAACATTGTGCACATCAATGCTCAGAGCATTCACACGACCTACACCGATCTTATCGAGGCTTTTAGTGACCAACATGTGGACGCTATCCTTGTTTCCGAGTCATTCCTGAAGCCTTCACTCTCCTCATCTATGTACTCTCTTCCAGGCTTCAGGCTCTACAGGAGTGACAGAGTCGGGAAAGCGGATGGAGGTGTTGCTGTTTACCTGCGTGCGGATATTCCGTGCAAGGTGATCAGCGCATCCCCTAGCCAGTACTCCGAGTCTGCCGAATATCTCTTCCTCGAAATTCTTCTTTATCACAATAAGGTGCTTCTTGGTGTTGTTTATAGCCCCTCTCTCCGTGTTGATTATTTCGACACCTTTGAATCTATTCTTAATGATTTGACCCCACTTTACGATGACACTCTCATTCTTGGGGATTTCAACACTTGTCTCCTCAAAAATGATTCTCGTTCAGCCAAGCTTAGGTCAATAGTAGATTCATACAATCTGCACATTTTGCCGCTTGCGGCCACCCATTCCCAGCCACATTGCTCGCCCTCTCTTCTTGACATCATAATCATTTCCAACCTGGATAAGGTGGCCACTCATGGTCAACTTAACTCACCTTTTTCTTTTCACGACCTCATTTACGTCTCATATAAAATTAGGTCCCCTAAGTGCAGAACCAAATTTATTGAAACTCGCAGCTTCAAAGCCATCAACCTGGATTCCCTCAAGTCTGATGTTTCACTGGTCGATTGGTCCCCTGTCATCTTGAGCGAGAGCGTTGATGACAAAATTCACAGCTTCAATACAATTGTCCTGGGACTTTACGACAAACATGCTCCGATTAAAAAAGTTAGAGTGAAGCACCTGCCTGCTCCCTGGCTAAACGATGATATCAAGCGACTTATGACCAAGAGAGATCGGGCTAAGTGTAGGTACAAAAAGGATCCGACAGATGACAATTTTCTCACCTACAAATCGCTTCGAAATCGTTGCAATCGTCTCTGTCGCGACGCCAAACGCCGCCACATCTTTGAGTGTATCGAAAGGTACACTCCTGCTCAGGTGTGGAAATTTCTCAGGACACTTGGTATTGGCAAGTCCCAGGCCCAGGACACGCATTCAGGTAATGTCGATCTCAACGCTCTTAATCAATTTCTCTCCGCACCGCCCGTTGTGATGGACTCTACTGTCAAGCAAACCACTCTTCGGAGCCTGCGCTCTAGGTCACTTCCCAAAACCACTCCCTTCAACATGAGATATGTCGGAGTTGACACAGTTAAAAGGGCATTGTTGGCGATTAGCTCCAAAGCAGTCGGACATGACAACATCTGCCTAAAAATGATCTTCACTATCCTAGATGACCTGCTTCCGCCCATAACGCACATTTTAAATTTTTCCCTTTCAAACTGCTCCTTCCCTACTGCTTGGAAACATGCACTAGTTATCCCTCTCCCTAAATCATCCAATCCCACCTGCTTCAAAGAATATCGCCCGATTTCCATCTTGCCGATCCTATCAAAAGTCCTCGAATCCATTGTCCATACCCAGCTCTCCCAATATCTATCCTCTAACAACCTATTAAATCCTTTTCAATCAGGCTTCAGACCGGGTCACAGCACAGTTACGGCTCTACTTAAAGTGACGGATGATATTCAGGTTGCCATGGATCAGAAGCAGCTTTCGGTGCTTACCCTGCTCGACTTCAGCAGTGCCTTTAACTGTGTTGATATACATTCTCGTTGAACTTCTCAAATCTCTTAATCTCTCTTCCCATTCTGTCAGCTGGTTCGACTCATACCTTCGTGACCGTAAACAGCGTATCAAATCGGAGACGACTTGCACGGATTGATGTGACCTCACCTCCGGTGTCCCCCAAGGTAACATTCTCTCTCCTCTTCTATTTTCTATATTTATTAACTCCATCTCCGATGCCCTCTCATCTTCTTATCATCTTTACGCGGATGACTTCCAAATCTATCGCCACTTCTCTCCCGATAATGTAAACTCCGCTGTGGAGGCGTTAAACGCTGACTTAGAGGGTATTAGAGGATGGGCCTCGTCATTTGGGCTACTGGTTAACCCAAACAAGTCCCAGGCCATGATTATAGGTACCAGACACTCACTATGTTTGTTGAAGCAACAGTCTGTCCCTCCTGTATCTTATAACGGTACCGTAATCATGTATAGCGACACAGCGAAAAACCTGGGTGTTGTTTTCGATAACCAGTTAACCTGGTCAACGCATATCAGCGAGGTCAGCAGGCGAGTTTACGCTACCTTTCACTCTCTCAGGAGACTTCAGAACTTTCTTCCTCGTCAGACCAAAATTATTCTCGCCCAGTCTCTTTTACTTCCCCTCATTGACTATGCTGATGTTTACTGGGTAAGCGCAAATGAAGAGCATCTGAACAAACTCGAACGACTTCAAAACCTCGGGATTCGGTTCATCTTCGGACTGCGAAAATATGATCACGTTTCTCAACATCGCAGGGAGTTGAATTGGCTTCCGATTCGTCTTCGACGGGACTCTCATATCCTATGCCTGCTCTACAATATTTTGTGGAACCCTCGGTACCCTAACTTCCTGCGTGATCGCTTCGAATTTCTTTCTTCATGCAGGCCTCGGAGAACTCACATGGCTACTATGCTTAAAGCCCCACAACGCTCCACTGCAACCTACGAGCACGGGTTTAAAATCCGCGCTATACGGCTGTGGAATGGAAAACCAGCAAATCATTGAAGGGTATGGGCCCTACCTTATTTAATAAACTACCAGTGGAGATAAAATCCATCAACATGCTAAACATCTTTGTAACAAAGGTTAAAAAGTACCTCCTAAGCAAAGCATACTACTCAGTGTCAGAATTTATTGACGAATAAGTTAACCACTGACTTAATTAACTTATGATTGTAATAAAATTAAGACCTATTTTATTTTTTATTTATTTTTTTATTCTGACATGTAATTTTATTAATTTTTACCTGTAGTGGTATTATTCTTATTATTATGCGATTTTTACATTATTATTCTTTTTGACATAACTTTTATTATTGACTTTTATTAGTGAGTGTATTACTATTGTATTATTGTACTATCCTGACATGTTATTCATAATCATTATGCCTGCTAATTTAATTTATTTTCGTTTATTGTATACTGTTGACATGTAATATCTTATTATCAATAAAATATGAATATGAATATGAATGAACTTCCCTGCACCATCAGGGACATTCCATCACTGAATATCTTTAAGAACCGACTAAAGAAGCACTATCTTTCACTTTCTATTTAGCTATATAATGTATTAGTATTAGTATATTTGTTGGATATTTATTGATATGCTGTATTTATGTAACTGTGTATGTAGTGTATATTTCTTAGCAATAGGGTTTTATGTATGTGTAATATGTATTATATTATAATATAGTCTTAATTGTACGCGCAATTCTTTCCCTTACCTATCATCTCCGTCTCCTATCCAACATGGTTTGCTGGAAGAAATATCTTTTTAGAGATAAGCTCGCCTTTGTACATTTTTTTTCTATCATAAGTTATCTGTATGTCTGTTTTGTTTAGTACAATAAAGAAATTACGAAATTACGAAGGTATAATTAAATTTCGGATGCAAATGTTGAGAATGCGAATGTTTAAAATACAGTTTTTAAGCTCTTGAATACCACCGGCGTTAGATAAAACCACTTTTCCGTTATAAAACCCATAGGTTTTAAATTTTATTACCATGGCATAAGGTTCAAAATCGCGACCCGTCCCAACTACCCTCGATTATTGTGAGGTTAAAAAATTTGGATCGAATAAAATTATATTTATTATTACTAACTAAAAAAATAGGATTAGCTTTAGATATTGTTCGCACGATTTTTACTATAGTGTGAATGCCAAGGAGTTATTTGGAGCACCCACATACCCCTAGTATAGTTTTTTTTGTGAAAATGTGATATGAATCAAGTATGTAACCCGTAGAGTGTTGGCGGAGAGCTTCCTATGCGGTGTTGTGGTATTTTAGCATTTTTTTATTGCCGGAGACTCGGTTTTATTTAATTAATATTTAAATTAAAATTCAAAGACTTAAGAGAACTCTTAACGTGCCATTTATTAAAAAAAAAAAACACTATGAAGACTGAGTACAAGAAGCATTTTATTGGTTTTATTGGTATTTGGTTATTGTAGCTAAATTTCAATTGGGTAATAGGTTAGGTTAGAACTTAGAAGAAGCAAAACCAGAGTGTAGCGAAGCGGTACGGAGCGAAGCGTATGTAAATAAAAACAACATTTAATGATATGACTCTACGAGTTGCTTCATGTCACTTTCATAGCGAAAAATTTGTATATAACCTTAAATAATATAAAAAAATATATACTCAAAAAATATATATTTCTTCGCAAAAAAAACTATACTAGCGGGACAGGGGAGCTCCCCACTACTCCCCAAACCATCTCCACTCCCCAAATTAAGGTGAACGATATCTATAGTTTACGCACATAAATGTTAGATACATTTATACAAAATAAATGTATCTAACAATCAAAGTATTGCACATGTATGAAACAATCAAAGTTCAAAATAAGATTATCACATTTTAAACAAATCAGGTATTTAGCACGCTCACTATGGCGGATACAAGACCTTTGCGAATGCGAATATGTGTACATTCACATTTGCAAAACAATTGCTTCGATAATGCGAACGTACGAAACGTACAAAACAACTCCACGCCAAGCAATACGGTTTCACTAGGGGTAAATCGACTACGAATGCAGGTATTACCCTTATATCTCATATTTATTCTACATGGGAAGCCGCACAGGATGCTATCGGTGTTTTTTGCGATCTGTCGAAGGCATTTGATAGTGTTTATTTATTTATTTATTTATATAAAGATACATGAGCAGGGTTACACACTTAATATTACATTATTATAGTTAAGGTACAGTTTAGAGATATATCTGGTGTGCACCCAAATACATGTATACAGCATTTGCCTAGAAACAACACAGTTTATAATTAACCTAAACTATGGAATAATAAATGACATATTATACATCTTTATAACCGTTTTTAAACTTCTAAATCTTGATCTAAGTGTTGATCATGATACGCTACTAATGAAATTAAATCATTACGGAGTTAGAAATAAAGCGTTGGATCTATTAAGATCATACCTAAGCAATAGAATTCAACAGGCAGAAGTCAACGGTGTTAATCTGATGGATCGGGAGTGTAAAAATTGGCATTCCACAAGGTTCCATATTAGGCCGTTTCTTATTCCTGGTATATATTAACGATCTGCCTTTTTTGGTGGAGAAATTGACCAACATAGTGTTGTTTGCTGATGATACTTCACTGGTCTTCAAAATTTAAAGACAGAAAGAAGATTTTGATGATGTCAATAGAGTATTATCTTTAACCTTGAATTGGTTCACAGTTAATTATTTATTGTTAAATGCTGGTAAAACCAAATGTATCAAATTCTCACATCCAAATGTCAGGCCAGTTGGGACCAGTTTAGTGTTGGACAGCAGCACGTTAGAATAAGTAAATGACACGAAGTTTCTTAGAATAACCATTGATAGCAAATTGCAGTGGGGACCCCACATAGAAAAATTTGCTGGTAAATTAAGTTCTGCGGCTTACGCTGTTAGGAACATCAGACAAAACACGGATATGGCTACATCTAGGTAGTATATTTTAGTTACTTTCATAGTGTCATGTCCTATGGTATCTTGTTGAAGGGGAAAGCAGCGTATATTCAAACTATTTTTATTTTACAGAAAAAAGCTATTCGAGCAATTTATAATTTAAAACGCACAGACTCCTTAAGAGAGCTTTTTAAAGAAATTGACATACTAACTGTAGCTAGTCAATTTATTTTCGAAAACATAATTTATGTACGCAAGAACCTTACAACATTTGCTAAACTTAGCGATAGCTGTAATATTAACCTAAGAAATAATCACAGACTACTTGCGCCCCGGTTTAGAATCGCGAAGGTTAGCAATTCTTTCAAGGGTCAATGCATTCTCTACTACAACAAGATACCTCTGGAGATCTTGAAATTGCCATTTGAGCAATTTAAAAACCATCTTAAAGCGACTTTGTCGAAAAAGGGTTCAAGTTTACTTAAATGATGGGACTGTATGGGGTTAATCTGGCTGAACACAGACCTTGCTGTTAATATAGTTTTGTAATTATTTATTCCTACTTATTAATTATGATATTGTAAAATTTGTATAAGTTAAGCACAAGCAATCTTTAAAAGAGATCTAAAAATCAATCTGTGGGAGTTTCTACGCCCTTCTTCTCCCACAGTGGTCCAATGTAGAGAAGTGGCAAAAAATGACGATTGCTAAGTATATGTAAATATCTACAGTAATAAAGAATTTTGGAATTTTGAATTTAGTTTGCGGACGTGTGTGGACACCAATGGGTAAATACCAAACTAGTTTACGGCCACCCATAAATGCATTTTATTTGCAACCTATTTTGGCGTCAGATATTGGTGATCGCAATCTGGTATTAAAATTACAAAAATTTAATAGTTTCTTTGAATTTAGCGAAATATTTAAAGTTATTTGAAATAAAAGCCGATGACGAGAGATGGAATAAAACTGAATTGAGACCAAGTAGCTAGTCAGAACACAAATTTGGATGGCATACGCGGTCCTGTTTGTTTGTTTGTCTTTGGCTTTTGCCGACTCTTCCCAAAGAATACCGACGCTCACTCAAAGGAGGCTGCGTTCTACCGCGGAAGTATTTAAGGACTTTACAATAACAGTTTTCTAGACTCATCAACGATATTGAATTATTGATATCACAGACATCTTTAGCTCATATTACGAGTATCAAAGCGGTGCAAAATTATAGTGTAGTTCTGTCTGACATAACAATTTTGTTCTGACTTCACTTGTCACATTAGAATATGATAAGCAGCGATTAGTATAAAGTTAACGTAGGCTACTTTCATTGTATGCAGGGTCACACGTCACAAATCAACCCTCCAAGTAATTTAAAATTACATTTCATTGGAGGGGATATTACCGTCGATTCTATTCACGTGTATCGATTTCAACACGTGTTAATGGAGTTAGTTTACTGCCTACAACTCCCGGAAATTATCTCGGAATATTATACGAATTTATACATCCCCCCCTACTGTGCTAACATACAGTATATTAATAAGGTTCAATTGGCATTTTTTAACCTAATTCACTAAAGTATACCTAGTTCACAATTCGTCGGATGTATGTTTTTTTATGTATGACCATCGATTTCTCCAAGACGGATAAATCGTAAATTTTTACTTTCTTCCGGTTGATCCGTCGTGAGTGTTGGCTGTCTTTTTACTATAATATTTGTTTAAAATCGTGTTTGGCTGTTAATACACACAAATTAAGCCTTTATAGTATTTAACTCGTAGTCTAAGCTGAAGAACTAGCCCCTACTCTTGGAGCCGACCACCGGGCTTGTTTGGTACAGACATGTATAGAGCTATAATTTGCTGCTGAGGTAAAGTGTGGTGTAATACTAGATAGCAAGCTAAATTGGAGCAACCATCTGAACAACAAGATAGATAAAGCAACAGTCACATTTTGGCAGTGCCGAAGAATGGTAGGTAAAACCTGGGGGCTAACCCCAAAAACCACCCTTTGGCTTTACTCAGCTGTCATCAGACCCATGATTAGCTACGGCGCGGCAGTCTGGAGGCCACGAACCAAACTATCCTCTCTCGAAGCAAAACTACAACGACTCCAGAGGCTGGCTTGCATGGCAGCAATGGGATGCAGGAGGACCACACCCACTGCGGCCTTGGAAGCCATACTGGATCTGCCGCCGCTACACCACTTCATCAGAAAGGAGGCGGCTGCAACCGCGGTGCGTCTTAAAAATCTTAACCTGAGGAGACATGCTAGTGTAGCCCACACAGAAACACTCGACGAGTACATAGGTAAGGAGCCGCTACTAGAAGAATTAATAAACATATGTATGTTTTGTAAGAATAGGGTTTAATTGAAATAGGTTTTTACTAAAGTTTTACTTTTTGTTTACAAAAATTATTTCAACTTAAATAATTTCATTTAAATACTACAGATAATATTCACCATATAAGTAGATACGGTATAATGATTATTTTTTAGCAAAAGGCTTGCTTGTTGGTCAAAAAGAATACAAAGTTTCTCATCTTAAACTTTTATTTAATTTTGTGCGAACGAGAACAAAGAGTAGACTTAATTAGGTGTTACAATGTTTTGTAGTCTTGAAGTGCAACTTATTACTCACAGCAATGACAAAGATAGGAGATTAAATAAAGTGTATGATGTACGAACCATCTGAAAAACAATGAGGATTTTACATTAGGAAACAATTTCTTTATGTTTTGTAACACTACTTTGAATTCCAGGAATTTCCATAATTTACTGAAGCGTTCAGAGTTACCGAGAGTGTCGAAGGAAGTGGACAATTCTGGTTTCTGTACCTTGAAGTTAAGGTTGCCAACATTGACATGTCACTCCTTGTTTCACTTAGAAAGGCAAGAGAGCTGACGCAAAGCTCTGTCCATACTATTGATAGATATCCAATGCTCATACATTAGCTCTATGTGTTCACTGAAGAAGCGAGAGGTGTAAACCAAAATTGACCTCTTGTTACAACTACAGGAACTTGGTTTTTGCTCGCTCCTCTTATGCGAGCATATTCATATGTCTATACCTATAGACATGTTGATTTTGAGGCTTTTGCTGGTCACAAATAAGGCTCGAAGTAAAATAATTCGTCGGGCATGCCTCCTATTGCCGATTCTTTAATGCACAGCAAGCGGCATATCGGACAAGTGTCAGTGCCAGACTGACAGCAAATAAAAAAACAGCCGGTCATTTCTTCGAATACCTCGAATACCAAATGGTTAGCCTCAGAGTACAATCGTCGATCAAACAACCGTCTTGTATCCAACCGGGGCATCAATAAAAACTCGAAAACAGCAGAGTGCTTCTAATTACATGGAATATATGCATTTAATTGGTCCCACACACCCGCAGTAGAGCTACTAGGTGTGTAGATTAGCCGGAACGGGATTTTTATAGGCACAAACATAAAAGTAACAGATTATTGACCGAGCAACCAAAGCGTCTCCGTTTCAGGATTAGGCAAAAATGCTTTCGTATGTCCTGATGTTTGTCCGGATGTTATCCTCTATAGGCCGCATTTCTCAACTGATTCTCGTGATTTTTAGTGAGCAGGTTCGATAGTTAAAAATACATTTATTTCACGATTCAGTTCTAAAAAATCAAAAAACCGCTACTGTCCAAACAGCTTGACGGATTTACAAACGAGGTGTCGCTGGATTTGTAGAGACCGTGAGAGTGACAGGCTTTATAATTTTAGTGAAAAGTGAATAGGTTGGATTTATGACCGCAAAATATAATTTACAAAGTTATTATTACGGCTACTTGCACCTGGTTACATATACGTAACCAGGTGCATTCATAAGTTTGTATGTGTTATTAAAAGATGTTGTCACTCGCGAGCTCTACAGCTCACAGAGCCACTAGTTTATGTCCTAATGTTTATGTATTACCTACAATACCTACATAGTATTGGGTGTTGTTGGAAGATCGGGCGCTGAATTTTAGTTAAGTAATAATCTAGAACGTACTTACATTAGCAAATTCGTCCAAGCAAATGACCTTAAATATAGTCCTTATAAGGGCGGGTTCTAAGGATCGCACCATCATGATGAGAAGTGTCTTTCGATGCTTCACCACAGGGTGGGTTTCCCAACCACAAGCGTACATAGCCTGGCGGACACTTTCACTCTGAAAATATTTAATAATAATTAAATAACTAGATAGACAGATAGATAAGAACTAAACATTCTTCACGAACACCCCTGTAATATTGGTTTATAATGTAAAGCAGAGCCATTCTTAGTAGTCACATTTGACATCTGGCAATAGTAGAGACAGAGCTATGCTATGAGTCTCCTTCTCCTTGTTTCGCTTAGAAAGGCAACTGACGCATGCTCTGTCCATAATATTGATAGATATCCAATGTGACTTTTAAGAATCGCTCGACGTTTTGACATGTTTTTTTTTAATCGATTTCTAAGTGAAACTTGGTAATGATATCCACAATAGCCTCTTAGAAATTTACCAACCCTTTCTGTACAGACATAAATGGCAAACCTTTTCCTTCAGCATATCACTGTAGTAGCACGGTATAAAAACATGCAAGAAGCAGCCAAGGAGACATATTAACTCTTCCGGATTCGGCTCTTTACCTTGGATTCTCTGAAATATGAATAATGTTACCTATGTTAAATAACCGAAAGGATAAATGATTAAGCAATTTCACGAGACCATTAGTCAGAATCAAAGTTTTCATATATATAGAGCGTAGAAGTTCCAGATTTTACAGAAAAATAAATACAGTACCTTAATCACTTGTATAGCAATTATAGGAATGGCAACTGATGTTAAAGCGATGTATAACTCGTATAGTATATTGTAGATAGCATTGACGTGATCTACAAATCTGGAAACAAACCAATAAAATAATAATTCAATTTAGTCATAACTTCTTCTTGTCACACATTATTGGTCGAATTTCTTATGCAGTGGCAAGTCGGACTCCACCTGATTGAACAAGTAGTCAATCATTCTCTATACTGACAATAATCAATTCTGTAAATGTAAATCTCAATAATACAAACCCATAAATATCTTGCAGCATGATGGCGATTTCTCTTAAACGCATTCCAATCTCTTTGGAATCAGAAGACTCCTTAAAAACTCGCAATAATTTCATTTCAACGATTTCAAGTTGGCAGCAACCATGTATCATAAATATAGGACCCAGGGCTTCGAAGCCAAGAAAAATGCTCATCAGAAAGACATCATACGTCAACGTGAATGTAGTTACCGCTATGAAAAGCATAAGTTCGCTTACACCTGACAGATACGACGGATATACCAAGTGAAATACTTGTACGAGATGAAAGTCGCCTTGGGAGCCGAAATATATCATCATGGCAACAGCTCTGATTGGGAAGGTTAATCCTGTTGCACCAGCCATTATGGTCCATAGTTTATTTATAAAATTGGATTTCTGAATACTTTTCTTGACAATCTCTTGCTCTGAAGGTATCAGATCATTCATCCTTTGGTAGTGAGCATTCATTTTATTAATGAGCTCCATAACATGTAACTTGTGTTGCAGCATAAGAAAGTATTTCGCAGTAGTCGCATTAGTGAGTAGAAACATGAAGCCAGTCATGCATAGCTCGTCGAAATTGCCATTTATGTAGTCCTGCAAAATAGTGTTGGCGAGCAAATACCAGATGACAATACTCTGCACAACAATGGCCACGAATAATGCGTACCACCGCCCATCTTTGCTTATGCCGGGATGTGTTCCATTTCTCCTCAGCCACTTTGATACGTGCTTAAACAGAATATCAAATTGCATACATTCTGGGTCCGACATGATGCAGTATCTACGCAACAAAAGGTTTAAATATAATGTCCTGAAACCCCAATTAAGTCTATTTTATGACTTTGTTAGAAGCGTTTGTATCTTAACGTACGTCTGGACACGTGCAGCCACGACTGTATTTTGAATCTTTCTCATAAGGTTAAGGTAGTTTTATAATGGTAATTTTGTCGTTCTTCTCTTGTCACTCATAAAAACTAAGTGTGTAACATTTTTCAGGTGTTGGAGCATTTTATGGGAAATATGCCGTGAGGGTGACAAAATAATAATAGATTTCATGGCGACATAGCATTTAGTATGGCGAATGCGCTTCAAATACTCGCCACTACAATATTATATCAGTGTAGCCACGTTAAAGGGGGAGACATTTTTGAGAACAACTTATCTCAAGAAACCGTCGCCGTCATTAGATGAAAATGTATTCCTCCCATATCTCAATTTTAATTTCAATCGTTATTTTTTGGAGACGTTGTTGGGCTGACGAGCGGCCGAACGAATAGATGCTCTATTAGCCCGTCTAATATCATCGTTCGTTTACAGCATCTCTCCACCAGCAAGCATGATTTCATTAGCTTCGAAAACTCTCCCAAAGTGTGTCACGGCAACACTTGTGAACTGCATTACGCCGGAAGCTACAATTAGCATTTGTAGGTGGGTCCGACAACACTGGGAGGGTATTCATGATTGCGATGAACCGCCTGTTCAATTTAAAATAGAGTTTTATGAGCTGGAGCGAGGTGGAAATTGCGCCGCGTGACAGGGTGTTGTGGAGAAATATCATGAAGGGACGGTCCTTCGATATATCCGGATTAACAAAGGATTACAACAACAACATTTCCATTTGGCCAGAAGACGAACGATGGTTGGAGGAGGTACATATTATGGGAATAAAAGACCATGCATCTCTCGGATATAAAAACTCATAGTTCGATGAGGCCAAGACTCAAAGTCATGCTGCCGCTTTATCCCGTTAGGAAGACAAGACAACTAGTTCAATAAGGAAAACCCGGCTACTCCAACCATCGCGGCTCTGAAGAGTATGAAACCTATAGCCACCGGAAGTCAATACGCTTCTAATGAACAAATGCAAGCAAATCAGTTTTCACAAATTATATAAGCCCTTTAATTTCATACCCAAAACGGCCCTGTTCAAAAACTTTTTTTAAACCCAGTGCTTTATTCCCTCTATACTGCGATTTTTAATTTGAGGCCAGAAATGTCAACAAACAACTGTCATTTTCTAGAACAAACCCGTTGACTTTGACATTCATATAATAATTTTTGTATTGAAAAATGACAGTTGTTTCTTTACATTTCCGGCCTCAAATTAAAAATCCTAGTATAGATAGAATCATATTGCATTAAGTGTGACGTTACATAGCCTATAACCAGCGGACGATCAATACGCTCCTCACGATATCACATTTGTCATTCTGATTAGTAGTTTAGATGTACTGGTGGGACAAACAAACATAAATACATACGTACAGGTCATGCACGTACCCACCCTTTGGCTTCGCTGTAGTCGGGTAATTAAAGCACATGATGAGCAGGAGCTGCTTTGCATTAGACCACCCCCTTTGCATTAGACCACCCCCTTTGCATTAGACCACCCCCTTTGCATTAGACCACCCCCTTTGCATTAGACCATCCCCTTTGCCATAGAGTAGTGAATTTGTCACTCGGCGCAGCAGAGGCGCATCAGGGCGCGTTCGTGCGGAATGCGCCTGAAATAACGGGGATCTTAACGAGCTCTCTGCGCGACTGAACGTGACGTGACTGCGGGATGCTCCACTCTAATACACTTTTCACGCCACTGCTCGGAAATATAGCCAATGATGGATTGAAATGAGAGTAGAAAGTAGTTCTTAGTAGTACAATTCAAATACAATCAAACAATGTAGATTTGCAAAGTAAAATGTAGTGTTTAGCGGCCTTTTTTACTTTCTACTCTGCTATTGGTCGATTATTTTCGTTCGGCATCACACTCCATACCGGCCGAAATGAGACAAAATACTAATATAAATGTTCCAGGAAAAAACATTTCCTTGTCATTCCACAACTGCCCTAATGCGAATATCAATATTACTTTTAATTAAACTGTTTATTATACTGTGTACTCAACCTGTTTTATTTTCTTACATTAGGCGTGAAAAGCTCATAGTAAATGCCTCGGTAGAAAGTGCAATAGATGGACTCGCATCTTCGCGGGCCTCACCTGCGGCTCGGCCCGCGAACTAACTCGTCCATATATTGCTTACTTTCTATACCTGGGCAACAATGTACTAACCTCCTTATTCATAAAACTTAACAAACCTATGATAGCTAAAATGTGCTTTGTCCTTTTCTCACAAACACAATTTTCAAAGTGCCAGACAAAGACAAACGAATTATGACGTCATTATAGTTAAAATAGGTTTACTTATTAGACTTTTATGAATAAGGCGGTTATACTATAACTCTCTTTTTAAAACTAAACTAAACAGCGAGCGAACATAACTTCAAGATGGAAGGTTTCATCGGGTTAAAATTAACTGGATAGTGATAACAAAGAACAGGCGGAACCGCCGGTATCAAATAGTTGCTAAAAAGTGTTAACATTACACTTAAATTACGCTTTGTTTAGGAATAACAACGCCAATTTTTTGTGATGTCACATTTTGTTCTTTACTTGTGCTAAAAGACTTTTTTTTACGAAGTGATCCTTTAAGGGTTCCTCTTTTGTTTTGATGTACGGAACCCCAAAAAATTTTGATTTTCAGGCCGAAACATTGCGGTACGACTAGATTTCAGGCGGTGTTCAGATTGCAGTAGCCAGTTACGCTGTGTCCGAAAAGCGAATTTAAGCAGGAAACGGAATAGGTACATTGTCTGCGGCTTTCCGCGACTAATTATTATTACACATATGCCGGCAGGGAATTCAAATTAAGGCCGAAATGTTACCTGTGCTTGATGACATTGTGCTTGGAGCAGTTCAAGGGTTCATGGTGTTGGCGTTTTCCGCTCTCCGTTTCATCGAAGCCTGAAGCGAGCGAAGGGCTCCATTTCGACAAGATAAGAGTCCCATTTTGCTTTCGTCTGTCTCTATGTCTCTGTGTCTGTCAGTTCTGGTCTAGGGGTCACAGTTTTCAAGCGATCCTCACAAAACTTGGCACACGTGTTCCTAGAGTTAAAAGTGTTTTTTTGTCGAGAGGTTTTCTCGATTTTCCCCTTGGGGGGGAGTTATGACGTCATTAATTTTTTAATGTTTTTTTTATTTTTTTTTCTGAAACCTGTAGTGTGGGGTATCAAATTAAAGGGCTTCAAGAGACGGTTCTAAAAATATGCTACACCATTACCTTTCAGCCGCCTGTTTTCTAAAAATCCAAGAAATATTTTGAAAACAATGCAGTTTACAAAGTTATTGGTGCGGCTACTTTCGTACTCCAGTACATAAACGGGTACCTAAATAGGTATTTGGCATATCCTTCCCTTACATTTTTTATATTTTGGATTATAAATTAGTTCACAGTCCCCCCTGTTAGCGAGGTCTAAAAGCTACTCTACTCTATTTACCGAAACAAAAGCTACTCTACTCTATTTACCGAAACAAGTTAATGGGAAGGAAATGCACTGGCGTCTGATTGGTAGAACCACGATGCTAAGACCGTGTTCACAGTGCTAGATTTTTTTTGTATGTTCGTGTGACTCTTGACGTTGCTTTATTGCCTTGTGTTAGTGCAATTGATAACTTTTTCATATGACCCGGCTTGTTAATTGAACTTTGTGATAGAGTGCATACCTGCATACCTGACGTGTTCGTTAATTAGGGTTCCATTGATTCAAATTCAAATTCAGAGTTTATTTCCATAAGAAACACATAGGTAACATTTGAAGAATGTCAAATCTTAAACTAACACATGTATAAGGTACAGGGAAATATAGAACTCAATTTGAATTCCGTCACCTCAATGTTTTAGATGCTGGAGGCAAAGAGGCGACTAGAAACCTCCAGCTTTATACGTTATTTTTTACAGAATTGGAGCAAACACCTTCCCAAGCTTTCTTGTCTTCTACATAATCTGATATTTTGTAGTAACCTTTTTTATATAAGTGATTTTTAACAACATTTTTAAATTTATTTACAGACAATTCTTGTAACTCATTCGGTATTTTGTTGTAAAAGCGAATACATTGCCCTTTAAAAGATACGTTAACCTTATGGAGCCTAGTAGTAGGTAAAGCTAGTTTATTCCTATTTCTAGTGTTGACCTTGTGCCTGTCTCTATTCTTAGGAAATTTATCAATATTTTTGTGGACGTACATTAGGTTTTCATAAATATACTGACACGGCACTGTCATAATGTTAATTTCCTTAAATTTACAACGCAGTGACTCTTTGGGACCCACATTGTAGATTGCACGAACAGCCCTCTTTTGCAGCACAAATATTATGTTAATGTCTGCAGCGTTCCCCCACAGCAGTATGCCGTAAGACATAATGCTATGGAAGTAGCTGAAGTAAACTAGTCTAGCTGTTTCCACGTCCGTAAAAAGACGGATTTTTTTAACTGCATAAACTGCGGAACTGAGTTTTTTTGATAGCTTATCTATGTGTGGGCCCCACGGAAGCTTATTATCTAAGGTGATTCCTAGGAATACCGTGCTATCTACAATTTCTAAATTTTCACCTTTAACATTTACATTAACCGAGACTTGTTTAACATTGGGGAGTATAAACCGAGATATAGAGAAACAAGGAATCCTTATAGTTTCGTCAAGTCTGTCTGTCCGTCCGTCTGTATGTCACAGCAACTTAATGCAGAAACTATTAGGACTACACAGTTGAAACTTAGTGTGTAGATGAATTTTGTGAACCGCATTACGATTTGTGGAAAATTGAAAAATTTTAATAATTACATTGAACTGAAACCAAAAAATTTTTTTCTCATCAAACCTATATAATAATAATAATAATAATACCTTGGACACTATTTACACACATTGATCTAGCCCCAAACTAGAATTCCCTGTATCTTGGGTACTAGACAACGATATACATACTTATATAGATAAATATTATACTTAGATAGATAAACAACCATGAATAGGGTACAAAGTCAGTTCTCATCAAACAAATATTTGCCCCCACCGGGACTCGAACCCGGGACCCGTGGCTTTGAATGTGTGGGGTGTTTAAAAATAGGTCTTTGAAAATGACGTTGAGATTCTTAAAACCATTTTTCCTAAAAGTAAATCGTTAAAGAAACAGACCCATTCCAAAGTAGAAGAATTCGTGTATCTATATAAAAATCTATAAAAAATATATGCTGTGTATTTAAATACACACTTTCAACGAAAATTAGTTTGAACAAATAAAATAAGCAGTTTTTAAGATATAAAATAATTTTTAAAAACCGCAAAGATAACTTAGTAATTCATACAAACACTATGAAAAACAAAGTTACAACACAAACATCCAGTCACATAATTACTTGCTACAACGGAACCCTTCATGAGCGAGTCCGGTTCGCACTTGGCTACTTTTTTTAACGCATTAGTCAAGTATTCGTTGAAATGGTTGAGGGAATAAGCGGAAATTCTGTGAAAAGAAGACGCAAACGAGCCTTAATTAAGTAGAACTAAGATTAACTACCTGACTAAAATTAAGTATCTATAATTATTGTGTGTACTTAAATTTACTAAATTATCTGCCTACCTATATGTAGCGTGCATGTGCTTGTATTAGGAATTCTTCTGTTGATTGGAAAAAAGCTGCTAAATAAAGGTTAATATGATATCGGGTATTTTTTGTTTGTACAATAGGTATATACAAGTATTTTAATTTTAGTAATGCACCGCTTCCAATTCTGGATATTTTAAATCTATTATGAGTATACTTTTTTCAGTCTTCTGGTTAAAATATCCTAACAGCAACTCAATTAGGGAAGTTCTCTCGTGGTCCCGCAAAATCCCTTTTAACCATTTACCTACCCCAGTTCAGTTTACCAAGGTTTTCCTCAACTAGCTACGATGGACAGTCTGACAGAAAACAATACATCACTGTTACGAAGGAAAACGAAACAAGCTAGAAATGTGTAGCTTACAACATGCAGGGTGTATAGGTACTAGGTAGTATGTAAGTGTAGACTATGCAGATCTCCGGTTTATTTTTTACCTTCAAGTACACGACTCAATATCGCAGTACCAACGGCATCAACATCATCACCAGTATAAGGACAGAATCGCTGCGTCACAAACAGATCCATATTATTATTCTAAGGCTAATATTTAATCGCACATCAAAAATACTGATTTGCACAGCAAAAAAGGATCAGCAAAACACTTTTCATGTTCTAAATATATGTAGTTATGCTGACATTCGTTACTTAATTCTGCAATAATTGGTTTTAGTTCAAGGTTTAACGTCTGTTATACATTAAGGTTGTATGTAAGTATAGACAGGGAAAGGGTTTGGTGAAGGGCGCGGGCGGAAATACAGTCGACAGACCGGCTTTACACTACATGCCAGAATCCCTTTTTACTTCCAATACGTAAGGGTTTGCAAAATACAGTTAATGGTTTTCTTTAAACATTATACATAAACATTTACATACAGGCACATACATTGCTTCTGGCCCCACACTAGGGTACCCTGTATCGTGGAAATCATAAAACAGGGACGTCACACAGATATAAACATCCAATCCTAGGTTTTTTTTCTGTATCCCCACCCCAGCCGGGTATCGAACGGGGGACTTCTCGCATGGTAAGCCGAGCTAACCGCAGCGCCACACAGGTCATCTTTGAACTCAAGCGCTGTGCCCAAACCTCTTCTTCTACTCAAAATAGCTTTGAATATTGTTCTCGGTTTCCCGATAGTTTCAATATAAAGCTGCTGTCGACAGTACCATAACAGCTGGAGGCCTAACGATGAGTCAGCAGTTCAGCACGTCAGGAGACCGGTGTCATCCATCACAGCCCGCGCGGGCTTGCCGCCAGCCAGGCATATTGTTTGATGGAGTTTAGGACAAATCACCTATTATGGGTTTTTTTAGGCTTAGTAAAACTCGCACTCGTATTGATGTGCATAGATCTCCTAGACAGGAATGTGCGCAAGACAAGATTTGATCGCATATATTTATAAAGCTACCTCAGACTGGCATTAATTTACTATTTAATTGAAGGATTTATAATCTTGGTTTAATAACGCGTGCTTGTAAGGAATCTTGGTTTTGCAACGCGTGCTTGTAAGGAATTCACTGACATCGCCTGTGTAAAGACTATTTATTTCGCCTACGTTCGAGTGTACTTGAATACTGTAGCCCTGTTTGGAATCCACAATACATAACCCACGTAAAAGAGATCGAGTATAAGCAACAGAAGTTCCTCAAGTTTCTTAACTACCGCACACATACGCCAATCTCGGACTACGCAGATTCCTGTAAACAATACAATCTACTTACACTAACAGAGCACCGTGTTGTGGCAGATATGTCGCTCCTGCATGACGTATGCTCTGGTGCTCTGGACTGCCCCCGTTTAGTAACTGAAATGCTAAAACTGTCTGTGCCGTCGACACGGACCAGACATACTAAGCTATTTTCTATTCCCTTCTTGCGCACTAATTATGCATCAAACTGTACGTGTATCAGGCTACCTTATATGTACAACAAATGGTTCTCTGGCTTATACCCATTCTGTAATAGTAAACCTACTTTCAAGCGGATGGATACTTTGAATTTAATAGAAGGAAATATAGAAGATAAAAGTCAGAGTTGATCGGATCTGTAAAAACTTACTTATTAATTTTTAAATTACAGCAAAAAGTAGCACCATTTCGACCTTACCTTATTGCATCGCCACTTGATTTCCAGTATCTCATTGAGTTCGTCGCATATTAGTTTTTGGTCTCAGCTTCCCCTCCTCCTCCTCTCCCTCCCCCACGCACACACACGCAAACACAAACACACAAAATGTATTTATTCAATTATATATTTACAACTATACAACACTAAATTACAAACACACATCCTACACACACATGACATAGGTAAGGCACTCATGCTGTTTTTTTGATTATTTATCTTTATCTTTTTCTTCTTTTTGATTTCCTATGTTGTTTATGTAATGAAATCCCTAATTGGCCTCATTTAAAGATCACTTTTTAAGATTATATGTAAGCACGGCTGTGGATTTTTGTTGATGTAATAAAATAAAATAAATTTAAAGCTTAAGAGATTATTCTAAGCTTAAGGGATTGTAATTCTCATTCATTCCGAAACTCCATTCCAACCTAACATGAGCGATGAACAGCAGCCAGTTTCGCAAAGTTAACAACCAAATACATTGCGTAATTCCGTTGGGTTTGATTCCAAAAAAAGCTGGCACGGGCTCGAATATCTGGCATATTTAAAAATTCCGGACCACGAAAAGCTGATCCGTTTACTTTTACGCACGGAATTTATAAAAGCCCGAAATGGGTGTTAAACTTTACAGAACTTCAAACATTAACCCTGGCGATGCGTGGCCTGAACCTTAATGAAAACATTTTAGCACCAGCCACTAAACCCGCCGCAAATGGTCCATATTCATTACGTGTTTAGATAAATCTAACAAAATGTCACGTAAATTTATAAGAGAGCAAGATAAACGAATAAGAAATAATAATTCGTGGGATCTGTACTAATCTTAAGTTCCACCATATTGGAAGTGGAATGTTTGTCATGTATACGACACAGTGTCGATCTTGAAACAATCTTATCCTTATAAAACGACCAAATTTTTGTAAAACGGTCTGAATAAATCAGACATCGTGGTCGGGTATTAAGATAAATATAACGAATTCCGTGAAGGTTGTCACCCTTGCTGTACATAGTGAAACTGGAATGGAATACATATTACTGAATAAAACAAGACTCGTTTTGAAACTGGCCAAGAAGGGGCAGGAGTTTCGTCAAAGTTTTCTGATGTGATGACTTAATAATGTTACACTCTCTTGTCACAACAGAACTACAGGAAGACAGTTTTGAAACATAACATTTACATACAGGCACAAATGTTGCTTCTGGCCTTACACTAGGATACCTTGTGTGAACCAAAAACAGCGACGTTACAAACATGTAAACAACCAAGACCTGGGGGCCTTTTCTGGCAAAATATCACCACTAATAAAATGGCGGTTAACCACCGATTCCCATACAGATTAACTCGATGTACGGAGATTTTATAATCGCCATTTGAATAATTTGAAAACTATGTAAAAACTACCTGAAGAATGTTTTGAAACTTGACAACATAACATTTACATACAGCCATATACATTGCTTCTGGACCCACATTAGGATACCGTGTGTCGTGGGAACCAGAAACAGCGACGTCACAAAGATGTAAACAACCAAGACCTGGGGGCTTTTTCTGGCACAATGTTACCACTCAATAAAATGGCGGTTAACGAGTGATTCCCATACAAAATCACTCGATATATGGAGATATTGTAATTGCCATTTGAGTCATTTAAAAACTGTGTAAAAGCGACTTTGTCTAAAAAGATTACTTAAATGACGGGACTGTATGGGGTTACTCGACCTCAAAACAGAACTCGCTGTAAATATGTTTTTAATTATTTTGTTATTTAATATTGTCATAATTATATTAGTTAAACACAACCTATTTTTAATAAATAAACCCAGATTTTTTTCAAAACTGCAACAAAAATTGACTGCACCTCAGAATTTACCCTCAAAACAAAATAAATTTTGCAAAGTTTTACTACTTATGTAAAACCGTTACACAAAGTTATTATCTGATATCTGAATGTAAACCTAATGCAATTATTTTATTAAGTACAAAAACTTAAACCCAACTTTTCTTGAACCAAGCACCTATTATTCCTTGGGGCCCATAAGTTTTAATAATGATAACACCATTTAATCAATCATTATTATCTAATCAATCAATCAAAAAATCACCTTAATAAAACAAAACATAATAACAGCAAAGAACGATAAATCAGATTTTGAAACATAATTTCTTGAAATTGCAATATTTAAAAATAATATTATATATATATTTAAATATTTAAGAATACATCGGGCAGTATTTAGTCGCACATCAAATATGTCCTACTTATTTGCACAGCAAAAATGTTCAAAATATGTTTCTTTTGCTCTTACATGTCCAACCTAACACGAAGGATAAAGGGGAGTTCGTTTCGTCATCCCCATTACCCTTCACCTAAGCTACCGCACCACTTCTCCCTGATATTTGCTGTGCAAATCAGTATCAAAAGTTTGGGGCTTTTATATACCTCATAAAAGCCTCAAACTTATCATTGTATGATTAAGACAGTTTGTGCTTTAGCAGGGCGTCTGCGTTTTTACTTTATGCTAATAATAATGTTTTATCTACACACGTATAATAAACCCTCTTTACTGCGTTCAAAAACCGCACGTTAGTGCATTATGTTAAACTACTTGGTAAAAACTCGTTTCGTATCTGGAAAACTACACATAATGGTCATTATGTGTAGTTTTTCTACATATAATGACATTCAAATTTTGAATGCCGACGCCCACCCGCGTGCCGTCCCTAGTTTGTCTGTGAAGTTGGTACTGACATTCAAATTTCGAACGCCGACGCCCGTCTGCGTGAAGTTGGTACTAAAGAACAAGCTAAACAATTGCAGAACCACAATGCCGGTCAAACATGCGGTTCCTGAACACATCAAAGAGAGCTTATGATATGTGTGTAGATAAACTAGTGTATGTAACTGTACATAATTAGGCATTATGCAGCAGTCACATAAACTACTATTATATATAATTTTCATTAAAACGGATAAGTAAAAAGAGTTAGCTTTTTAGGTATAACAATGATAAAATTATTAAATATAATTTGGTCAAAACATAGACAGGGGGCTAGACCATCGCCGCGGATTTGGAGTAATGAAGGTTTCCTCACGATGTTTTCCATCACCGTTAGAACGTCCGTATAATATACTTAAAGTAAATTAATTATCTCATTGGTACATGGTCAGGAATCGAACCTGCATCTTCTGTGTGAGAAATGAGCGTGATACCCATAGACCACGGAGCTCTAATTATTTATAATATAAAAGACAAACGACTCGAATTTTAGAAATTCCGTTATATGGATAGTTAGTATAATTTTGAGTGCAAGTCAGTATTTTCAGCCATTCGGCTGTGGAATGCACTCCCCTTCACCATCAGGGGCAGTCCTACCCTGCTTATATTTAAAAGTCGTGTGAAAAAGCAGGACTTCTCTCTTTAGAATTATCGGTAGTATTTAATATTATTATTATTAAGAGCTCAACGTGTCCCACTTCTAGGCATAGGCCTCTCTCCCCTTTTTCCACTCTTTGCGGTCCTGAGCGGTTGCCCACCAGTTCCAGCCAACCATATATACCAGAGACCCAACTCTTCACTACATCTTTTTCTGGGTCGGCCACGCTTTATCTTTGTGCTGGGGGCCCATTGCGTGGATTCAGGTGCATCCGAGCAACGTGGCCGGCCCAGTCCCACTTTAATTGGGCCGCCTTCATAGCTACATCTATTATTTTAGTCAACCGATAACGGAAGTTCTCCCTTCATAAGCTCCTTCATAGAACTAAAGCTCTTCCAGGCGTTGTCGACGCGTCTTTCGACTTCATCGTCCTGTCGATCCTGGAACGAGACTATTTTGCCTAGATAGATATATTCCTGGACATATGCAATTCTGACCTTATCCACATAGGTAGTATGCATGTCAATATTTATTAGAATATAATAGTAGTAGTAGTATATTATAAGTATTTAGTATACTATTATAGTTTTTATCTACACACGTATCATAAACCCTCTTTACTGCGTCCGAAAACCGCACGTTACGATCAGCATAATGTTAAACTACTTTGTAAAAAACTCATTTTTTATCTGAATATTGAATATTATGACCATAATGTGTATATTTTCTACATATTATGACATTCAAATTTCGAACGCCGACGCCAGCCTGCGTGCCGCCCCTCTTTGTCTGTGAAGTTGGTACTACAGAACAAGCTAAACAACTCAATGCCACAATGCCGGTCGAAAATGTGGTTCCTCAAAACATCAAAGAGAGCTTATGATATGTGTGTAGATAAACTAGTATATGTAATAAAACTCTCGAGTGATATTATTATGTAACTCGCCTTCGGCTCGTTTCATAAACCCACTCTTGAGTTTTGATGCCCTCCATTATGTATCAGTCACATAAACTACTATTATATTCAGTATACTTCGTTCCATGGCTCTTTGGGTCGTTTGTATCCTATTGTTAGTGTATTTATTGAACATCCATGTTTGTGATGCATAAGAGTGAGGCGGCAGTATATAAATAGAAGGACGAATGCAAAAATAAGAAGTACGACTAAAGTGATAAACGCACTGTACCATTGCAAAAAATTTAAGTGGAAATGGGTCGGCCATTTTGCACGGATGAACGAAGAAAGATGGACGAAAAGGATAACCTTATGGAAAATCCCACCAGGCAAGAGAAACAGAGGTAGACCAGTGGAGAGATGGCTCGACGAATTATTGAAAACAGCAGGAAATAACTGGACTGACGACGCAATAAATAGAGAAACGAGGAGAAAAATGGAGCAGGCCTTTACTCAGTAGTGAGGTCCTTAATATTATGCATGCTATCAATTAATGTATAATTCAATAATAATCAATCCATATTTATAAAATGAAATAACTTTTTATATCAAATATCTTAGTTAAATAGTTAAAATCGAAAATGTAAAAATGTATTTGTAATTTATTATTAAGGAATAAACAAGGCTTTATTGTTAGTATCTGACGATTTTGTAATCCCATTCATTTTGTTGATTAACTTAATTATTGTGCTTACCAATTAGCATAATTTTTACCATAATTGACTAAAAAAATATTCTCCGAACGAAAAATATTGGATATCTAAAGTTGACCGTAATCGTAATGCAATTGTAATGGAGCTGTAACTGTGTACCGGAATTGGGCCCCAGGCCATTTTCCTGTATAATAAATAGCCTGTTGACTTAAAACTAATTGAGAACATGACCAAATTTACGAATGATTTACAATTATACTATTTATACTAGCGTATTTCCTTTCTCTTCCGTAATCGGTATCATATTTATGTAAGTATATGTATGATATTTTGTAGTTTATATACCTAGTCGGTCCATAAGTTCTGTCACAAATATTTTGCCGCATAGTAAATAATACCAAGTTTTATTTTATTTAATACTATATATGGTTTGATAGCTCATTAAATACTGATAAATTAGAACGATTATTTTATTTAAATGCTTAAAGCCATATTACACAAATGCTAGTTTCTTCAGAGATTTTGCACTTTTTTACCCAATCAAAAATACGGACGTGATTCACTTTATCTTTTTTCCATGACTCTTAAAACCTTTCAAACTTACGTGAGATTTTAGTCAGAACCCTCCCTGAACCCGTTACCTTCATTTTGAAGCATAAGATAACTAAGTCTGGGTAAAAATAATTTTCATATTCACATTTTACGTAGTGTACTTGTTGCCCACAAGATCATTTTATACGTTTTTCTGAAAACGTAAAAAGTACGTAAAGTTCTCTTTGGGAGCAGTTGGAACTGAAAGCTAACAGAAAATCAAATGCTAGTTGTTAAGCATGGTCTAAAATCGAGGTTTCAGAATAAATAAAAAAAAACTTGTTGGTTATCTGGAACACTGTTTTTTTATCAAATTTGTGGTAAGTAGTATTTTTGTCAGTTGCGGCGTGTTTTGGGTTCGCGATTGTCTCAAGTTATAAGGTTTTTTGTCATATTGCGATAATCGTACAAAATGTATTGTATTGCAATTTGATTCGTATAAAATAAGCTTTTTAATCATGTATAATACGAATAAGAAAAAGTTTATTGCTGAGTTTTATCTATCAAAAACCTTGTGACAGAACTTAAGGACCGACTATGTATGTGCATGCTATCTAGTGTATTTTATATAGTTGAGATATTATTTTTTTATTAGGTATATTTTATTAATATTTTAAAAGTAATTTTCGTATGTATGTATACAGTTTTATTGCGCACTAGGACTGTCCTTTTTTAGGGTTCCGTACCCGAAGGGTTCCAAACGGGACCCTATTACTAAGACTCCGCTGTCCGTCCGTCCGTCTGTCACCAGGCTGTATCTCACGAACCGTGATAGTTAGACAGTTGAAATTTTCACAGATGATGTATTTATGTTGCCGCTATAACAACAAATACTAAAAAACAGGATAAAATAAATATTTAAGGGGGCTCCCATACAACAATTCTTTCAATACCACATACAAACTTATGGATGCACCTGGTTACGTACATGGAGTGTGAAAGTAACCGCACCAATAACTTTGTAAACAATATTTTGCTGTGTAAAATCCAAACTATTTACTCCACACCATCGCTTCCATTGAACGGTGGTACGGAACCCTTCGTGCGCGATTTCGACTCGCACTTGACCGGTTTTTTATAAACACTCCTGTCTTGCCTAGGTTTTCTGGAAGAAATCTCTTTTTAGAGATAAGCTCGCCTTTGCCTATAAAATTTATTGTAACTGTCTGTTTATCTATGTTTTCTGTGAAATAAAGAATATGAATATGAATAAATACTTTTTGAAGAAGTGCCTCTACACTCTTGAGGGTTTCATAAATAAATATGATCGGCATTAATTAGCTTATGTTATTAATGTTTTTGTGTTTTAGTTTGATTCAAATATGATTTAATAATCGTGAATGGATAAATGAAATTGAAATTGAAAATTGATCTCTTATTAGAGATAAGATCGCCTTTGTATTTTTACGTAACTCTTCTTTTTTAAATGTATTGTTTGCAATAATAGTAATTTATGTATTTATGTGACTGATACATAATGGAGGGCATTAAAACTCGAGAGTGGGTTTATTAAACGAGCTAATTATGTACAGTTACATACACTAGTTTATCTCCACACATATCATAAGCTCTCTTTGATGTGTTCAGGAACCGCATGTTCGACCGGCATTGTGGCATTGATCATTGATAGTTTACCTTTTTCAGTAGTACCAACTTCACAGACAAACTAGGGGCGTTCGAAATTTGAATGTCATTTCGAAATATTGATACATTATCGTCATAATGTATCTGTCGTAGGCAATTTGCATGATTCCGCATTTTAGAAACGGCGTCGTCCGTTTATAAACGCGCGCTGCTGTGTAATATGCCGAAGGCAAATGGACACTCCCTTATGTTTTTAGTATTTTTTGTTGTTCTTACATGTTCAAACTAACACGAAGGATAAAGAGGGCTTTGCTTCGCTCACCCCCTTTACCAGCTCTGATAATTTGCTATTTTAATTTCAATTTGTCAATTTGCCTTCGGCATTTTACATAGCAGCGCGCGTTTGTAAACGGACGACGCCGTTTGTAAAATGCGGAATCATCCAAATTGCCTGCCACATATCAATATTCAGATAAGAAATGAGTTTTTACCAAGTCGCAACGTGCAGTTTTTGGACGCAGTAAATAGGGTTTATGATACGTGTGTAGATAAAATTAATCATGAATAGTCTAGTCGAATTTAAAGGTTTCGTTAAAAAAAACGGTCAACTTGGCCTATAACGCCGGTTTGATCAGACCAACCTTATTTTTCACTTCCCCATAGCAATCAGTCGACCGCCCCGCTCGGGCCAAGATGTCTGGAGTAGTCAAAGATAAAGTTTCTCTGATTAAATCAGCATCATAGTTAAACGTGTTCAGAATGATGTGCCTAACAACCCTTTCAAATTTCACCTTCTGTTACAGACTGTATAGAGATATACAGGTATATAGAGATAGATATGTACAGATAGCATATTAAAGAGAATCATACTGAACTTTATTAAACCCTTAATATACAGGGTGTACCAAAAAGGTGTAGTCATACAAGGTGTCCGGTAGATCGATGCAAAGACTTAAACCGAAATTAATACAGACCATTTAGAACAATTTGAGTCAAACATACATATGGCGAAGTCTGACCGTAATTTTTTTATTGATGATTAAGTGTTTTTGAAGAAAATTTCCAGATTTTCACAGTAAAGTGATTATTATTGCGAAACTAAACAATAATTGGATTGTTTTACAATAATAATAATAATAATAATAATAATAATACTTTGGACACTATTTACTCACATTGATCTAGCCCCAAACTAGGATTCCCTGTATCTTGGGCACTAGACAACGATACACATACTTCTATAGATAAAAAACCATGACTAGGGTACAAACATCCGTTCTCATCAAACAAATACTTGCCCCCACCGGGACTCGAACCCGGGACCCTTGGCTTCGTAGGCAGGGTCGCTGCCGACTCGGCCATTCGGGTCGTCTATTGATTGATTCTAATAAATCACTTAATAAGCATTCTAATAAATCTTGAATTGTGCATCTCCTACGTCAGACTTGGTTTTTACAGACCATTGAAGAGCACGGCGAATTTCAATCATCAATAAAATAAGTTTTTTGGACCTAATTTAACAAAAACAAGTGAAAGCTTTTTATGTGCAAATCTTCATGAAAACATTCTTAGTTAAAGATCTTTCTTTTAAGGTATTATTGACGTACATACCTCATACATTCTTGAAGTTATGACTTACTTACCAGTTTGTGTCTTTTTAATTAATTACAATTATGCTTTTCATGCTCGAAATGAGATCCTTGGTTCGAGCCCGTCTTCGGAAATCTGTGGTCGTAATTTTCAGCATCATTTCATATTTCATGGTGTCGAAAGCCATTCTTATTTTTGAAATCTACTCTTCTTTTGTGTTGATGGCTACGTTGGAATATACCAGTTATTTGGCTCTGCTCCACACAAAATAGTGTATTGGGGTCAGGTCTGGTGAACGAGCAGGCCAAAGAATAGGCCCGTCTCTGCCTATCCAGCAAAACAAGTTTGGGAAAACAGTCGTCAAGATAGCTTCTGACTTCAATAGTCCAATGTGCTGGACAGCCGTCTTGTTGAAATATGAGTTCCCGATGCATCGGAGCTCCAGACTCTTCCACCAAAACCGGGAGGTTGTTCTGGACAAAATCCAAGTAGTTTTGGCCGTTTAAGGTATCTGGTAAGAAGTGTGGCCCAATCAACGTCCTGCCTACCACTGCGGCCCACATATTAACTGAGAATTTCCTTTATTTTGTCCTGATGTTTTCCATCACCATTAGAAAGTCGGTTTGATGTACATAGAAATTACTTAGGTATCTATCTTATTATTGATTATTATAAGTAATAACTATTTTTGATTATTATAAGTTATAATATTAAATAATAACTGTGACATACGCGAGTTGCTTAGCAACCCTTGTTATTTAGATCACACTTCGTTTGGACAAATAAAACATAAATATGGAGATATATTATGTATATAATATTCTGGCGACGAGTATGAACGAATTAAATAAACTAAAACGCTCACGAGCCGCCTTACGCGGCGTTCTAACAAAATTGAAGAACAATTTCCGAGAAGACTCGGACTGACATAGATATGAAGAAATCGAAACCAGATACCAAACATCGCAGAAGCAATATGAAACGCTTCAAGGAATACAGAACCAGATCGACGAAATGACACGAGGAGGAACACCTGGAGGTCGAAATTCAATACAGTGGGCCCCGTCGGCTTGATCCCGATACTGACGCTTGAATTGACTTGCCGTATTGTCATAATGATAAAGTTCATTCTAAAAATTAGCTTTCAAAATTTCCAAGAAAAAGAATCCTTCAAAAATTTCACGAAGCGGCTTACAGTTTACCTTCTGTTTAACAATATAAGCGACCCAAAGATGAAAGTACATACACTGCTGTCAACAATTCCACCTGAATTACACGAAAGGATGCAGGATCTGTGCTCCCCAGAAGATCCTTTAAACAAGAGTTCTGATGAATTGTCCACAATCTTAGATAACTACATTGACCCAAAACCAAGTGTGTGGGCTTCACAACACGGATTTATATCACGTCTACAACAACGGGAAGTAACAGTCGCAGTATACGCTGCAGAATTAAAGAGATTAGCAACAAACTGTGAGTTCAAATGCCTTTATTGCATGAATCCTACGCTTGATTCCTTCCTGTCACTGCAATTCATTAGAGGCTTGAAGGATGGAGAAATACGTACGAAAATCCTGCAAGAAAAAGACACGACAGCATTTCCCAGACTAGTACACATTGCCAACTCTATGGAAATTGGGAAATCAGAAAATCCTAACATGTCAGTACGCACCAGCAGATTGGATTATGATAATAACAATGTCCATTCAATTTCAAACGCTAATAACATAGCTCAACCCACGCCGAAGGATAATTAAAGAAGGCCACCGACGTCAATTCGAGACCTCAAAGGTAAATGTTTTCGCTGCGGCAAAGACGATCACAAGGCAAATAAATGCGGTGCACTCCGAAGCATTTGCCGCAAGTGCCAGAAAGAAAACCATCTGGCTCGAGTATGCCTCCAAAGAAATCCTAATAATACATACCAACTGAACAATTCGGCTTCGACGATTGATAACGACAGCACTGCAGAAATAAACCTGACAAAGAGCCAGATCTCAAAGAAGTTTATAATAACAATCGATAATTATAGAAGGCAAAAAGGTAATGATGGAGTTTGATACGGGTGCATTACTCTCCACTATATTACTAAGTGACTACGAGAAGCTGAGAATAAGCAAGAAAATTTATAAAACCGCTATGAATCTAAAACCTACACAGGGGAAGTTTTTAAACCAGTCGGCGTGGCCTACGTCAAATGCCAATACAAAAGAGGAACATTTCACGGAAAATTATATATAATTAACAAAAAGGTTGATCCCATACTGGGAAGAAGCTGGATGGAGGAATTCAATATCAAACTCGCCGATATCCGAATATTTCAAGGATACCAAGAAACACCGAGACTCGCCCAATTATTAGAAGAATTTCCTACAACCGTATTTAGCCCAAGCCTAGGTAGAATCCCTGACATTCTAGGCCACATAACCCTTGAAGACAATAAGCGACCAGTCTTCATTAGACCTCGAAGAATCCCTTACGCACTTAAATCTTAGGTAGATGATGAAATTGACCGCCTTATGAAAGAAGGCGTAATTACTAAAGTTGACCACTCAGACTGGGGCACCCCAGTGGTCCCCATAGTTAAACCAAATGGGAGCATAAGACTCTGTGCGGACTACAAAGTCACTTTGAATAAATTTATTAAAGATGAACAATACCCGATCCCGATTATAGAAGTTATCCTGGCCGAAATGAGTGGTGGGCAACTATTTTACACACTAGACATTACACAAGCTTACCTAAATATGGTAATGGATGAAGAAAGTGCCATGCTACAAACCTTAAGCACACATAAGGGCACGTGCAAGGTAAACAGACTGATGTTTGGAGTCAAAGTCGCCCCAAAACTATGGCAAAAGTTCATGGATCAATTACTACAGGGCCTAGACGGTGTAAAATGTTTCTTTGACGACATAATAATACAAGGATCCTCAGAAGATCAACCGCTAATGAGACTGAGACAGGTCTTACAGAAACTCAAAGAAAGCAACTTACGCGACAACAAAGAGAAATGTCACTTCTTCAAACGAAGTATCAATTACTTGTGACACACAATTGATAGAAATGGATAACAAAAAATCAAGATAAAATAAAGGCTATTACAAACGCCAACTGGCCGAAAAACGTAAGTGAACTTCGAACTTTCCTAGGAATGGCCAACTACTACAAATTCATTCCTAACCTAGCACCCATCAGTAGCCACTTAAATCTACTACAAAAAAAGGAATGAAATTTGAATGGTCCACAAAATGTGAAGAAAGCTTCAAACATATAAAGAATGAGATACTAAGCGAAAGAGTTCTTATACACTTCGACCCTAACAAGGCGCTTACACTGGCAACTGATGCATCACCCACAGGCCTCGTGGCAGTCATATCACACAAGTTACCTGACGGTACGGAACGCCCTATTGCCTTTGCATCACGATCCTTAACTAGCAGCGAAAAGAAATATAGCCAAATTGACAAAGAGGCAACTGCAATCGTCTGGGGCCTAAGGAAATTCTTTCATTACTGTTACGGAAGAAAATTTACATTAATTAATTACAGACCACAAACCGTTAACTTCTATCTTCCACCCACAACAAACGCTACCTGCCTTAAGCACTATGAGACTTTTCCATTACGCCTATTTCCTTTCGGGTTTTGATTACGACATCGAATACAGAAGTACCTTAAAACACCAAAATGCAGATTTCCTCTCGCGATTTTCAGTTGGAAAAGTCAATGATACTACCACTGACCAACACTGCGTATTCCAATTAAAACAAATGAATGCCTTTCATCACCCCGAAACTGATTGCCAAAGAAACTGAAAAAGATACAGAACAGAACTCAAAAACTTAGTTGAAGCGCTTAAATCAGGCGAGCCATTACGAACTTCAGGGTATAAAGACAATGAGATTACGCTTCAAGACGATTGTATTCTAAAAGGTATTCGAGTAATGATTCCGCGCACATTACGCCCTAGTATGTTAGAGAAACTACATACAGGACATATAGGAATTTAAAAAATGAAACAACTGGCACGCAGCTTTATTTATTGGAAAAATATTGACCAGGACATTGAAAATAAAGTGAAGTCATGCCGAACATGCCGACTAGTAATGAATGAACCGGCTGAAGCACCACTTCATCATTGGGAAGAACCTACAGGTCCCTGGCAAAGAATCCACATCGATTTTGCAGGGCCCATATCAGGCTATCAGCTCCTCATTATATATAGTTGATGCCTATACGAAATGGGTAGAAATCATACCAACAAAAAATACCACGAGTTCATTTGGCATTATGCAGTTAAAGAAAATCTTCAGCACCTTCGGATTACCCTACTCTCTGGTCTCAGACAATGGCAGACAACTGGTCTCACAAGAATTTGAAAATGTTCTCTCAACGAATAATATCGTCCACAAAACAATCGTACCTTACCATCCAGCCACCAACAGGCAAACAGAACGTTTTGTACAAACGGTCAAGCGAACTTTACATAAATTGGAGGGGGAGGCAGGTGGATTTATGGACAAAATACCTTACGGTGACGAACTCCCTCAGATCACCCCCGGGCCCCTCTGGTTTTTCCCTGTCTACACTTATGATCGGGAGAGATATACGAACCAACCTACACGGGATGGTTAGGGCGGTTACGAGGGCGAAACAAAGCTCAGGACGCCCTGGAGGTGTAAGGCAGTTGGCGCTTGGTAGCCGAGTACAAGCCCGGGCCTACTCCACACCCGGGAAGAGATGGGAATTCGGCTCCATATCCCGAAAGCTGGGGAGGCTTCATTACGAAGTGAAGACCGACAGCGGGCTCACCTGGACCAGCTGCTTCCGGCTCCGCTGAATCACGGTGGAGGTGTGTGACATACGCGAGTTGCGTAGCAACCCTTGTTATTTTGATCACTCTTCGTTTGGACAAATAAAACATAAATATGGAGATAAAGCTTTTAATATGTATATAATAATAACAAAAGGTAAATCGCAATTAACTTATACTTCGTATTTTATTTATCAAAGTTAGAATCTAATTAATTTAATCCAAATTTAGTTATAAATTTAGTGATAAAAGTTTTGTTCAGTTTTGGAGGTATGATTACACTAATTGACCGAGTCGGCGAAGCGTCTCTGTTTCCAAAAATGCTTTCGTATGTCCGTCTGTCTGGAAATCCGACTGGTCTCCTGTACAGGTTGTATTTCTCAATCAATGGATGGTCGTGAAATTTTGTGAGCAGGTTCTATAATTATATGAATGTTTTAGGTGTTAATATTTCTGCATTATTGTTCCTTCTCTATGTTATGTATTGATGTTGTGTATATTTCGGTTACTTTCCCGGCATGCCCATTTTGACTGGGTTTAGGCTTTTGTTATTGATTATTACTATACGTAATTTATATATATTATATTATATATATATATTTTAAAGTTTTTGTAATATATTTATTTTATGGATATCATATATAAATCTACAGATATTATTTTCTCATGTTCTTCTACCAGTGACTCTGACAGTGCGGGAAGCGGGTGGGCGGGCGCGTCACTGTCCGGCAGCCTGAAACGCGTCTTCATGCAGTCGGAGTTCAACTTCAATATCGTACATATCAACGCCCAAAGCATTCCTGCTAGCTATGCAGATCTCCTTGAAGCTTTCAGCGATCAGAGAATACATGGAGTTCTTGTCTCAGAATCCTTTCTCATCCATCCAAACGAAACGAAACCATCTCTTCCTTCCTCCATGTATTCTCTGCCAGGGTTCAGGCTCTATCGAAACGATAGGACAGCGGCGTGGCTATCTACTTACGTTCTGACATTCCTTGCAAAGTCATCAGCCACTCGCCAAGCCTATACTCTGGTTCGGCTGAGCATCTCTTCCTTGAGATCAGCTTGCATCACCACAATATTCTTCTGGGTGTATATAGCCCCTTACTTCGCATCGATTACTTTGAATATTTTGAAAAGCTACTAAATGACCTGACTCCTCTCTATAGTGACTCTCTCATACTCATTGATTTTAACACCAGTCTTCAAAAAATAATGCCCGCTCCTCCAAACTTGAATCTATTCTACATTCCTTTGACTTGCATATTCTACTCCTTGGCGCTTATCACTTTCAACCACACTGTACTCCCTCTCTTCTCGATCTCATGATCGTCCCAACACAGCCAAGGTGGCTTCCCATGGCCAGCTTACTGCCCCCTTCTCCTATCACGACCTGGTATATATTTCATACAATGTCAGGCCCCCTAAGCGCAAAGCCAAATTTCTTGATATGCGGAGCTTCGAAGGTGTGAACCACGATTCCTTTAAATTCGATGCCTCATCTATTGATTGGACCCCTGTCATCACTTGCGAGACCATTGATGACAAAATCCTGAAATTTAACTCGATTGTCCTGGGGCTCTTCGACAAGCACGCACCAATGAAAAAGGTTCTTCAACTTTTCTTCAAAAGTTCTTCAACTTGCATCCAGAAACAAGTCCAAACGCGTCATAGTTTGCGGCGACTTTAACGTAGATTTACTAGACACCGCAAACCGCTCTATTCGCACTAGGATCCTAGCAGTATTTAAGTCTTACAATATGTGCAATGTCTTTCTGGAGCCTACACGAATAACGGCTACCTCCGCTACTTGTCTAGATAACGTATTCTGTGAATGTAGTATTCACGATAAACAAATAGTTAAGGCATTAAGGTCAGACCACACTGGTCAGATTGTAGTATTTGAAGAAAGTAATGCTATAAAGCCCGTTAAAGTATTGTGTAGACCAGTAACTTTGAAGAAAATGGAAAAATTTCGTAGTGGACTAGTGTCAAGTCTACCGTTAACACCTTACTGTAAAGATCCGAACACATTATATTCCAGCTTCTTCAAATCTGTATCTGCGGAATTTGAAAGGGTTTTCAATCTGACAAAGAGACCGTGAGACCGGACAACAAATCAAAATTATCTGAATGGGCAACAGAGGATTTAAGACAGAGCAGGTCCAGACTATATGAATTGTATGAGCAAAAATCCTATGATCACAGTCCTGAGTTTAACGTCTTTGTCAAAAATTATTCTAAAAATTTTAGGAGAGACTGCCACAAAGCCAAGTGCCTACATCTTAACAATAAAATCAAAGCTTCTGGCGACAAAATTAAAACTACATGGAACATTATTAAAAAAGAGACAGGCAAGGTTAGGTCTAGTGAATCTAGTTTTAATTTAAAAGTTAACGACGAATTACTCTCATCAAACGAGGACGTTGCTAACGCATTTGAAAAGTTCTTCAGTACCATACCAATAATAACAACAGAAGCACTACCATCCTCTTCTGAAAAGTCTTTAGATTACTTGGTTGAAAATGTGCCCCAAAACAAGGATGGCTTTAACTTCAAGCCAATAGGCTCTATAACTATAGTTTAAACATTTAAACTTCTTAGCATGAAAAAGACTGAAGATTTATGGGGCATGTCGGTTAACGTGGTTAAATCAGTAATCGATGTGATTGCACCATACATGGCAATCACATTCAATAGTTGTATAGCAAACGGAGTTTTTCCTGACCTCATGAAAATGAGCAGATTAATACCACTTTTCAAATCCGGTAGTAAACAAGACCCTGCCATTTTCAGACCTGTATCTGTATTGCCAGTGTTGAGCAAGGTGTTTGAAAAGGTCATATTGAGTCAACTACTCTCTCACTTCAATGCATCTGGGCTACTCCACAAAAAACAGTTCGGATTCACTAAAGGCAGATCAACAACAGACGCCGGAGTAGTAGCTAGTAGAACACATTTATAGTGCGTGGGAAGGATCACAGGATGCGGTTGGTATTTTCTGTGATCTTTCCAAGGCCTTTGACTGTGTGGACCATCAAACTCTTTTGCTCAAACTTTAACACTATGGTATCAAAGATAATGCGTTAAAATTAATGGAATCTTATTTGATGGAAAGATTACTAAAAGTAGATATAAACAGATGCAAGTCCACTGGAACCCATATGAATATTGGTGTACCCCAGGGTTCTATCTTAGGTCCGTTCCTTTTCTTAGTGTACATGAATGACCTGCCTTATATGGTGGAAATTATGACTCAGATTGTTCTATTTGCTGATGACACATCTATTATTTTCAAGGTGAAAAGACAAGAAGAAATTCTAGACGACGCAAATAGTACACTCTCTCATGTGTTAAGTTGGTTCAATGTAAACAACCTGTTATTAAACTCAAAGAAGACTAAATGTATCAAATTTTGTTTGCCTAATGTACGACAGGTTGAAAGCAGTGTTAGAATAGGATCTGAAAGATTGGACCTCGTTGAAGACACAATCTTTCTCGGAATCACTATAGATTCGAAACTTCAATGGGGTCCTCACATAAATAATCTCGCACGAAGACTTAGCTCAGCCACTTTTGCGGTCAGACAAATCAGATATCCTACAGATGTTGAAACTGCCAGATTGGTTTACTTTAGTTATTTTCACAGTATTATGTCTTATGGAATATTGCTCTGGGGGAGAGCAGCAGATATAAATACGATATTTTTCTTACAAAAAAGGGCGATCAGGGCGATATATCAATTAGATGCTAGAGAATCATTAAGAGAAAAATTCAAAGAAATTAATATACTTACGGTTACCTGTCAATATATATATACGAAAATATCATGCATGTAAGAAAAAACATAGCTTTATTTAAAATTATACCATAGCCATACAATTAACACTAGAAATAAAAATAGGTTAGCACTACCATTATTTAGACTAAGTAAAGTAGGCACATCATTCATGGGGCACTGTATTCGCTTCTACAATAAAATACCACAGGAATCATTGATCCTTCCTGAAAAGAGGTTCAAAAACTATGTTAAAAATTAGCTGATAAGAAAGTCCTATTATAGTATTAAGGAATACTTAGATGACAAAACTGCAAGGTCCATACCATCTCAGCGCACAGAAATTCGACGAGGGGCGATGGATCAAGTCTATCACTCGCCGGCGAATTTCCTTAGACCGAAACCAGTACCTGTTGTAAAGTTACTTTTTAAAAAAAAAGGTATGGGGGAGTTTCTTGCCGTTTCTTCTTAACCCCGAGGCCCACCTTCCGAAACAGTGTAGTCTTTTTTTTATATAAAAAAAATTGACTTGTAGTTATAAGTAAGTATAATTTTGACGTTGAATAAGATAATTTATTTATTTATATTCAATAAAAAAAAATGACTCTGACTCTGACTCTGGTCAGGGTCAAACATCTCCCTGCCCCATGGTTGACCGACTCCATCCGTGCGAAAGGGCGATATAAGAGAGATTCAACCAACGAAACTTCTAACTTTCAAACGCCTCCGTAACCTGTGCAGCCGCATGTGCCGCGATGCCAAGTGACGACACATCCATGAGCGTATAGAGATGTACACCCCAGCTTAGGTCTGGAAGTTACTTAAAACCCTTGGTGTTGGCAAGTCCCAGGAATCCTCTTCAGGTAATGTCGATCTCAACGGTCTCAACCAGTTCTTCTCTTCTACCCCCGTCGTGATGGACCCTGCCGCTAAGGAGGCAACCCTTCGTCATCTACGGCTGAGGGCTGTAGTCTTCACCTTACCGTTCAACTTCAGCTTCATTGGAATTGGCGCAGTTAGAAAGGCAGTGCTAGCTATCACATCCAAAGTTGCTGGTGGCGACAACGTTAGCCATCAAATGATCCACAGTGTCCTTGAAGAGTTGCTTCCTCCAATTACCCACATTATCAACTTCTCTCTATCTGATAGCTCCTTTCCTAGTCTGTGGAAGAAAGCACTCGTCATCCCACTGCCCAAAAATTCCAATCCTTCCTCCTTCAAAGATTATAGGCCCAAATCTATCTTACCCATTCTCTCTAAGATCCTTGAATCCATAGTTCACTCCCAACTCTCCTCCTACCTTTGATCAAACAAACTTCTCAATCCGTACCAATCTGGGTTCAGATCAGGGCATAGTACTACCACAGCACTTTTAAAAGTCAGTGATGACATACAGATAGCCATGGATCAGAAGTTGGCCACGGCGATAGCCCAGCTTGACTTCAGCAATGCCTCTAACTGCATCGATTTTGACATCCTTGTCGCAATATTAAGCTCACTGAATGTGTCCTTCCACACTGCTAACTGGTTCGACTCATACCTGAGAGGTCGTCAGCAACTAATTAAGTCTGAAGAGACTGAAACTCAATGGTGTGATCTTTTCTCAGGAGTGCCTCAAGGTGGTATTCTCTCTCCTCTTCTATTTTCAGTCTTCATGAACTCCATCTCCGACGTCCTCTCTTCTTCGTATCATCTGTACGCAGATGATCTCCAAATTTATCGCCACTTTTCGCCCTCCGATGTAGCTTCATCTGTAGAGACACTGAATGCTGACCTCGAGGATGTGAAAGACTGGGCCTCATCATACGGACTGTTGGTGAACCCGACCAAATCACAAGCCATGATTTTAGGAACCAGGTATACTCTTTCCTTATTACAAAAGCCCATTGTTCCTGTATCGTACAATGGCATCACAATAGAGTTTACTGACAAAGCGAAAAACCTCGGGGTTATTTTTGACAGCCAGCTATCTTGTTCTCCACATGTCAGCGAGGTCAGTAGATGGGTCTTTGCGTCCTTTCTCTCCCTCAGGCGGCTCCAGTACTTCCTATCGCGGCAGACCAAAATCACTCTTGCACAGTCCCTTCTCCTGCCGCTAATCGACTACGCCGATGTCAGTTGGGCAAGCGCGAACGAAGATCTACTGAACAAACTCGAACGACTTCCGAATCTCGGGATTCGGTTTATCTTCGGGTTGCGCAAATTCGACCACGTTTCTCAATATCGCAAAGAGTTGGGGTGGCTTCCGATTCGAACTTGCCGAGACTTTCATATTCTTTCATATCGTTTTAATATATTAAAAAATCCGGGCTACCCCAGCTACCTTTGACAGCGCTTTGAGTATCTCTTTTCAGGAGATCGGCACCGGAGATCTCACACGGTCTCACTCTTAGCCACACCAAGGCACAATACCTTGGCGTGTAAGCACACCTTCAGGATGCAGGCGATCCGACTGTGGAACGCACTTCCTTGCAAGATAAGAGACAGTTCCACTCTTTTCTCTTTCAAAAACCGGGTAAAAGAGCACATCCTCTCTCCTTCATGATAGTAGTTATAGTATGTATATTATTACTATATGTACAGGTTTGTGTATCTATTGGTACTTATTTAGTAGTTTGGTAGATAGATATTTTATTTTACGTATTTTATAGATATTTAATTTATTATTTATTATAGATAAGTTATTTGATATTGTGCACTGCCTAGCCTTTCTTGGTAATTTTTCCTATCATGCCTTGGTTTGCTGGAAGAAATCTCTTTTTAGAGATAAGCTCGCCTTTGTACATAAGTTTTCAACAAATGTAACTTTTAATTTATCTTTGTGTAATAAAGAATTATGAGTTATGAGTATCAGTTTTTTGGCGACTCAGTTTTTGGGTTCAAATAGTAAGAAAAAAATACCCAATCGGCTTGAGAAGTATTCGTGGAGACTGTGAGAGTGACTAAGGCTCAATAATTTTAGTGTATAGGTTGTATTTGAGATAGCAAAATGTAGCTTGCAATGATATTGGTGCGGCTACTTTCATACTCCATGTAGGTATCCAAATGCATTCATAATTTGGTATATAAGAAGTTCAGCTTTCCACCAACAAACTCACGAGGCCTACATACAGCTCACAATAATATTTATTGTTTATATCTCTTATCTATGCATATTACGTAGTCTAATCAACACCGTACAAAACAACACACACACCGGTTCCGACAGAATACCAGCGCTTCAGGTCCTCCTGTAGGCCCTGTAGCATAATGCTGAGCCGGATCCGTTTCACCGTCGCCGTATACAACCAGCACACTATGCTGTTTTCTTAAGAAGCCATTTACATCACATAATAAACCCACTTTTGTTGTTGTCCATGTGTATTCATATTTTTGTATATTCCTATTTTGTGCTATGTGTTGTGTATTGTGACGCTTGAATAAACGCATATTCTATTCTATTCTATTCTAACTAATTAATAAATAGTAGAAATAAGTCTAACGATTCTATATACGAGTACCTTATTATATCTGGTTACCAAAACTTCTAGATCACGCTTTGTAACAAACTAATAGGCCGGGTGGCATTCTTAGTAGTATGCAACAAATTAATATCTTTTAAAATATCTTTATCAATAAGCATCATAATAAGCTTAGCTTATTCACTAATTTTAATTTACCCAAAATCGTGGACAAATACTTCTAAATCTAGTAACAGTGTCGGTTTGTAGTTAATACTTCCGGTTAAAGAGACAGGCGCCAAAACGCACGAGATGAGAATGGTTCCGCCTCTTCCAGCGAATGGCACCCCGTCGAGTTTCAGTCTTCGAGCTCTCCCTCTTACCAGCTTCTACCTAATCAGGATCTTAAGTAAAAGTATTTTTATTTGTGATATAATTTTTTATAATTTAAAAGTGGCTATGAGTATGTCATTCCACAATAAAGGTGTTTAAATTTAAAGTAACACTTGTCTTACAGATTATTCTAAATACATCAGAAGTGAACGAACAATCCCGCCCCCGTAAGGTCTAATATAATGGCTGGATGGAAAAAGTATAAAAAATAGAAGACGATCAATGTCGACATCCAGTAGCATTTCATACAGCTGCACTTCAACTGCGGTTCAAGTGAAACGCTGACGCCACCGCGACGCAAAAAGGCAAATTCATCGTCTACTAAGAGTCAGGTACCTCATTGCAAAAGCATGGTTTTATATTCGGGAGTTTAACCCATTCAGTTATAAAGTAGACAGTTAAATATTGACACACAACACACCAACCGGTCCATCAATTCCGTAAATTTTCAGGAGTTTTTACAATTCGGAAATTTATTGAAAACTATCCAATCATCAGTAGCTCACTAACAAAACTTCTAAAAAAGGCTGACAAATAGCAATTTTCTTACCAACATGGTCTAGCCGTAAGCTTCTTTATAAAAGAAGAAAATAAAAGGAAATTATCCTTTACACCTAGATGGTAACTTGGTCCAAGTGCATCAACATGGTAAAAGACCCGTTTATTATTATAGTGATATGATAAAACATGGGTAAAATAAACTAATTTTGAATTAAAAGTAATAAGGAAAAACCTTCATTCGATCCTGAATGTTTGCTTCCTTACAGAAATTCCGTCTATATCTACAAGGAAGACGGTTTAGAATTTATTATAACTGATCAACGCAGTACGTTATGCGCTCCCAGAAAAGCAATAGCACCCAGGATAGTTCGATGGGTGTAACAAACTAAGTAATTCGACTACGAAATCTCCCATAGGCTTGGTTGTCATATTTTGCAACATGCTGTTAATGTTTGCAATATTTCAGAACTAGGAATATTCATGTCGTTTACTGAGGCAGATTGGCTTTTACCTGTTCAGGAACAGGATAAGGACCTATCAAGAATTAGAGATATTTTATTGTCAGGAGATACCGAAGCGCATAAAAATGTCTTTAACAAATACGAAGTTTTTCGCAGCGTCGCGGAAGCCAGGAGTATAAATAGGAGCGGTGAAACCCGCACGCGCTCATTGGCTGTGTTCCCGAAGCATCACAGCGTCTCAGATACCAAATTTGGATTAAATGAGGTTTAAACACCACCCTGCCTCTTGGCTAACAGACACTATCAAATGCCTAATGGCCAAGAGGAAAAGAGCCAAGTGTAGATACCGCAAGAATCCGACAGATGATAATTTCATCTCTAACAAATGTCTTCGCAACCGTTGCAACCGTCTCTGTCGCGATGCTAAACGTCGGCACATCCGCGAATGTATTGAGAGCTATACTCCAGCTCAGGTGTGTAAATTCCTGAGAACGCTTGGTGTAAGTAAGTCCCGGGACCTACATGCTGGTAATGTAGATCTCAACGGTCTCAACCAGTTTCTTTTTGCCCCGCCTGTTGTGATGGATCCCATTGTCAAACAAGCCATGCTTCAGATCTTGCGCTTTAAGTCCTTACCCAACACCACACCATGTCAATTGTTAATTGTAAGACGGGCTGGTTTCCGCAACTCGACGACGAAAGCGCCTATTTTGCGTGTGGGTGGGAATGCGACATCATTCGAGCCAACCCAACTCCTCCAGGAACGCCAGTAGGCCCTTTACGTTACCGACTATCCCTGGAAGGTCCCTCGATTGACCGAGGTGTTTAGCCCTGTAGTCCGCTACTCCTGTGCACTCCATGAGGACGTGAGCAACCGTTTCTTCTGCCTCCAAGCAGGCTCTGCAAAGGGGACTGTCGGTAACACCTAGGACATATAGATGTTTATTAAAGAAACCATGGCCAGTAAGTGCTGCAGTTACCAGTCGCATGCGCGGCCTACTAAGTCGAAGCAAGGTCTTAGCCAGCCTAGCGCTAGGGGATGGCAAGGCCAGCTTAGCCTGCCTGCACTCCTCATGGTTTGTCCAAAGAGTGGCATGATCATTCCTGGTCGACTCTCTCAGAAATGAGCGTACCATCTTGAAGGGAAGAGGGATGATAGGTTCGGGACCATACGCTGTCAAGCTAGAGCCTTTACGCGCCAACTCATCCGCTGCATTGTTACCTCTTGATCCGCTGTGTCCTTTTATCCATTGAAGGATTACGCGGTTATGTTGACATACCTCCATTAGTCGTTTGTGACACTCGTAGATTAGCCCTGGGTTAATAGTGTTGCTATTTAGGGCTTGTAGGACGGCCATGCTATCCGAGAGTATTCGAATGGAGGAATCTCTTACCTTTCTCGATGCTATGGCATTAGCGGCCGAGATGATGCCCATGCATTCAGCTTGAAAGACAGTATTATGGGCACCCAGTGGAATGGCTATCTTGATGTTTAGGTCCTCCGAGAAGGTGCCTGAACCAGTGCCTGCTTCAGTTTTTGAACCATCGGTAAAAATTCTGAGCTCTTTAACGTCGAGCCCCTCAACCCGATGGTCTTCATGTAACTGTATATTGTATTTTTTGTCAAAAACAAATTGTTTAGGGATTCTGTCACTGCAAGCCATAGAGATGGGAATTTTTTTGTAAACTTCCCCTAGGATGGCGGTGTGTGAGGTCCTGTTTTTCCTCCAAAGTCCTAAGGTGTTGAGTCTCACCGCAGATGACGCGGCCTCCTGCTTAATATACAGCTGGAGTGGCGGAAGACACAGCATGGCCTCCATTGCTGCTGTTGGAGTAGTTCTCATACTACCTGTGATAGCCATGCAGGCCAGCCTTTGGCAGCTTTGGAGTTTGCTTACCATTGTGGTTAGTTTGGTCCTGGTCCACCACACCACAGCTCCGTAGCAGGCAAGAGGACGGATCACCGTTACGTACAGCCAAAGAATGATGTTGGGAGAAAGTCCCCACTTTTTCCCCACCATTCTCCGACACTGCCAGAAAGCAATACTCGCCTTCTTTAGTTTGTTGTCGATGTGGCTACTCCAGTTGAGCTTGCTGTCCAAGGTTATGCCCAGGTACTTCACCTCAGTTGCTAGCTGGAGTTCCGTTCCAAAGAGCTTAGGTAGGGTATACCTACCACGAGCCCTATTGTTAGTGAACATGACCATTTCCGTTTTTGTTGGGTTAACCGCCAGGTCATATTCTAAACACCAGCGCTCCACGATGCGAAGAGCTATTTGTTTAAGGTTGCATACTGTGCTCGCAAATTTACCTGTGATGAGGATTACCAAATCGTCGGCGTAAGCTTGGTAATCAGGTCGTTAATGACCAGATTCCACAGAAGCGGGGAGAGCACTCCTCCCTACGGGCATCCCCGCACTACCTCCGCCGACAGGGACTCTCCAGCTAGACGCACGATACGTTTGTTAAGCATGTTTGTGACCCAGTTGTTTACAGCTGTTGACACCCCATGCCTTGTTAGAGATGCACTTATACTGCTATGCTGCGTCTTGTCAAAGGCACCTTCTATATCAATAAAAAATCCAAGACAGATGCATTTGTTTTGAATCGCCTCTTCAATTGTGGATACAACTGCATGGAGAGCCGATTCAGTAGACTTACCCAAACTATATGCATGCTGATTCTTGTGTAAGGGTATATGTTTTAACGCTCCATCTCTCAGGTGTCTCTCGCACAAACGTTCGAGAGTCTTAAGCAAGAACGAGGTGAGACTAATCGGCCTGAAAGATTTAGCGTTAGTGTAGTCGCTCCTTCCTGGCTTCGGTATGAAAATTACGTTTACTACTCTCCACCTTTTGGGAACGTATCCGAATCTAAGACATGCTTTCATGATTCGGACCATTATATTGATGACGGGTTCCCCACCCCACTGTAGAAGTGCTGGGAAGATTCCATCTGGTCCTGCTGATTTAAAAGGTTTAAAGCTATTAATGGCCCATCTCACCTTGTCAGCAGTGATAATATTATTAGTTATGTCTAAGTGGTCGACAGCTTCATGGTGAACCTCTTCCGGCCACACAATCTCTTGAATAGTTCTACTTCCGGGAAAGTGAGTTTCCAACAAGAGACTGTGTGTTTCTGTGGTGGAAGAGGTATATGTTCCATCGGGTTTTTTAAGCGACCCTAGCCTGGAGTTGCCTTGTTGAGCTAATATCTGCCTTACCCGATTTGCTTGATCAACGGTTTCAATGTCGCTGCAGAATTTCCTCCATGAGTTGCTGCTTTTGACCCGTAGTCGTTTCTTGTACTTGGATTTGGCATCTTTATAGTTGTCCCAATCCTCATCAGCACTGGTGTTCATCGCCCTGTTTAGCAGTCTTCTGATCTTAGCACGCATCCTATCTAGATCAGGACCCCACCAAGGCTGCCCCTTGATGTTGGTAGGCGCTGGTGTGCTAAGCGGGCAAGTTGAATGGTAGCAGTCTATTGAAGTATTAGTAAAATCTGTTACCTGTTGTTCGATTTGTTCGGGTCCCTCCGGATCTGGTAGAGTCTCAGCCCAAGCAAGTCTTTCACCTAGGATAGCTCTGTACCTGGTTCTGTCAGTCTTGCGTGGGTTTCTCTTAGGGACAGTTGGGGAGAACGCTGCGTTGATCTCGAAGCGTATCCATCGATGATCAGAGCATGATGCCTCGTTGGACACATGCCAGCCCCCAACGTCGTCGGATATGTCCGCCGTTGCCAGTGCTTGGTAACAAAAGTTGGTTCAGAACCTATGTTAAGCACATTAAGGTTTGTAGTAAATAGGTATTCAACAAGTGTCTTACCTCTGCTGTTCATATCTGGCATGCCCCACAGTGGGTGATGCGCGTTCGAGTCGGCCCCAACGATGAGCTGGAGGCCCGACTTCTCGCAGTGGTCCACCAGCCGGCACAGGTCGTGTGGAGGCGGGTTGTCCTCCGCAGGCATGTAGGCGGAGGCCACCACGAGTTCGCGGCACCTAGCTGTGTCGGGCAGTTGCAGCCTTATGGCACACAGGTCCCTGGAATAGAACTCTGTTAATGGCTGTGCTGGGATGTTGTTAGTAGTTATGATGCAAATTCTAGGGTTATCGTGATCAGTTGTACCGAAAAGCTTACCTCTCAAATTGGCGAGCCCTCGAATGCTACCGCGGTTGATCCACGGCTCCTGGATCAGAGCCACGGCAGTGCTGTTTGCCCCCAACCAGCGTCTTAACTGGGCCGTTGCAGTTTGGCTGTGTTGGAGGTTGGCTTGGAGGATTTTACAATCGCGGGAGAGGGACGCCATTTTTGGTCAACCCCTCCTCCACCTCCAAGACGAGTTCCTCCTCCAGCCGCATGGACAGCTCCTCGCCCTCAGAGGGCACCACTGCTGGTTCTGGCTCATCGCCTTCACCAAGCAGCATGGCCTCCCAGTGCGCGTGCCCGTCCTGCGGTTGAGCAGCAGAACTTTCCCCGACTACATCGGGGCCTGTTTGCTGCCGCTCTGGAGTGGAACTCTGGGGCATAGCTGTTGTTGATGAAACCCCAGTGATGACCAGCTTAGAGCTGGTCTGCGCTACCACCGGTGGTTCATTAACAAATTTCCCACCGGGTCCCTGAAATGTAAGGTAGACCGAACCACTACCAAAAAGGAGCTGTCTGCCCCTTCCCAGCAGGGTCGGCACCACATCTTCAGGGGCGTCTGTAATGAGAAACAGGTTGTCCTACTGCTCATCCACTTTCTGGAGGAGCCATCGGTCAACCTGTGCCCACTTGTTCATAAAGTGGAGGACTACGCCGACGTCGGGCGCAGACTTCCACTTGCCTCGTTCGTTGGGTATGAGCACCCCACATCGAACCCTGCGGACCATCTCCGATTGGCGTTTCACCACCAACTGTACGTTGGATGGTGTAGACACACCGGAGACACACTCCCGCAGCCAGTTCAGGGAGTACTCGTCCTCCACGAACAGTTTAAGGTGGCCGTCCTCGTAACGAGGCTTGCCACCGAATTTGGGGTTTTCCTTGCTCGGATCCGCCGACGCTTCCCTCAAGATTTTGTCATCAATCTCGTTGAGGATGAGCGTTGACAGATCCTGTGAAATATGACCAGTAGCGACGTCAGTTACGGCGATGTATTGGTCAGATTTCACCTTCTGAGCATAGGTGACCCCAGCTCTGCGCGCTACCGTGCACTGCTTTTTAGGCTCCACTCGAGGAGAATTACTATCCTCTAGTCGAGCCCTCTTAGCAGCCGCGCGCGCGTTTTTGCCGGATCTCTTGGCAGATTTCAACTTCTTGTTAGAAGTTGGACCACCAGAGAACGCTACGGTAGGTTTAGCCCCGTTTGAGTCTAGGGTTGCCACCACGGGAGCCGGTCACCTTACCCGCAGCTCCGTCTGTATTAACAGCGGGACCGCTATCGGTCGCCACCATGGCAGATGGAACCCCATCTACGCCGGCAGCGGCCGATGTGGCAGCCAAACGCTATTTTTTCTTCCACCGACGATTCGCCTGGATGGACGTTTAGTCGATAGGCCCTTCCCTTGCAAAGATTGCTTGGGTGGTTTACCCTTTCGACCAACCGTCGTCCAGGCGCTGGCGAAATGCTCGGCGATGTTTGTCGAATGGCTCCGCGCACCGGTTTGCCCCGTGGCCCTGCCTCTCGACTCACTTTCGGGCTTTTTGCAGCTAACCTCCACAGTGGAATCACTACCGGTTTGCACCGGTAGGTCACTGATGGTGGCAGTGCGCCCAGTTGAGGCTTGAGGATCTGCCGAGGCAGATTCTCGCACCTGTTTGGAGACGCTTGCGGTTTTCACCGCTGGAAGCGTTCCAGATGGGTTTTTTGACCTGACACGATCCATAGTCAAATGTATAGAGATTCGTCTACTCAATTTCCCACCCTCCACGGAGCCCGCACAATTGGGAGCGCCTACTCGCTTGGAACAGCTTTCAGTCGCTAGGAGTACCGAGTAGATATAGGAGCATAGGGCTGGTACTTGGCGCGACATCGGGAGCTCGCTTCTGTGGACGATGGGAACCAAGGTGTCAGCGACATGGTCCCACCGCCGTAGTCACCGAAGCTTACCCCGTCAGCATGACCCATCACACCGCTTTGACTGACGCCTTAGCGGACCCTACACCCCTAGCCGTGGCCCTCTGACGGGACACTTGGCCGTTACCCCAACCCGCGGCTACGGGCGAGGCTACCGTTTTGCCTGAAATCCAGGCCAAAGAGGGCGTGTTGCCTTACGAAGCTAAATCCACAGCAACGCTCGGCTCAACCCCCCAGGACCCCTTCATCCTGGCCTACGGTGATCAACTGCGCAGACCACAAGACGCAGGTGAGTGTAGATAGACTGCCGGGTACACCCATCTTAACCGACAGAACCGGAGGGACTTTTAGCCATCAGCTAGTAAGAGGTCCGGGGACCAGTCACTAGCCGCTGTTACCAGGGTGCACCAGGAGGAAGCAGAAGTTATGCAGTCGGACGTATCCTTCTGCATCACTTCAGAACCCCCACACTAGGAGGTAGTCGCTCATAACACCCTAAACAACACACCATTCAACTTGAGTAATGTTGGAATCGATGCGGTCAAGACGGTGCTATTGGCAGTCAACTCGAAAGCTGTAGGCGATGACAAAATTTGCCTTAAAATGCTACTTAAAATCCTTGACGAACTATTACCAGCAATAACACATGTTATAAACTATTCTTTACCTAATGGTGTCTAACATCCTGTCTTCCTCATATCATCTTTATACTGATGATCTCCAGATTTATGGCCACTTCTCTTATAACGATTTAAACTCTGCTGTGGAGGCATTGAATGCTGATCTGGAGGGGGTGAGAAGCTGGGCTTCGGACTCCTGGTTAACCCGAGCAAGCCCGGGCCATGATTATAGGTACCAGACAATCTCTTAGCTTGTTGTAGAACAGCCCATTCCACCTGTCACTTTTAATGGTACCACAATCGTGTATAGCGATAAAGCTAAAAACCTGGGTCTTATCTTCGACAACCAGCTATCACCGCATCGCATGTCAATGAGGTCAGTCGACGAGAATTTGCTATTTTTCACTCTCTCAGGAGACTTCAGTACTTTTTGCCTCGATAGACCAAAATCACTCTCGTTCAGTCTCTCCTTCTACCCCTGTCTGATGTCTGCTGGGTCAGAGCTAACGAAACAAACTCGAACGACTTCAAAATCTCGGGATTCGGTTTATTTTTGGGCCTCGCAAATACGTTATTTGCCTTATAGCATGTTGTCTGATTCGCTTTTTGGTCTATAAATAATTTGCCTAACAACATATATGCTATAGACTATGCATATAGACTAGTCTTACATGCTTTTTGCCTTATTGTAAATTGAAAGATTGCAATTTGTTTTTCTCTTTACGTGTATCACCCTTAAAATATAATAAATGTTTAAAAAAAGTCAGGCTATTAAAGTCACTTATAATAAAAATTAAAATGTTATGTTGTTTTCTTCATTTTAACCTCCAGTCACCAAAAAATACAAACGAAGAGCCCAAAAAAACATTCACACACTTATTCTCTCTTGACAATTCAGTAGCGTGTTAATCCATTTGAGCTTTTCGCCTGTGTAGATAATTGCTGCTGATTGTTGTAGGGATTTCGCTATACTAACCGCTGTACCCTAAAATGACTTACCAAATATGGTCAGGGTTTGAAAATTTGGTGGGACATCCTCTTCTCGTTTTATAGGACCTGAGCCTTGCACTCCAATATTGTCGTCTGATAAATAGTCCAACCTTGCGATTTATTCATGTACTAATGTACTAGACTTGATTTCCAGCTTTGTTTGTAGGAATAACTCAACTATGGAAATTGCTTCTGTACGCAATTTCTTCCGCTATTCCTTCGGGTACGGAACCCTAAAACAGTGGTTTTATTACTTCAGGTACCTGCAGTTTCACCGTACGAGGGGTTGGTGTGAATACCCCCCGGAACGGAAGCTAAATTAAGAAAATTTCGAGAGTAAGTCCTAAAATAAATGAAAGAGAGACATTAGAATTAGTCCGATTTATTTACACAAGTTTTCTCACCTGTATAAAGTTATCCTACCTACCTATTTACTCGAAAATCTAATGACCCACGGGTCTCGTTTGGCGTAAGTCGGCGTCGAAGTATAATCCGGATCCTGGTTTTTTAAAAAGCGTTTATCCGGTTCAGTCTATGTGGTAATTCGGATTACCGGGTCCAGGTTTTGCGAAATGCGGATATCCGGGTCCAGGCTGTGTGGTAATGCGGATATCTGGGTCCAGGTTTCGAGAGGAAAAACACTTCACATGTACCACAGTATAATATTGAGAGGAAGAGCTATTCATGTAGAATCACGGTATACTTTTTGAGAGGGAGAGTACTTCTTCATTCTTCAGCGTTACCTGGGTAAGTTGAGCCCGGGTAACTGGCTTCTAAGTTTTTAGGTTTACAGATGAAAGACCACATTCTCGGTTTTTCCATTATCAGGAAAACTCCTATTTAGGGTTCCGTACCCGAAGGGTGCCAAACGGGACCCATTACTAAGTCTCCACTGTCCGTCTGTCCGTCCGTCTGTCACCGGGCTATCTCTCATGGACCGTGATAGTAAGATAGATGAAATTTTCACAGACGATGTATTTCTGTTGCCGCTATATCAACAAATACAAAAAAAAACTGAATATCGTAAATATTTAAGGGGCTCCCATACAACAATTATTTCAATACCACATACCAACTCATGAATGCACCTGGAGGTTCAGGTCCTATAAAACGAGAAGAAGATGTCCCACCAAATGTTCAAACCCTGACCGTATTTGGTGAGTCATTTTAGGATACAGCGGTTCGTAATTTATTTTATCAACACACGTATCATAAACCCTCTTTACTGCGTATAAAAACCGCACGTTACGATCTGCTTAATGTTAAACTACTTGGTAAAAACTCATTTCTTATCTGAAAAATGACACATTATAACCATAATGTGTAATTTTTCTACATATTATAACATTCAAATTTCGAACGCCGACGCCCGCCGTGTGCCGCCCCTAGTTTGTCTGTGAAGTTGGTACTATAGAACAAGCTAAACAACTGCAGAGCCACAATGCCGGTCAAACATGCGGTTCCTGAGCACATCAAAGAGAGCTTATGATATGTGTGTAGATAAACTAGTGTATGTAACTGTACATAATTAGGCATTAAAACTCTCGAGTGATATTATTATGAAACTCGCCTTCGGCTCGTTTCATAAACCCACTCTCGAGTGTTAATGCCCTCCATTATGTAGCAGTCACGTAAACTACTATTATTGAATGCCCTATTTCGTAATGGGCACTTTAGGTTTTCTTAATTAATTGTGTTTTTTATTGTATGCTGTGAAACAGCAGACTTAGCTGGCGAGCATTCTAGGATCTGTCTAACAGCACGTAAAGATCGAGCCCGCATCGTCGACTATACAAGGAACATTCCGCATGTCCCGCGGGCTGCTTCAAGTTGCCTAACTTGTTCGTCTCTATTAATGAAAATGTTTGGTACTTAAGTATCCCATTCCCTCTATTTCGTGCTAAAAAATACATTCACAAGGTCATGCAATACATAGCTCATGCAAACATACGTGCCTTGCAAACACATGGACATTATGATTTTTTTCTTCAGAAAGGACTCTCTGGGCTTCTTAAGAATAAATAAATATTAAAATCATATTAATTCACACTATTTTAAAGTTAAACAAGCTCGCTCAGCCTTAACCTTTTTTAATGAAAAAAAAAATATAATGTCATGATTGCATCAAATTTCAAATCAAATCAAATTTCTTTATTACTGTAGACATATACTTAGCAAACGTTATTGTTTTACTCTTCTGTGGGAGATTAGTTACGATCTCTTTTAAAAATTGGTTGTGCTCAACTAATAATATTACAATATTAATTATTATAATTAATAAGCAGAAATTAATAATTAGAAAATTATTAACAGCAAGGTCTGTGTCGAGCTAGATTAACCCATAAACAAACCAAAGGAAATCTATATTCGCAATCCCACTAAACTGGAATTATTGTCTACTATAGAAACTAGTAATACGTAAAATTTCATTTGTCAGGGTGTTTGGCGCATCGTTTGCCAAATTAAAATGGCGGATAGAAGCGGTCATTTGTTATCTCATAGGTCCACAAAAAAAAGTTTTAGCGCAACGGATTTTTTTATTCAAATATTTTTTACTCTTTTGAAAAATCCTCCAGAATTACTCCTTTAAACTTGAATAAATATAAAAGTTATTAATAAAACCTGCAATTATTTACACAACCAATAACGGTATTGGTTGTGTAATGTTGTGCGGTTATTTTATAGTCAAAAATACTGGAAATTAACATCTAGTTTTTTTTTTTATTGACTCACAAATGATTCTTCAAGAAGTGAAATTCTGCAACGAATCATCTTTGACTTGCCATAAAAAAAAACTCAAGGAGGATTTTTTGTTGAAAGTTTTTTAAAAAGTTCGCTGGTCTACCTTTTTTCTAATAATGAACAATAATGCTATAAAACCATTATTTGGCAAATTAATTAACTAAGTTCATAAGTTTGCCAAAGAAGAACTGTCATTTGTGACCCAGACCCGACATGAAAGGTACATATCTCAGTTTTTTTGAATATAACAAAAATATATTATTGTTATAGTCGAAATCAGTGGCTAACACTAAAAATATTGCCTTGATTTTTTTTCAGGCGTCATACTAAAAAAAAAACAATATTTTACTTTTAATACTTTAAAATAAAATAATTATGGGATTATTTAGATGATCTTAAGATGGCGCTTTAAACTTCTACACCAATCGAGTTAAGGGTCATTAATTGTCTTACTTAAGAAATAAATAATAAAGGTATCGCTAAAAAACTGGGAGCTAAATAATGGAATATGGGTAAAACATTAAACGTAAAAAAAAACATAATTTTTACAATCAATTTTTATTCATTTTCAATGTCTCTAAGTACATAATCCATACCTAGTGCGGGATGGTCAAAATTATCCTGGTGTCTTGCCCATCCCAAATAATATAAAATACTTATGACGTGAGCGCAACTTCCCAGAGTCCTTTTACCATGGTAGCACGTACAGTGATATTCTTTTATTGCCGTTATCCCTTGTATATTCTCATCAAACACAACATACGTATAGTACGTTTTTGTGGTTACGTGTCGCGACTGGATTCTGCATCTAATTAAAACATTGCCATTTCTGCCTTCTGCCGTTGGGTGTCTATATGTTTCTACATTGTACACCCCAGTTGTTTTTATGTGCTCACTGCAGTATGAGCGTGCTAGCTTCACGTGGTAGGTTCCTATAGAGAATTTTATGAGTTCCTCAATTGTGACTCTTGGGAAATCCGCAAATTGCGGATCATCTGCCGTCATTCGACGAAATGTCACTCTTTGTCTGTTGAGGTTATTTTCCGCCACATGCTCTGCCAATCGGTTAGGACGTTGAATGTTTCGATTTATTGTTTCGATAAAATCTTCCGTATAAGGACTGTCGCCGTAAGGCTCTTGGAAGCAATTTATTAACGCCGCAGCAATCTTAAAATCTTCAAACACGTATGGAACATTTTGTTAAAGATTCTGTTTCTGAAAATCTTGAAATCGCGCTTAAATCTTCCGTTTACAGTCTCTACAACCCATCGGACGATTGTGATAAGCCTGGATTTGTTAGCTTGTTCTGTGCTTAGTTGCGTTTCTTCTCTTTGTTTGCTCGGAGGCATATGTGCTTCATACCCATGTTTCAATTGTCGGAATAGAGTCACGAAAGCCTCTGTCTAAAATAAACACGTCTCCGCGATGAAGAAAATAATTAAACGCTCCGTTTTCAATGGGCTCATTATGATTTTGTAGCACCATCTTCATTATATCGGCATCAGTAGTCCGCGCGGAATATGGACCTAGTACATCCAAAATATAACCATATGCGCACACGATCAAAAATGGTTTTACAAGGTTTCTATACTTGTGCAAGCTGTAAGTGAGCCGTTGAAATAAAAAATTGGAACTTTTTTCTATGTATATGTATGTTCCATCGCATTTCAATATCGCTTTTGGTGACTCTTCGTTACCAAATAAAACATTTGGTAGTACACGGTTTCGTTCTACCACTTCGTCTCTAGTTATATGGTCTAAGCCAAGCTGCGCCGGAACAAAGTCAGTAGTAAGACAGATATAGAATAGAATCGCACAGATCTCAACTCAACACAGGGAAGCGAAGGACTACGCCGATAAGCACGATGCGTCAGAGCACGCGCTTTGTTCCCTACGTACCTGCCGTCCCTCCCCTCCCCACCCGCTACATTCTTGTTCTAATGAAAAAGTGAGATGGCACGATGGGTTGTTGTTACCTGTTTCGAAGCAGGTAAAACCAAAATCTTAAAATATTAATCGATTTGTGTCATTTTAAATGGATACAATTGCTATTATTTTTAAAAACAATAGTTTTAAAATATTTCTCCTGAGGAAAATCACATAGCAATAAATAGGTGTTAGCCACTGATATGTAAAATGCTGTTAATATATTTTTGTTATATCTAATGTAACAAAAAATTGAGATACATTTCTTTTGTGTCGGGCCTGGGTAAATTTTCTATGGGCAGTGACAGTCGGTACGCATACAGCTGATATTCTCCAGGTATGTAAGAATAAACATCATTTTGTAGGTAGATAGAAATTTTCAATTGTTCTTTGATCACAAAAAGACATACTTTATATTTTAAAAAATACTATTCTCGTTGCGCAAGTCGAATAGTAGAATAAACGTCAAAATACGTCAAAGCTAATGTCAACAGAGTCAACACAATGTGAAGTGTCAGAGTTTGCGGTTTCTCGCGTTTTTCCAAATTGGAATCCAAAACGTCAAATATGTGACATTTGCGACAGATTGAACAGCCCGAATTGTTCCTTATTATTATATTGCTAGGATTTAGCAGGCAGCTTAATTGAACAGACACTGTCATACAACCTATAATATGAGAGCATTTAACGTTCCGTTTCCTATGCGACATTCACCGTTTTTAGGGTTCCGTACCCAACGGGTAAGAACGGAACCAACCCTATTACTAAGACTTCGCTGTCCGTCCGTCCGTCCGTCTGTCACCAGGCTGTATCTCAAGAACCTAGCTAGCTAGAGAGTTGAAATTTTCACAGATTATGTATTTCTGTTGCCGCTATAACAACAAATACTAAAAAACAGGATAAAATAAATATTTAAGGGGGCTCCCATACAACAATTCTTTCAATACCACATACAAACTTATGGATGCACCTGGTTACGTACATGGAGTGTGAAAGTAACCGCACCAATAACTTTGTAAACAATATTTTGCTGTGTAAAATCCAAACTATTCACTCCACACCATCGCTTCCATTGAACGGTGGTACGGAACACTTCGTGCGCGATTTAGACTCGCACTTGACCGATTTTTACTCTTTCTGCGTGCCCGTTGCACGCAGATTGATTGGATCAATCAGGATTTGGTTTCAGGCAATGTTATATTAGTTGTACCTAATGAATTCTGTAAAAAATGCGCGCCTAATAGTGCGTAGTGTAATGAAATGGATATTTGTCATTTTACCAAAGAACCTACCACACCTTCCAGATAGAAATTTTTAGCGATAGAGCGACATTCCTAATGCTCCTGGTCGGTTGTTCCACGAACAGCACAATATCTATTCGTCCAATTCGACGTTATGTCGAATCACTATCCCTCTAGGTTCACTATTTGATCTAGGTTTTGAAATGTGTGGCCGGAAGGTAAGCGTCTGTTAGGAAATCTTTCTTGATAAAATTTTTGCGCTTCTCGTGCTTCACCATTAGCGCTTCCATATGCCATTAAGATGTCCTCGTATTCTTCATTAGAGAATGTAGACATTATTTAATCATCAAAACCACAGCAATTACAGTTTTTTTTCTGGGTAGTCTCCCACTGCTTCTCGAAATCAGCGATACAAGTATCGCCCTCCCGCCCGATACAGGAAGTTGGCAAATAAATGAACTTCATAATAGTTTTTATGGCATTACTGTACATTATTAGACAGAAGATAGACCAGCGAACTTTTTTAAAAACTTTCAAGAAAAACCTCGTTTTTTTTTGCAAATATTCTTTACAGAATTTCTTGAAAAACATTTGTGAGTAAATAAAAATTAAAAATAGATGTTAATTTCCAGAATTATTGATTACAAAAGAACCGTAAAAAATTATACAACCAGTAACATTAAATAATTGCAAGTTTTATAAATAACTTTTTCATTTATTCAAGTTTAAAGGAGTAATTCTGGAGGATTTTTCAAAAAAGTTAAAAATATTAAAATAAAAAAATCCGTTGGGCCAAAACTTTTTTTTGTAGACCTAAGAGTTAGCAAATGACCCCTTCTATCCGCTATTTTAATTTGGCAAACAATGCACCAAACATCCTGTATATAACAAATAAAACTTAACTTCTGGAAATCTCGACGCAAAACAAAGATTTCCAAAACATTACATTATTACTATTCAATTCCGCAGAAACCTTGTGGAATAAGTTATTTCAAATAACATAGCTAAGGGACTCAGTACGGGACCTCAGGGCCCAGGGGAAAGCAAGCAAAAGGACGTTTTGTTATAAAAGAACTTTTGTTGTGAAACGTTCAGCGAACAAGCCTTACTAAGTTAAAGGTGTACAGTTGAATGTGCGAGACGAGCTAGTCATGTTTTTTGTCCAATAGGGTACTTCTGAGATCAATCGTAATACATGTCATATTGATACTTCGACCAATGAGAACACAAGAGTGGCAATGGCATAAACTAGCTTTGGCGCAATAAAAGTCAGCTCGTGTCAAATAATCGTGTTCTGCTGATTGATCGATTTTTTTAATATCAGAATAACGTGGCATTACTGTCGTAACCATATAAGGAGAATTGACTATATCATCATATTATGATATAGCCAACCAAGCTTGAATTAAAACTTTCGTCGAACGAAGAACTATTTTAGTGCAAAACACTGCGTTATAAGGGGAGGTAGTTACTCATGTCCACAGGAAATACTTGGTTCCTACAGCCCTTCAAGTCCTCCTGGGTAGTGCTAAGGAGCAACAAATGATTCTCAACACATTAAATTCTAACAACAAACAAACTTGTGATCTTTCAAATACACTTTGCACTGGCAAAATTAACCTCAAAAGAGATTAGCACACCAAATTAAAAGAAGAAGACTGTTATGGGTACATTAAACATGTTCAAGGGTAGGGAATCCCGACATATACAAACTCAATAAAACTAATTAACTCTACATCAGGAGGCACAATGAAAGGTATTTTCAAAAGTTTAAAAATAGGTTAACCTACATCTCCAATAATATGGCTATTCGTTCGTCTGGGCAATTACAAAGACCAAGAAAGTATCTAATTAAATAAAGTCTTACAGACTACAGTATACTAGTATATTCAGCTGGTGGATCAAAGCTTCCAAGAACAAACTGGAGCTAGCTCGTTGAAAGAGAATCTCAAAACGAAGCTACGTCAAGTTAGGAATAGAAACTGTGTGTTGAGTCTTAGTATTAATATTTAACAGCTCAAGCGGTCTCGGTGCTGGGAAGGTGGAGATGGAATATTCATTACCTAACGGCAACCCTACGTGATGCATAATATATGTTGTACAAATAGAGGACTTGCGTTAATAATCGCCTCGAGATGAAAAAAGTGATTTCTCACAATGGTTTGAAAAAAGTTGACAAAGGAAGTCTTCAGAGAATTTTTTCTATTATGCTATGGTTTGCTGGGAGAGATCTAGAGTAAAATGTATAAAATATAATGAGAACAATTTAAATGACCACAAAAATATTTTTTTCTTACCAATGGGTAGGTAAGATCACCAAAAGTTGCAGAAAAATACTGCGGTAGCTTAGGTGAAGGAGAAAGGTGAGCGAAGCGAAGCCCCCTTTATCCTTCGTGTTAGGTTGAACATGTAAGAACAACAAAAATACATAAAACATAAAAAGAAGTTTGGTGATAATTTATCCAAACATAATTTGGTGATCATTTACCCATTCTGGCAGTCATTTCCAATTTATTGGTAGTAAAATAGGTGCTTTTTTGGTAATCGTTTACACAAGCCAAATATAATCCGTTACTTAGTACCTTTTTAACCATAAATAAAAAAACGGCCAAGTGCGGGTCGGACTCGCGTACGAAGGGTTGCTTACCGCCGTACAATGGTAGGGATGGTGTGGAGTGAATAGTTTGGATTTTACATAGCAAAATGTTGTTTACAAAGTTATTGGTGCGGCTACTTTCACACTCCATGTACTTAACCAGGTGCATTCATAAGTTTGTATGTGGTATTGAAAGAATTGTTGTATGGGAGCCCCCTTAAATATTTATTTTATTCTGTTTTTTTATTTGCTGTCATAGCGGCAAGAGAAATACATCACCTGTGAAAATTTCAACTGTCTCACTCTCACTGTTCTTGAGATACAGCGAGGTGACAGACGGACAAACAGACAGAGAAACAGCGGAGTCTTAGTAATGGGTCCCGTTTTTACCCTTTGGATATGGAACAACATACTAATGTTGCGTGTGTAATAATAAAGAATAAACTAAATAAAACTCAAAAATGGTGTATGTTTCTCAAAGTGGGCGGTAATGCCCCCTTGTGGGCGCTGGAGGTCTAGAGTGGGCGTTAAGGGGCCTAGAAAAAAAAAGGGGGCGATGGCGTGGTTTAGGGAGGCGATGGTTGATTTGCAATTTCAACTAAGTACTTTATCTTTTAAAAATCATTGAAATAAAAACTCTATAATATATATATGTATACCTAATCTACACAATATTGATTATTTAGTTTATGTTTCTTGTTGTATGATTGTATAACAACTAAAAATAACTAAGCTTTTGCAGGATAGCCCAAACGCAATCAAGTTGTAACAAGTTTTTGTTAAATATCGCAATCTGTGCAAACCTGTAGCAATCGGCTGGTTCATCGATACTTAAAGGGGATTTACACGATCATTTCCACCCCATCCGTTTGCAAGCATGGTGTAAACAGTCAACGCGCCACCCTCCAAACGCATCGGTATATATCAGCGAACTATATATCAGTTCAAGAACGAAGGGCAATTTTAGTAAGCAGTTAACACTTTTTCAGCATTTTTTTGTAACTGGCAATACTGTTTGCTCTTCATCATTACAATCCAGTTGATTTGACTACGACAAACCTTTTCAGTCCGAAGTTATATTTTTTTTTGCAATTGGTGCATGGTTCACGAAAATTTATAATCAAATGGCTGTAAAAAATAGGGGGATGGGGTTTTCTTTAAACATTTTTTGTCGATAGAATAGGATTCTCTTTAACCCTATTTCATGTGTCCAGTTTATGAAGAATCACACTGTATATAATATAATAGCTTGTGATATTTTCCGGGGTTTCAGGTATAATTGCACTTTTGAATAAATAAAAACGGCCAAAAGCGAGTCGGACTCGTACACGAAGGGTTCCTTTCCATTATCTATTAAAACGGCAAAAAAAAACACGTTTGTTGTATGGGAGCCCCCTTAAATATTTGTTTTATTTTAATTTATTAATTTATTTTTAAAGTGTGTATTTAACTAAATAGTCTGTGAATATTTCAAGCGTCTACCTGTTGCCCATTTTTAGGGTTCCGTACCCAACGGGTAAGAACGGAACCCTATTACTGAGACTTCGCTGTCCGTCCGTCCGTCCGTCCGTCCGTTTGTCACCAGGCTGTATCTCAAGAACCTAGCTAGCTAGAGAGTTGAAATTTTCACAGATTATGTATTTCTGTTGCCGCTATGACAGCAAATAAAAAAACATAATAAAATAAATATTTAAGGGGGCTCCCATACACAATTCTTTCAATACCACATACAAACTTATGAATGCACCTGGTTACGTACATGGAGTATGAGAGTAGCCGCACCAATAACTTTGTAAATAACATTTTGCTATGTAAAATCCAAACTATTCACTCCACACCATCGCTTCCATTGAACGGTGGTACGGAACCCTTCGTGCGCGATTTAGATTCGCACTTGACCGGTTTTTATACTGCAGTGAGCACGAAAATGGAGACATTCTTCTGGAAAATTGTCTTCTCAGTCAGTAGGATAAACTATTTGCAATGCTTTGGCTTTTTTTTACCTTTCTGACGTAATAAGATTCGTCAGGTTAGTGATGAAATAAAATTTATTGTGCAGTGATTTTTAAGCATCTCGTCGCTTTTTGAGTTCTGACAATGTGTCTACAAATACCAAAAAAGTAGTGATTCTACAATCAAAGAAATTGTACAACTTTTGGTGTGGCAAAAAGAACGAGCAAGCCTCTTAGCTGCTTAGTACGGTCGCCGATCAGAAGGAATTTCGTACATTGACCCCTAGCTACTTGTCTCTTTTGCTCTCATGTAAATTATATTGGCATCGCGCTCCCACAGTTCATTTGTGAGCATGACGGCAATATCATTTACACGCGAGCGATTATATAATTATAATCCCTAAATAAATGCCATGCAAAAATGGCCCGCAAATTTGAACCTTATTGCTTTGTAATAAAGTACACCTTTGAAAAATATGTCCGGCTAAATTCGCTATGAAAACGTATATTGTGAAATAACTTCACAATTTTTATTTTTATGGAATCTCTAGACCCCACACTAGGATTCCCTGTGTCGTGGGGACTAGTCTCTTTTGCTTATGTAGGTACTTTAAAGTTATACCTATGTATTTCCAAAAACTGAATCGACAAAATAATAATAATAATAATAATTTATTGCATCATAAAAGTTTACATTTTGTTACAGACAAATTTCTTAGCTTAATTAGGCATTATTCTATATAGTAGGGACATCTGGAACCTGAGCTAGGAAAAAATACCTGTATTTCAGGCTCCAGTTCTCTTCTAAAATAGGGTGTGTTGCTTATTTTGTAAATATATCTTACAGTGCAGATGAACAAGTTAATATAATGCCGAAAGAAGATTACGTTAACAAATAATTAACAATACTTACTAAATAAAATAAAAAAAACTAACCTAGTCTCAAAATTCAAGAGAATCTGTTGAGAATTGCGGCCTGTAGAGGATTATATCCGGACATACATCAGGACATACGAAAGCATATTTGCCCAATCCTGAAACGGAGACGCTTCGTCGCTCGGTCAATTACAGCCCTAAGTACATGGTATTTTCCGTATTGTCTGATGAATGTTCCTAAACAATACTTCTTACCTACTTACCTAACTTTAATCTCGTTTTATTATTTTTGTAGTGGTATTTTCCAAAAGTTCCACGTGCATGATGAAACGATAAATATAAGTTGTGATGTAACATTTTATATAGTATAGTAATTGGTAGGTAACCTATCTTAGTAATTTGCAAGACATGATAATTTCAAAGTGAAAAAAAAAATTGATGTGCGCATTTACCCTACATGGTGGCGGTACTCCAAAGGACTGCTTGAACATACTCCGATCAGTTGGGGTGGAAGTGTTGCCAACTCAGTGGATTTTCCACTAGATCTGGTGGTTTAGACTTTCATTTTAGCGGTCATAAAATGGTGTAAGTGGCTAGTGGATTAGGTTGAATCATTTATTTGTCAGGTACGACATTCAACCACTAGAATAATTTTAATAATTATTCTAGTTAGGAAAGAACGTACTTGTAAAAAAGTGATATTTTTTTTGTTGTGTTAGCATAGCAACTCAACTTAACTAACATGGGTTTTCGCGGATTCCTCGAAACTAGTTTTTCAATTTCTTGTATGATTTCGATTCTGGACTTTTTTTGGATTTGTATGAGCTGGCCGAGTTTAATTTATTGAAATGTTTATTTATGATGATACCCTTGGTTTGTTTATGATATGCGTGTACCTGGTGAACGCTTTTTTTTAGGTATAAATTGCATACATTTTTATCATAAGCTTTCAATATAATTCATTATGATACCTACCTAACCCACTTGATAGGAACAGATTTTTTTTTCTTCATGCCACACAGTATGGCGTACAGAATCTGCTATAGTGTTCATAAGATGACGTCATACCTTCCTATTACCTTTGTAATCTCTTCGATAGTAATTTTAAGAATTCCTATTCTTAAAACTAAATATTGCTCTGTTCAGTTCGATGGAATCAATTGTTTCAGCACATCACTAGTCCATGAGACGAAATCTCGCATCCTTGCTGTAAAACGTGAAGTAGAGAGGGCATGATGGTCGGAGTGTGCGCTTAGCGCGCACATTATAGTATTTTCATTGTTTTGTGTCATACCGCAAAATGCTGTAACATTGCATGTGTTTTGAAGTTTTTTGTGTATAGTTCTGTAGGTATGCAGAAAATCATAACTCGTTTTACTGTAAGTCTAAAATTAAACCTTACGCAGTACGTGTAAAGTGGTTTATTGCCAAAAAACCCACAGCTTCTACTTGTAATCTGCCTTACAAAAGGCAGGCAAATTTAAAGCAAAAACTGCAACATTACCTAGTCACACATCTTTGTAAATGGCAGCTGAAAAAAAAAATTCTACAATGTATGCAACACATTAATATGATGTTTCTTATATGGTATACAAACTATGAATCTATTTGCCATTTCTTTTTTTTTTAAAGTTGGCAAAGTTGTGTAAGCTTCTCTCAGATCTCCCTACAAAAGTGTGGAATAGTCAGGGTTGTCAAAAAATTATATTCTTGAAAATGTTCTATTACTTATATACATACATTCATTCATTCAAAAAAACATTTATAAAAATCAACAAATATGTTTTAAAATAGTAGCTTATCCTCATCGCGCTTTAAATTATATTGACCTGGAGTTAGCAAAATGTCTATTAATTTTACGATGTATTGTTTTTCTGCGCCGTATGATGAATTAGTTTTAGATTACTAAACCTTCTGCCACTTGTAGGATTTCCGGCGAATAATCTGCATTATGCAATATGCTCCTGGTTTCCTTCTGGTACTTTTTCCGCTATTGTTACTAGCCATAGTTGAACCCTGCCAAAAATTCAAAATACATAAATCAATACTAAATATAGTTATAGGTACGTTGGTTAAACTTTTGTCTTATAGCCTTGCTGAGATAACTATTGAATCTATATGGGTGGTCTTTACTTTACGTTTTTAATTCTATTGCAAACTCTCGACATTTAGTCAGTTTTTTGTAATATTTTCTTTTGGTTAACGCCTTTATTAAAGATTCTAGTATTTTTTGTTACAAAACAACTTAAGATATTTAAATAATTGCGGTTGAATTCGAGTCTGTTATAAATTTAAGAAGTGGCAGCCCTAACCCTAGGCAATGTTTTTGTGTTTTAATGTACAACCTTATACAACATTGCCTATAAAGATTTGAGTCTCAGGAAATCCTCTGGTACTGTGTTAATAAGTAAAATAGGAGAAAAGAGCATATATTCTTTGCTTTTCCACTTTCTAAGCAATAAAAAAAGTCACAGAATAAGTATTCTATGACTTTTTTTATTGCTTAGAAAGATCCATTTTGAAATCTACCTGGAAAAACACGTGCACTATTCGTCGAACTGAAACCGTGACTGACACTTTCTTTTTTAATCCATGGAAAAAAAACTCATCGGTGTTGCTATATTCGTTATTGTTTATCTCCATGTAGTACCAGAGACAAGAAAACACAAATGTCTTTGTAATAATGTAACTTTATTTGACTTTAGGCAAAGTTGTAGCGTGCTGGCAAAGTTGAAGCATTTTACGGTATCGTATGGAAATATATCCCTTTTTTTGTCTTACACAGTGAGTTTGTTCTTAGCAGTTTACCAATGGACGCCGTCCAGATAATCTGGTAGGTAAGACATTTTAGCCAAACGCCACCTGATCCGTATAAATTGAGTGAAGTCAACTCAAAAAAACTTTAAAAATAGTGAAATGACCATGTAAACAGACGGATTTCAAGTGGCTATTGACATCAGGAAATCACGATATCTTCAGGCCAACATACCTATTCAAGAAGTTTACAGATAGATATACAAGTTTTGGTACGAAAGCGAGTTGCAATTTTTGTATATATTATGTAATGAGACAGCCATGTAAAGATCTCAGGTATAGGTGATATGGAAAATTGGCGGGCGCTACACGGCAGTGATTCTAGTGGCGGGCGCTACACGGCAGTGATTCTAGTGGCAGTGTGGCTATTGGCGGGCGCTACACGGCAGTGATTCTAGTGGCGGGCGCTACACGGCAGTGATTCTAGTGGCGGGCGCTACACGGCAGTGATTCTAGTGGCAGTGTGGCTATTGGCGGGCGCTACACGGCAGTGATTCTAGTGGCGGGCGCTACACGGCAGTGATTCTAGTGGCAGTGTGGCTATTGGCGGGCGCTACACGGCAGTGATTCTAGTGGCAGTGTGGCTATTAGACAGGGTAATTGGTTAGAACCAATTTAAAAAGATCATGTCAGTTGGTGAAGTCTTATAAACAAAAGGGCTCGCCGATATTAGAATTATAGACTACATACTTAAACCGTGATTGTGAATATGAAGTATGAAGTAATACATGATAACAGGTTAATTACATGTTGCCTGCCTCTCTGCTATAAATCTCGTCGCAGATTCGTAAGTTTCAATTTAATCTGATGACTAATCTTCCAAGGAGTCCCAAGTTAGTCAATTAGAATGCCGGACTTTAAAGTGAAAGATGAGATAGGTAACCTCAGATATTTAGTTCAGATATGGGACTTCAACCCATGTGCGCCTACGAAAATATAAACAAGACATTACACTGATTGAGTAGGTACTGATCTGCGATGAGAATTTTATTCCTGATCAAATTACCAACGATATGAACAGACATTTGAAGCAAATAAACATTTCATTTCATTTCATTTCGAACCTGATTTTACATTGAATGAGGGCTGCCATGAGAATTCAACCCACCAGCGCGATACAAAACGAGACATGGACCTGATATTTCACTGATTGAGCGCTGCTATGGCAATTACAATCAACGAGCAACCAATTGAGCATACAACAAGATGTGATATGAACCAGATATTTCAATTTTTAAGTGCTGCTACGATAATTGAATTTATGAACATATAACAATGACATGATGTTTCGATGATTGAATGCTGCTATTGAAGTTGACGCTGAATTTGTTACATAAAAAGATTTAATTAGATACCGTACTCAACTCATTGAGTGCTGTTTATTTAACCCGTCACCATATTATGCAACAAGTTAAGTACCATAAAGTAGCGTGCACAGAGATTTGGTACTGGGCAAGCAGCCTTAAGAAATGTATGAAAAAACTATTTACCGACATCAAAACAGGCTTCCCGCGGCTTCACAAAAAATTTGGATCTTCGTGACGAATTTCTACCACCTCAGATATCCAGTAAGGGATTGAACAACAAAACAAGTCAGTTAAAGGATATCCGAAGCGGCCTCTTTTGACCTTTGTTCTATGACGACGACGACTCGTCATGACCCCGAAAAGGTAATTCTTGCTTGGCTAAAAAACATACTATGTCAATTAGACGTTGAAATATGTTCCTATTTCTGTCAACTTTTGCGTTATGTCTATCGATATCTATTCTAAGCTGATTGTTTAATTGCGTTTCAATCCTAGAATTACCGAAAATACGAAGATTTAAAGATGACGCTAGGTGCTTTTCCGATGACTCATGTTTTATTGCGGCATTGGATAGATTATTTAAATCTATGTAACCGGTGTCACTCCAAACATTCATCAAATAAGACACATTGAAAACAAAATAACCTATTGCTGTGAGCACAGGCGGCTAGCCAACTATATTTATCGTAGGAACTACAATGAAACTGTCTATTCCTTCCTAGTAGTATTCCTTTTCTTTTGTGATATTTTTATAGCCGGAGTACACCGCTCTTTTGCAATTATCCTTTCTTTCAACGCAAAGGAAAAGTTATGAAATTTGCCTTTTTACCTTACCTAAACACACATCCTCTTTACACATCTCACAGGTATACACATCCATCCTAAACTTAGTTTTCCACTCACCTCTTACACTCAAAACAACTCACAACTACACAAAAGAATAAACAAGATTATCAATTCACAATTCTGCATACGACGCTAAACGAAAACTTTTAGGGATGGCGGACAATCAATCAGCTAATTTACAATAGGAAAACCGAAAACCACCCGAAAACGATTTGCTAATAACCAATCAAATTGAAATGAACGTTCGCTCCGAGTACTATTTGTGGTGGTCGTATGTCTTCGTAAATAATTCGGGTGTTTCGCTCGGTGCAACTAATTGTTTGATTGGATTTAAATTGTGTGAGTCGGTGGGACAATTATTGGTGAGTATGTCAAATAGCGCATGTTCACAGCGCGGCATGCATTGTTTTATTTAATAGTCCCTATAGTAAATACGCATTGGATTCGACTCGTCATCTTGTTCTCAAGGCAGGCGAGCTTTTATCTGGTATTATGCCCCATAATTATGGCATCGAATTTTTCGTGGTACAGGCCTCGCTCAATACGATTTGGAAATATTTTAAAGGCTTGAGATACATGTGCCTTTGGGGTCAACGTACTTACGTACGATCGTCTGCGGGACTCAGTGAAACGTCGTCGCGGAGCGCGGGAACTGCGGAACGCAGCTTCGAGCGTTTTGAATTCGCAAAGGCGGTTTTGTTGTTTGTTTTGTGTGTGAATCAATAGTTTTATAAGGTGGAAATTTGGCTAGGGCAAGCAGTGCCTCCAAGCCTCTATATATGTTCGCCACTGCCATAAACTGGCCAATAGGTATTCGCCATTGCTGTGGAGAATGGGTTGGCCAACGTCAAGTACCGGCAATTTTTAGTACTGGCCAATTACATTATATTAACAAATTAAGCGCGTCGTCTAACTCAACTGATAGTGGACCGGTTTTGCGGTCCACAGTCAATCGCCGGCTGCGAGAATCATATAAGAAACGCAGTAAATAAGCTCCAGCTCGATGCATTCGATTGAATGAAGAGAATCTATTAAAATCAAAAATATCATTCACATCATTGCAAATCATGGCTATTGTTTTTTGTATGGGAATCGTTTATTTGGACTTTTGCCCACTCTGAATCGACTTCATGTAAAAATGATGGCCTGGCCCACCAAATATTACAGTTATTCAATGTATCGACGTACATTCTGTAACTGCGGGGGCCAGGAGACCTAACGGATCGTATATTTGTGAAACAACTGATAACATAACTCGTTTGGTTAGTTTGGACGTTATATCAATTTTTGTGGTAAAATACAGGTCATCACTTTTATTTAGCCAACCTAACCCTAGAGTTTTATTTTGAGAAGTTCTCCTATAGACAATTCTTTCGATATATCCGTAGTAACATCAGAATTCAACTTCCATTTGCGTAACGGTAAGCACGCTGACTCCAGGACTTAAGAGGTCTTCCTACATAAAGTAAGATACATATAGTACATACTGTAACAAGCTGGCTCGCAGGTTCGCTCGTAGTAAAGAATCAAAATTAACATTGTTCAGGGTATACTGCCAGTCTTACTACACGTGCAGCCTGTGGGTCAACTATACGCAGGGGGCATACAGCGCCCTTCGTGTTCAGTACAACAATGCGTTTAGAGTGGTGATGGGGCTGCCGCGGTACTGCAGCGCCTCAGGCATGTTTGCGGACGCAAGGGTCGACGGCTTTGCCGCGATCATTAGGAAACGCAGCGCCTCGCTATTAGCGCACGTACGCGGCATCTCCAACTCCATTCTTTGCACGTTGGCTGGACGGTGGGACTCGCCGCTGCTGGCACTGCATGACTACTGACTGAGTAAAGTTGCATTGAACTTAATTTATTTGCAAGTTTTTTGCCGGAAACTAACCATCCTAACTTTGAGTTTTGAAGGTAAGGCCTGTTTGATAATCGTATTCTCCCTTGGGTTAATAGCTCCCAAAACTTATTTGCTCCTATTAGCAAATCGCTTTCCGAGGGTACATAAAAGGTAGAGTCTGCGAGTTGTACATTGTCTGGTATATGTGACGAATCCAGATCAATGGCCGAAGAAGGCAAAGCCGAAGTGATGCATGGCAAAACCAAGCATCGAATTTTCGTTCCAAAATCGTTTAATTTTGAATGCATCACAATATCGCAATGTTGACTCGACTGTGTGACTGATTGTCCTACACCCGAGACTCGAATAGTGGACTGTAAATATTTGACGTTTAATCTTTTACATAATCTCTCGGAGATGAAACAATGCTGACTCCCGTTATCAAGGAGCGCGCGTACTGTATGTACTTTGTTATCATCGTCTAAAACGTTTATTAAAGCTGTGGACAGCAAAACCGATGGTAGCGCCATGTTTGATGTTGCTGAAAGCGATTCGACTACTTCTGTATTACCGTCCGAGGCCATAGAATGTAAAGCTGCTTACAAATATCAGCTGTTTGCGATTGCGACACATGCGCACGCGCAGCTGACGGTTCAGTTCCTCTAACGTTTACTGAACTATCATCACATATCAACGTATTATGTTTTTTACGTTGACACTGTTTGCAGGGTCCGAAAAATCATTCATCGATCGAATGTTCTGCCGGACGCAAGCAGTTTCGGCAAATGTTATTTTTATCGACTTATGTTATCCTATCCTTAACTATTAAGCCATATTTAAAATAACGCATGATTATTTTTGCCCAAAGCGCGGCTGTTGCTAGTCGCGCGAGTGCGTCTATCCGATTTATGATTATTATTGCGGGTAGATACATTAGCTGTGTACGTGTTGCGATGGTTGCTAATGTGAAATCGACTTTTTGTATTCGTTTTGCCTATTCTCCTGTTTGGAAAAAGCAGAGCTTTTACTATGGTTAAAGTTTATAATTTCTAACATGTCAGCCCTGTTTTTAAGGAATGTCATTAAATCATACCGGTGTGAAGTTAGCAGTAAAAGTTAGCAGTTTTTTATAATGCGACCAAATTCAAAAGTCCGAGGTAAAAATTCATTTAAAACCCTAAAATGTACTTAAATCAGAAACAAAATCATCACGTAGACCTGGAAAATGATAAAAGAAAAAATATTTATGCATTAAAAGCTATCTACGTTGTTTGTTTCAGTTGAAAATATTTCTCTACTATACTGATTTTGAAGCCCAATATGTGTAAGGCCTATACACAGTCAGGTCATAAGTTCTGTCACACAATAAAAACTTTTAAATTTAGAACGCTGGCCATAAAAAAGTTTATTGAATTCGAATTTCGAATTTTTCATGAAAATAAAAATGTGTACTTTTTAGAATTTTCCTCATTTTTAAATATGGAGTGGACACTTAAAGAAGACCGTGTCGTAGTTATTGCGTTGCATCGTTGCGGTTACGCGCCAATTAAGATTTTCGACTTACTGAAAAATTTGATTATAACCAAAAGATTCGTTTATCGTACCATAAAACGATACAATGAAGACTCTAGTGTAGATGACAGGTCAAGAAGTGGTCGCCCTCGCTCTGTTAGGACTCCAGCAGTGATAAAAGCTGTGAAGGCGCGAATTCAAAGAAATCCCATACGTAAGCAGAAACTGTTGGCCCTTCAGATGGGGTTAAGCAGGACCACGGTGAAAAGGGTGTTAAATGAAGACTTAGGGCTTAGGGCATATCGAAGAAAAACAGGACATTGTTTGGACGCTCGTTTAATGGACCTGAGACTGAAGAGATGCCGCGCTTTGTTGAAGCGGTACGCGGGAAAAAAGCATCGGGAAATTCTTATTTCGGATGAAAAAATTTTCACCGTGGAAGAGAGCTACAACAAACAAAATGATAAGGTCTACGCACACAGCAGTGAAGAAGCGAGCAACCGTATTCCGCGTGTCCAACGAGGTCATTTTCCATCCTCGCTCATGGTTTGGTTGGGAGTCTCTTATTGGGGCTTAACTGAGGTACATTTTTGTGAGAAAGGCGTAAAAACGAATGCAGTTGTGTATCAAAATACAGTCCTCAAGAACCTTGAGGAAACTGTTTCTCATACCATGTTTAATAACAGGCACTGGGTATTCCAACAAGTTTCTGCGCCAGCTCATAGAGCGAAAAGCACACAAGACTGGCTGGCGGCGCGTGAAATCGACTTCATCCGGCACGAAGACAGGCCCTCCTACAGTCCAGATTTGAGTCCGTTAGATTACAAGATATGGCAACACTTGGAGGAAAAGGCCTGCTCAAAGCCTCATCCTGATTTGGAGTCACTCAAGGCATCCTTGATTAAGGCAGCCGCCGATATTGAAATCGACCTCGTTCGTGCTGCGATAGACGACTGGCCGCGCAGAATAAAGGCCTGTATTCAAAATCGCGAGGGTCATTTTGAATAAACTTTATTACCATAAGAATCTATGTTTTATTAAGTTCATTTTGCTATATAAATGTTTACATAAATAATAAACATGTCAAAATTATTTCATATTGCACATGTGACAGAACTTATGACCTGACTATGTATAACTTTTGGACCTGGACTGTTACCTATAAAATACAGCTGGGATTATTCTACCAGATGAAATACCGTTAGTGCATTTTACGGACCTGAAATCATCCTAGCAGTATCTGTTTTATAAGCCCAAGTAATAACTCACAAATTCAATTTGATATTCAAGCCCTCAAAGGATATAAACCCGATTTTTTTTTTGGATCAGTACGGTATTCTGTAACATGCAGTAGGGATAATTATACCAGATGTAACACCAAAAATGGCGTTGCCGGATCTGGATATAGCTAGAAGTAGATGATTAATACTCCTAAGTAGAATATCAACCCAAATAAGTTGATATTCAAAGCCCTGTAAGAGCATGGTTCCAAATACTTTTGGACCTGCATGTTAGTCTTTAACATGCAATTAAGACTACTCGATCGGATGGTATACCACAATTGGCCTTGCCAGACCTGGAAATAGCTAGCAGTAGATGATTTATACGACCAAGTGGAAAATCAAATCAAATAAGTTTATATTCAAAGCCCTGTGAGAGCATGGTTCGAAACACTTTTGAACCTGGATGTTAGTCTGTAATATGCAGTTATAACTACTCCATCATAAGGTATACAACAATTGGCCTTGCCGGACCTGGTGACAGCTAGCAGTAGATGATTTATACGACCAAGTGGAAAATCAAATCAAATAAGTTGATTTTCATAGCCCTGTACGAGCATGGTTCGAAACACTTTTGGACCTGGATGTTAGTCTGTAACATGCAATTAAAACTACTCAATCAGATAGAATACCACAAAAGGCCTTGCCGGAGCTGGAAATAGCTTGCAGTAGATGATTTATTAAATCAAGTGGAAAATCAAATCAAATAAGTTGATATTCAAAGCCCTGTAAGAGCATGGTTCGAAATACATTTGGACCTGTATGTTAGTCTGTAACATGCAATTAAAACTACTTAATCAGAAAGTATACCACAAAAGGCCTTGCCGGACCTGGAAATAGCTAGCAGTAGATGATTTATTAAACCAAGTGGAAAATAAAATCAAATAAGTTGATATTCGAAGCCCTGTAAGAGCATGGTTCGAAACACTTTTGGACCTGGATGTTCATCTGTAACATGCAATTAAATCTACTCAATCAGATGGTTTACCACAAAAGGTCTTGCCGGACCTGGAAATAGCTAGCAGTAGATGATTTATACGACCAAGTGGAAAATCAAATTAAATAAGTTTATATTCAAAGCCCTGTGAGAGCATGGTTCGAAACACTTTTGGACCTGGATGTTAGTCTGTAATATGCAATTTAAACTACTCCATCATATAGTATACAACAATTGGCCTTGCCGAACCTGGTGATAGCTAGCAGTAGATGATTTATACGACCAAGTGGAAAATCAAATCAAATAAGTTGATTTTCAAAGACCTGTACGAGCATGGTTCGAAACACTTTTGGACCTGGATGTTAGTTTTTAACTTGCAGTTAAAACTACTCCATCATTTGGTATTCCACAATTGGCCTTGCCGGACCTTGAAATAGCTAGCAGTAAATGATTTATATGACCAAGTGGAAAATCAAATCAAATAAGGTGATATTCAAAGCCCTGTAAGAACATGGTTCGAAATAGTTTTGGACCTGTATGTTAGTCTGTAACATGCAATTAAAACTACTTCATCATATCGTATAACATAACTGGCCTTGCCGGACCTGGAAATAGCTAGCAGTAGATGATTTATACGACCAAGTGACGAAATAGCTAGCAGTAGATGATTTATACGACCAAGTGGAAAATCAAATCTGTTTAATATTTATGCTTCGGAACGCACCTCCTTTTGTTGCGCGACTCGGAACCATGCGTTGTTCACTAGCGGAAACGGAACCGCAGCTGTCACTCGTATCGAAACGAGAGGAGAAATTAGAGGTTATCTTTTCTCGTCGGGAGAACAAACATGTCTGCTCAGGCATCGGGCCATTGATTGTAATTCGGTGTAACAATCGTCTAATACAGGTGTCGAGCCTGGTCAGAGCGTAAATCTACCACATCGTCGGGAAATAAGTAGATTCACGTCAGCGGTTGAGTGATCCGTGTTGATTGGACATCGTCGTATCGGACGGCGACTCCACGTGTCGGCAGGCAGCACGCCGGCGACAGCGTCGGGCAGCGACAGTGAGATTCATTCCTGATCCTACCCAAACTTGTGCCCTTATCCCGTATTCCTGCCCCGAATCGAGCTTTCGATTTCCGGTCTACGACGACAAGGTAAGGTAACAATCAAGATTTTCTCTCCCGTGCTGGCAACAACCCAGCCCCTCAAGATTCCACGCCGTTCGGTTGAGGCGTGGAATTAATCATTTTGGTAGCAGGCGCGGTTTCCTAGTGGGAAATCATCGATTCACGGTTGTAGGGTTGGTTTTTTGCCACATTGTAGTTGGGAGAAAAGAATATCTCAGATTGGCCGGCAAATCGGCAATGAGTCTGTGGTCGGTACCACAATTAAAGTTCATTTCGGTTAGTGAAAGTATAAGTGTCAATTTAGTTCTGGACAAAAAACTGTCGTATATATGTGCGGAAAGCCGAAAAAGCCCCATACATACAAATATCCTCAGAAGCGGACTTGAAGAAAATTATAGCCTAAAGTTACTTGCTTATACCTGCACCAATAGGTCTCTCCTTGCCCCCATATATTTACCTAATATTAGTATCTGTTTAATGAATAAATTCTCCGTCATATCATACCAACTACACGCTCACACACAAAAACACAATCACAAACACGCACTATACACATTCATTATGGTTACATCAGAGAGATATCTTAGTACAACATTGAGACTCAACTGTATTGGCGCGCTGAGCCCTCGTAGTCGTTTCGTCCACTTACTCGATTATGACATGACTATTTTTATATGTTCTGACCATTATTATCGGCGAAATTATAAAAGGCAAAAATGATCATCTCAAAATGTTCTACCAGAACGTAAACGGACTACGGACTAAAACGACAACTTTTTATAACAATGTTGCTGCCCTCGATTATGATCTTATTTTTATCACAGAGACCAAGCTTTGCGAGGGCTTTCTTAATGCAGAGTTTGCAGACCCCGACCATTACAATATCTTCCGGCGTGACCGTGACTCGGAGACGGCTGGTGGCGGTATAATGGCGCTGTGTGCGCCGGCGCTCGGAGCCCGACCGCGGCCCGAGTGGGAACGAGCCGACCACGAGTGTATCTGGCTAACAGTACCTAGGGCCGCGCTCGGCTCTGAGCGAGACTTGAACATAGCGCTCGTGTACCTACCGCCGGGCGAGGAGCTACCGCTTCGCGTACAATGCTTTATAGAGACGTTTACTGACGTAACTCAGAAGCATTTAGAAGACTACTTTATGGTGATTGGTGATTTTAATTTATCTTGTATAAGATGGGATTCGGGCGCACCTGTCTGTATGAAAAAGGGTACCACCGAGTTTCAAAACTCAGCTATTAACATGACAAACATCATGGATTACCTAGGTTTCAAACAACACAATACATTGAAAAACATCTGCGACAATATTTTAGACTTAGTGTATACAAACTTTTCCATTGACGTACAAAAGGCCACATCCTCGGTTGTCAACGAAGATCGTTTTCATACTTCGCTTGAACTTGGAACTTTTGACCTAAGTATAAAAAACATACCCTGCACCAGGCGCCTTCGATATCAGTATCGTAAGGGTAACTACGAAGCTATAAGTGAACATCTCACTGGATTAGATTGGTCGATTCTGGGTAATGGTTCAGTCGATGATGCGGTCGGTATACTAACAGCAAACATCAAGGAAGCTATTGAGAAATTTGTGCCTAAACGGACTTCCTGCGGTTCCCGTCAGTATCCGTTGTGGTACAGTCGCTCCCTCATAAACATAATTAAGGAGAAGGACAAATGTCACAAAACGTGGAAAAAACACAAAAACCCAGTTGACTATCGCACATTTGCTCTTCTCCGAAGTAGATGTAAGACTGTGCAAGATGAATGTTACCGGGATTATATGAGATTGGCACAGGACGGAATCAAGAGAAACCCAAAGCTCCTATGGTCATATGTGAAGTCTAAAAGGAAGGATGGCATCGGTTATCCTAATAACATGACATATGGCTCTAGGAAGCTAAAGACTGAAAAGGAAACTTGTGACGCTTTCAACTCATTTTTCAGTGGTATGTTTAGGTTACCAGCAAGCTCATATCCACATGCTGAGCTGCCGGAACCTTCATGTCAGCAAATTGCAAGTGGCATTACCGTCTCTGAGCAATATATCTTGAAACTGTTGCGTAATCTTGATAATAGTAAGGGCCCTGGCAGTGACGGTATTCCACCACTTGTTGTATCTCGATGCGCTGGATGTCTTGCCGCACCTGTGTCTCTAGTTTTTAATAGATCGTTTCACGAGGGTACTTTTCCAGATCTGTGGAAGTACGCGCGCATTGTGGCAGTCCACAAAAAAGGTTCCAAGTTGCCGGTTGAGAACTATAGGCCGATATCCATCTTAAACGTTTTTAGTAAGGTCATGGAACGTGTAGTGCATGAACAAATATACGACAATATCTCACGCAATATCCCTGGTGAGCAGCATGGCTTTGTACGTTCGAAATCTACAACAACCAACCTGGCTTTATTTGTGAATGGGGTTCTAAGAGGTATGGACAACGGAGGTCAGGTAGACGCAGTCTATACTGACTTCGAGAAAGCGTTTGATAGAGTGGACCACGTCATACTGATACGCAAGCTAGAAAGACTCGGAATACAGGGGGATCTGCTTCGCTGGACCGAATCATATGTTAATAAAAGAAGTCAGGCAGTTGTGATCGGAGAGAGTAGGTCTGACCGTACCTGCATACCATCCGGCGTACCCCAGGGTTCTATCTTGGGCCCTTTACTTTACGTTGCGTACCTGTATGATATCGGACACTGTTTTAAGCACTCAAATTTCCTCTTGTACGCTGACGACAAAAAAGTCTTCATGAATATTAAATCCTTACAAGACTGCGTCAGATTGCAGGAGGATTTGAATCGCTTGTCAGTCTATTACGATATTAACAGGATAAACGTTAATGCAGCTAAATGCAATGCCATTTCCTTCACCAGGCGTACTAAGCCAATTGTCCACACTTACCTACTTAACAACATCCCAATCCAGAAGGTGGACTCCGTGAGAGATCTGGGTGTCCTGCTGGATTCCAAGCTAACCTTCGAGAATCACATAGCGGCAATCACTAAGAAGGCCTATAGGAACCTTGGATTTATCTTAAGGGTGAGTAAGCCCTTCACGGATGTGAGCTGTGTGCGCATACTATATTATGCCTATGTTCGAAGTGTTCTCGAGTACTGCAGCACTGCCTGGAACCCACAGTATGCAGTGCACGGGGACATGATAGAGCGCATACAGACCAAATTTATTAGGCACCTAAACTTTCGCGGCAATTTTGTGAATGATGACTACACTGCATCGTGTCATCACCACAACCTCCACAGCCTCAGGGACCGGCGTAGTATCTTGGACATGCAGCTCCTTCACAGCGTCTACCACGGCTATGTTGATTGCCCCGAGCTGGTTAACGAGCTGCTACGACTTAGGGCACCTACTACTCGAACCCGACACGCTGTCTCTGCACTCCTACATGTACCCTTTGCCCACACTAACTACGCGGCCAATTCTCCCAGCTGCCGCCTGCCAAGAACGTACAACACACACTTTGCAGATCTGGACATCTTCCACCTGTCACGCGGCCAGTTCAGGGGGCACTTAATGCTCCAGCTGAAAGACAGCAAACATCAAATCTGCTGAGGTTTTCTCTCTCATTATACAGTTGCGACTATATGTATATATCTGTATCTATCACTCACACATTGACTTAACACATACATACAAACACACTCCTAAACACATTCCCTTCCCATTCCTATTGGACTGTACCCGGTACTTCTAAATTGTTTTATAAATTGTTTAAGTTTACTGCCATTTTATGTTCGGCCTAAAAAATGAAAGCCTTTAATTGGCCTATGACTAGTTTAAGTTCTTTGTTTATATTATTTTTGAATTTGTGCTGTAGGCTTAGTTAAATAAATAAATAAATAAATAGTTAGCAATTATTATAAATTTGTAGTCGGAAACTACTGTTTGTGCGCATAAAAGATTGAACTACTTAGATTGTATTACTTGCGGTAGAACGTCGGGTTCTATAGTACTGCAGTGTTATTTCGGTTTACAGAGCAGGGTCAGGCTATTTAAGGGGTATTAAGCTGATTTTGCTGACCTCAGTAGAAGTGTGGGTCATATCGGAGGGGCCACTTCTAGAAGGTCACAGCTTATTATTTTGTATTGTTTTCATAATCAAGTTTTGTGGGTTATTTTTGTATTGTGTTTTATGGTGGCATTCTCTAATTGATTTAGAGTGTATATTTATAAGGTGTATGTCCACAGGGCGACCATATTAAATATTGTTTAGGATTTAATGGTTTTAGTGGTTGCCTTGGTTTTTACAACTTAGTTTTCATTTCTGTGCCCAGCGCTGACGGGCAAGTGCTGGTCTCTGGCTGTGCTTAGTTCGGTAGTGAAGCATAGGACCAGAAACAATTGAATCGGTAACCATGGCACCTTCGCCCTTGACGGTACTGCGGTATGGTGTCCGTGAGGAGATGAGATGGCTCGCCCATACTCACAAGTATGTGGAGCGACCTGACATGGACGATGTCCTGCTCAAGCGCGTGAAGGACGCAATGACACGCGTCGGGAAGGTGTGTCGGCTGGCTGCGGAGGCTGAAGCCCTCGGGCTTACGGATGAGGCCTCGGTGGCTGCAGTGAAGCAGCTCTGCGCGGATGCTGACCAAGCGATGGAGTGCTTGGGCGACATCGAGCGTCGCGCCGAAAAAATTATGCGGTCGCGTCGGGATGACCGCGGGGAGGGTAGCGGAGACCCGCCCCCTAAGGGTGTTGTTGGACGGCTGCCACACCTGGAGATTCCGGCCTTCGGTGGGGCAATTGATGAGTGGCCGGCATTCATCAATTTATTCGATAGTCTGGTCCACGGTCGGGACGACCTGGACAACGCCTACAAGTTGGCCCAACTATTGATGGCACTGCGGGGTGAACCGAAGGAGTTGGTCGGTCACCTAACGGTCACGGCGGGCAATTATGAGATTGCCCGGGCCATATTGTTTGACCGCTACCAACACAAACGGCGGTTGGTTGATGCGCAGCTAGGGAAGCTGTTTAGCATCCCAAGAGTAACCCGGGATGTTGACATCCGGGTACAGGTAAACTACTCGGCTGATTATAATGGTTTATTCAATCACTGCAACATGTTACCAATCCACACTAAAGTTAAATATAATATAATCAAAGAACAATATGCTGACATCCATACACTCAAAACTGTCTCCCATTCACATAGCATCCAGACTCGCAAGGTGACAAATAACGAACTAGTGACGGTTAGAGCACGAAATTACTATGGTGAGCGAACTACTCAATTTATCATACCACGACTGATGAACAGCCTGCCTACCGAACTTAAAGCATCATTCACCCCTAATACACTAAAATTCAAATTAAAAAAAATTCTTCATTATTACTGCAGCCTCGGAACAACACCATTCATCAACACCATCCATTCCATCTGTTCGATCCGGTCCCAAAGTTACTCGTCTCTGACTTTTGATGGATAGATGGATAAATAAACTTATTCACTGTTTAATATATTATACACAAATACAAACAACTTATTATATAAACACAAACAACTTGGGTATTTCGTAATGTAACGTAACTGCACGATACATTACGAAATGCCCATGTACCCATGTAGAATGTAAAAAAATATTTAATAATTAATGATTGTACCCTGTTCGCACGAATTCCAGCATCACGCACAAACCTCCGTGGTTTATGTGATGTAAATGTATATAATTAAGATGTTTTTCTCAATTTGGTAAATAAATAAAAAAAAAAAAAAAGGTGCTCAACCCTGTGCTGGTGGCCACTAAGGCCCTTCAGAACCTTGGTCTGCCGGTAGACCAATGGTCATATATCGTGTTATATATGGTTTTGTCACGGTTGCCTGCAGCTGTTCAAACCGATGGGGGCAGTAGCTCGGAACTGCCCACGCTCGTCCAATTAACGGATTTTTTGGAGGGTGAATGCAGGCGATGCGACACATTGGATTCGGAGGCCAGTATGCAGCGCCAACCCGCGCGGATGCGGGAAGGGCCGCGCCTCCCACCCCCACGGGGGGGTGGGCGGTCAAAACAATTTGGCGTTTTGAGTGCCGCGCCGTCGGGTGACGGCTGTGTGCACTTCGATAGTGCCGGTCATGAAGTGACCAGTTGCGCCAACTTTAAGGCGCTCGGTGTGGCTGCCCGCAGGAAGGTGGTCTTCCGCCACCGATTGTGTTTCGGTTGTTTGGGGCCGCACCCGCTGAGCGAGTGCTCACGCGCGTCCCCCTGTGAGTGCTGCGGTGGCAAGCACCACATCGTGTTGTGCCTGAACCGGTCAGGCCCTTCGGACGGTCACCAGGGCCGGACTCAGGTTGGTCGGTCACAGGGCCCAACCAGGGCCGGACCCAGTCCCCCTCCGGGCAACGGGAGTCACCAACGGGGTGACTGGGGTACCCGCGGACGGGACCCCCCCCGAGGGGAAGGGGGCAGCGCGGGGGGTAACAAGCGGGATAGCCGGGGTTCGGTCGCCGCTGTCCAGGGTCAGCGAGGACTTCGGGCCGCTGGCTCACCGCGTGTTACGGGTGGGTGTCAGATGGCACCTATGAGTGGCGCGAAGGCTGGGAGCCCACCACCTTCTGCGCCACCCTGCCCGTCGCTCTGGGAGGCGAACAGGGAGGCGAACAGTCGGATGTCGCCCCCATTCCTAGAGCGCCCCAGGTTGGATCCGCTCTCCCCCCTCCATCCACGGTGGCCACCGGGCACACCGTTCACAGTCCGGTATGGTCGGGTACCGGGACAGCGAGGGGCCTATTATGCGGGTTGGGACCCCCTGATGTACATACGGTCTGATATGCCACCGGTGGCATATCAGCAGCCGAGTTACCAGGCCGACGGGGGTCCCAGCGGGTTCGGATCCCGCGGAGGTTCCCGCTAGGGACACGCCGCCCACTTACAGGGTGCCGCCACTCCACAGATGGTCATGCTCCCCACCGCCTCGGTGATAGCGTGGAGTTCGGACGGCAAATCATGTGTGGCACGAGCACTATTGGACTCGGGGGCCCAGAGGTGCTTAGTCTCGTGCAACCTTGTAAGACGGTTGGGCATTTCGGTAAGGGAGTATCCACATTCCATTCGGGGAATTGGGAACACGGAAGTCGGTTCCGTTAAGGGAGTATGTCGAATTACTCTCTCGTCACGGGTGGATTCATCGGTGAATCTGACGGTCACGGCACTAGTCATGCCTAATGTGATGGGCTCACACCCTCACGTACGGTTGTCGCCCTCGGTGCGACAGTTGGTCGCTGGGTTGTCACTGGCTGACCCGGAGTTCGATATTCCGGGCCCAGTAGACATTTTATTGGGTGTCGATGCCTTGGGATACCTGTTAGTGCCAGGTGTCCACGTGTTGCAGGCGACTGGTCTGGTTTCGGTCAACACCAGACTGGGCCATGCGGTAATGGGTCCGGTGATGCCGGGTGCCCCACGCCTAGCAATTCGTAGTCCCTTATTCGGTTCTGTACTCTCGGAGGTGATACAGAAGTTTTGGGAGGTGGGGGAACCACCTACGGTCCGCCGGTTGGACCCGGTTGAAGAAGAGTGTGAACAGTTTTATCGGAACAATACTGGTCGCCTTCGGTCAGGTCGATTTCTCACACGTCTTCCATTCCGGAGTGATCGCCCACCGCTGGGCAGTTCACACCATGCAGCCGAGACGCGGCTTCTGTCGATGGAACGACGCATGAAGCGTGACGGGATTTTCCGGCAGAAGTACGTCGATTTCATGCGGGAATACGAGTCGCTCGGCCACATGTCGGTTTCGGGTATCGACTGGAAGCGTGAAGACCACTGCTTCCTGCCCCATCACGCGGTTTTGAGGACCCCGGAGGGCAAAATACGGGTAGTGTTCGATGGATCGGCATCAACATCTAACAGCATGAACCTGAACCAGTGTTTGCATTCAGGGCCGAAGTTGAACCATGACATCGCGGATGTTATCACACGGTTCCGTCGACACAATGTTGTGTTTGTAGCTGACATCCGGATGATGTTTAGACAGACGGTCATTCACCCTGACGATAGACGGTATCAGCTGATACTGTGGCGAGAGAGCCCAGATCAGCCCATCAGGGTGTACGAGCTGAACACTTGAACACACGAACTTGGACTAACACAGGGAATATCGAGCTATACACGAATTGCCACATTAAAAGATTCTGTAACAAAATCATGCATAGACCACATTTTCGCCCAAGATAACAGACGAGATATGCACTCGTCTGTTGTCAACACGGTAATAGCCGACCACTGCCTAACTGCGATAGCGTTGGTCGGCAACGAACTGACGCAGGGCGATTCTAAAGTAATTAAAACATTTAACAAGAAAAAGTTACATGAAGAACTCAATTTAACTAATTGGGATTACACTGCTAGTAGGAATAATCCTAATGAAATTTTAAAATTTATAGTAAATAACTTTAATAAATGCTATGATAGAACTAAAATAAACCTAACTCAAAAAGACCTAAGACCGCCTTGGTATTTCGGCAGGGTTCAAAAATACATCCAACTAAGAGATGAAGCGTATACTAAATGGAAGAAAAAACCCACCAACGCAGTGCTACGATTGGATTATAATAGATTACGCAATAAAGCTAGCAAAGAAATTAATAAAAATAAAAACGAATTTATTAAATCTGAAATTGAAAACTGCAAGGGAGACATAAAAAAGCTATGGAACATAATTAATAAACTAACAGGCAAAATCTCTACTACTATTGAAGATACTATATACAAATACATAACTGACACCCTAATAAAAAATGTGGTAAATAAATTCGCCGATGAATTTAAAAACGCGGTAGCCGCAATAAAGACGCATTGTAATAAAAAAATACTAGACCCAACATCTTACCTTGAAGCGACAGACAAAAGCATGAGGCTTAAAATGGCCACCGAAGAAGACATAAAACAACTCATACAGCAACTGGATGATAACAAATCCCCCGGTGCTGATAAAATAAGAGCTAAGGACATCAAATACGCATGTAACGCTATTGCTCCAGCTATTAAAAACTTGATCAACACTAGTATACGCACAGGACAATATCCAGACTTCTTAAAACTAGGAATAATAAGACCTATTTACAAAAAAGGCGATCATCGAACTTACTCTAACTACAGACCAATTACTATCCTTTCATGTATCGTAAAATATTTGAAAAATTCCTAGGACAACAAATACAAAAATACCTACAGAAAAACAACATTATATCAAGTAAACAGTACGGGTTTCAGCGTAACAAGAGTACCTCTCAATTACTGGCAAAATTTGCAGACGAAATTTATAATCATTTAGATAAAAAAACATGTCCTAATAGTTTTCATAGACTACAGCAAAGCTTTTGACACGTTATCTCACTCTACCATATGCCAAAAATTACCTATGCGGCATAAGAGGTCCACTCCAAAGCTTACTACAAAACTATCATAAAAATCGGAAATCTTTAGTTAAAATTGATAACGTCGAAAGCAATGAATTCTTAATAACTGAGGGCACTGCTCAAGGATCTGTCATCGGGTCAATAGAATATTTGATATATGTCAACGACATGCCAAATGTTGCTAAAAAATGTTCCATGTACCAGTTCGCCGATGACACAGCAATGATTGCAGCCCACAATGACCTGATAGAAGCCCAAAAAATGCTTCAAGATGATTACAATAACATTTGCAAGTGGTCACATGATGCCGGGCTAGTACTCAATACTGACAAGACCAAATTACTCCATGTACGATCAAGCCATATCAAAAGTACCCACAGTCCGTCCATAACCGCACACACTCATGACTGCATGCACTCCCACTGTAGTAATTGCTGCTGCGCATCACTAGAGCTGGTCAGACACATTAAATACGTCGGCGTTATAGTTGATGATAGGTTTACTTGGTCCAAGCACATAGACTCCATATGCACTAAGTTAAGAGCTCTGCTTCTAAAATTCAAAATTCTAAAACACAGATTACCCACCCACATGTTACTCACACTATACAAGACTATGATTGAATCAATTGTAACCTACGGATTGAGCACATATGGAAGAGCATCACCATATCTAACTAATGAAATTCATAAACTACAACATAGAATACTAAAAACTATAGTTCCGTTGTCCATTAAGTTAGAATTTAGAAGTAACCCTCTTAAACTTTTTAATTATTGTAAAACTATGCCCCTGTCTACCCAATTTGATTACTACATACTAAAGGAATACAATAAAATTCATGACACATTATTGCTTAAGAAAATATGCCATAAAATAACAACACGGAAAACAACTGAAAATAAATTTTATATACCAAACTTTAATAATAGCAATGGGAAAAGAACAGCTTCTTACCTTATCCCAAAAAAACTAAACGAACTGCCTTATGACATACGAACACAATTTCAAGATCACAATTTAAAGAAAAAATTAAAAAACTTTTACTTAACAACATTAGAACTGCAGAATAACCCAGCTGATATTTTTTGTTAAGACTGGAAGCAACTACATGCGCGCGGAATATATGATAGACGTTCAGCAGTAAGTAGTGCACAGCTACATATATTCTACTCGCTCTCACTACACACACCTCAACGCGCATGGGTTGGTTCCCGTCTCTTTCGCATTAAGAAATAGTTTAAACTACCTACATAATGAATGTAAACTGCCAGACCGACACAAATAAACCTTTTTAGGTTTCGTGTCACAAATTTGTCAATTAGTACTTAAGATTTTTTATGTTAATAAATAAATAAAAATAATAAATAAAATAAAAACACCAACACGTACGGGCTACGGTCTAGTCCTTATTTGGCGATTCGCACTCTGCGGGAGTTAGCGGATCGAGAACGGTTAAACTTCCCTAGAGGAGCAGCGATCCTGGAGCAGGATCTCTACGTGGACGATATCTGTACCGGTGCAGATTCAGTAGAGGAGGCGCTCGCTCGACGGGACGAGCTAGTTGAGCTCTTACGGGGTGGAGGTTACGAGCTCCGGAAATGGATGTCGAACTCTCCAGAGTTACTGACTGGTCTTCCGGATGACTACCAGCAGGATCCCCACATTTTTGAAAATTTGGAAAATCCAAATATGTTGTCGGTATTAGGCGTCCAGTACCAGCCGGTGTCAGACATGTTTTCGTATCGGGTCGAGTTGGACTCCCCGAAGGTCTGGACGAAACGGAACGTCCTTTCAACGGTGGCTAGGACATTTGATCCAAACGGGTGGATCACCCCGGTAACATTTCAGCTCAAGTGTTTTATGCAGCAATTATGGTCTGCTGAGCTGAAGGGACGACCCGATCGGCGGGTCATTGAGCTCAGAGTGGGACTCGTTCTTTTCGACCCTCCCTGGCATCAATCGGATTTCACTGCCACGGAGGTTGGTCCCCACCAAATGATACACCGCCACCCTGCATGGGTTTTGCGATGCCTCGGAGAAGGGCTACGGAGCTGCGGTATATCTGCGTCATTGTCACCGCCTGGATCTGCCGATTTGCGCGGAATTGTCGGAATTCTGAGGCGCAACGAGTGCGGACACAGGTCCTGACACCACGGGAACGGAACCATGCGTTGTTCGCATTGGTACGGAACGTGCAGACGGTGCACTTTAAGTCCGAATTGGACATTCTGAGACGCGGACGCGTCCAACTGAAGGGAGCTGTGGCTCGGCTCAACCCGTTTATTGACCCTCAAGAATTGCTGAGGGTAGGAGGTCGGCTGCGAAATGCCAACCTGCCTTATGCGGCGCGCCACCCGTTGTTACTCCCTAGGAAAGGGAAGTTGGTCGAACTGTTGATACAGGATCGACACATTCGGAATGGGCATGTCGGATGCCACGCCTTGATGGCTGTCGGGAAGACGCTTAGTGCGTAGCGTCGTATTTCGGTGCCTGCCTTGTTATCGGGCCAAGGCGGCTACGATGCAGCCCCAGATTGGCGATTTGCCCTCGGATAGGGTTAACGAAATCCGGCCCTTTGCGGGTGTCGGAACGGATTTCGCGGGACCATTCATGGTCAAGTCTTCACAGCTACGGAACGCCAGATTAGGGAAGGCATACCTGTGCGTCTTCGTGTGCTTGGCCACGAAGGCAGTCCACTTGGAGGTGGTCAGTGACCTCACTACAGAGGCATTTATCGCATGTCTAGATCGGTTCGTCTCACGAAGGGGCCTCCCGACATTAATCCGTTCGGACAACGGCACAAATTTTGTCGGAGCCAGGCAATACCTGCAGGAGGTCACTCAATTCCTGAACGGTAACCAGGATGCCATCGGTACGGCTTGCTCCCGACGAGGGATTGAATGGGTTTTCAGTCCGCCGGGATGTCCTCATTGGGGAGGAATATTTGAGGCTGCGGTTAAATCGGCTAAGTCGCACCTGACGAGGATCATCGGTGAGACCTGTCTACGCTTTGAAGAGCTTGCGACGCTGTTCTGTAAGATTGAAATGACACTGAACTCGCGTCCGTTGTGCCCGCTCAGTTCGGATCCAAATGATTTGGAAGCGTTGACTCCGGGTCACTTCCTGATAGGTCAGCCCCTTAACGCCCTACCAGAATACCCATTCGGTGATGTTAAGTTAAGTCGGTTAACTAGGTGGCAGATGTTGCAGCAGATGACTCAAGATTTTTGGAAACGGTGGTCCCTTGAGTACTTGCACATCTTGCAGCAGCGCCTTAAGTGGACTGACCGGACGAGCCCCCCTCAAGTCGGTGATTTGGTGCTGATTAAGGATGCGAACCTGCCATCATTGAGATGGAGACGAGGACGGATCGTCAATTTGCACTCGGGTCGGGATGGCACGCCTCGATCAGCAGAAGTCAAGGTGGGGGACTCGGTCCTCAAGAGAGCGGTCGTAACACTTTCTCGCCTTCCTATTGATTAGGGACAGGTTCGGGCCTGTCCGGGCGGGTGACTGTTTAATATTTATGCTTCGGAACGCACCTCCTTTTGTTGCGCGACTCGGAACCATGCGTTGTTCACTAGCGGAAACGGAACCGCAGCTGTCACTCGTATCGAAACGAGATGAGAAATTAGAGGTTATCTTTTCTCGTCGGGAGAACAAACATGTCTGCTCAGGCATCGGGCCATTGATTGTAATTCGGTGTAAAAATCGTCTAATACAGGTGTCGAGCCTGGTCGGAGTGTAAATCTACCACATCGTCGGGAAATAAGTAGATTCGCGTCAGCGGTTAAGTGATCCGTGTTGATTGGACATCGTCGTATCGGACGGCAAATCCACGTGTCGGCAGGCAGCACGCCGGCGACAGCGTCGGGCAGCGACAGTGAGATTCATTCCTGATCCTACCCAAACTTGTGCCCTTATCCCGTATTCCTGCCCTGAATCGAGCTTTCGATTTCCGGTCTACGACGACAAGGTAAGGTAACAATCAAGATTTTCTCTCCCGTGCTGGCAACAACCCAGCCCCTCAAGATTCCACGCCGTTCGGTTGAGGCGTGGAATTAATCAAAATCAAATAAGTTGATATTCAAAGCCCTGTGAGAGCATGGTTCGAAACACTTTTGGACCTGGATGTTAGTCTGTAATATGCAGTTAAAACTACTCCTTCATTGGGTATACAACAATTGGCCTTTGCCGGAACTGGAAATAGCTAGCAGAAGATGATTTATACGACCAAGTGACGAAATAGCTAGCAGTAGATGATTTATACGACTAAGTGGAAAATCAAATCAAATAATTTGATTTTCAAAGCCCTGTACGAGCATGGTTCGAAATACTTTTGGACCTGGATGTTAGTTTTAACTTGCAGTTAAAACTACTCCATCATTTGGTATTCCACAATTGGCCTTTCCGGATCTGGAAATAGCTAGCAGTAAATTATTTATATGACCAAGTGGAAAATCAAATCAAATAAGTTGATATTCAAAGCCCTGTAAGAGCATGGTTCGAAATACTTTTGGACCTGCATGTTAGTCTTTAACATGCAATTAAGACTACTTGATTGGATGGTATACGAAAATTGGCCTTGCCAGACCTGGAAATAGCTAGCAGTAGATGATTTATACGACTAAGTGGAAAATCAAATCAAATAAGTTGATTTTCAAAGCCCTGTACGAGCATGGTTCGAAATACTTTTGGACCGGGATGTTAGTTTTAACTTGCAGTTAAAACTACTCCATCATTTGGTATTCCACAATTGGCCTTTCCGGATCTGGAAATAGCTAGCAGTAAATTATTTATATGACCAAGTGGAAAATCAAATCAAATAAGTTGATATTCAAAGCCCTGTAAGAGCATGATTCGAAATACTTTTGGACCTGCATGTTAGTCTTTAACATGCAATTAAGACTACTTGATTGGATGGTATACCAAAATTGGCCTTGCCAGACCTGGAAATAGCTAGCAGTAGATGATTTATACGACCAAGTGAAGAATTAAATCAAACAAGTTGATTTTCAAAGCCCTGTACGAGCATGGTTCGAAACACTTTTGGACCTGGATGTTAGTCTGTAACATGTAATTAAAACTACTCAATCAGAAAGTATACCACAAAAGGCCTAGCCGGACCTAGAAATAGCTAGCAGTAGATGATTTATTAAACCAAGTGGAAAATCAAATCAAATAAGTTGATATTCAAAGCCCTGTAAGAGCATGGTTCGAAATACTTTTGGACCTGTATGTTAGTCTGTAACATGAAATTAAAACTACTCAATAAGATAGTATACCACAAAAGGCATTGCCGGACCTGGAAATAGCTAGCAGTAGATGATTTATTGAACCAAGTGGAAAATCAAATCAAATCAGTTGATATTCAAACCCTGGGCGCACTGTAAGTTTCCGGAATGAATATGAAAAAATACTATTAAAGGTACAAAATTAATTTATTGTTTTTCAAAATAATCTCCCTTGGCGTCTATGCACTTTTTCATTCGATGAAACCAGTTTTGAAAACTTTTGTGCCACTCCTCTGTGGTGACCTCTGAAACGTGTTTTTCATACTCCTCGACAGCCTCTTCTGGTGATGAAAATCGTTGACCGCGTAATTGGTTCTTAATTTTTGGGAACAGAAAAAAGTCACAAGGTGCCAGGTCGGGACTGTATGCAGGATGACTCATGAGTTCTACATTTTTCGCCTTCAAAAAGTCGTTTGTCTGTCTGGCCGTGTGAGAACTAGCATTGTCGTGGTGCAGGATGATACGGCGTTTACGGTTATTTTTACGGAGTTCGTCAATAACTTCCGGCAAACAAATGGTCGTGTACCAGTCACTATTCACTGTACGACGATTCTCTAAAGCAACAGTAGCCACGTGTCCAGTTTTATTAAAAAAAGAAGCAATCATCCGCTTAGATGCACTTTTCACGCGCGCCACTTTGGTTGATTTCGGCTCATCTTGAAAGACCCATACGCTCGATTGCTGCTTTGTTTTGGGATCGTAGCAATAAATCCATGTTTCGTCACCTGTTACTATGTCCCACACCAAATTTGACGCACCTTCGTTGAATCTGGTAAGCATGGCACTGCACCAAGTGACGCGGTCCGTTTTTTGAGCCTCGGTCAAGTTGTGTGGGATCCACCGCGAGCACAGCTTTCTCACACCCAAATGTTTGTGTAGGATTAATTGTATTTGACTCATGCCTATTTCTAAGGATGCGCGAATTTCATGGTAGGTCACATGCCTGTCTGTTTCAATCATACGGCGCACAGCATCGATGTTTTTGTTGGTCACAGCGGTGGACGGCCGACCATCGCGAGATTCGTCACTGAGATTGATACGACCACGCTTGAATTCTGCAAACCAGCTATAAACAGTTGTCTTGCATGGTGCTTCATTGCCAAAAGCTGTTTCAAGCCGAGCGATGCTCTGTTGAGCTGTCAAATTACACTTAAAATCGTAGAAAATCATACTACGAAAATTTTCCCGAGTTAAATCCACGTTGATGCAGACACACAATTTTTTAAATGGCGCTACAAGGTAAAAACAAAAGGCAGTTAGATGAAACAAACTGCATTCTACAGCCAAAGAGTTCTATTTTCAAATGTTGCAATAAATTTTTAAATATTGTTTATGTAAGTGGCCAGTTCCGGAAACTTACAGAGCGCCCTATGTAAGAGCATGGTTCGAAACACTTTTGGACCTTAGTATTAGTCTGTAATATGCAGTTAAAACTACTCCATCATATGGTATACCACAATTGGCCATGCCGGACCTGGAAATAACTAGCAGTAAATGATTTATACGACCAAGTGGAAAATCAAATCAAATAAGTTTATATTCAAAGCCCTGTGAGAGCATGGTTCGAAACACTTTTGGACCTGGATGTTTGTCTGTAATATGCAGTTAATACAACTCCATCATATGGTATACAACAATTGGCCTTGCCGGACCTGGTGATAGCTAGCAGAAGATGATTTATACGACCAAGTGATGAAATAGTTAGCAGTAGATGATTTATACGACCAAGTGGAAAATCAAATCAAATAAGTTTATATTCAAAGCCCTGTGAGAACATGGTTCGAAACACTTTTGGACCTGGATGTTAGTCTGTAATATGCAATTTAAACTACTCCATCATATGGTATACAACAATTGGCCTTGCAGGATCTGGTGATAGCTAGCAGTAGATGATTTATACGACCAAGTGGAAAATCAAATCAAATAAGTTGATTTTCAAAGACCTGTACGAGCATGGTTCGAAACTCTTTTGGACCTGGATGTTAGTTTTTAACTTGCAGTTAAAACTACTCCATCGTGTGGTATTCCACAATTGGCCTTGCCGGATCTGGAAATAGCTAGCAGTAAATTATTTATATGACCAAGTGGAAAATCAAATCAAATAAGTTGATATTCAAAGCCCTGTAAGAGCATGGTTCGAAATACTTTTGGACCTGCATGTTAGTCTTTAACATGCAATTAAGACTACTTGATTGGATGGCATACCAAAATTGGCCTTGCCAGACCTGGAAATAGCTAGCAGTAGATGATTTATACGACCAAGTGAAGAATTAAGTCAAACAAGTTGATTTTCAAAGCCCTGTACGAGCATGGTTCGAAACACTTTTGGACCTGGATGTTAGTCTGTAACATGTAATTAAAACTACTCAATCAGAAAGAATACCACAAAAGGCCTAGCCGAACCTAGAAATAGCTAGCAGTAGATGATTTATTAAACCAAGTGGAAAATCAAATCAAATAAGTTGATATTCAAAGCCCTGTAAGAGCATGATTCGAAATACTTTTGGACCTGTATGTTAGTCTGTAACATGAAATTAAAACTACTCATAAAGATAGTATACCACAAAAGGCATTGCCGGACCTGGAAATAGCTAGCAGTAGATGATTTATTGAACCAAGTGGAAAGTCAAATCAAATAAGTTGATATTCAAAGCCCTGTAAGAGCATGATTCGAAATACTTTTGGACCTGGATGTTAGTTTTTAACTTGCAGTTTAAACTACTTCATCATTTGGTATACAACAATTGGCCTTGCCGGATCTGGTGATAGCTAGCAGTAGATGATTTATACGACCAAGTGGAAAATCAAATCAAATAAGTTGATTTTCAAAGACCTGTACGAGCATGGTTCGAAACACTTTTGGACCTGAATGTTAGTTTTTAACTTGCAATTAAAACTACTCAATCAGATAGTATACCACAAAAGGCCTTGCCGGACCTGGAAATAGCTAGCAGTAGATGATTTATTAAACCAAGTGGAAAATTAAATCAAATAAGTTGATATTCAAAGCCTTGTAAGAGCATGGTTTTAAACACTTTTGGACCTGTATGTTAGTCTGCAACATGCAAATAGAACTATTCGATCAGATGTTATACCACAATCGGCCTTGCCGGATCTGGAAATAGCTAGCAGTAGATGATTTATACGACCAAGTGGAAAATCAAATCAAATAAGTTGATTTTCAAAGACCTGTACGAGCATGGTTCGAAACACTTTTGGACCTGGGTGTTAGTTTTTAACTTGCAGTTTAAACTACTTTATCATTTGGTATTCCACAATTGGCCTTTCCGGATCTGGAAATAGCTAGCAGTAAATTATTTATATGACCAAGTGGAAAATCAAATCAAATAAGTTGATATTCAAAGCCCTGTAAGAGCATGGTTCGAACTACTTTTGGACCTGCATGTTAATCTTTAACATGCAATTAAGACTACTTGATCGGATGGTATACCAAAATTGGCCTTGCCAGACCTGGAAATATCTAGCAGTAGATGATTTATACGACCAAGTGGAAAATCAAATCAAATAAGTTGATTTTCAAAGCCCTGTACGAGCATGGTTCAAAACACTTTTGGACCTAGATGTTAGTCTGTAACATGCAATCAAAACTACTCAATCAGAAAGTATACCACAAAAGGCTACAAAAGTACCATGCAATTAAATGTACTCAATCAGATGGTTTACCACAAAAGACCTTGCCGGACCTGGAAATAGCTAGCAGTAGATGATTTATTAAACCAAGTGGAAGATCAAATCAAATAAGTTGATATTCAAAGCCCTGTAAGAGCATGGTTCGAAACACTTTTGGACCTGAATGTTAGTCTGTAACATGAAATTAAAACTACTCAATCAAATAGTATACCACAAAAGGCCTTTCCGGACCTGGAAACAGCTAGCAGTAGATGATTTATACGACCAAGTGGAAAATCAAATCAAATAAGTTGATATTTGAAGCCCTGTAAGAGCATGGTTCAAAACACTTTTGGACCTGGATGTTAATCTGTAACATGCAATTAAATCTACTCAATCAGATGGTTTACCACAAAAGGCCTTGCCGGATTTGGAAATAGCTAGCAGTAGATGATTTATACGACCAAGTGGAAAATCAAATCAAATAAGTTTATATTCAAAGCCCTGTGAGAACATGGTTCGAAATGGATGTTAGTCTGTAATATGCAGTTAAAACTACTCCATCATATGGTATACAACAATTGGCTTTGCCGGACCTGGTGATAGCTAGCAGTTGATGATATATAAGACCAAATGGAAAATCAAATCAAATAAGTTGATTTTCAAAGCCCTGTACGAGCATGGTTCGAAACACTTTTGGACCTGGATGTTAGTCCGTAACATGCATATAAAACTACTCAATTAGATAGTAAACGACAAAAGGCCTTGCCGGATCTGGAAATAGCTAGCAGGAGATGATTTATTAAACCAAGTGGAAAATCTAATCAAATAAGTTGATATTCAAAGCCCTGTAAGAGCATGGTTCGAAATACTTTTGGACCTGTATGTTAGTCTGTAACATGAAATTTAAACTACTCAATAAGATAGTATACCACAAAAGGCCTTGCCGGACCTGGAAATAGCTAGCAGTAGATGATTTATACGACCTAGTGGAAAATCAAATCAAATAAATTGATATTCGAGGCCCTGTAAGAGCATGGTTCGAAACACTTTTGGACCTGGATGTTAATCTTTACCATGCAATTAAATCTATTCAATCAGATGGTTGATTTGATTTCCCACTTGGTCATATAAATCATTTACTGCTAGCAATACCACATGGTGGAGTAGTTTTAAATGCGAGTTAAAAACTAACATTCAGGTCCAAAAGTGTTTCGAACCATGCTCGTACAGGTCTTTGAAAATCAACTTATTTGTTGATTTTCCACTTTGTCGTATAAATCATCTACTGCTAGCTTCACCAGGTCCGGCAAGGCCAATTGTTGTATACCTTATGATGAAGTAGTTTTAACTGCATATTACAGACTAACATCCATTTCGAACCATGTTCTCACAGGGCTTTGAATATAAACTTATTTGATTTGATTTTCCACTTGGTCGTATAAATCATCTACTGCTAGCTATTTCCAAATCCGGCAAGGCCTTTTGTGGTAAATCATCTGATCGAGTAGATTTAACTGCATGTTACAGACTATATTCCAGGTCCAAAAGTGTTTCGGACCATGCTCGTACAGGTCTTTGAAAATCAACTTATTTGTTGATTTTCCACTTTGTCCTATAAATCATCTACTGCTAGCTTCACCAGGTTCGGCAAGGCCAATTGTTGTATACCATATGATGTAGTAGTTTTAACTGCATATTACAGACTAACATCCAGGTCCAAAAGTGTTTCGAACCATGTTCTCACAGGGCTTCGAATATCAACTTATTTGATTTTATTTTACACTTGGTCGTATAAATCATTTACTGCTAGCTATTTCCAGGTCCGGCAAGTCCAATTGTGGTACACCATATGATGAAGTTGTTTTAACTGCATATTACAGACTAACATATAGGTCCAAAAGTGTTTAGAACCATGCTCTTACAAGAGTTTGAATATCAACTTATTTGATTTGATTTTCCACTTGGTTTAATAAATCATCTACTACTAGCTATTTCCAGATCCGGCAAGGCCTTTTGTGGTACACTATCTGATTGAGTAGTTTTAATTTCATGTTACAGACTAACATACAGGTCCAAAAGTATTTCGAACCATGCTCTTACAGGGCTTTGAATATCAACTTATTTGATTTGATTTTCCACTTGGTTTAATAAATCATCTACTGCTAGCTATTTTCAGGTCCGGCAAGGCCTTTTGTGGTATACTTTATAATTGAATAGTTTTAATTGCATGTTACAGACTAACATCCAGGTCCAAAAGTGTTTCGAACCATGCTCGTAGAGGGCTTTGAAAATCAACTTATTTGATTTGATTTTCCACTTGGTCGTATAAATCATCTACTGCTAGCTATTTCCAGGTCTGACAAGGCCTTTTGTGGTAAACTATCTGATTGAGTAGTTATAATTGCATGTTACAGACTAAAATACTGGTCCAAAAATGTTTCGAACCATGCTCGTACAGGGCTTTGAAAATCAACTTATTTGATTTGATTTTCCACTTGGTTTAATAAATCCTACTGCTAGCTTTTTCCAGGTACGGCAAGGCCTTTTGTGATATACTTTCTGATTGAGTAGTTTTGATTGCATGTTACAGACTAACATAGAGGTCCAAAAATGTTTCAAACCATGCTCGTACAGGGCTTTGAAAATCAACTTATTTGATTTGATTTTCCACTTGGTTTAATAAATCCTACTGCTAGCTATTTCCAGGTCCGGCAAGGCCTTTTGTGGTATACTATCTGATAAGGTAGTTTTTAATTGCATGTTACAGACTAACATACAGGTCCAAAATTATTTCGACTCTTACAGGGCTTTGAATATCAACTTATTTGATTTGATTTTCCACTTGGTCGTATAAATCATCTACTGCTAGCTATTTCCAGGTCCGGCAAGGCCAGATGTTGTATACTTTATTATGGAGTAGTTTTAACAGCATATATCAGACTAGCATCTAGGTCCAAAAGTGTTTCGTACCATGCTCTCACAGGGCTTTGAATATAAACTTATTTGATTTGATTTTCCACTTTGTTTAATAAATCATCTACTGCTAGCTATTTCCAGGTCCGGCAAGGCCTTTCGTGGTATATCATCTGATCGAGTAGATTTAATTGCATGTTACAAACTATATTCCAGGTCCAAGAGTATTTCGAACCATGCTCGTACAGGGCTTTGAAAATCAACTTATTTGATTTGATTTTCCACTTGGTTTAATAAATCCTACTGCTAGCTATTTCCAGGTCCGGCAAGGCCAAATGTTGTATAGCATTATATAAAGAAGTTTTAACTGCATATCACAGACTAGCATTCAGGTCCAAAAGTTTTTCGAACCATGCTCTCACAGGGCTTTGAATATAAACTTATTTGATTTGATTTTCCTCTTGGTTTGATAAATCATCTACTGCTAGCTATTTCCAGGTCCGGCAAGGCCTTTTGTGGTATACTATCTGATTGAGTAATTTTAATTGCATGTTACAGACTAACATCCAGGTCCAAAAGTGTTTCGAACCATGCTCGTAGAGGGCTTTGAAAATCAACATATTTGATTTGATTTTCCACTTGGTCGTATAAATCATCTACTGCTAGCTATTTCCAGGTCTGGCAAGGCCTTTTGTGGTATACTATCTGATTGCGTAGTTTTGATTGCATATTACAGACTAACAAACAGGTCCAAAAGTGTTTCGAACCATGCTCGTACAGGGCTTTTGAAAATCAACTTATTTGATTTGATTTTCCACTTGGTCGTATAAATCATCTACTGCTAGCTATTACCAGGTCTGGCAAGGCCAATTGTTGTTTACCATATGATGGAGTAGTTTTAACTGCATATTACAGACTAACATCCAGGTCCAAAAGTGTTTCGAACCATGTTCTCACAGGGCTTTGAAAATCAACTTATTTGATTTGATTTTCCACTTGGTCGTATAAATCATCTACTGCTAACTATTTCATCACTTGGTCGTATAAATCATCGAATGCTAGCTATCACCAGGTCCGGCAAGGCCAATTGTTGTATACCATATGATGGAGTAGTTTTAACTGCATATTACAGACTAACATACAGGTCCAAAAGTATTTCGAACCATGCTCGTACAGGGCTTTGAAAATCAACTTATTTGATTTGATTTTCCACTTGGTTTAATAAATCATCTACTGCAAGCTATTTCCAGGTCCGGCAAGGCCTTTTGTGGTATACTATCTGATTGAGTAGTTTTAATTTCATGTTACAGACTAACATACAGGTCCAAAAGTATTTCGAACCATGCTCTTACAGGGCTTTGAATATCAACTTATTTGATTTGATTTTCCACTTGGTCGTATTAATCATCTACTGCTAGCTATTACCAGGTCCGGCAAGGTTAATTGTTGTATACCATATTATGAAGTAGTTTTAACTGCATATTACAGACTAACATTCGGGTCCAAAAGTGTTTCGAACCATGCTTTCACAGGGCTTTGAATATAAACTTATTTGATTTGGTTTTCCACTTGGTCGTATAAATCATTTACTGCTAGCTATTTTCAGGTCCGGCAAGTCCAATTGTGGTATACCATATGATGTAGTAGTTTTAACTGCATATTGCAGACTAACATACAGGTCCAAAAAAGTTTAGAACCATGCTCTTACAAGAGTTTGAATATCAACTTATTTGATTTGATTTTCCACTTAGTTTAATAAATCATCTACTGCTAGCTTTTTCAAGGTCCGGCAAGGCCTTTTGTGGTAAATCATCTGATCGAGTAGATTTAACTGCATGTTACAGACTATATTCCAGGTCCAAAAGTGATTCGGACCATGCTCGTACAGGTCTTTGAAAATCATCTTATTTGTTGATTTTCCACTTTGTAGTATAAATCATCTACTGCTAGCTTCACCAGGTCCGGCAAGGCCAATTGTTGTATACCATATGATGTAGTTGTTTTAACTGCATATTACAGACTAACATCCAGGTCCAAAAATGTTTCGAACCATGTTCTCACAGGGCTTCGAATATCAACTTATTTGATTTTATTTTCCACTTGGTCGTATAAATCATTTACTTCTAGCTATTTCCAGGTCCGGCAAGTCCAATTTTGGTATACCATATGATGGAGTAGTTTTAACTGCATATTACAGACTAACATACAGGTCCAAAAGTGTTTAGAACCATGCTCTTACAAGAGTCTGAATATCAACTTATTTGATTTGGTTTTCCACTTGGTCGTATAAATCATTTACTGCTAGCTATTTTCAGGTCCGGCAAGTCCAATTGTGGTATACCATATGATGTAGTAGTTTAAACTGCATATTGCAGACTAACATACAGGTCCAAAAAAGTTTAGAACCATGCTCTTACAAGAGTTTTAATATCAACTTATTTGATTTGATTTTCCACTTGGTTTAATAAATCATCTACTGCTAGCTTTTTCAAGGTCCGGCAAGGCCTTTTGTGGTAAATCATCTGATCGAGTAAATTTAACTGCATGTTACAGACTATATTCCAGGTCCAAAAGTGATTCGGACCATGCTCGTACAGGTCTTTGAAAATCAACTTATTTGTTGATTTTCCACTTTGTCGTATAAATCATCTACTGCTAGCTTCACCAGGTCCGGCAAGGCCAATTGTTGTATACCATATGATGAAGTAGTTTTAACTGCATATTACAGACTAACATCCAGGTCCAAAAGTGTTTCGAACCATGTTCTCACAGGGCTTCGAATATCAACTTATTTGATTTTATTTTCCACTTGGTCGTATAAATCATTTACTGCTAGCTATTTCCAGGTCCGGCAAGTCCAATTGTGGTATACCATATGATGGAGTAGTTTTAACTGCATATTACAGACTAACAGACAGGTCCAAAAGTGTTTAGAACCATGCTCTTACAAGAGTTTGAATATCAACTTATTTGATTTGATTTTCCACTTGGTCGTATAAATCATCTACTGCTAGCTATTTCCAGGTCCGGCAAGGCCAATTTTTGTATACTTTATTATGGAGTAGTTTTAACTGCATATTACAGACTAGCATCTAGGTCCAAAAGTGTTTCGTACCATGCTCTCACAGGGCTTTGAATATAAACTTATTTGATTTGATTTTCCACTTGGTTTAATAAATCATCTACTGCTAGCTTTTTCCAGGTCCGTCAAGGCCCTTCGTGGTAAATCATCTGCTCGAGTAGATTTAATTGCATGTTACAGATTATTTTCCAGGTACAAAAGTGTTTCGAACCATGCTCGTACAGGGCTTTGAAAATCAACTTATTTGATTTGATTTTTCACTTGGTTTAATAAATCCTACTGCTAGCTATTTTCAGGTCCGGCAAGGCCTTTTGTGGTTTACTATCTGATTGAATAGTTTTAACTGCATATTACAGACTAACATCCAGGTCCAAAAGTGTTTCGAACCATGCTCGTAGAGGGCTTTGAAAAACAACTTATTTGATTTGATTTTCCACTTGGTCGTATAAATCATCTACTGCTAGCTATTTCCAGGTCTGGCAAGGCCTTTTGTGGTATACTATCTGATTGCGTAGTTTTGATTGCATGTTACAGACTAACATACAGGTCCAAAAGTGTTTCGAACCATGCTCGTACAGGGCTTTGAATGTCAACTTATTTGATTTGATTTTCCATTTGGTCGTATAAATCATCTACTGCTAGCTATTACCAGGTCCGGCAAGGCCAATTGTTGTTTACCATATGATGGAGTAGTTTTAACTGCATATTACAGACTAACATCCAGGTCCAAAAGTGATTCGAACCATGTTCTCACAGGGCTTTGAATATAAACTTATTTGATTTGATTTTCCACTTGGTCGTATAAATCATCTACTGCTAACTATTTCAACACTTGGTCGTATAAATCATCTACTGCTAGCTATCACCAGGTCCGGCAAGGCCAATTGTTGTTTACCATATGATGGATAATTTCATGTTACAGACTAACATACAGGTCCAAAAGTATTTCGAACCATGCTCTTACAGGGCTTTGAAAATCAACTTATTTGATTTGATTTTCCACTTGGTCGTATAAATCATCTACTGCTAGCTATCACCAGATCCGGCAAGGCCAATTGTTGTATACCAAATGATGAAGTAGTTTAAACTGCAAGTTAAAAACTAACATCCAGGTCCAAAAGTATTTCGAATCATGCTCTTACAGGGCTTTGAATATCAACTTATTTGATTTGACTTTCCACTTGGTTCAATAAATCATCTACTGCTAGCTATTTCCAGGACCGGCAATGCCTTTTGTGGTATACTATCTTATTGAGTAGTTTTAATTTCATGTTACAGACTAACATACAGGTCCAAAAGTATTTCGAATCATGCTCTTACAGGGCTTTGAATATCAACTTATTTGATTTGATTTTCCACTTGGTTTAATAAATCATCTACTGCTAGTTATTTCTAGGTCCGGCTAGGCCTTTTGTGGTAAACCATCTGATTGAGTACATTTAATTGCATGGTACTTTTGTAGCCTTTTGTGGTATACTTTCTGATTGAGTAGTTTTAATTTCATGTTACAGACTAACATTCAGGTCCAAAAGTGTTTCGAACCATGCTCTTACAGGGCTTTGAATATCAACTTATTTGATTTGATTTTCCACTTGGTTTAATAAATCATCTACTGCTAGCTATTTCCAGGTCCGGCAAGGCCTTTTGTGGTAAACCATCTGATTGAGTACATTTAATTGCATGGTACTTTTGTAGCCTTTTGTGGTATACTTTCTGATTGAGTAGTTTTGATTGCATGTTACAGACTAACATCTAGGTCCAAAAGTGTTTCGAACCATGCTCGTACAGGGCTTTGAAAATCAACTTATTTGATTTGATTTTCCATTTGGTCTTATATATCATCAACTGCTAGCTATCACCAGGTCCGGCAAGGCCTTTTGTGGTAAATCATCTGATCGAGTAGATTTAACTGCATGTTACAGACTATATTCCAGGTCCAAAAGTGTTTCGGACCATGCTCGTACAGGTCTTTGAAAATCAACTTATTTGTTGATTTTCCACTTTGTCCTATAAATCATCTACTGCTAGCTTCACCAGGTTCGGCAAGGCCAATTGTTGTATACCATATGATGTAGTAGTTTTAACTGCATATTACAGACTAACATCCAGGTCCAAAAGTGTTTCGAACCATGTTCTCACAGGGCTTCGAATATCAACTTATTTGATTTTATTTTACACTTGGTCGTATAAATCATTTACTGCTAGCTATTTCCAGGTCCGGCAAGTCCAATTGTGGTACACCATATGATGAAGTTGTTTTAACTGCATATTACAGACTAACATATAGGTCCAAAAGTGTTTAGAACCATGCTCTTACAAGAGTTTGAATATCAACTTATTTGATTTGATTTTCCACTTGGTTTAATAAATCATCTACTACTAGCTATTTCCAGATCCGGCAAGGCCTTTTGTGGTACACTATCTGATTGAGTAGTTTTAATTTCATGTTACAGACTAACATACAGGTCCAAAAGTATTTCGAACCATGCTCTTACAGGGCTTTGAATATCAACTTATTTGATTTGATTTTCCACTTGGTTTAATAAATCATCTACTGCTAGCTATTTTCAGGTCCGGCAAGGCCTTTTGTGGTATACTTTATAATTGAATAGTTTTAATTGCATGTTACAGACTAACATCCAGGTCCAAAAGTGTTTCGAACCATGCTCGTAGAGGGCTTTGAAAATCAACTTATTTGATTTGATTTTCCACTTGGTCGTATAAATCATCTACTGCTAGCTATTTCCAGGTCTGACAAGGCCTTTTGTGGTAAACTATCTGATTGAGTAGTTATAATTGCATGTTACAGACTAAAATACTGGTCCAAAAATGTTTCGAACCATGCTCGTACAGGGCTTTGAAAATCAACTTATTTGATTTTATTTTCCACTTGGTTTAATAAATCCTACTGCTAGCTTTTTCCAGGTACGGCAAGGCCTTTTGTGATATACTTTCTGATTGAGTAGTTTTGATTGCATGTTACAGACTAACATAGAGGTCCAAAAATGTTTCAAACCATGCTCGTACAGGGCTTTGAAAATCAACTTATTTGATTTGATTTTCCACTTGGTTTAATAAATCCTACTGCTAGCTATTTCCAGGTCCGGCAAGGCCTTTTGTGGTATACTATCTGATAAGGTAGTTTTTAATTGCATGTTACAGACTAACATACAGTTTCAAAATTATTTCGACTCTTACAGGGCTTTGAATATCAACTTTTTTGATTTGATTTTCCACTTGGTCGTATAAATCATCTACTGCTAGCTATTTCCAGGTCCGGCAAGGCCAGATGTTGTATACTTTATTATGGAGTAGTTTTAACAGCATATATCAGACTAGCATCTAGGTCCAAAAGTGTTTCGTACCATGCTCTCACAGGGCTTTGAATATAAACTTATTTGATTTGATTTTCCACTTGGTTTAATAAATCATCTACTGCTAGCTATTTCCAGGTCCGGCAAGGCCTTTCGTGGTATATCATCTGATCGAGTAGATTTAATTGCATGTTACAGACTATATTCCAGGTCCAAGAGTATTTCGAACCATGCTCGTACAGGGCTTTGAAAATCAACTTATTTGATTTGATTTTCCACTTGGTTTAATAAATCCTACTGCTAGCTATTTGCAGGTCAGGGAAGGCCTTTTGTGGTATACTATCTGATTGAGTAGTTTTAATTGCATGTTACAGACTAACATACAGATCCAAAAGTATTTCGAACCATGCTCTTACAGGGCTTTGAATATCAACTTATTTAATTTTATTTTCCACTTAGTCGTATAAATCATCTACTGCTAGCTATTACCAGGCCCGGCAAGGCCAATTGTTGTATAGCATATTATAAAGAAGTTTTAACTGCATATCACAGACTAGCATTCAGGTCCAAAAGTTTTTCGAACCATGCTCTCACAGGGCTTTGAATATAAACTTATTTGATTTGATTTTCCTCTTGGTTTGATAAATCATCTACTGCTAGCTATTTCCAGGTCCGGCAAGGCCTTTTGTGGTATACTATCTGATTGAGTAATTTTAATTGCATGTTACAGACTAACATCCAGGTCCAAAAGTGTTTCGAACCATGCTCGTAGAGGGCTTTGAAAATCAACATATTTGATTTGATTTTCCACTTGGTCGTATAAATCATCTACTGCTAGCTATTTCCAGGTCTGGCAAGGCCTTTTGTGGTAAACTATCTGATTGAGTAGATTTAATTGCATGTTACAGATTAACATCCAGGTCCAAAAGTGTTTTGAACCATGCTCTTACAGGGCTTCAAATATCAACTTATTTGATTTGATTTTCCACTTGGTCGTATAAATCATCTACTGCTAGCTATTACCAGGTCTGGCAAGGCCAATTGTTGTTTACCATATGATGGAGTAGTTTTAACTGCATATTAGAGACTAACATCCAGGTCCAAAAGTGTTTCGAACCATGTTCTCACAGGGCTTTGAAAATCAACTTATTTGATTTGATTTTCCACTTGGTCGTATAAATCATCTACTGCTAACTATTTCATCACTTGGTCGTATAAATCATCGAATGCTAGCTATCACCAGGTCCGGCAAGGCCAATTGTTGTATACCATATGATGGAGTAGTTTTAACTGCATATTACAGACTAACATACAGGTCCAAAAGTATTTCGAACCATGCTTTTAGAAGGCTTTGAATATCAACTTATTTGATTTGATTTTCCACTTGGTTTAATAAATCATCTACTGCAAGCTATTTCCAGGTCCGGCAAGGCCTTTTGTGGTATACTATCTGATTGAGTAGTTTTAATTTCATGTTACAGACTAACATACAGGTCCAAAAGTATTTCGAACCATGCTCTTACAGGGCTTTGAATATCAACTTATTTGATTTGATTTTCCACTTGGTTTAATAAATCATCTACTGCTAGCTATTTTCAGGTCCGGCAAGGCCTTTTGTGGTATACTTTATAATTGCGTAGTTTTAATTGCATGTTACAGACTAACAACCAGGTCCAAAAGTGTTTCGAACCATGCTCGTAGAGGGCTTTGAAAATCAACTTATTTGATTTGATTTTCCAGGTCTGACAAGGCCTTTTGTGGTATACTATCTGATTAAGTAGTTATAATTGCATGTTACAGACTAAAATACTGGTCCAAAAGTGTTTCGAACCATGCTCGTACAGGGCTTTGAAAATCAACTTATTTGATTTGATTTTCCACTTGGTTTAATAAATCCTACTGCTGGCTTTTTCCAGGTACGGCAAGGCCTTTTGTGATATACTTTCTGATTGAGCAGTTTTGATTGCATGTTTCAGACTAACATAGAGGTCAAAAAATGTTTCGAACCATGCTCGTACAGGGCTTTGAAAATCAACTTATTTGATTTGATTTTCCACTTGGTCGTATAAATCATATACTGCTAGCTATTACCAGGTCCGGCAAGGCCAATTGTTGTACACCATATGATGGAGTAGTTTGAACTGCATATTACAAACTAACATCCAGGTCCAAAAGTGTTTCGAACCATGCTCTCAAAGGGCTTTGAATATAAACTTATTTGATTTGATTTTCCACTTGGAAGTATAAATCATCTACTGCTAGCTATTTCCAGATCCGGCAAGGCCTTTTGTGGTAAACAATCTGATTGAGTAGATTTAATTGCATGTTACAGTTTAACATCCAGGTCCAAAAGTGTTTCGAACCTTGCTCTTACAGGGCTTTGAAAATCAACTTATTTGATTTGATTTTCCACTTGGTTTAATAAATCCTACTGCTAGCTATTTCCAGGTCCGGCAAGGCCTTTTGTGGTATACTATCTGATTAGGTAGTTTAAATTGCATGTTACAGACTAACATAAAATTATTTCGAACCATGCTCTTACAGGGCTTTGAATATCAACTTATTTGATTTGATTTTCCACTTGGTCGTATAAATCATCTACTGCTAGCTATTTCCAGGTCCGGCAAGGCCAATTTTTGTATACTTTATTATGGAGTAGTTTTAACTGCATATTACAGACTAGAATCTAGGTCCAAAAGTGTTTCGTACCATGCTCTCACAGGGCTTTGAATATAAACTTATTTGATTTGATTTTCCACTTGGTCGTATAAATCATCTACTGCTAACTATTTCATCACTTGGTCGTATAAATCATCGAATGCTAGCTATCACCAGGTCCGGCAAGGCCAATTGTTGTATACCATATGATGGAGTAGTTTTAACTGCATATTACAGACTAACATACAGGTCCAAAAGTATTTCGAACCATGCTTTTAGAGGGCTTTGAATATCAACTTATTTGATTTGATTTTCCACTTGGTTTAATAAATCATCTACTGCAAGCTATTTCCAGGTCCGGCAAGGCCTTTTGTGGTTAACTATCTGATTGAGTAGTTTTAATTTCATGTTACAGACTAACATACAGGTCCAAAAGTATTTCGAACCATGCTCTTACAGGGCTTTGAATATCAACTTATTTGATTTGATTTTCCACTTGGTCGTATTAATCATCTACTGCTAGCTATTACCAGGTCCGGCAAGGTTAATTGTTGTATACCATATTATGAAGTAGTTTTAACTGCATATTACAGACTAACATTCAGGTCCAAAAGTGTTTCGAACCATGCTTTCACAGGGCTTTGAATATAAACTTATTTGATTTGGTTTTCCACTTGGTCGTATAAATCATTTACTGCTAGCTATTTTCAGGTCCGGCAAGTCCAATTGTGGTATACCATATGATGTAGTAGTTTTAACTGCATATTGCAGACTAACATACAGGTCCAAAAAAGTTTAGAACCATGCTCTTACAAGAGTTTGAATATCAACTTATTTGATTTGATTTTCCACTTGGTTTAATAAATCATCTACTGCTAGCTTTTTCAAGGTCCGACAAGGCCTTTTGTGGTTAATCATCTGATCGAGTAAATTTAACTGCATGTTACAGACTATATTCCAGGTCCAAAAGTGATTCGGACCATGCTCGTACAGGTCTTTGAAAATCAACTTATTTGTTGATTTTCCACTTTGTCGTATAAATCATCTACTGCTAGCTTCACCAGGTCCGGCAAGGCCAATTGTTGTATACCATATGATGTAGTAGTTTTAACTGCATATTACAGACTAACATCCAGGTCCAAAAGTGTTTCGAACCATGTTCTCACAGGGCTTCGAATATCAACTTATTTGATTTTATTTTCCACTTGGTCGTATAAATCATTTACTGCTAGCTATTTCCAGGTCCGGCAAGTCCAATTGTGGTATACCATATGATGGAGTAGTTTTAACTGCATATTACAGACTAACATACAGGTCCAAAAGTGTTTAGAACCATGCTCTTACAAGAGTTTGAATATCAACTTATTTGATTTGATTTTCCACTTGGTCGTATAAATCATCTACTGCTAGCTATTTCCAGGTCCGGCAAGGCCAATTTTTGTATACTTTATTATGGAGTAGTTTTAACTGCATATTACAGACTAGCATCTAGGTCCAAAAGTGTTTCGTACCATGCTCTCACAGGGCTTTGAATATAAACTTATTTGATTTGATTTTCCACTTGGTTTAATAAATCATCTACTGCTAGCTTTTTCCAGGTCCGTCAAGGCCTTTCGTGGTAAACCATCTGATCGAGTAGATTTAATTGCATGTTACAGACTATTTTCCAGGTCCAAAAGTGTTTCGAACCATGCTCGTACAGGGCTTTGAAAATCAACTTATTTGATTTGATTTTCCACTTGGTTTAATAAATCCTACTGCTAGCTATTTCCAGGGCCGGCAAGGCCTTTTGTGGTATACTGTCTGATTGAGTAGTTTTAATTGCGTGTTACAGACTAACATACAGGTCCAAAAGTATTTCGAACCATGCTCTTACAGGGCTTTGAATATCAACTTATTTGATTTTATTTTCCACTTAGTCGTATAAATCATCTACTGCTAGCTATTACCAGGCCCGGCAAGGCCAATTGTTGTATACCATATCATAAAGTAGTTTTAATTGCATATTACAGACTAGCATCCAGGTCCAAAAGTTTTTCGAACCATGCTCTCACAGGGCTTTGAATATAAACTTATTTGATTTGATTTTCCTCTTGGTTTAATAAATCATCTACTGCTAGCTATTTTCAGGTCCGGCAAGGCCTTTTGTGGTATACTATCTGATTGAATAGTTTTAACTGCATATTACAGACTAACATCCAGGTCCAAAAGTGTTTCGAACCATGCTCGTAGAGGGCTTTGAAAAACAACTTATTTGATTTGATTTTCCACTTGGTCGTATAAATCATCTACTGCTAGCTATTTCCAGGTCTGGCAAGGCCTTTTGTGGTATACTATCTGATTGCGTAGTTTTGTTTGCATGTTACAGACTAACATACAGGTCCAAAAGTGTTTCGAACCATGCTCGTACAGGGCTTTGAAAATTAACTTATTTGATTTGATTTTCCATTTGGTCGTATAAATCATCTACTGCTAGCTATTACCAGGTCCGGCAAGGCCAATTGTTGTTTACCATATGATGGAGTAGTTTTAACTGCATATTACAGACTAACATCCAGGTCCAAAAGTGATTCGAACCATGTTCTCACAGGGCTTTGAATATAAACTTATTTGATTTGATTTTCCACTTGGTCGTATAAATCATCTACTGCTAACTATTTCAACACTTGGTCGTATAAATCATCTACTGCTAGCTATCACCAGGTCCGGCAAGGCCAATTGTTGTTTACCATATGATGGATAATTTTATGTTACAGACTAACATACAGGTCCAATAGTATTTCGAACCATGCTTTTACAAGGCTTTGAATATCAACTTATTTGATTTGATTTTCCACTTGGTTTAATAAATCATCTACTGCAAGCTATTTCCAGGTCCGGCAAGGCCTTTTGTGGTATACTATCTGATTGAGTAGTTTTAATTTCATGTTACAGACTAACATACAGGTCCAAAAGTATTTCGAACCATGCTCTTACAGGGCTTTGAATATCAACTTATTTGATTTGATTTTCCACTTGGTTTAACAAATCATCTACTGCAAGCTATTTCCAGGTCCGGCAAGGCCTTTTGTGGTATACTATCTGATTGAGTAGTTTTAACTGCATATTACAGACTAACATCCAGGTCCAAAAGTGTTTCGAACCATGCTCTCACAGGGCTTTGAATATTAACTTATTTGATTTGGTTTTCCACTTGGACGTATAAATCATCTACTGCTAGCTATTTTCAGGTCCGGCAAGGCCTTTTGTGGTAAACCATCTGATTGAGTGGATTTAATTGCATGTTACAGATTAATATCCAGGTCCAAAAGTGTTTCGAACCATGCTCTTACAGGGCTTCGAATATCAACTTATTTGATTTGATTTTCCACTTGGTCGTATAAATCATCTACTGCTAGCTATGTCCAGGTCCGGCAAGGCCTTTTGTGGTATACTTTCTGATTGCGTAGTTTTAATTTCATGTTACAGACTAACAAACAGGTCCAAAAGTATTTCGAACCATGCTCTTACAGGGCTTTGAATATCAACTTATTTGATTTGATTTTCCACTTGGTCGTATAAATCATCTACTGCTAGCTATTTCCAGGTCTGGCAAGGCCTTTTGTGGTATACCATCCGATCGAGTAGTGTTTAATTTCCACGCCTACCGAACGGCGTGGAATCCGAATGGGGTGTGCCCTTGCCAGCACGTGAGAGAAAAGAAGTGATGAAATTTTACTGACCTTGCCTCCGTAGGCAGGAAATCGAAAGCTCGATTCGAGACGGGAATTCGGGAAACGGGCACAGTTTGGGATAGGATATGGATTGAATCTTGCCGTCGCTGCCGACGCTGTCGCCGGCGTGCTGCCTGCCGTCACGTGGAGTCGCCGTCCGATACGACGATTTTCAATCACGACACGGCTCACTTGACCGCTGACGCGAATCTACTTATTTCCCGACGATGTGGTAGATTTACACTCCGACCAGGCCCGACGCCTGTATTACAACGATTGGTACACCGAAATATCATCATTGGCACGAGGCCCGAGCAGACATGTTGTTCTCCCGATGAGAAAAAAGCAAAAAGTAAAGATAACCTCCAATTTTGCATCTCGTTCCGGTACGAGTGACATCTGCGGTCCGTTTCCGCTTAGTGATGTGCCGACTATTCGCGATCGATTCGCGCAACAAAAAACCGGTGCGTTTCCGAAGCATAAATATTAAACAGTCACCCGCCCGGACAGGCCCGAACCTGTCCCTAATAAATAGGAAGGCGAGAAAGTGTTGCGACCGCTCTCTTGAGGACCGAGTCCCCCACCTTGACTTCTGCTGATCGAGGCGTGCCATCCCGACCCGTGTACAAATTGACGATCCGTCCTCGTCTCCATCTCAATGATGGCAGGTTCGCATCCTTAATCAGCACCAAATCACCGACTTGAGGGGGGCTCGTCCGGTCAGTCCACTTAAGGCGCTGCTGCAAGATGTGCAAGTACTCAAGGGACCACCGTTTCCAAAAATCTTGAGCCATCTGCTGCAACATCTGCCACCTAGTTAACCGACTTAACTTAACATCACCGAATGGGTATTCTGGCAGGGCGTTAAGGGGCTGACCTATCAGGAAGTGACCCGGCGTCAACGCTTCCAAGTCATTTGGATCCGAACTGAGCGGGCACAACGGACGCGAGTTCAGTGTCATTTCAATTTTACAGAACAGCGTCGCAAGCTCTTCAAAGCGTAGAGAGGTCTCACCGATGATCCTTGTCAGGTGCGACTTAGCCGATTTAACCGCAGCCTCAAATATTCCTCCCCAATGAGGACATCCCGGCGGACTGAAAACCCATTCAATCCCTCGTCGGGAGCAAGCCGTACCGATGGCGTCCTGGTTACCGTTCAGGAATTGAGTGACCTCCTGCAGATATCGCCTGGCTCCGACAAAATTTGTGCCGTTGTCCGAACGGATTAATGTCGGGAGGCCCCTTCGTGAGACGAACCGATCTAGACATGCGATAAATGCCTCTGTAGTGAGGTCACTGACCACCTCCAAGTGGACTGCCTTCGTGGCCAAGCACACGAAGACGCACAGGTATGCCTTACCTAATCTGGCGTTCCGTAGCTGTGAAGACTTGACCATGAATGGTCCCGCGAAATCCGTTCCGACACCCGCAAAGGGCCGGATTTCGTTAACCCTATCCGAGGGCAAATCGCCCATCTGGGGCTGCATCGTAGCCGCCTTGGCCCGATAACAAGGCAGGCACCGAAATACGACGCTACGCACTAAGCGTCTTCCCGATAGAATCCAGAACTCGCGCTGGAGAAACGCCATCAAGGCGTGGCATCCGATATGCCCATTCCGAATGTGTCGATCCTGTATCAACAGTTCGACCAACTTCCCTTTCCTAGGGAGTAACAACGGGTGGCGAGCCGCATAAGGCAGGTTGGCATTCCGCAGCCGACCTCCTACCCTCAGCAACCCTTGAGGGTCAATAAACGGGTTGAGCCGAGCCACAGCTCCCTTCAGTTGAACGCGTCCGCGTCTCAGAATGTCCAGTTCGGACTTAAAGTGCACCGACTGCACGTTCCGTACCAATGCGAACAACGCATGGTTCCGTTCCCGTGGTGTCAGGACCTGTGTCCGCACTCGTTGCGCCTCAGAATTCCGACAATTCCGCGCAAATCGGCAGATCCAGGCGGTCACATTGACCAGCTTGTCGAGCGAGCTGTACCGTTCCAGCAGGCTGAACTCCTCTTCCGGGTCCGGTTGCGTCGTACAGACACCGACTGTCAAGGCGCCGTTCGCCGTAGTAACGCGTGGACTCATTGGCCAATCCCATTCGGCTTGAGTCAACCATTTTGGACCCCACCACAAGGGATGTCCGACCAACTCCGGAGCGTGACACCCACGAGACGCACAGTCTGCTGGGTTCATTTCCCCTGGAACATGTCTCCAGATTAAGGGAACCTCCGAATTCAAGATCTGCGAAACCCGATTCGCCACAAAAATCTCCAGCTTGTGAACTGAAGCCTTCAGCCAGCATAACACGATCTGGCTGTCCGTCCAAGCGTAGACCGTATCTTCTAACGCTATTGACCCACGAAGAACCGTCATCGTGTGGTTGAGCAGACGAGCCAGGAGAGCCGCTCCCGAAAGCTCTAACTTGGGAATGGTCAGGCGAGTGCGCAACGGCGCAACCTTGCTCTTGGCCATGACCAACCGCACATCAACCTCCCCCGAGGAGTCGACCGTACGCAGATACACCGCAGCTCCGTAGCCCTTCTCCGAGGCATCGCAAAACCCATGCAGGGTGGCGGTGTATCGTTTGGTGGGGACCAACCTCCGTGGCAGTGAAATCCGATTGATGCCAGGGAGCGTCGAAAAGAACGAGTCCCACTCTGAGCTCAATGACCCGCCGATCGGGTCATCCCAGTTCAGCTCAGCAGACCACAATTGCTGCATAAAACACTTGAGCTGAAATGTTACCGGGGTGATCCACCCGTTTGGATCAAATGTCCTAGCCACCGTTGAAAGGACGTTCCGTTTCGTCCAGACCTTCGGGGAGTCCAACTCGACCCGATACGAAAACATGTCTGACACCGGCTGGTACTGGACGCCTAATACCGACAACATATTTGGATTTTCCAAATTTTCAAAAATGTGGGGATCCTGCTGGTAGTCATCCGGAAGACCATTCAGTAACTCTGGAGAGTTCGACATCCATTTCCGAAGCTCGTAACCTCCACCCCGTAAGAGCTCAACTAGCTCGTCCCGTAGAGCGAGCGCCTCCTCTACGGAATCTGCACCGGTACAGATATCGTCCACGTAGAGGTCCTGCTCCAGGATCGCTGCTCCTCTAGGGAAATTTAACCGTTCGCGATCCGCTAACTCCCGCAGAGAGCGAATCGCCAAATAAGGACTAGACCGTAGCCCGTACGTGTTGATGTTCAGCTCGTACACCCTGATGGGATGATCCGGGCTCTCTCGCCACAGTATCAGCTGATACCGTCTATCGTCAGGGTGAATGACCGTCTGTCTAAACATCATCCGAATGTCAGCTACAAACACAACATTGTGTCGACGGAACCGTGTGATAACATCCGCGATGTCATGATTCAACTTCGGCCCTGAATGCAAACACTGGTTCAGGTTCATGCCGTTAGATGTTGATGCCGATCCATCGAACACTACCCGTATTTTGCCCTCCGGGGTCCTCAAGACCGCGTGATGGGGCAGGAAGCAGTGGTCTTCACGCTTCCAGTCGATACCCGAAACCGACATGTGGCCGAGCGACTCGTATTCCCGCATGAAGTCGACGTACTTCTGCCGGAAAATCCCGTCACGCTTCATGCGTCGTTCCATCGACAGAAGCCGCGTCTCGGCTGCATGGTGTGAACTGCCCAGCGGCGGGCGATCACTCCGAAATGGAAGACGTGTGAGAAATCGACCTGACCGAAGTAACTCGGCTGCTGATATGCCACCGGTGGCATATCAGACCGCATGTACATCAGGGGGTCCCAACCCGCATAATAGGCCCCTCGCTGTCCCGGTACCCGACCATACCGGACTGCGAACGGTGTGCCCGGTGGCCACCGTGGATGGAGGGGGGAGAGCGGATCCAACCTGGGGCGCTCTAGGAATGGGGGCGACATCCGACTGTTCGCCTCCCTGTTCGCCTCCCAGAGCGACGGGCAGGGTGGCGCAGAAGGTGGTGGGCTCCCAGCCTTTGCGCCACTCATAGGTGCCATCCGACACCCGCCCGTAACACGCGGTGAGCCAGCGGCCCGAAGTCCTCGCTGGCCCTGGACAGCGGCGACCGAACCCCGGCTATCCCGCCTGTTACCCCCCGCGCTGCCCCCTTCGCCTCGGGGGGGGGGGGTCCCGTCCGCGGGTACCCCAGTCACCCCGTTGGTGACTCCCGTTGCCCGGAGGGGGACTGGGTCCGGCCCTGGTTGGGCCCTGTGACCGACCAACCTCAGTCCGGCCCTGGTGACCGTCCGATGGGCCTGACCGGTTCAGGCACAACATGATGTGGTGCTTGCCACCGCAGCACTCACAGGGGGACGCGCGTGAGCACTCGCTCAGCTGGTGCGGCCCCAAACAACCGAAACACAATCGGTGGCGGAAGACCACCTTCCTGCGGGCAGCCACACCGAGCGCCTTAAAGTTGGCGCAACTGGTCACCTCATGACCGGCACTGTCGCAGTGCACACAGCCGTCACCCGACGGCGCGGCACTCGAAACGCCAAATTGTTTTGACCGCCCACCCCCCCTCTGCACACTGGCCTCCGAATCCAATGTGTCGCATCGCCTGCATTCACCCTCCAAGAAATCCGTTAATTGGACGAGCGTGGGCTGTTCCGAGCTACTGCCCCCATGCAGCTGTTCAAACCGACCTTGAACAGCTGCAGGCAACCGTGACAAAACCATATATAACACGATATATGACCATTGGTCTACCGGCAGACCAAGGTTCTGAAGGGCCTTAGTGGCCACCAGCACAGGGTTGAGCACCTGTACCCGGATGTCAACATCCCGGGTTACTCTTGGTATGCTAAACAGCTTCCCCAGCTGCGCATCAACCAACCGCCGTTTGTGTTGGTAGCGGTCAAACAATATGACCCGGGCAATCTCATAATTGCCCGCCGTGACCGTTAGGTGACCGACCAACTCCTTCGGTTCACCCCGCAGTGCCATCAAGAGTTGGGCCAACTTGTAGGCGTTGTCCAGGTCGTCCCGACCGTGGACCAGACTATCGAATAAATTGATGAATGCCGGCCACTCATCAATTGCCCCACCGAAGGCCGGAATCTCTAGGTGTGGCAGCCGTCCAACAACACCCTTAGGGGGCGGGTCTCCGCTACCCTCCCCGCGGTCATCCCGACGCGACCGCTTAATTTTTTCGGCGCGACGCTCGATGTCGCCCAAGCACTCCATCGCTTGGTCAGCATCCGCGCAGAGCTGCTTCACTGCGGCCACCGAAGCCTCATCCGTAAGCCCGAGGGCCTCAGCCTCCGCGGCCAGCCGACACACCTTCCCGACGCGTGTCATTGCGTCCTCCACACGCTTGAGCAGGACATCGTCCATGTCAGGTCGCTCCACATACTTGTGAGTATGGGCGAGCCATCTCATCTCCTCACGGACGTCATACCGCAGTACCGTCAAGGGTGAAGGTGCCATGGTTACCAATTCAATTGTTTCTGGTCCTATGCTTCACTACCGAACTAAGCACAGCCAGAGACCAGCACTTTCCCGTCAGCACTGGGACAGAAATTAAAACTAAGTTGTAAAAACCAAGGCAACTACTAAAACAATTAAATCCTAAACAATAAATAAATAAACCTTATAATATACACTCTAAATCAATTAGAGAATGCCACTATAAAACACAATACAAAAATAACCCACAAAACTTGATTATGAAAACAATACAAAATAATAAGTGGCTTCTTATGAACCACACTTCCTTTGAGGTCAGCAAATCAGCTTAATACCCCTTAAATAGCCCGACCCCGCTGTGTAAACCGAAATAACACTGTAGGACTATAGAACCCGGCGTTCTACCGCAAGTAATACAATCTAGGCTTCGCAGAATGACTGTTCAATCTTTTATGCGCAACAACAGTAGTTTCCGACTACAAATTTATAACAACTGTTAACTAAATTGGCACTTATACTTTCACTTACCGAAAATGAACTTTAATCGTGGTATACCGACCACAGACTCATTGCCGACTTGAGCCAATCTGAGATATTCTTTTCTCCCAACTACAATGTGACAAAGGCAACCGTGAATCGATGATTTCCCACTAGGAAAACCGCGCTCCTGCTACCAAAATGATTAATTTCCACGCCTACCGAACGGCGTGGAATCCGAATGGGGTGTGCCCTTGCCAGCACGTGAGAGAAAAGAAGTGATGAAATTTTACTGACCTTGTCTCCGTAGGCAGGAAATCGAAAGCTCGATTCGAGACGGGAATTCGGGAAACGTGCACAGTTTGGGATAGGATATGGATTGAATCTTGCCGTCGCTGCCGACGCTGTCGCCGGCGTGCTGCCTGCCGTCACGTGGAGTCGCCGTCCGATACGACGATTTTCAATCACGACACGGCTCACTTGACCGCTGACGCGAATCTACTTATTTCCCGACGATGTGGTATATTTACACTCCGACCAGGCCCGACGCCTGTATTACAACGATTGGTACACCGAAATACCATCATTGGCACGAGGCCCGAGCAGACATGTTGTTCTCCCGATGAGAAAAAAGCAAAAAGTAAAGATAACTTCCAATTTTGCATCTCGTTCCGGTACGAGTGACATCTGCGGTCCGTTTCCGCTTAGTGATGTGCCGACTACTCGCGATCGATTCGCGCAACAAAAATCCGGTGCGTTTCCGAAGCATAAATATTAAACAAGTAGTCTTAATTGCATGTTAAAGACTAACATGCAGGTCCAAAAGTATTTGGAACCATGCTCTTACAGGGCTTTGAATATCAACTTATTTAGGTTGATATTCTACTTAGGAGTATTAATCATCTACTTCTAGCTATATCCAGATCCGGCAACGCCATTTTTGGTGTTACATCTGGTATAATTATCCCTACTGCATGTTCCAGAATACCGTACTGATCCAAAAAAAAATCGGGTTTATATCCTTTGAGGGCCTTGAATATCAAATTGAATTAGTGAGTTATTACTTGGGCTTATAAAACAGATACTGCTAGGATGATTTCAGGTCCGTAAAATGCACTAACGGTATTTCATCTGGTAGAATTGTCCCAGCTGTATTTTATAGATAACAGTCCAGGTCCAAAAGTTATATAGGCCTTACACATATTGGGCTTTAAAATCAGCATAGTAGAGAAATATTTTTTAACTGAAACAAACAACGTAGGTAGCTTTTAATGCATAAATATTTTTTCTTTTATCATTTTCCAGGTCTACATGATGATTTGGTTTCAGATTTAAATACATTTTAGGGTTTTAAATGAATTTTGACCTCGGACTTTTGAATTTGGTCGCATTATAAAAAACTGCTGACTTTTACTGCTAACTTCACACCGGTTTAAATCATCCAGTTTCAGACTCAAACCAGACTCAGCTCGCCCATCAGAGATGATTAATCCTTTGTGGGTTTCCTATTTGCGTTCAGTGGAAAAATCTAACTTTTAACGACTAAATAAATAATAAGAGTATCCCACGAATCTGTCGGTTCACCTAACGTTTTAAGAGCGCGTAAATTTCGCATAATGGTATCAATCAACTTTCTGATGTGAGAAGGAGACTCCTTGGTAAGTTGTGATATCGTAAATAACGATTTCACATGATTATGTACCAAAAGTCGATTATTATGAAATCTACTTTCAATCAGCTCCAATGCGTGAGTGCAGCAGTGAACTCTAATGCACTAATTAGTTGAAGTGCGCTGCTACTTAATGCCGACCGTAAATAATGAAACTTTTGAATTGAATCTAAATCGTTCGCTTGTGAATAATTGTTTTGTTAGGTTTTGATTATATTTTGTCGATTTGTATAATTTGTAATGTTTTAAATGGTATATTTGAACTTTAGTATAACTATTTATTAGTTGATAGACTTATATTGATGTAAAGAGTATTTGTTTTTCAATATAGTTTCGGTATGTCGGCGCCACTGACGGACCGACGGAAGTGTCAATTGAGTGTCTTTTTATATCGGTCAGGCGGGAAAGGCAAGAGGCGATCGGGTTTTTGGGGGGAATTGGCTCTTAGAGCGTGTTCGAGGTTGGTCGCATACCGAAACTAAGTGTGGAGTTGATTGTTCTGTGAAATATTGTGTCACCATTTTGGAAAAGGAATAAAAGTGAATGGTTCCACGGTGTATGCAGAGTTTTATTACACTTCAGAAGTGGTAAGTGCACGCCTTTTCATTACGCATAAATGATTGCTCAAAACTTATTAAGAGAAGACATAAAATGTCATGACATTTCATGGTGTCTGACCTATGACGTCATTTCTATCAAATATTGAAATAGTAGACCTTACGTTAGGGTTTAAGGGGGTCAAAATTTTCATCATTTTTGATCTACGACGTACTGTTTTCGAGATATTTGCATATTTAGGTTAGAAAATTATAAACGTTTTTTTCTATGAATCCACACTAATGATCTCGTTTTGTGTGTGAGTCCTAGAGACTCTTAGAGCATGCCACGTGATGAAGACTATGGCCCGCGGCGGCTAAAGACACCTGAGTGCAGTCCATCGCGCCGCGCCGAGGCGCGGGTCGGTACGCTGCCGGCAGCGACAAGTTGCAGCGACACGAGGCAGAGCCGACGTCGGAGCCGTTATCGCAGCCGCAGTCGCAGTCGTCGCGGCCGCGACGGGTCTCGCGCACGCAGCTCCCTGAGTCTACGTGAGCGAGAGCTACAACGGGAAAGGGAGCGACTCCAAATCATGGAAGATGAGGTACGCAGAGCTCGTCTCTCATTGGAGCGGCGGCGGCGGTGTGAATCACGTGCTCGTCCACCGTCGCTGCAACGAGAGACGTCTACCACGTCGAGCCGGCGTCGTAAGAGGAGTCGCAGCCACGATGATGGGCCCGGTCATACAAAACGCTCCTGTAGCGTTCAATTTTCCTCTAAAGATGTGGTAAATTTATTAGGCGCTTTAAGGAACTTGACGTCTCATCCGGATACGGCGGCCACCTTATCAAACAGAAATCCTAAGAATATTTTACCAGATTTCAATCCATCATCGCGGATTCAACGCATAGATATGTGGTTGAAAAAGGTGAATGAATGCGCTTCTGTGTACGGATGGGACGAAAAGAAAACAATTCATTTTGCGATGCAAAAACTTCAGGGGTTGGCCAAAACTTGGTATGAAAGCCTCAGTTCAATTTTGTTCACCTGGCCCGAGTGGCAAGAAAAGTTAAAGAGTGCATTTCCGTATGAACAAAATTATGGCCAATCCTTGGAGGAGATGCTGAGGCGGAAAAGCAGGTACAATGAACCCATCGAAAACTACTTTTATGAGAAGTTGGCTTTGCTCAATCAGTGCGATATCGTTGACAAGCGCGCAGTTGACTGTATTATACACGGCATAAGTGACAAGACAGTAAAAACAAGCGCGCTTGCACTACGGTGTACACATCCAGATCATTTACTGAAATTTCTGATGAGTAACAAAGATAATACAGTTTGGTCGGAAAGATCCAGCAATTCTCGGTTTAAATCGCAGAATGAATCCAACACAAACTCCTCAAACGTTAAAACGACAACTCGAATGAATTCCACTGTTGTTTTTCATTGCTTCAACTGTAAACAGAAATGGCAGTTTCGACAGGTGTCCACAACCCCTCAAAACTTGCGCAAGGTGTAAGAGGGTTGGCCATGAGGCTAAAACTTGTCGGTTCGAACCCGATAAGAACAAGGCGAATGAGGTGAACAAAACTATGTGTATTTCTAGTAGGGAGCCCAATGCAAAATTCACGAAAGAGGTGCAAGTTAATGGTAGAATCGTAAAAGGGTTTGTGGACTTTGGTAGTGAAGTCTCGTTGCTTAGAAGGTTGCTATGTAGTCAGATGGGTCTACAACAAAACGATGTAGTGACCGTACTCAAGGGTTTTGGAAATGAATTGGTGTAATCTGTGGGGCAGGTAAATGTTGAATTGGTAGTCGACGGGGTGATAGCACAAGTTGTCTGTCGTGTGGTGGATGATAAATACTTGGACGTTCCCGTATTAATTGGCCAGTCGTACACGGAACAACCACACATCATTGTGCGCAAGACCGCTAATGAGTTGCAATTTACAAGCATTAACAGTGAGCTGCCGTTCCCACAAACGCCTGTGAACGATAACAATGTGGTAAAAGTTGTGCTGTGCAGTTGAGTGACGTGAGGTTGAGTGGGGAAGCTTGCGTCAGAGCTTCAATTGAGCTACAATGTGACGGATTCGTTTTACTAGATAGCAAACTAATCGGCAAGCCCATGCGACAGTTTGCGGTGACTGGGGGTTTATACACCATCAAAAACGGCAATATATACGTTCGCGTGACACCAGTCACAACAAACTGTTCGCTCTCGAAAAGAATGACTTTGGGTCGAGCGTCGATTGTTAGAGTGGTAAATAGGATTCTTGTACCAGCAGAGACATTCAAAGCTGCTTCAAATGTGAGCGTCAAGGATCTCGACGTGAGCCAAGTTCGTGTTGGGGATGGTGTAAACGAAGTGGACAAAAATAGGTTGATCGATCTGCTGCAAAAGTATAGGCATTGTTTTGCTTCTTCTTTCAAAGACCTAGGCTGTACAGATAAAATCGAGATGAGCATCGAGGCTAATAGTAAGGCCCCGGTTGTCTACCGCCCTTATCGACTTTCTCATGTTGAGCGACAAAAGGTGAGGGAAATGGTCGATGAGTTATTAGATGCCGGGATTATAAGAGATTCAGTGTCTGAATATGAGAGTCCCATAATACTGGTTCGGAAAAAAGATGGCAACCTAAGGCTCTGCATCGACTTTAGAATGCTCAATTCAATAACAGTGAAGGAGCGATACCCAATGCCTATAATAGAAGATGAGCTGGCCAGATTGTCTGGACAGGCCTGTTTTATTTCCCTGGATTTGGCTTCCGGGTATTACCAGGTACCGATCTCGGAGAACTCTAAGCCGCTGACCTCATTTGTTACGCCGGACGGTCAATACGAGTTTAATCGTATGCCGTTCGGCTTGGCAAATGCGCCAGCGGTGTTTCAACGTATGATGAATAGGGTTTTGGGATCTGCCCGGTACACGGAAGGTACCGCTTACATAGATGATCTGCTCATCTATGGACGTAATATCGATGACTGCTTGACCAAGTTGGAACACGTACAAACACGTTGCTGGAAGAAGCCAATTTGACGCTCAATCTAAGCAAGTGCGAGTTTCTCAAAGATAAATTGGATTACCTGGGCTAAGAGATTAGTTCTGCTGGAGTCAGGCCAGGTAACAAAAAGATACAGTCTGTTGTAGACTTTCCCCGTCCAACAAACCAACAGTTCTTGGGGTTATCAAGTTATTTTCGCAAGTTTATACGAGGGTTTGCGCAGCTGGCACATTCCCTAAGCAAATTGTTAAAAAAGGATGTCGCTTGGGAATGGACCAGCGAGCAAGAAAATGCTTTTTTGACCCTGAAAGAAAAACTTGTCGTGAGGCCAGTGCTGGCAATTTACGACCCAACCGCCGAGACGGAGTTGCATACGGATGCCAGTAAAGTAGGTATTGGTGGCATCCTTATGCAGCATCCCTCAGGCTTAGCCTCCATCCATCCAGTAGCGTTTTATAGCCGTCAGACATCTCCAGAGGAGAAAAGCTTCCACTCATATGAGTTAGAAACTCTAGCTGTCATATGCTCTTTAAAAATGTTCAGGGTCTATCTCTTGGGGCAGAGATTCAAAGTAGTGTCGGACTGCGGAGCGCTGCGAACTACTTTCTCCAAGCGTGACTTACTTCCTCGCATCGCCAGGTGATGGTTGATGATGCAGGAATTTGATTGCACGATAGAATATCGCCTAGGCACCAAAATGTCCCATGTCGACGCGTTGTCCAGAAACCCTATCACGGAGAGTGGAACTAAGGAGGTTGACCAATACCCTATGGTGATGACGATTACAGACGATAACTGGCTATTAACAGTCCAACTAGGCGATTCAGAACTGAATAGGGTTCGAGACATTCTGAGTACGAAGCTAGACCCCGAAGGCTTGAAATACATCAAGGACAATTACGTTCTAAAAGATAACGGGCTGTACAGGCGTATTGAGGGTAGCGACACTGATATTCGTTGGGTGGTCCCAAAGGGAGCTAGGTGGCAGCTCTGTCGTCTTAACCACGATGAGATAGGCCATCTGGGAGTGGAAAAGACGATGGAGCGAATCAAGAAGACATATTGGTTTCGGGGAATGGCAAGGTTTATCAAAAAGTATGTCGGCGCGTGTATTGAGTGTGCTTATTCCAAAAAGGGGACGAAGCATTCAGAGGGTTTATTGCATCCCATACCAAAGATTGAGGTGCCCTTTCACACTCTCCATGTGGACCATCTTGGTCCATTTGTGAGGTCAAAGAGAGGTAACTCATATTTATTGGTGATGGTGGATGCCTTTACCAAATTCTTACTTATGAAACCCGTGAGAAATACGAAGACAATTACAACCATTTCAGTGCTAGAAGCAATATTTGACACGTTTAGGACTCCTGATCGTCTGGTCAGCGATCGAGGAACATCTTTTACCTCTCATGCGTTCAAAAGATTCTGTGCAGAGAGGGGCATTCGACACATCTTAAATGCAGTTGCGAGTCCGCAATCAAATGGACAGGTCGAACGGTACAACCGTACCATTTTGGACTCTCTAACTGCACAGCATCTTAAGGATGATGAGAAGGTCTGGGACACTAAAATTGGAAAGGTACAGTGGGGGCTTAATAACACCATACAAAAAACCACGGGTAGGACGCCATCAGAAATTATGTTTGGGCTTAGCATGAATAGTGAGGTAGACCCGCGTTTAAATGAAATGAGGCAAACAAAAAGAGATAATATTGACCTGATAACTATCCGTGAGCAGGTGAAAGACAGAATAAATGAAGAACAGGTTAAACAAAAACAGCATTATGATAAGAATAGGAAACTTGCCCGAATATACTCCGAGGGGGAATTGGTGAAAATCACCAAAACTGCATTTGCCAATGACGGCAGTCCTTATCGAGTCGTTTCCGTGCTTGGAAACGATCGATATGAACTTGCCGCGGTTCCAGGGTTGAGTAGTACTAAAAAAAAACGTAAGACTACCGTAGCTGCTAAAAGAATGTTACCATGGGTTCATGTGGCTGCTTTAGAGTTAAATAATAGTGGAACTGGTGCTGATCATGATGAAAGTGATGATGATGAAAGTGATGATGATGAAAGTGATATTAATAAGAGTGATGATGATAAGAGTGATGATAATAAGATTCTAAAAGAAAATGTCTGATTGTATTTATTTAAAATAAGACAATTGTATTGTTGGAAAATATCAAAATTTTGGTTACGGCAATTGTAATAATTGACAAATAATTCGAAATGTATACTTTGATGAGTATAATTGTTGCTTTTGTGATTAGATGATAAAGTATTTATTCGAAAATTGCGAAAGATATGTTAAGTTAATGAATTGATAATTAAATAATAAAAAGCTATGACGTTACTGCAAATTATTAGAGAACAATGATTTATTCATTGCTATAAAGTTGAGAAATACTTATATCTTCCTTATTAGGATATAAATGATATCAGTATGATTGTGAGTATCTAAGAAATCTGTTCAAAAGTTGAACAAAAAGTTATATAATAAGTCAAATGGATTTTTGTTTACAGTATTAATATTTCACTCCAAAAGTTAGAGTACCCCGAAAGTCGGAGAACAACTGAAGCTAGGGACTCCAAAAAATGGAGAACTCTTGAAGTTGGAGACTGATTTAATCTAGGGACTCCAAAAGTTGGAGAACTCCGAAAGTCGGAGACTATTTTGATGTAGGGACTCCAAAAGTTGGAGAAAACCGAAAGTCGGAGACTTATTTAATCTAGGGACTCCAAAAGTTGGAGAACTCCGAAAGTCGGAGACTTATTCAATCTAGGGACTCCAAAAGTTGGAGAACTCCGAAAGTCGGAGACTTATTCGATGTAGGGGCTCCAAAAGTTGGAGAACGCCGAAAGATGGAGTTTAATTTTAGGTAGAGACTCCAAAAGTTGGAGCACTCCGAAAGTCGGAGACTAATTGTATTTTATAAGAATTACTGTCGTCTATGTGTTTAATATTTATGCTTCGGAACGCACCTCCTCTTGTTGCGCGACTCGGAACGGAAACAGAACCGCAGCTGTCACTCGTATCGAAACGAGCGGAAAAATTGGAGGTTATCTTTTCTCGTCGGGAGAACAAACATGTCTGCTCAGGCGTCGGGCCAGTGATTGTAATTCGGTGTAACAATTACCAAATACAGGCGTCGGGCCTGGTCGGAGTGCTCATCATAAACATCGTCGGGAAATAAGTAGATTCGCGTCAGCGGTTGAGTGATTCGTGGTGAAGGTTGAAGTTGTACGGTATCCAACTCGTCGTATGCGGACGGCGACTCCTCGTGTCGGCAAGGTTCGGTTCCTCTCCTATCCCAAACTGGTGCTCCTATCCCGCATTCCTGCCTCGAATCGAGCTTTCGATCTCCGGTCTGCGACGACAAGGTAAGGTAACAATCAAGATCTTTTCTCCCGTGCTGGCAACAACCCAGCCCCTCAAGATTCCACGCCGTTCGGTTGAGGCGTGGAATTAATCACTATGTTTAAGAATAAATAGCCGAGAGTTAGGTTATGTTTATGTGTGTTCACTTGATACGTGTATGAGGACATACACGTTGTCAGGATGGACGAGTGTTAGGTTTTGATTAAATTTTGTCGACTTGTATAATTTGTAATGTTTTAAATGGTATATTTGAACTTTAGTATAACTATTTATTAGTTGATAGACTTATATTGATGTAAAGAGTATTTGTTTTTCAATATAGTTTCGGTATGTTGGCGCCACTGACGGACTGACGGAAGTGTCAATTGAGTGTCTTTTTATATCGGTCAGGCGGGAAAGGCAAGAGGCGATCGGGTTTTTGGGGGGCATTGGCTCTTAGAGCGTGTTCGAGGTTGGTCGCATACCGAAACTAAGAGTGGAGTTGATTGTTCTGTGAAATATTGTGTCGCCATTTTGGAAAAGGAATAAAAGTCCATTCACTTTTATTCCTTTTCCAAATTCCTTTTCCACGGTGTATGCAGAGTTTTATTACAGTTACGTATGAGTTTCTGAACTCCAACCACTGATCATAGGAACCATCGAATGTAGGTAGCTTGATATAAGGTAACTTTACTTTTGCTAACTTGGCTTATTAGAATGAATGCACCTGGAACTGCCCTCGTCATCACTGTCTACTAAGCATTTGGCTGATGCCATACTACTATAATATTGCTCTTCAAACAGTTCCCTTTAATCAAAATGAGTTAACAGTTCGGTTTCATTAACTTGAGACTTTGAATCCGACTTTGAATTTCATTAAAATTTTGAAAAATCGTAGGCGCTGTTTGCATTCGCATTTCCAACTCCGCTTTTTGCGATTTAGTCAGAATCGCTGCATCGAATTTAATAACGTACTTCTCAAATAAAGTAAGCCTACAATGCCTCTTTGTTTCTTGAGGTCATTGAGGTTAACGGATGACGTGGACGGTTTAAATAACGGATCGTTAGCACTAGCATTGGGGGAAACTCCGTCCGCAGACATTTTGGGGCTTATAAGTGAAATAAAAGGTACTTACAAGACGTAGAGAAGTGAAGCTACGTATTGCTAATCGGCGGTCGCACTCACCTAAACTGGAAAACCAAAATCACAACACGGTATTATCTCAACGCGATTTAGAAGAGAGGATTAGAATAAAGAAGGCCTGACCACAGAATAGATTATATATGGCCTGACCATTTATCTTGAAGCGATGAATCTTCAGTCTTGCTTACCACGTTGTAGGTTGACTCTGCTGCTTCGGTGAAATATCCGGCTCGAAGGACCATATGTTGATAGCCTGGCTCAGCACTCCTTTCTCGTTGTGTATGTATTCACCTACTCCTCGTGTGGGTCTCAGAAATTGAAGGTAATTGAGATACAAAAATTAAAGTTTATATTTAACGACTTTATAATTTGATTTATTTCGTAACAGCGAATGTAATTACAAATCTAAGGTTCAGTAACGAATGAGCTCTATTTAAAGTTAACTGTGTGACACTAGCAATGCGGTGAACACGCGAACTATGACGATGTCATGCGCACACGCCTGCTTGAGCACCAGGCAATTCAAAGCTTCAAAGCAACGCTGCTAGGTGGCGCGAACAATGTTGTGAGTATTTATTCCTGCTTATTATTTATAATAATTAATATAGTAATAATTGTATTAGTTAAACGCAACCAATTTTTAAAAGAGATCTAAAAATCTATCTGTGGTATTTTCTACTCCCACGATGGTCCAATTGAACATTGCGCAAAAAAACAATGTTTTCCAAAGAGCAGCTCAGCGAAGCCTACTAGGTATCCAAAGGCAAGAAAGAAGACGAAACAAAGACGTATAACAAAAATAGTAGATGCCGTAAAGCTAGCTTATAGACTGCAGTAGAAATGGGCCGGGCAACTAGCGAGTTAGCGAGAGCAACGGACAATCAATGGAGTTAACGCATCGTGAACTGGTACCTGCGCGACGGGTTTTTAATTATTAAAAATATACAATCTGTCTATAGGGGGCATGTTAGATAAAAACTAAAATGAATTGAAGATACATAGGGCGCACTATAAGTTTCCGGAATGAATATGAAAAAATACTATTAAAGGTACAAAATTAATTTATTGTTTTTCAAAATAATCTCCCTTGGCGTCTATGCACTTTTTCATTCGATGAAACCAGTTTTGAAAACTTTTGTGCCACTCCTCTGTGGTGACCACTGAAACGTGTTTTTCATACTCCTCGACAGCCTCTTCTGGTGATGAAAATCGTTGACCGCGTAATTGGTTCTTAATTTTTGGGAACAGAAAAAAGTCACAAGGTGCCAGGTCGGGACTGTATGCAGGATGACTCATGAGTTCTACATTTTTCGCCTTCAAAAAGTCGTTTGTCTGTCTGGCCGTGTGAGAACTAGCATTGTCGTGGTGCAGGATGATACGGCGTTTACGGTTATTTTTACGGAGTTCGTCAATAACTTCCGGCAAACAAATGGTCGTGTACCAGTCACTATTCACTGTACGACGATTCCCTAAAGCAACAGTAGCCACGTGTCCAGTTTTATTAAAAAAAGAAGCAATCATCCGCTTAGATGCACTTTTCACGCGCGCCACTTTGGTTGGTTTCGGCTCATCTTGAAAGACCCATACGTTCGATTGCTGCTTTGTTTTGGGATCGTAGCAATAAATCCATGTTTCGTCACCTGTTACTATGTCCCACACCAAATTTGACGCACCTTCGTTGAATCTGGTAAGCATGGCACTGCACCAAGTGACGCGGTCCGTTTTTTGAGCCTCGGTCAAGTCGTGTGGGATCCACCGCGAGCACAGCTTTCTCACACCCAAATGTTTGTGTAGGATTAATTGTATTTGACTCATGCCTATTTCTAAGGATGCGCGAATTTCATGGTAGGTCACATGCCTGTCTGTTTCAATCATACGGCGCACAGCATCGATGTTTTTGTTGGTCACAGCGGTGGACGGCCGACCATCGCGAGATTCGTCACTGAGATTGATACGACCACGCTTGAATTCTGCAAACCAGCTATAAACAGTTGTCTTGCATGGTGCTTCATTGCCAAAAGCTGTTTCAAGCCGAGCGATGCTCTGTTGAGCTGTCAAATTACACTTAAAATCGTAGAAAATCATACTACGAAAATTTTCCCGAGTTAAATCCATGTTGATGCAGACACACAATTTTTTAAATGGCGCCACAAGGTAAAAACAAAAGGCAGTCAGATGAAACAAACTGCATTCTACAGCCAAAGAGTTCTATTTTCAAATGTTGCAATAAATTTTTAAATATTGTTTATTTAAGTGGCCAGTTCGGGAAACTTACAGTGCGCCCCACGTATAATTAGAAAATGTGATGCGATACTTCAAAAATAAATTATACATATTTAATTGGGCCAGATGGGCGTCCTTAGCGTTGGTCCGCAACCCGTCTAGGAGAAGGAAAACTCCAAAATCACACCCAGAGCGTCTTTTCCATTAGGCGCAACCTGCGGCAACTGCAACTGTTGGCATCAGGGTAGGATGTCAACATAGGGCGGCGGCGGAGAAGTGGCTTGTACACCAACGGCGGCGCCCACAAGCCGAGTCAGTAGGCTACTACCCACCTGCCAACCCGCACTGGACGAGCGTGGTGGGTTAAATGTCCACACCTTTCCCTAATATGAATCCCCACAACTCAAGGCCCAGGCCCCTAGACCCCGGCAGCTCCGGTAGCCCTGTACGACGGTGTGCCAGGTGTCTCCGGAGCAAGGGGTGCTAAGAATTCCCGGGCGAGATCAAACCATCAAACGACCTCGGCTATGCCGTACCAACATGCTTAATTTAATAACGTAGAATGTAAAAACCTTAAGTTCAGAGAATAGATCGTGTTAACACGACAAAGAAAACACAAACTTTTAAACTTTATAAACTTTTAAACTTTATAAAACAAAATTAGGTTACTTCTATGAAGAAACTATCTTCACTGGTTAGACTATAATTCTATAAATAAACTCTGTAGCACATTGCATTACACAAAAGTTAACTTCCGAAACAAACTTTTGAATAAAAGTATCTAACTTGTTTCCGTTGTTCATATATTTATTTTCTGGTTATCGGAGGATCACTCTTGCAATTTATTTATGTATATACCTACGGAATGTACTAAACTGAAAATTATTCTGAAAAACTAATAAATGAATGCAAAGTTTAATCCTGAAATTGAAAAAATGTTTACCTAATATCTATAAACTGAACTTTATTTTTATTTTTAAAATTCAAATAATTTTCAAATGAATTTCTTGTAATAACTTTTTTAAATGGTTCCAATTTACTTGCGGTACACTGCGGTACCCTAAATTAGCCCACAAATATCTATCACCATTTATGTATCTCCCATATTAGTCAGCAGAAACTAAACCTTTCTTCACAAGTAGGACAGCAGAAACATGAACTATTAGTTCTCATAATAACACTTATTTAACGTCTATAATCAAAACATGTGCTAAGGTTCTTCTCACCTAATTTGGTTTCTTGCATTAGCATGACCACACTATATTGAATTGTTACCAAGTCAAATGAAACATTTAGGTACTTGCTTTGTACGCCAGGTGTAAATCATAATTATGGTGCAATATTTTTATAAAAATAGCTTTGTATTTTTACTCAATACATTTTCGGCTTTGAGGTATTTTTTTTCTGCACACTTTACACTTTGGTCACATTCCTTTCATAAGCTGAATATTAACATTACCTCAAAAAAAATATATTCAAAATACACAAACTAATAAACAGTAACAAATTTTAATCCATTTTGTGATAACTTCTAATCTAAACGTGAATATTTCGTTTAATTTTATCTCACTTATATTATACTACTCAAATTTAAAAACGTACCTACAACACAAATTACTTTTCCGATTACAGAAATCGCTCTATTCGCAATAAAAAAAAACCGTCGTGTATACTTCACCAACTATACTTAATCAACCTCTCAGTTCATACTTATTTCACATAAATTTTATATTCGTCAAACAATATATTTTTCACTCCATGACGTTCATAAAATATATACTTTTATCATTCAAATACTTTTATTGTAGTCATTTACTTTACGCAATAGTCAATCGAAAAAATATATATTATTATTTCGTATCATCAACCCTTATAAAAATATTAATTATATTGAAATACACACCACACCCAATGCATAATGATCTTAGTTTGCCGTTTTCTGTTTTAACTCGTTTAAGACGAAGTTTCAATAAGTAATTCAAAATTTAAAAATGCACAACTACTTGACCTGTCTAAAATTACATACCCTTATTATAACCGTTTTTTTTAAGACAGTACATTATTCTAAGAATAGATGAAACTTCACCGGTAAACACATGGAAAATGTACCTTGTTTCGAAGCCGCACAACACTCACGTAACTCGCATCACTATAACACGGTGGTCATCATCTCCTTGGTGTCTCTCTGTGCAGGGGATCATCATCAGTCATCTCAGATGCAGCTGCATCCTCGGATTTTATCCACTCACCTACACACTTTTTAGCACTCGTCATAATTAGCTATTTATTGTGCTCCCGTAAATAGACACTTTAATTGTTTATTTTTGTCCACTTTACTTTTATCACCCAAAAATTCGAATAATATCTCTTAATTCATAATTTATTTATTGCACGCAAATGATATAAAAAAGAGTTACATAACAATAGTGTTTAAAAGCGAGCTTATGTCTAATAAGAGATCTCTTCCAGCAAACCAGCTTAAAGTTGGAAATGTTGATTGCTGAGCAGGGGTAGACCTATGTGTACAACAATATGACGAAATAAACGAGTACTTACATAAATATTAATAAATAAAATAAAACATACATATAATTACTATAATTATGTACTAAATACTTTTAATATAATACTAACTACTACTATTATATACAAATGTGCTAATAAATACTTACATATATTTATATATAAACTTGTAATTTTAAAAAGAGAGAGATAATGCTTCTTCACGCGACTTTTAAATATATTGATAGTAGGACTATCCCTGATGGTGCCAGGGAGTGCATTCCACAATCGAATGGCCCGGAGTCTGTCGGCGGTGTTATGCTGTGGAGTTTTGAGCAAAGAAGATGCGTGAGTTCTCCGAGGCCTGCTGAAAGAAAGAAATTTGAACTGTCTCGTAGGAAAGTTGGATAGCGTGGATTCCGTAAAATGTTGTAGAGGAAATTGAGAATGTGAGAATCCTGACGAAGACGGATCGGCAGCCACTTTAACTCCTTGCGATGTTGTGATACATGGTCGTACTTGCGCAGCCCGAAGATAAACCGAATCCCGAGATTTTGAAGTCGTTTGAGTTTGTTCAGTAGTTCTTCGTTGGCACTGACCCAGCATACATCAGCAAAGTCGATGAAGGGTAGAAGGAGAGACTGAGCGAGAGTTATTTTGTTCTGTCGAGGCAAGAAGTACTGAAGTCTCCTAAGAGAGTGAAAAGTCGCAAATACTCGGCGACTGACTTCATTGACATGCGAAGACCAGGACATCTGGTTGTCAAAGATAAAACCCAGGTTTTTAGCTTTATCACTATATATGATTGTGGCATCATTAAAAAGGGACAGGTGGATTGGGCTGTTGCTGTAACAAGTTAAGAGAATGTCTGGTACCTATAATCATAGCCTAGGACTTGCTCGGGTTGACCAGTAGTCCGAAAGATGAAGCCCAACTTCTCAACCCCTCCAGATCAGCGTTCAGTGCCGCCACAGTAGAGTTTACATCGTTATAAGAGAAGTGGCGATAAATCTGGAGATCATCAGCATAAAGATGATATGAGGAAGACAGGATGTCCAAGATGGAGTTTATGAAAATCGAGAATAGAATAGGATAAAGAATACCACCTTGAGGGACGCCTGAAAGGAGGTTACATCATTAAGTGGAAGTCTCCTCCGTCCTGATACGCTGTTGCCGATCCCTCAAATAAGAGTCGGACCAGCTGGCAGAGAAGGAAGAGACGTTCAGGGATCTGAGAAGCTCAACGAGAATGTCGAAATCTACGCTGTTGAAGGCACTACTGAAATAAGTAAAGCCAACACGGAAAGCTTTTTGCGGTCCATGGCTAACTGGATGTCATCTGTGACCTTCAGCAGAGCCATTATGGTGCTATGACCCGGTCGGAATCCTGACTGGAACTTTTTGAGTAGATTGTTTGAGGAGAGGTTATAGGAAAGCTGGTTATGGACAACGGTCTCAGGGACTTTGGAATTGGAACGGTACTCTTTTAAAGAGGTGGGACTAGAGTTTTTGGATAGTGGGATTTTTTTCCAGAATGTGGGGACAATGCTATTAGCTAAAAAATAGTTTATAACATTTGTTATTGCTGGTATTCGTCTAGGATTGTCAGTAGCATTTTAAGGCAAACTTGGTCATGACCTACAGCTTTCGAGTTGACTTGTAAGAGCGCCTTTTTGACCGCATTGATTTCAACATTACTCAAGTTGAATGGTGTGGTGTTGGGTAAGGGTTTTAATATTTAGTCTCAGGGCATTCGGCACAGCACTGCCTTTTAGGGCAGGCTGGCCTGGCAAGGTCGCTATGTAAGGATCGGCCTACAGGTGGTGAATGAGACGAGTCATTGGTTCAATAGACAGGCGTTTAATGATCAATGTTTGACACATACATACAGTTCATATAGGGGTAAGGTAAAGGTATGTTCACACACTACACCATACTAAACATTTAAACAGAAGCACTTTAATAGCCAATGTAGATCAATTTAAATTAGAACTCCAAAACAGTTTCGATTTACTACAACAAACAGAAAAAGAAGACGTAGACGGTCAATACATTAATATTTAACATTGTTTTAAGCGGACAAATAATAAAATTAAACAATCACCACCAAAACTGAAGAAACTAACATCAGAAACACTGCATCTTATTAATCAAAGACAGAACTACAAAAACGATATAACCTGTGAAAATTGTTAGATAAATAATAGATTATTAGATAAAAGTAAAAAGACCGATTAGACATGATATTAGGCAATGCAATACAAAATAAGTTCAAACAGCTTTAGAACATAACAAATCCCTCAGAATTGCCAGAAAAGGAATAATACAGAATAAATCGTGGATAACATGCATCAAGATACGAATGGAAATAAACGTATAGACAGATCAAAGATTCTCAACATCTGCACTGAGTTCAGAATCTTTGATCTGTCTGTGAATCAGAATTTGTATTCCAGAATAGTTAATTCAATAGACCCAGAACCTGCTTCAGCCTTCTCTTGCCCTGATGATATTTCACCAATCACAGGATAAGAAGTTCACTGTGCCCTGCGCACAATGAAGTTTAACAAAAGCCCAGGCCACAATGGCATATCAACAGAAGTGCTGAAGTTAGGTGAACCCATTTTACTCCCTCAAATCACGAATTTTTTCAACGCTATTATGCATACCAGGCGATTTTCAGACTATACGACGATTCTAAGAATATACTTCTTTTTAAAAAGGAACAGAAAGTCAAAGTCAAAGTACTTTATTACTGTAGATATTTACAGATAATGGGACATAAACGGCTCGTAATAATAAATAATTATAAATATTTAATACAGGTTAAATAGATTTTAGATAAACTATTAAAATTTATATGGTATAAAAATTAAATTTTTACAAAATGATAGCATGTTGTAAAAATAGAGGCTTTATTATAATTATTATTATTATTATTATTATTATTACTATAAGTTACCCTTAACCACACACTGAAGTTGAAAAAAAATATTACGTCAAGTTTTTTTAATATTTGTAAGAGTTTGGGGGTTCCAAAAATGCACCACTTTTAGCCATTTATTTGTCAACCCACATTCTCATACTCTTTTCGGTTTTCGAATTATGGCTAAAGAACTTATTTACTTGAAAAAATGGTCGACGTCGATGTTTACGTTAAGTTTTCTGTTAAGTATATTGCCTGACAGAAAACTCAACAGAAAACTGCAAAAGTAGAAAATTTTAAATCGACTAACTTTTTGAAAGTACCTACCTCACTTTTAGCCTTGATTCGAAAATCGCAATGTGGATGAAATTAAATGAAATGAAATAGTTTATTTCTGAGCAATAAAAACAGTTCACCTGTTGTAAAATATAGATATACGTATAACAGAATATATAACACAATATAGTCACATTAAACTCCCTGAGGAAGGGTTTCCCCTGTGTTTTAGGATGAGTTAAATAGGTTTTCCCTCATAAAAGTTCTAAATACATGTTTAACAGTCTACACAATAAAAGTAACGGCAACGGAGATCTCACACGGTCTCACTCTTAGCCAACTCAAGGCATAACACCTCCGCATATGAGCACTCCTTCAGGTTGCAAGCGGGCGGTCCGACTGTGGAACGCACTTCCTTGTACGATAAGAGAAAGTCCCACTCTTTTCGCTTTCAAAAACCGGGTAAAAGAGCACTTCCTCTCTCTTTTGTAATAGTTGTATTATGTTATTATATCTAATCTATATGTACAGGTGTATGTATATTTGGTACTTATTTAGTAGTTTGGTATTTACGAGTACTTATGTATTTTATTTACCGTATTTTATAAATATTTAATTTAGTTATATGTATTAGATATTGTGCACTGCCTACCCTTTCTTGATACATTTTCCTGTCAAGCCTTGGTTTACTGGAAGAAATCTCTTTTTAAAGATTAGCTCGAATTTTTACATATGTTTTCTCATAATGTATCTTTTTCAATAACTGAGTTCAATAAATAATTATGAATTATGAATATGCAAAGTTAAAGTTTGGTCTTAAAAATTAGCATGCACAGTGTAAGTTTAAGTAAGCATAGTGTAGGGTAATCAGGTGAGAGTAATTGAAGAGCGTTATGAATGTGTGTCGGCTGAGGTCACCTCAGTGAGGTGGGTAGTGAATGTGAGTGTAGTGTTAGTTAACACTATAAATAAATAAATGATGAGAATGAGAATGAGTGGCGACTAACTACTATTGGCTAAAAATGTTGCCCTTTTTAGCGGCTATCAACCAAATCAGGAAATATCGATCCTAGATTATTGAACAAACAAAACAAAGTATGACTTGTATGTCTCCGAATCTTTATGCGAATTTTGGTAAAACTTGACGTCCCAAATTTATTTCGACTTAAGTATGGGGTTAAGGGTGACCTTCTCTAAAGATATCGGTACTTTGGTTTCATGCATGGCATTTTTATGTAAACTAAGTGATCCAATAATTCATCCATCAATCACCTTTTTTGTAATTAGAACGTTGTGCGAAACCATTCACCTCTTCGTTCATCTAACTACCTTAAGGAACCTACCTACGAAGTTTTCATTTACCGGCAATTTGTACTCCGGAATGTTGGCTTTGCTTCCTGGAATTATGATGAATATTTAAAGTACCTAATGCGCATAATTATTTTATATACTGTCCATATGGACAGTAGACAGTATCAAAAATATACATAATTTATAAGTATTTTTAACTATGCCTGCTTTCACCAATATCAATAAACGAAGTCCAAGTAAAGTTGAACAGTTTCGGCATAGCTCTAGGATCTCTGCACAATGGAACTTGTCGAGGTATCCTCTTGCTTTCTTCTAACCAATATTTTGATAACATAGCAACTCCTATTTCTGGGTACTTCGCTGATAGATCTTCTTTCTCACATGGGTCTTCCAGAATGTTGTATAAACACCATTTATCTGAAATGTACAGGATTCGATAGACCATCTTCTGGGATGTAAGGGAGAAAATATGGCTACAGGTTATAGCAGTCAAAGATCTTTACATTACCTTGAAAAAAAGTATGTCTAATTCATTGAGTGGACTTGTAATATGCTTAATGATCTAAGTCTTACCTTTTGAAGTAAAACATCCATCAAATTCCTTATTTTGACAGTGTATCTTGCTATCGTTCATGACATTTATTCTACTTAAATCAAATTCCTTGCGCCATTTGCTAAGAACCTGGTATATTTTACTCGTATTTATAGCATCAATGTACGGCGGTGGTGATCCAATTATTCCTTGGAGATCACCTCCTAAATGGCCACTAATATCTTCTCCGACTTCTCCAATCACCAGTTTATAGTCACCAGATATAATTGCACCAAAACCTGTGTAGTCGTCGATTTCGTATATTTCGTCTCTGTCTGACATGCTGTTTTCTATGATATTGTTCCATTGATTTTTGCCATCGATTCCCTCTTGCGGGACTCCACCTATAGCTCCCAATATTGTTGGTAACCAGTCACTCGCATGAATGTAGCCATCCCATACGTTTTTCGTGAATTTTTCATTCAATGACCATACTAGACCAACAGTTCTTATACCTCCATCCCAAGCTGTCATTTTGTTCCCCCTGAGTGGCCAGTTAGATCCGTAGTTTTGAGATACTCCTTTGGTTGGCGCACCGTTATCAGAAATAAACACAATTATTGTGTTGTTGAGTAATTGCTTGTCATTGAGTGCTTCCACTATATCACCGACACTCTCATCCAACTTTTTCACCATGGCTGAAAAAACATAATATTTTATTCTAAACTAAAACATTGTAGTTAATTAAAAAAAATCCTCCTTTTACGAAGTATCAGGGTTTTTAAAATCTGCGACACAAAATTTTCGATAGTCTGAGAAATTTTGAAAGAAACAATAAGGAAAGCAGTTTTAGTTTCATTAAATTATTCCCTTTCGGAGATATTAATCGTTAAAAATTCAATTGGGCTTTTCATTATTACGCAGTTCATAAAAACAGATTTTCTCGCGTTAAACACCCACGCTGTTCAGAGAACAGATTTGCAGCCCGAGCTGCAAGCTCCTGCATACTTAGTGCTCAATCGCTTCAGATGCTTAAAGTTCTGACAGATTTATTCGGAAAACATTGCAATGTGCTCTCTGCCACAAAATAATATCGCGTAACAAAATGACATTTAAAGCATATGCAGTGGCTAGCCCATCGTCGCTGCTAGTGAGATCGCTGAATTGGAATCGTTACCTCCAAAGATCCGTCTCTCCGGCGACTCCACGTGTCTCATGCGCCGCACATCTTCCGGGGCTGCCTGTAGTATCGCCCCACCATCGTGGCCGGCGTGCGGAGCGTTGTGGCCGACCATCAGGAACAAGGGGGACGATGGCTCATGGCGTGATATGACTGTGAAATATAAACGACTTATTATAATGTTGGCAATGGGATCCTAATAAATAGGGCTGAATTGTAAAGTTCAGTGTAGGCCAGGATAAAGAAAATCACATTTAAAATTTATCATTTTCTCTAGCACATTTCTACAAGTACCTAAGATTGTGGTAATATGTTTTGAATAGGATTAATTCATTTTCTTACTATTCATTGCCTCCTCAGTATAAAGGTCGGTGATGTAACCCTCTGCAGCCCAATCAGCAGTCAAGTTCCTGTAGAGATCCAAACCAGAGACCTGGCCCGTGACCCACTGTAACATGAATGACACATATGCACTCATGACAATGAGAATAGGCATGGTCATTCAAAAATAATGAAATAATACTGAAGAGAAGCTAGTAAATTTATTTCCGAAAATATAATGTATTAAAGTTAGCGATAGCTCTAATGTTAGCCTAAGAAATAATCACAGGGTCAGTCAATACCTCTGGAGATTTTGAAATTGCCATTTGAGAAATTTATAAACCATGACAGATTTATTCGGAGAACATTGCGATATGCTCTCTGCCACAATATAATATCGCGTAACACAATGACATTAGGAACGAATGCATACGAAGAATATTATCGAAATGCATGATCTTAGCAACAGGCTCTGAAGTCACTGAAACATGCGGCCAGTCACAGCTCTGCAGTGGACTGGGCAGTGGCATCGAAGGCGCCATTTATGCCATGATCGATGTCTTCCAAAGAGATTGCCAACCTTGTTCAAACTGGGGAATGCTCCTCGTTGACGCGAACAATGCTTTTAACGCCGTGAATAGACAACTCGCCCTCTGGTAAGCAAGAATATACTAGTCACACTGCGCCCGCTTTCTTTATAATACTTACAATGGCCAAGCTGAACTAATATTTCGCGATTCTGATACAAGACTATATAGCAGAGAAGGCGTAACCCAAGGAGACCCACTCGCAATGCCACTGTACGCGCTTGCAACACTACCAATAATTAACAAACTTAAAACCGAAAACACAGTCACACAATGCTGGTACGCAATGCTGGTAAGGACTCCTCCGCGCAAGGTACTCTCCAAAGCCTACGACAAAGGTGGGACAACTTAAACAAAACAGGCCCAGCATATGGCTACTTACCACAAGGTAAAAAATAATTTCTAATAGTGTCAGAAACCGACAAGTCTACCGCAGAAAAGACGTTCTCCGGTACCAAAGTCTCCATAGTTACCGGCTCCCGCTTCCTAGGAGGCTACATAGGTACAGGAGGGGACGACTTCATAAAAAATAATGTAACCGAATGGATATCTATCATCGAGAAACTAACAACAATCTGCAAAAACTCACCTCAAGCCGCTTACACTGCCCTAACTAAAGCAGCTCAGTTTAAATGGACCTTCCTACTACGTGTCTTAAAAAATGCAGAAGAACTTTTTGAACCCTTAACTAACACTTTATACTACAAATTCATACCAACACTAATCGGAGGCGAAATCACAAAACTTGAAACCCAGCTATTTACCCTCCCAGTGCACAAAGGCGGACTTGGCCTTTCTGACCCCTTCAACACACCAAACCGTGCATACCAAATCTCAAAACAGGGATCTACAATACTTTCAACAGCCCTAACAGAGATGAAAGACATAAACTTGGCTGAACACTACAATTCTCTGCGTGATGCAAGAAAGGAAGGAAACAAGGAAAAAGAAACATACGAGAACGAAACTCTCGAAAGCATTCTAACAAAATTACCATCCAAAAAGAAAAGAGCAATAGAAAGATCAATAGCGACAAAAATGAAAACAAAAACATCAACCTGGCTTTCAATAACACCGACAAGAAAAGACAACTTCGATTTATCACCCCACGAATTTAGAGATGCCCTGGCCATAAGTTACCACCGCACACCAATCTCCATGCCTGCGACTTGCGACGGCTGCGGCAATGACAACTTCAACGTGGACCACGCCTTGTGCTGCAAAACAGGTGTCCTTATCACACGCAGACATAATGAAATAAGGGACCTTTTCTGTGAACTGTGCCAGCAAGCCTGGGGAATCGTCACGAAAGAGCCAGTCATCTCCGAAGGCGATTCTGAGCTGCACGGAGACTTGGCTTATCGTGGGGTATGGATTGCCCAGAGGGAGGCGTTATTTGATATCCGTGTCATAGACACCGACGCTCCCTCCCACGCATCACGTCTCGTAGCGGCTGTTCTTCGTTCAGCTGAAAAAGAAAATAAAAGGAAGTACTGCGACCCATGCGAGACGCGCCACACCACTTTCACCCCTTTTGGTAACCTCTGTCGACGGAGTTTTTGCTCCACAAATGATATCATTCACTAAACACCTCGCCGAAACGCTAGCGGACCGCTGGAGCCGGACCCCTGCCACAATAATGGACTGGCTACGAGCAAGAATTCAAACCGCCATCATCAGGGCTAGCAGCATGTGCATCCGCGGTACCCGCCATAAGAGGAATCGCATAGGCCTATATGAGGATAGAGCGGCAGTTCCACACGTACTGTCTTGAACTAGAATGAAGTATCTTATTCATATTCTCTGTACTTATTTTCATGAATCTTTAGTTTAATAAACTTATTCTGTGCATAAGGAAAATAAACATCCTTCTTAATAAAAATAAAAGCAAATTTTGTCGAAAAAGGGATATTACAATGTTCAAGATTACTTAAATGAGGGGACTGTTTGGTGTTAATCGAAGTCAATACAGAACACGCTGTTAATAATTTTGTAATTGTTGATTCCTGGTTATGATTTATAATAATTAATATTGTAATAATTGGATCAGTTAAACACTTTTTTGATTTTGATTTTGATACACCCACAGTTTGATTTTGATTTTGAGAGGCAGAAAACAAACAAACTGAAATTAACATAAATACTAACCGTTTCTTCTAGAGTGTATTCGTAATAATCCAAATATCCTCCCCTATGACCATAGTGAGTGTCAAATCCACGGTAAGTTGGTAGGTAAGCGAACCGAGAATGTCCCTGATGCCACTTGCCAACCAAGTGCGTAGAATAACCCAACTCCTTTAAGTATTGAGGGAGTATCTTCTCAGTTAGTGGGAGGCCTCTATCTTCGCCATTTGTAAGAGGGTATCCTTGCATACCTAAAAATAATAACAAATATATGTTGTGTTGTATTGCATCTTGTAGACGACGACCCAACTCCTAATATGTTTATTAATATTCATCACCTTTTTATTAGTTAAAAATACCTACACAAATACCACACATTTATAATCATTAACATATATATATATATTTTTTTAGTTAGCCTACACGGTGTCCCACTGCTGGGCAAAGGCCTGACCGGTTCGAGCCCGCACATCTCTAGCTAAAGCTTCATCGATATATATAATATACAATATAATATAACTAATTGTATTAACTAGTTGCTCTGTGAGCTGTAGACCTAATGAGTCGTTGGTGTAAAGGTGAACTCCTAAAGGACCTGCTACATGGCAGGCAACATGCCGGCAGCAAGTTACGGTAAAACGTACGGTATGACTGTGCTATAAGGTTGAGAATCGCGCGCCATTTCGGCGGTCGGAGTTCGTGGTCAGCGGCAAGCGTCTACACGACTGACAACAAGCTCACTGCAAGCTCAGGGGTCATTCATGTATTAAGCAAATATAATTTTAGTAGTTCTTGTTCGTTTTTGTTTCCTCTATCCACTGTATACCACACACATGATTCGTGAAAGACAAGTGATTCACATCGTATGTTTTTATTTACGATACTATTAACTAAATAATGATATACTTATATATTAACGATATTATTATTCATTTTGTTTTATTTAAAAAAACGGTAAAATATTGCTGACGTAATCACCATCCAGAACCCCCAGTCCCCCTTACATTAAAAATAAGCTAAGCTGGCTACATGTTTTTTTTTTATATTTTAAAACCACCATACCTCCGCCATTTTCAAAAATTTACAAAAACTGAATCGACAAAATATTACATATAATTATCGAACCTGTAGGTCTATAATGAGTTTTTAAAACTATACACGATAGCGACTATAGTTTATCATTTGTATGGCAATGCGTACAGTGCCTCTAGCGGTTTCTTCGCTGAACTAAAAATTGTATCTTTCTATCCTTGCCCTCATCATATAAAAGAAAGAGATAGTGGCATTATTGCTACAATAGTAACGTCCGTTGCGTTTACCACGCCAACTTTTATTAGACGTACTGCTCACAAAATTTTATGAGATTCGGTTGAGAAGGGCGACCTATCTCTATAGGTCGGAACAGCCGTAAATCCGGACAGACGAAAGCATTTTTGCCCTAGAACGGAGACGCTTCGGTCGCTCGGTCAATTAATGATACTCAATTATAATGATATTTACCAATAAATATCGGCACTTACTTACTTACTTATTGTTTACGAAGTATTGCAAAGTTCTTATTTTTCACCGACTTAATAAAATGACGTTCTTAATTCTATTGCCATATGTTTTTAATATGTTTTGCATGAGATGTAATATCAATCACGCACGCACGCCTCAACATTTATATTAAATTAATAAGTAAGAATTGGTAGGAAGACTAGTAGTTTCTGAAAGAACACTATTTATAAAGTGATTTTCGTTCAGTGTACATCTACATGTTTTGTGAGTGAGATTTTAGCCACTATTACCAGTTCTGTGCGCATATTTCCCTGTCAATATAGCAGAACGGGACGGAGTGCACTGACAGTGAGTGTAGTACCGATTCAGAGCTACTCCGGACAACGCCAGCGAGTCTATGTTAGGAGTCTGGATCTGATCAGATCCGTGGAAACTGACGTCGTTCCATCCCTGAAACATAAAAGCATGGATGGACGAATCATGAAATAAGAGGACGTTCAGTGGCCAGACATTGAAATATGGTTCTGGAGGTGTAGTCAAGCAAGATGTTGCTTATAGTCAACATCAGCAAAGACCATGGGCGTATACGTTCCTACCTATAAATAATAACGGTCCAATTGCCTTCTTCGCTGTTTTTGGACGGGTCGGGGAAGGATAAATGTAGAAAAATGTAATTGCTAATGACCAAGAAGATGTCGTTGTCGGTGACCATATTAGGAGTCTGAACTCCAAATAAAATAAGTAATTGTATCCACCAGACTACAAAATCTAAGGTAGAAAATACAGACAACTTGACTGATAGAAAATATACAACTTACCAAATCATCTGCCACAATAAACACAATGTTTGGTTTAATTAAAGCTACACCAGGAACTCCTATCACATAAAGAACTAAAAAAATATAACAAAGATCAACGCCCATAATATAGCAAATAAGTAGTTCAGAACACCAGACCTCACAACTACCACGGTGAACCAACCGCTCAATTTAGCATACCACGGTTGCTTACAGCCTACCTTATAAATTAAAAGGCAAAATCACCCGTAAGAAACGTTGAAACCAAACTAAAAAAAATCTTCCTCAGTGTCGTGGCTGGAAAACAAACCGAGCTATGAACGTCTATAATGTACCTATAGATAAGCTATCAGACTAGTTTGCTCGTTACTGACTGTTGTTCGACACTTTGTGGAATGATCATTGTACTTACTAATACTCATGTACCTACGAGTATACGAAGGCACTATTTCTTGCACACATGAATGCCAGCATCACGCGATGTAAATTATATATTTAAGACTGTTTAAACCGCTGTTTGATAAATAAATAAAACTCTTGCCTCTGATTTTTTTTAATTAATGTAACGTGTGAAAGTGACCTTTTGGTGTCTGCACATAAATAAGTGAAAGTTATTCTCTTATTCAAAATCATTCATAGTTCATGCACACAGAGGCATCTATCTCTGTTACGGACGCCGAGCTTATCGCGCCCCGCCGCGCCAGCGCAGCCGAACACGCAATGAGAGGGAGCGCTGCGGGAAAGAGACAGCGCGAGAAAAGAAGAGAGAAGGCGCGCCTAATAGCAGTGGCGGGTTCAATGAAATCGTACGCATTGGAATGCTGAGATGCGCAGCACGAGGGGAGATTTAGTATATAAGGAACATATTTTTATATTGCAATCGTTGTAAATGGCTCGCCAAGTGGTGACTCGTCAATGTTGTGGACGGTGGTCTGTCGATGTTGTGGAGATGCAGGTGCTCATCACGGGCCAGACTCCCCTGCCACCATCGCTCCAGCTCCAGGGACAGCAAATCGTGTGGTCTCCGCAGGTAAAGTACCTGGGAGTGACATTGATCGCCGGCTCCAACACGCAATGAGAGGGAGCGCTACGGGAAAGAGACAGCGCGAGAGAAGAAGAGAGAAGGCGCGCCTAATAGCAGTGGCGGATTCAATGAAATCGCATGCATTGGAATGCTGAGATGCGCAGCACGAGGGGAGATTTAGTATATAAGGAACATATTTTTATATTGCAATCGTTGTAAATGGCTCGCCAAGTGGTGACTCGTCAATGTTGTGGACGGTGGTCCGTCAATGTTGTGGAGATGCAGGTGCTCATCACGGGCCAGACTCCCCTGCCACCATCGCTCCAGCTCCAGGGACAGCAAATCGTGTGGTCTTCGCAGGTAAAGTACCTGGGAGTGACATTGATCGCCGGCTCACCATGAAGCCACACGTCGACAACGTCGTCAGCCAGGACAAGGTGGAACGCGCCAAGCTGCGTCCACTCCTCCATTCCAGACTCCCTCTGAGGGCAAGCTCGGGATCTACATGTCCTACCTGAGATCCCGCCTCACATACGCAGCACCGGCATGGTATCCGGCATCCGGTACCGGCATCTCCAGTGCTCGGAGACGAACAAACGCAAGACTCCGAGCCCAAAGAAACCTCTCTCTATGAACCATCTTCGGCGCCCTCCACTACGTGCTCAAGGGCGTGTCCAGCTGGACGCACCATCCATGCCAACTCCGTGTGCTACAACAACGACGATCGGCGATCGACGTCGTGGTCGTCAAAGGTTTCCAGAGACTGCCGAGCTTGGAGGATCTCCCTGACCTCCCATCGGACCACAAGCCAGTACTTTTTGTCCTGGCGGACCTGCCCACCCGGGTTTCTCTGCCAGCATCACATCGACGCTATCAGTGGGGCGCATTCACAGTCGATCTCGACCAGTCCTCCACCACATGCCCCATCAACCAGCCGAAAAACGTTGACCGCCTGGCATAGCTTGCGGGGGGAAACCCACACCTCCTCCTGCTGAGCTACGCGCACTCATCTACGATAAGCGCGCTCTCCGGAAGTAGTGGTAATAAACCCGCTACCCCACGATGTAGACCAGGTTCTACGCCATGATGGCCGAACTGAAGCGCCAACTAGACCTCCACGCCGAAGAATCTTGGGAACGCCACGTCGAGTCGTAGGAGGAAGGAGGGCTTGGTCATCATGTTGCCCAAGCCTGGCAAGAACACCAAGCTGCCTAAGAGCTATCGGCCGATCACTCTACTGAGTACCATCTCAAAGGTGCTTCAGCTCGCCAGATTACTGAATGGCATGACAGTTTGTTTGAACATGGAGACTTTTGGACATGGAAAAGGCGTTTGACAGAGTAAGGTACACATTTTCGACGTCTCCACCCACACGAAGAACGGTCCAAACAATAGCTTCTTTCCTGAAGAATCTCTTCTTTCCTGAAGAGTCGCTGCTTCCGAGTGCAGATGAAAGACGCCGTCTCTGAGGAACACTCCGTTGCAGCCGGCATCGACAGCGGCGACGTAGCTTACTACGCGTAAGGTTTTCACTCGAGACTCTCGAGACTTGAGAAATATCAAAATCGAGAATCTAGTCCATGTCGAGACGGGAAAAAAAATGCATCGTGAAGTCGAGAGCTCAAGAAATAAATTAGCACTCCAATCTAAAGCACTCCAATCTAATTGAACACGTTGAGCGCCAGTGTATCTTCAATGATACACCATAGGGTGCTTTCTCACATTTCTCCGAAATGAATCGTTTCAACAGCAAAAAGTTATGGGTAGATCCGCCCAATTGGCCATGCATTTTTCTGAAACATATATATTTTTTATTTTATTATGAAAATATAGACCATTTTAAGAAACTAATTTAAATATTTTTGGGTTTTATTCATTGCGTCTATTTAAAAAACAAAGTTAAAATTTTACCCGCAAAAAGTAAATGTGACGTCACACAGAGGGCTAATGGGATAAATTTATTTACCTACCACAAAAAAGTAGCAGACGAGTCAATCAAAGAGTGCCAAGTATGAGTGAAGTCAACTGTCAAACAAACATCACGTCAGTCATTGCCACAGACATATCATTGCCTAACTAAAGCGAATTTATTGATTGAATATTGTTGTGATAATGTATAAAAAATCGAATTGTTTTCATAATGGGAAGCAAATAGTGTTTCGTCCCATCGTGTTCAAACAGCAGTGATAACCCGGATTTGTTATTCGTTCCAATTCTAGAACATCTGCGAGAAAATAGGTCGTCAAGAGAACGCAGAATATTTCTAGAATTATTCGCAGTTTTGTTTGGGCTACCTGATTGATATGATTGCTTGTGGGTTGATAAATTTGTAGAATCCAGAATTACTCCTAAGTCCCGGATAGAATAAACTCTTAGGATAGGCGTATTATTCAGGTGATAGGTGTGCAGAACAGGTTTGATTTTCCTGGTGAAACTAATAATGTTGCACTTGGAAACATTGACGCTTATTCTGTTCTCTTTATAGTAATGTGAGAGACCGTTCAAATCCTCCTGCAAGTGAGCGCAGTCTTGTGCAGACTTAATTTTACAGTAAACTTTTTTGTCGTCCGCATACAGTAGGAATTTAGCGTATTGAAAACAGGTCCCTATGTCGTAAAGATAAGCGACGTACAGTAATGGACCCAATATTGAGCCCTGCGGGACACCAGATGGTATAGTCATTAGATCCGACCTGTGCTCGCCAATCACAACAGCCTGGCTACGATTAAAAATATACGATTTTGTCCAACGTAGTATAGTATATAGTATAGTATATGATATGTATAGTATATATAGTATAGTATATGATGATCGACGCGATCAAAAGCCTTTTCGAAATCTGTATAGATAGTGTCTACTTGTCCACCATTGTCCATACCTCTGAGCATTGCATCGACGAATACAGACAGATTTGATGTAGTAGACCTAGATCTCATGAAGCCATGCTGTTCACCCGGGATATTTTGTGATATCGCAGTGTAGATATGATTGTGGACCACCCGCTCCATGACTTTGCTGAAAACGTTGAGAATCGATATCGGCCTGTAATGTTCAACCAGTAATCTCGAACCCTTTTTATGTACAGGAACGATGTTAGCAAATTTCCATTGGTTGGGAAAGTTACCCTCTGTAAACGATCTGTTAAAAATGACTGTTAGGGGCCCTGCAAGCTCTTTTGCACAGCTTACGACTAGTATAGGCGGTATCTTGTCGCTGCCAGGTCCCTTACTTTTGTCTAGAGAGCTTAGTAATTTATAGACAGAGTCTGTAGAGACGCGAATGCTACTAGTTACTTTGGGATGTGGTGGTTCTAGAAGGTCAGTATCGGCATATAGAGCTGCTGGTTCCCTAAACATTTTGCCGAAATATTCGTTGAAGGCATTGCGAGTTTCCTTTTCTGTTTGTAGAGTGATATTTTCGTGTGTCATATTTTTAGGATAACCTGAACCTTCTTTGCGCATGGACTTGACATACGACCAGAGCAATTTCGGGTCCTTTTTAATGCCATCCTGAGCAAATAATGGAATATATGTTTTTGATAGCATTCATGTTGGACGGTCTTGCACCTGCTACGAAGTAGAGCAAAGGCACTGTAGTCCAACGGATTTTTATATTTTTTCCATAGTCTGTGAAATTTGTCCTTCTCCTTGATAATAGCAACCAGTGAGCGACTATACCAGATTGGATACTGGTGCGATCTGCATGTTGTTCTTATAGGGACGTATTTTTCGATAGCATTATGTATATTTGAGTTCAGCAGGCAGACCGCATCATCGGTCGAGCCTGTGTTTAGGCCAGACCAATCAAGAAGGGAAAAGTAATCGTTCATAGCTTCATAGTCACCTTTTCTGTATTGGTACCTAAGTTGTCTGGTAGTGGGGATTTCCAGAATATTAATATCATTAGTCTCTATTTCCAAGGTCGTGTGAAAACGGTATTCGGCCACTAATGGTGAGGGAGCCTGTTGTACGTCTATAGCGAAATTTGTGAAGACTAAATCCAGGACATTACCACAACAATTTTTTAGCCTATTATATTGCCTAAATCCAAAAAAACTCATCAAGTTTGCTAGGTTTGAGCCGGAATTCTGAAGCGCTACCGAGACTGTCCTCGTACACAACGGTACTCCAGAGTCCCAATTCAAACAAGGTAAATTAAAATCCCCAACTATTATATATAAGTCCTCTGGGTGTCGCTGCGTGATTTCACTCAGCGCTTCCAGAAAACACTGTATGCGTACGGGTAGATTTGAATCCGGGGGTAAGTATACCAGCACAATGTGCAGGTCTTTTTTGGTAGCCATTGTGCTACCCGGTACAGTAAGCCAAATACTCTCGTGGTCGTCTCGATGCCATTCAGGCCGTGCGCGGGCGTTGAGCGCGGGCGCGCTTAGTGCCATAATGCCGCCACCAGCCGTCGCAGATACACGGTCACGGCGAAATATATTATAGCGGTCGGGATCGGCGATTTCCGCATTAAGGAACCCTTCGCATAGTTTTGTTTCCGTTATTAGTATAAGGTCGTAGCTAAATGCGGCGATACTATTATATATATTTACCGTCTTGGTTCTTAGACCGTTTACATTTTGATAAAAAATTCGTAGACTATGAAGTGTAAATTTTAGGCTGACTCGAAATAATTATGATGTAACATATAAATAGAGTTAACATAAGTTTGTTGTAAATACTGTCATAGTGAGATAGTGCTCTCTCGGGTGTGTGTGTGTTGTGATAAGTATGTGTATTTATGTTTTGTAGTTTCAGAGTGTTGTCGGGCAAGTATAGTAAGTAGGTTTTAGGGGTGGGGTTTACTAAGTTATATAATAAGTAGGTATAGTAGTATAGAATTAATTTTAAATAATTTTCATTAGATGTGCTTCTGTTGATATCAGTATATGTGGTGCATTTATGGCCCTCCTCACAAAGATGCGACAGTTTTTTGTCCAAGACGTATTTATAGTCAGAGCTACTAGCTTTAGTTTTACAAGAGCTAAACAGTTTCTTGTTTTTAACAGTCAGGTGTTCATTGACGTGAATGCGCTTCGCAGGCCCATTGATGCCGATTTGCGCAGTGTCTAGGTCGTGATGCTTACGAGCTGCCGCGTAGAGCATGTCCTTTACATTCCGCTGCCTAAAGCGGACGACTAGGGCGCGCGGCTTGCCAGCCACTGCGCGTAGGGGCTGCACTCGATGCGCGAACTCGACGTCATCGGCTCCCAGTTCAACTCCCACGCATGTCGCGATGCTTTTGACCAATCCGTGGGTTGATTCCCCTTCGACTTCTGGTACGCCTACTATTTCCAGGTTCTGCAAGCGGGCCCATTGTTGGTTCTGTTGAGATTCGCGTTCAAGGGCTGTTACGCGTGTTGTCAGTTCCTTTGCAAGAGCAGATAGCTTCACGTTGTCTGCCCGAAGACTTTTGTTCTCTTCATCCTTTTTGCCAAGAGATTTATGGATGCTGTCTATGCTTGTTTCCGCCTTTTCCAATTTTGCTTGGCAAATCTCGACGTCTAAACGTAGCGTATTAAAATTATCGTGAATATTGGATATTTCCTGCCTCATAGTTGTGATCTCAGTACGGATCAGACGCATTTCTGTTAGCAATTCCGTCATGATATTACTGTGGTCGTGATTAGGATTAGGATTATTCGAGTTCGGTAGGATTTCAGATGGTCGAGCGATGTCTAGATGTTCGGGCGAATCAGTGATGGATACAGTTGGTGATGGCATGGATGTCCTGACTCCATGCCCGCTTTCCACTGGGGTTGAATAGGGCCCAAGCGAACCACGTTTAGCAAGGGATAAATAAAACAATCTCTGCTCTGTGGGAACAAGCTTACAAAAATTTATTCAATTTTCTATATAAGGAATCCGTGAAACATCTTAATACCGCGATGTAAAGTACTGGTGGTGCCATCTATGGAAAGGATAAAAAACTAAAAATGATGCACAACACTTACAAACTACAACTTGGACATTCCGCCCACCAAGAACGCTATTCTAATACGTTCTTACATATATAATACCGCCCACCATGAGGTCAAGAGGGTATAGTATTAACAAATCCTAATATTTTTAAAACTTAACATTATTCAAGTTAAACTCTATATGCGTATGAAACAACCATTGATCAAAATAAACAAAATTCCATATAAAGTTTAAACACTGACTATAACTTATGTAAACATAAAACTCTAAAGAGTACGGATAACAAAATAAACCTTAATTTTAATTTGCAATTGGCAATACACACAATTTAGAAGTTGGTCTCTTAATCAAGGAACCATTACATTTTAATGTTACCACTCGAGTAACCTGGTCCAAACCTGGATGTTTCTCAACAATTTTACCCATGAGCCAGCGAGCTGGAGGCAAATTGTCTTCCTTTACCAAAACCACATCGCCAACATTGGGTTCAGGGGTAAGTTTGGACCACTTGTATCTTTGTAGACAATTAGCTAAATACTCGTTCGACCATCTACGCCAAAAGTCTTGCATCATTCGTTGTGTCATCTGCCAACGCCTCAAACTGCCAATATTGCACCTTTCATAATTTCGTTCTGGGATGGTGATCAAGGGTTCGCCAATTAGAAAATGACCTGGTGTTAGTGGCAAGGGTTCGTTTTCATTATCTGGCATCTTAGATAGGGGCCTTGAATTTAAACAAGACTCCACTTGCGTTAGGAGTGTGGCTAACTCTTCATAAGTGAGTGTAGAATTGCCTATCACTCGTTTTAAGTGAAATTTTGTTGATTTCACCCCTGCTTCCCACAAGCCACCGAAGTTTGGTGCACGAGGTGGGATGAAGTGCCATGACACAGAATTGTTGTTTAGCCAGTCCCGAATTTCTGTAGCAACTGAAGATTTTTCGGCAGCAATTAACTTGTGCAGTTCTGTGGAAGCGCCGACGAAGTTTGTTCCATTGTCGCTCCAAATATTGCTGACATGTCCACGTCTCGCGACAAACCTTTTGAACGCTGCAATGAAACCTTCAGAAGTAAGGTCACTCACTACTTCGAGATGTATAGCCTTGGTGACCATACAAATAAATAGAGAAATGTAGCCCTTGTACGACTTATTGCCACGACCCTTTGAAACGCGAATGTTGATGGGGCCTGCGAAGTCCACACCACTGTGCAAAAATGGTCTTGCTGGTGTAACTCTGCTTGATGGTAGCTGCCCCATTAACTGATTTTTAGTAGCTGCAGCATGTCGAGTACAAGTGATACATTTGCGTACGTGGGTTTTGACTAAACCTTTAGCTGAAAGTACCCAATATTTGGTACGCAAGTAGTTCAGCATAAGAGTAGGTCCACCATGGAGCGTCCTTTTGTGCGCGTCATCAATCACTAAGTTAGTGAAGTGACTACCTTTTGGTAGTATTACGGGGTGTTTGACGTCAACGGGGACATCAGCATTTTGAATTCGCCCACCAACTCGTAATACACCCTTTTTGTCTATTATGGGACATAACGGCTTCAAGCTTTTCTTATCTTCGTCGAATCCATGGTTCTGACATTGCCTTATGCAAACTTCGAGAGCTTCAGCGAGTTCTTCACTTGTCGGGTAAGTTGTACACCTTTTGTTTTCTAATTTGTTCATTTTGAGTTTCAGGAATCTTCGGCAGACTGCGACAACTCGAAGCAATTTTTGGAGTGACGAATATTTCGTCCAAAGTGGAAATTCCTGATCTTCCTTTTTCGCAGACAAGTGAGCTTTTACTTTCCGCTGTTCAAGTTCAGTGGATATCGATTTGGGTCTTGTGTAGTTGATTTCAGAGTTTCTAAGCCACGCCGGCCCTTGCATCCACAATTCGTTTTGTAGCAATTCTGATGGTGTCAACCCTCTGGACGCCATATCTGCGGGATTATGAGCAGACTGCACATGAGCCCATTGCGTATTGTCCATTTTTGTCAGAATATCAGACGTCCTATTGCCGATGAACGTTGTCCAACGACTTGGGTGGCTACTAAGCCACGCTAACACCACAGTTGAATCGGTCCATCCATGAACATGAGATCGATCAATTGCCAATAACTTGGCGACTTCGGTGAGCAATTTTGCTAAGAGAACTGCTCCCATTAATTCAAGGCGAGGTATCGAGACTTGCATGGTAGGAGCTACCTTGGTTTTGGCAGTGACTAAATTAACGTGCACATTACCATCAGCATCGATAATTCTCAAGTAGACCACTGCTGCATACGCTACATTAGATGCGTCACAGAAACCTTGGAGTTCCACACATATATCTCCCGCCTTAGCTTCGACCCATCTGGGAACACGAAACTCGCGTAATTGAGTCAGTTCTCCTTTATACGACAGCCATTCTGACAGCAATTCGGGCGGTAACTCGTCATCCCAATCTATTCCTGACAGCCATAGTTTTTGGATCATGACTTTGGCCGGAATGACGCAAGGTGCTGCCCATCCTAAAGGATCAAACAACCGCGAAATGTCTGAAACTACCTTTCGTTTGGTGATTGGAGATTGTTGGTCTGGAAGTTGCACAGAGTACTGAAAACTGTCTGTTTCTCTGTCCCAAGAAAGGCCTAGAATCTTAATGACTTCATCCATCTTTATATCTACCTTTCCCTTTTGTTTGCCTTCTCCTTCAAATACTTCCGCCAATTCCCTGTTATTAGTGACCCATTTTTGAAGCTGGAAGCCACCCTTGGTAAGTAGTTCTGTCATTTCCTTATGAATTTGCTTTCCTTCTTCCACTGTTTGGCACCCTGTCATTAGATCATCAACGTAAAAATCTGTTTTCACCTTTTCAGCCACCATGGGATGCTTCTCTTCTTCGTCGAGTGCCAGCTGCTGCAGTGTCTTCACGGCCAGGTATGGAGCAGATGCAGTTCCGAAAGTAACTCTTACTAATCTATACTCTTCTATTTCAGATTCCGGATCATCGCGCCACACGAGACGTTGGAAGTCTGCATCTTCGTTTGCGACTATAACTTGCCGATACATTTTGACAATGTCAGCGCTCAAGCAAATAGGAGAGATGCGCCATCTGATGATAATGTGTCGTAAGTCTTGCTGCAGTGTAGGACCAACCATCAGTGTATCGTTGAGAGAAACCCCGTTGGAACCTTTGCATGAAGCATCGAACACAACTCTGACCTTGGTTGTTGTTTTGTCGTCACGTATGACAGCGTGGTGTGGTAAATAAACAGCCTCTGATCGTTTAGGATCGTCACCATTCTGTATACGTTCCATATGGCCAAGGTCATGATATTCGTGAATCACTTCGGTGTACTTTGCTTTGATTTCTGGGTTCTTCATGAAACGATTTTCAAGAAGGTGAACTCTCTTGAGTGCAATGTTTCTTGAATTCCCGTATTTACACTGAGGGTCTTCATCACGGAAAGGTAGCCGTACAATGTAGCGACCTGTTTCATCTCTCTGTGTAGATTGGCTATAAGAATTCTCACATAGCCTTTCTTCTTGAGTGAGGATTTTCGTGTCAAAAGAATCAGACTCAATCTGCCAAAATCTTTTAAGCATCTCGTTGTCATCTACTTGTGAGTACATGCTCACAATGACATTATGGTAACAAATCTGTGAATTGGAGTGATCGTCATCCTCAGTGGGATGTGTAGGACCTGACAAGATCCATCCTAAGGCTGTATTTTGGGCTACAGGTAAGCCTTTAGGACCCTTGATCAAACCTTCTCTGATGATTTCTCCATAAACATCTGCCCCAAGCAAGATATCGATCTTGTTTGGAGTAGCAAAACTAGGATCAGCCAAAGTTATCTGTGCTAACTCAGGCCAATCACAGTGAGTTATCTTCTCAGAGGGAAGAAGACTCGTTATTGTACCTAATACATGTGCGCGTACTTGGACAGAAAAACTTGGATCATGGCGTGATTGAATAGTAATATTTACGATATACCTAGAGGCTAAAGCGCTCTTATCACCACCTAATCCAGAGATAACCGTTTTGGTCGGTACTTTCTTGAGTCCAAGTAGTTGCACTGCTGATTCTGTCACGAACGACGCTTGCGAACCCTGATCTAACAAGGCTCTCAACAACTGTGCGTGACCGTTCCTTGCCTGCACCTTTACCAATGCTGTGGCTAGCAAAACTTGGTTAGGTACACTCTCCTTCGAAAAATGTGCTGCAACGTTCGACGTTGATGGTTCCTCAGCTAACGATGCCTTAACATTAGACACCGCTGAGCCGACTTCAACCGCTATATTTGGCTTAGAATCCTTTGGATTAAGCGGTTCGTTGGTTGGCTTGGGGTTGTATGGATGAAGCAATGAATGATGTTTGCCTCTGCAAATGCGACATCTAGTGGTTACTCTACAAATGTGAGCGGAGTGGTTCTGACCGAGACAATTGAAACAAATTCCATTTGTTTGAACAAAGTTGTGACGTGTTTCATAATTTACCTTAGCGAACTCTTTACAATTGCCAATCTTGTGATCATTTTTACAGAATTGACACGTTTTATGAACATCAGCGGAAATTGCATGCATGACCTTTGGCTTGTTTGAAAAGTTTGGTTTCGGCTTCGGCTTGGGGTCTAGAAATTCAAGAGAGCGGAATCTAGACTCTAAGAATTCTCTCATTTGATTCAGCGTTGGAAGCTCATCAGATGTGCTAATTTTCAGTTCCCATTGTTTGCGAGATTCTGTATCCAATTTCGAAGTTATAATGTGAATAATTATAACATCCCATGAGCTTACATCGATTCCCAAATTCTTCAAACCATTCAACGTGTCCGTTGTTGTGTCTAAAAGATCTCTAACATTGTTACAGGACTCGACGTTGATATTTGGATAGTTCATAAACCGTTTCAATAAACAGTTTGACAAATACTTCTTATTGTTGTATCTGTTGTTCAACATTGACCACGACTCTTTATAGTTAGCGGCAGTAATCGGAACATGTCTTAAAAGCTGTTCTGCCTCTCCGACTAAATAGCCTTTTAAGTAGTGCATCTTTTGGACTTCGTCCAATGAAGTGTTGTTGTGAATGAGCGACAAGTATAAGTCTCTAAAGGTCGTCCATTCGCTATACTTCCCGGAAAATGTAGGAATCGCAATTTTGGGTAGTTTTACGTTGCCTTCACTTTTAGAACCCTTAGACATTTTTTCTTGTTGTGAGCTTGAGTTACTTGTAGAAGGTGTTGCCCTTGATAAAGCTTCTTTTAGTTCAACCAAATAGTCAAGGTAAATTTCTTCTACTTCTTGAAATATAACTTTAGTAAAATAAGCATTCTTTAGTAAGTCGGTTGGAGCATCTTGAGATAATTGATTATGCGTGGTGTAAAATATTTTCCAATATTCTTGCAAAGTGTCTATTCTAACTGACATGTATGAACCTTTAGATAGACGATCCCTTGGTGACTTTTTAAAGTTCTTGTAGGCATTTTCAATTATCTCTTTGGTTGCATATTGACTTTGAATCATTGACTCCAATCTAATTGACATGTTTGCTCACACAAATTTTTACAAGTCTCAAAATTCCGTGAAAGTTTTACAAGTGTTTGGAAATTAAACCGAAATTGGGCATAGGTTCCCCGTCGGAACACTTTTTGCTTACTGTGCTAAGTCTAACGTGTAAAGCTAGCATGCAAAGTTAAAGTCCCAAATTCCTATGAAATTTTCTAAGTCCAGTTTGAAATTCCGCAAATTTTTCTAAGTTCTTAACTCACTTGAAACACGCATGTATAAAATCACAAAATGTACTCACAATTTTTGCAATACACTGACCACTGTATATCCGCTTCGTCCGTGTGTAGTACTTCTCTGACGCTGCGTCACACTCTTCGCTGCTGCAACGCCGCAATCCTCACACGCTGCTGCATCCGACGACTTGTTGCTCCTTGGTTGAATGTGGTTTTGTCCACACTCCTCCTCCCGTCAACGATCGTTCCTCACTGGGACGACACGCCTCGGTGCGCACTCTCAGTGACAATCCGTCACCACTTAGTGCGTTATAGCAAAAAGGCGTCGGCTAGTGCAATACAGTTATCACCACAAAAATTCGCACTAAATCCGACTCTGAAGGACCATGAATAGGGCCCAAGCGAACCACGTTTAGCAAGGGATAAATAAAACAATCTCTGCTCTGTGGGAACAAGCTTACAAAAATTTATTCAATTTTCTATATAAGGAATCCGTGAAACATCTTAATACCGCGATGTAAAGTACTGGTGGTGCCATCTATGGAAAGGATAAAAAACTAAAAATGATGCACACCACTTACAAACTACAACTTGGACAGGGGTATTGCTGTTGGCGATAACTCTTCCTTTCTTGCTTATACAAAACATATACTAGAAATACCATACACAAAATTGAATTTATGCAGCTGACCATAGCTGACTCAGCATTGATACTAACAGAAGTACCACCGGTAGTGCCACCGGTAGATAGATAGATGATGAGGTGGGACGCCTGCTGAACACGGGTGAATGATCGGTCCTCTTTGAGACTATTTCACCCAATTCCCAGTGTTTGAGCACCGGTTACTGTTGATTCAGCCGACTTCCCTCCCCAAATCTCCTTGTTATTGAGCTGTGTATATAGGCAGTCTGGGTTCTGGCCCAATAAATATCTGGTCTGCTCCGCACCGGTTCGATATACCATGGGTATCGTGATACATGTGATCACATGTCCGCTTCTCAAGTCAAAATAAAAGCAGGAGGGAATGGTTGCAGCCAGCTTAAAATAAAAATTATAGCTATTTTTAATGTTGCAAGAAAATATGTGTACAATAATATACCAAATTGCATAGGTACTAATTACCACAACAAACAAATCAAGTTCTAAAATATGCTTAGTTCTCAAACGCCCAGGTTGTTTTCGAGGCTTTTAAACCTTATGCCATGTTTTTAAATTCAAAACCTATAACGGGAACATAGCATATGATGCCTTGGAAGGAAGAGCATATTGTAGTTTAAATATCAAACGCGTTATCAAACGCGTTTCATATTGCTTCTGCGATGTTTGGTATCTGGTTTCGATTTCTTCATATGTATGTAAGTCCGAGTTAATGAGAGGAGTTCTCGATTATTTTTAGTTTATTTTAAATGATATTAAAGATGAGATTTTTTTTTGTAAACCCTTTTTGTGACTTTGATGGCTCATAATATTTTTTCTATGGGTTATCTGTACAAAATAATAAAATAACTAGAATTTTTGGACGGTAAGGTTTAAAACACTACAAAAAAAACTGGAACCGTGGGGCCTAGTCCAGAAAATTAAAGGCTAGGTGAGTAGCAAGTGACCTCCCCTTGGTGCTGACTACGTTTGGACATTCATCTGTATTTAGCCAGTATTTTTATTAATTGTAACAATACAGACTGATTGATTGATTACTATTGTGCAATAATAAATCCTAATTATTTTTGTAAATTATTTAAAAAAAAAATAGTTTACTGTCAGTTCAATAAAGAATTTCAATTAATAAATTACTGGCCAATTAATCCACTATCTACGACCTACTCTTCCTGTTAACCCTAATCAGTAGGAATATTATATAGGCTCTCAGTACAGTTCAGCAATTATTTTTATATTTCATTTATTTGTAGCAGTGGACTAGACTGGCGGGGGACCGTAGCGAATAGCGTGCTTTGGGAGAGGCCTATGCCCAGCAGTGGGATTATAAGGGCTGATGATGATGATTTATTTGTATGTATTATACATATGTTTCAATGTTTAGCAACATTTTCTGCAGCCGGGGCTCGCGCACTTGATAGCACATTACCCGCAGAAAAAATCTGTCGTCGCACTCCTCAACCATATCAAGGGTTTACCTTGCAAAAAGGTTTCGGTAGACTATTTAAACCGACTTTTATAATTATTATGTCTTCTTTTATGTCTGTGACTTCTTCTAGACGAACCTTATCGTGTTTTAAGGAGAAGGTCTCAGACTAGTGTCAAAATTTCTTTCAGAATTTTGGTAACTCCTGGTGATCAAGGATAATTGGCGGGATTTTATGCAGATCTTTTGCAACCAAGAGCGGTAGTTGGCATGCTTTGCTGACTTTTCGTATTATGATGATATGAGTATTACCGTCACTCATTGTGCATTAAAATATGTATTTGTTTACTAGGGTGTACAACCATTAGCGGCAACTATAAAACGGGCTACAAGCGCGCTTCGAATCGCGGTTAGCGAGCGATTTATCTCTGTTAAATATATTTCATATTTATTTATTGCACACAAAACTTAAAAAAAACAATAGTTACATGAAAATAGTGTACAAAGGCGAACTTATCTCTAACAAAGGTCGATTGCTGCTCAGGGGCAGACCTATGCGTATGTACAAGAATATAAGGAAATAAACAAGTACTTACAATAAATAAAATCAATTATATAATTACTATGATAATATACTGTATTCTTAAAATAAAATACTACTATTATGTATACATATAAATGTACTAATAAATACTTACATGCACCTATAACTCTAAAGGGAGAGTAATTTTTCTTCACGCAACTTTTAAATATATTTAGAGTTGGACTGTCCCTGATGCAGGGGAGTGCATTCCACAACCGACTGGCCCAGAGTCTAAACCCGTGCTCATAGGCCGCGGTGATATGCTGTGGAGTAGTGAACATGGAAATAGCACAAGTTCTCCCTGGTCTGATGGAAGAAAGAAGTTGAAAACCGTTTCGTAGGAAGTTTGTATAGCGTGGATTCCGTAAAATTTTGTAGAGGAAATAGCGGATGTGAGAATCCCGGCGAAGACATATATCGTCGTCTAGTACCCGTAACATAAGCCTTGATGAGCTATGGGCCTAGTTCGATTTGTGTAAGATTGTCTTCTAATATTTATTATTATTATTAATGCTATACTACCCCATCTGGGAAAATACAAGTTATTGTGAGTGGCACGGCTGTGCTGTGCCTCTGCCCTCCATCTGAGAAAATACATGTTATTGTGACTTGTACGGTTGTGCTGTGCCTTTGCCACTCCATCTGGGAAAACACGTGTTAAATAAACGATGGCGCATCATACTGAATGCAATTTATTACTTAGCTGTACATCTGCCGTTTCCAGAATCTGCCGTTTCCAGAATATGCCGTTTCCAGAATCTGCCGTTTCCAGAATATGCCGTTTCCAGAACCTGCCATTTCCAGAATCTGCCATTCACTAAGGCATGTACCGCGTTGTGGCTTAGCATCAGAAATATGTTATATATAGGTTATGATGTGTCATGCGATTTGATTACTGTCGTGCATTTTATTTAAAACACATCGCACCAATTCAATAATATTGGAGTCATAAGCACGAACCTTTCAAGTGCATATCTATTATGAAATCATTTTGACCTTCATTATTGAATGTAAGTCCCCAGATAATGTATTATCTACAGACTTGTCTCAGCAATTCTAATCTTATTGAAGGTACTGTTGAAACCAAGAGATAACATGATTTTGTGTTATCGGACGCCTTAAATAAAAACAACTGCGTCACAAACATGTAAATATCAATTAACATAGAAAACTATTTATGTTTAAATATCTAGTTCTAGATTAGTAGGCCGATAATCTATGCTAAGATTAAAATCCAGAAAACCGGTCTAACATGATAAGCCAATGAAGTACAGTAACCTGACTTATGGCTTGTTTCAATCAATCCAATGAGCACTATGTGAGAGATTCATCTGTAATTTTACATGCAAAATATATTATTTATCTGTTCAATAGGGCTTATCGGATTTATTTAAACAGTCCCTTACAGTTCTTTGCCTCGTTAGTATAAAGGTCACTTTGCTGCCAAATCAGCAGTCAAGTTCCTATAGAGATCCAAACCGCTGACCTTGCCCGTGACCCACTGGAACATGAATGACGATACATTTGTACGAATGACACTGACACAGATCAGTCATTCTGGAACTATGACATAAATCAGATACTTATGATAATGCGGAGTAAACGTGCTACGGACGGACGTGGTCAGTAAAAGAAGAATGAACGTGACTTCAGTTATCAGATAGGAATGACTATACTTGGGTTTTAGCCAAATTCTAGCTATGGAAAAGAAATTGGCAGGTATATTAAAAATATAAAAAAAACTAACTGTGCAATTCTCGGTTAGTTTTTTGAATATTTAATTAGTTTTGTAAACATACAAATATTATATTAGTTATATATAGAGGCACCTACATGGCATATATATAAGAAAATTGAGAATAATATGTGCACTAAGGAAAAATAAACTGCCAAACTGAAAAATTCAAACAGTTTCTTCGCTGGTGTACTTAAAATAGTTAACAAAACCGCCTCTATGACCAGCTGTCGAATCCTCGAGAAGTTGGTAGGTATTCTTTACGCGAGCTATCCAAATGCCATTTTCCCACATTTTTGAGTAACCCAAATGCTTCAAGTATTCTGGCACGATTATCTCTTGTCACTGGAAGGCCTCGGTCTTCGCTTGAGCTCAGGGGCAATCCTTGCATTCCCAGGGGTTATAAAAGTACAGTATACCTACTTAGTTTAATATCAAGCCAACCCTGTCCAAGTACTTCCAAGGCTTCCAATTGCTATATTGTATTATAGTATCTCTGTCTTGCTCAAGATTCATTAGTCCTTTCATCAAATCAAGAATGAACAGTGGTAATTGTCTCTTAGCGCCTCCGTAACTCGGTGTGGGTAAAAGCACGAATAATGAATGAATATGTAGAAAGTTGGTTATACCTATGTGTTAAATCAGTTTTGTCCATTGTCTATTTAGGTTAACGCCTTTTTCGAAAACAAGTTTTTATGGCTAATTGGATTCCAAAGATTATGATTTGGAATCCAATTAGCCACAAAAATTGGCATTATGATTTGAGCGGTTGAATACACAAACACGTAGACAATTTTAATATAAAGCGTAATGTGAATATTTGTTGCTGATGCTGGATGTTTATACCTACCAGGGGGGTTACCACAATCTTTTTCCGATTCAAATTAGGTTCAAAACAGGAACATCACCATGGCAACCATTTCCATTCCAATTCGCGATAATGGGCTTTATTTACGTAATACCAAGACTTGTTTTAAGACGGTCACAGTAATTTTGCGGATCAAATTAGGTTCCTAATCTGAATCGGCATAAGACGTTGTGGTAACCCTCCTGTAATAAGTCAGCACTTTTAGGGTTCCGTAACCGAAGGGTGCCAAACGGGATCCTATTACTAAGACTTCGCTGTCCGTCCGTCTGTCACCAGACTGTATCTCATGTAACTTGTAGACAGTTGAAATTTTCACGATGATGTATTTCTGTTACCGCTATAAAAACAAATACTAAAAAACAGAAAAAATAAATATCAAGGTGGTTTCCATACAACAAACGTGATATTTTTGCTCGATATTGATAACGGCAACAGGGTAGACGCCTTAAATGTTCACAGATTATTAAGTTATATAGTCACTATAAAAATTTATAATTTAATTAAAATAAAACAAATATTTAAGGGGGCTTCCATACAACAGACATGTTTTTTGCCGTTTTTATAGATAATGGTATGGAACCCTTCGTGCGCGAGTCCGACTCGCACTTAGCTGGTTTGAGTAATTCCATCTCAACCCATGAATACACGAAATGAGAAGGCTAGTATTAATGTGGAAGAGAATATCTTTTATTATATAATTTTACTAACGTATCTAAGTACATACATACCTGTTTTATATGAAAACCTTCCCGTCATCAGAGCAGCTATGGATGGTGTGCATTGTGCATGGGTGTAGTAGCGATTGAGAGCACATCCGGACATCGCAAGGAGAAGTCAAGATCTGAGCTGATCCGTGATAGCCGACGTCGGCATAGCCCTGCGAAATTACAGTTAAAGCGTAATTTTTCACTTATTTTATACTTGTTAAGGAAGCTCTTCCGTGAGCCTCCCTCATCCACGACCCGATTTTAACCGTGAGATAATGTGATCAAATCAAATCAAATCAAATCAGAACTTTATTGCACCATAATGTATAAATAAGGTCTTAAAATTTAATAACAGTCTCTATTATGGACCCTTTTCGGGTAATGCAAAAACACTTATCAAATGGAATGTATTAAATCTTAACTAATAACAATTATTTAAGCACTTATAGCTATATCTAGGTTTACAATTTATTGAAGGTAATCCTCAATTGTGTATGGACACATATTAATAAGGTATTGTTTAAGCCTTTTAGTGAATAGTGGCTGGTTTTCTATATTTTTTATATCAATAGGTAATTTGTTAAAGAGTCTAATTGCCATGTAGTACGGGCTACAGTTGAGCATTTTTATTCGGGATTGTGGTAGATTTAATCCTTCTTTATGTCTTGTATTAAAATTATGTGTGTCTTTTACTTGGGGAAATATTCGGTGGTTTTTAAATACGAATAAACATGTATCGAATATATACATGGCAGGAAGTGTCATTAATTCATATTTTTTGAAGTAGGGTTTACAGCTTTGTTTGTTATTAATTTTTGCAAGTATTCTGACCATTTTCTTTTGAATTATAAATATTTGTTTTGCATGCACACTGTTCCCCCATAGCATTACTCCATACTTCAACCAGGAGTATGCGTAGGCATAGTATGCTGTTAATGCAGTTTCAGTATTTGTGCTTTGTTTTAAGTGGAATAGAGCGTAAATAAATTTGGATGATTTGGCTTTTACGTGGTTAACGTGGTCTTTCCAATTTAGGTTTGCATCGATTTGTATGCCTAATAAGTTAAATGTGTTTACTTGCTCTATAATGTTATTTTCAAATTTTATTGCAATCTTTAATGGTGGTTTATTAAGTGGTCTAAATTCTATTATTTTAGTTTTTTTGAAGTTGATTTCTAGGTTATGATCACGAAGCCAATTTGATACTAGCGAAATTGTATTTACCATTTCATTTGTTGGGTCTGATTTTTTATCTTACTTCATGAGTATTGATACATCATCTGCAAATAATACAGGTTGAGTAATATTGCTATTGAGCACCTTTGGCAAGTCATTTATGTAGATAAGGAAGAGCACACATCCTAGTACACTTCCTTGGGGTATTGAATTATTTTGCTGTTTTTCGTCGGATCGTATGAGTTCTATGTTATTTTTTTCTTTATTTATGTATTCTATTTGCACAATTTGTTTTCTGTTTTGTAGTTAAGATTGGAACCATTGGTGTGCTTATCCTCGTATGCCAGAATTATAGATTTTTTCCAGTAAGATTTTGTACAATACTTTGTCATACGCTTTTGTCATATCTAGTAGAAGGCCTAGGGCGTATTTTTTATCGTTTATGTGTTGTAGTGCCATTTGTATATATTTCTAAACGGCAAGAGTTGTGGATCTATGTTTTCGAAACCCGTGTTGGCTCTCATCGAGGATGTTATTTTTTTCTAAGAAATTATGCAATCTTTTGCATATTGCTTTTTCGTAAATTTTGGAAAAACTAGGTAACAGGGCTATTGGTCTGTAGTTGCTAGAGGTCATTTTATTATCTTTTTTATGAAGTGGTTTAACTAGGGAAATTTTTAATTGATCTGGAAATATTCCTTCTTCGAAGCTTTGGTTTATTAGAGTTGCTAGTGGTGCGCATAGTTCTTCTGCGCATTGTTTAATCAAAATTGGGGGTATCTCATCTATACCATGACTGTGTTTGTTTTTAATTGTCTTTATTATGTTTAGGATTTCTTTACTGTCAACTGGACAAAGGTACATTAAAGAAGATGGGGGATTTATTACTGGACGCCCTTGGGCAATTTTATTTTGTCCAATTTCACCTATCGATAAAAATATTCGTTAAATTTATTAGCTATTTTATTAGGACATTTCTCAATTTCATTGTTTATATTTAAGTTTATATTTTTTACCTTGGTATTGTTTGTTTTACCAGTTTTATTTTTAATTTTTTTCCACATAGTTACAGTTTTATTGTCCGATTTTGCCATTTGTCTGATATAGTCTAATCTTTTTGACAACTTCACACTGCGTTTTAAGATATTACTTTTTCTGGTCTTTAATATTTATATTTGCGATTTGTGATCGGACAGGCCATGATCCTCTACGTAGGACTTTTTTATGAGCGGTTTGTAATTTGTGAATAACAGGTCAATGCAAGTTGAGCTTGTAGGTGTAACACGTGTTGGTTCATTTATTAATTGTGTTAGATTAAAGGAGCGCATTGTGTTTAAGAGCTCTTGACTTTGTTTGTTTTTAATATCTAGTATATCTATGTTAAAGTCTCCCCCTATTATCACATGTTTGCTTTTTTCCTTATTGTTTAAGTGGGAGAGAATTCTCCGTATTTGTTCATAAAATATTTCTATTTGACGATCTAATCTATGTAATCCTATAATTATACAATTTAACTTTGGTATTTCAATTGCACATAACTCGAATATATATTCTATTGAAAAGTTAATAATATCTGTTCTATTAATAAATTCAATATCATCTTTAATTAATATACCTACTCCTCCGCCTATATGGTGTTGTCTACAAAAAATCGATGCCACTTGGTATCCTGGGAAAACCAGTGCATTACAGAAGTTTTCATCTCTCCAGAGTTCACATAATGCTAGTACTGCAATATTAGACTTATGTAGTAAATTTTCTATTAGATGTACTTTGTTTCCTATACTTTGTATATTTTGGAATTTTATAACTGAATCAGTAACGAAATGTCTGTTCTTGTTGTCTTGGGATATTGTTATTGTTTCGGTTGTTATTTTCTTTGTATCTATTTTGCCTGTTTTTTGGATGTTGTTGGGAGCTCTCGTTGTTAGGTGATGGATTTTTTGTTTCTTCATTTGCTGGTACTGACACATTCTCTATTGTATTTGTTGTGTTGTTCGGCATTTTACTGTCAATATCTTTGAGTTCTGTGCCATCAATGTAAAGTTTATTGTTAAGTATGTGAGCTCGGTGGCCTTCCCGTCGGATTTTATTAAGATTTCAATTAATTTTCTTCTGTACTCTCGTGATTCTTCGTCAAGGCATTCAAAGATGGTAATGCCTGTATTTTTGAAATAATGGGCTCTTTGTAAAATTTGTTTAGTCATGTTCTTGCTTAGTAATTCAACCAGTATTGTTCGTCTGTTTCTCCTTTTACCTATTCTTTATATATCCTCGATGTGACCGGTAAGATCTATGTTTAGAATTTCTTGAAATGCATCAACGATTCGGTTGTATAGTTCTTTTTGGTCCTCCCAGGGGTGTTCTTCGAAACCGTATAAGACAATTTTCTTTTTGATATCGGTGTCAGGGGACATATTTATTGCTTGGTTTGCAGTTTGTTTTTGGTGGTTGACGGCTTTTTGGAGTTCCTGTATCTCTGCTTTCAGCTCAGCTTTTCGTCTTTCAAGGCAGGTGATATTGTCATCAATCGTTTGCTCTATTTTTTGCTTGACGGAAGGATTGTCATAAACTATTTGTTCTGGTTTTTGCACTAGTTTAGACTGGTCTTGGTCTTTTTTTTGGTGTATTTCTTTGTCATTTAGTTTGCCTGTAATTGCTGTTCGTAATTCTGTTAGTTCGCACTTTATATCACTAAATTCTTTGGCAATCGCCCTCTCCATATCTCTACGAAAATTCTTAAGTAGTTTGCCAACATGGTCTAGTATGGATATTTGGGCGACACCATCAGGAGTGTTGTTCGGGAATCTTGGTTGTTCATCGTACATGATGTTGTTTGTTGCGATGTTTTTCTGTGATGAAGATTCGTCATGGATTAGAGTATCCTCTATAGGTTCTTGAAGTGTGTCCCCAACAATGCTTTGGTTAGAGTCCGTTAGGATGGAGTCTTCCAATGTCATCATTGGAGCTTTTTTTCTGAAGGTAACGTTCATATTATTTAGAGATCGTTCTGGATATCGTTCGTGGGGAATAGTTGATGTTGACGTACTGGGGTGTTGATATTGCTCGTCTTTGGCAATTTACATCTACAGCATTGGCAAAGCCATTTTTTCTTGCGTTCTGGAGACATTGTGTTATAGAAGCGTTTTATTGACACGTTAGCACAGTCGAGGTCGTATGTTTCGTTGCATAAGGAACAGGTAAGATGTGTCTGTCTAGGATAATTTGTAAACATCCTGCACATTTAATTAGAGCATGTGACTGTTCCATGGTTATTCAGGTTGAACTACACGTAACTCCCTCTAGTGGTAGGTAACGAAACTACTTTTATCGTGTTGCCTGAGTTTATATATTCAGGATAACTACACGTAACGCCCTCTAGTGGCAAGTAGCGAAACTACTCTAATCGTGTTGCCTGAGTTCTTGTAGGACGGTTGTGTAATCTTGACAGGTGCGACACGGTGATGCAGTGGCGATTATGGGAACTTTGATTGTTTATGTTTGGCATTTGAAATGATGACACTGGTAACGGATACTATTGAAATTGTGTTTAGGAGGTTAAATTCTCTATTTTTTGAGCGAACTGTTGAACAATGGTTTATTAGGAATGCTTTAGGAATGTGGTGACTGTGAGCGGTGTGTTCAGTGTTTGATTTGGTGGCTTTTCATTGGAATTGTCTGCGGCTTGTTTGGAAGTCGAATTCAATTGAGAGCACTGATAGTTCTTTGTAGATAACACTGTCACTACTAGTTTGTGTTTATCTGAACACTTTTTGATGGTTTTTCACTGTTTCAAATTAGTATTTTACGTGAAAAACATTTATTTTGAGAAGTAACTTGCGCGGTTTACACTTTTTTTTTTTATTATACGGAACCCTTAAAAATGTCCTCTGCGACCGTAATGCAACGAACATTAAGAATCCTTTAGGTATCTACACCCTTACTTAAATAATGTATAAAGGAAATGCGAGCCTTGTCGGTAAACATTATGTGTAATTCTGAGGATTTATTAACATTGCGACAGTTCCGCAAACAGCAGCAAACGGAGTAATTCGTAATAAAATACCGAATCGACGACATCTGTGGTGTTGCGGTCGAGGAAATGACCTCGCAAGCAAGAGATCCCGGCTTGGTGGAAAGAAAAATTCAGGTCTTGGATGTCTATATGTGTGTGAAGTCACTGTTTCTGGTTCCCACGCCACCTAGTGCATCCTAGTGTGGGGCTATAAGGAATGTATGTAACCGTTCGTAAATATTATATTATGTTATTTCCGATGCCCAAATTCCCGTATTCTGAAAGACAAATTAGACGTGTCAAGGAGTCTTAACAAACCTCAAACAAAGAAGAGCATTTGCATTTGACAGATGTATTCATCACGTCTCAAAACTTTTATGGGTGTAGACTTACCACGTCATCCCCAACAATAAACACGATGTTTGGTCTAACTGATTTGTATGAACAGCAAATATTACTTACTAGATTATACTAAATAATTCTAGTAATACCCATCGCTTTCATGTTTCATAGATGTTACTATGTATAAATCTTCAGGTATACAAAAACATATCATCATAAGCTTATAATTATAATTTTATACCTCTGTGGGTTATCGTCACAAATGAGAGATTGTGTTTTTGTGAAAATATAGATGGGCTTTGTTTATGCTTATGTAAATATAAACCGAAAAATACTATGATTAATAAATCATGACAGTTATAAATGTTGCAGTCCAATCGAATAAAAACCCCGTTTGCAAACGTGGAGAAACGCGACATTCTGATATGGCCGGCAGCTCTACATTCGTACCGTGAAAGGCTGAAAAAAGCAGCGAATCGCTAGTAAGAATGGTTTCACGGCTTCGTGGGGCTTAGTTTATTTCGCAGCGACATAGGGTTATTTTTTTATGCTGCTTTGTGTGTGAAGATTTGATAGTATTCGCGTAGTATGATGTAGTAGTAGATGAAGGAAAAAGGGCTGCTGGGGCGAGATTTTACAACTGCATGAATGAAAATTTGACAAGAGGAAATATAACAAAGGCATCCCCGACTATGTCACAGAACCAAACTCGAATTTCTCAACTCAGTTTCTCAACCCTCTCGTAGCGCTGCAGTCGACCGATATTATCTTCTGTCAGTTGAGATAAATAATTCTGATAACAGTAGCCGTCCAATTAGAAAATGAGCTTGGGTAAGGCAAGAGAGGTCTGATGGATCAGGTGACTGATAAGTGAGGAGTCTGGAGTCAAGAATACCCTCTATCTGAGCAAGACACGTCGACATCCCCTCATTAGTTAAGTGAGTGTGAGACAAAATGCGCCTAAGATGATGTTTTACCAATTTTACGGCAGACTCCCACAAACCATCAAAATGGGGTGTGTGAGGAGGGATGAATCTGAAATCAATACCTTGATCTTGTATATCGTCCGAATATTTTCTGAATAATTCATTAATGTCGTTACGGGCCCCGACAAAGGTCGTAGCATTGTCCAACGAGATGCTCTGCGGTTTTCCACGACGACTTATGAAGCATTGGAGCGCTGCTATAAAACATTATTTAGTTTGATCTGTGAAAAGCTCCAGATGCAAGTCTTTCACTGCGAAGCATACGAAGATACAGATGTAGTGAATAATCCTTTCCTTTCGTATTTTCTCGGAAATGTTCGTTTTTGTCTTACTACTTCACTCGCACTCAGTACCCGTCAAACGGGCAATTTGACATTTGACATTGATAAATAAAGTATGCGATTTATTTGATACCTACACGTAATTTAATAATACAGTAATTCATAGACACATCGGCACCATTCGGGTGTTTACTTTGCTCCGAGTTTTGCCGATAGGAAAGGATTATTCACTACATCTGTACAAATGTACGACTTTATTAACCAGTTGCCCATGCCTTTACGGTCGGAGATCAGGATTGGCCCGGCGTAGTCTATCCCTGTGTGTAGGAAAGGGAACTCGAGCTGCATTCTACTTTCTGCATTCCACAGGTAAATAACCCATGATAGGCTGGACTGATGTTACTTTAAATCTCTTACACCGAACACAAACGTGGACAGTTCGCCTCGCAAGATTTCTTCCCCCCAGAGTCCAATATGATTGTCTGATGTAAGATAGTAGCAGTTGTGGCCCTGCGTGCAACAAAACCGTGTGTTGGTTTTCGAAAATGATACGTGAAAGGTTATGTTTGCCACATAGAAGAATGGGGTGCTTGAAATCGTATGTATAGTTTGAGTTGTTAAGTCTGCCCACACGTAAAAGATTGTTTGAATCTGTAAATGGAGACAATGATATAAATCTGTTTTTGCTATGTAGTGATTGTCCCGACTGTAATGTTTTTAGTTCGTCTGCAATCATCTCTTGTTACGCTTTTAAGATCACAGTAGTTTCTTATTGACCGAGCGAGCGAAGCGAGCGAACGGCTCCATTTCGACAAGATAGGAGGCCGATTTTGCTTTAGTCTGTTTCCATGTCCGGTGTCTGTCAGTTCCGGTCAAGGGGCCACAGTTTTCAAGCGATCCTCACAAAACTTGGCACACGTGTTCCTTGAATTAAAAGTTTATTTTTTTGAGAACTTTATTTACTTTCATAAATTTTTTGTACCTATGGGATTTTTTTAGTTATTTTTCTGAAACCTACCTATCGTGTGGGGTATCAAATTAAAGGGCTTCATGAGCCGGTTCTAAAAATATACTACACCATTACCTTTGGGTCGCCTGTTTTCTAAAAATCCAAGAAATCTTTTCAAAACATAGCAAGTTTGGACTTCTCGAAGTAGGAGACGGATTAGTAAAGAGGATCTATACAGACCATGAGAGTGAGTGAAATAGGCTAAAACTATTTGAGACTATACTATTTGTTTTTTTTCTAATGGACAATGATTCACTGCAATGGTTCTTAGAAATATTTTATCAAAGTTCTCCAGAGAACTTGACCAGTCAAGTCTTCATAGGAAACAAGTGAACCAAATTTTAGCAATACGAGCTACCTACTTGTTTCTGAACTTCACTTGAATCGACTGAAAATGTCTTCCACGGTTAATAATATCAAGCATCATGGCCAGAGTCCAATTCTACGAGTGTGGCGACTAACAATTTGTATTAGGAAAGGAAACATAACATCGACTTACTTAAGACACTTCAATCAGTATGTGTGGGAGCTTTTTCCTGTAAATGGCATGACAACAGTGTCATGTTTCAAGCCATATATTGTGTTTTGTGCATGAACTAAGCAACGCTACTGATGGAAAGCCAGCCTCCGCTTTGACTGGATTTACCTTAGAATGTAGCAACGTTCTTTTGATTTCTATTGCTTTCATTCTTGCGTGTGTTTGTGCTGATAAATCAAATAAATTATTTCTATTCTATTCTAACCCAACTATCACAAAAGAGAACTTTTTCATAAAAAATGTTTTGAAATGACATAATGCTAGCAAAATCTATGCGGCGATAGAGACGAGACTACGCCATAAAAAATATTATCTCACAAGCATCTGTGCATTCTTACCGGCCAGTATAATAAATGTTTTATGAACTTTCACATAAAATACCAATATTATAAATTAAATACACAGACAGCAGCAACAATAAACAAATGCTATGACAAACATCTGACAATAAATTAACAAGGCTTTTAGTAAGTAGACAAGTATGTAGGATAGGATTTCTTATATCTTATTATAGCTACCACTACGTTGCTAAAAAACATTGCGTAAGACACACATAAACTGCTGGATACCAACAAGTCCATCACATTTTTCCTGCGCTTTAACATTCATAACATTCCTACTCTTACCATCTCTATTACTAAACACATTATTTATCTTATTATCAGCTATTCTATTATCATTATTATAATCATAGTCATCATTTATTCTATGTGATAAATTATCACTACGCCATGGTATCCAATTGTAGTGGTAATTCTTAGGGTCAGCTTCTATGTGCAATGATGGTGGTCCTCTCCTAAGCTGCATGGACCATAACTCTTGTAGTCTGTTGGTCAATAAGGTCGATATCCGTTTGGCCTGATGCCAAAGGTTATGTGTCTCCATTGGATCCCGACGGACATTGTACAGGCATCCCATTGCTGTAATCAAAAGTTTGTTAATTAAAATACGTACATAACTCAATTTTGTCATTCGTGTTATTTTGTCGGCTTTAGCTTTTGACGATGTTCTCGTAGAGTCTACTAAACTGGTCACAACCGTAAAGAAAAATTAAAAGATATAAGGAGATAGATTATCATATAGCATAATAATAATAATAATAATAATCGTTTATTGCAGGCATAAAAGCCCATAGAATAAATTACACAGTATGTCAACAATAAAATTAAATGAAAATTCAAATAAATAATTACAAAATAAAAATGTCAAAAAATTTAAAAATACAAACACACACCCTCACATACACTAGCACAGCAGGGGAAGAAGGACGAGTACCTAGGCTACCCACTCGCGTGTAGCCTCACCCAGTGTGCCAGCAGCGGCGAGTCCCACCGTCGAGCCAACGTGCGAAGAATGCAGTTGGAGCTGCGGCGTACGCGCGCTAATAGCGAGGCGCTGCGTTTCCTAATTATCGCGGGAAAGCCGTCGACCCTTGCCTCCGCAAACATACCTGAGGCGCTGCAGTACCGCGGCAGCCCCATCACCACCCTAAACGCATTGTTGTACTGAACACGTAGGGCGTTGAATGCAACCTGCGTATAGTTGACCCACAGGCTGCACGTGTAGTAAGACTGGCAGTATGCCCTGAACAATGTTAATTTTGATTCTTTACTACAAAGAGCGAACCTGCGAGCCAGCATGTTACAGCGAACAGCCAGCGCCCTACGTTCCCTCTCAATGTCACAGACATCTTTGAGGTCCTCGGTGACCCAGTAGCCCAGATACTTGAACTTCTTAACCCTGTTCAGAGGAGAATGATTAAGGTAGACTGGAGGCAGGTCAGAGTATGTTTTCGTGCCTGACTTTAAAACCATTAGCATAATAAGGGAGGAATTGCCGCTGCCTATTATATTACATTGATAGCCTACTGCCTACTATACGACTATAGCCTGATCTATTAAAGTCCCGGATCAGCACGGGATGAGTTTTTTCATATGAGATGGCCTCCACCCCCGTTTGGAAAATCTCATCCTGCCTTGGCTCAAGGCCTAAAAACCCACATTAAGGCCTCTTTCAGTGTCTCAGGGGTACCATCATGCACGCAGGGTATTGGATATTGTCAGTATCGCGCCCCGCGTCCCGTTGGAAAAATACGCACGGTATTGAAAGAGTGCTTAGCCAGTAATTTATCACTCTTTTTACAAGCTTTTATTTAGTTTCTCCTATCCCGTTGTCTGTCTGTATTTGTGTGAAAGAGGCCAATCTATCATACACCTAAGAGTGCATTCAATAAAATATTACTACGATAGGTACACTTACTGGATGTAGGTTCACATAACGTTTCATCTCTCACAGGGTCTTCCTGTCTCACAGTCGCAGCCGACCTCAGTTGTTCCACGTCATATTTATCGAAATACAATCCCATTGACTCCAACACCCTAGCAGTTTCACACGATTTCAAACTTGTGTAATAATCTGGTGGACTGTCTTTCTCTTCCATGTATTCAGCCCCGTAGAATCCGTTCTGCAGTCCAGTCACATTGCCCAAAATGATCTTGTAATCGCCTGCCCGATAAGATGCATAGGGAAATATGTCATCCATACTTAGTAGCACTTCATTCCTTTTGGACTTCTCGTCTCGAAGAATAGACTTCCATTGATTGACTCCATCAATCTCTTTGTCTAACGTCCCGCCTGCAGCCGAAATAAGAGTCGGCAGCCAATCAGTTATATGCATAAGTCCATCCCATACTTTAGGTCTGAAGGAAGCGTGCCAAGCTAGTGCTGGGACCCTCATGGCTCCTTCCCAAGGAGTAGACTTCCTCCCTCTGAATGGCAAATTGACTCCCCAGTTGGCTAAAGGACCAATGGTAGGTGCACCGTTGTCAGATGCGAAGATTATTAGAGTCTCCTGCAAAATGTTTTTGTCAGCTAATGCTCTCACTACCTGACCTATAGTCTCATCCAGATGAGTCACGACCTCTGTGGAAGAAAACAAAGATGACAGTAAATGGTATATTTGCTCGTGAGGACATATGATGCACATTATGTTTCTGCATTGTCGTCGCCGAGTGAAAAGAAGTAGTACAACAAAAGAAAGAACAGAAAGTTGAAGAATATGAAGAAGAGGTAAAAGAGCAAGAATAGTATAATAAATAGAAAAAGAAGACAAAAAACAAAGATAAGGATCAAGAAGAAGATTACGAGCAAAGAGAATATGAACAGAAGGTCAAGGTAAAAGAGGAGTATTGCTCATTTGGAGCAAGAAGAAGATGGTAGTGATAAAGCAGAAGTAGGTAGCCTACCAGCATACAACCGTCGGTCCGAATTAGCAATGTGTCGGTTCTTCAAGCTAGTGTGGAGCGGGGGCTGCAGCGCTGCTCCTGCGTTGCCGGCGTGCGGCGCGTTGTGTGTCAGGTGAAGGAACAGCGGCCGGGATGCATTGTGGTGCTTTATTACTGGAGTAAACGACGGGTTATTAGATTAATATGTCTAATAGGATTTAACTTATGTTTAACGGTTTACCAAGTTGAGTAAAAAGTTCATTGAAATAAATACGTTTTCATCCTAAATTAACTGAATGTTCACCAATACTCTACATCCTATTTTATACTAAACTACATGGGGTCACCTCGCTCTGCTTCGCGTCGATGGAAAAGTCAAAAGCAGAATGTTTGACTTCTGAACCTAGGAGATAAACATACTATATTACTAAAAGTCCTGACCCCTCTGAGGTAAGCCCTAGGAGGAGGGGCACCAAGAAGGTCCCTTTCCTTGTTTTTTGCTTACGTCTCGAAAACATCGCGATCCCCCCTCCCCCCTTACCTAAGAGAGGCCAGGACTATGTTTGTCTCCTAACTAGTCCAAACAAAGTTCCAAAGTAAAATTTTCTGCTTTCGACTTTTCAATCCCTTTTCAGTACTCATTTACGAAGCTATATAGGATTTCATGTAGTCGTGATTACTCAGATCTTTTAGAAATACCTATTGCGGGGATGGGCTAAATGGACTTGAAGAGGATGGGGGCTCTCTCCTGTACCCAAGGCTAGGTATATAGAAGAGAGCAGTGAATCCAGATGCGGACCATTAATGACTCTTTCTTATCTTTAAATATTCAACTATAAATACTAATGAATCTGCCTATGTTGACAGATATCAAGATTGCACTAGATTTGCATCTGACTACCTAGTAACAAAGGTCAGCTTTGTAGGTATGTATAGGTACCTACAGACTTAAGAAAATCTGGCCATACGTGGACAAAACTGTGCGTCTGCCGACCCATGTGGTTAACAGCGTGACGCTATTATTATTATTACTATTATTACTATTTGTTTATTTTGTAATTTCAATGCTAATTTGATTAATAATAATCGATTGATTGCCTCTACATAAAAGTCGTAAGATTTATCACGTCCAGGAGGCCAGCTCATAAAGGCTGTATTTAAAATGGCCTAGACATTTTCGCTTTTACTAGACCTCTGTTAAAAGAGAAGATTAGGTACCCAAATATTTTTACATTAATCCATGTCACCGTAAGATTGTCAAAACTGTTAGTTTATAATCTAATGTTGTTTTTCTCGTTAGTTTACAAACTATCGATAAATTGTAAACTGTACCGTTCTGCTTCCGATATGACGCGTTAGTTTATAATAAAACCGTTAAATTGTGAACTGGTTTAAACTTTAATTACAAAGGAAATACGAGGGCAAACACTGCGGCAGGTGAACACTAGAGGGGGCGATCGCAGCGAAGCCCCCCCGAATAGTCTTCGTGTTAGGTTATATGTAAGAACAAAAGAAACTTAAATTCTAAACCTTTTACTGTAAACCGGTCTGGTTTACAATTTGTTGATAGTTTACAAACTTACTGTCCAAATAATATAGAGAAGAGACCACATTGCAGCTAAGAGAAGGAGGGTAATGATTAACCCGCATACACACACGTACTCATTAGCAAGATAAGTGGCGCCCTCATTCATTATTGATGACATGGCCCGTAAGGGTGTAGACATCCCGGATAAGGGCTGTTCACCCAGACGACTGTGATTAGCGGTTTTATGGCCTTTTAGGGTTTCGCAGCATACATGAATTCCTTTAATCTGTTTAATCGACTATTTTTCTTACTTTACTCTTTACTTAATGCAGATAAAATGAAATAGCTATTTATACTACTAGTGCGGAAAGTAGGCAATGTCCGACGAATGGCTCTTTTACTTACGAGCGAGCGATTTTATGAGTCGACACGAGTCGGAAATCATCTTACGCACATGTATCATACAATATAACATGCATTGTGCGACGAAAATATATATATATAAATAAACTAAACAAGACATTAGTAAAATAGCGGATTTATTTTAAATATATGCGCGATCAACGTATCCATAGTCCACGCCACCGCTCATGTCCTGGGACGGAAAGTGGAACTAACTACGCTTATATCACTGGCAAGACGACTTGAGTGGTGGCGAGGACTCTACTACTGCATATGTGCAAACAGCTGCCACGTTCGTACTTATCGCAAAAAATGAATATTTAAAATTAGTTTAATGACCAAAATCGAAATTTAAAGTAATTGATAACGCGTATTGCACTGAAGTATTAGTTTTATTGTACCATTTATATTAGGAAATGATAATGTACTTAACTAATTTGTAATACTTTACTCAAATGATAAAAACTCTTTGCATCGGGCTGACAAAGGAGTTAAACATTTTAAAAAACCTGAAAAGTAAAAATCGGTCAAATGCGGGTCGGACGCGCACTCGGGTTCCTTACCATCGTATAAGAAAACTTATCCACTAAAAATAATAAAACACATAAAAAATATGTCCGAACATAGATTCGAACCCAGAACCCTAAGATTGCGAAACTGATATCAAACCAATCGCGCCACCACAACCATGAGATAAGCCACGAAATCTACGATCATTTTTTAATCATGATATGGTTTGTTATATCGTTAGGGGTGTTAAAACACGTCTTTTCTTTGGGGACCCCCTTTAATTTAATAAATATCGTGTTGTTCATTATTTATTGTACAGGATAGGCAAAACATTACGTTTTCAAAACATATGTTAATTAAGTATATTTACAGAAAAATCGAGAACATTTTGAATATGAATTTGAATGTGTTGCTATAGCGGCAAAATATTTATGTTGGATTTAAACATTCTGAGAAAATTTCATCTCAGTACAGAAGAACATCGGAGGCTTAGTAATAGGGTCCCGTTTGGCCCCCTTCGGATACGGAACCCTAAAAGCACTAGTGCGAAAAAGTTACTTCTACACGAAACGCTCGTTTCGAGCAAATGCTTTGTAAATAAATATACCTACTCTTATTATACATAACGCATATCCAAATCTTTTTACTGCCGGCAAGGGTCCTGGGTTCGAGTCCCGGTGGGGGCAAATATTTGTTTGATGAGAACGGTTCTTTGTACAAAATTAAGTATAAAGTTTATCTATAGCAGTATATGTATCGTTGTCTAGTACCCAAGATACAGGGAATCCTAGTTTGGGGCTAGATCAAAGTGTGTAAATAGTGTCCAAGGTATTATTTTATTTATGTAAATGTGTATGCAGACTTACTTTTTATGGCGCGGTCTGTGAGGGCATCCACGATGTACCGCTGCTCCCTTTCCTGAGGCTCGAAGCCATCGAACAGATCCATGCCGAACATCCGGCGACCATCCGGCCACTGACGAGATGGAATTAATCTAAATAAGTTATTATAGTCCACAAACGACGACCCGAATGGCCGAGTCGGCAGTGACCCTGCCTACGAACCGAAGGGTCCCGAGTTCGAGTCCCGGTGGGGGCAAATATTTGTTTGATGAGAACGGATGTTTGTTTCCCAGTCATGGTTGTTTATCTATTTAAGTATGTGTATCGTTGTCTAGTACCCAAGATAGTTTGGGGCTAGATCAATTTGTGTAAATAGTGTCCAAGGTATTATTATCACAGACTAAACGATGATAACTATGTGACAATTATATTCTTTGACATGTCAAAGGCATTCGATTTCGTGTCCCACAAGCTGCTTATGACAAAACTTTATACATACGGTGTAAGAGGACCGGCATATAACTGGGTTCAAACCTACCTAAAAAGTAGGTCTCAAACTGTAGAGATTACCGGATTTGATGCCCCAAGGAATTTAAAAACTTACAAATCGTATAGAAATATATTATTCGCTGATGACATAACAGTAATTATAACAACACCAAAACTACATTCATTATCAATACATGAAAAGGAAATAAATGACGTAATATTAAATACTATTAATTGGCTAAATAAAAATAATTTAAATATAAATATTAATAAAACCTGTTATATCAATTTCAATAATATAAATAATCTTAATGTATCACATAATAATATAATTGTTAAAAATGCTGAATGTGTTAGATTTTTGGGTATTGACATTGATAATAAATTACATTGGAAATTTCAAATAGATCGCGTTTGCAATAAATTAAATAGGTTTTCGTATGCTCTTGGTAAGCTGACTAGAGTGGCTAGCAGAGACACAGCATTAACAGCATACTTTGCATACGTAGAGTCAGTACTGAGATACGGGTTGCTTGTTTGGGGAAACAGCACAGACGTAAACAAGGCATTTGTGGCTCAAAAGAAATGTATTAGATCAATCGTAGGAGTTGCCCCAGACGTATCATGTAAAAAATTATTTAAAGCTCTATATATATTGCCTCTACCCTGCCTTTATATACTAGAAGTAGCTACATTTGTGATGCAAAATAAAAAATGTTTACAGAAGCGAAAAACCTAACATCTAGGAGTCTAAGGAAACCTAACAAACTTACCCTTGATGTGATCCCAAAAAGTGCAAGATTTACAAAAAACTGCTACGCTATGTGCACAACAATTTGGAACAAATTACCAAGTCACCACCAAATTATAAGTAACAAACAGAAATTTAAAAAAGTTATAAGATATTGGTTAATGCAACATGTTTTCTACTCGATTAAGGAATTCCTAGCACATAATGTTAAAATTTGAGTCAATTGTAAACTTTGACTAATTTGTTACCTACTATTTAAAATTATGTGGCTCTATGTCATAATTATTTTGCATGCTATATTTTTAGCTTTATCTTTATCTTTATCTTTATTATTATATATTATTATTAAACATTAGACACGGAGCTATTATTAAAGAGCTGCGTGGTCTAATGGGAAGAGCTCTGTGGTCTAAAGGGTTTCACGCTTGCTTTTCACACAGGAGATGCTGATTCGATTCCTGACCATGTACCAATGAGATAATTAATTTATCTTAAGTACAATATACGGACGTTCTAACGGTGATGGAAAACATCGTGAGGAAACCTTCATTACTGCGGCATAGCTGCGGCGATGGGCTAGCCCCCTGTCACGCAAAGTGGAGCATTGAATAACTGACGCAATGTGGGCAAAATTGTGCCTCTGCCACCCCGTATGGGAAAAGGCGTGACGCTATGTTATGTTATTATTAAATAATACAATGATACAGACCTATCAACTTAAGCTGATACTTGCATTTGTGTGAGTGATCGCCAAAAGTACAGTTAGTAAAACACATATAAATAAAATCAATGTTTTATTTAAACGAAGTCCATAAAACACAATGTTACCAACTGTCCAATTCTCGACCTCATAATGACTGAATCTTATAACTCTTCTACTCCGTTCATTGCATCTTCATCTTCACTCTCGTCTGATGATTCATCAGAGTCAGAGCCTGTATTAATAATTAATCGTTCCGTTATATCGTCGATTGTAGGAGCCATTAGCAGCAGCCAGGAGCAGTAGGAGCCATTTCACTAATATTTCAAACACAATCAATCACATAAAATTACACGTCTATCTGCTACCAGTACCGGAGGTAAAGTGAAGTATGTGAGCGGGCGGCAGGGAAGCGGTGCGTAGCGGACGTGCCGCGCCTCAGGCCGCTTGCTATAAACTAGTATAAACCAGTTTAAACCATGCGCGGGACGGGCCGCGCCTCAAGCCGATTGACACTCTACACTATCGGTGTGCACTCACACAAATGCAAGTATCAGCTTAAGTTGATAGGTCTGTACCCGCCACTGAGTCCACGTGGTGGCTGGTGGAGTATGGCTCAGTCTTGCTCGCCCGGTCCTCTCAGTGGACACATTTATTTATGTTGCGACCATTTTTAAGAAAAGCATGCTGAAATATGCGGGAATCATTTAATTATATGTGTGGACGAACTCTGTGGTGTTGCGGCCGAGGCTGCGCTTCCCAAGCGAGGGGTCCCGGCTTCGAATCCCGGCTGGGGAGGAAGAAAAGAACCCACAGGTCTAGGAGGTCCATATGTGTGTGACGACGTTGTTTCTGGTTCCCACGACTAAGGGTATGCTATCGTGGGGCCAGTAGCAATATCAACATGTCTATGAATATGTTTGCCTTCCTCTCTTCTAACCTAAATCGCGTTTGGTCTAACTAGCTATATGCCTACTTCGACTTATGACTAGTCATAACGCGATGTAGTTAATCTACGCTTTAGGCCTACCCTTCTAGAACGTAATGTGCCTATATGTTATATGTAAAGGTTTTTGTTTGATAATGTGTACTGTCATTCCCCTTGGACAGAGATATAAGGCTTCATCACAGTATCAAGATTGTTGAAACAAACTACAAAAATAAATGCATCATAAACTTACACTTTCTACTTTATTGTAAGTGTAGTAGTCAATATACCCTCCTCGCATGCCATAATGCGTGTCGTATCCTCGACCAGTGGGCAGGTACTCCTCCTTGGACATGCCGACATGCCACTTGCCCACCAGATGGGTGCTGTAGCCCAGGTCCTTCAGGTAGGCCGGCAGGAGGCGTTCTGAGACCGGGATACCTCGGTCCTCGGAGTTGTAGAGGGGAAAGCCGTGCATCCCTGGAAGTAACGCATAGAAATATGTTTATACAGCTACTGCCAATAATGCGCGTGGTCCATACGGTAGATTGGCGCACTATATTAAGCATAAGCGTGGCCCATAACTATAATAGTACTAGTGGTTCTGTGAGCTGTAGACCTCGTTAGTCTGTTGGTGGAAAGATGAACATTCTAACATACGAACTTCTGAATGCATCTAAATGAATTATGAAGGTGGCCACATCCATGGACGTATTGGCCACACCCATGGACGTACTACACACATGGCCACACCAATAACATTGTAAACTACATTTTGCATTCTAAAATGTAACCTATTGACTTTTCACCAAAATTACCATGTCACCTGTGGGGTCTCCACAGATCCAACGACACTCCATTTTTTTAAATTCAACAAACCGTTTAGGAATATGTTTTTTTCTACATTTTTAACCCCATATCTTCGCAATTTTGATGCAAATCACTAAAACTACAAAAAAAATGCATATAGCTAATTGGCCATGCATTTTCTGATACATATATATTATTATTTTTGAAAATATAGACCATATTCAGAAACGAATTACCTATATACTTTCGGATTTTATTCATTGCGTCTATTTTAAGAACTAAGCTAAAATTTTACCCGTTAAAGGTGGACCTGACGTCACCAAGAGACGTAATGGGATAAATTTCTATGCCTACCACAAAAAAAGCAGCAGACGAGTAAACCAAATAGTGCCAAGTATATGAGTGAAGTCAACTGTCAAACAAACATCACGTCACTCACGTCAGTCCTAACCTGACTAAAATAAAATTATTGATTATTATTGTAATTTAATTTAAAAAATCTAATTTTGTTTCGTCCCATCGTGTTCAAACAGCAGTGATAACCCGGATTTGTTATTCGAACCAATTCTAGAACATCTGCGAGAAGAATGGGTCTTTAAGTGGACGCAGAATATTTCTACAATTATTTGCAGTTTTGTTTGGGCTACTTGGATCAACTTGCAGGATTATATAATAAAAATACACTAAATTTCTAAAAATATGTATGGTTTTATTTATACAAAACATATGCTAGAAATATTATACACAAAAATTATTTGTGCAGCTGACCATAGCTGACTCAGCATTGATACAACCAGAAGTACCACGGGTGATGATGAGGTGGGACGCCTGCTGAACACGGGTGGATAATCGGTTCTCTTTGAGACTATTTCACCCAATTCCCAGTGTTTGAGCACCTGTTACTGTTGATTTAGCCGACTTCCATCCCCAAATCTCCTTGATCTTGAGCTGCTGATAAAGGCAGTCTAGGTTCTGGCCCAATAAATCTCTGGTCTGCACCGCACCGTTACACTGCACCGCGGGTATATCGTGATACATGTGATCACAGGTCCGCTTCTCTAGCCAAAAATAAAGCAGTAGGGAATGATTGCAGCCACCTTAAAATAAAAATTATAGGTATTATTATTATTAATGTTGCAAGAAAATATTTGTACCATATATACAAACTTGCATACTTATCACCACAACAAACAAGTTAATTTCTACAATATGCTTAATTCTCAAACCCCCAGGTTGTTTTGAGGCATCGCGAAACCTATAACGAGAAATGCCCTGGGTCGTTGAGAGGAAGAGCATATTGTAGTTTAAATATCAAACGCGTTTTACATTATCAAGAAAACTTCAATCGTTTGTCACGGCAATACATATGCAATATTGCAGTAGATAAAAATTCCCACCTGCAGAAGCTGGACAATCAGAACAGTTTGACTCCAGGATCTCAGCTGGCATCAGTATCTTACTTACATGAGGGCTTTGGCTCCTCTGAATTCAGCAATGTTGCGGTTGCTGAAATTCTACATGAACTTTCATCATAATTTTGGTAACTTGAGGTAAATTTCACGAATCTTTTTTTCAAAACTTGCCGTTCTTGTAACGAATAAAAACGAAACGATAAAATATCAATACAAAACGCAGAATATAACAATATAACCTACAATCACGAGAGGTCACTCAAAGATCACAGACCTTACGGGAGTAGATTGACGTTTCACATTGTATTTTTTTGTAGGTAAGACGGGCAGGTAAAGCCTTTTTTTCATACATCTTATCAAGATGTCATATAAGCTCCAATGAATGTGTTTTATTAAAATATCTTAAAATATATATACCTATTTATTAATCTGACAAATATAAATTGTACAGAAGACATATTTCTCGAAATGGTTTTGAGATTCCCGTTCCTGTTCAGAAAGTTAGCAACCCCAATTGTCGAAATCCATACAATTATGTATAATTGACACAGATAAAGTTTCACGAGAATCGGTTGAGAAATGCGACCTGTAGAGGGGAACACCCGGGCAGATATATGAAAGTATTTTTGCCCAAACTGAAACGGAGACGATTTGCGCGTTTCGCGCTCGCTCGGTGAATGATTACAGATCTGGGTGTAAGGTTCAATCTCAGATCAATATCCGCGTATTGCCAAGTCAGAAGCCACTCTCACCTCTAATATCTTGCCTAGGCTACTGGTCTTACAGGCTTCTTTCGGTAGTTGTGTATGTAGTGTGTGTGATATTGTTCATAAGTATTATGTATGCATGGTGCGGATAGTGCCACTCTTTTGTGTTTACGGAATAGGTCATACCTATTCCGTAAACACAAAAGAGTGGCGTTTGCTCTGAACATAATTAGTCAGGGGCTAGAAACGGCAACCATCAAGCAAGGTGACCTATCTCGGTAGCTATGATGTCAGCGGATAATCGACAATCGTGGTTCTAATTGGCATTTGGAGGACTAGTAGAATTGACGTAAATCTGAACAAAAGAGCAAGTCACAGTCTGACTTGGATACTACTCGTATATATGATGACTTAACTCAGAAACCTCTCGCCATGGGGTATCTCAGTTAGGATGTCGCACTGCCTAGCTAGTAGCCAGGGGAGTTTGGCTGGAGGCTAGAAATTGTAGACCTCCTTATACACAGGACAGTAGGGTGTAACAGACCGGTGGATTTGTATTTGACCTTTTGTTAAAGAGTAGAATCTGACATTGTGAAGTACCCAAGTAGGTACCCAATTAGTGGTGACAAAACATCATCTATGTCTGAGATGATCACATGTATAACCACACTCAAGAAACTCCTTCATGATTTTCAGATTTAAATTATAAAGTGTCTTCTGTTTTCCACGACACAAAGACATAAAGTCGCGATAGGACATGTAAGTAAATATTCATTAAACTCACCCAAACGCATCGGATATTTGCCAGTAAGCAATGCAGTTCTTGCCGGTGTACAGATGGCCTCACTATAATACTGCTGGAGAATGACTCCTTGGTAAGCCAGGGCGTCTATGTTCGGCGTTTGTATTTGATCTGAACCATGGAAGGACACGTCGTTCCAGCCCTGACAAAGGGAATCACGTAAGCAAAATACACATGCCTTTGACCTATACTGTATCGCCTCTGCCTACATTGGGATACCCATGTCGTTTCTGGAAACCGGAAACAACATACTCACAAACATTTTACGGACAAGCGATGGAAGTGGTAAATGGTATAAACTGTACCAGCCAGGTATTGCCGCTTGCCGACATGACTGGATAAAATGTATACATGACGCCAAGTCGACGACCTCTGTGGCGTTGCGGACGAAGGTGTGCTACACAAACGAGAGTTCGCGGGTTCGAATCCCGGCTGAGGACGAACAAAAAAACAGCGGTACTTGGACGTTTACATGTTTGTGACATCGCTGTTTCTGGTTCTGCAGAAGCAATGGAGCACCTATCTGTAAATGTAAGTGTATTCTATCTTAAGTGGCACCTGAGTGCAGAGAGATGCATACAAGGGCGAGAGAGAGATTATGGCCTCGTTCAGGCGCCAAGAAACCTTTCCATATCTGTACGAGTACTGTGTAGGAAGCAGTAATAATTACGAGTCGAAAAAGTATGCGAATCGAACTGTCAGTGACTCTTATGTACAATGACATAAGGTTCATGGTATCTGAACTCGAACACTTTTTCATTCTGTTAATTATTCCTGCTTGAGCCAGTGTCCGCCAAAGTTAACTAGGCAGGCACCCGCGTCGAATACGATTTTCCCGCCCTCTCTCGCTCGCTCCCGCCCTCAACGCGCACATTGATCGGACGCTTGACGTCATCAGAGCGAGATACCTAGTTAACATTGCATGCATTGGCGTGTGGTACATCATGAATAGGTAATATCATGTAATATCATGAATACAAGCTAATTTCAACAAGATACTTTTTATCTTATATTCTTACCATGTCGTCAACTAAGATGAACACCACATGAGGAGGTTGTCGTGAAGACACCGACACGAACAGCGCTAAAAGAGCGGCCAAGTGATAGCTGAAAATCAGAAAATATGACATGAAAAGCTTTTTAGGTAATGCCAACTATGTTAACGATCCAAGCCATGAAAACTTATTTTTTTTTTACGTACAACACGGTCACTCACAATATCTATTCTATGCACCTAGATTCGTGACGTAACGCTTTAACTGGTAAAATGAAACAGAACATAACAAGAGTATATACTAACAAAATACACACTAACTTTACAGACTCTACATCTCGGTCAAATATCTTCTCATCTTCATCAGTCATCTTGTCTTGCATAGCGCACTGACACTCACGCAGGGGTACCTACGTACTTAAGACACAGAATAGCCATTGTTAAGGTAATAAATTAAATTTGATATGTCATGCTATAGGTCTATAAAAAGGCCTTGGCTTTTTACCTTAATGTAGCGTAGAGTTAGCGCGTGTTAGGCCTTGTAGTAGCCAATTTTATAAAATGAAGTCACCGCCACGGTCAAGGCTGCAAGAGTCGACGCACGTAAACGAACTTACACGCACTAACATGTGCAATTCAATAATTGTAATGTCTTATTAATCTAAACTAGTCTAGATAAACCTTTGAAAAATCAAACTGAGTTAAGTTTCGTAAGTAATTGTGAGGCGATAGCAAACTATCTAAATGAGTTTGTGAAACAAATGTGGATTTAACGGTCCTAGTACTTAAGTTCATATTCTCGGACAGTATATTAACTATGTAATGTACATAAGCTCGCCTTTGTTCATTTATTTTCCATTTACCAGTCTGTAACATATCGTTTCGGTGCAATAAAGTAAAAGCACAGAATAAGTAGATAGATATGGAGTATTTTTTTATATATCACTTATCTGTCAATTAGCTCTACTTCTTTGTATTTGAATTATTATTTACTTATGTAACGAAGCCATTTCACGAGGACCATGATTAAAAAGTAGCTAGGGAATCTCATATTAAAGGTATTCAGTAAATCAGTACTTAGAGCTAAATTCAGAAGCCAAGAAATAACTTACTAAAATATAATCTAGTCATCACACGCGAGGATAACCAACTATGTTTCTATTAATATACATAGTATTAGTAAACCAGGATTTCAACTGGTACGGAATCGGTAGCAGAAACGGAGTGATCCTGTGGATCTAACTGTTCTATCCAAAAAAATATAATCTTATGTGTTAATATCACATTCTCTCCAGTACACCTTCATCTTTACATTTTATCCTCTAAGGGATGAAATCAGAACTTTTTATTGTTTGACTAAGTTAGTTTGTATGAATATTTCTTGCGTTGCAACTTACCAAGCAGTCCTCATTATTTCCATTCAATGTATCTAATAAAGGAGGATCCGACGGCGTTTAAAAATCAACACATAACGTACAATGTAAAGTCAGGTCCAAAAAACACTCTTTTTACACTATTTTCAAAATGTTCACTAGGTACCCTTCAAAGTTTAAAAATAGCTTTTTCTGCAGTTCTTCTTTGCAGCCAGTCAGCCAGGAGCCAGCCGACTCTTGCAACAATACAGACAATACAAACGCAAGATATGACTTCAACTGTAAGGAAGGTAGAACCTCTTGTTACGGCTTACTTAAGGTCACGGCGTGATTACGTCGATAGTTCATTGAGCATTTTGATATTGAACAGGGGGGTTACCACAGCCTTTTAGCGATTAAGATTTGGTTCAAAACAAGAACATCACCATGGTAATAATTTCCATTAAATTACGCCGTAATGGGCTTTTACCTTATACCAAGACTTATTTTAAGACGGTCATGGTAATTTTGCGGATCAGCTAAGGTTCCTAAACTGAATCGGCTTAATACATTGTTGTGGTAACCCCCCAGGTCATTGTAAAATGCTTAATAGATAATGGAGAAAGATAAGTTTAAAAATAGAAGGAGTAAATCACGTTTTAACATTATCTTTATTCACTTTTTAGCGGACTCCGGTTGATGGCCTTACCGTTAACAATGCCTGAATGGATAACATGGTTTTGATATTTTCTTAGAATTATCAATTTAATAATAATAATGAAGGCCAATCGACAGAAATAGTAATTTAAATCCAACCATCTCAGAATAATCTCCACTATAAGTCTTACTCAGGAATTTTAGGTAAGTAAATAAGTAAGTACTCCTGAGAAAGACATTATCATTGTTATACGTACATAAGTACATATATACATACAGGTCAAACACAAAATCCTCCTCTTTCCGCTTCTCTGCAGTCGAGTAAAAATAAAATAAATAGATGTATTCTCGAGTCGATTTTGTTGCTTGTGTACAGTGTGTTACAGAACATTTACTCTTAATAGTTTTTGACCACATTGCAACAGAAACAGTTAGGCTTGGTCGTGCAATAGTCACATGATTTTTCTTTTACTTCACAATACACATTTACTTACTTCACCCATATTTCGTAAAATGATTTATTGTTATATACCTACCTAGATATACCTACATAGACGTTAAAACTTTCGGGGAATAGCGGGTTCCTTTGCTAACAAATCAATATAGACTGGGTAGTTTATGGATTAGGTTATTGACCGCAATTGGATTACACATGGCAATAGGTAACATAAACTAGATACCTACTACTTCTGAGATGACGATATCTTTCAAAAAAAAAATTGGCAAAAACTACTGTCTTATCCCATATCCATTCAGCAGTATTAGGGTTCCGTACCCGAACGTCCGTCCGTCCGTCTGTCCGTCCGTCCGTGCTTCCGTCTGACCAACGGTCCGTGAGCGGGCTTAACTACACGATATATTATAAATTAAAAGGGGTCCCCAAACAATATTTTAATAACCTAGCACCTGCACGATACCAAATCATCATCATTCAAATAACGTCGTCGGTGGCGCAATTGGTTTGACATCGGATCCGCAAACTGTAACCAAGTTCGGACATATATTTTATTTTTCGTTTTAATATTTTTAGTCTTTAAATTTTCACGTAAGATAGTGCGGAACCCTTCGTGTGCGAGTCCGACCAGCACTTGACCGATTTTTATATGTATTCTCGTCTACTTATACGTATGTACACGCACGTACGTACTTCGATAGGTAAGGTACATTACACAGTAATTTTTGTAAGAGCTATAAGTCGATTCTAATTGGTACATTAAACATTCTTAATGACTACAGTTAACATTAACATGTGTTTAGTCCGACTCGGGCATGGTTATTTATATGATACTTAAGCAAAAAAATCTTTTTTTAGTGCAACATATCTAAAAATCATTAAATTGTGGCCTTACTTCTATCCCTTGCTACCGCGCTCGCAATATCGGGCGCACGGAGTGTCTCGGAGCGCGGCGCTCTCGTGCGCCTTGTGGACCGGCCGGGCGTGTCCATACGTTGTAGATATTTCAGGACAAATTGAAAAAGCCAATTAATTAATCAAAATCAAGCGGGGGATTTTTTTGTAGCCGTAATAGTGTCCCACTGCTGGGAAAAGGCGTCCACCTCTTGAGACCACACATCCCTGGACTGCGCCAACTCCGGCCACCCCGGCAGAAACTGGTCAATGTCATCCCGCCATCTCCGCTTAGGCCTGCCCGTACGCCACCGGTAGCCATCTTGTGGCACCCATTAATTGGCGATTTTCGCCAATGAAACTGTCTGTATGGGTGCATGCGACTGAAGTGGCCGGCCCAGTTCTACTTTAGCTTGGCGGTCTGTGCACCCACATTAGCGATGCCAGTTTTGAGGAGCACAGTGTGGTATTTCTTACGCGGTCTGTCCTGCGAACATTAAGAATGCTGCGCTCCATTGCTCGCTGGCAAACCTTGAGTTTGTACTTTTGAAGTTCGGTCAAAGACCTTGTCTGAGCGCCGTAATTTTTTTATTTTTTATTTTATTTTATTGCATAAGTACACAAAACAGAATACAGTTATTTGATACTCTTGTACATCACTATGACTTATCTGCACTGAACTGTAGTCCAAAATTTGTATACATAACTATACTTGTTTATTTCTGTTAACCACTAATTCTTAATATCGCTCTGACAATCAAATCGAGTGTGACACTATACTATTGGCTGATATTTTTGAGTTGGTTTTATACATATAACTGATCAGTTATATGTATAAAACCAACATATCAGTTATAAGTTACACAGATAAATATAAATCTTAGCACAGACAAATATTTTTTAAGAATCCTTTTAGGAAGAGGATGAGGATAGTTTTGATAGAATTAATTTAATTGATTTATTAAATTTATGAGGCCTAGACTCGAAAATATCAAGTTCAGGGTGATTGCTGGTGAGATCATTGTAAAGACGGCTCATTCTGGAGATTAGGTTAAAGTAAGAGGTATTGTTTTTGAAATTTTGCAATTGAAATGGTCTGTATAAACGTGATCTGGTGTAGCAGTTAATGCTAAGTTTATTCAACAGGAATGAGGAATCAATTCTGGAATGTAAAATTTTGTGAAGTAGTTTCAGATCGAGTAATTTTCTTCGGTTTTCCAGGGACAGCAGTTTAAAGTGATTAAGACGCTGTTCATAATTCAAAAGACTCTTATTAAGGTTGAAACGATATGAGAGTATTTTTAACAGTTTATTTTGAACACTATCTATGTTATTTATGTGAACTGCGTAAAAGGGTGACCATATTTGGCACCCGTATTCCAAAATACTTCTGACAAGGGATTGAAAAAGATATAATAGACTAAAGGGGTTTTTGAAGTCTTTTGTGTTTCTTGTGATAAAGCCTAGAAGTTGACGAGATTTTTTTATAATGTGTTCATAGTGTTGCCGGAACGATAACTTTTCGTCAAGTATAACCCCGAGATCCCTCGCGACGGTTTTACGCTCTAATGCTTTGTCATTAAGTATGTAGGAATATGTAATTTTATTTTGACGCTTTTTAGTGAAAGTGATGACAAAGCATTTATCTACGTTAAGATTAATTTTGTTATAGATACACCAGTCGCTTAGGATACGCAGGTCATTCTGAAGGTTGACACAGTCAGTAATGTTGTCTATTTTAGCAAATACTTTGAGATCGTCAACGTATAAAAGAGACTGGCTTGAGATCTTACTGACAAGGTCGTTAATAAACATAATGAACAGTAAAGGCCCTAGATGAGAACCTTGTGGAACACCTGAGGTTACCGATACCGGCAAAGATGCGTACCCTTTAATGGCAACAAGTTGACTTCTTTTCTGTAAGTATGAACTAACCCAGCGTAGTAGACTACCATGGATGCCAAAGGCAGATACTTTAAGACATAATATAGAATGATTAACTTTATCAAACGCCTTGGAAAAATCAGTGTATATAGCATCAACTTGACCGCCGACAGCAAAGGAAGAACATAAGAAATGATTATACTCCAATAGGTTACTGATTGAGGATCTCTCTTTGATGAATCCATGTTGTTTGTCTGAGAGATATGGCTTCACCTGACTATAAATACGATTGTAGACGAGAGATTCAAACAATTTTGCAAAACATGAAAGAATACTTATTGGTCGATAGTTTTCGCATTTTGATTTATCACCTGATTTGAGTACAGGTATGATATGTGCAATTTTCCAGAGAATTTTTGAGAGATTTATTAAATATTATGAAAAGAGGCATACTAAGTTCAGCTGCACACATTTTTGTGAAGGAAGGGGGAATACCGTCTGGTCCGGCTCCCTTATGAGAATCTAGATTTTTGATTTTACATAAGATTTCGTCTCTCTCCACCACGACCCCTGACAAAGTACTGCCCACATCAGTAGTTGGGTCACTAATGTATCTAGTCTGAGAATCATCTGAGTTACCATCCCTGACCAAAACCGAAGCAAAATATTCAGAAAATAATTCACATATACCAGATCCTTCAGATGACGAATGCTGTCCATAACTTACAGTCTGAGGAATGGATGCATGGCCCTTTTTACTGTTAATGAAGCGCCAAAAACTTTTTAAGTTATCATTTAAAGACTCCTCAACAGAAGCAATGAAGTTGTCATAACATGACTTTGTGAGTTTTTTACATCGGGCCCTTAAAAGAGAGAATGTATCGTAATCTCTAGGATTTCCATACATCTTAAATTTACGGTGGAACTTATTCTTTTCTTCTAAACAGTGTTTCAGAGATGGACTGTACCAAAGAGGGTAGTTATTACAACGAGATTTGGACAAGGGTGTATTTTTCTCAATAATTTTGTTCAATTCATCATAGAAAATTTTCACGCAGTCATCAATGTCAGGGGTATTTAAAATTTCGTGCCAGACAATGTTATTTAAGTCGTTTTTTATTTTACTATAGTCACATTTGTAAAAGTTAGGATGCTTAGCGTGTTTATTAGTTAAGGTATTGGTGATATTAATATGTGAGGCATCAATGGCAATAGCAGGATGGTGTCGATCCAGGCGAGTCAAGACATCAACACCATACACCTGGACAGAGTTAAGGGTAGAAAGCACAAGGTCAAGATAAACATTGTTGTGGTTTGGAATGTTCTGGTGCTGGGTCAAGTTGCAAATAGATAGTGTTTCCATTAGCATTCTGGCTTTATGGTCTAGTGGCTCACTTGGGATTAATGAGGTGAAATTAATGGACCTAGACCAAGTTAAATTGCGCGTATTGAAGTCACCAGCAATAGGAAATTCATCAAAGTCTCCTGATCTTGGAATATTAGATTGGAGATTGTCATAAAATGAACTCAAATCGTCTATCGTCAAACGTTGCGGCAGATAGCAGACGCAGATATTTAAGTTGGATTTATTTTTGAAATCACGTATACTGATCCAGACATCCTCAACCGTGCTTTCCCAAGATGCTTGACGAAGGACATTTAGACGCTTTTTGGTGGCGATTAATACGCCCCCACCTTCACCCTTTCTTATGTTCGCCTCTTGTCGGTCTCGACGAAAAATATTGTAGCGATCATCCAATATCTCACCGTCAAACACCCCAGCATTGAGATTCGTTTCGGTTAGGCAAATTACATCATAGTTTAGATTTATAGCGTTTAAGTAAAGTTCAGTAAGTTTAGATCGTATACCATTAAAGTTTTGATAAAATATAAGAAGCATTTAAAATATATATATTTACTACATGTTAGAATTATAAAAGACAGGTAAATTTAATACGACTTAAGCTAATTTAGTTAGAGTATCAATATTTTTGACAAGAACGTGAGGTGCACCATCTCCTTTACGTAGATACACCTGGCCGTTGCGAGCCCAAGCATATTTATAGTCGTTGTCTTTCTTGAACTTGCGTGCAGCAGCGTACAACTGTTTCGTCTCGGGAGAGAGGTGTTCTTTAACATAGATCCTGGTAGCCGCAACAGAGAGTCCTATGTGGGTGGAGTTGAGCAGGTTGTCCGGATTGGCTTTATAATTAGAATAGCCAGGATACACATGTCGATGAGTTTGCGCTTACCCTCAAGGGTAGTTCAGGTAGTTCTTTCATTGACCAGAAGCTCTTCCAGGCGTTAGAAATACGTCTTTCTATATCTTTATCCTGCCTGTTTTCAAATGAGGCTCTCTGGCCCATGTAAATATACTCATTGAGGGAAAAATAAAATAAAACTAATTTTTACTTACAATCTATACGAAAACTATCGCTGAGCCGGGGTGGGGTCACTTTACAAAACAACAACCTGTTTAGTTAGGTACATACCTACAGAGATTCAGTGATTCAGAATCACTAAATAGGGTTTTCAAATCCAGCACAATAGAACGTAATAAAATAAAATACACATACATTACATACATTAAACTGCACATCAAAAATACTGATTCGCACAGCAATTATCCCTTATATTTGCTTCGGTAACTTAGGGGAAGGGATTAAGGGGGTGAGCGAAGCGAAGCCCCCTTTATCCTTCGTGTTAGGTCCAACAAGTAAGAACAACTATAAATACTTAAAACATAATAAATACTTAAAACATAATAATACTTAAAACATACACGGAATAAATACTAAAATCATAAAATATGTATCTGACTTAATATCTCCGGTTCTAAGTCATATTATGAATATGTGTATAGAAAAAGGAAAATTTCCAGAAGGTTAAAGTCTACAATTATTAAACCTATTTTTAAAAAAAGTCGACAAAGAAAACATGGAATATTATAGACCTATTGCACTGATTCCAGTATTTTCCAAGATATTAGAAAGGGTTATTTACAATAGCTTGTATGACTATTTACAATCAAATAACGTTTTAATTGAAGAGCAAAAAGGATTCAGGAAAGGCCGATCAATTGATATGGCTGTCTTTGAATTTTTAACCAAAGTGATAAATTGCATGGATCAAGGACGTCCAGTTTGACTTTGTAGACCATGAAATCCTTCTTAATAAATTGGAGGGTTATGGAGTTCGTGGGACTGTTCTTAATTTACAAACGTCATATTTAAATAAAAGATCACAAGTAACACAGATAGAGAGGATTTGTCCTAATTGCACTACTGAAAAAGTATATAGGTACCTCAAATCTACGTCAAACTGAATTCGGGGTTCCACAAGGTAGCGTGCTAGGCCCATTGCTATTTTTGGTGTACATAAATGATCTTCCAAAAGTAGTAAATCACCCCAATGTTCTCTTTGCTGATGATAGTACGGCGTTATTTATGGAGAAAGATAAAAATTGCCAAGACACGCAAATAAATGCTTCATTAGAAAACATAATTGACTGGATGACATCGAATAATTTAATTATAAACATGACAAAAACTTACATTATGCATTTTAGACAAAGGGCTTATCCTGATAAATTTGACATACATTATCGCAACACCATCATAGACGAAACACAAGTAACTAAATTTCTTGGAATTACCATTGACAATAAATTGATCTGGAAAACAACATTTGCAAAAAACTAAATAAATTTTCTTATGCGTTGCATGTACTATCAAAGATAGCGAATGAAGAAACGGTTGTTACAGCCTACTATGGCTATGTATATTCCACACTAAGGTATGGTATAATATTTTGGGGTAATTCTACCGACATAGTTTTAAATCCCAAAAAAAGAGCATCCGTGCTATGAAAAATCTAAAACCTACAGACAGTTGCAAACAACATTTCATTGAATTAAAAATTCTCACATTACGAGATAGCCTCTTTTGTAAAATCCAACAGACATCTTTTTGGTAGTTTTTGAAGTCTTATACACCAAAACAAGGTAGCGGCAAAATCACATAAGATGGCTCTTTATAGTAAAAACGTCTTAGGAATGGCTCCAAAAATATTTAATAATTTGCCCACTTATACATATAAGAGATATAAACAACGTCATGCATTTTAGATCGAAATTGAAAAAGATGCTAGTCGCAAAGGCATATTATACTGTGCAAGAGTACAGACCAAAACTAGACATATGTATTAAGTGCACATACGAACGAATAACAAATTATGTTTTAATCATGAGTCATGACATAATTGTATTCGCTATAAGTTCAGTAGTTGGTTATTATATATATATATATATATATATATATATATATATATTATATATTTTATTTTTGTTTTCTACATATCTACTTATACATAGTTTGACATTAACTTATCTTTTGACATTATATCTTCATTTTAAATTGTACACAAAATAATTGTTTTTGACTCATAAAAAAATTAAATATAACACTTTTGCATGTATGTATACTTATTGATTTAGTTATATTTTGTTTTTAACTTTTTTAGGAGGATTATTAGTATTATTATGATATTATGATATGAAATATTGAAACCATTATGATTGAATTGATTGTGTTAATAATGTACCCATTTAATTGATTTGTACACCTTTAAGGTAGACCATAGCTGATCATAATTATTTGACCTTGTAAACGCCTGTCTCAAACCTATGTGTCATAAGTAAACGATTTTGATTTGATTTGATTTGAAAATAAACTTAAGTACTTATTAAATATTTAAAACATAAAAAGTGTTTTGCTGAACCTTTTTTCTGCGCAAATCAGTATTTTTGATGTGCTATTAAATACCAGCATTTGAAAACAACGCCGCCGCGTCCTAATCTAATCCACAGTTGTGTGAAATCAAACTCACCAATCAGCGGCCTTCATCAGGTGTCATACTAGAGCTTTGGCCTTTGGCATTTTTTGTGAATGGATGATGCTTAATAAATATAGCTACATACCTAGTAATTTTTATTTTATTTTATGAAATTTTTAGAAACTCATTTGGATATTTCGAGTCATAGATAGATATCTTATTACATTTTAAATTATGTTTAAAATTACACCTCTCCTGATGTCACTTGATCAGTTTTTTTAACCGTTTTAACGGTAACGGATATTTGCGTCTGGTTGATTCTGAACGAAAAAATCAATGTCACGTGTCACTATTGGACATACTTATCAACGAAAACATTCCATAAAATTGACCAAAACGTTCATCTAAAACTCTTCACTAAAAATGATGGACTAATGGCATCTTATCTCAAAAATCATTGAAAACTAAGTTCAGCTGCATATGCTGTGAGAAAAATCAGACACATGACGGATGTAGCTACGGAGAGACTTTTTTACTTTAGTTATTTCCACAGCATTATGTGCTGTCCATTAAGGGTGCTGAACGGGACCCTATTACCAAGACTCCGCTGTCCGTCTGTCTGTCTGTCTGTCTGTTCGTCTCTCGTTCGTCATGGTGACCATGAACCGTGATAGTTAGACAGTTTAAATTTTCACGGGTGATGTTATGTTGCCGCTATAACAATACTAAAAAACAGAATAAAATTAATATTTAAGGGGCACCCATACAACAATAGACGCTTGAAATATTCACAGAATATCTAGTTATATATTCACTTAAAAATAAATAATTAAATTAATATAAAACAAATATTTCAGGGGGGCTCCCATACAACAGACATGATTTTTTTGTCATTTTTATATATTATGGTACGGAAACCTTAGTGCGCGCGTCGGACTCGCACTTGGCCGTTTTTTTTGTTTTTTTTACCAAACTCTAGGCTGGGCTTTCACCTGGTGCCCGCTTGACGTTGAGTTTCGGTATAAATACTATATGTAATAAGAAGTAATACATAAGTATACAAAACCCTTAGTTTGCTAAAGAGAGATAATGCTCCTTTAGAATATTCATGAAGATAAAGAGCGATGGACTGTCTCTGACGGCGCAGGTAAGCGCGTTCCACAATATTGGAGTATAGAGCATGGAGGCCGTGTGGGATCCACGAGGTCCAGTCGAGGGAAGGAAGTCGAAGCATCCACGCTGAAAGCTGGGATATCGGGGGTTAGTTAAGATGCTGTATGGAAAGTGAGGATGTGAGTGTTCCGACGCAGACGAACAGGCAGCCATTGTAATTTCCTGTCATACTATATAATGGTTGAACTTTCGCAGTCCGAAGATTAACCTTGTCCCGAGATTTTGAAGACGCTCGAGTTTGTTCAATTGCACTTCATTAGCGCTAGCCCAGCAAAAATCTGCATAATCAATCAGCGGAAGAAGAAGGGATTGAGCAAGGGCTAATTTTCGTTTGACGTGGCAAGAAATTCTGGAGACATCTTACTGAGTTTTTCATGGGACATTTTCGATGGGAATAATGCCATTTATTTAGAAACACAATTTTCCTCAGTTTGATGTCCTCGAAAATCTTTTACATACCTAATTAGACTCTTTAGTCAAACATGGATGGTCGTTCATACCTCAATTAGCAATGGTATCGGAACATAATGTGTAAAAGGCCACTGTTTTTCAAACATAGTCAGTAGGTATCAGGACCTCTAACATAATATGCCAACCCAAGTATTATCCTGGTAACTTTAGTAAGAAACAGAATTAATTGGATTGGGCTGCAGCCTGCATTTTATGAACCTTCATTATTCTAAGATAACATCATGTATTAAGGGGTTATGTCTTCCCCTGTCGTTGCAGCATTTTTTTTTGTTGGAGGGGAAAAAATGGAATTACCCATGTCCAGGAGTCTGACCTCCCTGCTATGTCCGGGTCCCCACATATTGAGCGGGCATCAGCTTGTGTGGTATACGGACTAAAAACAAACCCTTTGTGTTTATAGTTATCTGTCTAAGACTTTACTGTGAGCCATAGTGTCGTTGCAGCAACCTCCAGTCTCTGTCTTGGGCTTTAATCTTCGTCTCCTGGTAGGATCCATTATTGCTCGAAGTATTTAGTTGATGATATTTGGCCCTTCGACGCCCTCCTTGGATTTCACCCTCAAGCTTGCACTCTATTATTGTAAGGATGAGACCTTCTTGTCTTAATATGTGTCCTTAGCACTGGTTCCTGTTTGCTATGGTTCTAGCTCGGGTCTCTTTAGCTATTCTTAGGACCTCCTCGTTTGTCCTCGTTTCTCCCAGCTAATCTTTAGCATCTTTACCAGCACAACATATCGAAGGCCTCCAATCGCTTTAAGTATGTAGTAATAGTAATTTTCCAGCTCTCGCAACCATACAATGATATTCCCCATACGAAGTTTTTGAGAAGTTGCTTTCTCACTCGTATGTTGATTTTGTTGCTCCGTTTCATATTGTACCCAGGTACACAGGCAGGGCCGGATCTATGTGAGGCAAACAAGGGCCTGTGCCCCGGGTGCCAGCCACTAAATCATAATAACTATATATTGTTTCTACAAAGAGCCTAGTACCTGGGCACGCCCGATTTTATAAAGCTTCGTTGGTTTTTGCACAAAGATTTAAATTTCTATAAAAAAAAAAGTTGAGGAGGGGATTACCACTTTCTCTCCCTCCCTATGCGAGAAAGAGAGATTACCCCCTCCAGGTCGCATTCAGAGCTATTAAGTTCATTTTTGAACGCGTGCAAGTGCTCGTTCGTTATTTTAGGAAAAGTTTTAAATTTTATTGGAAACAGGTGTAGACCCGGGGCTGTACACAGGTGTAACATTAACGTAAATAATTATATTGTAAAGGCTTAGCACAAGGCCAATCACTAGTCGACAAAATTAAATAGTTGACTTTTACGATATAGAGCAAGCAGCTCATTATCTCACCCAGACCAGACACCCTGCGTTGTGTGTGATACTGATAACAAGCAGTAGGTAGGTATCCGTAGGCAATATCTGAATTAAAATGCAGTTAATGAATTAAAGAACCCACCCATCCAGATTTTGAGCCTATCTACATACCTGATAATAAGTAATGGTGATAAAACGCTTTATTTTTATATACCTATATAGGTATATATTGTAAGTACCTTACTTAGAAGATGGCGGGTCAAGAAAATCTTGTCTCTATTGACTGAATTCAATTAGGCAGGTATCACTTTGTAATTATATGTCGTTTCACGACAATATAATTATTGAAATCATCGATTATCTTATTACGATTAAAGCAATCGTTTTTAAAATTCCGGATAGGCGAACTACCTACTAAAATCGTTATCAAGTTATGGTATAGGTATCTAAAGAGGAGCCATTCTAATAAGTCGCATTTGACATCTGTCAACAGTAGGGATTGAGCCGTGCTTCAGTCTCCCTTCCTTTTCTTTGCGGAACAAGAAGAAGAGTCACGCATAGATCGGTCTTACTGTTGATATTTATATCAAATGCGAGTTTTAAGAATGGCTCCACAATAGTAAGTAGGATAATATGTAAACTTATTTAGTAGGTATTTTGGCAGGATATATCCGGTCCCGAAACTATGATTACCACGATGATTACCTGAAAAGCTGAAAAGTCAGTGCAGTTATAAAATCAATGTTCTTGTGCAATATTAGTAGGTTATGTTTATGTTTAGCTTCGAGTAAAGCTCCTATAGGCACAATACTATGTACTAGGAACCATGAACGCCGTGGGCAGCGAAATAATTGGGGTAAAGGGACATAACTAACTAAAGCTAACTAGTTATAAGTAAAATTTGTACTGCCTAAATTGTTGCTATAATATAAGTAGGGATACGAAATATCCTCAATCATAAAATCTGATAGATCTCTTACTAGCAATGAATGTACACGTGGCAATGCCGACCTTAGGTCCGCAATAATTAAGTTCACTTCGGAAATCACAATCACACTCAAATGAACTAAACCTTGCTGTCTTTGTAGTAACCTACCTACACCAAAGCTAGCGTGTCTAAGTACCGTGCGCTTGTTTAATAATAACAGACGAAACCTCCATTTTAACTTGACACCTCGGTACCTGTGCCGTTCGAGTTTGTGCGATTAATTAGGGTTCCGCAAACTTAATGTAGAGGCCTTCAACGTCTTGGCTTGCTGGATTAATTCTCCATTTAGAAATATACCTATGTGTGGGATTTACTGTTATGTGAATGTGACCTTTCATTTTGACAAACGCACGCTCACTTACCTAATTGCAGATTTTGAAATATCGCATATGTATCGCAATATCTAAAAGCTTTAGAAACTTATATCTAAGTGCCTGCCGAAAAATAGTTTGCTTCATGTTTGGCCACTCACTAGGTAACTCTCTGGGATGTGGTCATTACGTACCTATATGTAGGTAGGTTAGGTAAACCTAACGGTGAACCTCCCTCACCTTTAATACGATTAATACATACAATAAACACTCAGCTTTGTTCGCTCGAAAGTTAAAATAGTTTTATTTATTTTAAGGTACCCAACCAATATTTGGACTTCCTGTTGGCTGATTTCTACGATGGGAAAAATCGAATTCTTCTCTTCGCCACGACAACAAGCAAAGAAGAACTTGCTAGAACACGCCATCTATATTGTGATGGGACTTTTAAATCTGCGCCGAAACCATTTCTTCAGATTTATAGTATTCATGGTGATATCGATGGTGTCGTTAAGCCGTTAGCATATGCTATGCTTCTAAACAAAAAAATGTCCACGTATAAAATATTATTTCAATTACTAAAATCTTCGATACCAGCCATGTCTATAGATTTTTTTACTAGTGACTTCGAAGACGCCGCAGTAAGAGGAATACTGTCTGTATTTCCCAAAGTAGCAGTAAAGGGATGCTACTTTCATTTTAAAAAGGCGTTAAAAAAGAAAGGGAAAGAGCTAGGCCTCAACGATAACAGCATATATCGAAAGCACGTTGCTTTGTGTACTGTACTCCCTTATTTGCCACCGGATGATTTGGATGATGCTTGGCTTTACATTATGAGTGAGAGTCCTCAAGATAAAAACATAACAAAATTTAACGACTATATGATCACACAATGGCTTGACCACAAATTTTGGTCGAACAAATGGTGCTGTTATGGCCAGGCTCATAAGACTAACAATTATACTGAGACTCATTATTCTGTCATTAATAAAGCAATAAATAAAAATAATAAGAATATAGCTATTGTTTTAAGAGTCCTACAGGAAAATTGCAAGAATTACGCTGAAATTCGCGAAAAAATTGGAATTTCTAAATCCCAAAAAAATGCCAAAATAAAGAACCAAATTATAAATAGTATAATAGATGAATATAAGAGTGGCTTTATTTCTCTTGGTCACTGCATTGAAAAGCTGCGATTTTAAGAGATGTTTTTAATTTATTTTATTAGAATATGTAACACCTGAGAAAACGACGGACAGTGGCGGACATAATTACCGCGGCGCGGTCTTTTAGTACTGTAATATTGCATTTTGTCCGCCCAATACCTCAGGTCTCGCCTGCCGGTACACGCAGGCAAAGTGCAACAGGATAAGAGTAATAATAAGAGCACACACACACAGAGCAGTAAGTATGTGTAATTAATAAACATTTTAGTGATTTTTATCGATATCTTTCATTTAATAACGTCCTGTATAACAAATACATCCCAGTAGGCTGCTGAGTCATTGGTGCTCAAAGTGGACAAAAACGTAAAAATAAATTTTAGTCCACTTAGAGCACCCAAGAGCACTTTGGTGCTCAAAGTGGAATAGGATCGGTGCTCTTCAAATTGGTGCTCTTCAAATCGGTGCTCAAAGTGGAATACCTCAACTAAACTAGGTGCATATACGTCAGTTTCTCATTCGTAGAACTGTCTATAGCTAAAGGTATCCTGTACTATAAAGGTATACCTATCTCAGCAACAATTACAGATACAGAAACTTCACCACAACCAATTGACTTTGAGTTGAGAGCACCCAACAACAAGTCTACTTAGAGTCGGTCTACACTACAAATCAACTCTCGTTTACAAACGATGTTGGAAAGTTCTAAATTTTGGCATTTTTAGCATGCAACCCCTTAGCACACAAGTTGGCTGACACTAGGCCGGTTTTACAGAATATTTTTACTAAATGTACCTAGATTTATTCAGTCTTCAAATGACTCGTGAACAGAACACATACAGAGTAGGTAATATTTAGAATTGTATGTTCTGTTACATTTTGTTCTTTAACGAGTTTTAGGATGCAGCCATATAGTCCTAGATTTTTATTGTCCAATAAATAATTCCATCGGCGACGTCACGCTTCCACGCTATTTTTAGTACGTGGATGGAACACAACTTCCACGTACTAAAAATAGCGTGGAAGCGTGGCGTGCTTCGCACTAGCGTTCTTCGTAGTAGGTAGGTCCTACTACCCAGATTGGGATCCCGTACTTAGCTACGAAGCACGCTGTTGCGAAAAAAATAAGGCTGGTTCAAAGAATGGTCGTTTTTGAGAAGGTATATACGTAGCCGCGAATAACGTTTATGCGAAAATCTTTTTGAGTGCTTCTTAGTTTCGAATGTTTGGTTAATAAGGAAATTCTTGGATCCCACTACGCTGCACGTGCCCCCTGGGTAGTGCTAACGAGAAACAAAGCAATCTGAAGACGATAATTACTTTTAGGTTCACGAGAGAAAATTATTAGGGTAAGCGAAGCGAGCCCTATCACTAGGCCCACACACCCACACAACCCGGTAAATATTTTGTTAGGTACGCCACGCTTCCACGCTATTTTTAGTACGTGGAAGTTGTGTTCCATCCACGTACTAAAAATAGCGTGGAAGCGTGACGTCGTCGATGGAATTATTTATTGGACAATAAAAATCTAGGACTGTATGGCTGCATCCTAAAACTCGTTAAAGAACAAAATGTAACAGAACATACAATTCTAAATATTTTGGCTTATCATTATCAAACACCACCCAAAAAGAAACAAAAGCTGACAGATAATGCTATTTCAGCAATCATAGCGAAGAAGAGCACAATGGGCACTATTGATTATATTCGATCCACATATTAAATACAAGTATTTTTTTATTTACACAATTAAATTACCCTGTATACTTGAATGGCTTCATGGTATATTATGCTTTTTATTTTGTTAATTTTTGATGTATTGATTATGATTTATTAATATTAAATAAATGTTGATTGCAACTTTTTTGTGTTTACTTACGTATAGATGGAGCTCCTGTTATGGGCTCAGGGCAACCCATGTCGCGTCTTGCTAAGGAGTCCATAACAACTATAAAAAAGATTATAGACAACTTTTGTGGTTTTTTTAACTTCAATAATTCAGTCCAGATTTTTTTTTTTTATTTTTACATACAAATATTTGACGCTTAGTTAAAATATAAATAAACCTTAGATAACCTTTAATCGTCTTGACTTGTAAACAATAAATTTTGACCACTGAAATTGGGCCACTCGGTTTAAGTTCGTAAGTCACGAGGCGACTCACCGCAACAGTTGCACTAAGAGACCAATGCCATCTATCGAGATGTTTGGAAGTTTTGTTTTTATATCATCAGAAAATTCCTCATTGCTTGCGGGTAGCAGCCTGGTGGGGTGATGGTAAGAACTTGAGGTAAGTAAGAACTTTACTTCGATAGGCACAGAGTCAGACCAGAACCAGAAATACTAGGCCTATCCACAGCAGTGGGAGTTACCATTGACAAAGTAGGTAATTAGTTATTTCTTGGTGACTTTCAGTTTAGTTCCTGCTGGATAGAATATAAGCTATTGAATCGAATTCAGAAATTTAATAGTGTCTTTAGTACTATCGTCTATCACAAATACGTCATCCATCACACATCACAGATTGTAGGTACTATAATACAATTATGTACTGCTACAAACATATTTTTAATTACTTACCTGGTCAAATACACAACCAAAATAACTAGATCTATTTAATTACTTTTTTAAATAATTATCTCTCGAGAAAATAGAAAGTAACGTCTTCAGATAGCGTTGTTGCTCGTCAGCACTAACCAGGGGACAAGTGCAGGGTGGTGGGATCCAAGTGTTTCCATAATAACCAAGCATTCGAAACTATGAAGCAGTGAAAAAGGTTTTCGCATATAGGCTACGTACCTTCGCAAAAACGACCATTCGCAAAAACGACCAACCGCTTGCTTCGCAGCTACGTACGGGACCCACTAGATTGAATGATTAAGATAGGTCATAGGGTTTGTTAATCCCTAGATACAATAACTAATTACACTAACTAGTAGTAGTAGTAGTAATTAGTACATTATGTACAGTTCTAGTAAACGAGGAATTATTTCCTATTGTTTGCTTACCGACCGTGAGAAAATCATCGGTATTACATCATTGGGTTTAATTGCTAGTATAGGTACCTTATTGCAATGACTTAGTAAATGACGATAGGTATAAAACATGAAGAAACATGCAAAGTAGAGTCACCAAGATACCGGGACGCGTCTTCGGAAAAGCCCGTGGGGTACAACGCTGAGCCGCGTTGGGCCCCACCCCACGGGCTGTTCAGCTCGAAAAGCCAGAGCGCTACAGCGCGACGCGTTGTACCACACGGGATGTTCAACACTCACATTGACGATTCATCGTGTGAATAGCCCGTGGGGTACAGCGCCAGCGGCGTTGTGTCCCTCTTGCTTTTCGTGAATTAGCTTCTAGTTAAAAACCGGAGCGCTACAACGCTACAAGGCGCCGATGTATTTCCTAATTGGTAAGTGTAAATATTTGTGTGATGAGCATGAATATTTGTTTCTTAGTCTTGGATTTTGCGGTGAAACTTCGTTGACATCTCATCGGGCGTCCCACAAGGATCCCATTTGGGTCCCCTTTTATAAAACACATACCTTTATGATATTTACACTTGCTTTAATAGTATCTTTCTGATGTACGCCGACGACACAAAAAAACCCACGAGATCAAGGGACGGGCTGACCGCGACAAACTTCAAATTGATTTAATTTCGCTATCCTTATATTACTCTATTAACAGAATTAAAGTCAACACAAATAAACGCGAGCTTATATCATTCATCCGTAAAATCTGCCCCTTAAACTACACCTACACAATCAAAAATCAACCTATTGAGCGAGTTAAACTAGTTCGTGACTTCGGTGTTCATCTAGATAATAAACTAAATATGAATGAGCACGTGGAGATTATAACTAACAAAGCCTGTAAGAACTTAGGGTTCGTGCTGCGCTCTTTCAAAACTTTTACAGACATTGCATGCATTAAAAAAGTCTTTTAGGACTCAGCACACTAGAATATGCGTCGAGTATTTGGAATCCTCACTACATCACCTATCAACACAAAATCGAAAAAAATCACTAAAAAATTCTCAATCATCTTAACTATAAGCTCAAAACGTACATTAGTAGCTACGAGGAGAGCTGCTCACGATACAGGATGCCAAGCATCGCGGTGAGCCGCACACACGCCGACATGTCGCTACTGTACGACGTGGCGCACGCGCATTGCTGCCCCGCGCTGATGAGCCAGCTGCCGCTGCGCACTCCGCGCCACCGCACCAGACACATGAGTCACTCGCTATTCTACCAATCGATACACCGCACTAACTACAGATACAACTCAGCCCTCAAACGAATTGCAAGAACTTACAACAAAACATTCTTCGACACTGACCGTTACCATCATTCCAAAACTTCATTTAAGTTGAGAATATTTGGGAAACTTTGTGGGAACTAAAATTAATTATTCCTAAAAGTTTACTCAGGCACGCATAAACATCCTCGCACACAAACGCTCACACTTAGATACACAACACACCCTCACACGCTACTATGCATTTATGTTGTTTAAAATTAAAATTAAAACTTAACTTAATATATTATACCCAGATCACTTACTTAACTTAAATTAATTAACTAACTGCCTAACCAAAAAGATGGAGCATATTGTTAATAATGTAACTTATGGAAACCTGTAATTGGCTATTTCATTTAATTAACTATATTTAAGTTACTCTAATGACAACGTGATGTTGGTTTTCTAAAGAAATAAAGTTATTCATTGGATGTTATCTATGTATTTACATAAGTATTTATCTCTATTAAACGTATCGTCGTCAAGACGACGTACATGTACAAGTACCCATAACACAGCCTTATTGAGTCTTAGTATGGGCATAGTTCGATTTGTGTAATATTGTCATCTAATATTTATCAAATCAAAACTGCATCTAAACAATATGACCACAAACCACCGGTGAGAAGTTGTGACCTTGAAACGCACGCGTTTCCCAAAACTGCCTAATTAATTATATTGGATCTCTCTGTTCCACTCATCATTAGGGTACTCAATGCTCTCTTTCACGTCTAGCGCATGCATCGCACCCCCTGTCACTCAAAATTTAGTATTGAATAACTAAGCTAACTAAGCTAAGCGTTTGCTGGCCAATTAGTTTAATATGTGTCATCAAAGAAACGAATACAACGAAACCCTGATGATGCTTTCTCATTTGCACATTATTGCTGTCTTTAGTGTACATGATTTCTGTCGCTTTAATTCATACCGTATCTTTAATGACACTTGTCATCTGAAATGTGAATTGGGTGAAATGAATTAACTTAAAAGTTATAATAACTAGGGCTCGGATAAATATGTGCTGAAAATTCCAAAATATGTTGATATAACATGGATCTAAAAAACGGAAAAATGGAAAAATATGGACAAAAAAGACATAATAAGACTAATACCAAACATAAAACACTTTATTCTAATAGAATTAGTTAGTTAGAAAAAATATTTAAAAATCAACTGAATTAAACTGCTTAGCTAAAATTTTGTCTGCCTCTTTATTCGAGTTGTTGCAGTATACAGCAATATGTTTCCTCAAATTTTCAAAATTAAAGCTCCTTCAGTTTCGTCGGAAAAAGCGCTTTATATTGTCTAAAAGTCTAATCAAACTTAAGTTTCACAACTCTGTAAGCGAATAATGCCTCTTCTGCAGCCTTATGGCGTAAGTCGTCTGAGCTATGAACTTCATATAGACTTTTACGTTTGACACCTTGCACCAGCTTCATCTTTCAAATTGGTACCACGCAAGTAGCATCATAATGGAGGTCAAACCCAAGCTCGTTGAATGAAGCCTAGAAGCCTTCGGTGATACCCCGCAATCGATGAAATTGTATGAGCATGAGATGAACCATAGACACACGCTATGAACTTCAGAGAGTTACGCCATAAGGCTGCTGGATTGTCGTTTGGTGTTCCACTGAGAATATTGTTAATTTTTTGTACCGTCGTAATTCCTTTATTTTTTTGGAGAGCAAACCATATTTTGTTTTTACCACTTCAGCATCAGGGCCTTCTGCCTCCAATAGTTTCTTCTCAATTGTTAATGAGTTTAATATTGTCTTTTAATGGGATTGTTGGATTTTCCAGCGCTTTATTGTGATGGGTTAAAAAACAATAATTGCTTTTGAGGTACATTAAATTGCTTTTTAAGTACTAAAGATAGAAAATATGGACAAATGTGATTAAATTTTAAAAATATCGTCGTATCCGTAAAATCGGGGAAAATATGGATTTAAAACTCTCATTTTCCCGCTTAAAATATCATACTTTATGTAGAAAACCAAATAATTAATGCAAATGATTCAAATAAATGTGTTTAAATATTTATCCGAGTCCTAGTAATAATATAAACATAATATTTTATGTTATTTTACGCGATTGAGTTCACTTTACTGACTTTCTATTGTACTAAGAATATTATCATTAAAGGTAATTTGGTATTATTCAATTACAATTATACTTAATAATTATTTTTATTAATAAATTCATCATAGATACCTACCTTCTTAGTAAATTTAATGGCAAATTATGAATAAAAAGATTGTGTAAAATCTGGAAAACGGGTTCTAACCGTAAATATTTTCAATATATGTATTTGAAATTGATTTTTTGTTTTATTTGTAATATTGGCACGGCTCGTCACACGCGGCGCACGGCTCTACCCAGCCGCTCGCTCTGGCCGGTTTGTCTCACGCACACAAACACGAAGCGCATGAAATACCTAAAATCGATTAGTGCTAGAAACTCGGTGCGCCATAGTTTTAAAGGTTAGACAAAGTTCATAGACATCAAGAGTTAGACATAGACAGCTATAGTGCCTAAGACAGATAATCAACTAGATACATATGATACAATATTATTTTTATTTGGTTCATTTTTATTGCCATACAACAAAACATCAGTTTTTAGTCGCTTTTCTTTTTATTTTTTTCGATGTTTCGTCATAATGTGTCGCGCGCGTAAGAGCGCGATGTAGACCTCTGTCCCACACTTTCCTGCGACAAAACGTTACTGCGAAAATTATAAAAGCAGCCTTTCCGTAACAAAATCATCTTAAATTACTCTCACGCACTATTTTACTGTACAAATATACCTTCATAATATTTATAAATGGGTGTATAATACTGCAAGAAATTGGTATAGGCATATTATAGTATCTGTGGTAGTAAAATTAAAAAAAGTGCACAATTACACCCAGTCTGATTCAACAATCGGCCGCGGGAAACCACAAAACCCTTAAACGGATCAGCAAGCGTGTTCTATCTCAACAGTTAAAACAGTCATTCAATTAATTATTATTAATTACGGTCATATCCTAAAAAGTATATTACCGTTGGAAAAGTTGTTGGATTATTGAAAAATCTATTAAAATACGACGACTCATAACTAATAAAGGTATAAAAATGGACGAAGCAATTTTTCACACTAAGTATTTATAAATAATAAAACAATGTTTAAAAAGGAAAATCTATTGGATTACTGAACGAAATTATGTATTTTAGGATATAAAAACATATTCAAAAATAAAAATTGGTCGGAGTAATTTTTCAGTAGAAGATAGAGTGAAAAATATTAAAAAGTTAATTTTAGGTATCACGGAAATCGAAAAAATGTTGGATTCTTAAACATACCTATTCTAAATAGTACAAACTTAAGTATACAGAAAGTATTTCAGACTGAGGAAATATTCACAGAGAGTTAAACACGATTTTCATGTATAGGTGAAAATACCTAACTGGTCGTAGCAAAATTTATTGGATTATTGTGAATCTATAATCTGTATCACCTAACTTCATCACATGACAATTTTCAAAGACGGAGGAATTTTTCGGGTACATATGCTCCGTTTATCGGACTATTACTGATGCTAGTGCTGTTTTTTAACAAAGTCTCTGCTTCATATGAAGATGAATTTAGAGGCTTTGTTGTGAGTAAGGGTAAGCTGGTTGCACATCAACGTTCTAATGTACTAGCTACTACTACAATAGAACGAACTACCCAACCTACCGAGCCAATTCTATTATCACCCTTTTGATAGGCTGGCAGATCGTCGAACGTTGGTCTTGAAACGATATGGCGGGTTCAACATGGCAGATCAAGAAATGCCGCCATATCATGATATGCCGAGGCACATCATGATGTGCCAAATTTGACGATCGGCCGCCAACATATACAGAGCCACAAACTTATCTGTAGAACGGCGAAAGGGGAAACTACGGACGCCATTTTGAAAATGTCATTTCGCTGTCAGTTGTTGTTGTGTTGTGTTGTTCAGTTGAGAGTCCATTAGTTTTTCCAATATTACAAGTATTTTGTTTTGATAATCATGCCGAAAGCAATCAAAGGTGGTGTTCGAGAAATTATTTTCAAAATTAAATTATTCTTTGATGCAGAAAAGCTGCAAAAGGCTCCAATAATACCGTTTGAAAAAGAATACAAACGCATTGCAGCCGCTTCAGGCTAGTGTTACCAGATTATTATTAAATAAATTCTCGACATCGTTTGATAATACGTTATTAACTAAATTTATTTATTTATTATATTAGGTACACAAAACAGCACTAGAGATAATACATCAAATTACAGCAACAAAACAAGTACAAAAGGGGCTGTCTCCAGCGCCAAAAGTATGTGTACACAGCATGGTGTAAGGTAAATCTAGAACTAACTAAACAAAAACTACATACAATGGAAAGATTACCTACTTAACTATTGGAAAAACTTAATTTATTTTTCTACACTTAAGAGATGAAATCGAACTAAAAAAACTAAATAAAAAACAATTTAAAAACATAAATAAATGATGATCGATATCTGGTACAATCAATGATTTATCATACCTGCTTAAGGATTTTGCGCATTTTATATTTAAAGCAAGGCAACGAGACGTGGTAGATGTCAGGAACATCATCTTCGGTGGCCACAACTTCATTGTAGCGACGACACATTCGAAGCATGGGGTTATAAAACAGCTGTAGGTATTTATTAGTTCCAATTTAGTTTAGATTATATATAACCTGGTGCCCGCGACTTCGGCCGCCTAGAATTCGGTTACATTTTCTCAAATTTTATTACTCTAATGATGAGTTTATTTTTCTTTTAGGTATTGGTATATCAACAATTTATAATATTGTTGCAGAAGGTGAAACCGCTGCAGAAATGGGTAAGAAAATAACCAAACCAGGAAAATCGAGAAAAAGGACACGTGGCAAAATAGAAGTTGACAGTTTCGATCTAGGTTTGATCAAGCGAAAAGTGCATGAATTTTATGCGATTAAAAGGGAATCACCAACGATTAATATACTGCTTACTGTTCTAAAAGACGACATAAATTTCCAAGGTAGCAGAGTAACACTTCGTAAATCGTTACAAAAAATTGGCTTTCGTTTCCAAAAAAAACGCAAAGCAATCGTAAGCAAGGTTTTAACCGAGCGCAATAATATTTCTGCGTGGAGAGCTAAATATTTGCAAGAATTAATCAAAAACGCTTTATCAGCTAATCGTCGACCAGTTGTATACTTAGACGAGACTTATATACATTCCTCATATACCACTAAAAATGCTGGCAAATTCAAGAAACAGATGTTCTAGAACCTGTATCTTAAGGGCAACGTTTTATTATTGTTCATGCCGGAGGAGAAACGGGGTTTGTCCAAAACGCAGACCTTGTATTTAAATCAAATACCAAAAGTGGGGACTACCACAACGAAATGAATAACACAAACTTAAAAAAGTGGTTAACCGAAAAATTACTACCCAATCTTTAAAAACCATCTTTGGTAGTAATGGACAACGCTCCATACCATAGCGTTCGGGTCAATAAGGCTCCAAGTACAAACACAAACAAACCCGAAATTCAAAAGTGGTTAAATGAGAATTGTTTCGAATTCTCATCGGAAATGACTAAACCACAGTTGCTGGAGATTTGTCAAACGATACAAACCTGACCCTGTAAATGAAGTTGTTAATTTATTAGCACAACATGGTCACAAATGTTTACGGCTGCCACCCTATCACTGTGACCTAAATCCTATTGAGGTGGTATTGAGTTCAATGAAAAGGAGAGTAGCAGAAGTAAAGTAAATATAGAGCACAAAAATGAAAATATGCCGAAACTAGTAACCGAAGCGTTCAGTTCTATTGGTGCCTTAGAATGGCAAAAATATTGTGCACACGTGCATAAAATTGAAGAGGATTATCGACAAAACGACGGATATTTAGATAAGCCCTTTATTGTCAATTTAGACAGTGGCTCTGATACCGATAGTGACAGTGACTCAGATTTCGAAGAAATTAGTGGAATTTATCCACCCCACCATACATATGGCATTAGTGCGCATACTTCGGCTTCATTAGATCATAATTACTGTATGAAAAGTTTTCAATAAAACGAAAATTTGAAATGCAATGTGTCAGCAATTATATTTTTATAAGCAATATTTATACTTAATCATTTGTCGATCTTACGGTCTGGTCGAGTAGACCTCTTATAAAATACGTAATTAGATGTTAAAAGTTGTGATAAATGCCAAGTGCTTTATATTGTGGATTTTAGTTATTAATAAATGTTATGTACATATGTATATTTTTTATATATTTTGATGCATAAATATAGCCGTTTTGTTAGCCAACAAAACGGCTATATTTATGCATCAATCCTAAATTATTAAATCGCTAAAAATAATCGTGTGCTACATCCACTATTTGCACCGATTGCAGCAATTTATTTAATATGTGGCAACCCTTTTCGATGGTGGCGTCATCACTTCATTCTACAGATAAGTTTGTCAATCTGTAAATAATATATTTTAATCATTCTTTGCATAGTGACTGAAGTAGTAAGTATAATATTGTGAACCTTATGGCCAGTGATAGGAATAGGTAGGGCTTATTAACCTAAAGTTCGAGGAACAGAAGCGAAAAGTGGAGTCGTCGTTAGAGCTTTTATTTTTTGGGACAATAATTTGTCCTACTTTTGGGGCAAAGTTAATACATTCATTAAAAGAAATCTCGTCGTGTGCTAAGATATTTTTTGAGAGAATCTAACTAATATTATAAATGTGAAAGTAGCGATGTTAGTAAGTAGTTAATAAGTTAGGATATTTGGATGTTTGGATGTTTGTGTGTTTGTGCCTCAGTCACGCTAAAACGACTGAACGGATTTGATGAAATTTGGCACAAAGTTAGTTTATGAGCTAGATTAACATATAGGATACTTTTTATCCGACTGCACCAGAAGGAGGGTAATGTTATCTCGGTTAATGATAATTCCATGAATACGCAGATGAAGTTGCGGGCATCAGCTAGTATGTAATAAATGTACAGTAATATTATAAAATTATATTTCAGTTTTTTTTCTGTCAATATTGATAAAAAGGTGAAATTACTTTTTTGGCTTAATCGGTAAAGAGAAAACATTTTTAAAGATATCATTGTTATAGCAAGAAACGTGAGTAAAAATTACTTACACGTGGACTACAAAACCGAATTATAATTTTATTAATTTACTGTAAATTTATTACATATTCTCTCAAAAAATATCTTAGCACACTACGAGATTTATTTTAATACATTCAAACTTTGCCCCATAACTAGGACAAATTATTGTCCCAAAAAAATTAGTAATAAGCCCTACCATTCCTATCACTACTTATGGCATCTGTAATATGGTCAAAAAGCAATAAAAAATATGTATAAAAGGTCGATTCAAGATAAAATAAAATATATGATTTTCCATAAAAAAGTAAAATATCATCCAAATGCCAAATGATTCCTTGAGACGAATTTAGTGAGACGTTGTCTGACAAAAGTTTTTTTATTTGGAAATTGTGGCTTAGTGTAGTAGGTAAATACTTATGGCCAAGGCCAAACGTGATTCTGTATATGTAATACTTTTACCTAATTTTATTTCAAAAGACATATTATGACAAACAATCAGTCACCGCTGTATGACTACGATAGACATAAGATAAAGCCTGGTATATTCAAATAACACCTTTATGAACAGCGTGATAATGTCCAAATTCCACAGTTGAAAAAAAATATTATGATGAACTTAAAATGTATGCGTAATTAGGAATTTGTGAATAGAACCGCTATATTATTATGCATTGACTCTCAAAATAGGAAAAACAAAGGCATATAAATAAGATCATTTTATTTCTGCGAATGATTTTCTTGTATCCCGTGCGTTACCAGGATTTATACGAAATATCTAAGCCCAAGGCGGTACTCGGATTTATTTGAAGTAAACATAAAATAAATAATCAAAAGTGTACATACTTTAATTGGTATAGTATTTTATCTACTACAACAATATGAAATCACTTACCAACAAAAGCTCTGCATGCTATGACCGGAATAGATGAATAACGAAAGAAGATGCGTCCGAACCGGTTGCACACTAATGACAGGTCCAATAAATAGTGATCGCGACAAAATTTGGTACACCTATTGTAGGGTTTTCCCTACACTAACCGCTGTAGCCTAAAATGATTCACTAAATTCCTACAAGGTTTAAAAATGCAAGTAACATAATATAGGGCCTGGAATTGCACTCTATTAATATCGTCTGTTAGATAGTCCAGCCTTTGCAAACGGCTTATGTATTAGATTCAATTTCAACTCAACTCAATTCAAATTATTTATTCCTAGATTGTGGTACAATAGACCCTGCAATGGCACTGCAATAACATACAAACTAACTTAAACTAACTTACATCTAACACAGAGTTTCTTATAAACATTAAATTCAATTTGTTATACTTACGAATAACTACCAAATATGTGTTTACACAATTGACAGCATTCTATTTGATCTATGTTTTTCGACATACCATGCAGTTCCTCATTTAGGTTTTTTTGACACATCTGATCTATGTTTTTATACGCTCCATGTGTTCGATTCCAAATCGATATTTGATCGATGGTTTCTGAACGGCCATTTTGAATTTGACGTTAGCTGCCAACCTAGCAGTTTTTTGACAACTGACAGACGAAAGCCCTCGCAATGTAAACGCGTTTTGGTTAGGGTATTGAAATTAAATCGCAAGCCATCTGGAATGTATTCGGGTTTCCCTCAGGATTGTCTATATAGCTGAGTGTGTTGTGGTTCCCCGAACCAGATAAAGTTCGCATTTACGTGGCCGATTGGTTTTTACCACGTAACATAACCTGTGTTGGAACACTGTGCTCATTGAAGCTGGCCCGCCAGTCATAGGAGGTTGGCTGAAGAACCTGTCTACCAAGAAGAGCCTAGGGTGCACCCGGGCCTTGCAGAGAGACAGGAGGTTGACGGGACCGAAGCACAGACCAGGTTAGATCGACCCCAATTACTTCAGCTCGGTGAATCGCCGACGTTCACGCTTCTTGGCAACTGATCGTTACGCTACCTCGTAGCTGATGGGCCCCTACGACGTCATTAGGTGCTGAGAAGCCTGAACACCATTTAATTCTTAGTTTTAGTTTTACTGACCCCTTGGGAAGTTTAATATCAATCCAAAATTATGTTTGAATTTTGGAATATTAGGATTGACCCCAGTTTTCCTGATAAAGCTAAAACCAAGATCGGTCAGTCAACTTTAGCTCTTCAAGGAGAGAAACTATGAGAAGGCCATATTCCCGGGCCCAGAGGCACGGGAACCGCTGAAGATCTCCAGGTCAAGAACTCTGCTACGTGCTGACTGATGCCGTTATTTGCCTGCCTCCTCTGACTGGCACGCCAAGCGGCCCACCAGACTCTTCTGGCCACTGATGCTTAGCTGCCGCTGGTGAGTCCTGGCCAGTAATGCGCTTACGCGCCATCCATTCTCTTGCCCACTGGTGCTCTTGCTACCCGCCAGTGATTCCTGGCCAGGTACTGCGCTTCGTCACTCACCTCCGTCTGCGATGCACATGTCTGCCAGCCACCACTCCAGACAGCTGCTGCACTCCCTCGCTCGCTGGCGTCTCCTGGTGCTGCTGCCCTTTCTCGCCCATCAGTTTCTCCACTGCTCGCCGGCCTGACCTAACCAGCGACGCCCGAATAAAACTCTCGCAGGGTCAGAGGATTATTTAGGATCCTGTATATATGTCCTGTATCCTGTCAGATTCGGTAGGAAATATCTGTGTATAATAAAAAGAACTCACTCTATTTTTCTCTCTGTCATTTATTTAAGGACCTATTTCCTATTTTCCTAACTTATCTTAATTTCTTAGACTTCTATTATAGAGGGTTATTTCTATAAAGTCCCTGTAAAGTGACACTATTGTGTATGAAATAGAGTTTTTCCCCTTAAAATTTAAGCATATTAATAAAGTAGATCTATAGATACTGAGGATATTGTGTCAGGTGAGCAATACATGGTGCTGTGCGAAACAAGGCACTGTTACTATTGAGCAGGCGTTGTAGCGCTACGGGTTTTCTAGCTGTTATTAATTCACGCAAAGCCAATGGGACACAACGCCTTAGGCACTGTGCTCCACTGGCAATTTAAGCGATGAATTCATGGGCGTACCCAGATAGGGGCAGGGCGGGCTGCTGCCCCCCTAGCTGAAATCCTGGGTACGCCCTAGGATGAATTCGTCAATAAGAGCCAGAAAAACCCGTGAGGCACAACGTGGCGTGGGTGGTGCTCAGTAGCGCACTGGTTTTTCAGGTGGTGCTACTTTCTGAAAAGCCAGAGTGGCACAGCGCGGCCTAGCGTTGTACCCCACGAGCTCTTCTTATGACGCCACTGGGACATATTTCCTTGAGAATAAAATACTTTGGATTCAGTACCTACTAACAAAAAATGTGAGGGCTGAAAGGCGGCATCCCTCAGTACTGAGCTGCTTTTGCGACTTTCTTTAGTTCTGCAGACTCTACAAATTTCCCATTTCGGTAGGGCGCTGAATATCCACACTACCTACCTATTTTTTAGCATTTTAATGTTGCGAAGCCGTAGGGACAAATTCTATGCCGGCTTGTGTACACTATTGTCTAGTCTAGAGTAGAGCCTAAGTTGTACAAGGTCGCCATCAGACAACCAAGTGAATTGTAAATCAGACAATGTTACATGCGGGTCTTCCGAGATTCGCATCGTGAATCACGAGAAATCAGAATCTACTATTATAAGCTAAGCAGCAAGGGCGATTCTAACGTGACTTCATTGTCGTGCACAGTAATCAAGATAAGCGGAAATTGGGACATTCCTGTGACCCTGTGACTGTGAGACAGACAGATAAAATGTGATCTGAATTCGATGTCTAGTACCCAAGTCATTCAGGCACTAGTTCTTCTTACCAAGAAAGATTGACTTGGCAAGATTAGTGTCTGGATTGGAACTCTGTTGCAGTCAGAGTTCCTACGCACGAGTTCACGACTGTATTTTCGTTGGGGTAGTAGAAGATTCCACAGATTTGTATAACCACCGCAGTTATTTATTCCGGGTAGTATTTAAATGTATGACTGTAAATCCAGTTTTACTGAAAAGCGACAAAAAGTATCGCGACTAGAAATACTGGCTTCGTCTGACTGAATTATATACTGAATTCGCGACTAGATATCTAAAAAGCACCAACTCGAAAAACTTAATTCGCTTCGCTCATCCCCTTTATCCTTCACGAACCCTGACCCACCAGGCAGTCTTTATTTAGCGGTGGCTAAACCATTCAGTAATTTAGCCACGCAAATTTTGTCGTGCAAATCCGAATTTTTTTAGCTCATTTCAGGAAATCCTGATGTTCGTGGTCATTCACTCAATAGTCTTTTTTAATATTCGGTCGTTTTATTATTCCTTATTTATTTCAATGCAATACTCTACACTAGGGTATTAATTGCCCTTTTTGGCACAATAGGCAACCTTCTAAGGCCCACGCTAATACCTACCTCTTTAATCTAAATATGGTTATGTTCGGATGCCCTTCAGTCATTGTCAATAGAGCACGTTCCAGTTTACCTGCCTATAATTCTTTATAGTAGAATACCCATTGTAATAAGGTACCTACCTACATAGGTATAAATACATTCCAAGGCCAATCTTTTTTGGTGGTGACCTTTTGTGAGGTCCCTTGCAACGTGCGACCATGAAAGTGTTCAGACGACAAACGGGAATGATTGATATATCCGAATTCAAGAATCAATGAACAACGTTGTTTGGCACTAAGAAAGGAAGGATCTCCCTCATGGTATAAATCATCATCGATCGCGATTGACTGGTCGGTGGCGTTCACTGCTTTAAGTCGACCGTGGCAAGGCAAAAAAAAAATCTGGCCAAGTGCAAGTATGACTTGCACACAAACGGTTCCTCACCACTGTAAAAGATATATAACTCTGTGTATTTTTAAATCGCCGCTTTGGCCGCCATTCATATCAAAACATGTCGTATTTCAGTCTTCACAAAATTCAACTTTATTACTTCAGTGACATGGACGCTGTCACCGGGCCTTTTATTTTATGAAGACTGAATTATTAATTTCAAAAAAATTGTTTACGTAAATTTTCAGGAACTTCTCGTTACAGGTAATTATTTCACGCCCATAGTGAAAAAGATTATGAAACTGTTGTAAGTTGGTCACTTATCGACTTGACATATCGAACTATAAACATAAAACATAAACGTTTACATACAGGCATTTATGTAAATGTTTATGTTCTGGATCTGGCCCCACACTAGGATACCCTGTGTCGTGGAATCCAGAAACAGCGACGTCACACACATTTAAACATCCAAGACCTAGGGGTTCCCTTCTTTTTTGTTTACCCCTACCAGGGAGGGATCAAGCACGGGACCTCTCGCGTGGTAGGCAGAGCCACAACCGCTGCGCCACAGAGGCCGTCGAACTATGCAATAAATACGCAATTGACTGATCGCACAAGGTTTCAGTCAATCACAAGTCAATCTTTTGTATATGCAAGTTATCCACCTGGTATGTCTAGATATCTACCACAGCATTAGAATGATAACTACATACCTACTCTCACTTAAACGAGGTCTATAAAAAGAGCAAGATACGAGACAAGTTCATTTCATATCACATTATCACAACTCGAATGTATGTAGTCAAGCTATCTCGTAGGCGGAGGACGTTTTAAAAAAATACTATTTAATTAAATGTAGAGCATCTATTCTCTTTTACACCAAGTCTTAGACTAACTTACAAACTACTTATTAACTAGGCCGTGAGCTTTCTAGGTGCCTGGCGCGACAACATCCGCCTGTCGACTCAGGTTCTGGACCTGTTACTTTGTGGTCATAAGGAAAAGCATTGTTTAGAATATTCTGCTAGGTCCAGCAGCTTTGGTAGAGTCACCTGACGTAACTCCTCCCTCCTTAAGACCGAAGCTCTCTTCTGGAGGAGAATTCTCTTCTGGAGCAGAGCTTCGATTGAACATCTGTAAAATTCTTAAACGGTACTTATATGCTAGAGTACACAATAAAATCAAAAGCGCTACATAGAGTCCAATTGTCCAAATGCCAACACCTCTCACTGAGATTATTGACTTTTCTCTTTCACCATTTTCACTAACACTTTTCGTCAGGGCGTAGGAGAGGAACTTCAGGTCGTCGAGGTCTACTCCCTCCAGGTTCATCGGTGTACCAGAGATAGTGTCTGCAGGCTGGTTTACAGTGGGCAGCTTCGCGTACTTGAGGTCGTCAGTATCTGTACGGTGTATTCTTAGACTGATATTTCCAACTTGAACCTCGCAAGTGTCGTCGAGTGTAAGTATGTAGGTTCCATGGATCTTCTGATGGAACACTTCGTTGATGCAGGTCCGCGAGAGCAACCTTTCCTCTTTGCTGTAAAGTATCCATCTGTTGGGCTGGATCAACTGTATTTTCATATTTTCGATAGAAACTGGAACTTGAATACATGACGTCACGGTTTCAGCGTACGTCATAAGCTCGCTGATGCATTTATCTTGTTTGTAGTGAGAAGTGTCATCATCGAGACACAGAAAACTGGAGTCCTCAATTTCCTTGCATGGTCGAGTGAGCAGTATGATCTTTGATCCTTTCACCAGGATGTAAGGGTATTTGGGTAGGATAACAATGGTGTGGTTTTGGGATAATACGGGTAAAGGAAAAAGTTTGTAATAGATATAAGTGTCTCTACTAATCAGTGGTATTTCTAGGAGATAATTGATTTGGTTACCCTTACAATAAGCCTTTAATGTAATACTTTGTTCAATTCTGACCAAATTTTCCAATTTCGGTGGAAATATAAATTTTTCTACTTTGTTGATTACGCGTTTGGTGCATTCAAAGAATTGTACAAGGTCTTTTTTGAAAAGGAAGATCACGGCTTCTGTAAATTGTCTGCGTTGTTCATCGTTCTCAAAATAGATAAAATATTTCGTTTTGTTTTTAAGGCGACGTGAGTTCAGCGCTTGACTGCTTTCGAGGGGGTGATGTGCGGGGCCTGAGGGGAGCAGGTGCGGGGTTGCCCCGCTTGCAAGCGCGCGAAATATATATCTTTGCGCGCTCGCTCGCTCGCTGCTGAGATGCCACAGTATAGCTACTAGCAGTAACAACACCCGTCAGTACAACGACGACGGTGCTTTGAAATAAAGATAATTGTATATGGAAAATTATACAGGATGTTTTGGGGAGAGTGTAGGTATTTTGCAGATGGACAGGGTCGGTCCATACGATCATTTTATAGTATGGAAACTATGGTCCGATATCCTTTAGTTTTTAAGTTATGGGTTAAAGACTGATTTTATCAAATCTTTACACTCTTTGGGTTAGCAAGCTAAAAAATAAACACAGTTTCAGAATAAATACAGTTTTATTTTATTCATCGATTTAAACACATAACACACGATTAATTAAAAGTCTTAAAACTATCCCGATATCAAAAATTAAATTTTGGTCAAAAGAAAAAAAAAACAAAAAACAAATCTTAGTGACTTTTATCATTTCAATGTGTATTTAAAAAAAATGTGTTGGTGAAAAATTTCTAAAAAAAATGCTTATATTTTCCCCTTTTTATTGATGTATCAAATAACAAACTACGTCTCAAATTCAAGGAGATATGAGACTTTACATGCAGGGATACCTCAAACCGAACTCGCCTCAGGTAACAAAGTTGCAATAATAATACCTGCTAGGTATTATTATTGCAACGGTACTCAGCAGTAGAAAGTTAACTAACATTTCACAAATGCCGCAGATCACACATATCAGTCACATCTTGTTATTAAATTTGGTGTTCAAAATGGCTTCCGGCATTTCGAAGACAAGCTCGCGCACGTCGTCTGACTTCTGTAGTTGTTATGCCTAATGTAATAAAAAATATGTTATGTCTATTAATCTTCGGCCCATACTGATTTCACTCATACAATTTCCATGTTCTTCTTCTATTATTAATGATTCATCTTTCTGGCTCCTAAAACAATTATTTGTCAAGCGTAAGTATTTTTCACAGTTAATAGTTAAACAATACAAAAATCATCTTCCAGATATCAGAATCAGTATCGCTCGCTGATCTGAAATCAATGGCTGAAAATCAAAGAAAATCTACGAGTTTTTCTCCAAAAAAATTATTTTATTACTACTTGAACGGATTACATTGTGATATCTTAAATAATCATCAGCTTTGGATTTTTTTGAGTATCTTACCGTGTTTTTTCAACACGATCGACCTCCTATGTCAAAAGATATCATAAAATTTTCAAATAGAGGTCACAGTGCCCGAACAAAACACTTTGAGTCTTTTGTTATGTCTATACTTACGGTGTCGGCGACACTGTGCGCAGCTGCACCAAAGGCGAACTTTTTTTGTCCGTACAGTCCATAATAGATGAACTTTCGCATCTGAAATAAAATTGAAGACATTCATATTTCTCAAATTGACTATGAAATTGACGTGAACAGTTTCCACACTGATAACAGAAATTCCCTGCACGATACACTCAAATACTATTGAACGGCTTTACAGATAATTATCCAAGGAACATTTATGTTTCTCGCATGAAAAATAAAATACCGTAGTTACTGATATTTTCTTATACTGTGTTTATTTCCCGGGGCAGGCGACTCCCGTATCGTGTTATAGTGCCGTCCCTCTCGGCCTCCTGTCAAACTATATTTGGTTGAGCGGGATGGCACTGTCACTATAGAACGATCGAAATTCGAACATCGGAGTAGTTCTGGGTTTGGACATCCACACAAGATATTCGCTTCTAACTATGATTATTTTACATTGTTCTGGAATATACTAATTAATTAACGGTAAAAGGGGGCTAATTGGAACTGCAGAGATTTGGCTGCGTCTTCTATTAGTTTCAATTAGCCCCTCAATTCCAATTAGCCCTCTTTTATATTTTTCTTTAAAAAAATATTCAAAATATTATAATTGCCACTTACTGATTTGATCTTGTTGAAGTTATAGATATTTCCTTGTCATTTTCTTTATTGTGGCCCGACCAACTAAAACAGCGAAACGTAATATTATTGTTTATTGAACAGAAATAATTACACTGTTTATCGTATGGCTTTGACAATAAAAATGTACACTGCCTACCATTCGGAATTGCATTACAATTACCGTGACGAAGTCTTGGACGTTTCCTTTTATTTTTTTTTGTTACCCATTTTTATGAAACGACGCGCGGCCGCACAGCGCAGCGACACAGGTCAAACCTAGAACGCAGCTCGCGGAGCACCCCTTATGTATTACTATACTCTTTGCGGAGCACTGAAGGCTGAGAGCGATCGAGGGCCGCAGGAGTGCGCGGCCGCAAATCGCTGTTTTTTTTTTTTATTTAATTAAAATTATTTTATTTTATAAAGTAATAGCTGATTACGCTCGTAATTCAAACTATGCAAATTTTGGCATAATTTTCGTTTCAAAAGATGATTGAATTGAATAGTTATATTTTTAGGGTTCCGTACCCGAAGGGTTCCAAACGGGACCCTATTACTAAGACTTCGCTGTCCGTCCATCCGTCCGTCCGTCCGTCTGTCACCAGGCTGTATCTCAAGAACCTAGCTAGCTAGAGAGTTGAAATTTTCACAGATTATGTATTTCTGTTGCCGCTATAACAACAAATACTAAAAAACAGGATAAAAGAAATATTTAAGGGGGCTCCCATACAACAATTCTTTCAATACCACATACAAACTTATGGATGCACCTGGTTACGTACATGGAGTGTGAAAGTAACCGCACCAATAACTTTGTAAACAATATTTTGCTGTGTAAAATCCAAACTGTTCACTCCACACCATCGCTTCCATTGAACGGTGGTACGGAACCCTTCGTGCGCGATTTATACTCGCACTTGACCGGTTTTTTAAACAGTGCAATTTAGAGTCGTGTTCGCTATTTTATTCTATCGAGCCAAAAGTGCTTAATCGTGTTTTGAATAGCTGTTGACCCTGCAGAAAGGTCTTAAGATTTCTATGTAAAATTTCTGGAAACCAAACTGAAGTTGTTCAATTATATATAAATTTTCAAGTAAGAGTATTCCTGAACTCACGTCGCCTTAATGAATTCTTTAAGAAACTGTTTCACCAAGTCGCGTCGGTTGGTTGGCAGGTGAACTTCTAAGATTCTCTGTTTCTTTCTGGATATATCTTTTACAGAGAGTTTGTCAATTAACCATGTGAATACTAATATTTGATTGGGCTTAGTGTCGACGGCTTCTTGCAGAATAGGGATTCCTACCGATTCCGTATCTTCGGCAGAGTGGACGGTTTCCGTTTCTGAGGGTTTCTCAGATGCTGTGATAGTACCACTGGATAGGCTTGCTATGGAATATGGGGATCTTTGTTCTAACGAAAGTGTCCTATCGGTGTCTGAATCTATTGTCATAGGGCGTTCGGGGTTTATGGGATTTTCCGGAGTTTGTGCTAGCGTTTTTTCTTGAAGCTTTCCCATTTCCTCTTTTTCCTTGGTTAGTTTTATAATTTCCTTTATGCTGTCTTCTTCTTCGTCCACGTTGCCTTTAGTAGAAATGTTGTCGCCTAATTCGTTGATCGTGATGCGTGACAAAGCGTCTGCGTTAGAATTTAATTTTCCCTTTTTGTATACTGTTTCAAAATCGTATTAGGCAAGTCGTAAGCTCCAACGGGTGAGCCTGCTATTGGTTTCAGTTAGTGATTTTAGCCATTGTAGAGGCTTGTGGTCGGTTACCACAATGAACTTCTTTCCGTATAGATAAGGTCTGAAATGTTTGACGGCCCAGGCTATGGCGAGTAATTCTTTTTCGGTAGTACTGTACCGAGTTTCGGCGTCATTTAGGGTTCTGCTCGAATAAGCTACTGGGAGATCTGATCCAACTGGTCCCTGGCTTAATATTGCGCCGACTGCAAAGTCAGAGGAATCTGTGGTCAAGATGAATGGTTTATTGGGGTCCGGATATTGTAGTATAGGTGCGTTAACCAATAGCTCCTTGCATTTCTGAAAAGCTTTGATGTATTTTTCATCGCTGATGGGCATAGCGCGTTTTTTCTTTAGTCTAGCTGTCATGGGCTGTGTTATTTTGGCAAAATCTTTGATGAAGCGTCGATAATAGCCAATAAGTCCGAGGAAACTCTTTAGTCGGTGGTCGTTCGGGGTAACGGATATTCAAGGATGGTTTTGATCTTGTCGTCGTTGGGTTTCAACCCCTCGCTGGTGATGGTGTGTCCAAGATACAGGACCTCCTTTCTTAGGAAGTCAGACTGATCTAATTGTACCTTGAGGTTAGTTTTGCGTAGTCGGTCAAAGACCAGGCGTAGCTTCTGTAAGTGCTCTTGTAGGCTCGACGAATAGATGATTATGTCGTCTAAATAAACAAGACAATGGATGCCATGTAGTCCACGCACTACGTTATCAATAGAACGCTGAAATATAGCTGGTTCTGTCTTTAATCCGAAGGGCATGCGTCTAAATTCAAAGTGACCTGTCTGAGTTGTAAAGGCTGTCTTCTGTTGGTCTTCTTTAGCTACTTCCACATGGTGATAACCGCTCGCCAGATCAAGGGTAGTAAAGTAACAGCTTCCCAGTTCATCAAAAAGGTCGGTGATATTCGGCAAGGGATATTTGTCGTCAACTGTTAATCCGTTCAGCTTTCTATAATCGACTACCAGTCGATATTTCTTTTCATTCGACGCGTCAGGTTTTTTAGGGATTAAGTGTACTGGGGCACTCCAGGAAGAATAAGACTCTTTTTTCTACCTGTCTATTTATTTCCTGATTTATAACCTGTTGTCTGTAAGGCCTGATAAAAATTGGGTCTTCGTTTTGTGTTCGGATTTGATGTTTTACGTTATTTGTGAAAGATAGCGGTATTTTTTCACAATAAAAATGTCCTTGTATTCCATGCATAAGTTATTGATGGCTTTTCTTTCCTCTTCGTTCATAAGATCTTATTTGAGTTTTGAATTAAGGTTTTCTACTAGCCAGTCGTTTACTTCTAGGTCGCACATTTCCACGTCATTGATGTTAAATAGTTGGCACGTCTTACTAGTAAATTCTATTACTTTGAACGGTTGTTTTACTGTGATCTTATACTCTTGGTCAGTACTATTTTGAATAACTGTTGTAGCATAGCCGTTCTCACATCTCACTAAAGCACTCGGCATTCTCACTCCTTCACAGAATTGTATGTAACTGAAGATACAGTTCCCTGTGTGTAAATCCGTTGGTATTTTTACGCGTTGTTCACATCGTGGTGCTAGAGTAACGGTATAGTCTGAGTTGTTACAGATGATAGGTATAGAAGTTGTATCTGTCATCAACGTGTGCGTTTTCATGTCAATTTTCGCACCTAGCTATTCTAATAGGTCCAGTCCAATAAGTCCGTCACAGTCAGGGTCTACGTTATACACATAAAATGTGTGGAAGCCTTCGCACTGGAATATTGGCAGCATAGGGATATCTATCACCTCATTATGTTGGCTGCTAGCGTAAGTACTTATAACCTCGAAGGGTTCGAACCTTTTATAGTCTTGAAAGTACTGCTCGGTTTTTTCGGGGTGTATAAAAGATCGGGTTGAGCCCGTATCAATCATAAAGTTTGCTGAAATTTCGGGTACGTGTATATAGGGCAACTTGAGGTTTCCATTGTAATTAATTTTTATCATTTCGGGTTGTTGTTCGTAGTTATGACGTGAAAATTTTGATCGTTCTGTTCGAATTGTTCAACTTCATACGTGGTCGTACATTATAGGTACATTTTCGTCAGTCAAGCATTGTTCATTCATTCCTTCATACTCTACTGGTATCCATTCACACTCGTCACTATAACACTGTTGTTCGTTACTTTGTTGCAGTTCTAATTCATTTCTTCATTCATTCTTTGAGCCCAGACGGTCTAGCGGTACGCATAGAGACGTCTGTTGTTATCGGCTGTGGGGGCCTTGATGCATTTTGGGGATGCGTATAGCCAAACTGAGTTGGGGGCTTGTAGCCAAATTGGTGAGGTTGCGGTCTAAAGCCGAATTGTTTTGGTGGTGTGTAGCCAAAATTCTGCTGGGCATGGCGTTCCTAATTGTGGCTGTTCAGGCTTCTCAGCACCTAATGACCTGGTAGGGGCCCATCAGCTACGAGGTAGCGTAACGATCAGTTGCCAAGAAGTGTGAACGTCGGCGATTCACCGAGCTGAAGTTAATTGGGGTCGATCTAACCTGGTCTGTGCTTCGGTCCCGTCAACCTCCTGTCTCTCTGCAAGGCCCGGGTGCACCCTAGGCTCTTCTTGGTAGACAGGTTCTTCAGCCAACCAGGTATGACTGGCGGGCCAGCTTCAATGAGCACAGTGTTCCAACACAGGTTATGTTACGTGGTAAAACAATCGGGCACGAAAATGCGAGCTTTATCTGGTTCGAGAAACAATAACACACTCAGCTATATTAACAATCCTGAGGGAAACCCGAATACATTCCAGATGGCCTGCGATTTAATTTCAATACCCTTACCAAAACGCGTTTACATTGCGAGGGCTTTCGTCTGTCAGTTGTCAAAAAACTGCCAGGTTGGCAGCTAACGTCAAATTCAAAATGGCTGTTCAGAAACCATCGATCGAATATCGATTTGGAATCGAACAATCACCCGCCCGGACAGGCACCCACCTGTCCCCTAATCTACGGGCAGCCGAGACAACGTTGCTACCGCTCGTTTTAGAACCGAGCCTCCTACTAGAACCTCTGCAGACCGGGGGGTCCCGTCCTTGCCAGGGAACAAGTTAACAATGCGCCCCCTGCGCCAACGTAGTGGCGGTAGGTTTGCATCCTTAACCAGAACGAGGTCACCAACACTAGGGGGGCTAGTTTTGTCAGTCCACTTAAGGCGCTGTTGTAAGATATGCAGATACTCGAGCGACCAACGCTTCCAGAAATTCTGAGTAAACTGCTGCAACATCTGATACCTTGACAACCGATACAATTTCACTCCCTCGAAGGGGTGCTCGGGCAACGCGTTAAGTGGCTGACCTAGAAATGGCCTGGGTCAGAGCCTCCAGGTCATTTGGATCCGAGCTGAGCGGACACAACGGTCGCGAATTGAGAACGGCCTCGATCTTACAAAACAATGTCGCGAGCTCCTCAAAAGTCAGCGCGGTCTGACCTACTATACGCCCCAAGTGCGTCTTAGCTGACTTAACTACGGCCTCAAAAATCCCACCCCAGTGGGGGCAAATCGGTCGGCTGAAGGTCCACTGTATACCCCGACGGGACAGGGCCGTTCCAATATCCACTTTATTTACATTCAAAAATTTGACTATCTCTCGTAAGTATCGTTCCGCACCGATGTAGTTAGTGCCGTTATCAGAGCGGATCAAAGTTGGAAGTCCCCTTCGAGAAACAAACCTATCCAAACAAGCAATGAAAGCCTCTGTCGAGAGATCAGCAACGAGCTCGAGATGTACCGCCTTGGTGGATAAACAAACAAACACACATAGGTACGCCTTGTATTGCCTAGCGGTACGCAATCGTGAACTCTTCACCATAAACGGTCCTGCAAAATCCGTACCAACACCTGAAAACGGTCTGACCTCATTCACACGATCAGGGGGCAAGTCCCCCATGAGAGGTTGCATCGTGACCCCCTAAGTCGATAACAAGGCATGCACCGAAACACGATGTTCCGTATGACACGGCGGGCAGATAAGATCCAAAACTCCCGCTGGAGCGTGGCCAACAACGCGTTACAGCCGGCATGCGCGTTTTTAATATGACGATCAGTCACCAGCAATTCAACTAACTGTCCCCCCTTGGGGAGCAGAAGTGGGTGACGAGCCGAATACGACAGATTCGCATTGCGCAATCTTCCTCCTACCCGAAGTAACCCGGTCGAATCAACAAAGGGGTTGAGACGCGCGACGGCTCCCTTCAATTTCGAACGTCCACTTCGTATAATCTCCAATTCTGCCCCAAACTTCGAGGACTGTACCAACCGGACCAAATTCAATAGCGACTCGTTTCGCTCTGCCGGAGTCAGAATAGGGTTCAACGTTCGCTGATCGCGAGGAGTACGACAATTTCGAGCGAATCTCCTAATCCAAGTGGACACGTTTATCAACTTGTCAAGTGAGCTATACCGGTCCAGCAGAAACCCGGCGTCAGGGTCCTCAGCCTTCTGGGTAACATGCACGGCCGCTCTGGGGCCATGATCCGAAGATACTACTACATGGCTGTGGGGCCAGTCCGATTCTCTCTTGGCAAGCCAGGGTGGTCCCCACCACAAATGGTGTCTAACGAGTTCAGGAGCCCGACATCCCCTGGATGCACAATCAGACGGGTTCAATTCTCCTGGTACATGTCTCCAGGTCAGTGGGACCTCAGACGACACAATCTGGGAGACACGGTTCGCAACAAAAACCTCTAAGTTATGGACCGAAGCCTTCAGCCAGCACAAAACAATCTGGCTGTCCGTCCAAGCGTACACCGTATCCTCCAAAACCACTGACCCACGCAACACTGTTAGAGTGTGATTCAAAAGTTTGGTCAAAAGAGCAGCCCCGGACAGTTCCAGTTTTGGAATCATCATCCTTGTCCGAATAGGCGCTACCTTGCTTTTTGCCAAAACCAAACGCACGTCGACCTCCCCGGTGGAGGTGACGGTTCGCAAATAAACCGCTGCCGCAAACCCTCGTTCAGAGGCATCACAAAACCCGTGAAGGGTTGCCCTGTAATCCCCAGCAGGGACCAATTTCCTCGGCAGCGATACATTATTTATGTCCGATAGCGAGGTGAACATTCGCGTCCAATCAATCAACAAATCACCTGAGAGGTGGGTGTCCCAGGTCAACTGAGCCGCCCATAGCCTTTGCATAAAACATTTGAGAGCAAAGGTGACTGGAGAAATCCATCCATTCGGGTCGAACGTTCTCGCAATCGTTGACAGTACTGACCGCTTCGTCCAGGCCTTCGGTGTTTCTAAAACCACCCGATAGGTAAACTCATCATGGACGGGCCGGTACTGAATTCCAAGTACTGACAACATGTTAGGGTTGTCAGGATTCTCAAAAACGTGCGGGTCTTGTTGAAACTCATCTGGGAGACCAGCCATCAACTCAGGGGAGTTGGACATCCACTTACGTAGTTCATAGCCGCCTCGTTCCAGCAATTGAATGAGCTCGTCACGTCGGTCCAGAGCTTCCTCTACACTGGCAGCCCCTGTGCAGACGTCATCGACGTACAAATCTTGCTCCAGGATAGCGGCGGCTCTAGGATAGCTCACACGGTCACGCGACGCCAACTCCCGCAGGGTACGCATCGCCAAATACGGGCTAGACCGTAACCCATACGTGTTCGTGTTTAACTCATAGACCTTGACTGGCTCGGCCGTGGACTCACGCCAAAGTATCAACTGATACCTTCTGTCAGCCGGATGAATTACCGTTTGCCTAAACATCATCCGAATGTCTGCGACAAATACAATCTGGTGCCTCCGAAAGCTCGTGAGAATATCCGAAATATCACGACTCAACTTGGGTCCCGAATGTAGCCACTGATTCAGGGACATCCCGTTCGAGGTAGGTGCTGACCCATCAAAAACAACTCGAATCTTGCTGGTAGGGGTTCGCAGGACGGCATGGTGTGGAAGGAAACAATGATCCTCAGATCTCCAGTCCACACCCGATACCGACATGTGTCCTAACGACTCATACTCCCTCATGAAATCGACGTATTTTTGTTTAAATACGGCGTCCCTTGACATCCTACGCTCCATCGACATCAATCTCGTCTCAGCCATCTTCCTAGATTCTCCTAGAGGCGGTCGATCAGCCCTGAAAGGCAGTCGAGTTACAAAACGACCAGAACGAAGGCGACCAGTACTATTCTGGTAAAACAACTCGCACTCTTCTTCGTCTGCGTCGACTCGACGAACGGTGGGAGGTTCCTCTATCTCCCAGAAACGTTGGATAACGTCTGACAACGCTGAGCCAATAAGTATGCCATCTGACTCGGCAGGCCTAACCATTGGCAATGCCGGACCCATGATCACGTGACCAAACTTAGTATCCACAGCAATCAACCCGTCCGGCTGAAGAACTCGCCGATCCGACAACAGAAACCCACCCAGAACGTCTGCTCCCAGTAGCAGGTCGACCGGGGCTGGAGTGTCAAAATCGGGATCCGCCAACTTGAGTCCTGATGTCAGGAATCGAACGGCCGGATTCAACTTCACCAAGGGGTGTCTGCCCATGACATGCGTCATTACTAAAGCTTGCACGGATGTTTTTGTCAAAATGTCATAACGTGGAGAGAAAGTGATCACCGATTGACCAACTACATTCGTAACCGTAACATTCCCCACGCCCCGTATTGATTTATTATACCTATTTACCTTGAGGCCCAACCATTTTGCTAAATCATTCGATACAATGCAGCCCTGAGCTCCAGAATCTAATAGGGCGCGAACGTATGTTGGGTTGCCCGCCAAATCCCAAACAAGCACAGAGGCGATCGGTAACACCACCGTCTCCGGTTGGGGGGGCAACAAATGGTTGGGCCGCAAATTCCTAGCGAGGACCCCCGGGGCCCCACTGTGCCTGTAACCGATCAGGTATGCAGCTATACGCCAGAGGGTCCCATTGTACAAATGGCCCACGCGCCGGTTCCATTCCCAACCTACGATTCCCCGTAAAGGGGGGTGGGCGTGAATTCAACCGTGGCCGCTCCATGAGCGGGGGGGACATCACATGTGACCGACGAGGACGAGGCGACGAGCGGGGCGACAACTGAGGCGGCGTCCGAACCGCACCCGCATAGCTCGAAGGTGTCCCATGACACCCGCCCGTTACGGCCTGCTCAACACACCCAATGTCCCGCTGGGTCGGATGCTGAGTCGCAACCGAAAACTCAGGGCCCCCCATGTAATGGTCCTGAGTGCGGCCCTGCACCCTGGTACTGCCCTGTGCACGTGATGACGTTGGCCCCTGAGTTGCGCTCCGAGTCGCAAACGAATTCTCAGGGCCCCATGCCGTGTCACCCTGGGTACGGCCCTGTGGAGGCTGTTGGCCGGACCGGTTCATGCACAACAGATTGTTGTGGGGCCCATCACAATATCCGCACATTTGTGTGCGCGTGCAGTCCCTAGCCATGTGTGGCCCGAGGCACAGGAAACACCAGCTCCGCTGCTTGGCCATCCGGCGCCGTCCCTGAACCCTAAGTTCCCCGAACTTATTGCAATTGGCCACAGCATGGCCAATCTGCCTACAACATGGGCAGGTCTCACCATGTGGGGTCAATTCACTCACAGTCCCATACGACTGCCGGTTGGTGCGGTCCTTCCTCGTCGGAGGGCCCCTACTCACAGCGCTCCCGGCAGCTCTCTGTGGCTCCGAAGGATGGGTGACCGTCAACCCCAAATTCTCTGCCCGTCGAGCCTCCTCTTCCAAGAATCCGACCAAGTCGGAGAAGGCGGGCAGGTCCTCGGCCGACCTCCCGTGAGACTGTTCGAAACGAGTCTGCACGTCAGCGGGTAGGCGGGAAAGTACAATGTACAACAGTAGGTACGACCATTCACCAACCGGAAGTCCAAGATTCTCTAGAGCCTTGGTGACGGACAAAATGGGTTCAAAACCTCCGTCTGTATGGCCCCGACCTTGTTCACAACCGGGATACTAAACAAACGGTTCAGTTGGGCATCGGCCAACCTCCGTTTGTTATGGTAACGTCTGACCAACAATTGCCTGGCCGTTTCATAGTTACCCTCCGTAACTGTCAAATGAGCGACCAGCTCCCTAGGCTCACCCCTCAATGCTGCCACCAGCTGAGCCATCTTGACAGACTTGGTAATGTCCGATCGCATGTGCACCAAACTGTCGAACAGATTGATGAAGCTCATCCATTCACCGGACACGCCGTCAAAAGTAGGCATAGTTATGGCAGGTAACCTGGACCCCGATCCCTGAAGCGGCAGAGGTGCTTCAATGTCACCACCATGGCTGGACTCGCGCTGTCTACGTATGTCCGCAGCCTTCTGCGTGATAGCAGCTGCCATCTCCATACATTGGTCGACATCCCCTATCAACCGTGACAGCCTGTCAGGTGCGCAACCATCAACTGATTCCGCCTGCGCGGACAATTCGAGCACCCTATCGTAACGTTCCTTAACGTCCATAGACCGCTCCAATACCACATCATGCCTATCTAAACGGTCTATCAGACCGTGTGCGGAGGAAAACCATCTGAGTTCCTTAGAAACACCCTTCTGGATTTCAGATAACGACATGATCGGAACGATACTTACTCACAATTTGCAGTAACTCAATTTTATTGGACCCTCCAGTCTACAACCCAAACGAGGGAACCCTAAACCACAACTTAAACAATGTTGTTTTCCTTAAACAATAGGAACCGAGTTTTATATCCTGTCTACAGTGGGCGTCATTTTGTATTTCTTCACCCACACTGTGCAATCCAATTTAGGACGATTCACTGACAGGCGTTTTTGAGTGCCAATTTTCTGATTATAATGAAATTCTCTAATTTTAGTTAGAATTATGGTTATTTATTATTGTAATAGTAATCCTAATAGAATACTTTATCTTTTCTGACAATTGCACCTGATTCCAATTCGCTTTCTGCTAATATTTTTTGTTCAATATCTAGTACCCTAAATTATACTTGAATTACTGAAATATTTTTAAATAAAGCTTTATTTGGCATTAAAGTTTAGTTTAAACTATGCTTTATCATGTCTAAAACTATTATAAACTTAAACACAGGTTATCTTCTTATATTTATTTATCATAAAACTACTTCTTAAAATGGTACAAAAAAGGCTAGACCGTTGGAATGAGTAGCGTCGGTGTAAAATGACCGAAGCGCATCAAATTATTCATTCATCATCTAGCCTTTTCCTTCATGTGCATTTTGACATATGGTAGAAAGAGATCGGAACAAGATGAACGCTGCAATGAGTGCGAAATACCACCTACTCATTTCCACCGCCTCCGGGTCGGCGCACTGTGTACGCATATTTTTTTAACCACCGCCTCCGGGTCGTTTCACTGACCAGGGGTTAACTATATAAATTCTGTAAATACAATTTAGTTTCCCTTTATCATTATAACACACACAGATAGTCAATATTAGTTCAAGTTATAAATTGCTATAAACTGAAAACAATGTAATAGCCTGCTATCAATAGATGTAACTACCTATGTTAACCAAAACATTCATTCAATAGCATTACTAGACCACTAATAGATTGACTAACTGGTACTTCAATGCAATTTTCAATTCAATATCTGTTTATCTACTACCAGCAATAGACCTATAGCTTACAATACTACCAATCTATGTGGATATAGGAACAACAACCAAGTTACCTAATAACCGCCTATACCTACAGATTGATAGTCCCAAATCGTGCCTTCCTGGAGCCCTTGACGGCTGCAAATCTCAGGAAGCCACGCTCTAGCTACCGAAGTGTTCAGGCTTCTCAGCACCTAATGACCTCGTAGGGGCCCATCAGCTACGAGGTAGCGTAACGATCAGTTGCCAAGAAGTGTGAACGTCGGCGATTCACCGAGCTGAAGTTAATTGGGGTCGATCTAACCTGGTCTGTGCTTCGGTCCCGTCAACCTCCTGTCTCTCTGCAAGGCCCGGGTGCACCCTAGGCTCTTCTTGGTAGACAGGTTCTTCAGCCAACCAGGTATGACTGGCGGGCCAGCTTCAATGAGCACAGTGTTCCAACACAGGTTATGTTACGTGGTAAAACAATCGGGCACGAAAATGCGAGCTTTATCTGGTTCGAGAAACAATAACACACTCAGCTATATTAACAATCCTGAGGGAAACCCGAATACATTCCAGATGGCCTGCGATTTAATTTCAATACCCTTACCAAAACGCGTTTACATTGCGAGGGCTTTCGTCTGTCAGTTGTCAAAAAACTGTCAGGTTGGCAGCTAACGTTAAATTCAAAATGGCCGTTCAGAAACCATCGATCGAATATCGATTTGGAATCGAACAGTGGCTGTTGGTTCAGCGTTGGGCGATAGCCAGTTTGAGACGTAAGACCGAATTGAGGTCTGTAGCCTGAAGGTTGGTGTGGAATTTGGGGTCTATATAAAAATTGTTGGGGTGCTGCAGGAGGTTGCAGTTTACTTTGGGGGATGCCAAATTGCCATTTGGGTTGCATTTGTGGTTGTTGTTGGAATTGCCTAGGTGTATTATTTGCAATACCAAATTTAAAAGAATTTTATGGTGGTGAGTTCTGAGTAAAAGTCTCGGGCCTCGGTGGCATGACGTTTGGTGTCTTAGTCATTTTATTTCGCGCGTCGTATTGAAAAAGAAAGTTGACTTATTTTAACACAATGCTCAATGCATTTTCGAGTCTAATAGCTCCCTTTAACCTTACAATACGGAGCAAATCTTCGGGCAAGTTATACAGAAACACGTTCAATGCCATATTGTCGTATATTATTACTTTACTAGCTCTGAGAGCCGCGTCTTCGATCACGTTTACTTTAGCAATCAATATACTCCTAGAAGGCTGTATTCGGTTACAGAATTCTAGATATGACTCTCCGCTATTCATTTTGAGCGTCTCGAGCTCTATCGCAATACATTCCTCCGACCGCGGATCACCGAAATGTTGCCCTAAAGCATGTTTTAACGCGTTCCAAGTTCCTCAATCCTGTCGTTCACTGATAAGGCTAGCTGCTTTGCCTATTAATTTTGACGTTATTACATGAAAAACGTATAAGTCTTGTTCCGCGTTCCCTTCTACTCGGCAACATCGGATTACATATTCACATTTTCTTATAAATAAATTTAATAGCTTTTCGTCACCGTAAAATTTGGGGATGACGTCGGCTAGTTCTCTCGGGATTTGTTGAATATTTTCCATTTTACTTATTTAATAAAGAGAAGGTAACTGTATTTTCTAATTTAAGAAATCAATCACAATATTTTACTTAAAATCTAAGTCTAACGGAAGAGTTATATGGTTTGGGGCCAAATCGATTGTCAGAAACACCCTACCGAACCCTTCCAGATACTTATAACTAAAACGGAATAGGAATGGTAAGCAGACAGGAAAAGTGAAGTAGATCTACTCACAGACTACCCATGTCCCTCCTTTGTGTGAGCCTTAGACGTTGGTAGTCCTCTTCGTTGTATCGGGTGAAGTTTTCCCCACACGCAGTTTTCGCACATAGAGTTCGACGTATTTATTTGTTGGTTCGATTTCCGTTTATAACGCGTGAAAACGATCGTCACGCTTACTGATTTTGAGTTTACGCGACGCGGAAATCCTACCGGCTGCGCCAGTCAAATTATCTCGTAGGCGGAGGACGTTTTAAAAAAATACTATTTAATTAAATGTAGAGCGTCTATTCTCTTTTACACCAAGTCTAAGACTAACTTACAAACTACTTATTAACTAGGCCGTGAGCTTTCTAGGTGCCTGGCGCGACAACATCCGCCTGTCGACTCAGCGTCTGGACCTGTTACTTTGTGGTCATAAGGAAAAGCATTGTTTAGAATATTCTGCTAGGTCCAGCAGCTTTGGTAGAGTCGCCTGACGTAACTATGTACTCGAACGCAGCCGGATGGCACCGAGCCACACCCGGGCATACAAAAAAAAATACGTACTACTGTTTTTGTGAAATTTAAGGCTATTTTTAGAAACTAATTTGAATATTTGGGGTACTGGATGTCTTATTATTTTTATTTATTTTTTAAAATAACACGTGGGGTGTTATTTTGACGTCACTTGCTCACTGTTTTGCAACGGTTGTGCTTGAGGCTGGTTATTTCCGATTAAAAGACTAAAGAACTTTAACCTCTCAAAAACCGAGGGCAGTTGGGACGGGTCGCGATTTTTAACCTTACGCCATGGTAATAAAATTTAAAACCGTTTTACAAAACAGCCAACCTAACGGCGAAGGGAATTTGAACAAACTACGCAACCGCGTAGAGGGCAAATGAAGTACATTATGTTTTATACGGATATTTCAGTAATCCTGTAAGTAATATTTTTTGATGTGAATAACGTAATTCAGTTAGAAACACAATTATCTCGTTAATACACAATATACGTCTACTTCATGCTACGGGTACAGTATTCCTAATTTAATTATAATTTAATTACAGTTACTACTGGACAAACGGCATGCGGGCCTCAATATTACCCGCGACTCAAGTTACGCGGCTCGGATGGTTTGGATGGATGGATTGGGGTTGGCAGGGGTGGAACTTTCTAATACGCGACCAGGAGAGAAGACCATGAGGTCGCCTAAAGGGTTGACGAGGATGGGGCTGGGGGTGCGAGGGGATCCCACACGCGACCGGGAGAGAAGACCATGGGGTCGCCTATGAACGAAGGAACGGAAAGGGGCGAGGGGGAACCCCATACGCGACCAGGAAAGAATACCATGGGGTCGGCAATGGGTTGAGGAACAGAAGGTGGGGGGGACACCACTAGAGACGACCAGGAGAGAAGACCATGAGGTCGCCTAGAGAGGAGGGCAGTTGGTGGAGGCCGGAGCGTCGACCAACTGCGGCTCCGGAACGGGTAATCTTCTCACGCACCTCTTCTGGGCATGGAAAATCAGGGCCAGATCAACGGATCTCTTCCTGAAGAATCGCCTCTGTCCACTCCTGTGGACTGGTGATCGGGGTCCCTCTAGGGCGGTGGTCTTCTCACTGGATAAGGTAATCCATTTGGTGATCGCTGGCTACGCAACCAGGTCGCGTGGTAGGCGGCGGCGGTCAGCCGGCGCGCGTGGTACGGTGCCAGTTCGCGGATGTGCGGGTGGTTTGACACGCCCCGCCGCCTCGCCCGCGATAAGGCCAGCCCACCCAATGCCGCCCACCACTACCGCCACCCAGACCGTGCCCGCGACAAGGCCCGCCCGTCTTATGCCGCCCGCCACGACCACCATCCCGTCGAGAGGCGCTGCGCCGAAGCAGCCTTGCCAGCTGCACTATCCGCCCCTTATTAGTGGAAGCCCTAACCAACGGCAAGCAAGCTTGGACAGGCTCCCAGGGTGCCCACCAAAAGGATGTGCGCTTCTCCCCTTCGGTCGAAGACGAGTACCGGTTTGTGCAACGTTATCTGTGCAAGCTGGAGAAGTACCAAGGAATTCGGTGGTTCTCCTACTCGTTGCCGGCAGAATTTGGTGTGGAGGCTGATGACCAAGCCATCATGTTGCCCAAGCCGGGCAAGGACACCAAGCTGCCAGAGAGCTATCGGCCAATAACTCTACTGAGTACCATCTCAAAGGTGTTTGAGAAGCTCCTGCTAGCGATCCAGCCGTGCCCAGAACAGTTCGGCTTCAGGCCCGAGTATTTTACGACGCTTCAGCTCACCAGAAGAGTACTGAATGACATGACGGTTGGTTTGAATAAGAAAGAATACACTGTCGCAGTACTTCTGGAGATGGAGAAGGCGTTCAACAGAGTATGGCACGAGGAGTTGCTGGACAAATTTTCCACGTCTCCAGCCGCAAGATGATTGGTCCAGATCATCGCCTCCTTCCTGAAGAATAACCGCTTCCGATTGATGGTGGCCTCAATCTGGGGGTGTCGCCGGCTCGGTGACCAGGTCTCGGGGTAGGCGACGACGGTCAGGCGGGCGCGCGTGATACGGCCGCCAAGCCTCGCACGAGCGGGTGTTGAGAACCGTCCATCCGCCTGTGCGACCATGTTCGTCGCCAGCCTCTGGACGAACTTGTCCAGTGTTTCTAATCCTAGGTCCCTCGCGATCGGGAGTCCCGGAGTCTCTTCTTGTTAAATTCCGAGTAAATGGCGTACCATGCCGGTGACGGATACGTGAGGTGGGACCTGATGTAAGTCTTATAGATCACGAGCTTCGACCGCAGAGGGAGGTTGGAGTCCAGAAGTGGACGAAGTTTCGGCCGTGCAACCCAGACCTGGTTCAACACGTTTTCAACGTGGTTCTTCATCAAGAGCCTATGGTGACCCAGCCACCCAATGTCCTTCCCTTGGAGTATGAGTGGTGGTGGCAGGATGCTTTAGCCATCGCCTGCGTCTTCCCGACATTTACGGAGAGCCTCCATTTGGCCAGCCATTCAGGCAGGCAGTCCAGTGTGCGTTGCATCTTGATGGCGGCGTGGGGCGCTTTGTAGGACGACGCATAGTACGCTGCGTCGTCAGCGAAGAGAGCTAGCTGGACACCGGGGCCAACTGGGATGTCATCTGTGTACCAGGAGTAGCAGGCGGGTGAGAGGTAGAATCTTTGCGGGACGCCGGCTTCGATTGGGCGGGCTTCAGAAACAGCGTCTTTCAGCACTACTCTGTAGCGGCGACTCTGTAGAAATGAAGCCACGACGCGGATGATTCGACAGCTAGTACAGCAACCCCTCGTGCCACACTCTGTCGAACGCCTTCTCCATGTCCAGGAGTACTGCGACGCTGTATTCTTCTTTGTTCAGACAGACCGTCATATCGTTCAGTACCCTGGTGAGCTGAAGCGTCGTCGAATACTCTGGCCTGAGGCCGAACGGTACCGGGCGAGCTTGGGTGTGCAGCACCGTCTTCCTAGCAGCAGCTTCTCGAACACCTTTGACATGGTGCTCGGAGGGTGAAGGGCCGATAGCTCTCGGGTTTCTTGATGTTCTTGCCCGGCTTGGGGAGCATGATGACCAGGCCTTCATTTCATGGAGGTTGCGAAGTACCCTGTGCGCATGATGCCATTAAACAGGCGTATCACGGCCACCACAGTCGGCGACGGCAAGTTTCGCAGCGCCATGTTGGTGATGCGGTCTGTGCCCGGGGCTTTCCTGGGCTTGGTGCGCCTAATCGATCGCAGGAATTGGCCGGGCCAGAAGAAGATGGGGTCCTCTTCAGAAGCTATCGGCGTCACGAAGTAGTGTCGCAGGTGTTCCTCTACTCGTGCTCGCCGTCGTTGGTGGGGTTCGGCTTGAACTGCCTCTCCAGGCATTCGGCGAAGATTTTAGCTCGGTCTTCTGTCCGAAATCTCGGGAAGCCGTCGCTGCCCAGCAGCGGTCGGACAGGAGTCGGGGTGGATGACAGCTGCCGGCATAAGCCATGCACGGAGGGGACGTGATCGCCTACGGACCCGATGTGGCGTTCCCAAGACTCTTTGGCGTAGTCAGCAAGCCATCGCTTGGAGGTGGACGTCATTCCGTTGAGGTGGGACCACAGAGTGGGGCAGCGGGTTTGTTGCCATAGCTTCCGGAGACGGTGCTGCCGAGTCTGAATCTTCGCCGGGAGGGGTTAGGGTTTCCTCCAACTAGAGGCGGTGTGCGAGGATGTGTCGAGCATATCCTGGATCCTGCTAGTCAACTCTGAAGTCAGTGTTTCGATGTCTTCTGGCTGGGTGATTGTCCGGGTGGTGGAGTTCTCGGCGAGTGCGGCCGAGAAGGAAGCCCAGTCGTACCGTCGACGTGGCGCTAATGTCGAAACTCTGGTGGGCAGGTCCACAAGGACGAGGAGAACGGGTCTGTGGTCCGAAGGGAGGTCTGGCAGGACTTCCTGGCTTGGCTGGATCCGGATTCCCTTGTAGACTGCAATGTCGATGATGTCCCCAGAGCCGTTCGAGTTGTAGAGAGTCGGCTCATAGGGTCCGATGACATCGTAGTCGTGACTCACGGAGTCGGCGACAAGAGCGCATCCAGCGGGGCACACTTTCGAGGAGTTACAGTGTGGGTGGTTGGCATTGAGGTCGCCGGCGATGAGAGTCGGTTGTGGTGACTCCAGAAGTCCCCGGAGCTCCCTGGGATTGATTCTCTCACCGGGGGGTTGATAGACGGCATAGAGTCGCACAACGTTGCCGGCGACCTGAACTTCGACGCCAAGGGCGTAGGTGGTGGTGTGATCCTCTAAGTCGATGGGTTTGTGGACGATGCTCCTCTTTACCAGGATAGCCAGACTTCGATCGCTCGCCTTAGGACGGCGGGATATTGGAGCGCTTTGATGAGTGCTGAGACTAGATCCCTCGAAGGTTCATTCTCCGGTGGAGGTGGTGGGGCTGCGGCTCCTCTCTCCTCGGCCGCTCTCGGTACTTCAGTCTTCATCATGGTGCTGCGGATCCGAATGTCGGGCTGTGGTTTATATACTCTTGGCGGTGGATTTGGTCTCGCAGTTGGACCGGGGTTGAGGGGATGCGCTGTGCGGCGAGGTGGCTGGCAGGCCGATGACGTCATCATTGCGTCGTGGCGCTTGCTTGTGGCGGTCACGTGCGTGGTGGTCGTGATGATCACGTACGGCCGGCGTGATCGTTACCTAGGTCTACGTCAAGTAGCGTTCAGGTCAAGTCACACCATGGCAGTAACGTTCGTAGTACCACTTGCTATCCAGCACCCTAAGTAACTGCTGAGTAACTAGGTAAAGTAGGTATGTACTCCATTTTGAAGAAATCCGACGAATCGGGCCAGTGATCTCTCTCTTTTTTAGGAGTGGGCGTTATTTAACTAAATAGTTATAAAAACAGCTCCTGTGTAGGCAACGGATAACACGGTATAACTGCTTATTCTCACTAGCATGTTTTACATAGGTAACCAATTTCAATCGACGTTTCTTAGAATGAATCGCTATTTAATAACGAGACTATACAATTTTACGGGTTACACGGCGGTTTTGGCTACTCGGTCGGTTAAGTATGTTCGAAAACGAATCAGCGACCATCGTCCATCTCTTTTTGATTCATTTCAATAATCTCATTGTCTCAACCAACCACGCGGAAGTACAACGTTGTATGTATTATACCAACGTTGCGCAAAAAATCAGCTGTTGTGTCATTTACGCCATCTTGCAAAATCGAATTAAAGTCCCACCAACCACTAAAGTCCGATAGCCGGCGCCTCTATCGTCTTGTCACCAGTGATATTATAGTACATAGTTCCACTTTCCGTCACAGGCCATAAGTGGACGCGGACTTTAGATAATCCACCAGCATTCGGTGTTTGGGTGAAAGAAGAGGCGCGAGCCATCGTGAAAACCGAGACCTTGACCCGTATTACCTGAACAGTAATGAATATATTACGGTATTTTAAATGAATCGGCGGGACTGATGACCTTCGACATGAGTTTTTCATTTGTTTGTTTTGTTTTTTCAGTAATGAGCGTAATTCGTAGTCTTGTGCCTACTCGGTCATCAGAGAGAGCGCTCCGTACTAGTACATTTCAGTCAGTGTACTAGTACACTCTAACAGCTCTATTAGTACTATTAGGACGTTGGATCTTATGAATAAAAAAATATGCCTGCTCGGTCATCACATCAGAGAGCGCTCCGTACTAGGACATTTCAGTCAGTGTACCAGTAAGATCTAACAGCTTTATTAGTACTATTATGTATGACGTAGGATCGAATAAAAAATGGAGCTATTAGGTTAACCTTTCTTTTCGTGCATAGACGAAACTTGAGGAATATTATACTCTGATAATATTAACATATTTATACAATTCTATGTGTCTGTTTGCATAGCAGAAATAAAAAGTTAAATAATATTTGATTTCCCTTCATACTTAAACAGGCTTGGACTGTCATTCTGGTCAAGATGTCAATGCCGTGTCTGTGTGTGCGAGAGCAAGTCGGCATGGCTCAATGCCTCCCGCCCGCCGCCGCTCTCCTAAGAGCGATGTCCTAATAGTCCTAATAGACCGAATGTCCGATTAGCGTAGGGAAACGTTTCTTTTAGTTCATTGCACAGTAACGTTTCCTATTCGTTCTTCGTACATGACCGACACAAGACTAGTAATTCGCATTGTTGAGTCCAAAACTTAACATTAGTACTTGTATAGATTATACCTATATAATTTATTACTGTTATTTGGAAAAGCGCCATCTATAGATTTCATTGTATATTACTTGCAGTACAAATTGACCTTAATCTGACTGATCACACGTAAGAGATGTATAAGCTTGAAGCATTTTATGATAGATGGCGCTAAATTTGTGCTTTAAATAGGTAGACCTAAGGAATTTCTTTCTCTTTGCCTTGTAACTGTCCAATACAATGCACGTCTCAATTTCGGCATTTTCATTTCACCACCTTCACCCTCTACGTCCCGAGTGCGACATATGGTGACCCCTAATAGTACCTACATGCTTGAGTCTTCGTATTAGCCTGGAAGGGATCCGCGCTAGTAAAATTCAGCGGCAACGATACTTGCTACGATTTGCGCAACCGCGCCCCGAAGATCGCCCGGTGTCTACCCTCAACTTTTAATTCGCAACGTGGTAGACAAAGCCACCTCATCAGTCAAGATCGACAGGCATCAGCCCAGAATAAAGAAGAAGGGTGAAAGGTGGCCTGAGAGCTAGCGAGATAACGAAACTTGTCTACGCAACGCTGAACGACGGCCATACCAAACCACTGCCACGTGTGTGTGGCACCGTGGTACTTACTCCGAGAAGGCGGAAGATATCCAGAGTGCGTGTGGACACGTGCTGCATCATCAAAACGCATCCAGAGCCTAGTGGACACGTGCTGCATCATCAAAACGCATCCAGAGCCTAGTGGGCACGTGCATCGTCATCAAAAAGGCAAGTGAGCTGGCAATTCCCACCCATTCCATTACATTCCCATTTAATATTGCTAATCGCTTAGTTAATCTTAGTTAAATAGGTATTCGAAATAACCTCTCGTTTCCTTTATCTTTATCTTCTTTATCTTTTATAATGGATGTTACTAGTAATTTGAAGGATCTTAAGTCCAAACGAGGTGTAGCGAAGAGAAAATTGACTCTTTTCAAAAAATATATAGACTTCTTTAACCCAGCAGCATTAACGGCAGAATCAGTAATCGATATTAAGTTGCGAATGGAGAAATTACCCGATCTTTATGTGGACTTTTGCAGGACACAGGATTGTATAGATACCATGAGTCAGGATGAGGATCTTGACACCGAGATGTCGAAGAGGGAGAATTTTGATCAAGTCTTTTACAGGCTATCTGCAAAGGCTAAGGTGTTGGTAGCAACCAAAGACACCAAGCCAAGGCATGAGGGGCAACCGCCTCCGCCTTCACCGCCTCCTGTGGACAGTGAGTCGATTAAATATCCAGAAATCAGCTTACCCACCTTCAATGGGGACGTAAAGCAGTGGTTGGAGTTTCGAGACACCTTTGACGCGTTAGTTAATCAGAGTAAAATGCAACCAATAATAAAGTTTAAATATCTTCGCAGTTCTTTACACGGTAACGCGTTAGAGGTCATAAGTTCGCTCGATTATACCAGTGAAAGCTACACGCTGGCGTGGCAATTATTGTGCGAACGCTACAATAACCCACGAGTTCTAGTTTTCCATCATTTACAGGCTCTTTTTGATATTAATAAAGTATCAACAACCGCATCATCATTGAGAAATCTCCATGATAATATTTCCAAGCATGTTAGGACCCTCCGCTCTTTGAACGTGCCCGTAGAAAATTGGGATTTAAATGGAAAATTTAAATGGGAAGAAAAAATTCATTCTAGGAAATTCAAAATCAAAATCAAAATCAAAAATCATTTATTTCCATAGGATGTTGTTACATCACTTAGATCCGTCATTACATTTTTTTGGGTGAGTTCACTAACCCAATGGCGGAATCTGTGGAGAAGAGCTCACCGAAGAAACTCCACAGTCGTCGCATCTTTTGCGTTTCCTTTTTTAAATAAAATATTGTCAAATTACAAAATGAATGCTAATTATATATCGAAACAGCCTGTTACTCAAACAATCTATTCCCATGGACATCTGTCCTCTAAGTAATCAGATATCCTGTAGTAACCTTTTTTATACAATTTCTGTTTTATTATTATTTTAAACTTGTCTAAAGGTAAGTTTTTAATATCAGTAGGGACCTTATTGTAATAGCGTATACAATTGCCTTTAAAAGAATTACTAATTTTATGTAGTCGGCTTACATAAGCAACCAACTTGTCTTTATTTCTAGTATTAAAATTGTGTATATCACTGTACTTCTGAAAATTAGTTATATTTCTTTTTACATACACAAGATTGTCATAGATATATTGAGACACAAATGTCATTATATTGATTTCTTTAAACTTTTCCCTCAGTGACACTCTAGGCCCTAATCTATAAATTGCACGAACAGCCCGTTTCTGCAGAATAAATATACTATTAGCATTCGCAGCGTGACCCCACAATAAAATACCATAGGTCATTAGACTATGAAAGTAACTAAAGTAGACTAGTCTAGCGGTGTCTACGTCGGTAAGAGCTCTAATTTTTTTAACTGCGAACGCTGCCGAACTCAGTCTGTTCGACAATTTATTTATATGAGGATCCCATTGTAGTTTGGCGTCTAAAGTAATGCCCAAAAAGACAGTCGACTGCACAAGGTCCAATCTCTGCCCTTTTATAAATATGTCTGTAGTTACCGGGTTCACATTGGGTAACACGAATTTAATACATTTAGTTTTCTTTTCATTAAGTAATAAATTGTTAACAGTAAACCAGTTCACTATACTAGAGATAGCATTGTTTACCTCGTCATAATTTGATTGCTGTCTTCTAACTTTAAATATCAAAGAAGTATCATCGGCAAACAATACTAACCCATGTTTTGCTTTAACAAGGTAAGGTAAATCATTAATATATACTAAAAACAAGAAAGGACCGAGAATTGAACCTTGCGGTACGCCCATACTTATTGAAGACCCAGGTGATCTTTTCCCATTAACATCGACCATCTGAACCCTATCTGTTAGATATGACTCCAGAAGGCCAAGTGCCTGATCTTTTACACCATAATGGCGTAACTTCCTGACAAGAGTGTCGTGATGGACGCAATCAAAAGCCTTGGATAGATCGCAGAAGACACCTATTGCATCCATTGCGTCTTCCCAGGCATCAAAAATATTGTCGATTAGTTCAACACCAGCATCGGCTGTTGAACGACCCTTTGTGAAACCAAACTGAGCAATATGAATTAAATTATTGAGATAAAAATGACTTTGCAATTGATTAAGTATGAGTTTTTCAAATATTTTGCTAAGCGTTGGTAGTATCGATATGGGTCTAAAATTGGTGGGGTCTGATGTACTACCAGCTTTGAATAAAGGTATAACTTTACTTAGTTTCATCAAGTCAGGAAACACACCATTATCTACATTGATTAAATATACAACAAAGGTGAGGTGCAATACAATCTACAATGGAACTAATAATTTTTACTGATAAACCATGGGCGTCAGCTGTCTTTTTCATTTCCAGGGATTTAAACGCTTTTACAATGTCTTCATTATTTACGTGCCTAAATTTAAAATCTGTTTTACATTCCTCAAAGTTTTGTTTAAGTATAGATTCAGCAGCAGCGGGAGATGAATTTAAAGACTTGGTTGTTGAAACTGGAATGTCCGTAAAGAAATTTTCGAAAGCTTTTGCTACTTCTAGGTCTGTACTTAGCAATTGATTATCTATCTTAAGCTTGAAGTTATTATGTGTAGCTTTGGCCTTTCCAGTCTCTCTGTTTATAATTTGCCAAGTCGTTTTCATTACATTGCAACTAGATTCAATTTTGTTTTTAATGAAATTAGATTTAGCTACGGCACAAACGCGTTTAAACATTTTTGAATAACTACGAACATAATCTAGAAAGGCCGTATTTTTGTTATATGATTTCTCTTCATAGAGTTCATATAATCTTCGTCTGCTCCTATGAATTCCAACTGTCGCCCAATCACTAAACAAAGCTTTGTTATTAACTTTTATAGTTTTTGATTTAAATACCGTATCATATTCATTTTTGACAAGGTTAAATACTGAGTTGTACAACAAATTTGGATCGTCACTGTATGGTATTTCCCATAGTTTATCTAAAATATTATTCCTGTAGTGTTCAAGCCGAGTGTCACTAACGGGCACACATGTAATATCCTCTTATTGGTCCTTTTTTATTTTAATATTGAATATACCTATCTGACCAGAGTGATCAGAGGTTAATTTATTGATGACCGATTTGAAAATGGGCATAATGTTAGTAAATATATTGTCAATGCAGGTAGCAGATGTTGCAGTAATTCTAGTAGGCTCCAAAAACAGATAGTTCATGTTGTGACATAAAAATAAAGATTTTAATCTAGTACAAATATTATTATCCTCTAACAGATTAACATTAAAATCACCACAAATAATAAAAGATTTGTTTTTATCGCTGATTTTAATCAACACTTCATCCATTTTCTTTTCGAATAAATCAAAGGATGAATCTGGTGGTCTGTATACGCTCATTACAATAAGTTGTTCAAGTTCAATACAGGCTATTTCCATGGTACGCTCAACAGACAGGCTCACTATGTCAACTCGTTCCTTATATTTAAAACTATTATTTACAAGTATTAAGGAGCCACCGCGATCAGCTGTTTTTCTGTTGAACGAACTAGCAACGTGGTGGTTATTAAAGTTGAACATTAACTGATAACTCTTTAAAAAGTGCTCTGTTATACATAAAATATCAATATTATTACAGTTCATGAATAACTCAATTTCCAGTTCTTTACTTAACATGCCCTGTATATTTTGATGAACCACGTTTAAAATATTCTTACTTTTACATTTTTCATTACTAGTAACTTGATTTAATGGGCAAGATGAAGGTATATTTATACAAATATTAATATTACTGCCAGAGTTACTCTCTGTTGTCCTATGGGTTAATTTAAAGAGCTTGGAACCGATTCCAAGGAGTACATGTCATTATTATTACACTGCTCAATAGAAGCAGGCGTTTCATTAGTGAAAAACTTGACTGAGTTCAAAATAAAATAAGATAGTGACTGTGCTATCTGTTTTGTATAAAACCTAGATAGGTAATACCTATCCTTAGTCAAATAAAAATATTTTCCAATACAAATATTGGTGTCTATGAAATGAAATTTTTCAGTATGACGACATGTCAATGTGTGTATAAATGTATTATAATCATGTCTTATGTGATTTTCATGTTGTGACAAAGATTGGCTGAAGGGAAACGCAAACAAGATTATTCTATCTACATTTTGTAAAGAATTTAATTTGGAAAAGTATTTAGTTATTAGTTTTTTAGATACATTTTCCCTTCTACCAATTAAAATAATTAGGGTGGTTGGTTCTAAAAACTGCGATGACAACACTTTGTTTAATATTTGTGAATATGTGGCGCCAGGCATACAGTTATTTAATATTGCCTGGCCCACGCGCTGACTAAGTTGTAAACCCATATTTTTTCCAAGTTCATCGCTGTACATTATATACCTATCCTTTGTCCGAGAGAAGGAGGCGTTATTGATAACACTATTAGTACTCAAGTCGACTGACGGCGGCGCCTGGGTCAGTATCAGCTGTTCGGCCGGCTGCTCGGCGGGACACACGGTCGGCACGGAACAGTCCGCTGGAGCTTGTTTACAATCACAGATGTGATTGTCGGTCAAAGATATGAAAGTGTCATAATTATACTTACACGTCTCCAACAAACTATTCATAGCCGACACATGTTCCTTAATTTCGTATTGTGCTGACTCATATTTACGTGTAATACTTTGTAATGATGAGTTTAAAATATGCATATCTGACTGGAGTCGCCGTGTGTCACATTCATACTTTTCTGTAGTTTTTTCCAAACATAATCTACAATCATCGATTTCCTTAATTAATTCGACACGTTCCTTGCTACAATTTACAGTTTTACAAAATATTTTGTTTCTATTAGCTAGTTTTTGTGTTTTTTTTGTATAATTATTCAATTTAACATATTTCTTTAATTTATTTTTACTACAGCTCATAGTGGTTACTGATTGCGATCTATTAGGACTATCACACGTGAGATCACAAGCTGTTAGGTCAATAGTTGGTATGCCAGTTTGGCTCATGACCTCATTATAGAAGGCCCTGGTTGTAGCACTGTCTCGCTGTTCCTCCCGCTCGCTGAAAACTTGAAGCTCGTGGTGTGCCTCTGCAAGCTTTTGTTCAAGTGATTTTATGTGTTGCAATGCTACGTGGTGGACATCATGACACTTGTAAAATGAGTCGACTTGGTGTTGTAGTTCATCTCTCTGGGCACTGAGATCCTGGCATTGGATGTCCAATTCACTGAGCTCTTCTTTTAGCGCCGAATTTTTCTTAATTTGCTTTTCTATCTCCTCTTCACACTCATCTCGCTCTCGTAGAAGTATTTCACAAAGCTCTTGGCTCTTCTTGAGCTCCAGCAAGGTCGCTTTCAGCTTCAACTCCACATCGCGTGTGCTCATCTTGCTTCGGGTCAGCATTGCACCCTTTTTCGCCTGAAAAAAAACCGCGAATAGGTGTCAGTGTATGACCGGGTGGAATACTAGCGAACACTAGGGAGTTTATTGCACAATGAAGGTGTTAAGTGTGTGTTTTTGTTGAATGTGGCAGAATGTTGCGTCTTCAACTTTGCTTCCGCTTTTGCCAAGTAAAGAGAGACAAAACGGTACCTGAGTGAGTGTACGGCAAGTGTTTCACTTATATGAAGGTTTGTTTAGTTTGTTACGGGTGTGAAAGGTGAGATTATTGATATAAATACAGAAATAAAACGATACTTCCCCCGTTTACGTCGTTGCTATTTGAACTGATTTTGACAGTTCAATCGGCCGGTACAATCGGTCTTGTTTTTTCCAAAGCTTGTATGTTTGCACAGCTGTTTCTTATCTACACATTATTTAATCACTAATTACTACTTAAATTAAGTTTACTCGTGCAGAAAAGCAATTTTGACTAATTTAATTGAAATAAAAACTACAGAGCTGTTTACATAGTCAGCTATTCGGTCTGGGGTTGCCAGCCGAAAAAATTGCCAACGTTACAGGAATTCAAGGCTTTCTTGAGGGACCGCGCTGACCTGCTTGAATCTACAGGATCAGCGGAGCGAACCGACGCCGGCGGAAGCGGCAATCCAACCGCGACGCCTTCAAGGAAGACCATGGTAACCACGTCCGATCCTACCAAGGTACAGTCCAAATTTAACTCTAAACCTAACCAATGTCCCGTATGTTCGGGATCACATTTTATAACCCAGTGCCAAAAGTTCCAAACGCTAGATGTGGGCGCTAGGATACGTACCGTAAACAAACTTCGTTTATGTTTCAATTGTCTTTCCAGTACACATATATTTTCTAACTGCAGGGCTAGTACCTGCCGTCTGTGTAAACGCAAGCACCACACGCTTTTACACAGATCAGATTATACCAATCAAACAACAACCACAACTTTTACCAAGGAACAACCTCCAAATCAACCAAGTACTAATAACAACCAAGTAGTAAACACAACTCAAACCAGTAGCATACAAAAGAACACTTACTCTCAGTCTGTACACCCCCAACCAAAACCAGTTCTATTATCCACAGCACAAGTATTTATCTTAGATAAACACAACCAGCTACAATAAGAGCCCTTTTAGACTCGGGCTCTCAGTCATTTCATTACGGAAGATGCGTTCAATAAATTGCAACTTGATAGGAAATCATTTAATATGCAAGTAATCGGTTTCAATAATAGTGTGTCAAACGTACAACATTATTGTGACATTAACTTGAATTCATTGGACAATACCATTGAACTACTATTATGGACAATACCTACCAAACAAATATGTCCTGTTGTGTCATTTACGCCATCTTGCAAAATCGAATTAAAGTCCCACCAACCACTAAAGTCCGATAGCCGGCGCCTCTATCGTCTTGTCACCAGTGATATTATAGTACATAGTTCCACTTTCCGTCACAGGCCATAAGTGGACGCGGACTTTAGATAATCCACCAGCATTCGGTGTTTGGGTGAAAGAAGAGGCGCGAGCCATCGTGAAAACCGAGACCTTGACCCGTATTACCTGAACAGTAATGAATATATTACGGTATTTTAAATGAATCGGCGGGACTGATGACCTTCGACATGAGTTTTTCATTTGTTTGTTTTGTTTTTTCAGTAATGAGCGTAATTCGTAGTCTTGTGCCTACTCGGTCATCAGAGAGAGCGCTCCGTACTAGTACATTTCAGTCAGTGTACTAGTACACTCTAACAGCTCTATTAGTACTATTAGGACGTTGGATCTTATGAATAAAAAAATATGCCTGCTCGGTCATCACATCAGAGAGCGCTCCGTACTAGGACATTTCAGTCAGTGTACCAGTAAGATCTAACAGCTTTATTAGTACTATTATGTATGACGTAGGATCGAATAAAAAATGGAGCTATTAGGTTAACCTTTCTTTTCGTGCATAGACGAAACTTAAGGAATATTATACTCTGATAATATTAACATATTTATACAATTCTATGTGTCTGTTTGCATAGCAGAAATAAAAAGTTAAATAATATTTGATTTCCCTTCATACTTAAACAGGCTTAGACTGTCATTCTGGTCAAGATGTCAATGCCGTGTCTGTGTGTGCGAGAGCAAGTCGGCATGGCTCAATGCCTCCCGCCCGCCGCCGCTCTCCTGAGAGCGATGTCCTAATAGTCCTAATAGACCGAATGTCCGATTAGCGTAGGGAAACGTTTCTTTTAGTTCATTGCACAGTAACGTTTCCTATTCGTTCTTCGTACATGACCGACACAAGACTAGTAATTCGCATTGTTGAGTCCAAAACTTAACATTAGTACTTGTATAGATTATACCTATATAATTTATTACTGTTATTTGGAAAAGCGCCATCTATAGATTTCATTGTATATTACTTGCAGTACAAATTGACCTTAATCTGACTGATCACACGTAAGAGATGTATAAGCTTGAAGCATTTTATGATAGATGGCGCTAAATTTGTGCTTTAAATAGGTAGACATAAGGAATTTCTTTCTCTTTGCCTTGTAACTGTCCAATACAATGCACGTCTCAATTTCGGCATTTTCATTTCACCACCTTCACCCTCTACGTCCCGAGTGCGACATATGGTGACCCCTAATAGTACCTACACGCTTGAGTCTTCGTATTAGCCTGGAAGGGATCCGCGCTAGTAAAATTCAGCGGCAACGATACTTGCTACGATTTGCGCAACGGCGCCCCGAAGATCGCCCGGTGTCTACCCTCAACTTTTAATTCGCAACGTGGTAGACAAAGCCACCTCATCAGTCAAGATCGACAGGCATCAGCCCAGAATAAAGAAGAAGGGTGAAAGGTGGCCTGAGAGCTAGCGAGATAACGAAACTTGTCTACGCAACGCTGAACGACGGCCATACCAAACCACTGCCACGTGTGTGTGGCACCGTGGTACTTACTCCGAGAAGGCGGAAGATATCCAGAGTGCGTGTGGACACGTGCTGCATCATCAAAACGCATCCAGAGCCTAGTGGACACGTGCTGCATCATCAAAACGCATCCAGAGCCTAGTGGGCACGTGCATCGTCATCAAAAAGGCAAGTGAGCTGGCAATTCCCACCCATTCCATTACATTCCCATTTAATATTGCTAATCGCTTAGTTAATCTTAGTTAAATAGGTATTCGAAATAACCTCTCGTTTCCTTTATCTTTATCTTCTTTATCTTTTATAATGGATGTTACTAGTAATTTGAAGGATCTTAAGTCCAAACGAGGTGTAGCGAAGAGAAAATTGACTCTTTTCAAAAAATATATAGACTTCTTTAACCCAGCAGCATTAACGGCAGAATCAGTAATCGATATTAAGTTGCGAATGGAGAAATTACCCGATCTTTATGTGGACTTTTGCAGGACACAGGATTGTATAGATACCATGAGTCAGGATGAGGATCTTGACACCGAGATGTCGAAGAGGGAGAATTTTGATCAAGTCTTTTACAGGCTATCTGCAAAGGCTAAGGTGTTGGTAGCAACCAAAGACACCAAGCCAAGGCATGAGGGGCAACCGCCTCCGCCTTCACCGCCTCCTGTGGACAGTGAGTCGATTAAATATCCAGAAATCAGCTTACCCACCTTCAATGGGGACGTAAAGCAGTGGTTGGAGTTTCGAGACACCTTTGACGCGTTAGTTAATCAGAGTAAAATGCAACCAATAATAAAGTTTAAATATCTTCGCAGTTCTTTACAGGGTAACGCGTTAGAGGTCATAAGTTCGCTCGATTATACCAGTGAAAGCTACACGCTGGCGTGGCAATTATTGTGCGAACGCTACAATAACCCACGAGTTCTAGTTTTCCATCATTTACAGGCTCTTTTTGATATTAATAAAGTATCAACAACCGCATCATCATTGAGAAATCTCCATGATAATATTTCCAAGCATGTTAGGACCCTCCGCTCTTTGAACGTGCCCGTAGAAAATTGGGATTTAAATGGAAAATTTAAATGGGAAGAAAAAATTCATTCTAGGAAATTGCCAACGTTACAGGAATTCAAGGCTTTCTTGAGGGACCGCGCTGACCTGCTTGAAACTACAGGATCAGCGGAGCGAACCGACGCCGGCGGAAGCGGCAATCCAGCCGCGACGCCTTCAAGGAAGACCATGGTAACCACGTCCGATCCTACCAAGGTACAGTCCAAATTTAACTCTAAACCTAACCAATGTCCCGTATGTTCGGGATCACATTTTATAACCCAGTGCCAAAAGTTCCAAACGCTAGATGTGGGCGCTAGGATACGTACCGTAAACAAACTTCGTTTATGTTTCAATTGTCTTTCCAGTACACATATATTTTCTAACTGCAGGGCTAGTACCTGCCGTCTGTGTAAACGCAAGCACCACACGCTTTTACACAGATCAGATTATACCAATCAAACAACAACCACAACTTTTACCAAGGAACAACCTCCAAATCAACCAAGTACTAATAACAACCAAGTAGTAAACACAACTCAAACCAGTAGCTGTATGCTACTGGTTTGAGTAGCATACAAAATAACACTTACTCTCAGTCTGTACACCCCCAACCAAAACCAGTTCTATTATCCACAGCACAAGTATTTATCTTAGATAAACACAACCAGCTACAATAAGAGCCCTTTTAGACTCGGGCTCTCAGTCATTTCATTACGGAAGATGCGTTCAATAAATTGCAACTTGATAGGAAATCATTTAATATGCAAGTAATCGGTTTCAATAATAGTGTGTCAAACGTACAACATTATTGTGACATTAACTTGAATTCATTGGACAATACCATTGAACTACTATTATGGACAATACCTACCAAACAAATATGTCCTGTTTTATTGTGCCTACTATTTGTAGTTTGAACGTAATATTACCAGAAAACAATTGTTTACAAATCCCATCGCGTTATTAGCTAGCCGACAGCGGCTATTGTTCGCCGGGCGAAATAGATTTAATTATAGGTGCCGAACAATTTTATAACTTAATGTGTATCGGTCAACATAAGCTCGGGGTAGGGTTACCAACATTACAGCGTACACGCTTGGGATGGGTGATTTCGGGTCCGGTAAATAGTATATTAGAAACAAATTCAGTGCGATGCAACTTTGTAATTGAAAATCAGTTACAAAGATTTTGGGAAATAGAAGAAGGTTTCGTACTTAGTTTACCGGGTGATGAGACACAATGCGAGGAGATTTTTTTTAAAACTCATAGACGCAACTCTGACGGTAATTTCGTCGTTGAACTCCCACTCAAGTTACATCCCGCGAGTTAGGTAAATCTAGACATATTGCTTACAGGAGGTTCAAAGCATTAGAGTCAAAGTTTCAACAGAACCCTAATTTCAAACAAAAATACGTAGAATTTATGCAAGAATTCGAACAAAGCGGCCATATGATTAAAATAAGTAATAATTATGAAACTACCCATAACTTTTTACCACATCACGCCGTGACACGAGAATCACCCACCACCCCCATACGTGTAGTTTTTGACGCATCGTCTAAAACAAATAGCGGTTTGTCACTAAATGACCTCCAATATAAGGGCGCGATACAACAGGACGATTTGATAGACATATTGTTACGTTTTAGAACTTACAAATATGTTAAATGCAGATATAGAGAAAATGTATAGAAAAATGTATTTGTCTCCTGGCGTGAAAACACCAATCAGAAGTTACAAGTTTATGCACTAACAACCTTAAGTTTCGGTCTTAAGGCTGCACCACACATAGCAACAAGATGTTTGTTGCAATTAGCATATGAAAACCAAAATACATTCCCATTAGCTGCGGAAACCATTGCGTCACAGTTCTACATGGACGACTTACTCTATGGGGGAACTGATGAGCAGCAGGTAGCAACAGTAGCAAAACAAGTGGATGACATTCTGCGAAAAGCAAATTTCATTTTACGAAAATAGAAATCCAATTCAGAAACTATCTTGAATAGGTTTGGTGTAGGTAAATCGGAACACACGCATCAAAACACTAAACCTACCGAATAAGGGGACAAAACCCACAAGGTTCTAGGTTTAGCATGGTGCGATAATTCTGACCAGCTTATGTACACGATAAAAAAGAACCAAAGTACTAACCCATTAACAAAAAGGAAGGTGCTATCAATTATTTCATCTATTTTTGATCCATTAGGGTTAATAGGTGCCGTGATAGTGAAGGCAAAAATGTTTATTCAGCAACTTTTTAAAACCAAGGCAGATTGGGATGCGCAACTGTCACCAGAACTAACAGAAGAATGGAAGAAATTCTATTCCGAGATCTCATTTTTGCAACAATTAAGAATACCAAGATTTACACTCCTTTCAAATTGTATAAAAATTGAAATCCATGGATTTTCTGACAGTTTCGCTAAATACGAACCTACAAAAAAAAACCCAAAACGACCAGGCTCACAGATGCGAAAGAACTGTCATTTCCCATAGAGGCCAGCTCCACTGACGAGAGGTTATAGAAGCTGCTTGTGGTATTTGGTAGCTGTTACCGTTTCGTTATTTAAAAAGCCTGCTATGATATGACCCACTACTAGTTCTTTCGGCCACCCGGTAACCATTGCGTCGGGATTAAACATTGGTCGGGATTCTCGGGATGTCTAAACACAGCGTCTATAGTCTTTACGTGACGTGTGTTCGTTCGATTATGACGGATTGGAAAAACGGACCGCAATGCACAGCTGACTTGAGCTGGCTGACCTGCCTGACCACATTTACTGACTGACATTTTGACATTAGACCATGGAGCAAATACTTGCTCCCAGTAGAGAGGAGGAAAATGAAGGATAGAGGCACAGAACAGAATCACAGACAGATTAAAGGGATGCTGATATAGGTATATATTTGTATTGTTTATTTACGTGCATGTGTTAGGAAATCTTTCTTTAGCGTAAAATCAATAGTTTTCCGGTCAGAGCGTCGATAAGGAAGCGGAAGCTTCACTCCAACCAGTTTTCCATATACTTAAAGTACATGCAGAGAAAATATTGTCCTTTATATATCAGTTTGTCATGTTCCAGTGCAATTTCAAGTGTTAATCCAATTAGGTTAACCAAACATAACCCAATTTCTAATACTAATCAACTCTAATCGAGGGAAACAATTCTCAATATATTATCTTCAAGCCTTCTCTTCTAACGCTGCAGTAATGTCCAACGTGTTATTGGCATTGATAAACGCTTCAGAAAGAGCTGCTAATGTTGCCAGAGCTTGTTGCAAAGGATCTTCAGAAGAAGGTGCGTTATTAGTCGCTGAAAAGTGCGGCGATCAGGCCAACACCCGATTTGATCATGACTTTAAAACTATAGCCGATGTGCTAGCCCAAGAGTCTGCTAAGGCAGAAATAGCCGTGCACTGCGGAGACCTTGAATACGTCAGAGGCGAAGAATGTGCAGAAATAGATGGAGTTCAAATATCTTTGAAGGACACTGTCGAAGAGACAGCAGAGTTATTGAGGTCATTGGTGCCTCCAGCAGCCGCGTCTCGAATGGCGGCAGCAGCACACAGTGAGCCACAGTTGTCAATCTGTGGTGCACTGCCAGATTTACTGGACATTGATCCAGCTGATTTGGGTGTCTGGATTGATCCTATAGGTATGTTGATTAAGTGCTAATTACTATGGCATCTATCAGATCATATATTATTTAAGACACTGTTAGAGTAGGCACAAGGGACATGCACAAAGGCCCGGCTCTAGTGGGTAAGGTGCAGGCCCTACCTGTAAACTCCTGAAGAAGATGAAGATGATGAACACAGATTTTTTATTCATAATCTTTAATTTGTGGATAGTATTAAAGTTCAGACAGTTACAAGAAATGTTATAAGCAAAGGCGAGCTCATCCCTAATGAGAGATTTCTTCCAGCAAACCTAGACTAGACAGGAGAGTTTATGAAGTCCGTTAGAGTTATTTAGTGCGCATTTAAACTATAAGCATACAAACAAAAATTACTTACAAAATATATACCTCAACTTTATAAAATTCAATAGATAGCATGCAAATACATAAGTATCATATATCTATCATACATACAGCAGGACCTCTTTAATCCGAACCCCTTCTAATCGGAACACCTCTGTAATCCGAACGCTCCACATTTGGACATTCCTTTGCCAGAAAAAATGCTTTTAATTGCGCTATAAAGCTTTTTATTTGTCATTAAATATCTCCCTAAAATATTGGATTTCTTTAAAGAATTTTAATAAATATAACATTTATAGATGAATACATATACATTTAAAATTTCACACTACTATAAGTTTTATTACTTAAAAAATACCCTATTAATTTTTTGTACTATAATTGTAACACTCCGCTCCATAAATCCCAATAAGGGTAAATATTCGGTGTTTGGATTAAAGAGGTCCTGCTGTAGCTACGAAGATATGCCATTACGGGAGAGAAAGGAAATGTACTTTCACTCTTTTTTTAAAAGTTAAAATTGAGGGACTATCCCTAATAGCGCAGGGGTGTGCATTCCGACATTCTGATTAGTTGCAGAAGCTAGCCTGGTACAGCATTATTTTGCCTTCACAACATAATCATTTATTATGTTATTGACAGATGCAACATCAGAGTTCATTTCTGGTGCTCGAGGTGAATCTAAAGCAGGCCACGGTCTTCCATGTGTGACAGTCCTGGTTGGCGCATACCTGAGGTCCACCGGGCAACCAGTTGTAGGAGTCATCAATCAACCATTTTTCAATGGGTACATTTTTGTAGATATTATGCATATCCCCTATTTGTAAATTAATTAAATTCGAACACATTTTTTACCCATTTTCAGAGTCCAAGGTCGCATTATCTGGGGCGTCAGTTATAATACGACTCAAAAATGGGGAGGCAGCGACATTGAAGTGACTCCTGATCCAAAGACTGTTCTCATGAGTGCAGCAGAAAATCCAGAAGTAGTCAAAAGATTCCAGGACTCTGGTTGGAATGTGAAATCTGAGCCGGGAGCAGGATACAAACTCTTGAAAGTTGCTCTGGGTAATTATGCTTTGGAATAATTATTGACTGCCACTTCTTAAAATCTTGACAATAGATATGTGTATTGAATTAATAGAGTACTGAAAATTCTAGTGTAAAGGCTGATTTACATTGACCCTAGCTGGATCCATTGTCACTGGATTCCAGCGCTGGACCAGTGTAAACATGTTTCAATCCATTACTGAATCTAGTATCCAATGCTGAATTGGAATAGGGTTAGTTTAGATTTTTCAAACTAGTGTCCCTATGCCAGTGGACGTGAAGGTGATGCGCCAGCAGCCACTCGCTGCCGCGTAATCCTGTGGTGACCATGCGTCTGCTTGTCTTTATTTTCTGCAAAGGTGTTGTCACTGTCATGTTACCTCAACAAAGTAAGAATGTCTACTACATATGAATGTAAATGGCCTAATCCAGAACCAATGCCAGTCCAGCACTGGAGTCCAGTGTTCACTGGACTCCAGATATACGATGCTCCAGCTCTAGCTCCAGGCGAGAATACGATGTAACAAATTTTACTATGCTACAAGAGCGATAGGTCAGCATGTTTATCAACTTTTTCAATATTTTCATAATCAACTTGTATATTTTAATCCCATAGGTGAAGCAGCAATATACATAGTCTCCCAAGGCACTACATTCCGGTGGGACACATGCGCCCCCCACGCTATACTGAGAGCTAAGGGTGGGGAACTGCTGAACTACTCCACAAAGGAGCCAGTCACTTACAACGACCCTACGGATTTGGACACACAGCAGTATTGTAACACGGGCGGTATTGTAGCGTACAATGACAATAGTGCGCTAAGTTTAGTTAAGGATATTCTGAAATGGTAAATATTCCATAAATGTCGTGCATGTGTAGCAGACAGTAGTCATTGACGATTTCGTAAGATTAATTATACCAAGAAAGTGATAAAATGTAGGATAAATGGGAAATCCTGGCTAAAATAGGAAGTAACATACCTACAAAGATAGCAAGTGCGCTGAGTGTGGTTAAGGATATTCGTAAAGAGCTTATTTACTGGTTCTTATATGGTAGTTCTTATATGGAGTATATTTTTCTTTATTGTAAATTGAATTAGCGAAATCTCTTCCCTAATATATTGATCTCAATATTTTTTAATTTTATTTATTAATTTAGTAAGTTAAATTACTGTATAATTTCTTATTGATAGTATTTTGTGGAATATTTAGTCAGAAACAATGAATTTCATCCCGCGATCTTCAACAGAAAATATCTGTGTTATGCACCTATATAAGTGTTTTCTTATCTGTGTTTGGTTACATTGAATATTTATAAATATTGTTATCAATCAAAATATGTGCTTTTATTATTATATTACAGCTACAGAAACTATGTTAGTCATCACTTGAGCTTGAATCAGATGAGGAATTTTTGCTTCTCTTCTTTTTCTTCTTCTTTTCTTTTTTCTTTTTCTTCTCTTTACTTCTTTTCTTGGCTTTTTCCTGTAAATAAGAAACAAACATTTGTAGATGAGTACCACCCAGTTGGTCACTATTTTCTTAATGCAAATGTATTTGTGAGTAATACCTTTTTGACAACAGCTTTGTCAGTAACTTCAGTCTTGGGGACTTGGGCAGGGGCCTGCATTAGAGGTATCACCGGGGCGCACCCTTCGTTGCGAAGCGCTACTGTCACCTCATCCAACTTGGACATGTCCGCATTAGGCGCGCGATACGACTCACAGTGGTCCACGCGGAGAGTGCGGCCTAGGATCTGTGACGGACAAGAATCTCTCATGACTATCAAAGCCACAACACTTAGCAACTTCTGTGGAGTAGGAGTTCGAGGCTCTGCCTCCCAAATGACAAGTCCTGGATTCCAATCCTGGCTGGGGAGGAGGAAATATAAATATCCCAGCTCTTGGATGTTTATGTGTGTGATGTCAGTGTTTTTGGTTCCCATCACACATGATGTGGGATTTATGTGGGTATAAGAAGTGGGGTTTATCAACTTATTTTCTCTCTTCAAATGCAATAAAGCTGCTGCAAACTGCATTTACCTTTATACTATTTAAATTATCCACTGCAAGGATAGTGGACCGTTGGTCTTCATAACACAAGAAAGCATATCCTTTTGACTTGCCAGTAGCTTTGTCACGGACTAAGTTAAGATTAACTATTTCACCATACCTGGAAAATAACAAATATTTAAAATTTATTTTAATTTAAATCGATATTCTCACTTTTCCAGACATAGCAAGACAGTGTTATTTAAAATAATTTTCAAAAATATCAATATTACATACATATTTACAACATGGCATATTATTTTAGATGTATATTTATGATAATCTTCAATTTTATGATTATGGAGGAAAACAACTTACTGTGAAAACACACAAATGATATCACCCTCAGTTAAATCATATGGCAAGCCCCCAATAAACACCCACGCACTGTCCTTATACTGATCATGCCAAGAACTTTTTGAGGCCCCACCAAGTTCTCTCTCGCTTAACTTCAGGACATTCTTCACATTTCTGAAACAAATTATAATTATATTTGATGAACCATTTAGCAAAGAGGATTGTTTAGCTTTTAGAATGAAAAAAAAGCTACGACATATCATAGTTAGTGCATTGGTCGAAGCACTTATAGGCTTGTGTATGGCAACCAATATAATGACCACCAAAATATTTTTTTCCTTCCCAAAATGGGTGGTAAATGACCACCAAAAGTTGCAGAAAATATCAGGGCAAAATTCTGCGGTAGCTTAGGTGAAGGGTAAAGGGGTGAGCGAAGCGAAGCCCCCTTTATCCTTCGTGTTTGGTTGAACATGTAAGAACAACAAAAAATACTTAAAACATAAACTTAAGTACACAAAACATAAATAGAAGTTTGGTGATCATTTATCCAAACACAATTTGGTGGTCGTTTACTAATTCTGGCGGTCGTTTCGAATTCATTGGTAGTAAAATAGGTGCGTTTTTTGTGATCGTTTATGTTTAAACATTGTGTAGGTATTCTGAGCAGGTTTCAATGGAGATGGGCAAAAGTAAATTCAGTAACATTAGGACAGAAGATCCGTGAACACTTACGTCATAGGATTCATGTTAAGCCAATAGTTTCGTAGTTTTCAGCAGAAAATAAATGCAGATATTTTAGGTTAGGTTAGACTACACAGTTACGGGAACTCAAACATATTACTTTGACCAGATATCCTGTGAGCCACTTAATAAACTATACTTTATGCAAGCTCTTAGAAGAAGAATATTAGGTCGAGTACAAATTAGCAAAAACAAAATCACACACACAACAAATCAAGCAAGCAAGCGGTCCGGAATGGTCAAATGAATGAAATTAATAGTTCAATCTATGCTGTGCTAGCGGTCCTCTGTGGAAGCAAGCTAATATTTTATTAGAATCAACAGCTTGGATAGGTAGCATAAGGACGATGGGATAGAAGGGAGAACTGTGTGCGCTATAAGTAGGTAATGAATATCATTAAAATTTACATTAATGGCACTGTGTGTAACGAAACGGACTGCAGCTACACCACACCAACGTTCTGAAATGTATTGCTATATTATCTATTTATACTACATTAATATGCTCATGCCTATTTTCCGGAAGAGGGGTAGGCAGAGACTATTTATAATACGTTTAAAATGATTTTTCAGATTTCATTCCTTCCTAATGGTTGGTGTAGTAAACATATTTTTATTTAAGTAATCAATTTCTTTAATTTATATATACTTTATCATAATATATACTTTATTGCACAAAATAGTGAACACAAAACAAATATAAAGGTAATAACAAAGGCGAGCTTATCTCTAACAAGAGATTTCTTCCAGAAAACCCATAATGGAGAGGAAAAAAAGAAACTAAAGGTAGAACAATGTGCAAAACAATAAAAAGTTAATAAAAATAATAAACTACCTACTTACCAATATCTATATAATACAAAAAAATATTCTATATATAAATATGTAACATATACATAAATAGTAGCTTCTAATAAATACTAATACTTACCATGGAAGAGAAAGATAGTGTTCTTTCAAACGACTTTTAAAAGAGTGAATTGACGGACTGTCTCTGATGGCGCTGGGGAGTTTGTTCCAGAGACTGATAACACGTAGCCTGAACCCATTCTGATACGCGGCAGTGTTATGTTGTGGAGTTGCAAGTAGTGACCGAGTGTGAGATCTCCGTGGCCGTTCCGAAGACAGAAAAAAGAAACGATCTCGTAAGAAGCCGGGATAGCGAGGATTACATAAAATATTGAAGAGGCAAATGAGGATATGGGAATCCCGTCGAAGGCGAACGGGAGCCATTTCAACTCCCTGCGATACTCCGAGACGTGGTCGAACTTGCGCAGACCGAAAACAAACCGAACCCCGAGGTTTTGAAGTCGCTCGAGTTTGTTCAGTTGCTCTTCGTTTGCGCTTGCCCAGCAGACATCAGCATAATCGATCAGGGGTAGAAGAAGAGACTGGGCAAGCGTGATTTTTTTCTGACGAGGCAGGAAGTTTTGAAGACGCCTGAGGGAGTGGAAAGTGGCAAAGACACGTCTACTAACCTCGCTGACATGCTCTGACCAGGACAGCTGGTTATGGACCATGAGACGAGGCCCAAACCCTGATTTTCTCGAGATCGGCATTTAATACCTCTACAGCTGGCACCATATCACAGGGGGGGAAATGACGGTATATCTGGAGATCGTCGGCGTAAAGATGGTATGTTGAGGAGAGGACATCTGAGATGGAATTAATGAAGATAGAGAAAAGAAGAGGGGAGAGTATACCACCCTGGGGGACTCCCGCGAAGAGGTCACACCACTCCGTTGAAGTCGTCTCCGACTTTATACGCTGCTGGCGACCTCTCAGATAAGAGTCGAACCAGTTAGCAGAGACGGAGGACACGTTCAAGGATTTCAGTATCTCAACGAGAATGTCGAAATCGACGCAGTTAAAGGCGCTGCTGAAGTCGAGCAATGCTATTACAGTGTGCTGTTTCTCATCCATTGCTTGCTGAATGTCGTCGGTGACCGTGACGGTACTGTGACTCGGTCTAAATCCGGACTGGAATCGATTCAGCAAGTTATTTGAGGAAAGGTAGGTGGAAAGCTGCGAATGGATAATGGATTCTAGGACTTTGGAGAGGATTGGCAGGATGGAAATCGGACGAAACTCTTTAAAGGAGGAGGGATTTATTGTTTTGTGTAAAGGGATAACTTATGCTTTTTTCCTCACATTAGAGAAGGAACAACTGGAGATAGAGTGGTTTATAATATGTGTGATAGCTGGAAGTAGCTCGTCGAGCACACTAGATCATTTTAGTGCAGAAATTATCATCTCCTACAGCTTTGGAGGAAATGGTGAGCACTGCTTTCTTAACCGCATCAATTCCGACAAGACTGAAGTCAAATGGAGTGGAGGTGGAGGCGGACCTCGAGCGCAGGAGACGCAGAGTGGCATCCTTTACAGAGGTTTCAATGACGACAGGGGGGACTGATAAGAATTTGTTGAGACCGTTGAGATCAACATTGTCAGCCAATTGATTCTGAGACTTGCCGACACCAAGCGATTTGAGGAATTTCCACACCTGGGAGGGATTTTAACTCTCAATGCACTGAAAGATGTGGCGTCGCTTGGCATTACGACACATGCGGTTACATCGGTTTCGAAGGCATTTGAAAAGCGCAAGGTGTTCGGCTGTAGGCTCCTTTTTGTATTGGCTTTTGGCCCTGTTCCGTTTAGCCATCAAGCGCTTGATGGCGTCAGTGAGCCAGGGTGCTGGAAGATGTTTTACCTTGACCTTCTTAACAGGTGCATGCTTGTTAAACAGTCTCAGAATCATTGCGTTGAAATGGAGGATCTTGTCATTCACAGTCTCACTGGAGATAACAGGTGACCAGTCGATCGACGCGGCATCAGATTTAAGGGATGCAGTATCAATACCCTTGAAGCTACGAATATGGATAAATTTAGCTCTGCTCTTTGGCGGCTTAATCTTGTACGAGAGATAAATCAGGTCATGAATGGAAAAGGGAGAGTGAAACTGTCCATGAGTCGCAACCTTTTCCAAATTCAAGACGATCATGAGGTCAAGGAGGGAAGGAGTGCAGTGTGGTTGAAAATGAGTTGCATTGAGAGGAAGACTATGCAAATTGAAAGAATTTACAATGGATTGGAGTTTAGCAGAGCGGAAATATGAGGGTTTAAATAGGATTAGGATGGTTAAGAACCATATGAAGAATATGCGACGAGTAACCAAGGGTCTTCGGAAAGTTTAAATTGTTATTGTTTCAGATACCTGAAAATGAAACAGAGTGGAAAGAAACAGCCGAGCAGTTTCAAACAAAATGGAATTTCAGTCACTGTGTTGGAGCGTGCGATGGGAAACATATCGCTATCGAAAAACCTCCCAAAATTGGCTCTTTATTCTACAATTATAAAGGATTTTACAGTGTGGTGATGTTTGTGGTTGTCAATGCTAACTACGATTTTTTGTTTGTACACACTGGTACCAATGGATCTGTGGCAGATGGAGCAACTTTAAAGAGCACACAATTTTATAAGAAGTTGATTGACAATTCTTTAAAATTGCCTTCCCCCTCTCCACTACCAGGCACAACCGAATGTGCCATATGTGTTTCTCGGCGATAGTGCATTTGCATTAAACAAAAATTTGGTAAAACCGTTTCCTTTTAATAATATAAATAGGGAATAAAGGGTTTTTAACTATCGGCTATCGCGAGCCAGGAGGGTGGTCGAAAATGCCTTTGGCATATTGTCTTCAAGATTTCGAGTGCTGCGTACAACACTTAAAATAAATCTTGGAAAAACGTGGACGCAGTTGTGTTGGCGTGTTGCGCTCTGAACAATTTTTTTAAGAAATCGCACACCAAATTATATATCTCATTGTAATATGGTAATAGAGAAGGGACCAATGATACATTAGTTTCTTTAGAACATTCATCATTTGAAAACCAGCAATTTAGCCAGCCTATTGAAGATGGAAAAATAATACGAAATAAATTTGCTGTCTATATTAACACAGTAGGAAGTGTTAGTTTCCAAGACCGAATGATTGATGTTGGTCCACGTTAATTCGGTAAAAAATGTAGTTCCATTTCAGTAGGTAGTGTGCCTGTACATATTTCCAACATTTTAAAAGATTAAATTATTACTTTTTACTAATATGGTCTTAAAGTTGTTTCACTACCTCCTCCTCTCCTCTAGTATAGATACCGCAAGGTTTCTTGACGCTTAAGCAAACTGTCACGTGACACGGCTCTCTCTCTCTCTCGCCCATGTACGCATCTCTCTTTGCTCTCTTTTGTGTGCCCATGCGCTGCTACCCCCCCCCCCCCCCCCCCCAGCTGATTGAGCAAAGACTCGAAAGAGACAAAATAATCAATACGGAGTGAGGGACTATTGAGAACGCCCAACAGAACTTTATAATGGTGAAGCGAGATTTCAAGAAAAAGATGTTCTGCAGGCTCGGGTACTCACTCGGCGAGACACTTACAACTCTGCAAGGAATATCCGAGCGAAGGTAAATGGCTACGCCGCCATCCGCCTTCCCAATTCGGTCGTTCCGATAGAGCTGAAACCCAGGCAGCGAGTACATAGTCGATGGTAAAGTCGGCTTGAGAAAGGATTCAGATACAAGAATACCATCCACATGTTTACTACTGAACGCCTCGAGTATGTCCGGGTAACTAGAGTGGATACTCTGGGCGTTGATATGAACAATATTTAAATTGTTGCCCAGGCTACCAAAAACAGCGGTATGTTTGTCGTATAGTGGTTGCTCCACAAAGGAGTTATCATGCACCGCACTAATATAGTTGTCGTTTTATGAACAAGAGAAGAAACTATTATCAATATTACATAAACTATCCATATATAATATACCTAAACATATAAAAATATTCTAACCATGTGCCGCACATTCGCTAAATTAAGTAGGTGTTCAGGCTGTTGAGTGTGTCACTGGAGCAGTAGCATTCTTTCAATTTGCACGAAAATTATTAAAAAAAATATCGGCTTCGACCAAAAGATGGAAAATTTTGACAGAGCATTTAGGTGCAAATAGAGTCCTGAAGTCTCTTTCGGAAACTAGATGGTCTGCACGTGCCATTGCTGTTAATGCTTTGCAAAATGGTTATTTAAATATTTCTGAAGCATTGTCCTCCATCGGAAGTGACATCAATCAATCAGGAGACACAAGAAACGAAGCCCAAAGCCTAGAAAAAAAAAATGAAAAATTTAAGACTGCTCTTCTTACGGAAATATGGAATGATCTTTTGGGAATAATGAATAAAACAAGTCTACGTTTACAAAATAGCACAATGACCATGGACGTTGTAATAAAACTTTACGAATCTTTGATCAGTTATGTCAGTAACGCACGCAATCATTTGATCAATACGAAAAGGCTGCTAAAGAAAATAATCCAGATGCTGACTACAAAGATAAATTTCTAATTGACACATTTTAAAAAAAGGGTCAGCAGCATACCAAGAAATTGATAATCGATTTAGTTTTCCTTGTCAGTTAACGACAATCGAATCTGGCGAGATGACCAAAAAATGCAAAGAATTTGCAGAATTTTATCATGAAGATAATGAACATGAGCTCAAAACAGAATGTTTTCATTTAAGCCAATATTTAAAACATTTGGCACAGCAATCAGTGGATTTTAATATCTCAACCTTACATAAACTAATAAAGTCAGACATATTAGAAGAAACTTTTCCAAACGTTGAAGTTTCTACAAGAATATTCCTTTTGCTTGAGGGTTACCAATTGTAGTGGAGAGCGTTCATTTTCGCAGCTTAAGAGAATAAAAAATGAATTGCGGACAACCATAGAAAGCGACATTCTTCAACAAATTGACTTTGAGGATATCACAGAAAATTTTGCCGTTTTGAAATCTCGAAAGAAGCCACTGTCGTGACCATAAAACCAGCGTACTGGATAAGGTTATATCATTAATATCGCAATTATGTACCTATATAATATTTTATTACTTACTCATAATAAATAAAAGAAAAATGTTACATTTTTTTAAATATTTTTTTAAAAAAAAGGGCCACCCTATTCTTATGTGCCTAGGGTCCCAGCATTGTTTAAGACGGCCCTGGCGATGATAGCACAAAATGGCAGCGTTAATGATGTCACTCATGACGTCATATCAACCATTTTGAGCTATCGTTGTCACCCTAAAGCTCATTCGGAACGACCTCGTAGACGATATAATCGATTATGGTGCGATTCGGAACGCGCCGCTCGTAGATGCTTTATTAGATTATGGTGCGATTCGGAACGCGCCGCGAGACTAACTACTGACGGCAGTAGACTATACATTTTTAACTATGGGCGCACGGGGACGACGAATAGATCACAGAGTACCTTGTATTGTAATAGATTTTGACGTTTGGTAGGTTTGGGTTTGGTTCTTAGCAGTGTGACCAGATTCAGTATTTTAATACTTTTTCAGTATATTTCATCGATTTTTCCGAACATCAGTATATTTTCAGGTATATTGCTGGGAGTCAGTATTTTTGGGTATATTATGGTTGACGTTATGGCAACACCGTAGTGAGTGATCGTCCTTGGGACAATGTTTGCGGAATTCCCCGGAACGCGAACATTGGCTGGGGGCTTTCCCGGATTTAGTTTATACATGTTATCTATGAGCAAAGATGAGTAAGTTACAGATATGACAAGAAAGACGGCCGTCGCCGGCGTTGTAGTATTGTAATACTACCTATACAATTATCAATCAATACGTAGTATAAATCAGAGTTGCACAATGTATGTTCGCCTAAAACTTTACAACTGCTGGACCGATTTTAATGCGGTTTGCAACATTAGATATAGTGTAATTTCCAGATTTCATACATTCAAATCCGTTTGTTTCATGAATATCAGTCTACCCGGACGAATTCGGGACGGACCGCTAGTTTATCTATAATTTTCAAAACAACGTCTAGTTTTTAAGTTTTCAGTTGCATGAATAGGTAGTAGTTAGACATAAAAGATACTTAATTACTAGTATTAAATCGTCTAATACGGTTCAAGTGAAATGATTGTCTCTTCTGCACTCGACTTAATCTTTGAGGACTTTCTTTCGATAATTCGGGAATTTCCCCAAAATAGGAGATGTTTTTGTCATCATATAAATAGATTGCGATTTTCGTTATTTTTATTTACTTAGTTGCATCCATCCGGACAGCATGTCTAGTTTTCAGCAAAGTTATTTAGCTAAGTGGGAACAAATTCCGGAATTTTCTTCGTGGCTTTCACGTTATAAAGATGATGAGTTCACCGCATTTTGTAAAGCATGCAATGCGAAACTGCAAAGTAGATTACCATCTATAAAACAGCATGCAAATACTGAAAAGCATAAATCGAACTTGATAAAATATAAAGGACAGTCAAAGGTAAGCATAACTCGCTTTACTTACCTAGTTCAAGGAGTTTTGATATATTTTAATTCAAAGTTAATCATCCTGGTTTTGTTTCCAAAATAACCAAGTATTTTTTCATTTAATTTTCAGGTTGATACATTTTTCAAAAAGGCCCCACTGAAAGACGAAGTCAAGAAAGCTGAGCTGCGTTTATGCAGTTTTCTGTCGGAACACAATATCCCATTTAGAGCTATGGACCATCTTAGTGAAGTTCTAGTGAAGTGTTTTACCGATTCCGATATTGCGAAAGAATTTTCCTGCAAGAGAACCAAAGCAGCTGCTATAACTTATAATGTTTTAGGACCCGAATTCGAAAAAGATATGATTGAGGACATACTTCGTACTGCATCTCCTTCAGGTAAACCAGTATATTCAATTATAATCGATGAGAGTACAGATGTTGCGACAGTCAAAGTATTGGCGATAGTAATTAAATACTTCTCTGAAACTAAATGTACTGTACAAACCAAATTCCTTGATTTAGTTGATTTAAGTGGTGAGACCGCAGGTCATTTATTTAATTCGTTGTCATCAAAATTATCCGAATTAGGTTTAGAAATAAAAGACGTAATAGGATTCGCTGCTGATACTACGAATGTGATGTTTGGTCAACACTCTGGCATTGTTGCAAAAATTAAAGAAGTAAACCCAAAGTGCTTTTTCATAAAATGTGTTTGTCACTCTGCAGCATTAAGTGTTAGCCACGCCTGTAAAATACTGCCTAGAAATTTAGAACAAATAGTAAAAGAAGTATATGGATATTTTTCTCAAAGCAGCAAGCGTCAAAGAGAATTTGCTGAGTTCCAAAATTTCACAGACACTGAAAATCACAGAATCTTGCGTCATTACGACATAAGGTGGCTTTCACTTCATGCCTGTATTAGTAGAATAATTGAGCAGTGGAGGGCATTGCAATTGTTCTTTCAAGACCAATACTTGAGTGATCGCAATATGTCATCAGAATTTTTATATAATTCTTTTACCACTGATATAAACAAATTGTACTTTCACTTTTTGGACTACATTTTGCCGATTGTAAACAAATTTAACGTAATTTTTCAAGGCGACTATCCGTGCATTGATAGACTGTATGATGATGCATCTAGTATGTACTTGTCGATTTTGGGTTGCTTCATGAAAACTAATTACATCAAACATACAGAAAATGTATTTACCTTAGACCCAAAGTCACATGTAAATTATTTGCCATTGAAAGATATGTACTTAGGTATTCAAGTGGGCCAAGAATTAATCAAACACAGGGGAAATGTAAACATGAAAGAACAGATTGCTGAGTTTTTCAGAAGGTGCCAATCATTTTTAATTGAGCTAAGCACGCAATTGAAATCACGTTTGCCTTTTGAAAATCCAGTTTTTAAAGAACTAAAATTTCTTGACCCACACACTGCCGTGCATAAAGAATTTCGCAGTTTACGAAATGTAATAGAAACTTTCCCATGCGAAGTACAGCCAGAACAAATGCAGTTAATCGACGAAGAATATAGAACCCTAAAGTTTGATCGCGAAGTAAGTGATTTGTTACAATCTTCGAGCACTGGCTCACCCATCTCATGTGAACAATTTTGGGTGGAAGTTGGGAAAATTTCTAACAGTGATGGCATGTTAAAATACAAAAATATAACTAGTTTTAGTAAATCTCTGCTATGTATACCGGTATCGAATGCTGCATGCGAGCGCATATTTTCACAGATAAATTTAATAAAAACGGACCAAAGAAATAGATTTGTAAACAAAAATGTGTCAGCAATTTTAAAAACAAAGCAAGGTGTTAAGGATGAAGGAGGTTGTGTAAAATTTAATCCTTCGAAAAAGATGTTAAAATATAACTCTAACATTTATTGTGAAAATGAATAAATAAAACCTGTTAAGAAAATCAGTATTTTTATTGGTATATCTGTCCTATGTAAATCGGTATATTTCAGTATTTTTTTGAGGTGCCTCGGTATTTTCGTAAAATTTAATCTGGTCACACTGGTTCTTAGAACGGAACTCTTGTTTGGCTGTTGTGATTTTTCGCATTCTTCTGCCGTTTTCCACTAACTTTCATAGAAATTAAGTATTTAATATGGCTTACTTAACTCAGCCAGACTATGTGAAATACGTGTGCTCCTGTGGGCAGCTCAAGCCAATCACAAGTCTATATTTCTGTAGACATTGCTTGAAAATACGTTGCGGGTTCTGCATATGTCATGAGGTGATGACTACATTAATTTCATCGATATTTTCTTAAAAAGCAAGCTAGTCTTCTTCCTCTGTATTTGTACACTCTAGTATACACAAGGTAGATCACAATTACCCAATAATCAGCATCCCCATACATATATCATTGTAACTTACTATGTAGTCATCAAATGGCACTCCTTTTTTCTATGATTTGATTTCTTTATTATTGGATTTCTTTTATGCTGTAACAGTCCGTAACTGTAACAACAGAATGGGTTCTTGATTACCAACAAAAAAATATTAAATTTATTTTGGATTTCAGGTTGATTCACACTATTGTGCAAACTGCCTCGAAAACATGCCTTCTTCGGAAGCAAGGCTGAAGAAGAATCGCTGCAGCAGTTGCTTTGACTGTCCAAGTTGCTTCCACACATTGTCAACACGAGCGACAAATCTAGCTCAGCCCCGGAATCAGCCAGATGTGGCTGTTGCTGGGGATGCAAAGGTTGAAAATAAACAGCCGAAAAAAATGTATTACTTGTCTTGTTTCAACTGTCGATGGACATCTCGAGATGTTGGTATTCCAGACCAACCTGTAGGTAAGATGACATTATTATTCAGCTAGGTCATTTCTTAACAACAACGGTTGGGGGGCCGTGGCTCAAGTAATAAAAATGGTACTGAAAACCAACAAATAAACTGAAAACCAACAAATAAATTTTACAACATGTGAACATAGAAATTTGTCATCCTACGATCAAAGACAAACCAACAGCATCAAACCTTTTCCCATGCAGGGTGGCAGAGGCACAGTTGTTCACATCATTGACATGTGCATTAATTTTTAACCCCCAATGAAAAAGAGGGGTTTTCGAAGCATCACTCTTGTATCTGCCTCTAGCACTCTAGCGCTCAGACATAAATAGTAGTAGACTTCCCTATGATGGTTTTTTGCCATATTTTATTAGTATTGGCTCAATAGTTCGGGAGTTCTCCACTTACAAGAAAGGAAATAACTCAGCCAAATTTTAAACTGAAGGTTTAATTTATTGAGTCTTGGTGTTTTTTTTTATTTTTATTAATAGCTATTATTAATAAAAAAACACCGCTCTGCTTTATTATTCTCTTATTGTTTGATACACCTTGTTCATAGCGTCTGGTGGGTGGCCGGAAAGGACCAACCCATTTGCAACTCGGGTCAACCAACTCCTCGACTACTACAAGGCGGTGGCTCTGCATGAGAAGCAGGAGAAACTGGAGCGGGAGCGGGAGCGGAAGAAGTTTACCATTCGGGGGAAATACATCACTCTTACTGTGAGTCAGAGGAACACTAGAGAAGGAAGAAGACTGCAACCCTCAAACTCAGCGACATACTAGACTTCACTGAAGGAACAGTGGGATTTGGGGGGGATATTAGCTGTACCAACAGTAACTAGAACTCAATCACTACTTTAACCTGCTGAGATGCAGAGAACCTAAAAAGGAACTTGACTTGAGGAAGGAAGGTGACTTCTGTCAAAAAAGTTCCTACTGAAGTACCTACAAGAGTACTGAAGATTCTATTGTGGGCATTTGCGGGGCAACAACATAAAATTTGCCTTAATTGTTATGTCATTATTTTTTATTTTCCGGAAGGAAGGCAAGCGAAAGGGTTAAATGAAATAGTCACAACAACAGAAGACCAATCACAGTACCAATCAACGGGCCTTTGTTCACGCAAGATTATCGCTGCGCCCAACTATCATTTCCTACCTATTGATTGGAAATTGCGCTACAACAATTCACCCCCCCCCCCCTCCCCCCAGGATAAGACCGGCCTCACCGGCGCCATGGCGCGCAACTTAGCCGGGCTGCCCCCGAGTGATGGAGGCTCCTCATCCGCCATCGCCAACTTCACCCCCAGCCAGGCCAGCGAGGAGATTGGGGGCCTGCCGGAGGATATTTATACCAAGGAGGTGGACTTGAAACAGAGTGAGTGTCTTTAGAGTGATTTGTGTTGAGTAGAAAAAGGTATAGAACACTACATCTAGAGTGGCCCTGTGCATTTATAAGAATGGGTACAACTTGGTTTTCACGAGTCTATACACAAAGCCGGCAGGACAGAACAAAATGGAGATTCCTAAAGTAACACAAAAAGTAAAACATAAAATAAATTGTTTGGAATGCAATTATTGTAGGTGCCTGCGAAAAACCTTGAGGCAATTCCGCCCCCTTATCGACTCTGACCCACATGATTTAAAAGGTTTCACTTAGTTGTTACTTACGTTGTTTAACTTAGATGTTACTTTTTATGTTTTACATAACACTCTGACCCACATGATGTAAAAGGTTTAACTTAGATGTTACTTTTTATGTTTTAGATATTTCATTTATGTCTAGCCGTTAGGCATACAAAATCACATGTTTGGGAAATACTACCAAAATATCAGTTCAAGATAGATGAATTATTTATTTGTTTCGCTGCTAACATGCACACTTCGAATATTTAATTTAAAACAAAAATGGATCAATACAATTAGCACCTTATTATAAAACAGGATGGACAGGCAACTAAAAATACAAATCAAAATAAGATAGACCTTTACGTATGTGTGCATACAGCAGTAACCAAATAGGTTAGCTCAGTGTGGAAAATCGCTTAGAAGCGAAACACTGTTTTTCAGTTACTATCTTCAATGTAGATACGCTGCCATATGGTGAAATAAAGTGTTAGTAATTACAGGTTTCTTATATCTAATGTAGATTAGTTCTATGTTTAGGGCAAAATATTACATTAACTCCTGCACTGGTCAGACCATCTCGCAGTAAGTTAAGATCTGGAGAAAAATCTACAAACTAATAGCAGTCTAACATAATTATAAAAAAATACCTGTTCGCAAATGGGTTGAAAAAAAAGGTTTTTTTTATTTATTTATTTTATTTATTTATCTGCTTAAAATCTATCTTAACAGTTTGACATAATGCGTTAGATTAGTTTACTTAACTATCTTATACTTTTACCTATATTATACACATAAACCTAATTTCTGTAACATATAGTATCCAGTGCTATTGTTATGAATTCACTCAGCAAACAGGAGAACAGGTCTAATTTCTTATCGATGCGGTTGAGCGTGCACAGCAATCGGGTGAGCAGTGCCTTGGAGCAAGTTGGTGCTCGGCACAGCAACTGCGGCCGCCGCCTTTGCCTGACATACTTGGGAGTGGGACACACACATTCAAAGCCGATAGCAAGTCCGGATTGTGAATTTTGGTGTTCAGTAATTTTAAAATATATCCTAATATTGGGAGATCCCTCCTGACACTTCATAATTCATAATTCTTTATTGAACACAGTTATTTAAAAAAGATACATTAAGAGAAAACATATGTACAAAGGCGAGCTTATCTCTAAAAAGAGCTTTCTTCCAGCAAACCAAGGCGTGACAGGAAATTTTATCAATAAAGGGTAGGCAGTGCACAATATCTAAACAATAATAAAATACATATAAGTAAATTACATATCTATAAAATACGGTAAATAAAATACATAGTCGTATATACCAAACTACTAAATACGTATCAATACATACATAAACCTGTACATAAAGTTTACATATAATAATAATATACATACTACAACTATCACAAAAGAGACACTTATATATATTATAATAAATATAATTAACACCGAATGCAGTGAGTTGTATGGGTGTGTGTGTATGTATGTGTCTGTTTAGGCCTGCGACCAGGTAGTCTTGGGATGGGAGATGGGATCAGCTAAAATCACGTAGTATCATTCGGCGATACCATTTTCTCAAAATTGTCGTAGTCTTTATTCATCAACCACTTTTTCACATATACAAGATCACATTTAGAATATGTTACCGTTGATTTCTTGAAAATATGTGGACCAAAGAATGATCGAAATCGCCTAAAAAAAGTAGTTCTGCTCCTAGGGAATTCTACCTTTTGTTTTCGGTTAGACCTGCGACTTCGGTCGGACCCTTCCAAAATTATTCCATTGTTTTAATGAGGTCTTTAATAGTACAGAAGATTTAAAGTTGTCGAACAGTAAGCAATTGTGTTTCCCTATGCAGTTCCAATGTAGGGTATTGAAAATCTTTAGAGAACAGCACTCTCAAAGCAGCACTTTATGCTCGCTCAGCTTCTAAAATATGTGTTTTTGCGGCCCCACCCCAAGCAGTTATACTGTAGGTTATAATTGATGTGCCTAAGGTTATAAAGATTATCCTTCGCAGATTTTCATCCCCAATACCTCTTAGTCTTTTATATATAAATAGACTTCATGTTTGCCGTGGCTGACCGTTACAAATTCGAATTTGTCGTTTCCTCCCTCCCCTCTTCCCGCACCGCATTCAAGCGAGACCCGTACCGATAGCATCGTGCTACCCAATACGGAATTTGACTGCTAGTCAAAATATATACTTTTTAGAAACTGTGAAAACGGTACGTTAACAGCACGTTAGAATTAGTAAATGACACAAAGTTTCTTGGAATAACCATTGATAAAGTCTGTTTCTAGGGCAGGCGAAAACACGAACATTGACCTTTGTGCCTACCACAGTGATCACCAACTTTTTTGGTGAGGTTCAAAAATGATCAGTTGTATGAATGTAGGGAATAAATAAAATTCTAATTAAAATTTGTATTTATTATATTTATGTATGTTATTTATAATAAAATTGTTTGCTGATATCTAAAAGATGTTTAATTACACAAGTATACACGGTTTTGGACCTGAGCAACTAAAAGATCGCACTCGAAAACTAGAACCAATTTTGACACACGGATTGAAGATTTGAGTTCAGGCCATCAAATAACATAAGAAATCGTTCTCATCTGCTCAGGTCCAAAAGTTAATCCGAATTTGTAAAATTGTGTTATTCTAAACACGTCGAATCAGGATTGTTATCTCTGACTGGTAGCGTCACTCACCCCACCCCGTACCACGAAACGCAGTACTACGCGGAAACTATACAGAAGTGTATGGAGGGCGATACGTATCGTTTTCTTTCGACGCTAACATAATACTTTATGTCATTGTCCGTTTTTTCGCCTGCTCTAGAAACAGTATAGCAAATTTCAGTGGGGACCCCACATATAAAAATTAGTTGGTAAATTAAGTATTGCGGCTTACGCTGTTAGGAACATCAGACAAAACACGGATGTGGCTACATCTAGGCTAGTAGTACTTTCATACTGTCATGTCCTATGGTATCTTGTTGTGGGGGAAAGCAGCCGATATTCAAACTATTTTTATTCTTAGAAAAGAGCTATTCGAGCAATTTATAATTTAAAAGGCACAGACTCCTTAAGAGAGCTTTTTAAAGAAATTTACATACTAACTGTAGCTTTTAAATTTATTTTTGAAAATATATATACGCAAGAACCTTACAAAATTTCCCAAACTTAGCGATAGCTGTAATGTTAACCTAAGAAATAATCACAGACTACTTGCGCCCTGGTTAAAACTCGATAAGGTTTGCAATTCTTTCAAGGGTCAATGCATTCTCTACTCAACAATATAGATCTTTAAAAACCATGTTAAAGCGACTTTGTCGAAAAAGGGATGTTGCAATGTTTAAGATTACTTAAATGATGGCACTGTATGTGGTTAATCTGGCTCAACACAGACCTTGCTGTTAATAATTTTGTAATTATTTATTCCTGCTTATTAATTATGATAATGATATATATATTTTGTATTAGTTAAGCATAAGCAATTTTTAAAAGAGATCTAAAAATCAATCTGTGGGTGTTTCTACGCCCTTCTTCTCCCACAGTGGTCCAATGTAGAGAAGTGGCAAAAAATTTCGATTGCTAAGTATATGTAAATATCTACAGTAATAAAGAGATTTGGATTTTGATAATTTTGCGAGTGCTATAAAATAGACGTGACGTAACATGTGACGTCATAGTCTAATGCTGGCTTTTTGAAACAAAATTGAGTTTATAAATTACAACTGCAGGAGATATACAATTCTGATATAGTCAATCGTATTTGTTTAAATAGTTTCAGCTTGAGACACTTTTCTTAATTTATTGGACTACCTTGTCAAATACGGTATTATGTACGTGTGTCCCGTGATCCCGTCCCGACTCCCGTGTCTCTCTCTCGCGATTATTGTAAAGCCAATTGTAATAGTTTTTCTGAGGTTTTGGTTGTTGAATTAGCTGTTCTCGTACAAGGAGCAAGTCATGTTCCACAATGAGTAAAAAGTAAGGGCAATTTATTACTCAAATTGATGTAATTTTTTGAAGAGGAGAGAAAAAATTATTATCTGTTTTAAGTTGATGCTAAATTGCTAACTCGCCTTCAAGTAAATTTTCATAATTCATAACCGCCTTATTCATAAAACTTATCAAACCTATGATAGCTGAATTGTGCTTTGTTCTTTTCTCACTAACACGAATTTCAAAGTGATAGAGGAAGACCAACGAATTATAACAGCATTATAGTTAAAATAGGTTTATTACACGTTTATGAAATAGGCGGTAATTCTTTATTGCACAAAGATACATAAAAAGTTACGTTTGTGGAAAACATATGTACAAATGCGAGCTTATCTCAAAAGAGAAAAGAGAAATTTATACACAGGAAGCGGACTCTTTATTTTAGACTTATAACTAACTTACACCGAGGCGATATGCACATACATGGCAAAACCTTCATTCTTCGTGAACAAAATGATGATTTTGAACAAGAAAATAAATTAACCAGCTCCACCACCAAGTAAGCACAACTTTTATTGTCAAGGGTACAAATATGGCTATCGTCCTGCCTGACGCCCTGCCTGTGACGTCATTTTGTAACGGTCAGCCAGGGCAAACTTGAAATAATCGGTTAGTAAGTAAATAAGCATATATTATCTACATACCTCATGCGATGACCAATACACTACGTCACCGCTCGAGGTATGTGTGTGAGCGATGAGACGAGGGGAGGGCGTAATTGGTGAAATAAAGACTAATAAGAGCATGAGAGAGATGTTTGTATGTCTATTTGTCTCAGTCGGTGACTAGAGTCGTGCAAAGCTAACTTTCTCTCGGAAGAAGCGCCATCTCATCCAAGACATGAGTTTTTATCTTCCCCCGCAGTGACAAGCATGCCGCAGCGCCTCGCCTCGCCGGAGTGGCAGCCGCGCTGTGTGTCTCGCCTGCACCCGCTGCCGCGCCCGCTAAGCGTGAAGCGCAGCCAGCGCTGCCGGCCCTGCGACCACAACGTCACCAAACCGGAGTATAACCCCGGCTCCATCAAGTTCAAGATCGAGCTGCTCGCCGTGTGAGTCCACTGCTAATATACCGCCGATGTGTGCCACGTCGCTACCACAGTTACACTACACGTAACGCCAATTTTGTTGGCCTCTATATGCCGTTTGGAGAGGGTAGTGGCGCATGGGAACAAGAGACATTATGCAAGGGCGAGAGAGAGAGGTGAGATCTGGCTCAGAGGTCAAGAAACAGGGCGCGGGCTGAATGAGCAAAAATTTGCTATGGTCTGATATTTAATTCGAAGGACTTGTTTTAAAGACAGAGTGATTTCCCATTCAACAATAATTTAATATTGATGGGGTAAATAGCGACATTTGTATCTATGGTGCTGCCTTTTTTCGACAAAAATATCTTTATTTACCCCCATGATTTGTTGGATAAATAACAATAACGAAAACTGGCAGAAAGCCCAGTTCTGCGGGGACTCGCGTGATATTTTACCTGCCGAGTAATACTTTATAGCATTGTGAAGATTGCGAGTCCATCGTCGTCACGCTCTCGCAACGATCTGGCACTCTACAAATAGTAACAAATTCATAAAACCGGAAATTAACAACAAAGTAGACAAATGAAAATATGAACAAGCACAGCACACGCGATACATGTGAACAGTCCGATATCCAGACCAAAATCCAGGTATTCCCAGCGGTATTGTTAATGGCGTCGAACGTTCTTCCTCCTTCATTTTCTTAATCTCACTCCATTCCATTCTCGCCCCAGCTACCACGTGCCCGAGATCAAGATAATCTCCTGCTCGCCCCTCTCGCCCGGCGGGTCCGGCACCCTGCTGCTCAAGGTCACCAACCCCACTGGCTACGAGATGACGTTGCGACTGCTGCAGCCGGAAGACCTGCCGACTGATGATGGAGACACCCACGAGACCACCGAAGGGGAGAAAGACAAGGTAGGTTCTGTTATACTCTATAGTATAGAGTATAGAGTCTATACTATTGCTTTGCTTAACGAAGAAGAGGATGCAGTTCTTACAATCATTTTTTTCCAATACACGTCATTTGGTGTGTCAATTGACGTGTATTTTGAATCAGTCCTTCATCTCCAGCGACGGAACATCGTGCACACGGCACTTGATAACCTTTTGCGGAAAAATTTCTTCAACTCTTTCCACTAAAATCGACATTGTTCAGCTCCCTTTAGGTAAAGCGCAATGAAATGATACATACCTTTAAACTTTCTATAATGAAACCCTTCAGCTACCTCTAATTGAAAATGAAATAAAAATTTCGCAAACGCAGAGAAATAAATAAATTGTTATTTTTTGTCCTTGTCATTTATTTGTAAAAAGTATCGTATCGTAAGTATCGTATTTATGACAAAAAAATCTATTAATTTCTAAAAATTAATTTCTAAAATACTCCCTCATCCCCACCGTCCCGAATATTAGCAATTGGCGTTTTGAAAAAAAATTAAAAAACTTGAACACTAATGATATCCGACACTTCGCGTTTTTTGATATCGTTCTTGATATGTTCTTAATCGAATCGAAACATGTGTCCGCCATTTTGAAAAATTTCTAAAAACTGAATCGACTATCGGAAGCGGGACAGATAGAATACGAAAGCTTTTTTGCCCAAGCTGAAACGGAGACGCTCCCCGCGCCCGGTTAATAATACTAATGTAACTGATTAGTTCCGAGAAAAGAAAATCTCTCAGGACTCAAGACATTAGTTCTTTTACATGAATTTGAATAACCATTGATAAATAAACGAATTTGAGAGACGATTTTTGTGTAAAATGCGAACTAAATACTTATCCCACTGTGTACCCTCAACAGCCCCTCGCCCCTCCCGCGCCGGTGCTCCCCACACGCGCCCCGCCGCCCGCCAGCGTGCGTGTGACGTCACCCAGCGTGACGCTGTCGCTAGCGCAGCGGGACGATGCTGCGGAGTATGACGACGAGGCGCCGCAAAACCAGCCTCAACACGAGTTAGTAGTCTATTTTAACACTACGGAAGAGAGGGATTTTATAAGTTCGAAGCGTCTGTCTGTGTGTCTATCTGTCTGTCCGTGGTACTCTAGCGCTCAAACGGCTCTGATAAAGTGAGTAAGTCGGAGGTGCTGGCCAGGGGGGGCGACACGGCCAGTAGGGAGACCACCTGCCCGATGGTTCTACGATATCATCAAATCGACGGGATGCTGGATGCGCTTGGCACTAGACCATGAGGATTGGACTGTAGAGAAGAGGCCTATGCCCAGCAGTATAAAACATCCGTTAGCCCATTTTGTTCCTTCAATTACCAATAGTGATACCAAAACTACAGTAAAATAGTGAAAAGTTAGCAATGTTGCTCCCGCGCAACTCAGCTAATTTATTCAATATTCGCGATGTTAAAAATGAGCAACACAACATTTGATGCGAAAATAAATAATACATTCTGGGTAATGTGAAAGTGTTTACTACTCATATCTGTTTAAACTAATATATTTTAGGTATTGTTGGTGAAAAAGCCAAATCCAGAATAAACACCTCAAAAAAAACTTCTGGGCGCGAGTCCTATCTGGTCATGTCCCCATTTGCGCGTTGCTACTAACTTACAAATGAAAAAATATAGTCCAAATCCCTCAAAACATAGCTCATTTAATGCAGATATGATTTGCATTCAAGAAAATAGAGATAAGATTGCCTTTGTATAAGTTTGTAATGTGAATTTTCATGTGCAATAAAAAGGGGAATATTTTGTATGACCTTTGGAGGGATACACACACCCTTATATAAGTTTATCATTTATCATTCAGATATCAAATAATCACGTAATATAAAGTTGTTACACCATGAGCAAAATGTTTTTTGTTTTATGGGTAAATTCCACAGACCAGATACCTATCGAGATAGACGCAGCAAACACGGTCGAATGCATGAGAACCAACCGTGTAACTTTTTCACTACCTACTGTGACGTCACGAGCGCCTTTTAGTGATGGGTTGACATGTTAATCGTGAAACAGAGTCAAAGGCGCGCCGCCAAATCGATTCAAAATGAGCGCTGCTGCGGGAATCCCCTACCTACCACGACCACGTACCTACCGCGTTGCCTTTTTGTCAGTAAGCCGGCAGTGTTTCGAGCGGGAGATCGTATCGTAGCATCGCACCCGGATATCACATCATAGAGTGTTAAAGTATGTATTTGTCTGTAGTACCTATTTACCTTTTATTATTCAGGTGTAATTCCGTCCAGCCCCCTTATTCAGTAACTCGAATCGATCTTAAACTGTGGAATAGTATCATATTTCCCATATACTAAAATATAGATTGCAATGAAAATGCAACTCAGAATTATCATTCTTCCGTCAACAAAATCGAATCGTCCTGCGATTTTGCAAGAATCGTCGCATTGTACAACACTATCTGATTAAATCGACAGAAAAATGAGCAAATCGACTGTACCATGCAACTGTAAGGTTAACAAAAGTATAGTTTGCTTCACTGTTCATTGAGGGCTACGAAAGTGTAATTGTGTAAAGTGGAAGCAGCAGTGGATGAAGTACATGGGAAATATACGCTATGGTTCAACCTATCTCAGTAAAAACGGGAGACGCTACACGAAATAAAAAATAATTGATTATTAAATAAATTAGGCGAATTTCAGAAATAAAATTACGTATGAAAGGTATCGCTGTCGTTTTCTTTGGAAACAACATTGCTTGAGTTTTTGCAATTCACAACGGCACAGTAAGGCATTTTTATGTTTATTAGTACACGGCTTACATTCGAACAGCCAGAGAGCGACTGAGCCGGGATGAGCGGTGTCCGCCTATTAAAAACACGCGAAGTAAAATACTACTACTACAGGGCTCATACCCATTATGCGGCTAGCCGCAATTCAGTCAGCCGTGCGGCTGGCCGCAGGACGCGGTTGCAATTGCGGCTAACCGGACGGCTGGCCGCATTGCGGCTAACCGGACAGTGTGTATGATGAAGCGCGATCGCCAATCATTTCCAAGATGGACGCTGCAGAAGTAACAGCTATTTATTACATTTATATGCGATACATAAAGAAAAAGAAAAAGAAACAAAGAAGAAGAAGGTTCTGGGTGCATCCGTATTTGGAAAAACGAGAAGAGAGCAAACACTTCGAAATATTCTTTGAAGAACTTAAAAAGTATGACGATAAGTTTTTTGGATACACTAGAATGAGTCTGAAATCATTTGAAGAACTTTTGAGAATTTTGGAAACCAGCATTACAAAGAAAGACACACAATTTCGCAATTGTATCAAACCGGAATTGAAGTTAAAATTAGTGCTGAGGTAAGTAAAATAAAATAGGTAGTCTTTTATTATTATTTATTTATCAAGTGACCATGGTTAATAATTTTAATTTCCACTGTCGTCTGTAATAGAATTAAAAAGCTGTATGAAAATCGAATGTTCACTGTTCTGAGACTGTTGACTGTCAACATGTGAATGTTGACTGTAAGTTGATAATGGCGATTGTACTTCTCTGTGTTGCAACGGATTTGCTGCAGAACCTTGAGAAGGTGGTTGTCCAATATCTGGAGAATGCATAGGCTGTATGTATCTTGAATAATGTGCTTTTTGATATCCACGATTTGGTCTTCCAACACTCCAAGCTGTGTTTGAATAGTCGCAAAATGGCTGTGCATCCTTAATTATCCTTAAAATATCTAACTTTGTCTGCATTTTCAAGTTTTCTGGTATTTTCTTGTAATCCTGTACCAAAGACAAGAAAAAAAGTCGATCACCGTCATTTTCCTCAATCTTTCTATCCAAATTTTTATTGAACGCTCCGACTAATTGGGCTCCAATAACATCTTCATCTTTATTATTGTTCTTTCTTCTCTTTGGCGGCAATGGTGTTGTTGATGGAGAATTGTCTTCATTCTGTGTAGTCGTGTTTACGTCTTCATTTAATGTAACATTACCATGTGAGGGATTAACGGTTACTGTATCTTTTATAAATAAAAGATTATCGTAATATACATATGGAACCTTCTTTGTTGCTGCAGACCCACTTTTGCTCAGCTTTGCTCTATGAGCCTTTACGAAATTGTCGCGAATGTTTCTCCACCTTTTTTGAAGATCCAATCCTGTAAAAAACAACATTTGTTTCAGATATTTAGCAACGGGGTGCTCATTCGCCGAATTGCATTACGTCTTTAGGATTGGAGTTACCACCATCGCCAAAATTGTTCGAGAAGTATGTGCTGCAATATGGTGTTGCTTAAAAGAGATATGCCTACCAGAACCAACAGGAGAAATGTGGCTTCAAATTGCAAAAGATTTCTTTAAGAGAGCACAGTTTCCGCATTGCATAGGTGCTTGTGATGGAAAACATATAAGAATTATAGCACCTAACGATAGTGGATCAATGTGCTTTAACTATAAAGGATTTTTCTCCTTGGTTTTGATGGCGATTCGTGACAGCAGCTTCAAATTTGTATTGATTGATGTTGGAGCATATGGCAGATTGTGACTCAGCAATATTTCAGAATTCGAACTTTCTTTAAAAACTGCAGGAGAATCGCTTGGACATTCCTGAACCTGCGCCGATTTCAGAAACCAATAACACTCCTTTCCCCTACGTCTTTGTAGGAGATGAGGCATTCGCCTTAAGTACAACCATGATGCGCCCATATCCAAGACGAGATTTAAATGTTACGAGAAAAACGTTTAATTATAGGCTCTGAAGAGCAAGAGGATACATTGGATGTACTTTTGGAATACTCGCGAATAAGTGGCGCATTTTCCATAGACCCATTAATGTCAATACCGATTTAGCTAATGACATTGTTAAGTCGGCGTGCATTTTACACAACTTCGTGAGAGACAGAGATAATTATTCGTTTGAAGACTCGCTAAATAATCCACTGGTTGACACCATTGCTCGAGATAGTGTGCGCAAAAACAATACAACTGCATTGAGATATCGAGAATTATTTGCAGATTATTTCATGGACGAAGGAAGGGTAAGCTGGCAGGATTAATTTGATTAAGCTAAGACTCCATAATCACCATAAATATGTTTAAATAAAGTAATTGGTACTTACCTAGTTGTTTTTTTTATCCTGTGGTAAATCAGCTCCATAGATATCCACCAACCCTTCCCAAGCTTTTTGACGCAAGTTTCTTCCAGAATATTGTCCGGATTGCGTATTCCAGATTGCTGGCCTGTTTTGAATCTCAATTATAAACTGTTCTACATCGAAATCCGTAGCTGAGATTTCCTGCCAACCGTCCCCTCTCGCGACGCGTGCGCTTTCAATGACGAGCAACCACAGACTACCCAACCGCAGTGCAACCGCACAGTGTGTACAGCGACCGTCTGGCTAGCCGTCAGTCGGGCCGGAGCGCTGCGAGCGACCGGAGCGGTTGTGCGGCAGCCGCATCACAGTGTGTATGGAAACAGTTTATTCATACATATCTTTGACTACGGCTCGCCGCATAATGGATAGGAGCCCTAGTACTTTCGCTGTCTATCTCGATATCTGGTCTGTGGTAAATTGTGAGGTGCAGTCAGTATTTTTGTTGCAGTTTTAAAATATTTTGATATAAAATCTGGGATTATTTGTTTAGCGTTTAAATACATAATAGCCAATTAAAAATTGCGAAAAAAAAATACACGAAATTGTGTGCGATTTGTTTTTTTTTCTGTTATCAATGAGGCTGACAGTCTACAGTGCGAAAAAAAGTGATTCTGGAAAGAACTTTGCTGCTGACATTGTTTCAGAGACACAGTGCTCTCTAACAAGTCTAGTTTTGCTTAATCTTCCCTATTTTTAAGCCAATCCATCTTTACAGAATAGTCCTCTGGCGCAAGTCTAACAAGATGGCGCTTCGGCTCTGCGTCACCGCCGACGACTCCCCCGCCCCACACCTCACCGCCCGCCTCGCGGTTGAGTATTCCTACCGCAACACCGTGCCGCCCAGCGCCACGCAGCCGCGACAACCGCAAGACCATACGCTGTACACTAGTGTGTACCTGAATCTGGGGACTGTATCGGAGCAATAAATGCTCATAGGCTTCGGCACATCATCGCCGGCGGGTCGGTTCTCAATGTCGTCAAATGTATGGTCAAATGGCCGCTACACTGACACAACAGCGCGTGCCTGCTTTCAAACAGCCCCGCCCGCTTGGTGTGACTTCATAGAGTTGCTTGTGTTTGACGTTACTTTGATACCACTTAACGATACTGAAGCGACGCGACTATTTCGGTATCGAGTCACTTTGACATAGCAGTATCACTATAGTCATATTGCTTCCGGGTTATGAATTGTTATCATAGGAACCTCAGAAGTCAACGAATATTCTCATGATGCATATAGCGGCTTTCTATGTGCGCAGTGCCTTTCGAGCTTATTTAAGTAAAAATATATGTATATATCTATATGTCGTCAGACAAACATCACCTGATGCTGTCTGAAACTGACAGAACTTTTAGCAGCCATGAAGTTATACGAATCTCCGATCCGATCGAAATTAGCATGTAAGAAGTTCTGCCAGAGTCAAATAGGACCATACAGCTGGTATGGATCACTTGATGATAAAAGTCAGATGAAGTAATTTAAAGCATAATCAGTATTTTGATGAATAAGCGCCACTCAAGCAAGCATTTATTGTTCTGTGCAAGCTAGCCTTTTATTCTATCGATTTATATAGGTACTTAGCTTTAAGTAATTTAAACATTGTACAGGATCTAATATTTAATATAAAAAGGCTGGTATTTAATCGCACATCAAAAATACTGATTTGCGCAGCAAAAAAGGATCAGCAAAAACACTTTTTATGTTTTAAATATTTAATGAGTACTTAAGTTTATGTTTTATGTATTTTTTGTGGTTCTTACATGTTGAACCTATCAAAGGATGAAGGGGGCTTCGCTTCGCTCACCCTCTTTACCCTTCACCTAAGCTACCGCAGCAAATATAGGGGATATTTGCTGTGCAAATCAGTATTTTTGAGGTGCAGTTTAGTATTTCCCATATAAAAATCTATTTAACTATAAACACCATTAATGCTTTTGTATTTTCCTGTTGCAAATATTATGTAAGATAAGCTTGAAATTAAATGTTTATCAGCTATTTTACATACCATTTTTATTTATTTTCAATATGTCGCACAGGTCGTAGGTTAACAGTAAGAAAACAATTTGGCAACTGTAACAATAAGGGTAAAAAATCGTTTCTAACTTTATTAAAACTAAAAATAATACAATTTTATTATCACAGCCAGCAAAAATATGAAACAAATAAACATCAAAGAAATAACAAAATCAATATATTTCAAACTCATTGTAATGCAATCTTTTTTGCACTATATTTTCAACATATTTAATTTGTACTATGGCTTCATTTGGTAACATCTCATACTAGTTGCTTAGTAATGACAATAAATGAGTCATGATATGGACACAAAACATAAAAACCCAGTAATAATAATCAACTAAATTAACTTAAATTTAATATTGGAAGCAGTCTTCATCTACTTGTGTTTTAGCAGAATAAATAACATCATTCATCCCCACTCCATCATAACTACTGCCAACCAGTGACAAGGGGAGGTTTTGCTTTTCAATATATTGTCTAATTTTTTCAACTCTTTCATAATGTCCAACTACATACTGAGGAATGCAATTCTTCAGAATATTCACATGTGAAGAGGTTGGGGCCTGATTTATCTTCAGAATAGATTTCACTTCTTTCAAAGCTATGTCTAACAATTCTGATTCCTTGATGTCATCCCCAAATCTTTCTTTAAACCATCTGCCACCTAACATGACAGTGAGGACTGTGCCTTTCTGGTCTGGAATGCAACAGGAGTCAAACACAACTCCCAAAATAGGCGACTGTTCTATTGGTGGTACTAAAAAACCAAAAGCAGGTTTTATCAGAGACCTGCCTTCATCGAAATAAAGGTTTACAATGCCAACAGTCACAAAAGGTATCTCCCTCAAGTCTTCAGCCAAGCTAGGGTGTTGACGTTCCACTAAATTAGCCAGAGAATGAGCTGGGATTGTGGAGTACAGGTGATGAGCTGTTTGTGTGACTCCGGAACTGCTTTTCAAGTGGACTGTGCTGGAATCTATGAAGTCTATTTCTTTGACTTTGCTGTTGAGGTGCATGGGAACATCATTCTCTTTGAGGTGATTGTACAGAGTTGAAGTAAATATGTCAAGACCTCCTCTAATAGTGTAAACATTCCATTTCTCCTCCTTTGCTTTGAAAGCTAGTTCACTCAGGATCAGAGAGTCTTTAGGCTTTGGTTTGAACATAGACTTCACCATTCCCCGCACAACACCTCCATGAGTCTGCTCCCAGTCAAACAGGGTCTTCATCAAAAACTTGACAGAGATCTCTTTGGCATCTCCAGCACAAATGCCACAGATCATAGGGGAAATGGCATAGTCGGCTATTTCTTTTCCAAATCTCCGCTCAACGAAGTTGTAAATTGAATCGTCTTGTAACTCCTTTTGAGGTTGTGTCAAGTCATTCAATGCTGCATAGATTAGTGGCTTGGTGAATGGATCACTTTTTATAAATATCCCACTCAGGCTGGATGGCAGTGTGTGCAAGTTATTGTTGGCGTAAATCATTCTATTTCTGGCTGCCGGATGGTCAGACTTGATCGGAACTATGTGTTCACTGAGGCCGAGTTCCTGTATCATGTTTAGAGTGTTTAATCCGACGATACCTTTGGGTCGAATAGTCCGCGGGCCCTGCTCGAATATGTAGTCCTTCGTTTTTATCGACTTGATCCAGCCTCCGCAGTAGTCTGTGGCCTCTACCAGGAATAGTTTCAAGTTAGAATTGACGTTGTGTCTGAGTAAATAGTAACCCGTTGAAAGCCCTCCGAGACCCCCGCCTAATATTGCTGCCTGCATCTTAATACAGACGTTTTATCAAGAAGACACGTAGTTTAGAAACAGAAATAATAATTTGAAAACATAGAAGAGGAAATTGAACATAGAGTTAATTGAACGTGAACTAATCTAATGTGAAGAGAAAATGTAAACAATAATGCTCGTCTATCACTTTTAACAGTGACAGCTTCGTTCCGAAAGTTTTGCAGTTACTTTTAATCTGCAGCTGTATGATCCTAGCTGAAGAATCCTATTCTATGAGATAATTTTATTGCGGTGAAGATTTGATGTCATAGCCTCCTGACTACAGAGACAAATTTTTGCTGCGATCAAGTTGATATTCAGAAATTGGCTTCAGAATAGGGTATTTTCTAACTAAAAAAATGCTGAAAAAATTCTACTCGTGGAAAATCTAGCTTTTCTTTATGTACTACATATGGGACATTGGGGCTTTATTACTATGATTGTCAAAAAATTATGTCCTATCATTAGGACTTGTGCGGTCAACTAGTAAGCTATGTATAGCAACAAAAAATAAATTTTGTTGTTTTACTTGGGTTTTTATTTGTAAATCAGTGTTTTGAGATCAATATTACTTTCAAAATACTTAGAGGTCTTATACAAAAAATATCAGGAACCTTGAGTTACATTAATTACTTACAAAAATCACATTTCTCAGTTAGTTAAAAACAAAATAATAATAACGTGTCACTCTGCTAACACCTTTTAAAAACAATCGTATTAAATAAACAATATCTATAACACACAACATTTGAGTAGTTTTCACTTTAGCCCTTGGCATAAACAAACTTTATATTATTACGATTAATCTTATAATCTTACAAAAATAAATCAACAAATATGTAGATACAATTAAACATTTTCATGAAAATCAGAGTAACAATTTCTGGTGGTAGTAAAACAAAGATAAATTTCACATTTCTGACAGTAAACTGTAGTTTTTTTGTAACAACCTTCTTTTCGGCACCTCATCTGTTTTGGCTCATGTTTTGGTAAATGCTTTGCTTGTTGTCCTCTGCGTTTTTGTGATGGTATGGGTTTTATTAAAACTTTTCTTTTCTTGTGCCTTGGTCTCAGCTCTTCGATAGAATCGTCACTTGAATCATCAGTTTTCTCATCATTTTCAACGATAAGTTCCGTTCCAAGCTCTAATTTAAAATCTCTCAATTTTGGAAGTCTCTTAACACCTTTCTTCTATTCTCTTCCCTTGCACTGCAGGTAACTGTTGACTACTGCCAAGTCTACCATATGAGAAATTACTCGTATGGTCCATTTCTTTGTTCTGTTTCGTGACGGGCAGACTGCCAACATCCTATCTGTCAAATCTACTCCACCCATGTTGGAGTTATATTGATTAATGACTTCTGGCATGGTCACACTTTCATAAGCCTTGTTTTTCTTTGACCACCTCTGACACTGTGAAGATTCTTTATCAGCCAAAAATGTCGACAACATGAGAACAGATTTATTATCCATCCATCTCGTTACTGCCATCATCTGATTATCTCTATATTTCACCTCGGTCGTACCCCTCGCCTTTTTACTAAATACTTTTTCATCTTCCATGGGGCAATCTTTTGGCACTCTGTTGTGCATAATGGTACCAGTAGCGTTGAAGCCTTGACGAAGTAGTTCATCAGCTAGCTTAATCGATGTGAAGTATCGGTCGAAGAAAAGCTCGTGTCCTGGTACAAGAGACGAGGTAACCCCTATTATAACTGCTTCACCAAGTCCACAACCTTGTTGTCGAAGCTCTCCAAAAGTATTTTCTCCTTGATATACCTCGAAGTCAATCACAATGCCTTTAGGCGTGGCAAGGACAAAAGCTTTCAAGCCTAGAGGGTTAGGTTTGTTTGGACAGTATTGTCGAACAGAACAATGTCCACTGAACGGAATTATCATCTCATCGATGGACAGTTTTTTTGATCTGTTTTGTTTCAGACAACCTTGTCGAATCCATTCTAACAACGGTCTTACTTTCCACAACTTGTCAGAATGGCACCTTTCGACAGTCACTTCTGGATCATAAACTATCTTCAGACTTGTACGAATTGCATAAAATCTTGACCGAGTCATGGCTGATGCAATAAGGGGAACTCTCCATTTCTCTGACCAAAACATGTCGATTTGAGGATATTGTAAAGCAGCCATGACCATCGTAATACCTAGATAGACTTTAAGTTCTTTCAGAGTGAGTAAAAGTGATCTCCCTTTTACGTGAACTTGCATTCTGTTGGTACAATCTACAATTATCTGGAGAGAATCATCATTGAGATATTGTTTCAAGTAATCTTGATATGTCCAATGCTCATCGTTGCCTGCCGCTGGAATAATCAACATCAGACTCTGCCAAACATTCCAAAAGTTCTTGAGTCGATAGATCTAAAATAAAAATAAATACACATAAATTAACAACTGAGTTCCTAAATACAGAACATAAAAAAATATCCGTCAGCGTAATACCCAACGTGATTCCTACCCTTAGTACATAAAACTTTTGAGGTCAGTAAAATCTTGATTTTCTATTTTTGATTGAAAATACAATCATTATTAGTTACTAATATTACATCTAAATGTAAAAAAATGAAAACATGCATGAAAACATGACATTTGGGTCATAATTACAATGGATTTATTTACCTTTGCGCCGGCGCGCAGTCGCACCTCTCCTGTCGTCAGCCATTTTGAGGACTGTGTTGACTAGGTCTCAACAGCAATAGACAAATTTTAGTTTCTTTAAATGATATAAGATGTCACTAGTTGAACGTTTGCGCAATTTAATTCAAACCAAAGGAGATTTTTTCAAACTTTTATGTCCTACCATTAGTCACTTTGCGATCAGGAGGTTAAGGTGATACACAAAAATATAAATAAAAGGAATACGAATGTAAATGAAAGTGACAGCGTTAATTACTTCCACATAAGAAAGAGAAGAGAGCGCAAACAATGCGCTCGACTCAAACTAAAATAACGAAGCGCCAAACCACATACAAGTTGTTTCAAAATAATATTCTTGTGTCGGTCATGTACGAAGAACGAATAGGAAACGTTACTGTGCAATGAACGAAAAGAAACGTTTCCTTACGCTAATCGGACATTCGGTCTATTAGGACTATTAGGACATCGCTCCGAGAGAGCGGCGGTGGCGGGCGGGAGCACGGCATTGACATCTTGACTAGAATGACAGTCCTAAGTCCTAAGCCTGTTTAAGTATGAAGGAAAATCAAATATTATTTAACTTTTTATTTTTGCTATGCAAACAGACACATAGAATTGTATAAATATGTTAATATTATCAGAGTATAATATTCCTCAAGTTTCTGCTCTGCACGAAAAGAAAGGTTAACCTAATAGCTCCATTTTTTATTCGATCCGTTTCAGGAGATAGGCGTGTTTGTGATGGGGATAAGCCGGCTTTTCACTATGGGATATCATGAATTATGTATAATACCCATATTTTGATTGCAATTCCGAAATCAAATTAGGTAGTTATGATTTCAGAATTACACGAAAAAAATAATTTCGTAATTAAATTATATCGAAAAAATTTCAATCAATTGCGTTTTCCTTTAGTGAGAGTTTTTATCAAATATTCAATAAATATTTACACAAATATCAAATCTGTAGATTAGTTTATAGTGGAGCATATGGATTCGAAATAAAACCAATTTTTTTAGTGTCACCTTAACAACTCGTGAATCTCGTGCCAAACCAAGAATATAAAAACATCGCCATGTTGCGGAAAACCTAGGAAACTATTTTCTTCAACTTGCAACACTTTCTTTGAAAATAAATTATTGTCATCTGTCGATTTCTGTCATAGTGGGGCGTCGATAAGAAAAGTTATTTACAATCTATGGGAATATTTGACGGATAGAAAGTCTGAAGTATTGGACTCTATTCCTACAAATAACATCACCAGCCTTGTTGTCAACATGACTGGTGGGTACGTTATATAGTATGTGCAATGTGAATTGGCTAATTTGTAACTATTTATAAGTAAAATATTTTGTTGTATTTAAGGCATATCCTGATCTTCTGAACCTAATGAAAATACAAAACGAAGGTGGGACGTCAGTTTCATTTTCTTCGCCTAAGAAAAATAAACCAAAAATAAATCAATCCGGATGATTTTGGTGTATGTGCAATTAGGCATAAAATTCATGAACTCTATGCTGTTTGAAAAGAAATACCGAGTTTGAAACGGCTGCTTGCAGCTCTTAAAGAATCTATAAATTGTGTTGGTGGCAGAGAATCTCTTCGTTTACTCTTACACATATTAGGTTATAAATATAAAACAGGTAGAAATCTAAAGGGCAGTTTATATGGAGCGACATGATATAGTAGCATGGAAGGACAGGTTTTTACATGAAGTCAAAGATGTAAGGGAGAGTGGTATACACCTTGATGAAAGTTATATTCATACTTCGCTCAATCATGCAAAATGTTGGCAAAGCGAAAATGAGCCCAGCGTATCTAAATCTGTAGCTACAGGAAAAATATAAATCATTTTTCATTATGGTGGCAAGACTGGGTTCGTCCCGAATGCTTTGTTAATTTATAACGACAAAGAAAAAAGCTGATTTCCATGATGCCATGAATAAATTTAATTTCAAAAAATGGGTATTGAATAAATTATTACCCAATCTAAATGAACCTACATGTATAGTCATGGATAATGCTAGATATAATTCTGGCCAAATTAACAAACTTCCAAGTTCGGTTAATAGAAAAAATGTTATTGCAGAATGGCTTACATCAAATAATATTACCTACCCTACCAAAGCCACCAAAAGTATGTTGTTGTTTTTGGTAAAACAAAAAACCTCACCCAGTACACGAGATTGATAATTTAGTACAGGAGTATGGTCACCAAATACTACAACTGCCGTCATATCATTGTGACCTGAATCCGATAGAAATTATATGGCGCATAGTGAAAGGAAAGGTTGCCACAAAGAATGCTGGTTTAGATAATATCACGTTCCTGCAGAATATAGATGCAGGGGGCTGGTAATTGATAGAGAAACAACAACTTATTATAAATGTTGGCGGCAGTGATAGCGAAACATCCAGTCTTACAACTGACAATGAGTCTGATATGTCCAGAATTCAACCAGTACAATCTTATCATGAAGATCATGAAATGTCATATGAACCTGTTGAATATTTAGATTCTGAACTTGATGACTAATGAAAAAAATGAATACATAATCATAATGGTATTATTTTCTATATTTTAACCCGACTACAGTTACTTAGTGGAAGATTATTTCATAATAATAAAAAAATATAGTAGTTAATGTGACTTCCATAATGAGAGGCTTTAATATACCAGTGTTTCATAATAACAAAACACGAGTATTTTAATGCTTAATTATGTACAGTCACATACACTGCTTTATCTCTACATATCATAAGTACTCTACTACTTTATCATCATATTATTGTTAATTTATAGTTATATTTAAAATGTAACTTCTAATAAGTTCGATTTTAAAATAAGTTCGGCAATTAGCGAAGCGGCCAATTCGCATGGATATATTATACTTAGAATTGCTTTAAATAAAGTTATTTAGCGCCCTCAGACAGTTTTTTATGTTCCTTGTTGGGCTTTAAATGGACGATTTTATACTTCAAAATACTGCAAAATTTGCATCTTAGGGACAGAGCTATACCCTATTCCCAGTTCCGTCTCTATTCTATTAAAATTTAGCACGGCATGGAAGTATAAAAGCGTCCAATGTTGTAAAAATATACGTAGTTGCTTGGGATGTTGAATGAGGTTTCGGTTTTCGAACGATTTTACTTTATTTTTAAAAGACCAAGCAAAAGAATATCGGCATTCTGCCAGCCAGCAGCAAAATTTCGACAAAGGTATTAAATTTAATTTATTTTATATTTGTGCTATTGTATTTTATATACTATATACATAATTTATTATATTATTATGTTTTAGTTTCGTAATTAATCAGAGGTATATTATGTTATGGCGCACTAGGACTCTCCTGTTGCAAAACTTTTCCTGTCCTGCCTAGGTTTGCTGGTAGAAATCTCTCTTTAGAGATAAGCTCGCCGTTGCTCTTTTTTGTTTTGTTATTTTACCATTAAGATTTCTATATTACAAAGAATATGAATATGATAATCTGAAATCCTATCTAGCCATAGTGGGTTTAAAGAAAAAAAAAACTACGATCGTTTGGTATCGTGTGGGTATGTGGATATGGCAAATCTAAGTTTGCCACCACAAAGAGGGTGGTCCAAAAATTTCGAGGTTTTTGGGCCACCAAAAGTTGTTCCCCTCACTTTTGAGGTCGCAAACTTAGTTTTGGCATATCCACACGATGCCAACGTATTAAAAAAAATCAACCGTTTGTTGCAATTAATTTAGCTGAATAGACTTTTGGATACTTTAAATATTGGGCTAATCGGCCTACCAAGGCTTTTGATCCGTAACGAACCTACCCACAGATCTACGGACGCGAATTCGCGGTCTCGCCCAGTTACCCCTTCCGGACTTTGACTTCGATAAGTAACTCAGTATCTCAGTGTATAACCACGAACGAAGCGCGCAAGTGGAGCGTGATAACAGCGCAGCTGCTGCGGTCACAGATGCGCGTGGTCGTTCACTGATAATGAATATCAATTTCACGCCGATTGCTTCTCGATCGCGTTAGTTAACCCTTTATGTCCCGACGACGACACGCCTGAATCTTGTGTGAGATTTGTGTAGAGCTGAAACACTGCCTTGTTTTAACATAGGCTTGAAATTATGTCAGACTATGAACTAGCAAGCAACTTGTCAGGCACTGATGTTTCTTCAGTGTATACCTCCGCACTCTGCATTATTTGCGTGGATGTGGATGTGTGCGCGTCATGCGAGTATATAGGAAGCCCAGCGGTTCTGACTACTTTAGGCAGACACACCTAATTTATTGAGATTTGAGGGCATCGAAGACTTCCAAAATATGGCCGATACAAATCACTTAAATAGTAAAATAACAATGAAGCTAATGAATTAGTTGATTCATATAGGCCATGTATTAAGTCATACCTTTACTATCATGATTTAGAAAGATATCCATCCAACCTTCGCAACGGGGTCAACTAGGGACCTTTTTCATACTCTATATAGATAATCCCTCGGGGTATAAAACACCCGGAGGATAAGAAAACCGTTTTAGTCCGTCTCCCAAGTTGAACCCGCGAACGCCAAGATGGACAAAAAAACGCGACCTAAAATCTGCGAGAAAAAACTGAAGAACGCCGAAATAAAACTATTGAAAATCATTCAAAAGATAGATAATTTGAAACTTGCTGATTTCTACGTTTCTCGCCTTGAACTTTTCGGGAATAAGGAGCCGAAAGTTGTGAAATTCAATGGGTTTACTGTAAAATGGCTGCGTATTGCTTTTGCGGTTGTAGTCTGCATCGTTTACTGGGGATATTCTGCAGTTTCTAGTGAGGTAGGTATGTTTTAGAAATATTTCATATCTCTAGAGCGGCGACTGACCCGGCTGACTGGCTGGCCGCTGTCATCCCCGATGGGAAAAGGCGGGCGCTACTTTTGTATGTGTGTTATAGTACATTACGAATTAGTGCGTTAAGATGGTTATAAACATGCGACGTGGAATTTCAGCCCGAGCCGAAGGCGAGGGCGTAATTGAGCCGAGCATGTTATAACCAATACGCACGTATATCGTACGACGTTTTTTAACACATTTGCGAGGAAAAAAAAAAACATTTAATATTTTGTTCATTTTTAATTATTGAAACAGTTAGTGAAATTACAATTATTAAAATGATACGTAGTTGTAGTTGGTTTTTTAATTATGTTATTATTATTATTACTATTCATAATGTCATTGTTTTGTGTTAGGGTAAATGTTGGAGAGGACGAAACTTCTCGAAAGGCGGCAGAAGAGCATTGTAATTCGTCATTAGTTGTAAATAAAAAAGTATCATCAGTAGAAGTTGAGGGGCGCGGCTCAGGGCAAAACTTCTTCGATTGTGGCTCCTATTGTCTGAGTTATTTTGGCACTTATATTTGCTTTGTTTTGGATGGAATCTTCTACATAAGATTCTGCTACTGCGTTAGAACGCCACCCGCCATGCCGCTTTAAAGTCAATATATCAGCTCCCGAATCAGCAAGTAATGTAGCTGACGTTCTTCTGAAACTGTGCCCTGTATAACAATCAGCATCCGGCAATCCTAAAAACTTGGCGACTTCCTTTGGCATGGCACCGAATTTATTTATGCCAATAGGTTGCGCAGTACATTTACCTTTTTGGTAATTCTGAAAGAAATGATTATTTCCTGTCTTAGTCGTACGCAGAGCTTCATATTTTTTGACCACGTCATAAAATGGGCCGTCGATAATAAAAGATCGTATTTTGTTTTTAGTGTTTGGGATTTTAACTAAAAGCATTTTGCCTTGATTTTCAAAGTCTTTTGTGGTAATATTGTGAAGCTCTTGCCGTCTGCATGCACCATGAATACCAAATATTAACGCAACCTGAAAAGAAATAAAAATGTGTTAGATAAGGTATAGGTACTACTTGCTTAGGTAGGTACTTAGCTTACAGACGGCCGTTAAAAATATGTAAAAGAGTATGTGGTATATGTGGTATAAATATGTAAAAGGTGGAGTGGTAGATCAATACATAAAATAAGGAGGCAAACTGACCTTTGTTGCCAGGTACTGGCTATCTGGAGCATCTTTTAGAAACTTTTCGACGTCATTTAATGACAGTACCTTAGATTTTTTCTTTATAAAACCATCAGAGCGTCTCTTTAAAAATGCAATGAGATTTGTATATGTCACCGGAAAATAATACGATCCGCAAGTTTATAAATTTCCTAATATTTTTTCCGCAAGTTTATAAATATACTAACCTAACCTAACCTAACCTAACATAACCTAACCTAACCTTACCTAGCCTAATATAATCTAGAAGGAAGTTTATAAATTTCCTAGGAAATTTATAAACTTGCGGATCGTATTATTTTCCGGTGACATATATAAATTAATATCGACACCATTTTTCATCTTGAGGGTACTTTTCAGCATAGAATATGTTGTCCACAACGAGCTAGGCTTATATTTACTTAAAAAAGGCCAAAACTACATTTTCGGAAAATGACTTGGCATTTTTCATGTTTTTCCACTTCAAGAAATTTTCATACGTGGCTCTATGTATCTGTCCTTGGATATTGACGGCAGCAAGCTGTCGTGTTTGTATAATCTAAGTCTGTCGTATGCGGTTCGCGCTTCTGTTAGTATATCCGGTGGAGTTGAAGTAATATATTGCTCATCTTCATTATTGAAAGTTGTCATTTTTAGATATTCACAATACAAGTACAAAGAAAAGAAAATTTGAGAAAAATGGCGCGAGGATTATTTTCTGCCGTGGCTGCGTGTAAATGTTGGCAAAGACGCTAGAGCATGCAGCCAAGTTTTTAAATTACCGAATAAACTGTTTTATTTTAATTTTAAATAAACTCAATCTGTGAATGCACACTGTCTACTGACTGGCGCCGCGCGGCGATTAGTTCGAAATTTGAATAGCAACAGCGCGCTGCTCACTAGCTGGCGGTGTCGTGCGGCGGCGATCAGTTCCATATTTGAAATGGCAAATAATACTGTTATGGAATTTGTATGGACTATAACTTAACTATTTGCTTTGGTAACACACGCGTTTTTTATGACCCGCTTTACATATTTAAAACCAGTGGAATTACATCAGCTTTACGAGCAAGGGTATTAAAAATTACTTTAATTACTGAAGACACCTGGGTGTAACTTCGCCTTAGCATAGAGTGGCTGCGCTGCGGGTTGCAGTCTAAGGTTGCGGGAGGCTCAATCCCGAAGTGGATGCCGAAATAAAAGAGGCCTACATACATAAAACCAGCAGGTGCTGATGTATGATTGCATCTTTGTTGAAGTAACATAACATTTATATACAGGCACAACAATGCTTCTGGCCCCACATAGCATACCCTGTGTCGTGGGGACCAGAAACAGCGACGTCACAAATATATAAACATGCAAGACCTGAGGTTAACCACGTCTTATGCGGATTCAGTTTAGGAACATAAACTGATCCGCAAAATTACCATTACCGTCTTAAAACAAGTCTCGGTGATAGGTAAATAAAGCCCATCAGGGCGTATTGAAATGAAATTTGTTGCCATGGTGATGTTTTTGTTTTGAACCTAATTTAAATCGATAAAAGGTTGAGGTGATCCCCCTGGGTTTTTTTTCTTTTTCCCCAGCCGTGATTGGAACTCGGGACCTCTCGCTTGAGAAGCACAGCCTCGACCGCAGCACCACAGAGGTCGTCAAAACATTTACGTGACATGACAAATTTGTTGTTGGTACCTACAAAAACCTCTTATCAGATATCACATTAGGTTTTTTTTATTCCAGCGATGTCTTCTCGTCCAACCCTCCATGTCAAAGGCGATATTCCGGCCTCCGGAAGACTGTACCATGTGCGCTACGGTGCGCGAGGTTACGCGAGTGACCAACATATCTGCGCGGGAGTTTGAAGACGCTTTTGCTTACGGAGCTCGCCCGCTGATTGTTACAGATGGCGCTGGTGATTGGAGAGCTATGCGGGTAGGTAATTACTTTATACTTTACTTACTTTATACTTTATTGCACAAAAACAGAAGATACAGATACATCATAATGGAAACTAGGTGTACAAAGGCGAGCTTATTTCTAAAAAGAGATTTCTTCCAGCAAACCAAATTTGGACAGAATACATGAAATAACAGGTAGACCTATGTGCACAACGTTAAAAATATTAAAATAATAAACTAATTACTAACATATAATATCAATACAAATAGACAAAATTATAATACATATATATCAAAGCAATATACCTACATAAATCTAGTATGGAAGAGAAAGATAGTGTTCTTTTAAGCGAGTTTTAAAAATAGAAAGTGACGGGCTGTCTCTGATGGCGCTAGGAAGTTTGTTCCAGAGCCTGATAGCTCGTAGTCTGAACCCATGTTCATATGCAGCTGTATTGTGTTGCGGAGTTATAAGCAGTGACCGAGCGTGAGATCTCCGCGGCCTATCCGAGGACAAAAATTCAAAACGATCTCGTACGAAGACAGAATAGCGAGGATTAAATAAGATGTTATAGAGGCAGATGAGGATATGAGAATCCCGACGAAGACGGATAAGGAGCCACTTTAACTCCCTGCGATACTCTGAGACGTGGTCATACTTGCGCAGGCCGAAGACAAACCGAATCCCGAGGTTTTGAAGTCGCTCGAGTCTGTTCAGTTGCTCTTCATTCGCGCTCACCCAGCATACGTCAGCGTAATCGATCAGGGGAAGGAGAAGAGACTGGCAAGCGTTATTTTTGTCTGACGAGGCAGGAAGTATTGTAGTCGTTTGAGGGAGTGAAAAGTGGCAAAGTCTCGCCGACTGACCTCGCTGACATGCGCTGACCAGGAAATTTGGTTATCGAAGAAAACTCCTAGATTTTTGGCCTTAGTACTATATGAGATTATAGTTCCATCATAGGTTATAGGGGCAATGGACAGATTCTGTAACAAGTTAAAGGAAAACCTGGAACCAATAATCAAAGCCTGGGACTTACTAGTGTTGACAATTACGGGTATTGGTACTATTTATTCCTTCAAGCATTACAGCGCTAAATCTGATAATGGGTAGGTAGGTAGGTATAATATGATAATGCATCATGATGATGTCCTCCACGACTTTTCCGACGACGGCGCCACCTTGTCAGTTCCTGGCATGTGCTCGGAGGTGACGTGCGAAGCCGAACTTGGTTTTGAGCGTACGGCTGCATATATTGCACTGTAACTGTCCGCTCGCATTAATATGTGTAGTTGAAGGACCGTAAGACGAATTTTTTCGGGCATGGCGTTTGGAGTCGAGTTTTTCGAGGCGGGCATCTTCGAATTTTGCAGTCCCTTTTTTGATGGAATTTCCCCACTCCTGCCTAACAGGACGTTAGGTGTCGCTTTAGGACATCCTTGTAACGGAGGTATTGCCTCCAGGCTTACGTTTTCCACTAGATAGATCGGACCTCAGCGTAGAAAACGGATTTCAAGGTAGTTAAATTTTCTTTGTGTCTTCTGACCGCGATTAGTTGGTGCCCAGACGACCGCGGTTTGCCATCTTGGTGAAAACCACCACCTTTATAGGCCACCTTTTCTAGGCCCCTCCCCGGATTGGGGAAAGCAGAGCGATCCTAAATAGGGCTGCTTTGTCGTCAGGCGTGCTGCCGAACCTGTCTTCCCGCCTCAATTGAATCCAGGATCGACCACTCTCTCCTGACTACCTACGTGCAGAGAATCAACTAGGAACCGAACCCACCATCATTCCGAATTCCTTCAGCAGACGCTCCATCGCCGCATGGCTTTTACGATGTCGAGTCCAGTTACTGCCATGTGCAGACCCCCTCCCCCGTCTTGATCTTCAGATAACCAATGGATAGGTGACCGATGCGACTTATAAGAAGAAAAAGAAGCATCAATCCTTTTAGGGGCAATTTAGTCGCCAAGACCGCTTGGAGCCTCTTCCAGTCTATGACTAGGGAGCAGTTATCCCGTGAAGATGAAGATGACGATTGGGCCGGACATGATGTTAGTTCCGATCTCCCCTTACTCCCCAATATCATCAGGGGCCAACTCTGCTACATTGTCGGGGTATGACGAAGGATCCGGGCTACGAAATATATCCTTATTCGCACCCCGACAATGTAGCCGTAGCAACATTAATGCTACTCTAACCCATGTTTTCTAAACTTTGAGAGCAATACTCAGGTATTGCTCTCAAAGTTTTCAGAAACCAAAGGAAACTGTCATCTATTCCACAGGAATTCAACTACGATTTTTTCAAAAACTTTTACGGTGACGGCAAAATGGGAACTCAGACCAACGATTGTTTCTATTTCGCCTACAAATCCGGGCTGAATTCCCTTCAAGAAGTGTTCTCCATGACCGAAAAACGCGCCAACTTGACCGGAGAACCCTGGTACGTAGGGTGGAGCACCTGCTTCGACGATGAGACAAGGAGACTGCGGGCCTTCTATAATCGGCCGTATTTTCTACCTGTCACCGCTGAAAGTGATATGGTGGATTGGATTTTCATGGGCGGGCCTGGACAGGGAGCTCATATGCATGTAAGTACAACTTCGATCAGATGATGCGATTGGTAGGTCAGGCACGATGTGAACTAAAAAACTGACTAGCTATCAGTTATTACTAGACCCCTATTAATAACGGCAACAAATATAATGATCACCAAAATATTTTTTTCCTACCCAAAATGGATAAATGAACACCAAAAGTTGCAAAAAATATCAGGGCAAAATACTGCGGTAGCTTAGGTGAAGGGTAAAGGGGGTGAGCGAAGCAAAGCCCCCTTTATCCTTCGTGTTAGGTTGATCATGTAAGAACAACAAAAATACTTAAAACATAAACTTAAGTACACAAAACATAAAAAGAAGTTTGGTGATCATTTATCCAAACACAATTTGGTGGACATTTATCCATTCTGGCAGTCATTTCGAATTTATTGGTAGTAAAATACTTAGGTTCGTTTTTGCTAATCGTTTAAACAACAACAACAACACAAGCCATTAATAACTGATAGTGATCAACTCGCTAACAAGATAGCTCGCGTTCACGTGAAGTTACAGTTACGCCAAGTTTACAATGTTACAAGTCTAAACCATCAATTTGTATATTTTTAAAACAGTCAAGTGTGAGTCTAACTTGGGCACGAAGGGTTCCGTACCACTGTACAATGGTAGGGATGGTGTGGAGTGAATAGTTTGGAATTGACAAAGTAAAAAGTTGTTTACAAAGTTATTGGTGCGGCTACTTTCACACTCCATCTACGTAACCAGGTGAATTCATAAGTTTGTATGTGTTATTGAAAGAATTGTTGTATGGGAGGCCCCTTAAATATTTATTTTATTCTGTTTTTTAGTATTTGTTGTTATAGCGGCAAAAGAAATACATCATCGGTGAAAATTTCGACTGTCTAACTATCACGGTACACGAGCTACAGCCTGGTGACAGATGGACAGACAGACATACAGACAGACAGACAGCGGAGTTTTAGTAATAGGGTCCCGTTTTTACCCTTTGGGTACGGAACCCTAAAAGGGTAAGTACAAGCATGTACAAGTATCTAACTACCTATATGTTTTTTACCAAGACATCTAACATTGTAAATAGTTGCTTTATTAAATGGGATGGGTCACAGGTAATATAGAAAGACCGCGACCGCACCTAAAATGATAGAAATCCCCAATTTCATTTACACATACACATGGGCGTACCCAGGTAGGGGCAGGGGGGCTCCTGTCCCCCCCTAGAAGATAAAATAAACGTCAATTTTCCTGGCAAGTGGGAATTAAAAACGTGTATGTTCTCGAAACAGGTATGAGCTGCCCCCCTAGCTGAAATCCTGGGTACGCCCTTGCATACATATAGTTACAAGGAATTAACAATTTGCAGGTGGACTCAGTGAAGCACATGTCGTGGCAGGCTCAGATCCGCGGCCGCAAGCAGTGGCAACTGGCGCCCCCTCCCGAATGCCTGTATGCGTGTCATTGGTTCAACTTCACTGTCGCTCCGGGGGAGATTTGTGAGTGTATTGATCGAATATATGTATCATAAATAACTATCCGGCTAACCACACTATGCAAATTATGCGATCGAAGTTCCGGGGCTGCTTTCAAGTTACGTTGACGTTGCCGCCGAGTACGCCCGACCGAAGTACCGTTGTACGCCAAAACGTGGCGTGATTTCGGCAAGGGTGTTAGAAGTAATTGAAATAGCATTGCAGGCGTAATCACGCCGAACTTACGTCGCGTATTTCGGCAGTTTGCTTACACTCATCTTTGAATATTTTTAGCTGAAGCGAATAGATGCTAATGAACAATATAGAGACGGAATAGCTGGGCAGGTTGCATGCTGATTTAGAATATAGGCCCAGCTACTTCTGTTTCTGTTTATAGTCATTACATCAGGTCAAGTTATGTCCCTAGGCCAGTTACAGCAACGATCTTTAAACTTTAAAGCCCTGTTAAACGTCAAGGCTTGTGAACTGTCATAAACATTATGTACTCAGAAATAAGAGCCATGCTTTATCAAAAAAAAAATAATATGGAACTGACACGCCATTAGCCTTAAATGAAGCTTTAAAATTTAAAGATCATTTCTGTAGCCTTGCTGTGTGACCAATGAATGAAGCACGGTCCAAAGTCCAGAAGCGGTAACTGGATTGAGCATCAGTAAATGAAAATGATGCGATATCTTCACTCGTAATAACTTAATATTGTCTTGTTTGTTACAGTGGTGGTGGACACGAATCGTTGGTATCACAGAACCAATGTGTTACCAGGCGATATCAGCATCACTATTGGAGCAGAATATGACTAGGCACAGCGGTATTCAGCGTTACAGAGGCTTCTAACTTTACTGGGCCTTAGTGACCTCACTCGACTAATTATTCCATATACACCAGAAATCGTCTAAAGCACACTATTTTGCTGCGCGTATGTACCACTAAGGTTTGCAGTTATAAATTATGCGTTTTGTCAGACTTCACCTAGAAACTTGTAAAGCCGCGTGTTCATTAGCGAGCCGGGCTGTAACTGTAACCGTCAAACGAACCAAGTTCCAAATGTCTTTATTACTGTAGATATTTACATATACTTAGCAATCGTAATTTTTTGCCACTTCTCTACATTGGACCACTGTGGGAGAAGAAGGGCGTAGAAACTCCCATAGATACATTTTTAGATCTCTTTTAAAAATTGCTTATGCTTAACTAATACAAATGTAATAATGATAAATATGATAATGATATATATATATATATATATATATATATGTATATATGTATATATTAATAAGCAGGAATAAATAATTATAAAATTATTAACAGCAAGGTCTGTGTTGAGCCAGATTAACTCCATACAGTCCCATCATTTAAGTAATCTTAAACATTGTAATATCCCTTTTTCGACAAAGTCGCTTTAACACGGTTTTTAAATTGTTCAAATGGCAATTTTAAGATCTCCAGAGGTATCTTGTTGTAGGAGAGAATGCATTGACTCTTGAAAGAATTGCTAACCTTCGCGAGTAAACCGGGGCGCAAGTAGTCTGTGATTATTTCATAGGTAAACATTACAGCTATCGCTAAGTTTGGGACATTTTTTAAGGTTCTTGCGTACATATATTATATTTTCGAAAATAATTTGACTAGCTATTGTTAGTATGTCAATTTCTTTAAAAAAGCTCTCTTAAGGAGTCTGTGCGGTTTAAATAATAAATTTTTCGAATATCTCTTTAATCCGTAAAATAAAAATAGTTTGAATATCCGCTGCTTTCCCCCACAACAAGATACCATAGGACATCACACTATGAAAGTAACTAAAATACCTATACTAGCCTAGATGTAGCCACATCCGTTTTGTCTGATGTTCCTAACAGCGTAAGCCACAGAACTTAATGTACCAGCTAATTTTTCTATGTGGGGTCCCCACTGCCACAAATCCGTAGCCATAAATCTATAATGCGTACTGTACGTAGTTCGCGAGCTTGTTCGCACGAGCCGATGAATGATGCTTCTCAATGCCGTACACACCATTAGAACCTCGTTTCTGTATCTGCTCGGCTATAGTTACATCTCTCTAATAAGTAGGTACCTACCCGGCTTAACAGTAGATAGTAACCTAGACTTTGTGGTCTCTTTATACTCGTTTATGTATGTGGTTTCAATAAAACCCAAATTAATCATGCAACTATACTTTATTCGGTAAATTCTACATATAACTGCATACAGTACCTACTTTTTTCAGAGCAATATGGAATGAATATAGATATATTTCGCAATTATTTGCTATGGTGATACACAGAGAGCCTCAATTTTACAATATAGGCAAGATTTTTAGTTAAATAATCGTAGATTTAAGTACAATAGACACTTTAATATTATGGTCGTTTTTAAGTAAATAATTGTAGCTAATTTGGTTTGGCGATACAAAAGTAAATAGGTAATAAAATATTCATGAATACATTCATTAGAAATCGATAAGTAATAAAATAATACAAAATCTAGCCTACTGGAAATAATCTTTTGTAAGTAGCTTTCACTGCTTTCGAGAACAAATAAACTGATTGAAGCATAACAAACATAAATAATGTACGTGTAATATTATGTATTATTTGAGTACCTACACTTACTTTCAAAGTTACTAACTCGTTCACAATATTGTTAAAACTGTTTAAAAGACGATTCTATCTTAATCCTAGATAACTACTTCACGGTCACACAGACCTTCAACAACAACAATAGATAGCTGAAATTTTAAAACATCGAAGTTAGTAAAGACACAACAAAGAATACATTCGCCATTATTTCTTCGTACATTTCGATCGAAACACTGAATAACGTTACTACACGTCCGTAACGAACGTCCTACATAAACGATCCTTTTTTCGCTGTTCAAGAATGTGCAAGTTTCCTGATGTTTCAGTCATATTTAACCGTGTTGGTTGCACCTCACATTTCTATGACTAACGTAAGTAAACAGAACCGTATTATAACTTTGTCAAATAGTCTGTGGAATTGACTTCTAACGCGGACCAAGAATACAATTTCAAACTCCTGGTTATATTTGTAACGTAACGGTCAGCATGTTTGTTGGACCGACTGTCTGTTACGAATGCTTACGTACCGTAACCGTAACCGGTAGTAACGGTGATATTACCGGTAGTATCGAGTAACTTACTACGTAAACAACTCAATACTCATATCAACCGGGTCGGTGTGTTTTTGTTTGTTTGTGTGTGTTAGTGTTTGTGTGTTAGTGTGTGTTGTTGTTGTTGTATCTACGCCTCCTCCTGGCCGGCGGAGTCGAGGATAACTTCGAAGGAGAACGGCTGGAACAGGTATCCCTCGCCGGCGTAGAACTTGCTCTGGAATTCAACCCTGTAGGAGGAAAGTCACAGTAAATACAAGTAGACTTGAACAGCTGACTAAAGAGTGAGGCGAAATGGAACTTAAACTACAGCCATTGCGCATTATTGACTACATTCTTGCGGCGCGGCGGTAGTGAGAGAGTGATAAATTACACCCATGGGTACTATTAAGTGTTCTGTGCCCACGGCGCATAATTGAGTAGATTATTGTGGTTGTGCAGCGGTGCGGTTGGGGTGGTATTTCCATACCCTGAAGTCTCGCGCCACGCGAAGATTGCCTACCGCAAGAATCTCCTCAGTACTATGGGTGTAATTCTAAGCATAGTCCATCAATGAAAATTGTTCGAATTGAAAATTTATTTGGGTCAAAGGCGGGCAGAAACTCTGTGACCATCACGCTAAAGTCCAAACGATATATAAAGAAATAATGAATAGCAGTCTATTATTTTCCATTTTCTTTTATTTCATCCTCTTGATTACTCCCTCCTTAACCCTTGGTGCCTATTGACGCCAATTTGTCTTTATAGGTTTTGAATTGAATTACCATGGCATGAAGTTCAAAATCGCGATGCCTCATAACCAGGTCTCCAGCAGTTAAGGCTGAAACACACCGCTGCTGGCGGGTCGGTATCGGGACAGGAACCGCGGTAGCACAGGTAGACGCGGTAAATGCACCTAATTCGCGTGTCACACCACACGTGTTCTGCACCTATGGGCCGCTCAGTCGTTCTATGATTGTTCTAACCACAGACCAGATATCGAGATAGTCAGCGAAAGTCTACCTACTTCGCGTGTTTTTAATAGGCGAATTCCGCTCATCCCGGCTCAGTCGCTCTCTGGCTGTTCGAATGTAAGCCGTGTACTAATAAACATAAAAATGCCTTACTGTGCCGTTGTGAATTGCAAAAACTGAAGCAATGTTGTTTCCAAAGAAAACAACGGCGTTACCTTTCATACGTAAGTAATTTTATTTCTGAAATTCGCCTAATTTATTTAATAATCAATTATTTTTTAATTTCGAGTAGCGTCTCCCGTTTTTACTGAGATAGGTTGAACCATAGCGTATATTTCCCATGGACTTCATCCACTGCTGCTTCCGCTTTACACAATTCATGGATATCTCTTTCGTAGCCCTCAATGAACAGTGAAGCAAACTATACTTTCGTTAACCTTACAGTTGCATGGTACAGTCGATTTGCTCATTTTTCTGTCGATTTAATCAGATAGTGTTTTATTTATTTACTGATTACAAAGTTTACAGCACATACGATACAAATAAGACAAAAAGGTAAACTTATCTTTGGCCAATTACAAACTCTCATTACTCAGTGTTGTACAATGTGACGATTCTTGCAAAATCGCTGGACGATTCGATTTTGTTGACGGAAGAATGATAATTCTGAGTTGCATTTTCATTGCAATCTATATTTTAGTAGTAGAATAACGTATATGTGAGATTGTTATGTATTCATTTTATGTTAATATATAAAAGAAGATTGAGTGACTGACTGGCTGACTGACTGACTGACATATCAAAGCACAGCCCAACCCGCTGGATGGATTCTCGTGATTAAATTAGTTTAATCATGACTTAAAATTTAAGCTTTTTTCGTGTAACTCAGCATTACATAGAAAGTCGATTAGTAATTCATTCCTCTGTCGATACAACATCGATTCACTTCGAGAGAGGAATGAGTAGAAGACAGAGGAATGATTTAAAAAAAAGATAAGTAGGTAGGACAAGACGGAACAAGTAAGTAGGTAATACTGTAGTAAAACTGAGTGTATTTTGATACCCAGGGGAGAATAGAGATAGCTCACAATCTCTCTTCTCTGATACTTTACGAAGTAGTGAGCCTAAGAGTTATTTCTATTTACCCTTGGTTATCAATACACCCCGTTTTACCTTACCTACATTATTCTAGTCAGCCCCCTTAATTAGTAAATTTAATCCAGTGTAGGAAGCAGGAATAATTACGCGTCGAAAAAGTATGCGAATCGAACTGTCTGTGACTCTTATGTATGTACAATGACATAAGGTTCATGTTTTCTGAACTCGAAAACTTTTTCGCTCTGGTTATTATTCCTGCTTGAGCCAGGTCAAATGCAACGCAGTGTCAATTGATTGTACATATTGTACATAACTATGGGAAATCTGATACTATTCCACAGTCTAAGATCGATTCGAGTTACTGAATAAGGGGGCTGGACGGATTTACACATGAATAATAAAAGGTAAATAGGTTCTACAGACAAATACATACTTTAACACTCTATGATGTGATATCCGGGTGCGATGCTACGATACGATCTCCCGCTCGAAACACTGCCGGCTTACTGACAAAAAGGCAACGCGGTAGGTACGTGGTCGTGGTAGTTAGGGGATTCCCGCAGCAGCGCTCATTATGAATCGATTTGGCGGCGCGCCTTTGACTCTGTTTCACGATTAACATGTCAACCCATCACTAAAAGGCGCTCGTGACGTCACAGTAGGTAGTGAAAAAGTTACACGGTTGGTTCTCATACATTCGACCGTGTTTGCTGCGTCTATCTCGATATCTGGTCTGTGGTTCTAACTGTCAGACGTTTTTTAATATGAAAAAGTTGACACGGTCTTTTTGCAAACATATTAGGGGTGCTTGCTGCGTCTAGTTCTATGTATGGCCTAAGAGCGCGGTATGACATGTCAGTATGGCCGCCATACTAAAACAACCACCACCGGTCCACCGGGCGGGCGGTGTGTTCCAACTTTTACTCTCTATCCCTTTCTATAGTCAAGACAAGCAAAATAATGTAAACAATCAAATGGATACGTCAAATATGGTCAAACTAAACAAGTGATATGTAATGAGAGGTTCATGCAGTTTCATAATTTCTTTGCAATAACGAGTCGTGCTATCCCCGGTGATTTGTGATGTGTGTATATGTGACAGTAAGATTGTCAAAACCGTTAGTTTAATCTAACGTTTTTTCCCCTCGTTAGTTTACAAACTATCGATAAATTGTAAGCTGTACCGTACTGCTTACGATATGACGCGTTAGTTTATAATAAAACTGTTTTAAACTTGAACTGCAAACGAAATACCAGGGCAACCCTGCGGAAGCTAAGGTGAAGACAAGAGGGGGCGAGCGCAGCGAAGCCCCCGAATAGTCTTCGTGTTAGGTTGAGATGTAAGAACAAAATAAACGTAAATTCGAAACCCTGTCGGTCTAGTTTATAATTTGTCGATAGTTGTCAGTAACGTCTGGGCGGATAGGCACCACATAAATGGGTTATAGAATCTTGGAATAGCGAGCTGACTGGCTGGCAGACAATAAATAATCGTGTGAAGACAAAAAAGGCAACCTTTATTTACCAAAGAAAACCGAAGTTTTAAACAAATACTGGAGCATCTCAGAGGTAACGACAAATGCCTCAGGCCATGAAAAGAGGTCATCTTGGAAAATAAAGCAAACTGACATCTCCCAGGAAAACAGGAGAAACAGGAGTCAGCAAATGGCATGGGAATGACGTCAAGAATTTGATGAAAACAACTACTGCTCTCCAAACCCCACATCCTCCTCATTCCACATATCCTATATTGGCTTTAGGCTGAAGAGAGGTCACTCCCCCTCCTTTCAATATCCGTGTCCTCTGGTATGCCGGCCGCAACACCGGAACAGGTTTAAATCCATGGGTGGAGAGCCACCATGCATTCATTCATTCTTTTTTAATAAATAAATTATTTTAGTTTTTACTGCGAAATCGGAAGCCTGTCGTAAACATAAACATTTCTATACATTTCTTTTTATCACACCTGCTCTGAAAATACATACTAATTATACCAATTAGAGGGAAGAAACGCCTTTATCCCGCCCTTCAAATCCTTTCATCCCAAGGTATGGAAGTTTGTATGAAAATCCTTCCGACCCAAGGGTGGGAAGTATGTATGAAATTCCATTACATACCCGGTTTTTTCTTTTTTATTTGTCAGCAGTCATACTGCAAAGAGACTTTAACTGTCTACTAATTAAATTTCAAGTAAATTGTTACTGGCCACATACAGTTTTTTTTTACCAGTTACCAACCTCCTTGGTGCATACAGAAAATTAAAAACGAAATTATTTTTGTATATAAAACGCGCGGAATCACGGAAGAAGTGGCTGCATGACCTTATGATCTTAGCCTACTCCAGAAACGGGCGAATAAAAAAGGAAAAGCCAGCGCATTTTCGCAAAAACTTCGATTATTTAGCATTTATCTTTGTGTTTTTTGTAAAATATGGATGCATTTATGTCTATAATTTTCCTCGTAGGTGTAATAAAAAGCACTATACATACCTCAGGATAAAGTACAGTTCCATACCTCAAATGGTTTGCGCCCCTCGCAAGCTCGTGGCGCAAATGCCATAACCTCGGTATGGAACTGTCACTTTCTTCCCTCTGAAGTAATGTACTATTTTTATTTTGCTTGCTTTTATTCTTCTGGCACCATACTAGGATCCGCTGTGCCGCGGGAACCAGAAACAGCGATATAAACAAACAAGACTTATTGTTATTTCTTAATAGATATACAGAGTGACATTTAATTAGCAGCCCATATTTTGGGGAATGATAGTACCCATAATTATGAACAACTTTCCCCAAGAAACATATGGTCGCAAATGAAAAAAAACGTCCCTTAGTACATTGACCCGATCAGCTGATTAAAGGTTACTATGGTAGACCCAAATATTTTTTTCGTTAGCGACCTTACGTTTCTTGGGGAAAGTGAAAAACGAACAATAAAAAATAATGAAACCCTTATAGTAATAGTATTAGCTAAAGTACAGAAACAAGGTCGTTACTTTAAAATCCTGATGTATAAATTATTAATTATAATATTAATATAAACTTGTTCAAACAAAAACTAAAAATATTTTTTGAAAATAATCCATTTTATACTGTCAAAGAATATATGTCAATGGAACTTGTAGAATCTTTGTTCTTGGAAAAATTATAAATAAAATAACTATCATTTCACTGTAAAAAGTTAAATGCAGTTATTTAAATGTCAAATATTTAAGTAATGTAAAATTTGAAATATTTAAGTTAGAATAGGAATTTCAAATATTTAAGTACATAGTATGTAAGTGTAAAATGTAAATGACTTGCCTGTAAATTATTTTACTTCGAGGCCAATAAATATTTCTATTCTATTCTATTCTATTCTAAGTAGTTTATAATTATGGGATCTATCATTCCCAAAAATATGGTCAGCTAATAGAATGTCACCCTGTATATCCATATATCCACAAACCACTCGATGAGACCGCCGCGTAGTAATACAAAAATACTAACTGGCCTGATAACAGGCCACTGAACACTTAACAAACACTTAAAAATTACATGTGCAACATATAAAAGGGGGTGCATGGAAGTGGATGAGACCGTGGAGCACATGCTGCTTGCGTGCCCAACCAGCATAGACACCAGGATGGCAATCCTGGGAGAAGCAACATCGACCGCAGAGCTCCTCGAGCATCCAGGCCTCTTAGTCCTGCTGGTGCAGGAGTTAGGATGGCACATGGAGGTCCCACTCAAGTGGGAAAGCTCTTTAACCCCCTGAAGAAGAAGAACGGCCCCAACGAGGGGCAGGGTCCTTTACCCGGATACGAGAAGATTGAGCATACTCCGCCACGCTGGTTCAGTGCAGGACGATGGAAGGGTGTCGGTCTAGTAGCCAACCCGACCCGACTGTCAGAAGTTATCAAGCTGCCCTTTGAGGGCCTCTTAATGAATACCACCGAGTAGCAGGGATATATATATATATATATACATAGTCAGGTCATAAGTTCTGTCACATGTGCAATATGAAATAATTTAGACATGTTTATTATTTATGTAAACATTTATATAGCAAAATGAACTTAATAAAACATAGATTCTTATGGTAATAAAGTTTATTCAAAATGACCCCCGCGATTTTGAATACAGGCCTTTATTCTGCGCGGCCAGTCCTCTATCGCAGCACGAACGAGGTCCACGTCAATATCGGCGGCTGCCTTAATCAAGGATGCCTTGAGTGACTCCAAATCAGGATGAGGCTTTGAGCAGGCCTTTTCCTCCAAGTGTTGCCATATCTTGTAATCTAACGGACTCAAATCTGGACTGGAGGAGGGCCAGTCTTCGTGCCGGATGAAGTCGATTTCACGCGCCGCCAGCCAGTCTTGTGTGCTTTTCGCTCTATGAGCTGGCGCAGAATCTTGTTGGAATACCCAGTGCCTGTTATTAAACATGGTATGAGAAACAGGTTCCACAAGGTTCTTGAGGACTATATTTTGATACACAACTGCATTCGTTTTTACGCCTTTCTCACAAAAATGTACCTCAGTTAAGCCCCAATAAGAGACTCACAACCAAACCATGGAAAATGCGAGGATGGAAAATGACCTCGTTGGACACGTGGAATACGGTTGCTCACTTCTTCACTGCTGTGTGCGTACACCTTATCATTTTGTTTGTTGTAGCTCTCTTCCACGGTGAAAAATTTTTCATCCGAAAAAAGAATTTCCCGATGCTTTTTTCCCGCGTACCGCTTCAACAAAGCGCGGCATCTCTTCAGTCTCGGGTCCATTAAACGAGCGTCCAAACGATGTCCTGTTTTTCTTCGATATGCCCTAAGTCTTCATTTAACACCCTTTTCACCGTGGTCCTGCTTAACCCCATCTGAAGGTTTCTGCTTACGTATGGGATTTCTTTGAATTCGCGCCTTCACAGCTTTTATCACTGCTGGAGTCCTAACAGAGCGAGGGCGACCACTTCTTGACCTGTCATCTACACTAGAGTCTTCATTGTATCGTTTTATGGTAGGATAAACGAATCTTTTGGTTATATTCAAATTTTTCAGTAAGTCGAAAATCTGAATTGGCGCGTAACCGCAACGATGCAACGCAATAACTGCGACACGGTCTTCTTTAAGAGTCCACTCCATATTTAAAAATGAGGAAAATTCTAAAAAGTACACATTTTTATTTTCATGAAAAATTCGAAATTCGAATTCAATAAACTTTTTTGTGGCCAGCGTTCTAAATTCAAGTTTTTATTATGTGACAGTACTTATGACCTGACTGTGTATATAGCAAATAGTAGCCGGGACCCTTGGCCGTCTCGGCCAGATGTTGCTACCCTCACAATCGTTTCCGTGTGCAAATTCCGCTAGGTCATGGACGCTGCTAACTTAGCTTGGTTTGGAGTAGATTTTCTTTAAAACCTACTTGTCTTCACATTAGGATAATACGGCGGACTCACCAATGCAAACGCAGCGTGTGCAGGAACGCAGACAGCCCCTCCATCAGCACGAGTATGGAGACGGAGATGGCCGCCCAGAAGGCGAACACCGCCCACAGGAATATGCCGCCGGAGTAGCCCGTCACCACCAGGCCTGGGGGAACAAGCGAGTCGCATTGTCACTTGATGATGGTGCCATGTACAACTCGTTCAATAGCGAAGCAAGCTTCAGTGGCGATATTTATAACATTTCATGATATTTTAAAACCTAAAAACATAAAAGGCCCATGAGATGGCCATGGAATGCCTTACCGACATTTAATAAATAATTAATAAATAAATAATACCATGGACTCTTATTTACACACATTGATCTAGCCCCAAACTAGGATTCCCTGTATCTTGGCTACTAGACAACGATACACATACTTATATAGATAAATATTATACTTAAATAGATAAACAACCATGACTAGGGTACAAACATCCGTTCTCATCAAACTTCACAATTAATAATATTTTGAGACCTAAAAATAGAATAAAAACTTGCAAACCGCTTTTGCCAGTTTTTATTCTATTTTACAAGCTTTTATTTAGTTTCACCTGTCCCGTTGTCTGTCTGTCTGTCTGTAATCAAATCTTGCAAGTTAAATTTGATCCACTTCCCGGTTTCCGATTGAGCTGAAATTTTGCATGCACGTATAAATCGGATGACAATGCAATATTATTATGACATAGAGCTGATCTGATGATGGAGCTGGAAGGTGGCCATAGGAACTCAGTCATTAAACGACGCAACCTCATCGAGTTTGGGCTCGTTTAATTCGTCTTGACGAGTACTTTGACACTAGATGGTAACCAGGGTCTGATGATGGAGCTGGAAAGTGGCCCATAGGAACTCCATAATTAAACGACGCAACCCCATCGAGTTTGGGCTCGTTTAATTTGTCTTGACGAGTTCTTTGACACTATATGGTAAACAGGGTCTGATGATGGAGCTGGAAGGTGACCCATAGGAACTCCATAACTAAACGACGCAACCCCATCGAGTTTGGGTTCATTTAATTTGTCTTGACGAGTAATTTGATACTAGATGGTAACCAGGGTCTGATGATGGAGCTGGAAGGTGGCCCATAGGAACTCCATAATTAAACGAAGTAACCCCATCGAGTTTGGGCTAGTTTAATTTGTTTTGACGAGTACTTTGATACTAGATGTCCGACCCCAAAGCCGAGTTAAGTCTTTAGCAGGTCTTCAAATCGAAGAACTTGACTGCTCGAATTTGACTTCGAAGAAACCTTGTAATGTTGATGCATTAAAAGAAATGGATAGAATGAGAAATGTTACAAATAAATAACTGGTGATTACATAACTAATTTCAACATTATTTTACCTTACTACAAATATGTAAAAAAAATATACATATATATAAATAAATAAAATAAATAAACTTTAAGTGATCAAAGCAGCACTTATTATGTGAACGTACTACGGACTACGTAACGGAAACACGCTACTACGTGCTACGAACTACGTCGTAGTAAATCTCGATTTAAAAATACTAAAAAGTTAAAAATAAAAATAAAGAAAAAAAAAACTTTTTTAAAAACAAGCTTTTATTAAAAATGAACTAAAAAGTTTAAAATAAATTAAATCCAATAACAAATATATCACTTTATAAGTTCATTGTAACCTTTAACGATAATTAAGCTTCTTCGTCTACGACAAAATAATTACATACCGTACATAATTATACACGCTTTTATTTATAAAATTGGGACTTTGTTAAAAAACGGGAAGATTTAACAATTAAAGTGTAATAAAGGTTTTAATGTTAAAAATATATAATTATGTACGGTATGTAATTATTTTGTCGTAGACGAAGAAGCTCTATTATCGTTAAAGGTTACAATGAACTTATAAAGTGATATATTTGTTATTGGAGTTAATTTTTTTTTTAATTAAAAGCTTTTATTAAAAATGAACTAAAAACTTTACTTTTTAGTTCATATTTAATAAAATCTTGTTTTCAAAAAAGTTTTTTTTCTTTATTTTTATTGTATAAATGTTCAACAAAAATTACGAACTTAAAGTAACGTGAAACGGAATGTGTTTTCAATGCACCCATTAGCGTCTAGTGACGTCACATCAGCAAAGTTGGCAAAATACAACACAGTCTGACACTTCTATATACGAGGCAGAGTTTTTTGGAATACATCTTATGATTTCATAATAATTTCTTTATTGCACATAAATAATTAAAATAACAAGATACATTAAAATAGTGTACAAAGGCGAGAAATTTAGACTTTTAAATTTTTTTTTTTTATTAAAAGCTAAAATTTAAATGTGTGCATGTTTTCTATTAGGCCCAAACGATGGAAGGCAAGTTGGCACCAACCAACCTCGAGTCAGACAGGAGATTAGTGATTGACTCACCTTTTATCATTCAGGCCTTACGGGGCAAACTGCCACTCCGAAAGGGAAAAGGCGACACGCTATGTTGCTTTTGATGCTATGTATAACTCGTTGAATTAAACAATGGGACTGGTCATGAAGGCGCAAGCCATACATTTGAGCGAGACGGCATAAAGACGCGGCGGCAGACAATATAAAATCTAAGGGAGATGCAAATAGTAGCGCCGCCAGTGCCAGCCCCTTTCATTCATTGAAAGAGTAATATGTGCTCACATATTCATAATGACGTGGTATAACACGTAGGCGACCGTGCGTCATCCACGATTTATACAGACGGCTGAAGCGATGATGATTAAATGTTTACCTTTCCGCAGCAGCATGTTCCAAGCGACCTCGGCAAGCTGCGCGTGCGCAAGCGACAGCGCCCACAGACGCAGGTATGACGCAGTATGAGATACACTGCCCAGAACGTACTCGATCGTGTGGATAGCCTGTAATGCGCAATGGGACATAGTTTTCGATCAACTCTGTATGTTTATTTATTTTATTTAGGTCTACTAGCAATGTATGTCCTTATTACATATTTTCTTATTCTAGGATACAGGGTTTCTGAGTACATAATAATCTGCGTTTGTTTCCGCGTGAATCTCACGTGCGAGCATTTTGTTGGGTTCAGTTGCATTCCATTGTTGTTGCACCAGAAACTTAGTCTTTTGATATCTTCCTGAAGATATGTTGTTTTAGGCCAGATCAGTCACTACTAGCAGTTATACACTACATCAGTAACATTGTACAAGATTTTGATTCGCTGCAAACTGGGACAATACATAAATCATCGGAACAACAGTCGCCGGTAATCAATAAAAAGTAAAGAGTCACCTACTAGTAAGTTGAAAGGCATTCGGCATTCAATTCATTCATACATGTATCGACTATAGTGATACACGCACCAGCTTATAATCAAAAGGCTTACATAAAAAACAGAAGAGATAAACTATGATAACATAACACGCCCCTCCACTATTCGTCGACGAGTCAGCGAGCAAACTTACGACGCGAGTGAGCGTTACAGCGTACCATTGGAGTAGCGGAGAGGCGCGCCATGTTTATCCGTAGTTTATCTCTACTGCTGGCTGAATAGAAGAGAAACAGTTCTGTTTGTTAATGAATTGAATGAATATTGTTTCTGAGTGCACTGACCTGGTGAATGAACACCTCAGAGATTTCCTCGTCGTTATGACCGCTGGATGGCACGGGCGCTCCGCCGGCGGTGCCGTTCTCTGCGGTCGCTTCGATGCTCTGGTGACCGGTGGCCTACAGGAATAAACGATATATAATATATATATATATATATATATATATATATATATATATATATATATATAATAGTATAATATTTATCTATATAAGTATGTGTATCGTTGTCTAGAACCCAAGATACAGGGAATCCTAGTTTGGGGCTAGATCAATGTGTGTAAAATAGTGTCCAAGGTATTATTATTATTATATATATATATATATACATAATTGTGGCACTTTAATGTCCCCAAGAATACTCCACCACGCTGCCCAGTGCGGGCTGATGGAGGGGTGTCGGGCTAGTGCAAAACCAGACTGTCAGAAGTTATCAAGCTGTCCTATTAAGGCCTCTGACACAGCTTTACACCTACTACCACCGAGTATAGATAATACCCGGGACCTACGCTTCAGTTTAACACAGAAACACGGAAACGCCCGAAACAAACGCCTCATAGAAACGGACACCCATCCATTATCCGCCTCGGCCATATGTTGCCTAGCGCACGATCGGTTCCGATTTGCGAATACCGCTAGGCCGCGGACGCTTCGAATTAACGATAGTATATTACCAAATTAACTTTTTATTATGTGTCTCGGATAGTCACAGTCTATGCAGATTATGTCAATTTGACTTTTAAGGCACCACAAGCAGGACAGACGATTGTCAGTCAATGTTATCAGTTGTCACCGACACAACAGCGAGGCCCGCTTTCAAATTTGGTGTGACATGCTCCTTAGAGTTGAGATTTGTTGTTGGTGTATTTGACACCCGCCCCGCTACCGACCAGTTAAATGACTTACTAACTTTTCTGAACAAAAAGTTGCCCAAAACTAACATCGTGATAGGAAGTGAATTCAATATATATTTAAGATAATTGTAACAAGTCAAATACTTTCATAGAAACAATGTCCCAACACAACTTCACCCAACACATAAATCACCTACTCACTTTTCAAAAAAAAAGCAACACTTGTGTAGATCTGGTATTCACAAACACTAGCAAATACAATGAGTCATCTGTCATCTCCACAAACTGATGTTTGGTACATAGAAAAACGAATGTTCATAAGAAAAAACATAGAATCTTTAAAACACCAACGACTCAAGGATCAATGAAAACTTTAATAAATTCTATTATAGAATTTATTAAAGTTTTCATTGATTCAAAATTTAAGAAATTTTAACAAATATACTGAATAAATGTATTCCAAAGAAAAAAAAACAGTTTAAAAAGAAAAAGCTTTGGTTAACTACAGCTATATAAACATCTTGCCATAATAAAATACTCTTAAAACTACACACATTACAATCAAACAATAAAATACTCATAAACACTATAAAAAATATGAAAAATGCTTAAAAGAAATGTAAATGCCTCAAAAAAATTACAGTATATATGAAATGAAACGTAAAAGAAAACATAAGACTAACTGATAATAATACTGAACTATCAGACCCTAAAATAATCTCAAACCATTTTAACAACTATTTCGCCTCAATGGTCGACTTGTCATACATCTCACTACAAACACCATGTTTCTAAACTTTTTAAACTTTTAACTGCGCCGACCTATCAACCCTACCCCTGTATTTGTTAATCAACCAAACCTTCCAAGAAGGCACATTTACATCCGTCTTGAAAAAGCACTTATCACACCAATTCATATCAAAAACTCTAATACAAACCCAGATAATTATCCCATTACTTGTCCCATTGCAGTTCTCCCCACATCAGGCAAAATATTTCAAAAAGCTATTCTTGATCGAATTTACTCCTTTTGTGAAATGTTTAAAATATTTCATGACTCCCAAAATGGTTTCAGGAAAAATCAATCAACTATTCTTGCAGTCTACAGATTCACACAGGAAATCCTATACACACTCCATAATAAACACTACGCTATAGTATTACTAATTGATATGACGAAAGCAAACGATAAAGTACAATTTGATATACTTATGGAAAAACTACACGGTGTAGGAATAAGAGGTAAAGCGTACGACTGGCTTACTTCTTATTTACATAACAGAGAGAAATATATCCAGATAGAAAATTTTAACCAGACGTCAAAAAAAACATAAATTGCCGATCCGATAGCAAAACAACTCACGCCTCTATTCCTCAAGGTAGTGTAATCAGATGCCTTCTTTTTCTTATTTATATTAACGATCTACCAAAAAAACTCGATGACCCTTGTATCCTTTTTGCTGACGACATTTCTCAGGTTTCCTCACACAAAAACAATGAACACGTAAATGAAAAACTCAAGACTTGCCTTGACAAAATAACTAACTGGATGACTGACCACAACCTTGAAATAAATCCCCATAAAACTAAACTAATTACCTTTTACACACACCAAAAAAAACCCTTACACATCAACTTTAGCTAAAACAACATTAAGATAGAAGTAATAAAAGAAGCTACACTGTAACGATGCGTAAATTGAGTTTGTAGTAGAACCTTGTTTTGAGTAGAATCTGTCAATTTGTTATGTTGAAAGTGTATAGCTTGTAATTTTAAATAACTTTAGCTCGGAATTCTTTTACTTTCTTTTTGGTCATTCTGGAGCTGAGTTCTATACGACACGGTCGTTCTTCTTTAGAGTCTGCAAGAGAATCTATGTTTAATATTTATGCTTCGGAAACGCACCGGTTTTTGTTGCGCGAATCGATCGCGAGTAATCGGCACATCACTAGCGAAAACGGAACTAGCAGCTGTCACTCGTACCGGAACGAGATGTAAAATTGGAGGTTATCTTTACTCTTGCTTTTTCTCGTCGGGAGAAAAACAACATGTCTGCTCGGGCATCGTGATTTTGATGGTATTTCGGTGTACCAATTATCAAATACAGGCGTCGGGCCTGGTCGGAGTGTTAATCATCTACATCGTCGGGAAATAAATAGATTCGCGTCAGCGGTCAAGTGATCCGTGTCGTGATTGAAAATCGTCGTATCGGACGGCGATTCCACGTGTCGGCAGGCGGCGCGCCGGCGGCAGCGTCGGGCAGCGACAGCGAAACGATAGTGATTCGGTTCTTATCCTATCCCAATTGTGCCCTTATCCCATATTCCGAATCGAGCTTTCGATCTCCTGTCTACGGTGACAAGGTCAGTAAAAATTCATTCACTTCTTTTCTCTCAGGTGTTGGCAAAAGCACACCCCCTTCGGATTCCACGCCGTTCGGTAGGCGTGGAAAATTAATCATTTTGGTAGCAGGAGCGCGGTTTTCCTAGTGGGAAATCATCGATTCACGGTTGCCTTTGTCACATTGTAGTTGGGAGAAAAGAATATCTCAGATTGGCTCAAGTCGGCAATGAGTCTGTGGTCGGTATACCACGATTAAAGTTCATTTTCAGTAGGAAGGCGAGAAAGTGTTGCGACCGCTCTCTTGAGGACCGAGTCCCCCACCTTGACTTCTGCTGATCGAGGCGTGCCATCCCGACCCGTGTACAAATTGACGATCCGTCCTCGTCTCCATCTCAATGATGGCAGGTTCGCATCCTTAATCAGCACCAAATCACCGACTTGAGGGGGGCTCGTCCGGTCAGTCCACTTAAGGCGCTGCTGCAAGATGTGCAAGTACTCAAGGGACCACCGTTTCCAAAAATTTGGAGACATCTGCCACCTAGTTAACCGACTTAACTTAACATCACCGAATGGGTATTCTGGCAGGGCGTTAAGGGGCTGACCTATCAGGAAGTGACCCGGCGTCAACGCTTCCAAATCATTTGGATCCGAACTGAGCGGGCACAACGGACGCGAGTTCAGTGTCATTTCAATTTTACAGAACAGCGTCGCAAGCTCTTCAAAGCGTAGAGAGGTCTCACCGATGATCCTCGTCAGGTGCGACTTAGCCGATTTAACCGCAGCCTCAAAAATTCCTCCCCAATGAGGACATCCCGGCGGACTGAAAACCCATTCAATCCCTCGTCGGGAGCAAGCCGTACCGATGGCATCCTGGTTACCGTTCAGGAATTGAGTGACCTCCTGCAGATATCGCCTGGCTCCGACAAAATTTGTGCCGTTGTCCGAACGGATTAATGACGGGAGGCCCCTTCGTGAGACGAACCGATCCAGACATGCGATAAATGCCTCCGTAGTGAGGTCACTGACCACCTCCAAGTGGACTGCCTTCGTGGCCAAGCACACGAAGACGCACAGGTATGCCTTCACTAATCTGGCGTTCCGTAGCTGTGAAGACTTGACCATGAATGGTCCCGCGAAATCCGTTCCGACACCCGCAAAGGGCCGGATTTCGTTAACCCTATCCGAGGGCAAATCGCCCATCTGGGGCTGCATCGTAGCCGCCTTGGCCCGATAACAAGGCAGGCACCGAAATACGACGCTACGCACTAAGCGTCTTCCCGATAGAATCCAGAACTCGCGCTGGAGAAACGCCATCAAGGCGTGGCATCCGATATGCCCATTCCGAATGTGTCGATCCTGTATCAACAGTTCGACCAACTTCCCTTTCCTAGGGAGTAACAACGGGTGGCGAGCCGCATAAGGCAGGTTGGCATTCCGCAGCCGACCTCCTACCCTCAGCAATCCTTGAGGGTCAATGAACGGGTTGAGCCGAGCCACAGCTCCCTTCAGTTGGACGCGTCCGCGTCTAAGAATGTCCAGTTCGGACTTAAAGTGCACCGTCTGCACGTTCCGTACCAATGCGAACAACGCATGGTTCCGTTCCCGTGGTGTCAGGACCTGTGTCCGCACTCGTTGCGCCTCAGAATTCCGACAATTCCGCGCAAATCGGCAGCTCCAGGCGGTCACATTGACCAGCTTGTCGAGCGAGCTGTACCGTTCCAGCAGGCTGAACTCCTCTTCCGGCTCTGGCTGCGTCGTACAGACACCGACTGTCAAGGCGCCGTTCGCCGAGGTAACGCGTGGACTCATTGGCCAATCCGATTCGGCTTGAGTCAACCATTTTGGACCCCACCACAAGGGATGTCCAACCAACTCCGGAGCGTGACACCCACGAGACGCACAGTCTGCTGGGTTCATTTCCCCTGGAACATGTCTCCAGATTAAGGGAACCTCCGAATTCAAAATCTGCGAAACCCGATTCGCCACAAAAATCTCCAGCTTGTGAACTGAAGCCTCAGCTCCCTTGAGTTGGACGCGTCCGCGTCTCAGAATGTCCAGTTCGGACTTAAAGTGCACCGTCTGCACGTTCCGTACCAATGCGAACAACGCATGGTTCCGTTCCCGTGGTGTCAGGACCTGTGTCCGCACTCGTTGCGCCTCAGAATTCCGACAATTCCGCGCAAATCGGCAGCTCCAGGCGGTCACATTGACCAGCTTGTCGAGCGAGCTGTACCGTTCCAGCAGGCTGAACTCCTCTTCCGGCTCTGGCTGCGTCGTACAGACACCGACTGTCAAGGCGCCGTTCGCCGAGGTAACGCGTGGACTCATTGGCCAATCCGATTCGGCTTGAGTCAACCATTTTGGACCCCACCACAAGGGATGTCCAACCAACTCCGGAGCGTGACACCCACGAGACGCACAGTCTGCTGGGTTCATTTCCCCTGGAACATGTCTCCAGATTAAGGGAACCTCCGAATTCAAAATCTGCGAAACCCGATTCGCCACAAAAATCTCCAGCTTGTGAACTGAAGCCTCAGCTCCCTTGAGTTGGACGCGTCCGCGTCTCAGAATGTCCAGTTCGGACTTAAAGTGCACCGTCTGCACGTTCCGTACCAATGCGAACAACGCATGGTTCCGTTCCTGTGGTGTCAGGACCTGTGTCCGCACTCGTTGCGCCTCAGAATTCCGACAATTCCGCGCAAATCGGCAGATCCAGGCGGTCACATTGACCAGCTTGTCGAGCGAGCTGTACCGTTCCAGCAGGCTGAACTCCTCTTCCGGCTCTGGCTGCGTCGTACAGACACCGACTGTCAAGGCGCCGTTCGCCGAGGTAACGCGTGGACTCATTGGCCAATCCGATTCGGCTTGAGTCAACCATTTTGGACCCCACCACAAGGGATGTCCAACCAACTCCGGAGCGTGACACCCACGAGACGCACAGTCTGCTGGGTTCATTTCCCCTGGAACATGTCTCCGGATTAAGGGAACCTCCGAATTCAAAATCTGCGAAACCCGATTCGCCACAATCTCCAGCTTGTGAACTGAAGCCTTCAGCCAGCATAACACGATCTGGCTGTCCGTCCAAGCGTAGACCGTAATTTCCAACGCTATTGACCCACGAAGAACCGTCATCGTGTGGTTGAGCAGACGAGTCAGGAGAGCCGCTCCCGAAAGCTCTAACTTGGGAATGGTCAGGCAAGTGCGCAACGGCGCAACCTTGCTCTTGGCCATGACCAACCGCACATCAACCTCCCCCGAGGAGTCGACCGTACGCAGATACACCGCAGCTCCGTAGCCCTTCTCCGAGGCATCGCAAAACCCATGCAGGGTGGCGGTGTATCGTTTGGTGGGGACCAACCTCCGTGGCAGTGAAATCCGATTGATGCCAGGGAGGGTCGAAAAGAACGAGTCCCACTCTGAGCTCAATGGCCCGCCGATCGGGTCGTCCCATTTCAGCTCAGCAGACTACAATTGCTGCATAAAACACTTGAGCTGAAATGTTACCGGGGTGATCCACCCGTTTGGATCAAATGTCCTAGCCACCGTTGAGAGGACGTTCCGTTTCGTCCAGACCTTCGGGGAGTCCAACTCGACCCGATACGAGAACATGTCTGACACCGGCTGGTACTGGACGCCTAATACCGACAACATATTTGGATTTTCCAAATTTTCAAAAATGTGGGGATCCTGCTGGTAGTCATCCGGAAGACCAGTCAGTAACTCTGGAGAGTTCGACATCCATTTCCGGAGCTCGTAACCTCCACCCCGTAGGAGCTCAACTAGCTCGTCCCGACGAGCGAGCGCCTCCTCTACGGAATCTGCACCGGTACAGATATCGTCCACGTAGAGATCCTGCTCCAGGATCGCTGCTCCTCTAGGGAAGTTTAACCGTTCTCGATCCGCTAACTCCCGCAGAGTGCGAATCGCCAAATAAGGACTAGACCGTAGCCCGTACGTGTTGGTGTTCAGCTCGTACACCCTGATGGGCTGATCTGGGCTCTCTCGCCACAGTATCAGCTGATACCGTCTATCGTCAGGGTGAATGACCGTCTGTCTAAACATCATCCGGATGTCAGCTACAAACACAACATTGTGTCGACGGAACCGTGTGATAACATCCGCGATGTCATGGTTCAACTTCGGCCCTGAATGCAAACACTGGTTCAGGTTCATGCCGTTAGATGTTGATGCCGATCCATCGAACACTACCCGTATTTTGCCCTCCGGGGTCCTCAAGACCGCCTGATGGGGCAGGAAGCAGTGGTCTTCACGCTTCCAGTCGATACGCGAAACCGACATGTGACCGAGCGACTCGTATTCCCGCATGAAGTCGACGTACTTCTGCCGGAAAATCCCGTCACGCTTCATGCGTCGTTCCATCGACAGAAGCCGTGTCTCGGCTGCATGGTGTGAACTGCCCAGCGGTGGGCGATCACTCCGAAATGGAAGACGTGTGAGAAATCGACCTGACCGAAGGCGACCAGTATTGTTCCGATAAAACTGTTCACACTCTTCTTCAACCGGGTCCAACCGGCGGACCGTAGGTGGTTCCTCCACCTCCCAAAACTTCTGTATCACCTCCGAGAGTACAGAACCGAATAAGGGACTACGAGTCGCTAGGCGTGGGGCAGCCGGCATCACCGGACCCATTACCGCATGGCCCAGTCTGGTGTTGACCGAAACCAGACCAGTCGCCTGCAACACGTGGACACCTGGCACTAACAGGTATCCCAAGGCATCGACACCCAATAAAATGTCTACTGGGCCCGGAATATCGAACTCCGGGTCAGCCAGTGACAACCCAGCCACCAACTGTCGCACCGAGGGCGACAACCGTACATGAGGGTGTGAGCCCATCACATTAGGCATGACCAATGCCGTGACCGTCAGATTCACCGATGAATCCACCCGTGACGAGAGAGTAATCCGACATACTCCCTTAACGGAACCGACTTCCGTGTTCCCAATTCCCCGAATGGAATGTGGATACTCCCTTACCGAAATGCCCAACCGTCTTACAAGGTTGCACGAGACTAAGCACCCCTGGGCCCCCGAGTCCAATAGTGCTCGTGCCACACATGATTTGCCGTCCGAACTCCACGCTATCACCGAGGCGGTGGGGAGCATGACCGTCTGTGGAGTGGCGGCACCCTGTAAGTGGGCGGCGTGTCCCTAGCGGGAACCTCCGCGGGATCCGAACCCGCTCAGACCTCCGTCGGCCTGGTAACTCGGCTGCTGATATGCCACCGGTGGCATATCAGACCGCATGTACATCAGGGGGTCCCAACCCGCATAATAGGCCCCTCGCTGTCCCGGTACCCGACCATACCGGACTGCGAACGGTGTGCCCGGTGGCCACCGTGGATGGAGGGGGGAGAGCGGATCCAACCTGGGGCGCTCTAGGAATGGGGGCGACATCCGACTGTTCGCCTCCCAGAGCGACGGGCAGGGTGGCGCAGAAGGTGGTGGGCTCCCAGCCGTCGCGCCACTCATAGGTGCCATCTGACACCCGCCCGTAACAGGCGGTGAGCCAGCGGCCCGAAGTCCTCGCTGACCCTGGACGACGGCGACCGAACCCCGGCTATCCCGCCTGTTACCCCCCGCGCTGCCCCCTTCCCCTCGGGGGGGGTCCCGTCCGCGGGTACCCCAGTCACCCCGTTGGCGACTCCTGTTGCCCTGAGGGGGACTGGGTCCGGCCCTGGTTGGGCCCTTTGACCGACCAACCTGAGTCCGGCCCTGGTGACCGTCCGAAGGGCCTGACCGGTTCAGGCACAACACGACGTGGTGCCTGCCACCGCAGCACTCACAGGGGGACGCGCGTGAGCACTCGCTCAGCGGGTGCGGCCCCAAACAACCGAAACACAATCGGTGGCGGAAGACCACCTTCCTGCGGGCAGCCACACCGAGCGCCTTAAAGTTGGCGCAACTGGTCACTTCATGACCGGCACTGCCGCAGTGCACACAGCCGTCACCCGACGGCGCGGCACTCAAAACGCCAAATTGTTTTGACCGCCCACCCCCCGTGGGGGTGGGGGGCGCGGCCCCTCCCGCATCCGCGCGGGTTGGCGCTGCACACTGGCCTCCGAATCCAATGTGTCGGATCGCCTGCATTCACCCTCCAAAAAATCCGTTAATTGGACGAGCGTGGGCAGTTCCGAGCTACTGCCCCCATGCAGCTGTTCAATCTATATCTGAAGTCTGGGCTAAAAGTCGTTGCCATTGTTTGTATGTAATATCTACTAATCTATATACTGTTTTCCCCATTCTACGGGTATGGATCTTCGATGTCTGTCTCTATACCTTACAATAGCTGTAGTACCGTACCTCTGATGCCTAGTTGCACTAACTGCCTCACCGGGCTTTGGCTCGGGGATACGACCGCCGAACGTCGGGACAATTTCGTAACCTCTGTTCTCACATCTGTCTCTTTCCAGGGTCCAAGCCCTTGATGCCAAATTCCAAGCCCTTGGTGGCCAATTTCCAAGCCCTTGGCGGCCAATTTCCAAGCCTTGGGGCTGAATGCCAGCTCTCGGCTAACCTCTGATAACCTACGAACTACGAGGCCCTTGGACCAAGTCACCGGAGTCGAGACGGAGACGACGTTCTGACAGTGGAGTGACCTGCCCATTGACGACTGAAAGCTGAAATTCATTGGAGACGCCGCAGGAGACCTTCACCACTCGGCGAGTCACTTAAGGATGTAATACGTTCAATCATCAATGCCAACTACTCACGACCTTGATCTAGCCTTCTCCAAATAAAATTATCCGGTGATTAATCTGACTCTTTTATTTAGACAGATCCTTAGTCAGATCCCACCGCTACACACTACTAGGTATTGTTTTAGATTCTCACTTAAATTGGAAGTCCCATGTCCTAAAAATAAAAGTTAACCTATCTAAATTCTCATACGCACTGAGAGAAGTAAAGAAGTCCACAAACATCGAAGCTGCTCTTTTCCGCCTCTGCACACTCCTGGTTCAACTACGGCGACATACTGTGGGGTTACAGCACTGACGTGCCACAACTACTTATACTACAGAAAATAATGATCAGGAGAGCTACAAAAATATCACTAACGAAAGTACAATTCTTAAAAAACTGAAAACCCGCCTCCTACAGAAAGCATACTACAGTGTTGAAGAATATCGGAATAAAAAACAGTTTTCATAGAAGTACACCCTCTCACATGCACACACACCCTCTCACACACCACACACATATATACAAACACTCTCACACACAAAAACACAGACACATGCACACATACCCTCTCACACACCCTACATACACACACTCTCCAACACAAAAACATAGTCACCATATAAATTGTAGAAATATAAATATAATAATTATCTGATCTCACCGTTATAAAATTCACATTTCATGTTAGATGTAAGTTAGTTTTTTAAGTTTTGCAGTGCCCTAACAGGGTTCATTGTTGTTGGGAACCTATATTGTCACCACTACAGAGTCTTTGATTCTTGACCTGTCCCTATCCTGCTTGTGGTGTGCCGAACGAAACCTGTATGGGACAACTGCAACATTTCCACAATTTTCGGGAAACTTAGGTTGTGAATCGGTGGGATGATGGTAGTGTCAGCGAGTGATACAGCCCACGTTAGGTTTCTTCGCCTCTGAATGCCGCCCTGAGGGGGCTAGCGGCGCATCGGTACTAGATGCATACAAGTGCGAGAAAGAGAGTCGACAGCTCGCTCACGGGCCTATAAACCGGGAGGGGCCTGTATAGAGCGGCATATACTCACAGCGCGTTTCTTCTGCTCCTGCATGATATAGTAAGGTTTACCGAAGAGCATCACCGGCACGCACATCAGCGCCAATATCACGAACAACTGGAACCAAAGTGAATGAATGAATGACTGAGTGAGTAATAAGAATACTCTTAGATTTTAGCCTATAGTTATTATAATAAATAACAGATAAAATAATAGTAAAATAATCCCGAGAAGTCCGCGTTGCATTCGCCGGTAGGTATTAGTTTTCCTGTCGTGCAAATACAGGTAAAGATATCGTGAAACAAATAAAACTAAGCAAAATTTATTTTTTGCTTCGTTGCCGTATTCGGCTGCTCTTAAGGGTTCTTAGTAGGTTTGTTGTAGCGGTAGAACTATGATTTCGCGATGACCTTAGACAAATACCTCTGGATAGTTTTTTTTTTCCATTCACCACTTTGCCACTCATGGTCGTAGGAGGCAGTTGGCATACGTATACCATCTCAGGGTGGACGATGGAACCAACCCAAGTGGCAACCATCTAATATGAGCATAACTTCTGTAAGCCCATCTGTCCCGCGTACATATCCAATATGAGCATACCTACTGCAAGCACATCTGTCCCGCGTATATATCCAATATGAGCATACCTACTGCAAGCACATCTGTCCCGCGTACATATCCAATATGAGCATACCTACTGCAAGCACATCTGTCCCGCGTACATATCCAATATGAGCATACCTACTGCAAGCACATCTGTCCCGCGTACATATCCAATATGAGCATACCTACTGCAAGCACATCTGTCCCGCGTACATATCCAATATGAGCATACCTACTGCAAGCACATCTGTCCCGCGTACATATCCAATATGAGCATACCTACTGCAAGCACATCTGTCCCGCGTATATATCCAATATGAGCATACCTACTGCAAGCACATCTGTCCCGCGTACATATCCAATATGAGCATACCTACTGCAAGCACATCTGTCCCGCGTACATATCCAATATGATCATATCTTCTGCTAGCCCATCTGCCCCGCGTATATATCCAATATGAGCATACCTACTGCAAGCACATCTGTCCCGCGTACATATCCAATATGAGCATACCTACTGCAAGCACATCTGTCCCGCGTACATATCCAATATGATCATATCTTCTGCTAGCCCATCTGCCCCGCGTACATATCCAATATGAGCATATCTTCTGCAAGCCCATCTGTCCCGCGTACATATCCAATATGAGCATATCTTCTGCAAGCCCATCTGTCCCGCGTTCATATCCAATATGAGCATACCTTCTGCAAGTCCTATATCCAATCTGAACTTACCTTCTCTAAGCCCATCTGTCCCGCGTACCTATATCCCCTCCAATATGAGCATTCCTTCTGTAAGCCCATCTGTCCCGCGTACATATACAATATGAGCATATCTTCTGCAAGCCCATCTATCCCGCGTTCATATCCAATATGAGCATACCTTCTGCAAGCCCATCTGTCCCGTGTACATATCCAATATGATCATATCTTCTGCAAGCCCATCTGCCCCGCGTACATATCCAATATGAGTATATCTTCTGCAAGTCCATCTGTCCCGCATACATATCCAATATGAGCATACCTTCTGCAAGTCCTATATCCAATCTGAACCTACCTTCTCTAAACCCATCTGTCCCCCGTACCTATATCACCCCCAATATGAGCATTCCTTCTGCAAGTCCTACTATCCCGCGTACAAACCTTCTGCAAGCCCAACGGTCCCGCGTACATACCTTTTGCAAGCCCATTTGTCCAGCGTACATGCCCTCGTCGCAGACCAGGCGCTGGTTCTCCTCGTTTTTGAACAGCATCATGTTGATGAACGTGATGAGGATCGAGGGCGCGCAGTAGGCGCTGGTCTTGACGATCTCTGCACACAAACGTCAAATATTTATTCATAAAATACTTACACTTACATGTCCAGATTCGAGACTCTAGGGACAAAATGTCACCCAATGTCGTAACAACGTTGCAGTGTCTCAAAAGATGCCCCGCGACATTTTAATATGGTAAAATATCGCAGGGCATGTTTCAAGACACTGTGCAACGTTGCAACGTCACATAACGTCAGGGGGAAGTTTATCTCTTCTAGGTAAAGTTATCATGTAGTTATTGGTTACGAATGTACCTTGGCTAATTATGCGAATCTCGTCGACGTCTAATCTAACGAGTTATACTGAAAAAACAAAAAGGATCCGATCTTTTAAAATCTATAACCTTCAGATAATAATTATAAATGTTTGTGACAAGATCACGACTAAACTTCTAAACCAATTCTAATGTGTCAAAACGAGTCTATTACCAAAGTAATAGAGATATATCTAAGAACAACTTAGAGATATAGGCTACACTTTGACGAGAAAATGCGACTTGAAGACGCATTCTTAGTCGCCGCCACCAGCTAGTATAATTACAATTCAATCGAACCATGAAACAAGGCTTTTGCCCTTCGGTAGGGATATGAATGAGCTACGTTATATTTATAACTAGCCACCGCTTCCGTCTGCGTGGAGTAAGGAATAGCCATTCCCGGGACGAAAAGATTCCTACATCTAGTTGATAAACTATCCGTGTGGTAATCATTCAAATCCGCTCAGCCGTTTTTGCGCGATTGAGTGAAACTTACAAATTTACACATTTATAACTAGTGGCTCTGTGGGCTGTAGACCTCGCGAGTGACACTTTCTTTTAATAACACATACAAACTTATGGTGCACTTGGTCACGTACATGGGGTATGACAGTAGCCGCACCAATAACTTTGTAAACTAGATTTTGCAGTCTCAAATACAACCTATTGACTTTTTACTAAAATGATACAGCCTGTTACTCTCACGGTCTCTACAAATCCAACGACACCGCATTTTTTCAAATGCGTCAAGCTGTTGGGTCTGTAGCGGTTTATGGGAAATTTAAAACCCCCACATCTCCGCTCTTTTGAAAATTTCAAAAACTGAATCGTCAAAAAAAGCAATTTAACCACTCAGCTCGGGCTATCAACAGATGATGGATTATTTTTCATAGGTTTTGAACTCTATTACACGGGCCATTTTTGATCTACCCACCGACGAGTGGTTATCCGGTTCGCTCGCATTTTTTTTAATGCATCGCGATTTTGAACCTTATGACATATTAGAGTTCACATCCTATAAAAAGCCAACTGTACGGAAGGTGTTCATAACCGAGCGGGCGAGTTAATTATCGAAACTGCTCAAAAAAAAACACGAATCAGTTGAGAAATGCGGCCTGTAGAGGAGAACATCCGGACATACGAAATCATTTTTGCTAAATCCTGAAACGGAGAGGCTTCGTCGGTTCGCTCGCTCGGTCAATAATAGGGGGATAATCCATCCGCAGTAGACGACGTTTGTCAGAAGTCTCAAAAGGTGTCCTGTGAGGTCACTTACCTGGTTCCTGACTGCCGAAGTGTCCGATTGTGGCGCCGTACGTGGTCCACTTGATGAACATTAGCAGCACCATGTAGAAGAACAACAGAGTCAGGAACGCGATCTGAGGGATGAACTCCACGTACACACTGATGCGCCGCTTGAAGTACCTGCGGACGAGGGGTCGTGATCATTAGCCTGTTAGAGAACCCATTGTTAAGTATAGTAGAGATAAACTACGATAATGGCGCGCCTTTCTCTACTCCATAGGTATGCTGTCACGTTCACTCCCGTCGTAAGTACGCTCGCTGTCTCGTCGGCGAGTGGTGGTGGGGCGCGCCACGTTATTCCTTAGGCAAGTATTAGTAAAACGGTCTCATCTCTGAGAGCTGTCTCAAACTCGTACTAGAGGTGCTTGCTGTCTTTAGACGTTTCTGCATATCAAGCCCGTGTTTATGTCAGCTCTCACAGATGAGAGTGTTTTATTAGTATCTTTGTGCACCCTGCACCATCTCTTACATACACATATTAAATATAGTCTTTGGCCCTAACTAGGATACCCTGTGACGTTGGAAATATAAAACAACTACGTCACAATCATAAAAATGAACATGCAAGGGTTTGAATCCGGGACCTTTAGCCTCTGAAGCAGATCTTCAACTCATTGCCCAAAGATGTTTTTGAATGGTTGTGTTTGTGTCTCAAAACACAACCATTTACTTACAGGTACTACTTTCAGCCCTAAGCCTAGAGGTCACCACGTATCGTGAGACCAGAAACAGCAAGGTCACAAACATATACACTTTCAAGTACAGGCGGCAAAGTGAGGGCCGAGAATTGCGTTTGTGTGAGGGCTGCCATCCGTATAAGACTTCGACGAAGTGTGAGACGTGAAGTATCGTCAGTGTTTCGGCCGGGCATGCGCGCGCCACAGTAGCAATATCGTGCAGCGGGCGGGTGGGGTACTCACAGATGGTTCCACAACGAGAGGCAGACTCCGAAGAGCATGTGGAAGACGCCGATAATGATGGAGATCTTCATCTTGTACCCGTTCATGAAGATGATCTTATTCGCTTGGGCGAGCTGGAGAAGCAAACTTGTTTTAGATACCCCTGTTGTATGGTCGAGTCAAGGAATCAATGTAAAAAAACGGTCAAGTGCGAGTCGAAATCGCGCACGTACCACAGTACAATGGTAGGGATGGTGTGGAGTGAATAGTTTGGATTATACATAGCAAAATGTTATTTACAAAATTATTGGTGCGGCTACTTCACACTCCATGTATGTAACCAGGTGCATAGGGATCTGGGTTCGAATTCACGTTCGGACAAAATACTCTTTTTGTTTTATTCTTTTTAGAGGTTACGTTTTTCTTGTACGGTGGTACGGAACCCTTCGTGTGCGAGTCCGACCCGCACTTGATCGATTTTTTATTTAGTATTGATTTTCAATAAATAATACGAATTAAAAGTGACGTCAAACGGGACGTGTTTTAAAACACCCCTGATGGTGATTAAGCTGATGCTAAGTGACGTTCTGAACGCCCTTGTGGCACTTCGATGTAAGGGACAGAGCTATGCGTCAGTCTCCTTTCCCTTTCCAAGCGAAAGAAGGAGAGAGATTGGCGTATAGCTCCGTCCCTTACCTAGAAGGGTCACAATTGTATTCAGGACGTCTGTTAATCCAAGTTAACATGGTATTTCCCTTTCTCGCTGCCGTCCTCACGCGTGGCGTTGAGGTGGCCCCACGTGCTATCCCCGGCTGGGAGTTCGGTACTTGGGTGTCTGAGACCCATTCGGGGAGGGTTGCCAAATCCACCAATCACTTTAGCGATTTTTTTCGATACATTATAGTTTTTTTTTTATTAATCTCGTAGTCTAATTCGACATGATTACGTGAAAATTAAATCTTTTTTTGTAATTAGTTTTATTAGTTTTGTATACCGTTCATTTACCTGACTAATACTGCGAACCAAATCATACATGGTAACCATGTTAACGGTCGGTAACCAAGGTAACGGTAACCGATACGGTATTTTCGAACGTTGCACGCAATAAGTAAGTATCGCTAACCCAATCACCAGCGTACAGTGGTAGACAGGGGTCAACGCCCGTTATTGCCAAGATGCTGATGAAGCTGGCTTGTCGTCAGTCTCACCTGCCACACGGGATCGATACCGAACGGGTAGGGCGACTGCACATAGTCGTCCGAGTCCGGGTTCAACTGCAGCAGCTTGTTCTCCATGAGCGTTGTGTCGTTGTAGTTGTTCCGCCAGCCGGAGCCGAACACGTTCAGCGACTTGCTGAATATGTCGTTGTAGATGAGGCCCGTGTACATTGAGAACAGGCCCATGAGTAGGACGATGTAGCGCCCGCCGAAGAAGATGGACCAGATCTGTTGGGGTGACGGGTTGAGTTGCTATTGGCTGTTTATCAAAAGCGAACGTTTAATCTAAATCAGATTTAAACGTATGACCGTATATCCAGTTTTTGATTGATAAAATACTGATTTTGCCTGCCAAAATACTAATTTAGCATGACAAAATTACTGGAATTGCGCGACAAACTGAACGCAACAAGAAATATTGGTTTTGTCTCACAAAATTACCGAATTGCGCGACTAGAAATCTGGAAAATAGCTAAACAAAAACCTTAATTCGGGTAACTTAAAAAACAAAACGAGCTTTGGTTCTAGTTATCTTACATTTTCAACCTAACACGAAGGTTAAAGTAGGCTTAGCTTCACTCACCCCCTTTATTCTTCACTTACACTGACCCACCAGTTCGCCTAGACAGTCTCATTTAGCCAACATTTTGGCTAAACCACTCAGTAATTTTGTTGCGCATATCAGTAATTTTATTCGCGAAATTCAGTTTTTTTTTTTTGCTCTTTTCAGTTAATTCCCCTGGTCATTCACTGAATTAGTTCTTTATTCGCTACTTTTATTATTCCCCTAACCAAAAGGGCAAAAATATTGCGTCCGCAAAAATACAAATACAAAAAAAATACAAATCGGTTGATTCGTTCGGTGCTACCGTACGGACAGACCGACAACCATTCACAAATCAAACTTATTACAAGCCTGCTTGTGCGTCGAGTGCTAAAAACCTAGAGTAAACAAAATCAGTCCTAAACTGGTAAGTACCTCGCTGTCAATCTTCTTGGCTTGCAGCGGCTTCTCCTTGTAGCACATCCAGAATCCGAATATGGCCATCAGAGCGCCGTGGCCGAGGTCGCCGAACATCACGGCGAACAGGAACGGGAAAGTGATGATTGTGTATGGGGCTGCAAGGAACAGAGATACAGAGCCATTAATACCACAGAATAGCAGCGCTACAGATCCTCCTGTTGCAGGCAGCACCGTTTCACCGTCGCCATACACAACTCACTACGATAGAACGTATATTTTTGTCATGAGTTGTAATAGTGTATACGCATTTCTGATCACCTGTTTTCTCACTCGCATGTATTCTTATGGTTTCTATTGTTTGTTGTTTCTATCCTATACCTACTTGTTGTGTTATCTGTGTGCTGTTTTGTGTATTGAGCCCACAGAATATAAGCTTCATCTATCCATCTATGAATAACACATATATTCACGTTTTTTCGTTTCACGGCAGACATTTGCGCTCTCGTTTAGCCAGTATTTTTAAATAAAATTATAGGAAACGAAATACTATTATTATTACATATTATTTTTTATGCATCCTTTCGGCAATTACACATAATGTTCAATCTATGCCGGACTTGAACGTGTTTCCAATTAACGCACAGATGCGTCATCCGTCTCAATGTCTCTATAACGCAAAAACGTGGATGTTAAGAACCAAAGGGGCTTATTTGATATTTGCCGTGAATGATCACAGGGGCTTTCCTGTGTAAGAGGCGGGAAATTGGGAGAAATCCAACCGAGATTTTTGTTTGCTAACCAGTTTGCAGTGCCGCGGGCCGGTCGCAGTGGATTGAACAATATTTCGGGTACATCCTAAGGTTTTAGTGAAGGCTCAACATGTCCACCAAGATGATTAGTCGTGATTACTAGGGTTGATAGTAGCGTGAGATTTATGTGTTTATCTGGGAAATACCCACGCATAATTACAATAAGAAAACAGTGGCCCAATGTAGAGAAGAGGCAAAAAATTACGATTGCTAAGTAAATGTAAATGGGCAATAGTTTTAAATATAATACAAAATAAAATTATGTAAACGAATTATGTAACCTACCGTATACCAAAAAACTGACTACTCTACAAATAAACAATTTTATTAACAAAACAGCACTACCAACAAAAACATAATTCCTAACAAAACGAACTAATCTTTCTTACACAGTTCACAACAAATATTTGTCGAACACAAATTCCGTTTTCAATACAAAAATATTATTAGTCTAATAAAATACTTTTTAGGTTTACATTCAGATATCAGTTTATAATTTAAAACGAACAGACTCCTTAAGAGAGCTTTTTAAAGAAATTGACATACTAACAGTAGCTAGTCAATTTATTTTCGAAAATATAATGTATGTACGCAAGAACCTTACAACATTTTCCAAACTTAGCGATAGCCGTAATGTTAACCTAAGAAATAATCACAGACTATGTGCGCCCCGTTTTAGACTCGCGAAGGTTAGCAATTCTTTCAAGGGTCAGTGCATTCTCTACTACAATAAGATACCTCTGGAGATTTTGAAATTGCCACTTGAGCAATTTAAAAAGCATGTTAAAGCGACTTTGTCGAAAAAGGGATATTTCAATGTTCAAGATTACTTAAATGACAGGACTGTATGGGGTTAATCTGGCTCAACACAGACCTTGCTGTTAATAATTTTGTAATTACATATTTATTCCTGCTTATTAATCATAACAATTAAATTTTTCATATTTGTATTAGTTAAGCACAACCTATTTTTAAAAGAGATCTAAAAATAAATCTGTGGGAGTTTCTACGCCCTTCTTCTCCCACAGTGGTCCAATGTAGAGAAGAGGCAAAAAATGACGTTTGCTAAGTATATGTAAATATCTACAGTAATAAAGTACTTTGACTATTGACTATTTGACTATTGTTCGACTCCCCTACGGCGGTAAGCCAGATTTCCAGCTGTCTATGGCCCGCAGCAAGGAACGCCGTCATAGAGGAATGTCTAACAGTGTCACCGCACTTAAAGTAAGCTATTAAGGTAAATTTAAATTGCTTTGTCATCTAAATTTTATATATGTTAAAAGCTTTAATCTGATTGAAATTTTAGTTTATAATCAAATTACAACCTCTGTGGCGCTGCGGTTGTGGCTCTGCCTACCACGCGAGAGGTCCCGTGTTCGATCCCCGCGGGGGATAAAGAAAAAAACACCCCAGTTGTTGGATGTTTATGTGTGTGTGACGTCGCTGTATCTGGTTCCTACCACACAGGGTATCCTAGTGTAAGGCCAAAAGCAATGTTTGTGCCTGTATGTAAATGTTTATGTTGAAAAACAAGCTAACAAAAAAGCTTTGAGGTTAACACAGGGGGAACGACCGACCTAACCTCCAAACAAAATGTTGAACGTGTTTGTGACAGACTTTTCCCCGGAGCCACAATGGTATATTAATATTGTGGTGCGTGTATCTAGCTGTACTAAGTGTGTTAAAAATCTTGTTGCTATGTCAGGTTGAGAACGCTGTTATTTCTCAAACATCGCTAAATAGTTGTGTACATAGTAAAAATAGGTAGGTAATTGATATAGATTACATGTGTCTAGGTATCAATAGTGAGTCATGCATCACAGATAGACACCCGAAGAAACCCTTTCGATGCAACTTAATGAAATATATTATTTACGACCACATTGATTTAATGTTTTTTTCTGAAGTCCGGAGCAATGTAGGCCGTTATAATATACTATTAGTTGAATCGCTCTTTGTGGGACGTACAAATATGATAAATACGCCACCAAGTGACACTGCTTGTGATGCCAAGTCTTCTTACAGCCAGCCTGCTACCTTATTGAGAAAAAGTTAAAGATAACACGAGCTACAATGCGAGAGGTCCGGGTACGATCCCCGGCTGGTGGTAAACAAAAAACTCAGCTCTTGGATGTTTATATGTGTGTGACGTAACTGTTTCTGGTTCCCACGACACAGGGTATCCTAGTGTGGGGCCAGAAACAATGTATGTGCCTGTATGTAAATGTTATGTTAACATTGAAAACGCATACCTGGGTTGACCTCCCGGTAGGTGGCGACACCGTATGCATAGATCAGGTTCTGGAAGGCCTGCGTGAACTTGTTCGTGCGATTGTACGTCGGCGGGTCTTCGAGGGTCTCCATACGGTTGAGAATTGGCGGCACCGAGCTGCCGCTGCGCTCCTGTGGGCCGATAGTACAAATGAGCACATCACAGACTAGTTGCTCCCCGGTTGAGTACTCGCGAAAATTCAATTCTTTTAAGGGTCAATGCATTCTCTACTAGATCAGGTATCTACCTCCGGAGATTTTGAGCAACTTAATAACTATGTAAAATAAGTTTTTCTAAAAAAGGATACTACAGTATTCAAGATTAGATAAATCACAAGAGTAATAAATCAAAATAGCATGGTGTTAATGTAACTCAACACAGAACTCGCTCAGGTTAAGATTCTGTTTATATTATGAATGTGAAAGTCGCGATGTTTAGATATTTGTATATTTGTTGTTTGTGCCGCAATCACCTTAAACAGTGATTTGAATGAAATTTAGCGCAGAGATAGTTTATGAGCTAGATTAACATATATGATACTTTTTATCCGACTGCACCAGAACGAGGGTAACTAGAATGTAATGAGAAATATTTTCTGCCTGGTTCGGTCGGTATTTTTTCGGTACGATATAATTCATTCGATATTGTGAGTGGGAGTGCGAGTGAGTGAGTAAGTGATATTGTGAGTGAGCTGGCGGGGGAAGAGGGGGCAGGGGAAGCCGGCCACTCTGAATCTGTACCAAAACGACGCGGTTCGAAAGCTGACATTTAATTACATATGCTCAGTCAATAATCTCCACAGAGGCACTACTGAACTGAAAACGTACCGAACCGACCGAGTCAGGAAGTGACCTAGTGTAGTAGCCAATACGGTATTCGACAGCTAGTCAAAACATATACTATTTAGGAACTGTCAAATCGGTAATTTTGTTCACGAGTTCTATTAAATACTAGCTTGTGACGTCATAGTCAAATGCCGGATTTTTAACACAAAATTGAGTTTATAAAACAACTGCTGGAAATATACAATTAGCTTGAGACAAGTTTCTAGATTTATTGGACTACCTTGTCAAATACCGTATTATGTGCGCTTAGCTTAGTTATATTTCCTCACCGTCCCGCGCCGCAGCGCCAGCTGTATCGTCTCCAGATCCAGCGCGGGCACCCAGCACTCGGCGATGAGGCACTTCTGCGTCACGTCCAGATTGAACAGGTTCAGCGTGTGGTAGATCGCCTTGATCTTGCGCACCTTCACGAACCAGTTCTTGATGTTCTTCGCGGCGGCGACCAACACGCGGTGACGGTGGTCTTGCGTCTGGCCCAGGACCTGTAGAGTCATATTAAAATTAGCCAGTTATTCAATACATTTTGCGACACAGGAGACTGGCCCATCGACGCAGCTAGTTATGGAGATATGAAGGCTGGTCATGATTCTATTTTCTTTGGTTATTCAGTGTTTCGTTCACAGATCATTATTACTCTAGCTAAGTAGACGCTGCAAATGCACATACTTCGCCTGTCATACCATAGGTGTTTTGCACCAATGAACCGATCAGCCGCTCTGTGACGGTTCGAACTGTCCAACGTTTGTTGCTATGAAAAAAATGTCTCGATGGTTCGCATAGATATTAGGGGTGCTTGCAGCGTCTACTTCTATGTATGGTTTGAGGGCTGAGGCCATAAGATCAACAATCAGAAGAATAAAAAATAAACATTTATATACAAGCACATACATTGCTTCTGGCCCCATACTAGGATACCCTGTGTCGTGGGAACCAGAAGCAGCGACGTCACACACGTATAAACATCCGAGGCCTGGGGATTATTGTCTTTATCCACAGCCGGGGATCGAACCCGGGACCTCTCGTATGGAGGTAGAGCTACAACCACAGTGCCACAGAGATCGTCTGTCTATAATATGGCTGTGGTAGCTGGATAAGACAGACGGAGGATCGGAGGCAGTAGCGCATGTTCTGTTGAAATGCTGATAAAATTATATAATTTCTCAGTCACGCAAAAAGAAGCAAATTCGCTAGGCAAAACGTAGATTATCGAATTTGATAAGATAGAACAGACATCAATCAATCGTAGTTTCAACCATCGACAATCCACTCTTATTAACAAAGTATGAAATATCATTTATAACATATGCATTTTTAGTAAATTTCACATTTTATCTGTGCCACAATAGTGCATTCTTGTATAGTTTTATATGGCTTATGTTTAAAAAATCACCAAAAAATTCGGAAATTTACTACCAATAAATTCGAAGCGACCGCCGGAATTAGTAAACGACCACCAAATTGTGTTTGGATAAATTATCACCAAACTTCTTTTTATGTTTTCTGTACTTAAGTTTATGTTTTTAAGTATTTTTTGTTGATCTTACATGTTCAACCTAACACGAAGGATAAAGGGGGCTTTGCTTCGCTCACCTCCTTTACCCTTCACCTAAGCTACCGCAGTATTTTGCCCTGATATTTTCTGCAACTTTTGGGTAGCATTTACCCATTTTGGGTAGGAAAAAAATATTTTGGTGGTCGTTATATTTGTTGCCGTTTTATATATGCTTTTGTTTATCGACACACATATCAAAAACCCACTTTACTGCGTACAACCGCACGTTACGATCAGCATAATGTTAAACTACTTGGTAAAAACTCATTTCTTATCTGAAAAATTACACATTATGACCATAATGTGTAATTTTTCTACATATTATGACATTCAAATTTCGAACGCCGACGCCCGCCTGCCGACAGAACAAGCTAAACAACTGCAGAGCCACGATGCCGGTCAAACATGCGGTTCCCGAACACATCAAAGAGAGCTTATGATATGTGTGTAGATAAACTAGAGTATGTAACTGTACATAATTAGGCATTAAAACTCTCGAGTGATATTATTATGAAACTCGCCTTCGGCTCGTTTCATAAACCCACTCTCGAGTATTAATGCCCTCCATTATGTAGCAGTCACATAAACTACTATTAACGAGTGAAATAAAGTATAATTATTTAATAATGCAGAAATGATATTGATCTTTAATAATGAGAAACGAGTACCACATATTATTATGAGCTGATGATATGTTAAATATGTTATAAGTGCATTAAATGTTTCCCTGCGATAAAAACGCCAACTGTTGTTTGTTTTCTGTGAAACATAGATAGAGCAACTATTTCGTTTGTGTGATTTCATTCTCTTCTCATTTACATTAATAGTTTACTATTCAATTAAGTATAAAGTTAGCGTGATAGAGTAGAACTTACTTCTAGGTCCTTAGTTAATATGGTTCCCTAAAAATATAAAATAAAAATCATCGAGACGAGTCGATACATCGGTTATATATATAAATAAATATAGCCCATTCGTCTCCCCACCGAGAGAGACAGGTCTTTTCCCGGATACGAGTAAGATTGAGCCATACTCTTCCACGCTAGCTCAGTGCGGGTTGGTGGAGGGGTTTTACGACTAGCTAGTCGGTACTTGCAGCCGGGACCTACAGCTTAATGTATCATGCGAAACACGGAACGTACGTTAATGTACTTAAGATAAATCAATTATCTCATTGGTATATGATCACCACTGGATTCGAACCTGCATCTCCTGCGTGAGAAGCAACCGTGTAACCCACTAGACCACGGAGCGGAGAATATAAATATCGGACTAATTTTATCTCCACGATACCCTACTTAAGGGAGGAGTCTGCAAAATATTTATCTTATAGCCGCTAATTCAAACGCGAGTCAACATTATTCTCTGAATGATATGATTATAATGGAGTTGTGAAAGTTATAAAGAGAAGAACGTTGACACGCTTTTAAAGCAGAAGGCTTAAGTTTTAGGTAAAGTTACAGTCTTCATAAAAGAAAAGACCCGGTGGCCCAAACCTAATTCAACCTTATTACGTTAATGACAGGGACGCTGTCACCGGGCCGATCATTTTGTGAAGACTGTTGGTAGATATATTTCATTGCCAATCGCCATAAGAAGAACTACAGTCTGTTCGCGTTAAGAAAATAGTGACTCATCTTTCTCACTGGTCATAGCAATATCCCTTGACCAATGAGATCATAGAAAATTAGAAAGCCGTGTTCACATTGATCAATTGAAGTAAGCCCTTCAGACAGTACGGAAGTGTCTTCTGTTAATTTTTAAAATGAGTACCGCACCCATTCGTAAAAATAAAAGCGGATCAATAATTAATAGCGGAGAAAAACGAGTGATGTATAATGTGTTTAAGTATTTCAAACAGTGTGGTGATCAAAACGTGACTATGGAGATTATAGTAATGAAAACGGCTAGTGCATGCGTTTCTGAAAATACAGTTTATAAAATTATTAAAGAACAGATGGAAACATAATAAAATACTCTAAAATCGCCTGTAAAAAAAGAGCTCGACTATTTGCAACTGACAAATTTGATAACTTGGACCAATTACCCAAAAAGGAGAAAAGTGCATTCATTATATTTAAAACACGAATACCCGACATTAGACAAATGTATGTCACTCTGTAATGATGATGCAGATATTCCACCTTTCAAACGTACTACTCTCCATAAAATACTCCTCGAGCCTGGATTCAATTTTGCGAAACGGGAGAGCTGTGTAGGAAGCAGGAATAATTACAAGTCGAAAAAATATGCAAATCGAACTATCAGTGTCTCTTATGTACATTGACATAAGGTTCATTTTATCTGAACTCGTACACTTTTTAAGTCTGGTAATTATTCCTGCTTGAGCCACAGATCACTATTACTGGAAAGAGACGACATCGTTTTATGGCGACGAAAATATATACTTTCTTGATGAAACGTAACTAAATGCTGGACACGTTAAAACAAAGGCATGGGTAGATTCGACGATCAAGAATAAGAGGGAAGCTTATCGAGCCGATTTATCTAACGGTCCGGGAGCTCCTACGGGAAAAGGTAAAAGGCTTGATGACATTGGAAGTGAAAAAGGATTTGAAGAAGGGGGATTACTATTATTTGAATCTAAATCAACAAAAGATTACCACGAAGAATCGGAGAGCGAAAACTTTTTAAACTGGTTCAAAAATATCATAGCAAAACTTGAACCGGGAAGCGTTGTCGTCATGGATAACGTCAGTTAAATCCGAGAAGATACCGACAACTCAATGGAATAAGCAGCAGATAATAGACTGGCTTCAAAGTAAAGGCATGACAATGGATATGAGTTATTTAACCCTTTCGCTATCTCTGCTGGCCGGAAAAGAAAAAATAATGACACAACAATTAAGGCAAATTTTATGTTTTTTGCCCATAAATGCCCACAATAGAATCTACAGTACTCTAGGTGAAGTCTGTCATAAAAGTTCCGTTTTAACAGGTTAAAAGGACCTTATGTTGAAAGTTGGTGAAATTGCTCCGTAATATAATAAATATTTAGTTGACTAAACCGCTAAAGCAAATGGCTTTGAAATTCTCCGCCTGCCGCCATACCATTGTAGATTGAATCCAATTGAGTTGGTGTGGGCCCAAATAAAAAAATATTTTGCTGCCAATAACTCAACATACAAATTTAAAGATGTAGAAAAGCTAAAATTGTATGACGCAATAGCAACAATAGACTCAAACAAATGGAAGAAATGCAGAGACCAAGTAGTCAGTGAAGAACAAAACATGTGGGACTTCGACGATGTAATGGAACTCGCGGAACAGAATTATTTTATTATAAATGTTGCCGACATTTCCGACGATTCAGATTTAATTTTGAAAAATTTACTTAATATTAATATTTGTCAATATTAAGTAAGTTATAAAATGTTTGTTTTAATGTAAATGGTTTAATTTTTAACCCAGTATGAATACGCCTTTACTTACGAGGTGCCACTATTTTCTTAACGCGAACGGACTGTAATGCTATCTAACCTGCTCAGTATATCAGCATTAGCAGCAAGTAGGTGCAGTGCGACAACTTAACACAGATACCTCACCTCATATACTTATTAAGGCCAGCGGTATCATATTTAATTTGCCGCAATTTATACACATGTACTTAGCGCAAAGCAAAGCTGTGTAAAACACTAAATTCCATCACAGCTATTCATACCCGGGTCTTTTACGACGCCGACCGTTTACGAACGGCTCTTCATAGTACAGAGAATAATTATAATGTATGCAAACGGCCTGCATCGAATTGGCTGTTTATGAAGTTTGACATTATCATAAATGTGCCGTCAGGGTCGCAGATCCGTAGCACAAGCTAGAGCTAGACTTCATTAAATTAGTGCGGCGTATTAATACAGCTGGGTTAATGGGTAAGAAAACTCTCTAAGTAGTTCCACGTAGAGGGCGCTAAGAGCTTGTAACAAACACAGAGTAAGTAAGCAAAGAGTTTCGTTTTTTCTGCGGTTACAAATGAATCACAGTGTAAGTAAGTAAGGCAAGATTAAGCAGAGTTTTCGAATCAGAGAAATGAATTGTCAATATCCGTAGAATTTGCTGTTGACAATTTTTGACAAGTTACAAACACACAGTGCCTGCCCTCTACCAAAAATGTATGTGTAGTCTTTCAGATTAGGAACACAATTCAAAAGAATGAGAGCTAAGAGTAAGGGCACAACAGACCTAGACGGTGGCATAACTACGCCGTAGATGGTCATCTCAAGTGTCAAGGCATGTTCAGTCGCGTTCGTATTACAGTGGTACGATTGCCAGCCTACGGCTCATCTCTCGTACGGGAAACGCATAGCGATAGCATATCGATTGCTCCAAAGGGTGCAAATCGCTATGCGTTTTCCATAACAGAATAGGGCCCTCGGTCCTTCTACCATTGCAAGATTCTGGTACCTCCAACTATTGAGGCTGACTAACTTATCCTGTATATATTACAGTCACAGCGCAGATTGCAGCCGGACGCCGCTCAAATAATCTGATAGATATGCGTTTTGGCGCATTTGATCCACTTCATATCTGGGGACTTGGTCCACTTCTCGAAAGTGAACAGTTAGAAAAATGGACATAACGCGAATTTTCGTTCAATGAGCCAAATGAGTAGTGAACCAGATGCGCCGAAACACTGTTTGTTGATAGTCATAGTAAGTTCGATCCAAGAAACTTGGCGCGGCGTGCACCCACCGTGTTCAGATCCTCGATCCTGGTCATCACGCCCATGGCCATCTCCCGCCGGTCCGCGGGCGCCTCGGGGCACGGGTAGAGGGTGGCGCGGAAGCCCTCGCAGATCTTCTTGACGCGGGTCTTGAGCTGGTCGCCTTGGAAGAAGATGATGAACACCGACTTGTACACCTGGTCCGACTGGAATGGTAGCAATTGATTGTTATATTATACTTAAAGAAATGTTGATTGGATATTTGACGAGGTAGAAAGACCCATTGAGCGGATATAGATTCTAGAAATAACCATTGGTAAAACTTGACTGCTCATATTTTCTGGATGACACAACTACATATATACACAGTGGAATGATACACACTACGTCAAATCGATCGATTGTTGATGCCTGACCGTTCACGGGACCAGAAGAAAATAATATTTACAACACTAAACATTTACTTAGAACAGGCAAATACATTGCCTCTCAACAAAGATACGAGCCTATATAAAACAAGGCCAAGACCCGAGGATTTTCCTACTGGGGATTCGATGCGTCAACCACTAAACCATAGAAGTAGTTGCGGCAAAGCTCCTGATTTCATATCATGGCATATGAAAGCGAGGCTACTCACCGAAGCAGGGTCCTCCAACGGCGTCTCAATCTCGGCTTGTCTCAGGAAGACATTGCCGCGGCACGCGCGCCACAGCATGCGCTCGAAGGCGGGGATGCGCTCGCGCAGGATCACGCCCGCGACGAAACTATACAGGGAGGCGTGTTAACGTTCCACAGGTAATGACGTGGGGTATATTTAGGCAGAACTGCCAACTCAAGTTTGACTGTTCTGAAAGCTACGTTGTCGCTATCCTTCGCACGGGAAAGTATATGTCAGGCAAAGGCAATATGTCATTTATGTGGCGCTTAACTTGAGCAACAGTTGTAATCGGCTTTACGGTCTGTTTAATCCTGGCAGCGTTTTTAGCACGCTAACATTACAGCCCATAAATCTTCGAATCGAAGTTTTGGGTTTCGAAAAATAGAGGCAGCGATAAATGTTTCTAAAGAGCTGCCGCTTTATGCAGTACAAACCTTCTAGGAAGCCCGATACATCTCGCCGTAGCGTAATTAGAGCTATTTATGATTGTAAGCCTCTTGACGTGAACGGATTGGTTCGGCACGTAACCATGTTAAAGTTCTGTCAGTTTCCAACGGACCGTAAAGTCGGCGCCAGATAGAGAAATGATCAGACCACGCGTGTGCTTAACCCTCAGTCGGCTAGTAAGCAGAGTTGCGTGATCACAAGCAGGACGCGAATCCTGATATGATCTGCGCATTCCCTAGTTAGTACTGCATGGTCTGTTCGCTCCTATAATAAAAACTGGTTTCTATTCAAATGTATGAAATACAGTATTGAATTTATAGTGGTATCTGTCGGAGCTGAATCTGCATTGTCGACATTAAATCGGACTAGCCCAGTGATAGCTGATTCTAGTTTATATTTTTACATCATTTACATATCGTGCAGTTTGTAAACATCAAGCGAGGTCTTTTTATTACAATTTATGTAAGAAAGGATATGAAAATAATCATTTCTTTAGAAATTTCTCTATGATGTTTGCAAAATGCATGGCGTGAAGATGTTGATTACATCACAAATTTAGGGTTTATTATAATATTTAAAAAAAGTTTAGGCATCAAAATCTTATCCAACGGCTCTCTATAGTTTAAGAAGGTGCAATGAGGCTAAGTTCCATCTAAGGACAGGTATGAATTTAATAAGTATAAATAAATTAATGGTTAAGTTCTGTCAAATGCATATGCATATATATTGCATCATCCAGAGTGGTCTTGAAAAAGATCGTAGATTTTAGCGGTGGTATTTACTGAGAATGGACAAGTTTTAAATAAAATATGCAAAGTTAATAAAGCATAGCCTATGTCGTGTCATGTACGAGTGTTGTTATGGTAAGAAACAACATAAACTAGTGGTTCTGTAAGAACAGCAGACCGCGTCCATATATACCGCTACAGCAAACTTCACCCACTATTCCCCCCTCTACCCCCTTTTGATTTTTTTTCACAACATCTTGCGTAGAATGAAGTCTTTAGTGTGCCTCTCAAATTTGATTGAATCCGTCGATTAATAGCATTACAGCAAACTTCCCCCATATTTCCCCCCCAATAAAAAATCGCGTTCGACTGATTTTTTGTAATTTATCAAGGAACTTGTGTGCCAATTTTCGTCAAAATCGGTTGAAAAATGCGACCTGTAGGCGAGAACAGACAGACAGACGGACACAAGCATTTTAGGCCAATCTCGAAACTGGACGCTTCGCTCGCTCGGTCAATTGAATATGCCAATACATTTTCGTAGCGGCATCTAAGATAAAGATTTAGCGTAATTCAACACTCCTTTTTATGAGCTAGTCTAGAGTAGTGGTTCTGTGAGAACAGTAGACCTCGCGAGCCCTTCGACATACATACATACTTAAACATATTGTCACGACTGACGGACAAAAGGCTTTAGTATAATGCGATGCAAGTTTATTTTGCGAAGAATAATTTAACGAAGAAAGTCCAAGTTTAAATTGAATTTCAGGTGCTTGAATTTTCCAATTACTATGCAGACTTTTGAGCAAAATAGGAGTATAAGTTTTGGCGATAACTTTCGTTTCCTCGGTCTTATAGGAGGTCAAATCTGGTGTCTACGGGTTCGTCTCGTGAAGGCGGAGAGAACAGCGTAGTCTGATTATGAATACATTTTACGAAATAAAACCAAAAACTGAAATGCCCTTGAAGTTTATCGGATGAACAACTGGAATTATCATAAATAAAATAACCCGACTGCATTTTCTTTTAATACCACTTACAAACTTATGAATGCACCTGGTTACGTACATGGACTATGTAAGTAAAACTTTGTAACGCCATAAGTCCGCCATTATAAAAAAACCATATAATTTTCGAACCTGCTCACAAAATTTCACGAGAATCGGTTGAGAAATGCGACCTGTAGGCGAGAACAGACAGACAGACAGAAGGACAAATGCATTTTTGGCCAATCTCGAAACTCAACGCTTCGCTCGCTCGGTCAACTACAAAATACTCTTGCGCATAGTTTCCGGGTGATATCATCAGATACGATATTTCGTAAATTCAGGATTTAGGCTACCGAATGTAAGTGGTTGATAAGATATAACCTACATATTTTTAAATCAAAGAAGCACTTACATTTTTTGATTCTATATTACATTTAGATATGCCTGTGTAGAAATAAATACTACCTCATTTATCGACAAGGTAAAACTGAAACAGTCATGTATTTCCTATAATAGGCGTGTGAAAAAACCACATCTCCATTAAAATTATTACTAATATTGATTCATGCAACTTACACTATCACGTAAAGTGACGCAAATAAGGCAGCTGTAAATAAAATGAAAAAACCTAAACTACTGCCACTGGAAGATGTGCTTTATTGTTAGCACGAATACTACGTGATTACGGTATTTCTGACGTTGGAGATATCTTTTTAGGCAAGATGGAATCAGTCTGTAGTCACCTTGGCAGTTTCCCAAGGAATGTAGTCTGGTCCGTTTAACTGTAGAATGATATGTTTTGCATAATATTACCTATGACCTATTTCAAGCCAGTGCCAGTAAAATTTATAAAAATGTTATATAAAATAGCTCTTCTATTTGGTAAGTGAACCAGGAACTTTCTGTTATTTGGTACATCGTGAAGAAAATGTGATGTAAATTCAACATCTTCACAGAAATAGGACAAAATAATTATAGCCATAGTTTCATAGTTGAAGTAGTCTTCGTTCATAATTTTAAACTCAGATACCTACTGTTTATAAGTAGGATGTTAATTGCACATCATTTCTATGAAATACCTACAATCAATTACATCGTCAATAAGGTGTATTTAATCTTGTATTTCAATCCAATTATAATATTTTAATCGAATATGCAAAAAATAATTGATCCTTCTAATACTTTTCTGCTTTCTCTACTATGGATTTTGGCAATATATGTAAAAACTCTGCCAAAACCTAAACCAATGAAATGTGGGTTCTATCTGTTACACAAACACAATGAACAAAGCTTAATTTTTGCGCGTTGTGAGGTGAAAGTTTGCATTTGTATTCAGGACGTAATGGAGTTGTCAACAGATTAAATTGAGCATTTTCTCTTTTTACACAATTTTTTTTAATATTGCTTATCTTGTCAAATTGACGTGTTTTAATTAGTTCAAAACTTGAAATTTCCGGTATTTTTTAAAAAAATATTATCTCGTCATTTGGTATATAATAACGACAGAGTAACACAGAATATATGTCGATAAACCATTGTACGGTCCCTTCATCGGGGAAAACTAATCAGGAATTTTAACCATATAATAACTCCTACATCAATTTTTATCGTAAGCGTTAACATGTAATTATATGCCTGTTTTTAAATTTATTTCCAAGAGCAATTATATCAATTTTCGACCGATTCCGTGAAGTCGACAAAAACCGCAGTGTATTTTAATGAATTTCGTCTTATACCAACCAACTATTAGAGCGCTGTGAAATCGGCCAGTACCAGTAACCTACAAACGAACGATAAGTAAAATCGTTTTTTTTTACCTAAAAGTGTATCAATAGATCACGATCACTACTACGAAATAATACGCTAACTAGAGTTCGATGATCGGAGACTGTATTCAATAATAACTTTACGCCAAGTAATAATAGTGTTAATATTTGTTGTGTGTGAATGAATCACTCTCTAACTGGGGGAGTAGCCCGTATAGTGATAAAGCGACGAGTATTTATCCAGATTGTCTCGTACGGTCCCGGGTTAGGTATTGTGTACTAATGCTCTCATTTTAAAAGACTGGCAATGTATTAGTTTTGTTCTGAAATTCATGACTTTCTAATCGAGCCTATTGCGACAAGGTCTGAGGTTGCATTGACCCCTGTTACCTCTTGGTCGATATTGCTGTCAATTGTTTGCTGCCTCGAATGGTAAAATGGTGCCTTTGGTGTCTGATGTGTGACAGCCCTGTCTATTCAGAAATGTACATTACCTAGATAGGTAAGCTAGTGGCTCTGTGTGCTGCAGACCTCGCGAGTGACACATTATTTTAATAAACTTATAACTTACAAACTTATTAAAGCATCTGGTTACGTACATAGAGTATGAAAGTAGCCGCACCAATAACTTCGTTAAGTACATTTTGTGGTTTTATACCAAACCTTTTGAATTTTCACTAAAATTATGTTATAGCCTGTTACTCTCACGGTCTCTACAAATCCAACGACACCTCATTTGTTCAAATCCGTAAAGGTGTTTATATTGTAACGGTTTTTTGATTTTTTTAAGAACCCACATCTCCGCCATTTTAAAAAACTATAATAAAAAATATAATAATTATATAAAAAACCAAAAACTGAATCGACAAAAAAATCTTAACAATTATCGAACCTACTAACAAGCCTGTAAAGGATAACATCCGGACACAAATCCGGACATACGAAAGCATTTTTGCCCAATCCTGAACGGAGACGTTTCGCTCGCTCGGTCAATTATTATTATTATTTATTAACTTTCCTCATAATTAATACAAGAACTAATTATGTCATAACAATGAGACTACATTGTAATTTGTCTTTGCTATGGAGTCTCAATAATGCAGTAATGGGTTTGGTAGGCAACGTAGACTATGTATGTATACGTTCGTAAAAAGTTGCACGCGCAGAGTATCTTTATCTTTTTCGTCACCATTTTACAAACCATTCAAACACTTTTATCTCATCAATAACACGATAAAGAAATTGACAGCGCCAAAACATTATCTATTGTGTTACTACCTGTAGACTGTTGCAAAATTTTATAAATTTTCTAAAAGTTAGAGACACATTCGACGTCGTTAACCGGGGGCGCAAATGTTTGCATATGCCGACCCGTATTGAAAAATGTATGTCGATATGTAGAGACATTATATTCAAACAGTTGATTTCTGCCCCGAGGCGACGCATTGCCGTATTTTAGCCAAACTCTATATGACGTAACAATTCGTACACGATTCGTTACGTCTGTAGGATGTACTCAGTAGTCAGTGCCCACATGATAGCAGCTTATTAATAAACAGCGTCTCTTTACGGCGAACAAATAGCGACGCTGCCGTCACACATTTGGATGCTAATCTAAAAATCGATATATGGTACAACCCATACCATACAGTATGCTACTCGACCCATAAACGCTTCCAAGGTTCAGAATTGTTCAAACACCATTCGTCTTCAAAATTTTTCCTACAGGTTTTTAATGACTCTACCCTTGACGTAGCCTATTGTTGGATACAAGATTGAATACAACTTATGACGAAATTGGCCAACGTGAGTTAAAGTGAACGAACAGAACTTACAAATATCTGCAATCGTAATATACATTCATTAGTCGCCCAGATAAAAGGAGGAATATTATACGAGACACTCTGGTGATTATACACTTAAAATGTAAAGCTACAATTTTGCTGTTTTTATTCAAACAAAACTGTTTTATCTGCGCGGCTAATACACAGGAAAATCATATTAATGCACTCGTACCAAGACGCTGTTAGGTTTGTCGGAAAATATAGGAAAATGTAAACAAAATACGCTCGCTCCACACAACTCCGGAAAACCACATCTACGCATACACAATGCTCTGCAATTGCAACTGCAACTTACAAAACTGTACAAAATACAACACTATGTAGTAATTGAATGAATAGGTAATAAAATCTCGTTTATAACATGAATGATCGTGTAGTGTAGATCTATAGATAGGAACTACTTATTATATTGAAGAACGTTTTGCAGTACCACCAACTAGTTACCGCAATCACTACAATATTGCATACAGCAAATAATACAATCCGGAGTGTGAAGACGAGCGTCCTGTTTTAATATTACAGCATTTACAAATGTCGCCCTTTCGCCATATTCTATTCTTGAAGTCCACGATACCGCCCCGCCGGCATTGCATAGAGATAGTCATTGAAGTTTAAGTCCAAATTAGATTTTGTGTAAAAGCCATCAAATGGTGTGTTAAACGCAAACGTGATGTTGTTAATATGGTTCAAGGATTTCCCACAAAATACTAGCACAGTTGTGTAATAACTCATTGAACCACTACCACCTTTGTCAGGATAAATTATTATACCATCCACCAAATAAGAAGCAGACTGGAAAAACCACCCACTATACCGACTACAAAAATAATAGATACTATACTAAATCCAATTTTGTCAACTACTTATACAATTTAAATGGCACATTCAATCTCTATACACGCTATAAGATACATATTTAAACAGATATAGCCCACAACTTACTCTACTATAAGAACTACATAATTTGTACATTCATACTAACCAAGGCAGGAATTCCAAGGCGGATTCTTGCTTATCCCGTAAACTATAAAATAAACCAAGCAAAATTTCAAAACTTATTATTTACAGGACAAAGTTTGATTACCAGAATAACCAGCTTCATGGCTTTTCTGATTGTTCTAGTAAAGATTCGGTAATATCTGTGAAGTTGATGTATGATTAGTTAAGCAACCAGGTTTAGTGATTTCAGGGATTATCCGATGCATTGGTATCAGTCAAATTTTGCATGACTCGGGGATAATTTGTTTGGCAGTGCATGCATGCAAATCAGGGGCTCCTCGCTGTAACGTTTTATCATGATAAGTCTATTTAGTTATCTTTTTGTGACTACTATTGTGCTACACTTCCCGGTGCAACCATTGCAGTGAAAAGATAGCTCGAGTTACATAGCATAATATTCAATAGATCAATCAGAGTACGAGTTTGTACGAGCTTGTTTGCCTTTGAGAGTCAAAATACTTGAAGATTCTGACATAGTCTCGAGGATGTATAAACAACCCGTGCTGTTAGAAATAAATATTTATAAACCTATCTAGATAGCCTCAGGATATAAAAGTGTCGACTACTAGGTGAGCACCTTGATTGATCGGTAACTTGTCTAGCGTCATCCAGTCTGTTCTGCACCGACCAGATGGTGTTGTGCCGCTACTTTAGAAGAGCTCTAAATTGCTTTAGCGACGAGAGCAGACTCGACTGTGCCAGAACCACATCTGCACCTAACTTGACAGGGTTGACTGACCTGATAGGGGCAGATGCAGCCGTTGACAAGACACGATCCTAATCGGGATTTGAGAACTCATCAAATACTTATCCAATTTGGCACGAGTATAATAAGTCTAAGCCATCTTGATGAATGAATCCGGATATTGTCGGTCAGTGTCACACCAGTGCCGTATGTACACACGCATACGTACCCTAGCTGGACGTGACCACCGTGGCGACTCGGGTCGTCGGATATGAGGGCGCGCGTCATCGACTCTGTGGTACTGGCACCACCCTCGTGCTGCGACGGACAAACACAGACACATGTACAGAAAAACGCACACGGGACGGCACATAGCCCCAACGAGACAACCCACCCAAACCACGAAGCCTGTTGTAGGAAAAAAGTAGCACCAAACCACTCATGATGTCACGCGTCGACGATAGCAACAAAATGCTGTTAGTCTCGGTCACTACTTATCAATACTAATAGGTGTTCAACGGTACATTCTTAGGTACATTATACAGTGATTAAAAGCATATATAAAATAAATACAAATTAAACAGTATGGTCTACATAAAGTTCGATCATTTCTATTCTACGTCACATAACATTAATAAAACTTCGTAATGGCATGCATGAATGATGAAAAACAACGTTACAGAAAGCAGTCGGAATGGAAAATAAAAACGAAAACAGTGATATTTGACAAAGCCTGCATTATCTGTTGAGTGTTGACCTTCGTACCTGTCGCGAGACCTATCAGACGGACTTCAAAAATAAATTATGTTCGAAAAACTATGTTAGTAAAAAAAACTCACTCAGGCAGCACTTTGTTAGCACGCCCCATATTGGGATTGTTTTTCATTTGTGAACCTTGAAGCTAGAGACATTAGAACTCGTATTGGACGTGAGATTGTGTCCGGCTGTGCTACGCTAAGCTATCATTCCATCACACAAAGAGAGGTGTTATGTTGATGATATACTATAAACCGGCCGACTCCAATGCTTGCCTGAGTGGTGTATGGTAGACTCCTGTATCAGCGTCACAGTACAAGCGCTGAAAAAATAACATTGCTCAAGGACACCGCTTTGACTTTCACACCTTATCATAGGCATCTGACTGAAGGTACTACAAACGTCTACTGAATTTTCCCATAAGATTGTCATGAAAGTCAACGCATATCAAAGAGAGTTTGATAGTCAATCGTATTATGTCATACCCCAACTTCAGCGCTTGCCCTCCCGCCATAAGTCCTTCCTCCCCTAGCAGAGTGACTTGTTCCTCCTCTCGCGACGGGTCCGCCATCTTAGATTACACACGCGCCAAAATGGCGTCAAGGTCAGTCAAACAGGCTCCGCAGCCATCCGAGTGTCAATGTCACAAAATGGATGCCACTTTTAGCAAAGTCATTACACTCGGTACCTAAGCAGGTAATTGTCTGTTGGATTCGATATGGTCTTCTGAATTTTAAACCCACTTCAATCAAGACATTGTGCTTGTGTTCGCTACCTCACCAATTAAATAAAATGGCTGTAAGATTGTGAGAATGACATTCGGACGACAATGCCAAATTACATTCATCATTATAGAGATTTTTAGTGTCGTCAGGGGCAAGTTTTCTGTGACGTAAAGTGACCTGGGATAGAGATCAGAGAAGTACCACAACCTTTTTTTTGTTGCAGAATCAACATTTTCACCCCAGGGTGTTCTTCTGTGCAATATAAAATTAGTAATATTCAATGAGACTGTTATTGATCGGTGTACTTACAGTTACTTTCATGGCAGTAATATTACAATGATCATTAGAATAATACTATCAAAATTGATAGTATGACGAAACTTTGACAGTGAAATAAAATTAATAAAAACAAAATACAGAAATGCGAAATAAATAAAGTAATATTTTTAAAGATTTTAGCACTGTAATATTATAATATATTATGCAATTGGAGCTATTTTTTTCTACAACAGCTTGGCGGCCTTCACCGAACAGAGACTGTTGGAATGGTACACTTCATTCCATTCATTGTGGACGGTTACTACGTATCATTTGTACAAAGCCTATACTATAGTTAGTTACACGAGCTCATTCATCTCCCCTCATTGTCTTCAAATCAACAATACCCAATGAAATGAAAACTGCAAAGTTTCGTTCGAAGCGACAATACAGATGAAAAAACCGGTCAAGTGCTAGTCTAAATCGCGCACGAAGGGTTCCGTACCACCGTTCAATGGAAGCGATGGTGTGGAGTGAATAGTTTGGATTTTACACAGCAAAATATTGTTTACAAAGTTATTGGTGCGGTTACTTTCACACTCTATGTACGTAACCAGGTGCATCCATAAGTTTGTATGTGGTATTGAAGGAATTGATGTATGGGAGCCCCCTTAAATATTTCTTTTATCCTGTTTTTTAGTATTTGTTGTTATAGCGGCAACATAAATACATAATCTGTGAAAATTTCAACTCTCTAGCTAGGTTCTTGAGATACAGCCTGGTGACAGACGGACGGACGGACGGACGGACGGACAGCGGAGTCTTAGTAATAGGGTTCCGTTCTTACCCGTTGGGTACGGGTCCCGTTTGGAACCCTTCGGGTACGGAACCCTAAAAACTGAAAACTCGCGTAGGTATTATTTGATCTAAATCTGTAAACATACTACTGTAAACGTGAAACCCTACAATCTCGTGTACACAGATTCAGATACAGCATGTTTGATGTAAGCGGCGGGGTAAAGCAGGAGTTAATAGCTCGTGGTGTTGCGGCCGCTGCTGCCTCAGCTCACAGTGCAGTTACACATTTTACGTACACCAGTCACAAGGTTAATGACGATAACACATTATCTTATCATTATCGCTCGATAGATCACTATAATTTATTTAATGCCTCGATAAAATTGCTAGAAGGATTAATTTCACGCAGCTATAATATATACCTACATACAATATACCTCATGTGACTTATTGATTCCTTAGAACGAAGGGAGAATCACGAGTTCAGAGACACCTACAATTACATAATTACAATGGCTGCGAAGGCTGCACAGTTTTCCTTCTGCTTGTGTATTGTCCATATAATAGTAGAATTCATCACAATACACTTTGCTGACTTTAGTACAGTCGGTCATTCCAGTAGATTTATTACGATATTCGGACACGGTGTTAGTCAACAGAATGGCATATATCATAGCCAATTCGGCAACCGTTAATGGTCAGCCACTTGAGACGCGATTGTTCATCATTGGGCCATTACGAATTCGAATTATGGCAGTCAACATTAATCAGAGACAAAATCAACCACAAAAGTTCCAAAATATCACATTTCAATTTATGACGATAAGAAAACATACCTCGTCAAAGAAAACTTGAGTCTTTCTCAAGATATGTTTCAGCTCCGTCAGCTCGAGGTAGTTTCTTTTCAGAGCCTCTGCGTTCTGGTTTACTTCCCGGAGTTCATTCTCTAGTTTCTCGAAGGTCGCCTAGGGAGAAATGCACGTTAACTTTCGCTGTCAGGTTGTTTTGTCAACTTTTAGAGATTTGAGTAAGATTTTTCTAAAATATTATTTTGATAAGAATGTTACCGGATGCCGGAAGAACATTATTATTTATATTTCATTTAAAGCAATGTTGTGCAAACTCCAACAAAGGCATCATGATAAGTTGCTCTTAGAAGTTCGATGATGAGAAACCTGATTACTTAAAAGTCACTTGATATGATCAGGTTATCAGAACTAACGTTGCGAAGACACCTTTGGGAAAACCCACATTACTATCCCCACAAATAGGCACTATAAATATATACATACTTTGTGGATCATGTTAAATTTGCTATAAATTCAGTCTTATTGTCTATCCAGCAAGAGAGTTGCATTCAAGATGACTAAGCGAAATTTTGGAGTTAGGAGCTGTCTTCTCCTTGTTCACAGACAAGATGGGCACTCGTCAATGCTTCAGTTTATTACAATACTGGGTATCCTTGTAGCGTTACTAAAGTTGTATCATATCTTGACCTGACAGCTGCCTCCCTAATCTGTATTTCAAATCTACCGCAAACTGTGGAAATTGGTCAATACACTAAACGTCAATTAACTGCGTTGGATTTGACGTGGATTTGAGTTACTGAACAAGGGGCCTAGACAGCACATTCATTTTCAGATCAACACACTCCATTATCATTATGCTGTCCAGCCGTTAGGTCAAAATAGATCACATTTAAATGCAGAACAAATCGGTTCGACTTTAGCTGATTCCAGGTTCGAATCCGGTGCTTTTCTGGATTAACAAATAATTTTAAAAAACTATCACTATAGCCCGCCAGTTTGGACAGAAATAAATTAATAAAAGTAATTTTATGAAATTTATACCAATATTAGAGCTCAATATTTCATGGCGTCTTTATGCAGTTTTGAATACTGAACTAAATAACCGTTTTGACTTATCAGAAAAGTACCGTAGAGCTCGCCAGCCAAGTCTGCACTTAGGCATGGCGTGCAGTCGTTTTCTTTGGTATTTCCAGTAATCATTTTATTGAAATAAATACGAAATAAAGTTCCGTGAGTTCTCCAGACTCTACTGTCCTCATTTCGCTTTTATATAAATATATAGTACCTCTTCTATAGTATAGTTACCTCAAGGTCGATCATCTCCCTTGGCTGGGGCGCCTCCGGACTCTCCCCTGGTATCTCTAGCATGGGGATGCCGTCCCGACGGATCTCCTTCTCCAGGTAGCGAAGCTTGCGCTCCATCTCGTCGCAGCGACGCACCTCGTTGACGAACTTGCGTTGGAAGGCATTGACGTCGGGGTTTAGCTGTTGGTGGTAAACGAAGTTGTCTCTAGTGAATTGACGAACTTGCGTTGGAAGGCATTGACGTCGGGTTTTAGCTGTTGGTGGGAAACGAAGTTGTCTTTAGTGAATTAACGAACTTGCGTTGGAAGGCATTGACGTCGGGTTTTAGCTGTTGGTGGGAAACGAAGTTGTCTTTAGTGAATTAACGAACTTGCGTTGGAAGGCATTGACGTCGGGGTTTAGCTGTTGGTGGTAAACGAAGTTGTCTTTAGTGAATTGACGAATTTGCGTTGGAAGGCATTGACGTCGGGGTTTGGCTGTTGGTGGGAAACGAAGTTTTCTCTAGTGAATTGACGAACTTGCGTTGGAAGGCATTGACGTCGGGGTTTAGCTGTTGGTGGGAAACGAAGTTTTCTCTAGTGAATTGACGAACTTGCGTTGGAAGACATTGACGTCGGGGTTTAGCTGTTGATGGGAAACGAAGTTTTCTATAGTGAATTGACGAACTTGCGTTTGAAGGCATTGACATCGGGGTTTAGTTGTTGGTGGGAAACGAAGCTGTCTCTAGTGAATTGACGAACTTGATTTGCAAAGCATTGACATCGAGGTTTAGCTATTGGTGGTAAATGAAGTTGTCTTTAGTGAATTGATGAACTAGCGATGGAAGACATTGACGTCGGGGTTTAGGTGTTTTATGGGAAATGAGGTTGTCTCTGGTGAAATAGTGAACTCTTTACGACCAAAGAGCTTCACGAAGTGGCAGAGGCACAATCATGCCCACAAATTGGCTAGTCAATGAATCAACCTAGCCAATTTTATAATTTTTTTAATGTAGACTGTGGTGATTCCCACAGTTAGGCAAAGGCCTCCCCACTCTAAGACCACATCTCCCTACCCTATCATCATTTTCCCGCCATTTTAACTATTTCATAACATTTAAAACAGAAGTGAATTTGGCATCAAACAAAGAGGACATTCATCTTGAGTACAACTAATATTAATACTTATATAATTTGAACGAAAGACATGCATTCTTACATGCACAATAAGAAAATGAAAAGCAAAGAAAAGCAAATACAAGACCTCTTCAACTCTACATATAGTAAAATAGACCATAACTGGATGTTTAGAGCCCACGACAGCTATTACATACTTTTTTTTTTAATAAATCTAGTTTTAATACTCATAGTAACAGTAATAAATAATCATGTTTTCGTATTCTAGATTTTTTGATTAATCTATCTGTGTTTAATACTCATAGTCAGTAAGTTAAACAATCATGTACATGTTTTATGTTGTGGTTGGCTTTTCTTACTTAGTTTAGATTCTATGATCATTTCCTCCGTATAAGGCTTAGGATTTGGTTTTATTTAGGTTATTTTGACAAAGAGTGCCAAAAGAATAATAATAATAATAATACCCTGGACACTATTTACACACATTGATCTAGCCCCAAACTAGGATTCCCTATATCTTGGGTACTAGACAACGATACACATACTTATATATAGATAAATATTATACTTAGATAGATAAACAACCATGACTAAGATACAAACATCCGTTCTCATCAAACAAATATTTGCTCCCACCGGGACTCGAACCCGGGACCCTTGGCTTCGTAGGCACTGTCACTGCCGACTCGGCCATTCGGGTCGCCAATATTAGTAATAGTGGATGTATATTGGTTCCTACTTAAGAATAATAATTGGCATCTATAATGAGAGATAGGTAAGATAAGGTGCATATTCCCATAAAGTATTTATTTTCGGCATAGTATTTTGATACTTTAAATTCCCATGAAGTTTTATTTTTGGCATTGCACTTTGAAGTAGTTGTGAAACAACAAGGATAACTTGCTGCTTCTTCCCACAGTCCGACAGTAACCTAAGTTTAAAAAAATGATGACAATGCAAGATTACAAATTTTGTATCTGGATATCAATAATATAAAACATAATCAATTAAGAGCCACTCCTTGATATTTATAAAACACTTGATATCTTTACATAATCTAGATAACCACTTAAGTATTTTTAAGTATGTAGAGTTATAGCAACTACCATAATGTATATGAATATATGATGATGAATATTGTATTTTTAACCTATAGACTCGCGTAAACCCTAAAACGGAACTTTTATGACAGACGTCACCTAGAGTACAGTAGGTTCTGTTGTGGGCATTTATGGGCATAAAACATAAAATTTGCTTTAATTGTTGTCATTATTTTTTCTTTTCTGGCCAGCAGAGAAGCGAAAGGGTTAAGTCAATGTTGGTCTACATCCCAAGACTGACAATCACAAAATGCCCAGGATTTTAAACCTTATTGCTTGGTAGTAACGTTCAAAACCTATGGAAAATAAATTATCATAGGTTGATCATCCAACAGCTGAGTGAATAACAGAAACCTGTTCAATCTATTAAATATTAGCGGACCTGAGAGACAACTGAACAAGATTTTTCCATATTTTGGCTGTTTCCTTTGCATTTAAAAAAAAACTTGTTTGTAAAAACCTTGACTTCAAAAAATTTTTAAAAAAAAGAGTGTCCAAATAGGTCCGGTCCAGCCATTTGCGAGTTTCGCCATTACAAACATATTCAGCAATGCATTTCTATAAAGATTGATAAATAGGCTACTCTGAGTCAATATTTTTATAATGGTGTTAATATAGATGCACAATGCTTTTGGTAAATAAAATTGTCAAATTGTACAAATGAACCATCAGATAATCAACCATTCTACAAGGTACCTGTCATAGTGTCAATAAGGGGGCGGAAGCCCCTACTTACTACCTAAGGTGGTAAAAATTATGAACACTAAACAAATACCAACCAGTAGCATTAATAGCGGAACATGAATACGTTACTGATCTAGAGCAAATTAATATCTTAGACTTCGGTGTGTTTGTGACATAGGCCTATGTCGTAAAACACATCAAGACGAGAGACATTCTAATTAAACAGTAACAGTAAAATTTGTAAATCAAACTACAAACTCAGAAATAAAGTGATTTATTATTATTATTATATCTAACAATCTTTTGCACAATGATTGAATTCTAGAAATGGTTCCGCCCCCTTATCGACACTCTGACCTAGTTCACACGGCATCGAAGAAATGTATATAGGTTTAAGTACAAATTGTGAGAAAATATACTCACATCTCGGAACTGAACCAGGCCCAACTCTCCAAGCTCCGACACGCAGGCATAAGCAGCTTCACTTTGCAGGAAAAGTTGACATAATGTCATCTCCTCACTTCGGAACATCGACCCCATTTTTGCACACTAATTTCTCACCGCACAGTAAAATAAAGAAACAGTTCGTTGCACTAAAACAAGGGCTCTGTCGCAGCTGTCTGCGAACAGACTTCGGCGGCCACGACGTAACCGAAACGGTGGTACCTAGCCAAATCGATCAATGAATGAAGTGAAAAAGATTTTTTTAGTCAGACGTCCGCGCAACGCGACATATTTGGTGATGCCATATCAAAAAAATTAATTTACCTGTCAGTGGAATATTTCAAAGTTATTTGATTACTTGTGAGAAATATCGTCTTGGTTTTAAAAATTCATGAAAATAGCCTTACAATAAGAACCTAACTAACTCAATATATAACAAGTTACATCTTCTCAAATCATAGTCAAATGTAATGATTAAAAATCCACATATCCAATGCATTCTTGTGTCCAATAAAATGGCAACACAGTATTTTTTTTGACATTTCGTGGTTCGTTCTAAAACTCTAAGATATCGACGACCCAGTTTAGCCTAGCGGGCAGTTACTAGCGGCTATCTGCCTGTGAAGCTGACGGTCCTGGGTTCTAATCTCTGTAAGGGCAAATATTTGTGTTATGAGCGTGAATATTTATTTCTTAGTCTTGGATGTTTTCTATGTATTTTCATAAGTATTTATCTCTATAAAAATAACGTCGTCTATTACCCATAAGCACAAGCCATATTGAGTTTACTATATGATAAGAGCCTAGTTAGATTTGTGCAATGCTCTAGAAAACAATAAAATTTGTACAAAACATTCTTTGTGAAGACAAACCAAGAATATTAAAACATCGCCATGTTGCGAAAACCTATGAAAATATTTGCTTCACCTTGCAACACTTTCTTAAAAAAGTAATTAATGTCATCTGTCGATTGCTGTCAAAGGAGGGCGTCGATTGTGCATGGTATGTGCTTTGCGAGTAAAAATGCCGAAAACTATTATAAGTGGCGTAAGAAAAGTTATTCACAATCTATCGAAATATTTGGCGGATAGAAAGATAGAGGGATTACAAATACAAAATAAAAAATCATTTATTCAAAATTAAAATTCCTTAACTAGTTTACAATAAGGACCTGTGCTAGGATCATCAGACCCTCTGTTACAGGAACCCCGCTGTTCCCATTGTAGCTAAAATTTCGAATAATGATAATTAAAAGGTAAGTAGTATAACAATCTCCATCAAATTAACACTATCCCGGACAGGGATGCTATAGCATCCGTTTTTGAGTTCGTGTTTGGACACGGATGCCATAGCATCCGCAGAAAGTACGACTTTTTCGGGCAAAGATGCCTGAGCATCTGTTTGCTGATAGTAAAATGTAGTAGCGGCATGTTTGGTGTCACTGTTACCAGTTACACAGGTTGATTACTGTCCTCTAGGGTGGATTTTCGACGCTTAGAAAAATAAAATTATACCTCCACCCCGTACCCCCCCCTCACACGCACACAAATGCTATAGCATCCGTTTTTACATACTTTTTTTTGTCAGTGTCGCGGCGCGTGTGCCCGTGTTAGACCGTGTGACTGGTGGGTTTTTCGAGAGTATTTGCCGTCGTAAGTAATGTTATATCTACCTTATTTTGCATGATTATTTTACCATTCGTTGTTCTTTTGTAGTATTTGTTTCAGAAGGGCAGTTTCTACTAGTGAAAACCTAGTTTTTCTCACTAGAAACACGAACTTACCTAAAAATTGTTGCTTGCAGAAGATGCCTCCTAAAAAGATCTCAATCAAACCAGAGACGCTGCAAAATAGCATGAGCAGGCTGTTTGACGAGTAATCTGATTCAGACAACCTTTCTGCCGTAGAGGATTTGGAGGAATCTGAAAGATCAGGCGACGAACATGAGGAACAAGATACTAGTCGAGGTATGACACAATCTTCCAATTCTTCAGTACATGACCCATTTAGTGACGCTGAAGGAGAATTTGGGTCCGATCAGAACTACAATCCCGACGAAGATGAAGCGAGTTCCGATTCTGATCGGACAAGATTAAGTGACATCGACATCCAGCCTTTTACACCAGCCACCAGTCAGACTACTTCACAACCAGCTCCTTATTACAATAGACCTTCAGCAAAAACCGAAATACAAATTATGATAGAAATAGCCCCAGATAGTCCACCGCATGTTCCTGTAGAACCGATAACAGCTGATCAGCATCAGATCATAACTCCGTCTCAGGAGAATGTATTACCCGGGTTGACTACAACTAATACCGTAAGTAGCTCTTCGTTTGATCAAATGGGAAACGAAAACAACAACCAACACCGTAATACCCGGCCGATTTTGGTAGGCGGTTCACCAACCAATGTGGATGAAGATTGGGAAGCAACAATTAAACCTATCGCGGATTTTGACTTCAACACTGCTAATGAAGGGCCATCAGTAACTTTGAATGAAAATACAACGCCAGTAAATGTTCTGGATTTCTTATTTACAAAAGAGATGGTAGATGACATTGTGAAATGTACTAATGACTATACTAATAACGCTGACCGAGATGAAAAATAACATCCTAAAAGGTAGGCCTAGCAGTCAAGGCGCTTGCAGTAGAATAGCGGCACAACCTCGCCAAGAATCTGAAAAAAACGAAGCAACTGAACTGATGTTTGGACATTGGGCTGAGCCTATACCAATAACATCCACTACGAAACGGAACAAGTTGTTCCTTAAGTGTCGAGTTTGCACCAAAAATAAAATTGTAAAAAATACTAGCTATCGATGCAAAGGATGTTTGGGAAACCCAGCCCTCTGTCCAGGATGCTTTGAAACGTGGCATAAAGAAATTGCACAGAGAACCTAATTCGTAAAATAAATTCACAGTAGTTTTTAAGCGTATGTAAGTACCTCAATATTCCTTTATGTTCGTTACGCTAGTAATGAGTATTGCGTTTATTAGTTATGAAAGCTCTGATGCTTTATGCTGCTGAAGCTTTATGTTGACGAAGTTTTTTTTATGTTTGTGTCTGAAGAAAGGCTTAAAATATTTTATTTGTGATAAGAAAGAGATTATAATTTAGTTCTAAAAAGAGTTCCAGATCTTCTAGGTTAATGTTACAGTAGTTTTTAAGCTTAAATTTAAAATTCCTTCTTTCTTTCTCGAGATTCCTCAATTTTCATAAAGCTTGTGAATGTTATATGTGTGTTTAATTAGTTGTGTTAGCTGTGAATAATTTATTTTTTGTTATGTCTGAATGTTTTTTATTGATATTAGTTAGATGACAATTCTCTCCTAAACAGAGTTCCAGATCCTCTATAATACATCGGTGACTGATTTATAACTGATTAAAGTACTTACTTAAGTGATTGAATAAATAATGATTAGATGCATTATATTGTTTCTTTTATAAGATACATATAAATCCATTATTAACTCAGCTTTAGTTAACAAAACGGATTGCTATCAATATTCAGCTGTAGCAGTCGAATGCCATAGCATCCTCTGACAATTTTAAGTTTGCAAAAGTACTGGAATAGGACATGACTGCTATAGCATTCGCATGCCATAGCATCCCCGTCACACTATAGCTATCAATTAATACCACAATAGGACGCAACTGCTATAGCATTCGCATGCCATAGCATCTCCGTCCCACTTTAACTATCAATTAGTACCGCAATAGGACGCAACTGCAATAGCATTCGCATGCCATAGCATCTCCGTCCCACTTTAGCTATCCATTAGTACCGCAATAGGACGCAACTGCTATAGCATTCGAATGCAAGAGCATCTGCTGACACAATCCAATGTGCTCCATAAACCGCAATAGGACACAGATGCTATAGCATGCTGAAAATTCCCATACAAAAAAAAGTGTCCAAATAGGGTGCCGAAGTGTCCGCGAAAGTGTTAAGTTATTAAGAAAAAATATATATGCATGCATTAAAATGCAATTGCATTTTAATTTCATTAAAATAAATTCATGTGGTATTAATTGCATTGTTAAAACATAATTTTGGTGAACATGTCAGGTGGAGTGAATGTGGCGAGAAGTTTTTTTTTTTTTTATTTATTATAATTACATTGCACAACATTACAGGTATATGTACCCAAACCGTTTTGCAATATGCGGGATACTTATAGAACAAACACCTTTAAAACATTCAATTCAATAGCACAAACAAAAAGTGACTGCCCTTGTGAATTCCAACATTGAACAACAAAAGAGGTCAATGTTAGTCCTGCCCGTCACTTGATTAAATAGAGCCAGAGCCCGCACCACCGGTGCCTCCCGCAGCACGCTTGTTCGTGCCATCGGCACGCAGAACAAGGAGTGACTCCTCGCTCTCAGGTAGTTGTCAGGTACACGAAGCCCTAACAACGGTAGTATCTGGGGGTTGTGCAGCTTCCCTTGCAGCACTTTTAGCACATAGGTTGCTAGTGCGAGGCCCCTCTTCACTTCCAGCTCATTGTATCCAACCATGCCCATCACGAACAGGCTCGGATACATAAGTGGATAACAAGGATAGACTCCGTACCGTTTCAAATATAAATACCTCAGGAAACGATTTTGTATTTTCTCCAGCATTTGGCTATATTTAGTTTTATATGGATGCCAGATGATTGCATTGCTTTCAAGTTTACTCCGAGCCAAGGTATTATACAAAACTTGTACCACCTCGATACTTTTAAACTTACTCGCCTGTCTAAGAATAAAACCTAACTTTTTGAAAGCTTGTTTGCATATAGTACTAATGTGATCCCTAAACGTCAAGTCTGACTTCATTAAAACCCCCAGATCCTTAATTTCAGAACTCCGTGCCATCTCTACACCATCCACAGCGTACCGGTGGCGGAGAGGCTCGTGAGCGCGGCTGTAGGTCATCATCGCACACTTCGACACATTGAAGTAGAGTTTATTACGGTGACTCCACTCAAGTCCACTCCACCACCCTATCTATATCACCTTGCAACCGCTCACAGTCTGCGCTGGTGCTTACCTTCAGGAGGAGTTTTAGGTCATCCGCAAACAATAAGCATATAGCGTGCTTAATAACCATGGGTAGGTCGTTTATCATAATAATAAATTTCAGAGGTCCTAGATTGCTGCCTTGACTCACATCCGATAATGCAAAATACGGATCAGAAGAAAATCCATCGTATGCCACTTACTGCCGCCGCCCCTGAGGTAGCTACAGAAAAACTGCATTAACTGTGGGGTGAATCCTACGCTACTGAATTTTTCAAGTAAGAAGTCGTTATCGACCATGTCAAACGCTTTCCTGAAATCGAAATATGCGGCGTCGACCTGGCCGCGCTTGTCGAGCGCTGACGACACGAACGACATAAAGCACATCAAGTTGGAGGTGGTGCTACGACCTGGTCGGAACCCATGTTGAGCATCACATACTTGCCCTCCCATCTGAAGAAAGATGCTACGCTGCAACGCAGACTGAAAAACCTTCGCGAAAGTCGACAGAACCGCCACTGGCCTGAAACAGTTAACTTCCGTCGCTGCAGCCCCCTTTGGAACCGGGATCACCCGGGTGATTTTCCACATCTCTGGGTAAATACTGCAACCTAGGCACAAGTGAAAAATATATAGCAGCGGCTTATCAAGCACCATTCTGCAGTCCCTGACTATGTAAGGTGGTAAGCCATCCGGCCCCGCAGAAAACTTGGGCTTGAGTCGTCGGAGCGCAGAGCGCACCTCACCTAGCGTCAGTTGCGCAATATGCACTCTCTCAGCACCTCTGCCCGCCTGTGCCGCCCCCGCCGCCGCCGCCGCCGCTCCTTCCGCGTCAAGGCGCGGGAGGGTAGAGCTATACACCGAGTGAAAATATTGTGCGAATTCCTTGGCACAAGCCTCATTAGCCAATCTTACTCCGGCTTTAGTGTTATGTGTTGATCTGCTACGATTCTCGCGTAGCTTCTTCACATAGTTCCAAAAAGATTTGGGGTCATGCGTAAGTTGGGACTGGACTCTACTCAAATAGCCGTTATACAATGTTTTTATGCTGGTCTTAACATGAACTCTACTTTCAGAAAACATTTTATAATCACCCTGGGACTTACTCTGCCTATATTTCTTGTGCAGGTATGCTTTCGTCCGTGTGTCACGTATCATGTCGGCTGAGTACCAATTGGGATAGCAATACTGGGTCCGAATTCCAGAAATAGGCTTTTTCCTGGGAGCGCAGTTATCTATTAACGAATATACGATTTTGTAAAAACACTGGATAGCCTCTTCTACTTTCAATGATGCATAAAGAGGGGTTAGTCGGCTGTCTCTGTCATTTTATAGAGGGAAATTAAATCGGCCCTACGAAAATTCCACTGAGGTCTGTCGTCAGCATGACCCGACTGTGCCTGTGATGACTCTGTAGAGGCATCGTGAGTAGCACCCGGACCCACGCTGAATGTGGTACCAATGGTGAGAGGCGGATGCTGCGAGTCAACCTCCGGTACTAGGGACTCTGTCTCTAAGGTCACACACACTTCACTTTCCTCTAATGTAGTGAGAACTAGATCTAATTGTCTATCATTGCAATTCAGTATGAAATTTCTTTGTTGGAGTTCACAGAATGCTACAAAATATTCAAAATAATTCTTTACATATATAGTTAGATTTCGGCGGAATGTAAACCACACAGCACATAAACAAATCCTTCTTTTCACGAAGTACTGCCGCACAAACTAACTCAAATGAAGCCTCATCTAAGTTAGTCTCTGGAAACTCAACTCTTCGCAGATCCCATTCAGGTGTCGCTATAAGTAAAGCACCTCCATGTTTGCGTCCATCCATCCGATCACTACGCAGTATTGTGTAGAAGCCATCTAGCACTAGTTCCCCGTCGTGTATGGAGTAATTTAATCCCGATTCAGTAACCGCTATTAAGTTTGCGTCAGCTGCTAGCTCACGTGTATAGAAACTTTTGAGTTTTATCCGCAGACCTCTAGTGTTCTGGTAAACAATCGATACTGCATACTTAAATGTTCTAGGCTTATTGCGAGTTGGATTTCTCTTGTGGCCTACGAAATCCTGCCACGGTTTTATGTGCACATCCTTAGCCCAGTGCTTGACAGACATATACTCGGCGACATTGCCGGGACTCCCAGCTTGAAAGAGGCGTAGTCTCCCCTCAGATTTAACGCCTCAACTGAGCAATTATCTGTCGGACAGATAGATTTAAGGTGCTCCGTTATCTTATCAACTCCAGTCCCAGCCTTGACAAAAAAGAGATGTAGGAAGGATTTTCTTTCCGCTGCCTCCAGTATTGTGGAGCCAGGAGCAGCTGTCCCTTTAACTACATTGGATGGCCGATGGCGGGCTCGCCTATTCACTGTCGTCTAATCACAGTCTTGTGCCGTTTCATCATCTGATTGCGGCCGTGTGGCGGTAGTTAACGGAACAGATCCCTCAGTACGCCTCTTGTTGACCGCGGCGGCAGGCTGTTGTGTTGGTGGGACAACACCGTCAGAGCCAGATGTACGTTGTCTAACCACAGGCGAGGCGGCGGCGGTGCTGACCGACGCGGCGTAGGTGGTGCGCGGTAGAGTGACACAGTTCCGCCTGGACGCGATATCAGCAAGCTCTGAGCGCAACTTTTTGTTCTCCTTCTCGAGGTCATCCACTCTAGATTCAAAAACTTGTAACTTAGCATCTAAAGCATTAGTTGCCTCCAGTAATTCCATTTTCAACTGTGCGCAGGCTTCACTCATTTTTTTGGACATGGCAGTTGAAATATCGGCTATTTTTCTGTCCAGGATTTTCGACATTCTCGAATCTAGAAAACTGGTCAAGAGACATAGCTCCCACTGTGGTTGGTACCGACACACTCTGCGAAGGTGTTAAATCGACTAGGGTGTGCTGTAGTTATCTCTGCTGGTTGGTAACAACGAAGCTGCATTCTAATCTGGAGTTTTCCCCTGCACCAAAAGACGCGCCATTCGGCGACTGAGAGAAGATGAGAGGTGTAGTGAGTGTCTGATTGGACTCTAGTCCTCTAAATTACATCACCAGTCTTGTTGTCAACATGACCGGTAGGTAGGTCATATAGAATATGCAATGTGATTGGCTAATTTATAACTATTTATAAGTAAAATATTTTGTTGTATTTTAAGCATATCCCGATCTTCCTATAATGAAAATACAAAACGAAGGTGGAACGCCAGCTGTATTTTCCACGCCTAAGAAAAATAAACCTAAAACCAAAACCTGTTTAGAATGATGAAGAAGACGAGAATTATTGTTTAAAACATTATATTTTTAGTACAACAGAAAACCAAGACCTATCTCTATCGACAGCTAATGACATAATCAAAACATAGTAAAAACGTAAGCGGCCAATATAAATCTACAAAGGTTTGTAACCTCAACACGCCTCCTTAGATTTATATGGCAACATTAATCTACATTATTTAGATTAACAATTAAAACTTTGCAAGCATGGCAATATCAAATCAAGTCATATTTAACATTCCCCTGAATTTAAGGAATTTAATGTTTCCTAACGATTTGGTAAGAATGTCTGCAACATTATCTTCCGAATCAACTTTAACTATATCAATGGTTCCATTCCTAACATTCTCGTGAACATAATGATAATGCACTTCAATATGCTTCGAGTTCTTTGTGAAATTACCATACTTCGCAATAGCTACAGCACCTGAATTAACTTCGTAAATGTTTACAAGAGCATCGAACACTATAAAAACATCATCAAGTATACTACGTAGTAAGTTTATTTCAGTTACAGCTTCTGACAACGCTATGTATTCAGCGAAAGTGGAAGATTTCGTCACAGTACTTTGTTTCTTTGACTTCCAGTACACAGCATTACCAAATAATCGAATCACAAAACCAGTAGTTGATTTGCGGTCTACAATATCTCCGGCCCAATCGGCATCTACGTAACAGTCCATTATACTAGCTTTTAAATTCTGTAAATATGTGAGCTTCAGACTTTTAGTCAAGTATAAATATTTTAAAACTCGCAATGCATATTTGAAATGAATTTCACCATAGCAGTTCTGAAACCTGCTCAAGTAATTGACACAAAAGGCAATGTCTGGTCGAGTGCCAGAACTAATGTATAACAAAGCTCCGATTAAGTTCCTATATTTAATATCATCATTTAATTCACATTTTTCAAGTTTGGCATTAATCTCCATAGGTGTTTTAAATAATTTAGAATTCTCAATTTTATATTTTTTGGCTAACGTCTCTATATATTTTTCCTGAATTAAGGTCAAAGTATTAGCTTTTGCATAGTCATACTCTACATCAATACCTATGTAGTTCCTAATCTTTCCCATGCCCTTCATTCTAAAATGATTACTTAATTTATTTTTAATTATAGCAATCGTGTGCACATCTTTGCATACTATCAATAAGTCATCAACGTATACTTAAATATATACAGTAGAGTTACTGTCTGTTTTGACATAAAGACAATAATCATATTTGCTCCTTTGAAAGCCAATAGTTGTTACAAAATCATTAAAACATTCGTACCACGCACGCGGGCTCTCTTTTAAACCATAAAGAGATTTGTTCAGTTTATACACTTTGTCAGTACCGAGTGGCGTTTGTGTTGCCGGACCGAACGGACGTGTCCCCCCGAGATCTCGCAAACGCATTTAAACAAACAATAGTTTTCATCCCCGGCGCGCGCCTTTTGTTCTGCCTCCGGAGGCCCGAAAATGCACAACTCAAGATAAGATGACCAATGACTTTGATACTTACCGTAACGACATACACTCACACGCCACAAACACATGCATCCCCCTCCGCCGGGTCAGATACAACCGGGTACTTCATCTTTAGGGCCTTGTTCACGGACTGAACCTCGACCCGAGTCACGGACCTAACTAATATGCACTAATGAAGTGAATTGAAGTAGGTGATATCAGTGCAATGAGTTTCACTAGCTGAGCAACAACCTGGTGAGATCGCTGCGATTATGATAGCCCTAACTCAGATCGAAAGGCAAAACGAACTCTATATCTGGCAGGTAACCCCCTTCGTAATGCTAAATACCATTTCATAAACAGATACCACGCTCGCTTCAAATTACTACGCCAACTCCAACTATTCCACAGGCATAGTGCCGTACTAGTAGGTAGGAGATAGGTATACCTAAATACAAAACTAGGCAGGAACCTACCCAATAACAGTAAAACAAAACTTAACTATTTCTAACTTTATCCGGTCCGACAAGCCCACAAAAATAAAACAATAATGCAAGCCCGTCTACTACATTACTGCATATTCTGAGAAATAGCGAGAAACAGCCAACAATTGCACATCATAAAAGGATCATTTCACCATTTTCCAGAAAACAGGCAATTAACAAAAGACTTCCACTGATGAACAATAAAAACAATAAAATCGGAGACTTTTTGTCCTAAGCGGCTCTCTACCGAGAATAAGGGCGCACGAAGATACGCACAAACTTTGACAATCGCAACCCGTACGATCTGTTAATCGTAGACAAAGGTAGTTCAAATAAATCACGCTATCTCTAAGTTCTTTCTTTCAACAACATCCCAAGAAGATAACCTAATGGAAGCCTTACCAATGCTGAGATGGTAACTGCCTATTCACCGCAATTGCTGACCAAATTAATCACCTATGTCAATTAACATGCAACCACACTCACATTCGTAAGGACCTAGTTAAATATGTAGAAGAAAACGGCGATAAACAAAACAAAGCTCGCAATCACTGAGCCTGAAATCCTCAACTACTCAACATTGAAAATCTGCGCAATTACGGTACTTGTGCTGGAGAGGAGATTATAATACCAGCTGCCGAATACTTTCTAGTTAACGTAACAATCCACCAGCAAAATACACCATCGCTCACTTTCACGCCCAAGAATCCAGCGGATGCAGTGAAATCTATCAACCTCAACGGCACAGGACACCACTACGACAGCGTATACTTGCTTGAATCGCCAAATTTACCCACGGATCAAGCAACCGATAACCAAACTGATAACACCATACTTTCCCCGATACTTAATGCAACACCCATGACCTCCTCAGGGTCAACCATAACATCAACAGAAGACATCCCAGACAACACCGGATATACGATGATACGAAACAGCCCCATATTAAAACCACAAGTAGCATGCGAGCGTAGGCGCATTGCTACTTGGAACGTTAGAGGATGCGCCGAAATAACTAAAAGACTCAACATTGATGCGGAATTGACTAACAGAAACATACACATAGCCTTTATATACAGGAAACAAACATGATACATATGTCAAAACACTATCTCTGGTATCTGTATACTCGCATCGGACAAGACGCTATAAAGAAATACAGGAAAAAGGGAATTATAGGAACAAACCACCTTCACAATATTGCACACAAATATTTTGAAAGTTACATCAAAAGAAAATGCATGTACAAGGGCGAGCTTGTCTCTAAAAAGAGATTTCTTCCAGCAAAACAAGGCATTACAGGAATTGCTATCATAAAAGGGTAGGCAGTGCACAATAATTACTATAACTAAAATGCCTAGGAATAAATAAAAATATCTGTAAAATACAGATAGCAAATACGAAATAATTACCGATATATACATAAACTTTACATATAATAATATAAATACAATAACTTTTACGAAAGAGACAGGTAGTGCTCTTTGATATGTTTCTTAAAAGAAAAAAGAGTCGGACTGTCTCATAAAGTGCAAAGAGGTGCATTCCAGAGTCGGACCGCCCGCAACCTGAAAGAGCGTTTATACGCAGCGCTGCTATGCCGCGGAGTAGCTAAAAGTGAATAATTAAATATCATCGGAGAAATGCTTTTGGCAAACTTAAAAGTAGAAAGACGAAAATTCTTATAAGAGACCCCATAAACAACCAGTGTATTGGACGGAGTTCCAATACGAACCGTAAACGAAATCAAATATCTCGGCACATATATTACGGCAGGACATAGGACACAATAAAAAAGAGGTGCCGGCAAGCCATATGCAATTCCAAGGCCCTAATGCATTTTATAAAGAAATCCAACATGGACTGGAATATAGTGCGCCTGATTTACAAAATGGTCATTGCACTGTTTATAAAATACGGACAAAAAGCGGCAACCCTCACTAAAGCAAACAGTTGAAAGTCAGTTCTTGACTAAGAAAATATGAACGCCTGATCCTCAGAGACATGTTTGAGAACGCCAGAAGCTATCCAAGATACCACAAAATTCATGACTGACTACAGGGCAAAACGATAACCAAACGAATCAAAAACCACCGGATGTGTTACACAACAGCACTTACTACACGCTCCATTCAAATACGAAGCAAGGAAGAAGAAAGACGGCCGACTTATATACACCTGGAAAGATTTCCTTAAGCATGACATCAAATACTACGGTGACGAACACAGTTACTGGGCAGAATCATCACACAACAGGGACGAAGTCAGGATGGCCTAGAGGCAAATATACCGTATTCCAGAAACAGAGAGCGAAAGCGAAACTGGGAACTTACCGGATAACCCAAACGACTTTAAGAAAACAACAGCTGCTCTCCAAATCCCACATCCTCCCCATTCCACATATCCTATATTGGCTTCAGGCTGAAGAGTCGGTCGATTGAATTCACTATCCTTCCCCTCCTATAGAGCAGGTCATTCCGCCCCCCCTCAAAATTTGTGCCCTCTGGTATGCCGGCCGAAAGACCGGAACAGGTTTAGAACGTGGCTGGAGAAGCACCATTCATTCATTCATTCATTTATACACTTTGTCAGTACCGTCTTCATAACCAAGAGGCTGTTTAACGTACACTTCTGATAAAACTCTACCATTAAAGAATGCAGTCTCTACATCCATTTGATGAACATGTAAATTAAATTGGCAGCAATACGATAACAGTAATTTTAGAGTTTGCATCCTAGCAACAGGTCAATACGTATCGTCAACATTGGTGGTTTGTTGAAACCCTCTAACCACTAACCTGGCTTTATAAAGATCATCAGCCTTCTTTTTGTACACCCATTTAACATCTAGTACCTCTGTTTCCTTTGGTGCATTTACTAAGGTCCAAGTATCATTCTGCACTAGGCTGTTCATCTCACAGCCCATAGATTCTTTCCATTCTTCAGAATCGTCACATGTAGTCGCCTCCTGAAAAGTATCTGGAATCAACGCATCACAATAATTAACAGTTATACAATAGTCGCCAAATTCTTCATCAAATCGCTGTGGCGCTTTCATTTGTCTCTTAGAGGTTCTCTTTTCATTATTCATTATCTCTTTACTGTCATTATTATTCAGTATCATGTCTTCTGTTTCAATTTTATCTAGACAATCTTCCCATTTTTCTTCAAATGCAATAAGCTTAACATCTTCCTCAATTATATCCACGTGAATGACTACTCTATTATTGATCAGTACTTTGTATCCAACATCTGTATATCCTAGTAAAATTCCCATCTCTGCTTTTTTGTCCCATTTTGTCGCTCTTTTACATTCAGGTAGTCTTACATAAACTTTACTACCGTACATTCTCAAATATTTTGCAGTTGGTTTCTCATGAAAAACTATTTCAAACGGCGTCTTTTTTTCTGAGGTATTTGTCATTATACGATTTTTTAAATAAGCAGCTGTCTTGATAGCATCTGGCCGATAACGTTTATCAACCTTTGCTTCGGCCAAGAGGCATCGTGCCATATCCATTATCGATCTATTAAATCTTTCTGCAGTGCCGTTTAACTCGTGTACGTATGCTGGGCAAGGCTTAATCATTATTCCTTTTTCTCTTGCGAAGTGAAATATTCTGCTATTTATGTACTCCTTTCCGATGTCACATCTTAGTTCTTTGATCGTTTTTCCTGTAATATTTTGCATTTGATTGACATATTCTTTGAAGCATTCATATACTTGTTCCTTTGATTTAATGCAATACACTCTCGCTATCTTGCTATAATCATCTACGAATGTCAAAAAATATTTTTCTCCTTGGTATCCTGTAACTCTATGTGGTCCGTTAACATCCGTGTGTACAATATCTAATATGTCTTCTGCCTTCGTCCTATTATTGCTGAACGGCAAGTTGTGCATCTTATTTTCGACGCAAATAGCACATTTCATATAATCCGTTTCTATTTGTTTAGGTAATCCTTCTAATATTTGGTTTTTACACATCATGTCAATTGAAGTTTATATGACCAAATGTTCGATGAAGCTTTTCTTTCAATGTCATATTACAATTTGCTGCATTTACGCCTATTTCCTTACAGGAAAAACTGGTTACTTTGTAGAGTCTCTCATCTTTCTTCGCAATTGCAATCAATTCTCTATTCTTGTTATATATCTTCGTTAAATATCCTGCCGAAACTATTGAGTGATTGTCTGTTATCTTCGAATAGCTTAATAAATTCGCCTTCATCTCATTTACGTAAAATACATTGTCTATTATTACTTTATTTTTGTTCTTATAAACCGGAAAATAAGTTGTAATGCTTCCAACCTTTGTCGCTTTCAATACTCTTCCATCACCAACCTTCACTTTTATTGGTTTTTTTAAAGTAATATATTTATCGAAATATTCATCGGTATTTATTATGTGGTCTGTACATCCACTATCTAAAAGCCAATTTATTTGTCCTGCCTTAGGAGTGAAGTGTGCGGACATAGCGACATAGAGATGTATCACTGTGTGTGTGACTCCTTATTTGTAAGACTATATAAGATTATACTGCGGATAATTAGAGGCTCTGCTATCCAAACTTCAGTACAATAAACATCTATTTACTCCTACAAACCGCTTTCAATTCATGGCGACCTAGCCAGGCCAGCCTACCTCTCGCGAGGTAGTGCTGTGCCAAATGGCAAATAAATGGAAATACCTAAATATGGAATGTGGAAAATTAAAAAGTATGAAGAAAATTTTAAGAATAAGAACCTGAAGACTACAAGAAATCACGACGCGACCACCCTTTAGACCAGACAGCGAAGTGGAAGTATATGAAGTGGAAGAAAAAAAAAAGAGACTTTGATTGATAGCGTTTGTAAGAAAAGAGAGAATATTTTGTTAGTTTGGAATGAAGATGTATACCCAATGATTTATATTTAAGAACATTGTGATGTGAGTTTTGAGAAGGTAGACTTGTTATGGAAAATAAAAATAAAGTAGTTTGCATTAATGGAATAAGAATTGAATAAATAAATAAAGGGAGAAAAGAAAGAGAGACACAGAAGGAATGAGAAATATAAACATGTATTGCAATCAGTAAATATTGTGAATTTGAATTTTTAGTATGAAATAAAGATAAATTTATGTCGTCAACCCTACACCTAAAACAGTTAGTTATTATTTCGTGTGTCTAGAAAATGGGTACTAGTATATAACCAGATATTTTTATGTAATCGTCTACTTTATAGATAAACATACTTCAGAAATTAAGAAACATTTCTTTTCGTTTCTTTTGCATATATTTTTTTTAATGAATAACAGACAAGTGTATGTTTTGTAATAATTAAAATTGTGATAGATCATCAATTTTTTTGACTTGGTTTTTAAAATTGTTTTATATGAAACTATATGAAAGTATTTATTTTTAAAAGGATATTTACAAATTGTTAGATTTACACAGTTTTTTTTTAAATGGTATTTTTACACAAATGATTCATTTTATAGTGGTTAATTTTGTAACAATATTTTATAGATTGATGTTTTGATGATATTCTTGTTATGTGTTCTAAATTGTTAAATTTCATAAAAATAGAACGAAACCGTACATACATACATTATGAAATATTTGGATATAGTTTTAGAAAAAAAAATATAATCATGTATTTTTTTAAAATTTCCGTGGGAGGTGAAGTGTGCGGACATAGCGACATAGAGATGTATCACTGTGTGTGTGATACATCGGTACACGGTTTATTTTGTATTAATATTTTATAGATTGATGTTTTGATGATATTCTTGACATGTGTTCTAAATTGTTAAATTTCATAAAAATAGAACGAAACCGTACATACGTACATTATGAAATATTTGGATATAGTTTTAGAAAAAAAAATATAATCATGTATTTTTTTTAAATTTCCGTGGGAGGTGAAGTGTGCGGACATAGCGACATAGAGATGTATCACTGTGTGTGTGACTCCTTATTTGTAAGACTATATAAGAATATACTGCGGATAATTAGAGGCTCTGCTATCCAAACTTCAGTACAATAAACATCTATTTACTCCTACAAACAGCTTTCAATTCAGGAGCATCTTCATTAATCGTCGAATTGTTCACAATACATGTATGAAAGCTCTTTTTTAACTGTTATTTTCTGAGTTGTAGTAATTTGCTCTACCTCTGTTTGGTCCGAAATTGTAGTAGCCACGTCCACGACCACGACTTCGAGCATATTGTCCACGTCCACGACCGTGGTATCCTTGCCAACAATCTCTTTGTATATGCCCAACTTTTCCGCAGGTAAAACATGTGGGTTTGTTCTCCGATTCCGCTTTGAATGCGTTCGAGCTACTCGGCATTTCTTCGCCTACACTATGAATTTTCTTCATTCTTATTTTACTTTTTAAATATTCTACGGTTCTATCTTTTTCTGGCAAAACATCTATTAAATCGCCGATATAGCTATAATTTTCGGGCAACGCCTTTAACATAGGTATAGTTTAATTTTTCACTTTCCGACATCTTGGCACCGGCCTTTTTCAAATCGTTGACATTTCGTTCAAAATCATTGAAGAAAATATTAATATCCAAATATTTCGCTAGCCTTAAATTTTCTAAATTGCTTCTGCATACAATTTGCAACGCTGTAGATTGCTTTAAATACTTTTCGTTGAATTTTAATATAATTTTGTATGCTGATTTTATCTCGCTAATATATTCCAACTGTTGGTTGGTAATCGCGCTGTATATATAGTTTGTAGCCTGAATATCTATCTCATCCCACTGAACAGCATTATCTTTATCAGTTTTTATTCTAATGGCTACCTTCCTTACATTTCTTAAATTGAAGAAATTTCGATAGCCGAATTTTCCAATTGGCATTGGAAATTTCCGTTCCGTTAAAAATTGGTATGACGATATTGTTACTCATTTTACGACTTATCTACTTGTTTTTCACTTACTGTACACAAAACGATCTGCTACCATGTTTAGAATGATGAAGAAGACGAGAATGATTGTTTAAAACATTGTATTTTTAGTACAACAGAAAACCAAGACATATCTCTATCGACAGCTAATGACATAATCAAAACATAGTAAAAACGTAAGCGGCCAATATAAATCTACAAAGGTTTGTAACCTCAACAAACCAAAAGAAAATCAATCTGGATGATTTTGATTTATGTGCAATTAGGCATAAAATACATGAATTTTATACTGTCCGAAAAGAAGTACCGAGTTTGAAACGGCTGCTTGCAGTTCTTAAAGAATCCATAAAAAGACCCAGTATACGAGATTGATAATTTTGTACAGGCACACTCCTGTACTAAATTATCAATCTCGTATATTGGGTCAGGTATTCAAGTCTGTTGGTCAGGTTTATTTTGTTTTACCAAAACAACAACATAATTTTGGTGGCTTTGGTAGGGTAGGCAGTATTATTTGATGTAAGCCATTCTGCAATTTTATTTTTTCTATTAACCGACCTTGGAGGTTTATTAATTTGGCTAGAATGATATCTAGCATTGTCCATGAATAGTCATATGTCCGCACCACTGTCTATACAACCCACCTGTATAAACAGGTGGGTTCATTTAGATTGGGTAATAATTTATTCAACATAAAATACTAAGACTGCCGTGCCGCCATATCATTGTGAGCTTAATCCGATAGAAATAATATGGGGCATAGTAAAAGGAAAGGTTGCCACAAAGAATGTTGGATTAGATAATATCATGTTCCTGCAGCTTGTACAAAACTGTTTTAAGGGATATACTGCTGATACTTGGAATAATTGCTGTGAGCATACGAAAAAACTAAAAGAGGAATATAGATGCAGGGGACTGGTAATTGATAGAGAAGTTGAAAAACTTATTATAAATGTTGGGGGCAGTGATAGTGAAACATCCAGTCTTACAACTGACAATGAGTCTGATATGTCTAGAATTGAACCATACAATCTGATCGTGAAGATCATGATATCATATCATATGAATATCATATGAATCTCTTGAATATTTAGATTCTGAATTTAATGATTACTGAAAAAAATAATATATAATCATAATGGTTTTATTTTCTATATTTTAACCCGACTACAGGTACTAATTACTTTAGTGGAAGATTATTTCATAATAATAAAAAAATATATTAGTTAATGTGACTTCCTTATTAAGAGGCTTTGTTAAACGAGTGTTTCATAATAACAACACACGAGTATATTAATGCCTAATTATGTAAAGTTACATTGTAACATAACTGTGTTTATGGTATCATAAACCCTCTTTACTGCGTACAAAAACCGCACGTTACGATCAGCATAATGTTAAACTACTTGGTAAAAACTCATTTCTTATCTGAAAAATTACACATTATGACCATAATGTGTAATTTTTCTACACATTATGACATTCAAATTTCGAACGCCAACGCCCGCCTGCATGCCACCCCTAGTTTGTCTGTGAAGTTGGTACTGACATTCAAATTTCGAACGCCGGCGCCCGAAGTTGGTGCTACGGAACAAGCTAAACAACTGCAGAGCCACAATGCCGGTCAAACATGCGGTTCCTGTACACATCAAAGCTCGTTTTATAAACCCACTCTCGAGTATTAATGCCCTCCTTAATGTAACAGTTACATAAACTACTATTATATGCTTCGAGTAAACAATTTTATTGAAAAAGTATATTATATACAACCTTAATATTACCTTAATCCTAGTACCTAAACTTAACAAATAAAATAAATAGATTTCTACAAACTAAGTCTAAGGATTCTTGATTAGCGTTATTTTACCAGCCAACGTTCCAAATGAGATTATTGCTATGACAAAAGCCGTAGGCGCTTAACTCGCACCAACGAAGAAGCAAGCGATATGTAGACGTCACACGAATACTCGTGGAGCGGGGTGCGGCCAGGACTCACTTTGCTCGGGGCTACCGTACCTCACATTCGCCACCACTACTTTTATTATTTATTTTAAACTTATTCTAATTGTTTGGTTTTATTGTCCTGTGCATGGAGTGCAGTGTTCAATAATGCTTATTTAGCTACCTATCAATTTTAATAGGTGTGTGTGTTTCCCAGTCGGATGAGTGTTGCAAAAATTATAACTTATAGTTTTAACCTTTACTAATCTGAATCAGATTTATATTACATGCCTAATGTTACTTAAAACGCTTATTTTGTAGCTAGAATCATTCCATCATTTTATGCCGTTATTCGTGAACAACTAGGATGATGAAATTCCTTTGTCTACTTAGCCGAGTCTATACCTCCCGCTAGCTATTAATATCTAGGTGCTAAATTGGTTTTAAAGCGTAGTCGCATATGAATTGAACATATATTGAATGAATAATATTATTCCCCAGCTGCTTGTATAGCTTTTACACCATATTTTGCATAAATTGTAATTTTATTAAACGATGTGATTTGGTGCTTCCACTTTCCATACCTAAACTGATTTTTTTATACTGCTGCAACATCATTGATCACTATTTAGCGCTTCGATCACCGCTTATCAACGGATGTTGCAGGCAGTAACGTGGAATTAGACTTTTTGCAAAATGTCCAATCCCCCAATTGGTAATTCCAGGGTTTTACTTGCCGGACCCAAACTATATTGGGACCCTGATGGCCACTTTCCGCTGCTGACACGCCCTGCCTGACTCCGGACTACATCGGTGACGTCACAAGACGCGCGCCACCACCTGCCGCATAGCTACAGGGAAGTGGTTACCTATTAAGGCAGTGCTAATTGGACACGGCTTACCTATAATAGTGAAATCTAGAACATCATCCCTGAGAGCTAAATCAACGCATAGCTAATTGTTGGGCATCCTGGAGTTTTCTTAAATTAAACCTTGTAAATCTGTTAATTAGTGTTTTGTTTTACCCAGACCCCCAACAAGCGTTACAACATACACTGCTTTATCCCTACATATCATAACCTCTCTATGATTTTTAATTTATAGTTATATACAGATACAGGGAATCCTAGTTTGGGGCTAGATCAATGTGTGTAAAAGGTGTCCAAGGTATTATTTATTTTATTTTATTTATTTAAAATATATGTTCTAATAAGTTCGATTTTAAAATAAGTTCGTCAATTAGCGAGGCGGCCAATTTGCATGGGTATAATATACTTAGTATTGCCATATATAAAGTTATTTAGCGCCCTAAGTCACCAGGTTTTTATTTTTCATTTTCATTTCATTTCACTTTATTGCGATAAATTACAGATCTTAAGTACTATAATATAATGTGCTAATGTAATTTTACCAATGGCGGCATGGCAATTTAATAATCATAATTATCAATAGAATTAAATTAGACTAATATTAGAGTAAAATAGATAATAGTATTTTCCGCCTGGAAAAACAAAAAAATACATAATGATAATAAATAATAATTTTATAAAAACATTATTTTATTGGATTAGAATTGAATTCAATTGTTATTTTGAGTTTATATTTATGTCACCAGTCAAAAGTATGAAAAATAATAAAATAAAAAGTCTGATCTGTAAAACAGTAAATACCTACTTTTTTTTTTTCTCTTATCGAATTTGCGATCAGTCCTGGTAGCCGCTCTTTGTATCTTGATGACAGGCTACGTATTTCCTCTTCAGCTGTAGGAATGTTTAGGTGCTCATGAATCTCATCATTTGTCACATACCATGGTACATTTGCAATTGATCTTAGGATCTTGTTCTGCTGCCTTTGAATAATTTGGATGTTCGATTTGCAAGCACTGCCCCACAAGGGTAGTCCATACGTCCATACTGGCTTGAGAATTAGATGATGTAGAAGTAGATGAGAAGCTTATTATCAATGGACAATCTTGAATTTCTACCCAGCATCCAGTTCAGGCTCCTATGTTTTATGGATAGTTCATCTTTTTTTGCGGATATGTGATGTCTCCAAGTCAGTCGGCGATCAAGGTGCAGTCCCAGATATTTAACGTGGTCTTTGTGTATCAGCGCCTAGTTTAACAGGTGGGCAGTCTCCTTTTCTCAGGCTAAACGTTACTTGCACTAACTTCGTAGCACTAGCTTTTATTTTCCATTTTTGCAACCATAGGTGGACTGCGTTTAAGCTTGATTGGAGGAGATCCGAAGTAATGTTCAGGTCTTTGTCGCTGGCTAGTATTGCAGTGTCATCAGCAAAGGTTGCTGTCGTTATTCCTGGCATAGAGGGAAGATCTGCTGTGTACAATATGTATAGGACTGGTCCAAGTACAGAACCCTGCGGTACTCCGGCTTTAATAGCCTTTAGGTTGAAATTTGTCTCACCTTCTTTAACGTAAAAGCAACGTTCTGAGAGATAGGATTTAAATAGAGGGAATATACTATGAGGTAGACTTTGCTTGATTTTGCAAAGCAAACCGCTGTGCCAAACTTTGTCAAAAGCCTGTTGTATGTCTAGAAATGCAGATGAGCAGTATTTTTTTTCTTCCAGGGATCTTCGGATGGCACTGCACACTCTGTGGACTTGTTCTACAGTTCCATGTTGCACCCTAAAGCCAAATTGGTGGTCTGGTATTATTTTTCGTTCAAGTAGTGTTGGCGAGACTCTGCAGAGGAGGATTTTTTCAAACAGCTTTGAAAGGCACGGTAGTAGACTGATTGGGCGATAAGAAGTCTTTTCTGTAATAGGTTTCCCTTCTTTAAGAATCATAATTATTTCCGAGATTTTCCATAGCTGCGGGAAGTAGCCCATTCGTAGTATAGCGTTGTAGAGGGTTGTTATGAACACTATAGCTCTTCTTGGTAATTGCATTAGTATTTCCTTTGTAAGCAAGTCATAGCCTGGTGCTTTTTTATTGTCAAGTCTTTTGAGCGTCCTCCAAACTTCAGCGGGTGTCACCGGAGTTGGAGGTAGGTCCATCTGGAAGTCTTGTTGCAGGAGAGCATCAGCAGAGCTATCGGCTTCTAGATCTGCAGAGTCATTTGGTGTAAACACTGAGGCAAAATGCTCTGCGAATAGCGTAGCTTTGTCTTGGCTAGTCCTTGCCCAGGTGTTATAGTCTGATCGCAGAGGAGGCTTCGCAAGTTGCGGTCTGTCATAATTCTGAGCATATTTCCATAGCGAGTAGTTTGTTGGCTTGGTTGCCGTGAGTGATTCAAGCTGTGTTTGGAGTGTCAGGTCGTTTGCAGTATTAATGGCTTCTTTCAGTTCTCTCATAGCCTTGTTTAATGCAGTCTTGTCTGAAGGATGGCGGCTTGTATGCCATATTCTACGCAGTTTGCATTTAGTTTGGATCTTGTTCCTGATATCAAGAGAGATATTAAAAGTGGAGCTCTTGCATTCTATAGTAGGTTTGCTTTTCCAACTAGCAACTTGGAACAACATCCTCAGCTTCTTTTAGTTTTAAATTTAAATCCAGATTAGTATCGATGTAATTGTTAAAAGCTTGCCAATCAGTGCGTCTATTGCAGAGTCTCTCATCTCGTTCGACTTCTATTACCGTTAAGCTTACTGTGAGCATGACAGGAGTGTGATCAGACGATCCATCTAAACATGACTCTACCTTTGTATAGTGTCTTGAGAGCCCCTTCAATATAAAGAAATCCAGTAGGTCAGGAATTCTATTAGGGTCGGCAGGCCAGCTTGTCGGTTCTGCTGTCGAAATTGTCCACATATGGTTTTCGTCAATGCATGTCTTTAGTCGTCTACCTCTTGTTGTTGTAAGTCGTGAACCCCAATGGACATGCTTGGAGTTCCAATCGCCGCCCACTATGAAACGGCTTCCAAGGGTTAGAAAGAATTCAGAGAATATTGCACTGTCTATGCGATGTTTAGGTGGACAACATACGGACGATACATTAAAGTATCCAAATTAGTAGGCAAATTGAGAAATTGAAATTAAAATAGCAAATTATCAGGGCAAAACACTGCGGTAGCTTAGGTGAAGGGTAAAGGGGGTGAGCGAAGCGAAGCCCCCTTTATCCTTCGTGTTAGTTTGAACATGTAAGAACAACAAAACATACTAAAAACGTAAAGGAGTGTCAATTTGCCTTCGTCATATTACATAACAGCGGGCGTTTATAAACTGGCGACGCCGTATGTAAACGGCGGAATCATACAAAATGCCTGCGACATATATACTTAATATTTTTTGCATCTTTATTTTGAGGCCCTGGAAAAAGGTTTACGAAGAATGTCGATGTTGGAAGCTTATCTTTGCCAAATCTAGCATTTATGATTTCACCGGAGACTTTACTTCCTGTCTTCTCTATTTCTTCTATTATTTCTGAGTGAGGTGTAGTGTGGTGCAAATTTCTTATTACAATGCGAAAACATGGTTCGTCTTTTTTGTTAAATGTGTGCCCTATTAAACCACTTTCCCGAAACTTGGCAATGATTTTTTTGTAGGCGTCTAAGTCACTGCAATTGATGCGTTGTTGGTTTTTATTGACAATTTTGTAGGAAAATAGACTCCTCTGTGTAACAACGGTTTCTATTAGCTCCGTCAGCTTGTTGACATCATCTATACCATAAAGAATTTTTGGCGGTGGTTTAGAGGGTTTTTTTTTCTTTTGTGGCATTTTCTTTTTCAATTTCATCGACTGGTAGATCTCCAAATGTGTTTGAAGTATTTATGGCTTCAGGGGAATCGCTGAGCTTTTTCCTTTTCGGGTTTCTTGAGCCTGGGATTCTTTGCCATGGAGGTGGAAAAACTGTGCTAAAGCCATCATTTGCCATTTCTTGTGATTGGATTTGTTCATCATTGGTGTCGACTTCTGATTACACAAACTCATCTGCTGGGTTACTACCTAGAGAGAGACTTCTAGGTCTTGTTATAAACAAGCTAGGATGGAAAGCTTGTTGTATCAGTTTTTTCTTAATGTTCGCTGTTGACACAGTCTGCAAAATTTTGCCCCCCCCAGAATACGAGGGGCTGCCTGAGTAAGACTCAGGGAGGGATTCTCCAGTAGCTTGGCTACTGGTACCCTCCTGGGGTAATTTCTCTTTTAATTCTGCTTCCATGTTGATGTTTTGATTTTCAGGGTGAACTCCCCTAGCTACATTTATCCGGTTAGAGCGCCGGAGACTCGCTTTTGCCCTTTAAACTTATCTATTGCAATCTTGAGGGTTATGTAGAAGGCTTAAGGGTGATTGCAACATTGCCCAGGAGGTAAGATCCGCACTGCGGATCTGCTACTAGCCTGCGGCGGCAGAACAGCAGCAGCGAGGACGTGTTTAATTGGACTTGTTGGTGCGCGTGTGGTAGTCTAGCCTTACCTAAACCAACCTTCGCAATTGGCTCTATCTCAGCATTTTTTAGGTGATGTATTCTATAGCGTAGATACAACTCCACTGAGGCCAACACCAACCATTAACCCCCCAAACCTACTTTCTAAGACAATAATTTGCCGTATTCATAAAACTCAGTCAACGTATAAGGACACATAAGCAGTAAGTGATGGGGAAAACTGTGGCATTAGCAATTAAACATAAAATTATATAAAACCATTACGTTTTAATTCAATAGGCGAAAAACAAGTTAAGTGACACCGTCAGTTAATAAAAGATAAAACCTTCTACAAAGTATTTAACCATGAGTTAGCATCACAGCTTCCAACACCTTCTCCTGATGTTCACTCATGTGGCTAAGACAGGGCACTATCCACACATTAGTGTTGCACAGTGTCTTGCAAACTTTACTTTTGACAGCGGCTTTGTCATTATATCAGCTAGCTGTATTTCTGTTGGACAGTAGCTGACATTGATCAGTCCACTCACGAAGTGCTCGTGGATGAAGTGGTATCGCACGTCTATGTGCTTCGATCTCTTGTTAAAGGAACCGGACTTTATAAGTTGAATCGAGCTTTGGTTATCAACGTGTAGATTTATTTTTACTTCAGAGTCGGTTATTTCCTTCAACAGAGATTTTAGGTACAGTCCCTCTTTACAGCAGTTGGCTGCGGCTATGTACTCGGCTTCAGTCGACGATAGGGCCACTATAGGCTGTCTTTGGATGCCCATGATATTGGTCCATCGGCTATCATTAGCACGGAGCCAGATGTGCTTCGTCTCGTCAGCGGATCTCCAGCATAGTCCGAGTCACTGTAAGCATCTATGTTCTCGATAGGGCTGTTTCGTTTGAATAGTATGCCCTTATCTTTCGTCCCAACTAAGTACTTGAATATTTTCTTCACTCGTGTAACATCTTCCTTATTGGGGTTTTCTACTTTTCTGCTGACTAGGTTTACAGCTTGTGCGATGTCTGGTCTGGTTCGCGTGGACAGGTATAGTAAAATTCCCACTGCCTCTCTGTAGGGGTAATCCTTCTCCTGGGCAGTTTGCTGTATCGACTTTACATCATTGCTTCCAGGCGTCTCACAAGGCTTTGCGTTTTTCATATTATACTTTCCCAGTATTTCGTTTGTATAATATTTTTGAGTCAGCTTTATTCCTTCTTTGGAGTTATGAATCTCCATACCCAGGTACTTACTTGGGTTTTCATTCTTCTTCATTTCAAATTTGGTTTCAAGTTTTTCCATGACACTTTGAATCTTTTTCTTATCTTTTCCTATGACTAACCCGTCATCGACAAATAGTCCAATTATTATCGACTTATCTTCATTTATAAACACGCATCTGTCGGTTTTAATTGTCTTGAAACCCAACTCAAACATCGCTTGGGTAAAAGTCTTGTTCCATGTGAATGGAGCTTGTCTTAAACCATATAAAGATTTTTTCAGTCGACACACAACATCTGTGTTTTTGTAGCCAGTATTGTAGCCAACAGGCAATTTCATATAAACTTCATCTTTCAGTTCGCCATACAAAAATGCAGTCTTGACGTCAAATGTCATGAAGTGGTAAGATTTAGATGCGGCAACGGCAAGTAAAGTCTTCAGGGCAGATTGACTTACGACTGGGCTATATATTTCTTCGAAATCTAGGTTTCCCTTCTGCTCACAGCCGCGTACGACTAATCTAGCCTTGTACATTCCGTCATCTTTTATCTGGAATACCCATTTGTTGGACAAGATTTTATGTCCTCTGGCTTCTGACTTGTCGACTAATACCCACGTGTTATTTTGTTGTAGTGAATCCATTTCAGATTGTATTGCCTTCTCCCAATTTTCTTTGTCGGTGCCTGACACAGCTTCTTTATACGTCAGTAAAGAGCAGTCATAGTCATTATTATTTTCAGACATCAACATAGTTACGCATCGACTGAGCTCGTAATCTTTTGTCCATCCTGGTGGCCTCACTACTCGTTGTGGTCTTCCACTTGCAGGTCGTTCAATTGGCTCTTCCTGAGATTCTTCATACGATTCATCATCAGAAGTGACATTGGATTCTGCTCTTGGTGGTCGTCCACTGGTAGAAGGTACATCAGCTAGAGGATATTGATTGGAGCTGGGAGAAGGGAGATTAGGTTCCTGAGAACGTAAGTTATTATTAGTATTTTTTGTTAATTCTATTTCTATTTTTCCTGTTTCTGGTTCCGGATTTTTTCCTTCAACAGCAGGAGTATTCGTATAGTGCATTTTTCCTATTACTCTCACATCTCTGCTGATAGTGACATCATTCTTTTCCGGTATGTATATTCTAAAGCCTTTTGCATTTTTCGCATATCCCAGAAATACATCTTCCATAGCTTTGGCTGAAAATTGTCCTCTTCGAGCTTTGTTCATGACGAATGCTCTGTTACCGAACACGTGTAGGTGATTTCCTGATGGTGTTCTTCCCACCCACTTTTCATAAGGCGAGTTTCCTTTTAGAGCTCTCGCAGGGCTTCTATTTATCAGATAGTTTGCAGTGTTCACTGCTTCTGCCCACAGGTACGAAGGGACGTTGGAATCTATCATTAAACATCTTGCTTTATCCAGGAGTGATCGGTTTTGCTGTGGTGTGTAGGGAGCGGTTAGTCTACGTGATATACCATTTTCTTTAAGAAGGTTATCAAATGCTTTAGATCTGTATTCGCCTCCATTATCAGAATGCAAATTTTGATTTTTTTTCTTATGGAAGAGTTCAACATTGTTCTCATATTCCTTGAATTTCTCTATTACTTCGCTCTTTCCTTTTAGGAAGTAGACACAGCAGTATCGAGTATAATCGTCAATGAAGGTGACAAAATACTTAGATCCGGCCATCGATTCATTCTCGAAGGGGCCGCAAACGTCGCTGTATACTATCTGTAGTGGATCGGTAGAGATTATTTCTTCATGGCTTTGGAATGGTAGAGAAATAAATTTTCCCTTGATACAGGTTTCACATGTACCCAAAGATTTTTCTTTAAAGTCGAGTCCTCGCATCATTCCATTTTTCGCCATTGCTTTTAGGTCTCTTTAGTTGACATGACCTAATTACTTATGCCATTTGATTATGTCTGTTTCAGCACCAGGCGTGAAGTTTGCTGTCTCTTCCGGCTCTTCAAATTCAAGATAATATAGGCTATTTCTTCTTTTAGCTTTTAAAACAATGTTTCCATCTTCTATGACACTGGCTTGTTCCTTTTCAAATAAAACTTTGAAGCCGTTATCTGTCATTTTACTTACTGACAGCAAATTAGTTGATAATTCAGGTACGTATAGTGTGTCAGTTAAGTTGTGCTTGCAATTTTCCGTGAATAGTTCAACTTTTCCTCTTCCTTGAACTTCAGTAGTGTGCTTTTCTGAAGCTAACTTAAGGTATCGGTCTCAGGGGTCAGGTTGGTGAACAGGTGCTTCTCTCCTGTCATATGAGATGTGCATCCACTATCTAAACACCATAGACCGTCCTTGGTTTTCGAGGTTCCAGTTGTCAGACAAATATTGTAAGTCTTTTCTTCACCTTTTGCTTTATTATTACCAGGCCTCTTTTTCGACCAACAATCCTCAGTAGAATGCCCTTTCTTATTGCACTTCTTGCAAAACAATCCCTTTTTCTTCGATTTAACGTAAAAGGTTTCTGTAGTTTGAGGTTCGGTTTGCCTTCTCGCTTCATATTCTTCTACAATTTTAATTTTGAGGTTGTCAGGGCTTGGTAGGACATCTCTCGATTCGATTGCTGTGCGGAAGCTGTCGAAAGTAGTAGGTAGACTGTATAGCATCATTATGCTCAATAATTCTGGATGAATTTTGACATCCATATCTTCTAGCTTACCCACTACGTCCATAAAATGATTGAGATGATCTTTTACATCTTCTTGAGGGTTCATTTTCTTTAAAACTAGTTGTTTTAAAAGTGTGGCCTTTCGTGCTGGCCCAGAACTTTGATAAATTGACTTTAGTTTATCCCATACCTCCTTTGAAGTATTGCAGCCTTTAATTAGCATTAGTTCTGGTGGGGATATGAGTAAAAGTAGCTCTGACCTCGCCTTTGAGTCTTCCTTTAGGAACGCACTTTTTTGTTCGGCAGTTGCAGTCGCCGCTAACATTTTTTCACCACTAGGGTATTCCCATAAGTCGCTTTTAATGAGAATCGCCTGTGCGTGTAAGCACCAGGTATCGTAATTCGATTTTGTAAGCGGTTCTATGCTTCGGAAAGTATTTAACCATGAGGTAGCATCACAGCTTCCAACAGTAAGTACTGCTTCAAGGCCTTCAGAAACTGATCACCCGAGAGAAGCTTTATATTTGACGATAGCTTATTATAAACGCAGACTGCCATATTACTAGTACTTCTACTATATGACGTAGTTCTACAGTACCTAGTCTTAAGGTCATGCTTGAACCTATTTCTTAGCCTATTACAGAGCTGATGGGAAACTTTTCAGGATAACGCTTTATTAATTTGCAAAGCTCGATAGTGTAGAGCGCTGTGACAGTGTGTTTTTCCAATTTAAAAAATAGGCCGCGACAAGTTACTCTATTTGTTTTTATGTTCATGGTTGGGCTTTAAATTCTATAGTAGAAAAATGCTACTCACGTAGAATCATTCGGTAAATTTAGCCCAGTTTCTGAACGAACTGAGATTATATTACATGTCGAAATTGAATAGGTGATTGATCAAGAAAGAAATGTCAAGTTCTTCCTTGTCTTTCAGTTAAGATTTGCGCTTGCTGTCTCCTTCTGGTAGTGGTGATCTAAAAGACATTTCAATTTTCATAACTTTAGCACTGTGTGTGGGAGTGTGGGAGGGAGTACATTTAAAGTGAGGTTATAAATATAATAGTTGGCTAGAAATAAAAATATTAGAGTATTTTTAGATTACAAATCGATCCTTGAATGAAACAAGCATCAAAATGGTATGTACTGCAGCCTCCACGATTATTGACGATCAACCATAACTTCAATTCAATTAACACTTCCATTTTATTATATTTTTAGGCTGTGCTCGGTGCTCAACTTGTTATAACACTAATAATGGGATCAGTGATCCAGAAACTTGGCAACTATTCATTCGCGAGGTGGCTACTGTGTAATAGAGGCTTGATAAGATACCTATACCCGGACAACAGTGAATTGAAAACTCTCGCAGGGGTTCCGAAAGACAAACCCAAGTCTAAGAAGGGTGGAAAAGGTGATCATCACCAGAATGGGAAAGTGGAGACCTTTCATGTGCCGCGGAGTCTCGAGATTCAGTTGGAGACAGCTCCAGTGACCACCCTTGATGTCATCCACCTGCGTTTCTACACAGAATACCAGTGGATGGTAGACTTTTCTCTATACTCTGGTATAGTTTACATCCTGTCAGAGGTGAGACTTAATTAGCAGTGTGTGAGGTCTTGGGAAAATGTTTATTTTTTTGAGAAGGTGCTAATGATTTGAATGTTTCAGGTGTACAATGCTCTATTTCCACTGAAGGATGACTTCAACTTGAGTATGGTGTGGTGCCTGCTTGTTGTGCTATTTTCATTGTATCCTTTTCATATTCTCAATAAAACCCTTCCACTAGCAGACCTTTAAAAAAAACATAAAATTTCAATCTTATGCCAGGTATTTATTCAGTGTGAAAAATCCATTGCTCTGAGGGTGTCATTACCCGAGCGAAGGTCTTCAATAAACAGCTGCAGCATGGTGATAACTCCACAAGATTACCTAACTTCAAAAATTAATAGTGTATCATTACTAAATGATGCATAACATAACTGATTAATCAGAATCACCGAACAAGCATATGTCACAACAATTTATTGTTTTAGTTTGTAAACTTTGTGATTTGAATCTTTAACTCAAACCTCAGTAAAATCCTACTCTCTCTCACTAAGCAATACTTCACCAGTGAAGAGTCGATGGGTGAGCGTTCAACATGCATTGTTGCATTCTGCGTCTTCCTTCTCATAGCCATGATAGCGCTGATAGTTGACAACAACAATCTGGAAGTTGGTGTAGATCCAGCTTATGATAGTTTTTATGAAAATGCTTCAAAGTTCCTGGAGAGTCAAGGATTGACTTCTGTGTAAGTTCAATGCATATTATTCTTATTTTTAGTGTCTTAATTATCAGAACTATTCGAAACTGTGACAGAAACAAACAAATGCGCTTACAAGTAGTTGTACAGGAATCAACTAAGAATTAGCACCACCAATATTGCAGTTTATAGTAAACTTACAACTCTTAGAGAACACGGACTCGTAGGCCATACCTTCAACCAAAAAGATCAGCGATGCTACAGGCTGGTCATCAGAATCCTGCAACACAACTCCATTAGAGTTAATAAAATATGCTATGGAAACCAGTGGCAACATTGTTGTTACTGGAAAAATTATCAAAAGTTTGGGCCAGATAAAAAGCTCACCTCTTCCTTTTTTCTAAACTTACCTGGGCCGAATAACAATGCTGCCAAGAACGTGAAATACATCTATGTTCTACCAAGCAGTCACTATTGAAGATCCTCGCGAGAAGTTGTCTAATGTCAGAGATGCCATCAATACCGTCATTCAAAAAACTACTGCATGAGACCATACAGATGTGTGAAATGTGCTCAACAGTATAAAACCTTGGAGTGCCCAAAGCGCGATCGCAACACACCTACCACTTGCGTTTTATGCCAAGGTGCCCACTCGGCAAATTACAAAGGATGCAAAGTGTACAAAGAAATAATACCTATCAAGAAGAGAATATAGAACCCCCAAAAATATTAAAGGAAAAAAAGTAGATGGAGCGCCACAAGAACCTTCAAGGAAGAAATACAAATGCAAAACTAAGTAAGACCAACCAATCATACTCTGAGGTTCTCAAGCCGCCAAATAATGAAAACACAGAACCAGAAGTAGACAAACAAACAACAAGCCAAACCATAGAATACTTCTAAAACAGGCAGAGAAATTGCACTTGATCCTCTAACAAATGGACATGCTTATCACAGACATATAATAAGATAAGCATTGATGCTTATGATTAGTATCCCTTTATAGTTCAATTCAATTCAATTTTTGGTATGATGGATTCCTATATAGTCTGTGCTTGTGATGCTCATCACCACCCTTGTCAACAAGACGTCAAAGTGAATGCACTACTAATAGCAACATGGAGTATCACTGGGTTATCCCCTAATAAGGACGAAGTAGAAAAATTCCTACTCCTCATGACATTCACATTCTATTGGTTACAGAGACGCACTTCAAAGCAAACAATAGAATTAGCATTCCAAATTATAGCAATTACAGCTCGAACCATCCAGATGGGACTGCACACGACATTAAACGACACGTAAGACATTTTGAGTTATAGTTTATCGCGGGTCACTTTTCCGCAACTCGACGTCTTAAATTTTGCGCCTATTATGCGTGATGTGGGTTAGGGGCATTACTCCTGCCAACCCAGCTCCGGTAGAAAGCCTAGCCCGTTGCCGACGACTTCCTGGAGCGACCTCGGCGACCCAAGGTGTGTTGCCCGGTAGATGGCCACGCGGTACATTCCAGTAGAACGTGGGTTGCTGTCTCCTCGACCTCCATGCAGGCTCTGCACAGTGGGCTGTCTGTAACACCGAGAGTGTGTAAGTGTTTATTTAGCAAAGCGTGTCCAGTCATCACTCCGGTTACCAAGCGGAGCTGTGACCTGTTTAGCTTCAGAAGCTTACGTGATAATCCGGGTCTGAACATCGGGAGGGCCTGTCTGGCTTGCTTGCAGGTATCCAAGGTTGACCAATAAAGTTGGTGAGTTAGCTTTGTGTGCTGTCGTAGGGTTTTCTCCCTATGGGTTCTGGTCCCTCCAACGTCTGTTCCGAACCCAACCTTGCCAGTGCGTCGGCTGCGTCGATGCCGCGCGAGCCACTGTGACCCTTTATCCACTGCAGGGTAACAGTACTGTGGTTACAGACCTTTGACAGGGCTTGGTGACACTCGTATATAAGCCCGGAGGTGATGGTGTTGCTTTGAAGGGCTTGACTGCCTTGCTGTCGGATAGTATGCGGATAGGGAAATCCTTTACCTCTCTCTCTCTCTGCAATAGCTGTAGTAGCCATTATGATGCCCATACACTCGGCTTGGAAGGCGGTGTTGTGGGCATCTAATTATGTTGATCTCCTCATGTTTAGATGTTCCCAGAATGCCTCGGCTTCTCTACCTGAGTTTGTTTTAGAACCGTCTGTGAAGATCCTTAGTTCTCTTTGATTGTTAGTATCACTAAATCAAAGTCAAAGTTCTTTATTACTGTAGATATTTACATATTCTTAGCAAACGTAATTTTTTGCCTCTTCCTTAAATTGGACCACTGTGGGAGAATAAGGGCGTAGAAACTCCCTCTGATTAATTTTTAGATATCTTTTAAAAATTGGTTGTACTTAACTAATACAAATATTACAATATTAATTATTATGATTAATAAGCAGGAATAAATAATTACAAAAATATTAACAGCACGGTCTTTGTTGAGCTAGATTAACCCCATACAGTCCCGTCATTTCAGTAATCTTGAACATTGTAATATACCTTTTTCGACAAAGTCGCTTTAACATGCTTTTTAAATTGCTCAAATGGCAATTTCAAAATCTCCAGAGGTATTGTAGTAGAGAATGAACTGACCCTTGAAAGAATTGCTAACCTTCGCGAGTCTAAGCCGGGGCGCAACAGACTAGTCTGTGATTATTTCTTAGGTAAACATTACAGCTACCGCTAAGTTTGGAAAACGTTGTAAGGTTCTTGCGTACATACATTTTATTTTCGAAAATAAATTGGACTAGCTACAGTTAGAATGTCAATTATAAATTGCTCGAATTGCTTTTTTCTGTAAAATAAAAATAGTTTCAATATCCGATGCTTTTCCCCACAACAAGATACATAGGACATGACAATATAAAAGTAACTAAAATAATATCATCATCATTTGTTTTCCATATTCCATTGTGTATATCTTCATATTCCGAGTACCTCACCCTCCACGGAGGCCGCACCATTGGGGATGCCAAACGTTGGCACCAAGGTTACCCAGAAGGTCTTAATGCCAAACTTCAAAGATCCACCACCACGATATGTAAAGAGGACAAAAATGCTTATTGTCTCGGGGGACAGTAAGCAGACGACATGACATACTATATCAGAAGAACTCTTTAAATTATTTAAAGACTTCTTCCAAACCCTGGGCAAGCGATTCATAGCCGGTGGTGATTGGAATGCCAAGCACACACTGGGACTCCAGACTCACCACCATTAGAGGAAGAACACTGAAGAAAACTGTGGTCCTAAACCATCTCAAAACCTTATCAGGCTGACCAATCCTCACATACTTTGGGATATCATATAATTCTTCATAGCCAAAGGTTTGTCTCGTCCCTTTCTTAATATAGAAACCTATCTGGATGCATTGTCAAACCATGTCCCTGTATACTGATTGCCACTGCGTCAGCGCTGTACTATCAAAAACAAGCAGTTCTTTAGCAAACATCTGACTGGGACTCTTTCCGGAGTATTGTAGAGTGTCTTCTACTACAGTTCAAAATGAAACATAAAACAGCAGAAGATATTGAAGCTGCTACAAAGACAAGCATAATTCAATATGCCTGCTGGAGGAGCACGCCTCTATCACCTATCTGATCGCCGAGAAGAAACAAGGTCCCATATGAAATAAAACAACTCTCTTTCCAACTCCGTAGATTCTGCCCCACACCTGTCAACATCCGGATGACAAAGCTGCATTTAACAGAGCTATCTGGAAACTAAAAAGCCTAATTTTGGATGCAAACAACGCGAATAGAATATTCCAGATCAGGGAAGGAGAATGTACATCTTCATTCCACGACATACACGCCTGAGAACCCGGAGTTCGGTGCTTGGGCCCATTCTATATACCATATGCACATCAGATCTACCGCAGAGCCCGGGGGCACCGAGGCTACGATTGCATATGACACAGTTATTCTAGCATCTAGCCGGAGTAACCTAGAAGCATCACAATTCCTGCAAAGTACTGAAGCTGGCTCACACAATGGAGTATCTGTGTTACATTCAGACTGCGCAAAGGGAACTGCCCATCAGTAAAACTGGGTGGAAACGAACTACCACACATATAATCAGTAAGGTATCACAGAATGCACCTAAATATAAAGCTGTACTGGCTGCGAGGCAGGAACTCCCAACTTTGAAATAACGTGACAATAAAGACCGACAATAAATTACTTGTTACGTGTTACAAATCTGTTTTAAATCTATTTGGACATATTTAACTGTGGGGATCCAACTGTGACACAAATAGGTAAATAAAAAAAGGTCAAGAGCGAGTCGGACTCGCTCACGATGGTGTGGAGTGAATAGTTTGGATTTTTTTGGATTTTACATAGCAAAATGTTGTTTACAAGGTTAGTGGCGGCTACTTTCATACTCCATTACGTAACCGGGTGCACTTATAAGTATGTAGGTGGTTTATTTACAGATAAATAAAAAACCTTGGCAATTCCGTGTAGGTTTTCCTGTCTTAATCTTTGGCTTAAGATTTATATTTTTTTCATAATTTTAGACTTTGTTGTTTCGGAGATAACGGAGGGGGGGTGGTCATTTTTTGCACCTTTTTGTTCAACTTCTGAAGTTATCAAAACTGAAAATAAAATAAAAAAATTTAAAGTTTATAAAGAGCCCTTTTTACGATACCCTACATGACTTATTACGATGTTGTGTGATTTTTTTTCGTTTTGTCATTTTACCCCCCTCCGCTTTTTTGTAGGCAATATTGTTTCATATTAGACCTGAATTATGTTGCGGTTATCAGGATAATTGTTTTTAGAAAAGGATTCAAGACTATCTCTTATAGTTCCTGAAAAAAGTGTTGTGACAGACGGACGGACGGACGGACCCGCGAGTGATCCTTTTGAGTACGGAACCCTAAAAATACTAAAAATACCGGCTGCGGTACACTAAAAATACAAAACAAGAACGTACAAACAAGCACTTAAAGCACGTAAGAGTTAACGTAATTATTGACATTCGGTAAAATTGTTATAGTAGTGTTAAATAAAATTGTATTTAAATGCAAGCGGAACCCTCTCTAATAAATTTAATTGGTCCCGCCTACTAATTTAAGCGCACAAAATCCGCCATTTTGTTTTTTATTTGTTTGATGTACCCACTCGCGCTATTAAGACGAATCTTATGACAAATCATTTATTGAAATCGGTTTAGCCGTTGAGTAGTTACGAGGGAATCCAGGAAGTCGGGTAAAAATACAAAGGGGAATTATAAAACGATCGAATAAAAAACGAATTAAGCGAATGATCACTGAGCGAATGGCCATGAACAGCCGAAATACTTGAAATGAGCGAAAAAAAACACTAAATTGAGCATTTTTTTCTGATAATAATAAAATTCAGAGCGAGCTTTCAAAAAGTGGGCATTTCAGATATTAAAATTCTAACCGTGCGACCAAATTACTAAGTGAGCGACTAGAAATACAGAGAGGGCAACTTCGATAATGGAACACAGAAAGCCAATATTGGCTAGAGTAGGTAATTGTGGCTAAATTTAAATTGGATTATAGGTTAGGTTAGAACTTATAAGAAGCAACCCCGGAGCGTATTCAAAGAAATAATAAAATTGGTTAGAGTAGGTTATTGTGGCTAAATTTCAATAGGGTTATAGGTTAGGTTGTGACTTAGAAGAAGCAACCCCGGACAAGAGCGGAGCGTATGCAAAGAAAAGCTTCTCATTTTTTACTTTAAGTAACTCAAATTAATGTTTGTAAGTTACTGTTCTGTTGATTTCTCCTCACTCGCAGTCAGTCGCTCACTTAGTAATACAATAACTAAAAATGTTATTTTTGTCACTTAAAACTTTAATTTTCAGTCACTTGTTTAAATACTACCCAAATACAAACATCCCAGAATGCTATGCTGAAGCAAATCTCCAACGCAGGGTTTATCAGAGACGCAGAGGTTCATCGACATCTAAATATGAACACACTCAAGGAAGAGAGAAAAATACTACAGCAGACCGTACAAATTCCATCTGACTAAACTCCCAAAGAAACTTGCATTCCAACTTCTATATGTGGCGCCCGAAGAGATAACATATTAGAGCTGGACAGCCATTAAGGCTGGTTTTAGAGTCACGCTGACCATCGGCGCCGACAGGTCAGCGCGTAGCCTGTCAGCGCTGAGGGTGAGCGCGAAGCGTTTTAGTATCGTATTTGTCTATCAGCGCTGACGGTCAGCGAGTGGTCAGCGTGACACAAAAACCAGCCTAAGGCACAATTATAGAGTAATCCCAATGCGGTATTAACGCTATACAACACCGTCACTCAAAAAATCGCACGATAAAATATTAACAGCCTGGTACTACTTAGAGAAATAGATATGCATATTTATGTTATTGGATAAACAGCTATGTATTTTACATTTATTTTATTTCTAGCCTTTGTTTCTCTGTTTCCAGAGGGCCGGCTTCTAAGCTTATCCTGAAGCTGTCCATGGCGGTGTGGGCGGCTCTCATCGGAGCTCTCTTTACATTCCCTGGACTGAGAGTGGCGAGGATGCACTGGGACTCCTTACGGTAGCTACATTAATCTAGCCTCATTTTATGTAGGGTATCTGAAATAACATGAAAAGGCATTGGAAATTAATGCCACAAAGAGATATTGACCCAGCCTTTTTCTTGGGCGATTGTGTAATTGGAACTCTCAACCTGAGCAAGGGATATTAAAAGCATGCATTTAAAAATTATTGCTTCAAATGTTAAGTTATCGGCTTTTCTTTAACCTATGTCTTATCTTATTAATAATCAAAAATAATAAGGTAGAAATATTAATCCTAATATTGTTCTAATTCAATTAAAGGGGATATTAAATAAATTGTTACCCTTTCACCCGCAGCTACGGCTCACAGAACCGCGTGGTCGCCGCACTTCTAAACGCGAACTTCGCCTTGCCGTTCGTGCTAGCGCTGCTGTGGGTACGCCCCATTATGCGCGACTACCTCACTGAGCGGACGTTCTCTGGGATGGACAAACCTTTGTAAGTATGCCGAGGGTGTCAATGTACTAAGATTATGGAGAAAAAGTTGTATAATTATATGCTGACCTTCCTAGGTTTGCTGGAAGAAATCTCTTGTTAGATATATAAGCTCGCCTTCGTAGATGTATGTTCTATTTTCCAGTTTTTAATTGTTTTTTGTGAAATTACGTAAGTAAGAGCTAAAATCACTTCATCATCACATCTGACTTTGTGATAGGTAGGGCCCTACTAACCAAAACCGGGTAAATAAAAGAGAAATTGCTAAAAACTTAGGCGCGATATGTATCTGCGTGGGCCCTCACTATCGTGCCCGAGTATATTCTGTATGGGTATAATATTTGTTCAGGTCTAGTCTTGTGCCTGCTCGGTCATTAGAGAGAGCGCTCCGTACTAGTACATTTCAGTCAGTGTACTAGTACACTCTAATAGCTCTATTAGTACTATTAGGATCTTAAAAATAAAAAATATGCCTGCTCGGTCATCAGAGAGCGCTCCGTACTAGGACATTTCAGTCAGTGTACCAGTAAGATCTAACAGCTTTATTAGTACTATTATGTATGACGTAGGATCGAATAAAAAATGGAGCTATTAGGTTAACCTTTCTTTTCGTGCAGAGCAGAAACTTGAGGAATATTATACTCTGATAATATTAACATATTTATACAATTATATGTGTCTGTTTGCATAGCAGAAATAAAAAGTTAAATAATATTTGATTTCCCGTCATACTTAAACAGGCTTAGGACTGTCATTCTAGTCAAGATGTCAATGCCGTGTCTGTGTGTGCGCGAGCGAGTCGGCATGGCTCAATGCCTCCCGCCCGCCACCGCCGCTCTCTCGGAGCGATGTCCTAATAGTCCTTATAGACCGAATGTCCGATTATCGTAAGGAAACGTTTCTTTTAGTTCATTGCACAGTAACGTTTCCTATTCGTTCTTCGTACATGACCGACACAAGACTATTCAGGTCCACCTTTGTAACGAAGTGGAATGTATACATGAATATATTATGATGAATGGTCTAACTCGTTCCTCAATCACGAGTACAGCTAAAGGAATCGAGCTTAGTGTGTAACTTATATTTACGTACAAGTATCGTGCTAGCTGCTACATGAATATGATATTCCATTGTTTCTAGAATGACGTCATCAGCGTTCGACACCCTCCGTCTGGTGCTACTGTGCGCATGCTTAGTCCTGCGCGTGAGTCTCATGCCGCGGTACCTGCAAGCGTACCTGGACATGGCACAACGCAGGCTGGACGCGCAGCGAAGCGAGGCCGGCCGCATCACCAATATTGATCTGCAGAAGAAGGTAAAGTTTATTCATTTTGTTAGCGTCATCATCGATCGCGCCGCCTTGCCACGTGCCTGCTCTTATCAAAGAACGCCGAAACTCACTCAAAGGAAGCCGCCGCCATAGTAATAAAAACAAATCACCTTATTTATTACTGAATAAACTATACAAATACCGCAAGGTGTATCTTGGAGTGTGAGCGAACAGTCACCTCTCTCTCTCTCGTCCATGTATCTCTCATGGGAGCCGCTGCCTCCTTCAGGCGGCATTCAGACGCCAACAAAATTTGCGCTAGCTGTACTTTTAAAACATCATCAGCCACCGGAAGCTAGGACTGGGCGGAGCTAGAGTAAATGGCCCTAGATAGGACCACATGGAAAACTGCACTGAGAGCAATACACTACCCCCCCCCCCCCCCCCCAACAGGAATGAGAAAAAGAAAACTCACATATCGTAGACTTGGAATACTTTAGATTTCCATTTCGTGCTATGTAGGGAAATCTCTTCCAGCTCTACATAACAGAAACATTTAGCTTTAATTAGCTAGCTTCTAGCACACTGGCCCCACACTGGGATACCCTGTGTCATGGGGACCAGAAATAGCGACGTCGTGCACATCTAAACAATCAAGACCAGCCGAGATTCGAACCCGGACCCCTCGCTTGGGATGCACCGCCTCGACTGCAACACCACAGAGGTTGTCAAGCTCTGACTAGTTTAAGTTCATGGTGAACTGTTCTTGATTCTGAAGCACTCTTTGTTCAAGTCAATTTTGGATCAAGTCAATTCTGGCTTAAGCAGTATTTACAGCACAGAAATGCTGTCATTCTCTGCAGAATATCATCGTCATCGTGTCATCAGTGCTGTGGTGCAGTAATAAAAGGATAACCAGCAAATTATGCTTCATACTGTAAACTAAAGTAATGATTTAATGAACATCTTTGACGACCAAGTCGACCGTTACCATCCGTATCTTCTTTACTCATCGTATTTAACTCCAAATTAGCGCTAAAATCACAATAAGCGTCATAAATTTTCATATTCTTAATGTTGCGGCCTGTAATTAAGTGCGTAACTATGATAATCTAGTGAATAGAAGTGTTCACGTGCGGTGTGCGTGCCAACCTGAACAGCGCACAGTCAAGCTACTTTCACCATTACACTCGCTGCATAAGAAGCAAATCTCCGTGCGCTGGCGTCCATAGCAACCCGACTTGGTAGCTCATGACGTAAGCTTTCGTCAGCCACAGAGGGTGATGGTTATACAGAAGTGACGCCCGCCCGGCGAGTGCTGATTTGTCTCTGGGAGACTTTCGACGAGTATTGCAATGAGTTTGTGCGGTTAGTGTATTCTTGTTTTCAGTGTTATGGTCAAAATGGCATGTTCTGCATGGCGGAAGCACTTTTCACTATGCATGCATCGGAGTTAACAAGGAAAGTTTCTCGAAGATGTCTATTAAAGCGAAAACGACTTGGAAATGCCATGATTGTAAGCCAATGAAGAAAAAGGAGATGAGGCTGCTGTCGGTGCTTATAATGGCTCCGTTGAGCTGGATATAGATATAAAATTCCAGCATCAATTTGACAGATTAGTCTTCGGCGGCACTGTTGAGATCAGATTTTCAAGCATTCAGGAAAGAGCTTGAAATGATCACCGAGCTTCAAACTGAGTTCGACTTCGCAGAGGGCCTGAAGTCGCTACAGTCTGAAGTTAAGTCCCTTAAGAGCGAGAATACTCAGCTTCAGCAAAACGTGAAGGAGCTTAACTCTAAAATGCTACAGATGGAGCAGCAAGCTAGATATTGCAACGCCGAGATTCAGTGCATTCCGGCACACAAGAATGAGAATGTCGTAATGATGCAGCTGGCTAAGACAGTTTCGTGCACCCTTGAAGAAAAGGATATATTAACCTGCACCACCCTTGACTGGGATGGTTTGGGCATAAATGTGGATGGTGAACACCTCACCTCCGCTTTGCAGACGACATCGTTATACTCGCCGAAACGCAAAGATAACTGGAAAAGATGCTTAATGATCTGTGCTACGCATCAATTCGGGTATGCCTTAAAATGAATTCGGATAAGACCAAGGTTATGGGCACGACCGATATGTCTCAATATCCGATCACAGTTGACGGCCGGGCGATAGAGCAAGTGGAGGAGTATAACTATCTAGGGCAGGTCATCAGACTTGGACACATCGACACAAGAATACAACTTGCGTGGGCAGCCTTCAGAAAGCTCAAGGATGCCTTCCACTCTAAGATCCCTCAAACACTCAAGTATAGAGTCTACAATCAGTGTGATCTCCCGGTGATGACTTACGCTTGCGAAACAAGGACACTCACTGTCGGGATGATGCACAAACTGAAAGTTACACAAAGAAGAAAGGACGGGATGTCCAGCAGTGGACAAGAACATGTTGAAGAAGAAGAACAACAACTTGCACCACAGTAACCAAGCAGGATGCGAGTTCATCCAGGCCTAAAGCAACTGTCCTCAAGTTGACCTCTCCTCGACTCCGCGACACCCCATTATCTCGATGTCTAAAGTTTAATAATGTTGAGAAGCTCTCGTGGTATTCCAAATGTCTTTATTACTGTAGATATTTATATATAATAATAATATAATATAATACCTTGGACACTATTTACACACATTGATCTAGCCCCAAACTAAGACTCCCTGTATATAGACAACGATACACATACTTATATAGATAAATATTATACTTAGATAGATAAACAACCATGACTAGGGTAAAAACATCTGTTCTCATCAAACATATATTTGCCCCCACCGGGACTCGAACCCGGGACCCTTGGCTTCGTAGGCAGGGTCACTGCCGATATATATATACTATATACTTAGCAATTGTAATTTTTTGCCATTTTTTACAGTAATAAAGTCATTTGGAATTTGGAATTTTTGGTCATCGATGTCACTGTAATTAAGTAATCATATCGCTATCTTAGGATATTTTTTGTCTAAAGTTTTACTTTTTGTTTAAATTAGTTTAAAAATGGCAGAGCATTTGTAGAGTACTATTAGCAAGGATAAAAATACGAGTGTTTCCGATATTCCAGGTAGCGTCCGTGTTCTACTACCTGTGTGTTGTGGCGCTGCAGTACATCTGTCCAATAGTGATGTGCCTGTTCCTCGCGCTTATGTACAAAACACTTGGCGGTTATACGTGGACAGGTATGGTTACTTTTACTTTTCATCCGACTTAACGTCTCTCGAGACTGCTGAACTGGTTTCGATTTAGATGTCTGTCAACAACAATTTTACACATACTTCGTTTGGGAATCGAACAACCGTACAGTAGCGTTTTTAAGATTCCGTACCTTAACCTCTCGAATACTACCGACGCTAGCTAATGCCACTTTTCCGTTATAGATTTTAAATGTTATTACCATGGCTTAAGGTTTAAAATCTCGACCCATCCCAACACCCTCGGTTTTTGAGAGTTTAAAAGGAAAAAGAAACCATTATTTATAGGACCACTTCGTTGTCCGCCTATCTGTCTGTCAAGACCCTATTTCTCAGGAATGCATAGTTGAAATTAATATCAATTAATCAAGTCTGTGGTCCCATGAAGTAGTGAAGAATACAGACTCCTAGGTCAGCGCAATCAAAAGGTACGGCCGTTATGCCGCAATTTTACTGAATTTGATTGGGTATATATAGGGTATTTCCCGTTGACTTAGACTCATGAAATTAGGCACGAAGCAAGATCTTATAGCACACCTTAAGGAATCCGAAAACCGGAAATTTGTAGTTCTATCATAAAAACTATCGGACGGATATATATATTCTATATTAAAAATAAACGGACGGATTTGGAACCTAAAAATGTATAACCTATACAAACATGCTAATCCCACTGGGTGCGATTGGCACAGGACCGGGGAGATTGGCGCTTTAGAGTAGAGGCCTATGCCCAGCAGTGGGTCGATGTGGGCTGAATATGATGACGATGAATACAAACATACATTAGAAAATACTTTGAGCCTAACAATAGAAGTGACTCTATATCTACTTAGCTCGCTAAGATAAGCTGTTTCACACTATTTAGAAACTTAGTTGTTTCGGGAGAATAACACAGCGAGCAAATAATAAACTAATTGTGCGAATTACCATTACGCGGAATTACGGAGTAGCGGAGTGTTTAGGTTGAAACATGTAAGAACCACAAAATCCGACGCTCGTTTTGTATTTTAAGTAAGCCGAAGGTAACAGATAAGGTTTTAAAATAGCTTTTTTTCAGACTTATAGTTTTTCGGCCACAACTAATATTTCTATTCGCTGTCAGTTTTTAAACATAAACGATACAGTGTGTGTATAGTGTGGAGCCAGAAGCAATGTATGTACCTGTACGTAAATACATACATTCACATACATTTCTTCTGGCTCCACACTATACACTGTATCGTGGGAACCTTAAACAGCGGCGTCACACACATATAAACATCCAAGACCTGGGATTTTTATTTCTTTATCGCCAGCCGGGGATCGAACCCGGGACCTCTCGCATGGTAGACAGGTCCACAACCGCAGCGCCACAGGGGTCGTCAAAATCAGTTGGCGCAATTCAGTAACTTTGAAAGGCAAAGCTAGTATTTTTGACAATCAAAAACTGAATTAACGGTCATATGTTTAAGTACTTCCTTTTGTTTTGTACGTTTTGCGCCATCATTAGAATGAATAATTGGATGCCATAATTCCAGGAATGTTCTATGAAAATGTGGGAATGTGCTCGGCGGCCCCCGCGGCGGTGGAGGCGGCGGTGGAGGCGGCGGTAGAGGGGGCGGCGACGGCGGCGACGGAGGCGGAGAGTATACGCGAGTCTGCGCAACAGTTCACTCTGGCGCTCGATAACTTAAAGACGGTGAGATCAGAATTCTTATAACACTGTTATCGCCAAACTACGGTACACTGTAGATAAGAGAAGTAACACTCGAGAGAAACCAACCAGATATAGTTATTTGGTTTTATTTACACACGTATCATAAACACTCTTTACTGCGTCCAAAAACCGCATGTTATGACCAGCATAATGATATACTACTTGGTAAAAACTCATTTCTTATCTGAATATTGATATATGACTATAATGTATCAATATTTCGACATCTTATGACATTCAAATTTCGAACGCCGCCGCCCGCCCGCGTGCCGCCCCTAGTTTGTCTGTGAAGTTGGTACCAATGAACAAGCTAAACAAGTGCAGAGTCAATGCCACAATGCCGGTCGACCATGCGATTCCTGTACACATCAAAAAGAGCTTATGATATGTGTGTAAATAAACTAGTGTATGTAACTGTACATAATTAGGCATTATGTATCAGTCACATAAATTACTATTACAAACAGCAGGCAGCATATTGACTTTTATCTACACACGTATCATAAACCCTCTTTACTGCGTACAAAAACCGCACGTTACGATCAGCATAATGTTAAACTACTTGGTAAAAACTCATTTCTTATCTGAATTTTTTTTTTCTACGCATAATGACATTCAAATTTCGAACGCCGACGCCCGCCTGCATGCCGCCCCTAGTTTGTCTGTGAAGTTGGTACTGACATTAAAATTTCGAACGCCGACGCCCGAATTTGGTGCTCCAGAACAAGCTAAACAACTGCAGAGCCACAATGCCGGTCAAACATGCGGTTCCTGAACACATCAAAGACTCTCGAGTGATATTATTATGAAACTCGCCTTCGGCTCGTTTCATAAACCCACTCTCGAGTATTAATGCCCTCCATTATGTAGCAGTCACATAAACTACTATTACAGGGTCAGGAAGGGACGGTTTATTGTAGTGGTTGACTGGCCGTGGCTCAGTCGCCGTTGGAGCCTCGTACTTGAGCTACAAATTCAGGTAGCCCTACGGTTGTGTTGTGACAGACCTCTTCCATCCACATCCGTTCTTTAGTCGGTTATCCAGAAGAAAAGGAAGGTAATATAATATTGGTCACTAGGGTACATAATAAAATATATTAGTCATTTATGTGACTGCTACATAATGCCTAATTATTTACAGTTACAATCACTAGTTTATCTACACACATATCATAAGCTTTCTTTGATGTGTTCAGGAACCACATGTTCGACCAGCATTGTGGCATTGATGATTGCACTGCAGTTGTTTAGTCTGTTCAGTAGTACCAACATTACAGACAAAGCACGCAGGCGGGCGTCAGCGTTCGAAATTTGAATGTCATAATATGACAAATTTAGCTACATTATGGTCATAATGTATCAATATTAAGATAAGAAATGAGTTTTACCAAGAAGTATATCATTATGCTGGTCGTAACGTGCGGTTTTTGGACGCAGTAAAGAGGGTTTATAATACGTGTGTAGATAAAAAATATGAATATATAAGTTTAGAATATATAAGTTCGAAATATATAGAATCAGAATAAATAATGTTTGAAAGGTTTATTTTTCATTTCACTCTTGTTTGAAGAGGTTCTGACATACGGGCTTACGCCGAGTGCATCTTAAGACAATTTAAGATCATGGTCCTTGCCCATGAATTTTCTTACAATTGTACAGGTATTCAGTATGGTCGCTTTTTGGAGAAGAATGTGTGTGGACCTGGGTATATTGAGCGATTTGGTACTAGTGTGTAATGTGTATAGGATGACTCCTGTGGATGAAATGACTATTGGGATAATTTTGACAGTTTGAGCTTGCTGCTGCGTTTTGATTACAATGGCAAGTATTTTCTGTTCTTTTCTGTGAAAAAGTGGTGGAAAGACTGTGTGTATTTCGTATGGCTACATATATCTATGAGAAATATGGTTTTGTTCTTCTTATCGTAGAGAGTTATGTCAGGCCTGTTGAAATGTATTGTTTTGTCTGTAATGATAGCTCTGTCCCAGTAGAGTTCAGTCTGCTGATTGCAAAACTGTCTGAGGTGTATATTCTGGTGGATGATGGCCGCGACTAGGTCAAAACGTTGTTTGTAGCCTGACTGTGCGAGTGATCTGCATGCTCCTTTTGATAAGCTGTATGATTTCTGAACTAATGTGACAGAATGTCCGTTGTGAGTGTGCAGTCGTGTATTTTCTATAATTACGAGTATATATGACCTGATCCTGTATTGCTAACCTAAACCCTTCCGTTTCCGGAAACAGTTCGCCTTTCGTTACCCACGCGTTCGCCGCAGTTTTGTCGACGTTGGGGTTGGCCAAGTCCTTTCCTGTCCAAATGTCTATTTTCTGTTGCGGTTTGATGATAGTTTAGTTTTTCTGAGGTTGGTGGTCTTGAAGGTTATGTGGTCAAAGTCGAAGCCAAACATAAACATAAACATTTACATATAGGGATATTCATTGCTCCTACCCCACACTAGGGTACCCTGTGTCGTAGGAACAAGAAACAGCGACGTCACACACATATAAACATTCAGGTACTGGGGTTTTTTCTTTACCCCCAGCCGGGGATCGGACCTCACGTAGGGTAGGCAGAGCCACAACCACTGCGCCACAGAGGTCGGCAAAGCCGAAATGTCTTTATTACTGTAGATATTTACATATACTTAACAAACGTCATTTTTAGGGTTCCGTACCCAACGGGTAAGAACGGAACCCTATTACTAAGACTTCGCTGTCCGTCCGTCTGTCACCAGGCTGTATCTCAAGAACCTAGCTAGCTAGAGAGTTGAAATTTTCACAGATTATGTATTTCTGTTGCCGCTATAACAACAAATACTAAAAAACAGGATGAAAGAAATATTTAAGGGGGCTCCCATACAACAATTCTTTCAATACCACATACAAACTTATGAATGCACCTGGTTACGTACATAGAGTGTGAAAGTAACCGCACCAATAACTTTGTAAACAATATTTTGCTGTGTAACATCCAAACTATTCACTCCACACCATCGCTTCCATTGAACGGTGGTACGGAACCCTTCGTGCGCGATTTAGACTCGCACTTGACCGGTTTTTTATTGTTCCGTACCCGAAGGGTGCCCTACTGATCTACTGCATCAACCGAAATAGATTGAGAGCTGACATTTTCACAGAGAGTGCATTTCTATTGCCGCTATTACAACAAATAATGAAACATGCCGGTTTTAAGAATTAAAAGAAGTACCCATTACAATAAATTATTGATATGGCCATTTTGTGTTAGTTGTTTATCGGTGAAAACTGGACTCCCCCGATGTTATCGGAAAATATCTTTAATTAATAAGTTATTTGTCATTATACGATTAATAATTGCTAATTCGAGTTATAATAAATAATATAAAGATTTTATCATATTTGATTTTATTTCTGTAAATAAACTACTCAATTTCTATCCACTTCGGGTTTCAACCTGAGTACAAAGTTCAATACTTACATACTACATACATAAAACTCATTTTCAATGTTTCCATGTACGGCCTTGAATGTAATCCCGCCTAGTATATTTAATATTTTATCATTATAATAATAATAATAATAATACCTTGGACACTATTTACACACATTGATCTGGCCCCAAACTAGGATTCCCTGTATCTTGGGTACTAGATAACGATACACATACTTATATGGATAAATATTATACTTAGATAAACAACCATGACTGGGGTACAAACATCTGTTCTCATCAAACAAATATTTACGCCACCAGGACTCGAACCCGGGACCCTTGGCCCGCACATTAAAAATAAAAAATGTATTCTCGTACAAAAGACTGTCGTTTTATGTTTTCCCGTGTACAATGGTATGGAACCTTCTTGTGCGGGTCCGACCTCGTACTCGCACATGAAAATTTTATTTGATTCAGATTTTCAGATTTTCTTCCAAAGATTGATTTTTAGATCTCTTAAAAATGTGTTGTGTTTAACTTATAAAAATATTACAATATGAATTAATTATCCAACTAATATTATAAATGTGAAAGTAGCGATGTTAAGATGTTTGGATATTTGAATGTTTAGATGTTTGGATGTTTGTGTGTTTGTGCCTCAATCACGCTTAAACCGCTAAACGGATTTAAATGAAATTTTGCACGAAGATAGTTTATGAGCTAGATTAACATATAGTATACTTTTTATCCGACTGCACTAGAAGGAGGGTAACGTTATCTCGAAAAATTATACTTCCTAGGAACACGCAGATGAAGTGGCGGGCATCAGCTAGTTATAAATAATAAGCAGGAATTAAAATTACAAAATTATTAACAGCGGGTTTTGATACAGTCCCGACATTTTAGTTATCTTTAATATTGTAATATCCCTTTTTAGAAAAAGTCTTCTACATGTTTTATAAATTGCTCATATGGCAATTTCAAAATCTCCAGAAGAAATTAATAAAAGGCTAGTTTTTAATCGCACATCCAAAATACTGATTTGCACAGCAAAAAAGAATCAACAAAAATACTTTTTATCTTTCAAATATTTTATGTATAGTTTATATTTATATATTTATAAATACTTTATCTTTTAAGTATTTTTTGTTGTTCTGACATGTTCAACCTAACACGAAGTATAAAGGGGGCTTCGCTTCGCTCACCCACTTTACACTTCGCCTAAGCTACCGTAGCATTTTGCCCTGATATTTGCTGTGCAAATCAGTATCTTTGATGTGCAGTTTAATATTTCCCTTAAAAACAATTTTCGCAACATGCTGCCGCAGCGACTGACGTAACAGGCGTGTTGCAGTGCGAGTCCAAGATTTCAACCGCAACGAATCGATATCTTGTTGTAGTAGACATTGCACTGACCCTTGAAAGAATTGCTAACTTTCGCGAGTCTAAACCGGGGCGCAAATATACTCTATTTGCCGAAACATGCTATTGGAGCGTTGTCTCTGTTGCACAATTTCATATAATAGACAAGGTCAAAAAAATCTCTAGTGGGCGTCTGGGTAGAAGAAAGCGTATTTATGATTTGTCTAAGATTTGTACTCTCAACAAAATATTTTTCTGTTTTGAGTAACTAGCGCCCACAGAACAGATAAGCGAAAGTCTACCTACTTCGCGTGTTTTTAATAGGTGGACTCCACTCATCCCGGCTCAGTCGCTCTCTGGCTGTTCGAATGTAAGCCGTGTACTAATAAACATAAAAATGCCTTATTGTGCCGTTGTGAATTGCAAAAACTCAAGCTATGTTGTTTAAAAATAAAACGACGGCGTTACCTTTCATACGTAAGTAATTTTATTTCTGAAATCCGCCTAATTTATTTAATAATCAATTATTTTTAATTTCGAGTAGCGTCTCCCGTTTTTACTGAGATAGGTTGAACCATAGCGTATACTTCCCATGGACTTCATCCACTGCTGCTTCCACTTTACACATTTCATGGATATCTCTTTCGTAGCCCTCAATGAACAGTGAAGCAAACTATACTTTCGTTAACCTTACAGTTGCATGGTACAGTCGATTTGCTCATTTTTCTGTCGATTTAATCAGATAGTGTTGTACAATGCGACGATTCTTGCAAAATCGCAGGACGATTCGATTTTGTTGACGGAAGAATAATAATTCTGAGTTGCATTTCATTACAATCTATATTTTAGTAGTAGAATAACGTAATAAATTAGTTTAATCATGACTTAAAATTCAAGCTTTTTTCGTGTAACTCAGCATTACATAGAAAATCGATAAGTAATTCATTCCTCTGTCGATACAACATCGATTCACTTCGAGAGAGGAATGAGTAGAAGACAGAGGAATGATTTAAAAAAATATAAGTAGGTAGGTAGAACAAGACTGAACAAGTAAGTAGGTAATACTGTAGTAAAACGGGGTGTATTTTGATACCCAGGGGAGAATAGAAATAGCTCCCAATCTCTCTTCTCTAATACTTTACGAAGTAGTGGGCCTAAGAGTTATTTCTATTTACCCTTGGTTATCAATACACCCCGTTTTACGTTACCTACATTATTCTAGTCAGCCCCCTTAATTAGTAACTTTAATCCAGGTCAAATGCAACGCAGTGTCAATTGATTGTACATAACTATGGGAAATCTGACACTATTCCACAGTTTAAGATCAATTCGAGTTACTGAATAAGGGGGCTGGACGGATTTACACATGAATAATAAAAGGTAAATAGGTACTACAGACAAATACATACTTTAACACTCTATGATATGATATCCGAGTGCGATGCTACGATAATATCTCCCGCTCGAAACACGGCTTACTGACAAAAAGGCAACGCGGTGGTCGTGGTAGGTAGGGGATCCCACAGCAGCGCTCATTTTGAATCGATTTGGCGGCGCGCCTTTGACTCTCTTTCACGATTAAGACGCTGATTAAATAAATATGGGGTGCTGTTTTCATGTGTTTTTCAGGAAATACTGGGCAAATCGTAATTAATTTCTGGTATATGTAAATTGACTATATAATCTAGAGATTCTTAATTGGAAAACATGTTTGGATAAAATTTTCTCGATAAAAAATAAATACAAAGTCAACCCTTTTTTTATGGTTTTATCCTATTACACCGCAGTAGTAAGTGAATATGACTGTGTGATAATTGCAATGTATGAACAATTGTTATTTCTAACGATTTTCAATTTGAAAGTTAATTCCCTGAAATAGTTTATTTTTTATGATTTTTTTTTACGTTTTGGCGCTTACGTTGTTTCAGATTAGTCGCGAGTGCATTATTGGCATCCCGCTTTTTCTTATTCGCGAGTAATTATTGCATCTCACTTCCACTCGACAGCGCATTTTTATTCCATCATCGCCTTAACATGTCAACCCATCACTAAAAGGCGCTAGTTACGTCACAGTAGGTAGTGAAAAAGTTACACGGTTGGTTCTCATACATTCGACCGTGTTTGCTGCGTCTATCGATATCTGGTCTGTGATTTTGACAAATGAGGTCAAATCCCTCACATAAACGACTCTTCTCTGTGTCGAATCCGAAAACCTCATTGCAAGCACGTTTTTTTTTCTGGTCACGTGATTTAGGCACAGGTATTCAATCATTCAGCCTACACTTAAATAAACAGCCTATGATTAATGTGCAGTCTGATGATGATTTAGTTATTAATTGGCTGGATAAAATTACGGTCTTGGAGGTTTGTGTGTGACGTCACTGTTTCTAGTTCCCATCACGACATCGACGCAATCTATCCTAGTTTGACGACCGGTTTAGCTTAGCGGGAAGTGACACTTCCTACGAAGCTGGCGGTCCTGGGTTCCAATCCCTATAAGGGCAAATATTTGTGTGATGAGCATGAATATTTGTTTCTTAGTCTTGGATGTTTTCTATTATATATTTACATATGTATTTATCTCTATTAAAAACATCGTCATCTAGTACCCATAACACATGCCTTATTGGGCTTACTATGGACCTAGTTTGATTGGTGTAAGATTGTCCCCTAATATTTGTTATTTATAATATTTATTATTTAGTGTGTGGCCAGAAGCAACTGTATACTGTGTGTTCATGTTTTAGAGGGTTGTTAAGGAAATCACCTTGAACAACTTTCACTATGAAACCAATTTGATCAGAGCAACTTTATTTTTTACTTCTCTGTACATTTTGTGCCGAGCGGTCAGCTGATTTGTATGGAGAAGAGAAAAATAAAGTTGCTCTGCACAAATCGGTTTCATTGTTAAAGTTATTCAAATCAAATCAAATCAAAAATTCTTTATTATACTGTAGATATTTACAAATACTTAATGTAAATTTTAGCCTATTGCGGGAAAAGATGGCGAAGAAATTCCCACAGATTGGTTATTAGAACTCTTTTAAAAATTGGATGTGTTTAACTTATACGTTTATTCTTTATTACAATATTAATTGTATTAAATCATTAAAAAATAGATATGTCTTGATTTAGATTAACCCCATACAGTCCCGTCATTTATGTAATCTTGGATCTTAACTACACCTTTCTGTTACACCTGTATAAATGCTCATGTTTAGGCTCACAGGTCACAGGCTGCTGAATAGTATTATTTATTTAGTAATTCCGTAAACGATATATTTTGCGAGAAATTTGAGTTCAGAAAGAGAAAGAGAAAGAGAAAGTTAATATCTACACATAATTACACACATATTACTGATACACCGTTGTGTATATATCACCGTAAGATTGTTAAAACCGTTAATTTATGAACTAACGAGTTAGTTTGCAAACTATCGACAATTTGAAAACCAGACCAACACGTTTAGAATTAACGTTTCTTTTGTTCTTACATTTCAACCTAACACGAAGACTTCGCTGCAGTTGCCCCCTCTAGTCTTCACCTGAGCTACCGCAGTGTTTGCCCTAGTATTTCCTTTGCAATTCAAGTTTAAACCAGTTCACAATTTAACGGTTTTATTATAAACTAACGCGTCATATCATAGGCAGTTCGGTACGGTTTAGATTTTATCGATAGTTTGTAAACTAGCGAGAGAGAAAAGATTTAGAAGATTACATTATAAACTAAAGGTTTTGACAATTCTACGGTGACATATACTATTATAAAGCACACATACTTTTGTGTGTAATAAAAGATTTACTCTATCTTTTTACATCGGTTTCATCGCTGGCCGAAATATTTCCAAAATGGCAGCGATGGGCTATATCGGTTGTTTCGAACGTATTCTCAGTTTGCAGATTCCATAGCTCTTATTTCTGGTTTAGTTGCTTTTTTCGTAAGTTGGGTGTTTGTTTCATGTTATATCACCCTACTAAGTATACAGTCATACGTTGTGGCTAATAAGTAAATTACGCAGAAATTAAATTTAATAATTTTGTATATTTATTATTTATTTTCCATGTCTATTCATTATTTTAGTCAAACCACCTTTTAAGTTGGTATAGTGCATTTTTCCCTCGACAAACCCTTTGAGGGATAAGAAAATAGCAAACAATCTATTGAAATAGCGGCAGAAAACGATTGTGAATAACCAGGTCCTTTTTAGGGTTCCGTACCCGAAGGGTGCCAAACGGGACCCAATTACTAAGCCTCCGCTGTACGTCCGTCTGTCACCAGGCTGTATCTCTTGAACCGTGATAGTAAGACAGATGAAATTTTCGAAGATGATGTATTTCTGTTGCCGCTATAACAAAAATACTATAAAACAGAATCAAATAAATATTTAAGGCGGCTCCCATACAACAATTCTTTCAATACCACATACAAACTTATCCACTCCATGCACCTGGATACGTGCATGGAGTGTGAAAGTAGCCGCAACAATAACTTTGTAAACAATATTTTGCTATGTTAAATCCAAACTATTCAGTACGTAAGTAAGACTCGCGATTCATAAACCTGAAATGCTTGGAAAAAAAATATTTAAGAAAATAGCCAAAAAAACTAACTATCACGGTTCACGAGATACATCCTGGGGACAAACGGACAGCGGAGTCTTAGTAATAGGGTCCCGTTTTCACGGCACCCTGAAAAGGCCAGCCCTAATGATCGTAAAATTTTGGAAAAAAACATCATAATATAGGTCTTACGTTACGGGAAAAATATAGAGAAATATATGGTTTAAACAGCGGGGGAAAAATCTTTCAATAACACATACAAACTTACAAATGCACCTAACTACATACATAGAGTATAAAGGTAGCCGCACCAATAACTTTGTAAACAACATTTTGCTATACTTACACACAAAATAAAGATACCTAATCCCCTTAAAAGACACTAGAATACAGCAAGTACGGTGGTAGGTACGGAAACCTTCATGCGCGAGTTTGACTCGCACTTCACCGTTTATTTCACGTCTATTTGCCCTCTTCTTTCTATTTTAGGTAGTGTAAGTCTTTGTATGTAAGAGGGTGGATGGTGATTTCTGTATTTGGTGATAAGTTTGTCGATGATGCGTTGATTTTTATTAAGTCTATACATGTTGTTAGTTACCGTTGGTTGTGCACGTACATTCCGCGACCGACGACGTTGCGCTGAATGTTGCGAAGGCGTTAAAGTCAAATGTACTGAATACAAGATGACTTTTAATTAGGTGACCAAATTTTGTGTAATGATGGTACCAATGATTATGTGCAACTTCCCAAAGGAACTTATCGTCGCAATTTTTTTTTGATTACACGTTACTAGACTAGGAAAGTTGTTCATAATAATGGATACTATAATTCTCAAAAAAATGGTCAGCTATTTAAATGTCACCCTGTCTTGTATGGTTGTAATTTGTAAACTAAATTACAGGTATTCACCGAGGAAGTATACCGAGGTATTTTCGGCTTCGGCACGTGGTGGTGTTGCTTCGCATGGTTCCTGTGCACGTCGCTGGGACTCGGGTACCAGACCTACTTCAGGATCTCGTGATCAGCCGATCTGGACAAGATTAATGTTAATTTAGTGATCTGATGTACATGTCGCAGCCGTTTAGGGCCGGCTTACAATCAAATGCCTAGCCTTCTGATTAAAATAAAGCATCGTCGAAAACGTTTAACAAACTCTATAACCGAAAGTAAGCCTTTTGGCTAAATGATGAATTGGTTGCTTTATAGGACACTTTCTGTCCGAATACTAAAGTTTGGTTGTGTTAGATCATAACATGTACAAACTGGTGCCGAGTGAAGCATAGCAGAGCGCGGCGATTCCATCGTGAAAGTTAAAATCCGTCTTGTGTTAATCATTTGCCCAGGCACGTTTAGGACACTATTAAACGTTTCCTTCAATTACTTGCCCGATATAAATTTAGCTATTTGATTGAATGCCGGCTATTAGTCAACGGTCCGGGCTGTTAATTAAGTGCCTCATTTATCCAAATGCGGCGAAGTACACAATTAAATCAGGTTCTAAATGTGTTTTTAATGTTTTTTTGATATACGTGCAATAAAATATGCATTGATGATGATGATGAATGCTTCAAATTGTAAGGCTGTTTGCTCTGTACCTGTATAGTCTGTACAGACAGGTACAGAGCAAACAGTCAGAGACATCTTCCGCTACTTATCAGGTTGAGAGAGAGTACATTTACGTCATCGGCCACTTTTTTTTTCAGTTGTTAGTTGATTTTTTGTCTTTCACTTCTATTCAATCGTATTTTAGATGTACTCATTTGCATTTGACTTTGCAGTAGGCCCCGCCTACCGTAGTTGCATTTCGTAGGAAAAGATCGGTTTCTAGTCTAGTTTCATAAGACTTTGTGTTCAGTAAGTCTCCAACGTATTTCTGATGGTGGGTATATTTTGTAATGTATTATATTTGCCAATCATTTTAATACTTGTGATTTGATTATGTATCTTGTCTATCGTTGCGGGTGTCTGTGCCCTGCTACCATACAGGTCGCGCCAAGTTTCCTTTTGTGAGTGCCGCGTGGAGGGGGTAACCTCTCTCTCACCCTATGCGAGAAAGACAGGTTACGCCCTTCACGCGGCACTCAGACACAGATAAACTTAGCGCGCCCTGTACATAAGGCGTTAATCTCTATGTATCCCTTCCAAACCGGAAGAGCTAAGACGACAAACCAAATGTTGCTCTTAGCAAGAAAGTATGATTTAGGAAGATTTTGATTATGCACATTTTAGTGTGTGGTTATGTATGGTAAATGTTACCGAAATTTCATAATTTGTTTGTACACGGGGCTGAACTATCACATAAAAACACTTTGCATCACGTTTGAAACGTGATCCTAGCAAGGATGAGTGAAATTGAAAGTTCACTTATAGGGGTATTTAGTGGAAAGTATTCGAAATATGTACCAAAAACTCCCAAACTAAGAAATAATTGAAAAAAGTAATTTAGCACATATGACATACATTACCACATTACCACTAATGTTTACGTAGCTGGCAAGATTTGTGTGTTCGGTAGTTTTTCTCAAACCAACCTTTTGACAAACATGATTCTAGCAGGAATCGGAATATCTCTAAAACCCGTGCGTGGCTTTTCAGTCACATTTTCCATTCACGACACACTAATACCCATATAACTGAAATATTTAGATTTCAAACTTCTTTGCTAGGATCTCATTTTAAGCGTGATTCTAGCAGGAATTGTTTTAGTGGGATAGTTCAGCCCGCGTGGACAATCAAGTTCCCTTTCCCCTTCCCTAACAGACACTAATCATGAAAATCTCAAACGTAATCAGATTCTTTCTAAATCAACCTTTCTTGCTAGGATCACGCATATCGGAAACACTCTCTCGAGTGTGGGTTTGGATTACCAAAAATATGTAGGTACAATTTTGTAAATTAGCTGTGGTAGTAATACCGTATAATTTTATACCGTTTATATGGAAGGATTGTAATTATCCGTCGATAGGTACGTGCTACTAATGTTGTACTGTGTGAAAAAGGATTGTTTAAATTATTGCGAGTGGAGAGTGGAGAGGAGATATACATATTAAGTCGGTACCAGACGTGTGATAAATAGTAACATAAAACACCTATGCATTCGTAATACGATTAAATGTAGGGTTTATTCCACTTTTGCCACAATTTTAATTTGAATGAGTTATATACTTTATAACATAACATAGCGTCACGCCTTTTCGCATACGGGGTGGCAGAGGCACAATTGTGCCCACTTTGAGCCTGTTATTCAATATTCCATTTTGCGTGACAGGGGGCTTGCCGATCGCCGCAGCTATGGAGTAATGAAGGATTCCTCTCGTTGTTTTCCATCACCTTTAGAACGTCCGTATAATTACTTATCTCAGTACGCAGTGTGTTTGTTAGATACGCGGTCTAACCATCCGATCCTCAATTCCGAACTAATCTCTTTATATCACACGATATTTACACACGTTTGGACAAGGCATTAATGTTTTATTAATTTTCGTTGCGATGTGATGTTTAAGTAATTCATGTGTATTTTATTTTGGTTTGCTTATGGTGCCACTATACTGCTGTTGCTTTTAGCAGCCTACTGATGTAGGTACACCTGACGATGAGTTTATAGACGCCTGAGTGCAGCCTGGAAGGGGCAGCGGCGCATGGGAACAAGAGATGCATGCGTTAGCGCGAGGGGGAGTTAACACTTCGCTCTGGCGCTAAGAAACTTGGCGTCAGGTGTACCTAGAGCTCGTGCTCTTCCAAGAGTGACGCTGTAACTGGTGACATTCAAACCGAAATGTAGCCTGATTAAAGATGGACTGTTTTATAATTAAAGGATTTATTTATTATCCCTCGTATTTTATTTAGACAACAAACACAAAAGCAACTGTGCCTCTGCCACCCCGTATAGGAGAAAAAAGGCTCTCTGTTCTCGCACTCGATCTCTCTGCTGGGCGAAGGACTAGAATGCTGAGCCGCAACATGTGAAAATAAAAAGAGGTAAGAATTTAATGATTTATGTCCTTCGGCTATTCCTTGCGTATCTATTATGTCGGCTCGTTAGGTATTTTTTCGGGGCGTACAGAGTCCCATGTTATTAAATAAGAGCTTTCACTTAATCGGTACAGACCGAGTGAGTGAACTGCAGAGTGGCCGGCCTCTGAGTGTCCTGTCTCGACCTCTACCGGCGGCCGCGCGCTTCAATATCGCTTACTCACTCACACTCACAAAAGCGAATGAACGATACTGAGCCGGTGAGGAAGAGGCAGCTCGGTATGCTTTTGGTACTATCTGGGCGAGCTAAGAAGACACGGAGGCCAATTCCGGCAGTATGGAGATCATCTCCATGGTCGAAATATCAGGCGAGAAACTGCTTACCTCCGTCGAAAACCAAAAAATGCTATTTTAACGATCTCATTCATATTTTTTTCGATCTTGCTACCGGTGCCATCTTGAGTCACCAAAAGGTGATAGATAACCTTGCCGCATCCGGCTAACTGTCGGTCAGGCATAGTGTGAACCACAGATAATATTCTAGATGTGAACTGGCTCTAAGCAGGATATATCAATTAAAAAGGCATTATAACTTACGTTAACCCGTGTTCCCCAAATCCATTGTTTCGGAAAGTTAAAAATACCAATATCAGTTCCCGAAATCCTCCACGAAGTTTATTATTAATTAAAAATAGTCCCGTTTGCCTCCACGGCAGCAAGGTTAGTATGGGGAGTTATAATAAAATTGTTACTTGATTGGTAGATATGAGATAGAAAATAATCATTCAGTTACTTGATTGGTATGAGATAGAAAATAATCATTCACGCTACCTAGTAGCAATAAATAATGGTTATTAAAAATGGGTAGCGTATTTAATCGAACATCAAATAAGTCTTACCTACCTAACCTAATGAAATAATAACTCAGCATCTAATTTAATAAAAACAGTACCAAACTGATAATTATACTGAATTAAATCTGATGCTAAAATATATTACATTTGACGTTGTTTTTATTACGGTGGACCCCCGGTAATCCGGCCCCTGTCTAATCCGGCGCCCCCTGTAATCCGACATGACAGAATTATGTTTGACAATCTTTGCTAATATGTATGTATAGATCACGCAAGTTTGAACAGGTCACAACTCGTACGCGCCACCGCTAATGTGCTCGACGCGTATGCATTGTTTTACTTAGTTTGAATTTGACTACTAGTGATAGCGGTACGGCTGCTCCACAAGTCACAGATTAAGACGCAGTTAACGCGTTTGAGCTAGGTTTACAATGGGCTGAAGAGAATGGTACATCCTACAACGAACTTTTACTTTTGAGAAGACTGAGGGACAAAGCTCTGATCTCGCGTTATAACAACCTTAAACAAAAAAAAATTGATAAATATTTCAAAGCTTCATAATTTGATATAGTATTCACTACATGATTTTGATTAATAATTCTTGATTATTTTGGTAGATATGTATGTATGTGCATTTATGCTTATTTTTATAATAAAACGTAAGCTCTCAATTGTTATTTAATTTACTAAATTCGACTTACATAAATTAAGTCTGATTTGTACTTCAAAGTATGTACATACATATGTACGTATAATATATTGACTCTCGTCATTAGATATGTAATTTGTCGGATTACAAGGTACTCTTTCGTAAAAAAATCCGGACTATAGGGGTCTTAGGCAGTGCTCTATAATCCGACAAATTCGATAGTCCGACACTGCCCTGCATAATGTTTGCCGGATTACCGGGGGTCCACTGTATTTCTGTAAAAATTAGGAGTAAAAACAAAAGGAGTTTCAGCATCTGGTTCATTTTTTGTAATTAAATTAGTAAAATCAGCCTTATTACATAAAATGAAGCATAAATCAGTCTCTGGATCTGGATCTAAAATTTAAATTACTTACATAAAAAAATACATATGGTTAGTATGCTTCGAGATAGCGGCAAACTCGAATCAAACAAATAATTCAATGAATATAAAATCAGCCTTCATGAAATAAAATTGCTCAACGCTAGCTTTCAGAAGCTACTTAATTATGTATAAATTGAAATGGTCAATCTCTATGAAAATAATTTTTTCATTACTCATACTCTGAAAGGGAGTCATTGTTCATCCAGGCACCGTGCTGAAAGTGGTACATGCCTGCTCTAAAGCAGAAAAGTATTAAAAAAAATATGTATGAATCGTAGTTTATATTGAACAACGCAATGGTAGTAACCTATACAGCCATAAAACGGAAGTATTTTTTTTAATGTTATGCTCAAAGTAAAAGACATCAACGGGGGCACCGAAATTACTTTTTTTATGAGTAGAATTTTTAAACTTGAGTTTGTTGTTTGTTTTTTAATAAAATAATTTTGATTTCAAGTGACTTTGTTTTTATTAAAATAATTTTGATTTTAACTGGCTTGTGTTTACTTTCCTCGTATTCGTAATGAAAAGTAGAGTGTTTTACTCGGGTGATAGCACCCATTTCTGCCTCGAACTATTGGCGCTCTCACTTCGTTCGAGCGCCAAAACATCTCGTCAGGAATGGGTGACTTTCAGCCCTCGGTTAACAATCTACTAAACCTCCAATACAACATAGTTTTTTTCGATACGGCATAATTATTTATTTTGTATTAATTAAGAGCATAAGATCATGCTTTATTTTACTTTGTCCCTCCCACTAACTATTGTTCTTCGAAAACATACACTAGCTTCTTATCCATTTATGATCCGACTGGTCCTTGTGATGTCTCATTGAGGAGAATGGGAAGAAATTTATTTTTTATCACACCTGCTCTGAAAATACATACTAATTTTACCAATTAGAGGGAAGAAACGCCTTTATCCCGCCCTTCAAATCCTTTCATCCCAAGGTATGGAAGTTTGTATGAAAATCCTTCCGACCCAAGGGTAGGAAGTATGTATGAAATTCCATTACATACCCGGTTTTTTTTTTTAATTTGTCAGCAGTCATACTGCAAAGAGACTTTAACTGTCTACTAATTAAATTTCAAGTAAATTGTTACTGGCCACATACAGTTTTTTTTTACCAGTTACCAACCTCCTTGGTGCATACAGAAAATTAAAAACGAAATTATTTTTGTATATAAAACGCGCGGAATCACGGAAGAAGTGGCTGCATGACCTTATGATCTTAGCCTACTCCAGAAACGGGCGAATAAAAAAAGGAAAAGCCCGCGCATTTTCGCAAAAACTTCGATTGATTTAGTTAGCATTTATCTTTGTGTTTTTTGTAAAATATGGATGCATTTATGTCTATAATTTTCCTCGTAGGTGTAATAAAAAGCACTACTCAGGATAAAGTACAGTTCCATACCTCAAATGGTTTGCGCCCCTCGCAAGCTCGTGGCGCAAATGCCATAATCTCGGTATGGAACTGTCACTTTCTTCCCTCTGAAGTAATGTACTATTATATTTTTTTGTGTGGAGGACATCGAGAAGTTTTCTTGGAGGTAATCAGGAACAACTGGTTTTATTTCAATAAAATATAAAAGTGGGTTCATTTATTTATTTAACTTAGAAAGATAGGTACCTACCTCACTTAATTCCAAGAGTTGACATCAGAATCAACCTCTATTATTGCAATTTTTTTTGACGTGATAACGTCTTTAAAATCGTTTTAATCGGGTGACATGTTCAGAAACTTGTGTCACACCAAAACCTCACGAGCGCGATCGCAGGTATAACGAGAGAGAGACGGACCGATCTCCCGTCTCATCTCGAGCGCTGCCAGTCATTCCGTGAAACTTGTCACGCGGAATCCTCACGAGCGGAGGCTTATCATCACGTAAACATCTCGATCGTAAACCTACTTTACAAACAACCATTTTTTTTAGTTTCAAACTCACAATGAACAATAAATATTAAAATGGGCCTTTGTTCTGATAGAAAATGGATCTGTTGAAAAGGGACAAGTTTAATCTTGGGAGCACCGCATCTTTACCTTTCGGCTTTCATTAATTACAATACCAATCAAAGCTAACCTAGTTTTTTTCCAAGAGCACTAACTCTATGGCACCCCCATAAGTTTTAAACTGGTTAAAAATATTCCGAATGTTGCGAAGTAAAACTGAGGGTAAAAAGACTGTTACCCGACTGCTTGCCGAACAGTGTTTTTGAACAGCTTAGATAAAGTAATTTTCGCACTGATAATGGCAAGTGTGATTTCTCTCCCTCGTTCAGTGTTGTTAAAAATTACCTGACAGATGTCAAACTATACTTGGTGGGGTTCATATTTTGTTTGGTTCTGTTTTAGTAGGGGTGTGATCGGAAGATATATTCACTCGGAGAAAGAAAAGAGATGGAGATAATGACAGAAGGAGATGAAATGCGGTTATCGAGCGCTAGCGTGAGAATTCGTATTTCCAAACGGGATAAGTTATCAATGTCAAACCAAATTAAGAAGAAGGAGAAGGAGATGAAGACGAAGATCCCTGATCTGAAATCAGTAGTATAAGATTATTCACAGGCTTACTTACTTTTACAACAAGACAAGCATTATTGTTAACACATACTTTAAAACATTTTAAAAAGTGGAATCATCCATCCTCCACTTCCTGTCACACACTTCCCATCCCAGCGTACTAGAAAACAAAAAACTCACGAAGCAAGCAAGCACAGTTTGACATCTGTCACTGTCTGTCAGCCTGACAGGACAGACAGTGACAGATGTCAGGTAATTTTTAAGGGCGATATTAGACCTGAGTCGATCACGATTGATCGAATCACTTTGATTCGATCACAACAAGTCCGCGAGTGATCGAATCATCTTTTTAGGAACGATACGATCGTTTTTGACCCACTCGTTTTGATCCGATCGTTTACAAAATGTGCACGGAGCGGCAACAGCGCCGACCCTCCGCCGCCCCGTCGCTGCCGCGCAGCTCGCAAAACTAAATTAGACTTTATGAGCATAGTATTAAGAGTACCTACTTTCCGACTCAAATTGTTATTTTCTTGTCTCCTTCACTTGTGTTGACTAATTTCACAGATTGTAAATGAGCACTCGTTTTATCACATTTCATTCATTTATTAGCACAGCACTTGCAACTATTTTCTCTGGTTACTTACACTACACACTTATTGATAGCACAGATACACAATATAATAATTTACTATTCAGACAACACATAACACTGTAACAATTTGTACTTTGGCGCGATTTCTAGTTATGCTTGGGCAGCGTAACGTTTTGCTCGAAGGACAACGAAAAAACAGTGTCGCAAAAATGAGCGCTAGCCCCTTTTATTTCAACTCAAAATAGCTGCTCATCATACTTCCGTTGCGCGCCCATAACATTGTCGCGCCATCAATTTGGCGGTAACATTGTAGTGTTGGTAATATAAATGTTGGTTCTATCTGTAAATTACTAAAATAAATTTAAACATATAATCAATAATTTTAAACAATATTATTTCACAATTAAATTTTTCCAACCAACCAAATTAACAGACAAAACAAATTGGTGGAAAATTAAAATACATTTCATAATAAATTCTTCAACTATTCGTAAATTGTTATTGCTATTTTTAACAATCAAACCCAATTTTTAAATATTAATATACTATCAATTAGAATAATGCAACTAAAACGGATATTGTGTTCCAAAATCAACAAGTATGATGGGTTGATCAGACTAAATCGCTAACACTTGCGTGCACAATACGCCTCGAATGCAGACAGGTGCGTCGTTCATCCCATGGAACGCAACCGCAAATAATTAAGCCATTATAAGTCTTAAGACCTTGCAATAAAGATTCCGACAGGTGCCTACGTGAGCTGATCGACCTTATTACGAAAGGTGAAAATACTTTTGTCACTCGCGTGTCGCGAGCCGGCTCATCAAACGATCTCATATTTTGACGCGTGATTCATGTGACTGACCTGCAGGTGATCGATCAAACGATCGAATCTTTTTGATCCAATCGCCTAACCAATGGGTCACGATCGACCCGGGTCGCAAGAAATGATCGATCGACACAGGTCTAGGCGATATATCGTCTAAACTTGCCAGTGCAAAAATTACTTTATCTGAGCCATTCGAAAACGCTGTTAGGCAAGCTGTTGGGTAACTGTTTGATGACTTTCGGTTTCACTCTAGTTGTTTCCGAATCCTCTGGGCTATTGTGTGTCATACAAAAAGCAAAGTAGTATAGATTTTCAAAAAATCATATCTGAAAAACTATTGAGTCCTGACACCTGAAACTTAGAGACCGTGTTTGAAGTGACCCAAATGATCTAACGAAAAATCACGAAAGCCCTAGCAAACCGCCCGTTTTCTAAAGTGCTTTCCTAATCTCCATCTCTTTTCTTTCTCCGAGAGAATTTTCATTCGGTATTCGAACGCACCCTGGGGGTATCTTCACTGTAGGTACCCACAGTTGTAGTCATGTCGAAAAAGCAATGGAATGCTAACATCTTCTGGATCCACCTATCTATAACAAAACTAAATTTAAATTAAATGATATCAGCCACAAAACCTCATTATAATTTTCCTGGTACCTACTTATATACATAAATATTACAATTCAATAAACTACATCTATATTTCCACATTTTATTTTTATTTTTTATTTTTTTTATTTTTTTCTCTATCTATATTTTATGTATGTAGACATAAAATATATATCCTAAAAAATAAAAACATAAATCAATATTGACCTTATCAAGTGAAATGAGTGAATAACTTTTATTTTTATGGATTCTCTAGACCAGCGGTTCCCGAATGGTGTTCCGCGGAACCCTGGGGTTCCGTAGAAGGCTCTCAGGGGTTCCGCAAAAATTCAAGATTTCGATGTTTTTTTTTCTAGTCTAGTCTTTAATTTTACTCGTACCTTTGATATATTTAGATATAGATATGGGTTTTTTTTTTTAAATGGACGTAATTATTATCTTAATTTAAAATATTATATTCCGAAATTACGTTTAGGTACCTATCTATGTAGGTTGGTACCGCTCGCGAGTGTAAATACGAGTTCGCGACGAGTAGCAAGGTCTGGCGGCCGGACGGGGAGCTGCGGCGGCTGGAGCGGGGGTCACAGCGTCCGCCCGCGCCGCCCGCCAGTCACCAAATCAGTCGAGTCAGCACGATAAGTGAGACTGCACGTGATTACGTTTTTGATGACACATGCTCAAAACTCGACAGTAACGATAAAAAGCAACATTAAAGATAGTAATTGCAGTGATTGTTTTCAGTTTTACGCGCATTGTTATGATAAGCAGGTATGTTTTAATATTTTTACTTATTATAAAACGATAAGAAGTAGATTTTTCCTAAAATATTTCTGTTTCTTACTTACAGTTAACTATGGATAAATGGCTAAAAACTGGGCTTGCTAAGGGGAAACGTGGTCCAAGCTTTTCGAACACTAATGCTAATACTAACCAACCTAACCAAGCTTTTGACCAAGTCTCACCATCACCAGAAGGAGAGTTAATTGAAAACATTTCGGAAGATACCAGTGGTGCTAGTTGTTTAGTAAGAAAATAATCATTTAATTTAATGTACCTACTCATAATAACCTGTGTGTCGCCGCACACGGGTGTTTGTGGCGGCGTTTTGAAGCGTATGGCGACCACAAGAAGCGAGCAGCGCGTGGCCACCTCACGCTTCAAAACGCCGCCACACGTCATCCACCTCACCTTATATCTATTATGATACGGCGCGCATGTCCATAAACGTGGCTGCCGCGCGCTTCAGCTTCCTTAGTGGCCGCTTCTAGTTTCTTGCAGCGGCGTTTGTGGCTGTCGTGTACGGGGACACTCACACAAACTAAGCTGCGATTTTATAACTTAATTCTATTTTTTTTTAAAGTCACATGTGTGTGCCAGCCAGGGTGATTGGTACTAAATAGGGTGCCAGCACTTTTATAAGAACTTATTTTTTATTACATAATTTTTTCAGAGAATAGGTACGGAAGACTCTTTTGTTGTACAAAATCAGCAAAATGCAGAGACACCAACTACCGACCGGATTGAACGTCAAGAGGGAACTTCTTCAAAAAAGAGGAAATATGATGAGTCCTATCTGAGCTATGGATTTATACCGGTAAGGAATGCTGAAAATCCTGATGGGAAATGTGTTGTTTGTAACAGGATTTTGTTTAATAGCTCTCTGGCACCTGCAAAACTTAAGCGTCACCTTGACACTAATCATCCTCACCTCAAAGATAAAAACATTAGTTTTTTTTAAAGACATAGAGATGTACATCAAGCAGGTGTGACGGCTTTACAAAAATATGCAAAAACCGATAATGAAAACGCAACGAAAGCCTCATTTATGCTAAGTTATAGGATTGCACGAGCTGGAAAACTTCATACAATCGCCGAGGATTTATTAAACCCATGCATATCAGAAGTTGTCACCTGCGTGCTTGGAGAGGATTCAGCCAAGAAAGTCGCAGCAGTTCATTGTTCGAACAACATCGTATCTGACCGTATTCATAAGATTTCAGACCACATCGAAGATGAATTGATAGGTAGGTTGAAAGAGAGCAATGCATTTGCAATGCAACTGGACGAAAGTACGGATGTTGCTGGACTAGCGATACTGCTCGTTTTTATTAGATATCCATTCGGAGGATCTATCGAAGAAGATTTGTTTCTCTGTGCTCCTTTGGAGACCAATACGACTGGAGAAGAAATTTTTAAAGTCATTGATGACTACATGAAAAAACACAATATTGATTGGAACAAATGTAGAGATGTATGCAGCGATGGAGCTGCAGCCATGATTGGAAAAGTAAAAGGAACAGTGTCAAGAATTAAGACTGTTGCGCCAAATTGTACTAGCAGTCATTGCATTTTACATCGACATGCTCTTGCCGTGAAAAGAATGCCATCTGATTTAAAACAAGTCCTTGATCAAGCCGTACAAATCGTCAATTTTGTGAAAATGCGTCCACTGCAGTCAAGGCTATTCAAAAAGACGTGTGAAGACATGGAAAGTCAGCACCAATCACTCCTTCTACACACGGAAGTAAGATGGCTTTCCAGAGGAAGGGTTTTAACCAGATTTTACGAATTGCGCGATGAACTGAAGCTTTTCTTACAGACCCTCCCTTCGCCTGCAAGTGCTAGACGAGCGGTGGTCAGTGAGATTGGCTTATCTGGCCGACATATTTGATAAATTGAACATAGTGAGCAGCTCTCTGCAGGGAAGACAGATAACCATGTTTACAGTGAGCGGCAAAATATCTTCATTGAAAGAGAAAATCGCCTTCTGGATTGAATGTCTTGGACAAAAAAGTTATGACTGCTTTCCGCTACTCCAGCAATTTCTCGAAAAATATCATCTTCAAATCGCTCCAGACATGGAAAAAAGTATATGTTAACATTTGACAAACCTGAAAAAGTCTTTGGACGAATATTTTCCAGAAGAAAAGTTACAGTTACAGGAAATCAAATGGGTCCGAAGTCCATTTAGGATTCATACCAAACCTTCAACATTGACTGTGTCGGAGTATGAAAATTTAATTGATATTAAAAATTCATCCACACTCAAACAACTTTTTGAATCAAAAGCTACCACGAACTAGAGCCAATTTTGGTTTGGCCTGAAAAACGAATACCCGGGCATCGTCGAAAAGGCTATCATGGCGTTACTTCCATTTTTGTCAACTTATAGATGCGAGGCTGGGTTTTCAGCTTACGCCTACACGAAAAATAAGTTTAGGAGTAGGCTAAGTGCTGCACCAGACCTCCGAATCCAATTGTCAGACATAAAACCTGACTTCAATGTTATTTTGTCAAAAACTATGAAAAGATTTCATTCTTCGCATTAAGTTTATCTAAATTAAATATCTTTTTGTTATAACTAAATAAATATTTTTATCTTAAAAAGTCTTTCTTTTAAAGTTAAACTATACTTACAAGATGCGAACACCAAGCCGAAAAGCCTCAGTATGGTGTGATCTCACGTAAAAAAACAATGTTACAGTAAGTTAACTTCTTACTTGACCTAGGGTTCCGCACAAAAATGGTGAGCCAAATAGGGTTCCGTAGCCAAAAGAATTCGGGAACCGCTGCTCTAGACCCCACGCTAGGATTTCCTGTGTCGTGGTGACTAGTCTATTTCGCTTATGTAGGTACTCTTAAGTTATACCTATGTATACATTTAAATTAATTTATAATAGTTTATAGGCCTGATACAGAATGAAGGGCATCAAAATTCGAGTGTGGGTTTAAATTGCAACATCATACGAGTGTTTTAATGCCTAGTTATGTACAGTTACATACTCTACTTTATCTAAACATATCATAAGAAAAACTTTTCGCTGAGAGTTTGAATTCGCCTTGGTGTTGTGAGTTTTAGGGCTACGTGAATGTTTGAGGTGTCAAAAGATGCGTATCGCAAGGGCCACAAGATATTAAAAATACACAAAAAACTTTTTGGTAGAGGGCACCACTGTTTGTTTGTAGCAAATTGTGTTCTGTTTATTTCCACCGCCTCACACCCCCGACCCCTTGAAGTTAAAAGGATGAACAACTAAAATTACTATACATATTCCGGCTGCATTTTCTTTCAATACCACATACAAATTTATGAATGCACCTGGTTACGTACATGGAGTATGAAAGAAGCCGCACTAGTAACTTTGTAAACTACATTTTGCTATCTGAAATTCAACCTATTATTATTTCACTAAAATGAAATAGCCTTTGTCGTTTTTACAATTTTCACAAATCCAACTTGTGCTGTAGCGGTTTATTTAGAAGTTTCAACCCGTCATATCTCGTCCATTTTGTAAAATTTCCAAAAACTGAATCGAAAAAAAAAACTATTTAATTATCGAACCTGCTTACAAAAAATCACGAGAATTGTGATGAAACATACATATGGTAGAGTGCTAGTGCTAGGTAGGTAACCTATCTTAGTAATTTGCAATATATGATAATTTCAAAGTGAAAAAAGTTTGCGGTACTTCAAAGGATTGTTTGTTGGTAACAGACTCCAATTAGTCAGGGTGCAAGTGTTGCCAACTCAGTGGATTTTCCACTAGATATGGTGGTTTAGACTTTCATTTTAGCGGTCCAAAAATGGTTTTAGTGGCTGGTGGATTTTCTATTGGATTAGGTTAATTCAGTTACTCGTAAGGTATACCTTGCGCGATGAATTAAGAGCGCTGGGTGACGTTGGCGGGAATAACTGCCCATATGTACAGGTATTGAAAAGTGACTACTGCGCATTCAAGGCCACCACTCATAGCTCGTTGCTAGACGTATACTACATTCAACCACTAGAATCATTTTCATAATTATTCTAGTTGGAAAGATCGCACTCATAAAAAAGTGCATATTTTTCATAACCAGTGGATTCCCCGAAACAAGCTTTTCAATTTCTTCTATGATTTCGATTAGACTTTATTTGTATGACTACTAGGTCGAGTTTAATTTATTGAAAGATTTGTTTATGCTTGATTCTCTCGGTTTTTATGATATGCGTGTAAGTGACCGCTTTTTAGGGTTCCGTAGAGAAACACAGCAACTGTATGCAGAAACTATTAGAACTTCACAGTTGAAACTTGGTATGTAGATGTATTCTGTGAACCGCTTTACGATGTTTATACAAAAATTTGAAAATTTAAATACATGAAACTAAAAACATATTTTTTTCATCAAACCTATATTGTGTGGGGTCTCTATAGATAGGTCTTTAAAATTACGTTGAAGTTCCTGAAATCATTTTCCCTCAAAGTAACTCGTTAAAGAGACAGACCCTTCCAAAGTGGACAAATATTCCCCTCCCCCCCCTTTAACTTTTAAAGTAAGTGAAAAATCTACAAAAAATATATGATGTGTATCTTACAACGAAAATTGATTTGAACAAAATAAAAAAGCAGTTTTTGAGATATTAAACATTTATTAAAAACCGAAAAGATAACTTTGTGATTCATACAACACCATGAAAAACAAAGTTACAACAAAAACATCCAGTCACATAATTACTTGCTACAACGGAACCCTTCAGAGGCGAGTCCGACTAGCACTTGGCTACTTTTTTTATTTTAGGTACAAATTGCATACTTTTTTATAATTAATTATTATTTTTCACTATCGTTCATTTTGAAACCTACTCCACTTGATAAGATTAGAAGATACTTTTCTTTGTCACTCAATATAGCATATAGAATCTGTTGTACCTGTTCTTATGATGACGTCATATTTATACCATCCTATGACACTTGGGAAAACTTGGGATAACTTCGATTCTAACGATACGTAAATACCTGGGTACGTCTAAATCGGTTTAGTAGTTTAGTAAAAATCGTGGGTCTTATAGAATCTCACTCAGATTTATGTGTACTCATACTTATACGACATATAGGTACTCATACATGTACCTGCCCGTACCCCATTACACACCCAGTATATGCATGTACGTACCCCATTTCAGGGTATGTACAAGTATGTACGTACCCTGAAAACGTTATGGAAATCCGGTCAAGAGCGAGTCGAACTCGCCCTAAGGATTTTGTACCCTCGTACAATGGTAGGGATGCTGTGGAGTAAATAGTTTGTAATAACTGGGCCTCTACAACATCATAGAGAAAAAGCCATGACGCTATGTTTGTTTTTTTACCCGAATACAGCGAAGCCAAAAGAAGGGTTATGTGTTTGACCGGTATGTATGAATGTTAATTTGTTCCACCAGAACATCTTAACTACTTATCAGAATTTGACAAATAAGGAATCTTTAGAAGCATCTTTATTGTTCACAGGCTTCACACTAAAATTAATATAGCGGCCTCTAGAGGGCATTAAGTATTTTATATAGAAAATTTTTGTTCACAAAGTTATTGGTGCGGCTACTTTCAAACTCCATTTACGTAACCAGGTTCAATCATAAGTTTGTATGTGGCTAAATTCCAGGTAAGTTTTCCTGTAATCTCTGTCTTAAGTTAAATATTCATAATTTTAGATTCTGCAATTTCGGAGATAAGGGTAGGGGGGGAAAGGTAATTTTTGGCACTTTTTTATCATAACTTCTGAAGTTATCAAAACTTATGGATGAGAATGAGCCTTAAGCTTTATCATATGCAACCGGGCACCGATCAGAAGGATTTTCGTACAGTTGAAGGACTAGGACCCTGTAAACCACAGCCAACGCATCGGCCACCGGATCAGCCGCCGCAGAAAGCAACGGTAGCCCGAGCTGTCGCCGCAGAACGCAACGGCGGCCGATGCGACGTCGAATCGGTCGCCGCTGCGAATGCAAGTGTAGTGTAAAGACCCATCGGGTGGCTGATCCGGCGGCCGTTACTAGGTAGTACCGCCGTGTGAATGATCCTTTACTGTAATCTGTGGTAACTTCTTTAGTACCTAAGAAAAATTAAGAAAACGCGAACTTATATTATAGAGATTTTTTTAAACATTAATTAAACAAAAAACCGGTCAAGTGCGAGTCTAAATCGCGCACGAAGGGTTCCGTACCACCATTCAATGGAAGCGATGGTGTGGAGTGAATAGTTTGGATTTTACACAGCAAAATATTGTTTACAAAGTTATTGGTGCGGTTACTTTCACACTCCTTGTACGTGGTGCATCCATAAGTTTGTATGTGGTATTGTTGTATTGGAGCCCCCTTAAATATTTATTTTATCCTGTATTTTAGTATTTGTTGTTATAGCGGCAACAGAAATACATAATCTGTGAAAATTTCAACTCTATAGCTAGCTAGGTTCTTGAGATACAGCCTGGTGACAGACGGACGGACGGACAGCGAAGTCTTAGTAATAGGGTTCCGTTCTTACCCGTTGGGTACGGAACCCTAAAAAACATTAAAAGATAGCTGTCATTAGTGTTACCAATGTAAAGGTTGACGCTGTCTCGCGCTCCTTTTTACGAAAATTAAAATTTCAAGAATCGTTATTCAATGCAATAGATTTAATAATAAGGATGATGGGCAAATATTATGATAATCTGCGGTTTCCGATTATCGGCATCGATATCATTGGATCCCTAGTTGTTTAGCGTGGTAAATTTGTCAGTCAGTTTAAACGTATAATACCCGGCGTTATCAGATAGTTATGAAAAATGGCTCGCGATTTTGAAATGAGGTTCAAATAATTGGCTTGGTAATAAAGCCCAAAACATATGAAAGCCAGCGTCCACCTCCCAGCCGCTGGCACTGCCAAGCGGTTAATAAAACACTAAACTGACTGACTTACGGACAACGCACAACCTAAACCTAATTTCGATCGAGCTTATCCTATTATAGTCGCCTGTTTCGGTCATTTTGTAAATTTCGCATCATCTGTGTCCTGCACACGCCCCCCGCACAGTTCGATGACTTTTGAGCGCCGATGTTTAGTTTTTGTTGAAATTCTCCTATTCTTGTTAGAATTAATGATAATTCTTATTAGAATAACATTCCTAATATAATTCTTTACCCTTTTTCCTTTCCGCAACGCCTAATTGTTCAGTTTGATTACAGCTAATATGTGTAACTTATTATGAAGCTCCCTGAGTTGTACTTATATCTCTATTATTTTTAAAATAAAGCAAGATTCAGGCCTAAAGTTTGGTTTTATTTATGCATTGTAATGTATAGAACTACAATAAACAAAAACACAGATAGTCTTCATACATTTATTTAATAATATAACACTTTCGCGCGACATAACCTGGAATGGCGGTTGAGAGTGGCGTCTTTGAGTGAGTTTTATTGTGCAATGTGTGACAACAGAGTATAAAACCATTAATTCATTAGATAGCCTGTTCTTTCTCGTACAATTTGAACAGGTTAGAAAGAGATAGGAATAACATGAATGCTGCAACGGAAGCAAAACCTTCCTTCTTTCAGTAACCAGTGTTGCCGACATGCAGTTCTCGTCAGCTTTGAAGTAGCTTTGCCCTGCAAGATTAGGTTGTTGTAGTGATGATCGCCGATATTTAGAAATTGATCAAGAAGTAACCCGCGAACTTGAAGATCTATTACCTCAAGCTTACGTTAACATCTATGAAATCAAGAATACTTTGAAGAACATCTGACTAAAACTAAACAAGTTTAAACATTTGGACATAGGCATTAGGCACGGCACAAACAAATGCTGCTGGCCCCACACTAGGATTTAACCTGTGTCGTGGGAAACTCAAACCGGAACGCCACAGAGGTCGTCATATTACGATCACAAGATAACATTCGCTGAAGGAAAAGTAGCAGAGCCGTAAAATTGAAAAAAATATATGCGGTTAGTGATGTTACTACTACTATCGACAATTTGTTATCATTTAAGATATGTTTCAGAAAGAATTGGCTATAGTCTGTCCAATCCTTTAGTTTATTCTTAATCTTAACATTTCCTTATCGCGTACATTGTGTATTTCACTGGAGATGTTCAAAATTTCTTATTTAACTGTCAGAAGTAAAGTGATTCGCCAGACAAACGTATGTCGTAGGCGTAGGTATTGATATTTTTTTTAATTCGTAGCAACTCAGGCTATTTACCCTCCCTCTCCACGAAAGAAATTTGCGCCGGGGCGGGGCGTTGAATCTTGGCTGTAGGAAGCTACAGCGATCTTAGGAAAGCTTTAGCGAATTAAAGAAAATTGTACCCAGCTCGATTCCGTGTCTCTACTCATCCACCCCGATAACTTTGAAAGGTATTAAAACAGTAATTTTGTCTTTTCCGTTGTTAAAAACAAAAACAAAGCTTCCAAAAAGCAAAGAGAGAATTGCCACGGTACAAATTTGAAATGTCACAGACTAAACTTACAGATCACAGAAAATACAACTCTGTCGAAACCGGCGAGAATTTAAAGATGCTACTTTGATAACTGACCTGTCAGAAAACTTCTAATTGTGGTCTGAAGTTGGCGAATCGCGTGAGCCCTGAAACGTATGCAATAATTTGTTCTTATTAATCTTTTGAATACCACCGGGGCGTTAGATAATGCCATTTTTCCGTTTTAGGTTTTAAATTTTATTACCCTCGGTTTTTGAGATGTCAGCGCACATCTTGCGCCAAATGACGCGCTCACGCGATCGTTTGAAACGTTTTGAAAAGGATCGGCGAAGATCTATTCATATACATTTATTATTGATGTTCACAAGGATGTTACGACCTCTGTGGCTCTGCGGTTGTGGCTCTACCTACTATGCGAGGTGTCCTGGGTTCGATCCCCGACTGGGGATAAAGAAAAGAAAAACCTCTAGGTTCTGAAATGTTTATAATGTGTGTGACGTCGCTGTTTCTGGTTCCCACTTGACACGGTATCCTATTGTGGGGCCAGAAGCAATGTATGTGCCTGTATGTAAATGTTCAATGTTAGTGTTCGCCATCTTCATTTGGCCCACCAGAACGCGATTATTTCACAGGAGCTGTAATTTCAAGTGTCTGTGATTTCAATTTAATTTGAAATAAATCAGGGTATTAAGTCAAGAGATACAGAAACAAACTAAAGAATTAGCGTACGTGAACAAAAATGAAAGTATCGATAGTTATATTGAGCAAGAGGCATCACTAAATACGTGTAGTTTTGAATTTGAACACAGCGCGAATTTTCAGCCAATCACGGCGTAGGCTGCCACAAATAGACGTTTCCAATTGGTTCATTTGGAAGAATGTTCCAGAAAATCTCGTGACGTCGGTCAATGCACCGCATGGTATAAAGTTCTCAATCGATTTCAGCGCCATTTTATTCAACGAGAAGTAGCCGTCAATCGTGCACGTTTGCTGAGTTTTCCTAGATAATTCCACGACTGAATATTAGATAATTTATCAAAGTAAGTGCTTTTTTACATTCTAATTACTAATTCCAAATGTTTTTGGTATCATGTAAGACCCAAATTTCCATAAAGGAAGTTTCGGATGAACCCAGGACCCCATTACTCATTACTCGTCACGATCATGATGGCTTCACCCTTTCTGTTTCATCATTAATTTTGTGTGTGCCAAGAGTTTCACCGGCCAAATGCAATATTGAATCTTGTGAAGTGTTAAATCATCAATACTTAATGTTTCATATTCCGGGTGGCACCCGTTTTCTTTGTCAGAACTCCCACGTGGTATTAGCGTGATGGGTGTAATAACTCCAAGGTTTTACTTGTTCTACTTCCCGTTAGGATTTTTACAATAACCGTTACAGCCCATTCCAATCTTCTAGCCAGTAGCCACTCGATTACTTCATCGTAACATCTAGAATATTCTATCGATTTTCCCGTGATGGCGGTCGCTATGCGGCGCTCGCTATTTTCCGCCCAACTGACGCACGCACCTAATTTATCCACGTGTTTCCCCAGATGGCAGCCAAAGCACCAGCGGTCGGTATCGACTTGGGCACCACCTACTCCTGCGTGGGTGTGTTCCAGCATGGGAAGGTGGAGATCATCGCCAATGACCAGGGCAACAGGACTACGCCCTCGTATGTCGCCTTTACAGACACTGAGCGTCTCATTGGAGATGCCGCAAAGAACCAGGTGGCGATGAACCCCAACAACACCATCTTCGGTGAGTTTGACTGCACACAACAAGTTCATATCAAATTTTAATGGTCCATGTCATGGCATTTAAGAATATGTACCTACCTACCTATAGTGATCACTACAGCTATCAAGACTTATAATTGGTCAGAGTGGTGATATGCGGTTGGAACCAGCCACCCACTGCTTGTATTCAGGTCCATTAAACTCTGATGAAGCTCTTGCATAACATATTGAGTATAACTGTTGTTATTGATACAACATTGGTAATAGAATATTCATGCTTCAATTAAGTTCCAACTTATCTCAACATCCTACAAACTTCAGTTAGTGTGGATTAGAGGGCAGAAACGAAGACAGATGACAAAAAATAATATGGATGGATACCTGCTTCTTGAGATGACGTAAAATCAGTTCTGACCTCAGCGACATTGAATTTACTTACCACATTAGTTCCTATGAATAATGAATGACTCATGCTGCTATGACATGAATTTACAGAGAAAAGTTTGCTGGATTTTGCTTGCCTTGTGAAATTATGCATATTGTTGTGTAGGATTTTTATGATGACACCTTTTTACTAGACTAGAGTCTCTGAACATATTGAATGATATCAGTAATCTGAGAATTTTTCTTACACAAAGTGTAATAAATGCAGCTTAGGAAATTCAATTAAATGGCCAAAATTGTTGTTTGTTACAGATGCCAAACGTCTCATTGGCCGCAAATTCGAAGATGCCACCGTACAAGCAGATATGAAGCACTGGCCTTTCGAGGTTATCAGTGACGGTGGCAAGCCAAAGATTGAAGTAAACTACAAGGGTGAAAAGAAAAACTTCTTCCCTGAGGAGGTTAGCTCAATGGTGCTTGTCAAGATGAAGGAAACTGCTGAGGCATACCTCGGCAAAACTGTGCAGAATGCAGTCATCACGGTTCCAGCCTATTTCAATGACTCACAGAGGCAGGCCACAAAAGATGCCGGTACCATCTCTGGTCTTAATGTTCTTAGAATCATCAACGAACCGACTGCTGCCGCGATTGCGTACGGCCTCGACAAGAAGGGCGGCGGCGAGCGCAACGTCCTCATCTTCGATCTGGGAGGCGGCACCTTCGACGTGTCGATCCTGACCATCGAGGATGGCATCTTTGAGGTCAAGTCGACTGCCGGAGACACTCATCTGGGAGGCGAGGACTTTGACAACCGCATGGTGACCCACTTCGTGCAGGAGTTCAAGCGCAAGTACAAGAAGGAGCTCACCAGCAACAAACGCGCGCTGCGCCGCCTGCGCACCGCGTGCGAGCGTGCCAAGCGCACGCTCTCGTCCTCCACGCAGGCAAGCATCGAGATCGACTCGCTGTTCGAGGGCATCGACTTCTACACATCAATCACGCGCGCGCGTTTCGAGGAGCTCAACGCGGACCTGTTCCGCTCCACCATGGAGCCAGTCGAGAAGTCTCTGCGGGACGCCAAGATGGACAAGGCCCAGATCCACGACATCGTGCTGGTGGGCGGCTCCACGCGTATCCCCAAGGTGCAGAAGCTGCTACAGGACTTCTTCAACGGCAAGGAGCTCAACAAATCCATCAACCCTGATGAGGCGGTGGCGTATGGCGCCGCCGTGCAGGCCGCCATCCTGCACGGAGACAAGTCTGAAGAGGTACAGGACCTGCTACTGCTGGACGTGACGCCGTTGTCGCTCGGCATTGAGACCGCGGGCGGCGTGATGACCACGCTCATCAAGCGCAACACCACCATCCCCACCAAGCAGACGCAGACCTTCACGACATACTCTGACAACCAGCCTGGAGTGCTCATCCAGGTGTTTGAGGGCGAGCGCGCCATGACCAAGGACAATAACCTGCTGGGCAAGTTTGAGCTGACTGGCATCCCGCCGGCGCCGCGCGGCGTTCCGCAGATAGAAGTAACGTTCGACATCGACGCCAACGGCATCCTCAACGTGTCCGCCATTGAGAAGTCCACCAACAAGGAGAACAAGATCACTATCACCAATGACAAGGGCCGCCTGTCCAAGGAGGACATCGAGCGCATGGTCAATGAGGCAGAGAAGTACCGCAGCGAGGACGAGAAGCAGAAGGAGGTGATCAGCGCCAAGAACGGGCTGGAGTCATACTGCTTCAACATGAAGTCCACCATGGAGGATGACAAGCTCAAGGACAAGATCAGTGACTCTGACAAGCAGGTCATCCTGGACAAGTGCAACGACACCATCAAGTGGATGGACACAAACCAGCTAGCCGACAAGGAGGAGTATGAGCATAAGCAGAAGGAGCTGGAGGCCATCTGCAACCCCATCATCACCAAGCTTTACCAAGGCGCGGGCGGAGCGCCTGGGGGCATGCCCGGAGGCATGCCGGGCTTCCCAGGCGGCGCTCCCGGGGCGGGCGGTGCGGCACCGGGCGCGGGCGGCGCCGGCCCCACCATCGAGGAGGTCGACTAAACCATACATTCCACACGGCTACGCGTACCTCACTCAGTATTGGCTCTGCAGATTATCCGCAACTTCCTGTAAAGCGAAAGTTCAATAAATGAATGTAACATTAAGATTTTCTTTGCAATTTCTAGTTTACACTCCTTTCTATGGTTACGATCCCTAAAGTAGGAAATAATTTAGGTGTTCCGGAATACAGAGAAAAGGACATTCTAGGATAGACGGACAACATTTTGAAATCTGCACCCTTGGCATGCCACAATTTAATTCCATTCTATTATTATTTCTTAATGGCGGTATAACATCTAGGTAACTTTAGCCAATGTCGCGTGTTTTCTAGAATTTCGCTGTGTTGGACAGGTTCTGTTTCGAGAATTTTTGTGTTGATTTGTTGTGACCATACGCCCCGCAAAATGTTGCTTCCTAGACAATTTCTGGTGTATGAATTAGTCCACCATGCCATTTAGTCCGTGAAATTTCAGAATTCGTCCTTATATAGTTAAAAAGTTATTAAAGAAAAACTAAACGGCTGATCGTAGGCTGATATTAAACTTGGTATAAGCAGGGTCCACACTGAGCCTCGCGCCATGCGAGACAACGCCGCGGTCGGTCTGGGCGTGCCTCGCCCGAGGCAAACGCGTTCGCTGCTTCAGATCGGTGAAATTAGCAGTACAAAGTCTTAGAAAACGGGGCTCAAATTCAGCGCATCGCAAGCTTATATTAAGCTCCCAGAATACGAGTCACTCACTCAGTCCAAGCGGTTTTCGAAAAAAACGCAATAAAACACCAGCACTGCGAAGTCCGAGTAGAGAGGTGAAACTCGCAGCGTTTTTAGACATGATTTTGAGTCCCCAGAATAATCAATCAGAAATACTCTAACTTATGTAGTTTGCGAGAAAAAAATAAAAACAATTTACACAACAATATCATCTAGATAGATGAAATTGAAGTCTTTTCTATACACGCTGCAAATCTCAACTCTGCTCTGTCAACTCGCGACATTTTCGACTAGAGCAGGGGTCGGCAACCTTTTGAGTCGGAAGAGCCAAAAATTACTATTTACAAAATTTCAAGTTTTTAAAGAGCCACAAATTTTTTTCTTGCCAACAATAAATAGCCTCTATACTTTCATAAATAAAGTTTGTTGATAAAAAAAACTGATCTATTTATTCATAAGAAAAATATCTATTTATTCATATATAAGTAGTGTTTTTCACAACAAATAATCACATGATAATCAATAAGATAAAAATGAAAACAATTAAACATTTACTTACTTATAAGACTAACTTGTAGGTAATTCAATAACAAACAATTGAACAAACAAATTCAATGGGAGCGATGGCTCTGCATGGTTATTCAAGTAGAAAATTTAAACTTTACTAAACGATGTAACTTGTACTTAAAAATAAAAAATAACGATAACATACATTTAAGCAACCAATTCAATGGGAGCGTTGGATGTTTTGAGAAAGTTGGGATAAATTTGGCTCATAACTTGTTGTTTTAAGTTTCAAACACGACTCTAAATTTTCATTTGTTAGTTGGCTTCTTACTTTACTTTTAATTATATTCATGCAAGAGAACGCTTGCTCGCACGAAAATGTCGATCCGAAGATAGTCAGCACTCCAAATGCCAACTTCTTCATCTCACTGTAGCAATCTGGAAGACTATTCCATGTGTCGAATATAAGTGCCTCAACTCGGGGCATTTCTTTTAAAGCTGTCCATTTTTGTTGCGTTACGTACATACATTTCTGGACCTCCAAGTCTTCTAACTTACTTTTCAAATCTGTAAATTTTCTACTCCACAAATCTTTACTTTTTAAATCGATCAATTGCATTTCTAGAGATGCAGTATCAACTCCAAATGGCTCAATGTGTATTTCGTTACTGTTTGTGTTGAGAGGATTTACTATGAATGCTAGAGTGGTTTTGTTGGTTTTGAATTGCTGAAATCTGCCAGCAAATTCATCTTTAATTTTTTGTATAACTGTGCTGAAGTAATTCGTGTCGACAGTTGCACTGGTTTTATCGCGATATTGCTTTAAAAATTGAAAATGAAGTAATTTACCGCTCTGAATATCTTCTGCAAAATTTTTTTTTTTTTTTCGAAACAAATCAATTCTTCTACCAAAACATAGGCTGGGTTTAACTTTCCTTGCAGTTTTAGATTCAGCTCATTTAATTTCGCCGTGATGTCCACCATAAAGTAAAATTTTTGCAACCATTTGTCGTTCTCCAATTCAGGGTGATTAATGCCTTTTTCATTGAGGAATGTATTTATTTCATTCAAGCACAAAGCAAAACGCTTCAACACCTTACCTTTGGAAAGCCATCGCACTTTATTGTGAAGAAGGAGGTCGGAATACTGAGTCCATTTGGTTTAAAAATTCTTTAAACTGACGATGGTAGAGTGCTTTTGACAAGATGCTGTTAACAATCTTGATTACCAAATTCATGACCTCTACTATTTCGGCCGACAGTGACGACGCGGGTCGCGAGGGAGGGTCGCTGCGGTGATAAGCGAGTATAAGTGGCTGAGAGATAGAAATAATGCCAAACCTTTCGTTTCAGAACATTTTTTTTTATAAAATAAATAATATTTGCGAATGGAACTAAAGAGCCGCAGCCTCACATCCAAAGAGCCGCATGTGGCTCGCGAGCCGCAGGTTGCCGACCCCTGGACTAGAGGGTACTTGAAGGCAGGGCGTCTTTAACCTATATGAGGCCCTGGGCACATTCGGATAGTGGGTGGGGCCCCTATGACTTCTACAAAGCCCTATTTTTAACCGACTTCACAAAAGAGGAGGTTTACTTTTCGACGCGACATTTTTTTTATGTATGTTCCCCTGTTGCGCCTAGACGGATGGACCGATTTGAAAAAATATTTTTTGTCTGAAAGGGTTTACCTTCCCATTGGTTCCATTGCCACAAGGTCAGGATTTATTTTCATGTGAATTGGCCTGTCTTTATTGCTTTGGATGAGATATTGAAATAAATCGAGAATAATAACATTTTTTTTTTCGGAAATAACATACGTTGTCGGTTGGGCGAGGGGGCCCCATCGATCGCGGGGCCCTCGGCACGTGCCCAGAGTGCCCATGTGGATAAGAGGGCCTGCTTGAAGGTATCCGTGAACTCGTGTATTTTTAAATATTAACACCTTGAAAGTCATAGAAAACGGGGCTCAAATTCAGGGCATTGCAAGCTTCTGTTAAAGCTTCCAGAATATAAAATTTCAGAATTTGAGCTTAAGCTGTTTTCGAAGAAAAAACGCAATAAAACACGTTTCACGTCATAACGGACAAGAGAAATATATTTTATATCTCTTTAGGGTTCCGTACCCGAAGGGTGCCAAACGTGACCCTATTACTAAGCCTGCGCTGTCCGTCCGTCTGTCACCGGGCTTTACCGGTGTACAGTTTCTGTCAGTGCTGAGTCTGATGATGGCGATGACAACGGATTTAGTAAATCAAGCCTACCACGTTTATTTTTTACCGAATAGAACCTTTGCAGGAGAACGATTAGTAGAGGAATGTTTCGAGTACGATAATTAAATAAAAATTCGTTTATCTTTACGCTTAAATCTGAACTACGCGATCCTGACAACAAAATCAACTTAATTGCTTTCTTAACTTTAAATTATTTCAACGTAGCTCTCGGCTTGCCCGTTAAGGTACGAGTTGGAACCCGACTGCAGGCAGCAACTGCCGACTTCATGTCGCGGCAGCATGCTGCAACGACATGAAGCCGGGGTCATGATTTGGAACCCGACTGCCGATAGCAACTGCCGACTGCATTCAGTTGGTTTTTTAATTCTTAGCGTAACTTGAGTTGTGTACAAACATAAATAGATTGTTTCCTCGACATGACGTAATGGCACGAGAAAAAGGTATTAAAAAAGTATTGCTAGGTTTATAACTGTTTGATCATTATCGAAGGGCGTATTTATCTTGATAATTTCAAACCCTAGATACCAGTAGTGTTGTACTCAACAGTGGGGTGGGTTGCATGTTCATCGAGGAGGCCTGTACTCAGCAGTGGGGTACATGCAGTCCTCCTCGGTGAACATCATCATCATCATCATCATCATCTGTTTCTGATCATTTATTTCTGATATATCAAAGGAAGTTGACTCTGGATACCAAGTCGATACTATTTATACTGACTTCAGTAGCGCATTCGATAAAGTCAGTCACTCGCTCCTAATCGCAAAACTGGAGGCTAATGGTGTACATGGGTCGCTGCTCAATTGGTTCAAATCATATTTGGAAAGACGCTCACAGCTGGTTTCAATGAATGGTCATGAATCTCGTTTGTACTATGCTGACTCTGGAGTTCCCCAAGGTTCACACTTGGGACTAATTTTGCTGAGTACAGTCCCCCTCGGTGAACATGCAACCCACCCCACTGCTGAGTACAGTCCCCCTCGGTGAACATGCAACCCACCCCACTGCTGAGTACAGTCCTCCTCGGTGAACATGCAACCCACCCCACTGCTGAGTACAGTCCCCCTCGGTGAACATGCAAACCAACCCCACTGCTGAGTACAGTCCCCCTCGGTGAACATGCAACCCACCCCACTGCTGAGTACAGTCCCCCTCGGTGAACATGCAACCCACCCCACTGCTGAGTAAAGTCCCCCTCGGTGAACATGCAACCCACCCCACTGCTGAGTACAGTCTTCCTCGGTGAACATACAACCCACCCCACTGCTGAGTACAGTCCCCCTCGGTGAACATGCAACCCACCCCACTGCTGAGTACAGTCCTCCTCGGTGAACATGCAACCCACCCCACTGCTGAGTACAGTCCTCCTCGGTAAGATTCAAGATTCAAGATTCGTTTATTTGCTTATGAAATTAGGTAGACATATCAGATGTTAATAATATTAGAAATTCCTTATTCAGCTATATTTATACAGCATGCAAATAGTAGTATATTTCGATTTGTGTATAGGACCTATCAAGCATACACAAACAATTTAATATTAAGACTTATAAATTGCAAAAACTCTGAAAGTGCATAAAAATTATGTTGTTGAAGCCATAGAAATAACTTTCTTTTAAAAATTATGAAAGGGAGACTTTTTATGTCGGTGGGCAATTTGTTGTATATTTTTACGCTCATTGCATAACAATTATTTTGGTAAAGCGTTGTTCGTGGCTTATGTTCTAGTACTAATCTATCCGGATTTCTAGTATTCCTTGGAAACTGTTCTTTAGCAGTTGTGAACATATTCATGTTCTGTTTCACAAATTTTGCTACTTCAAATATATAGAGACACGGTAAAGTTAAAACGTTTAGTTTTTTGAACAGCGTTTTACATGATTCTTGGGGTTTTACTCCTAAGATTGCCCTGACGCATTTTTTTTGTATAACAAACGCTTTGTTGACATCTGTATTATTTCCCCATAAGATGATGCCGTACCTTAACACGGATTCCACGTATCCGTGGTAGGCAGCAAGTGTTGTTTGGAGGGTGGTAGTTTTTCTCAGCTTTGAGAGTGCAAATACAAATCTACTTATTTTATTGCAAACCTTGTCAATTTGCAGTTTCCAGTTAAGGTCTTTGTCAATTACAATACCGAGAAATGTCACACTATTTTCACATTTTATTATTCGGCTATTATAGTTTATAGTGATATCACTGACATTGTTGAAATTCATTAACTTTGTCTTAGTCACATTAATTTTTAGATTATTATTATTTAATCAATCGTCTACTAACCCTATTGTTTTATGTATGTCATTTCTGTGTTTATCAATTAATTTATTATCCTTATCACCATTATTATAATTTGATTTGTTAAATAGAATGTCATTATTATTATTGCTTACTATAATCGAAATGTCGTCCGCGAATAAGATGGATTGGTGTAATGTCACTTTTGGTATGTCATTTATATATATTAAGAACATAAGTGGGCCTAAAACACTTCCTTGAGGTACACCAAAATTATTATATTTATATTCAGACTCATATTTAATTTCCTTGTTATTGCTATTTAATCTATTTATGTGTACTACTACTGTATACTTTGTTTCCTATCACGAATATAGGTCTGTATCCATTGTAGGGGTGGTCCCCTTATGCCATATTGTTCTAGTTTATCTAACAAAATATCATGCGAGACAAAATCAAAAGCTTTCGTCATGTCGAAAAATAAAACAGATGTATTGTATTTAAGATCTAAGCCCTTCGCCACACTAGATACAAGATTGAATGCTGCTAGAATTGTAGATTTATCCTTTTGGAAACCGTATTGTTCCTTTGTAATTATTTTATGTTTCTCAAAGTAGTCATTAAGCCTAAATTTCATAGCTTTTTCAAATATTTTCGAGAATATTGGTATCAGTGTAACTGGTCGATAGTTGCTGGCTTCTTCTGCATTCCCTTTCTTATACAGCGGTTTCACAATCGAAAGTTTTAGTTTTTCAGGAAATCGTCCTTCCTCAAACGAGATATTTATTAAATGGCTTAAAATTGCACATAGTGAATTGCTACATGTCTTGATAACATCTGTTTTTATGTCATCGTACCCTGTTGCTTCAGTATTTTTTAGACCCATTATAATTTTCTTTATGTCTTGTTCCCTTACGGGAGTGATGAAAAAACTAGTTCCTGTGCAATTGCGTTTATGTAAATAAATTTTATTTAGTTCAGAATTATTTTTGTTTATCAAATTTATTAAATAATCATTAAATGTATTGGCTATGTCAAGAGGATTTATTAATAAATGATCATTGTCGTCTTTGATAGCATTTATGTTTTTATATTCTGTTTTATTTTGGCCAACTTCTTTTATTATTTTCCAAGAAGCTCTGCAAATGTTTTTACTCTCCAAAACCATTTTACTATTTTGGTTCCTTTGCGATTGTGAGATGCATTTTTTTAGTAGTTTCATGTAGTTTCTATATTGCAGTTTATTTGCTTCTGTTTTGTTAACATAAAAATTATAGCGCAGAGATCTTTTCGTTTTGCAACATATCTTTAACCCCTTTGTTACCCATGCTCTTTTTGATATTGCATTTATCTTGCGTTCTATTTTCGGGAAGCATAGTTCATAGAACAAAGTGAAAATTTCGTGGAATTTATCAAATGCAGTATTTGCATCTGTTTGCTCATAAACTTCACTGAAGGTAATGTTTTGTAGAGCGCTACAAAACTTTCTTATGTTGTCATCACTGTAGTCTTCTTTCACAATGTGCCATGTCTTAATCGCGTAGTCTTTTGATTTTATTGGAAAGCTCACCATTTGCACAGTGTCGTGATCTGATAATTCGAGAGGTAGTGTCGTTCCTTGTGCATCCTTAATATTGCTGTAAATATGATCAAGACAGGCTTTTTCCCTTGTTGGTGTCTTAATCAGTACCTTAAGATTATGCGTACCTATTCATTATGTCAATCAGTTTTGTGGTGTTTATGTTATTTTTCAGAATATTGATATTTAAATCTCCTGTGATAATTTTATTAGAAATTTGCTTTTTTGATAATGTGAATAATAAGGTCTCAAGTTTATTAAAGAATTGTTCTATTTTATTTTTTTGTGTCCTAAAAGAATAGATACAAATAATCACTAGTTTGTGTTTTGGAACCTCTATTCCACAACTTTCAAATATGTTTGGTACAGCCATATCTTTGAAGTAAGGAAGTTCTTTGGTGTCAATTTCTTTTTTAGCCAAAATACAAGTGCCTCCCCTTCTTTTGGTTCTTGAAAAGGCCGTTGCCATTTTATAGTTATTTAAATTTATCATGTTTTCATTACTTGACTGCATGAACGTTTCAGAAAGACATATGATGTCTGGTTCTTCCTTGTTGTCACTCAAGTCCTGTATTGCTAATTCGAGTAACTCCAATTTGGAATTGTATGTTTTGATGTAATACTCTAAACTTTAAATCATTAGGAGGAACGAAAAAACTCATTTTTTGTAGTACTACTTCTACTTGTATATTTTTGGGGTTCAGTTTCATGAAGATCTGCATTACAAGATACTTTAAAATAATAGGGAATCGTCCCCTTTTTTGTTTCATCATCGGTTTGGTTTTTGTTATGTTTTGTATATTTGTTTGTACTATTTTTATGAGAACTTTCAAAGTAATATGGTATAGTGCCCAGTTTCCTTGTCTCTTTGTTGGGTTGATTTGTTTGAGTGTTTGGTTTGGTTGATTTAACTATGTTCTGCAATCTTAGTTTTTGTTTCATTGTGTCAGTGTAATCTAATTGGTCTACAACAGCATTAATCTTTGTACACGTATTTTAATAATGCAATTTCAATCCCTCAGCATCTAGGAATGTACAGTTTGGGAACTGTTTACAGATCACTCGTAACGTGTCATTTAATTTCCTTTCATTTAAGTGATCACTATTATAAGCGCCTAGCACTAACACATTATTATATTTTAGAGACTTTAGAGCTACGCCTAATTCTATTTCTACCATCTTAGGGTTGGTGACATGTTCACCTAGAGATATAACAATTTTATCTCCTTCCGTCATAAGCGTCTTGTCCAGGCTATCTAATGATCGGCATATTTCCTGCGATGTTGCGTTGGGCTTAATCAGAGCCATTACTTTGTACTGTCCATATTTATTATGTAATCTGTTTTCGCTTAACCTCGATGCTAATCCAACGCATTGTCTTCCTCCTATGATGGTTATGTTTTTTTGGTTTCCCATTGACTCATTCGTCTTCTTACTTCCCTCCAGGAAAGTATCCTTGTCTGGTTTCGTGCTCTTCATAATATTATCTTTACCGAGTTTTGCTTCTGTCTGGCAATCCCGTTGTATGCATATCTCAGATTCTTTGTCGGTACCTGTAGTCATAGTCTGGGTAGACTGGTGCTTTGTTGATATCTCAATTTGATTTGCTCTGTCTAGGTTTTCAGTTGTTTGTATCGATTTTGTCGGTTTTTGCAATTCCATTGTTTTTGTTGTAGTATCTTGGCTTAATATTTTTGAATTGTTCATGCTACTGTTGGCCGGTGTCAAGTTCGGTGCAAGTCTTTTATATAATTGAATTACCTTCCGGCTTTTTTCTAAGTCTTGTTTTAATTGTATGTTCTGCATCAATATATTTTCAATTTCTACGTGTGCTCCATCTAATTCTAGTTCGAGAGTCTCCACTTTAAGCTTCAATTCCGAAAGCTCACTGTCGCATATAGAAGTAGCAGTCATATCTGGTAGGCTTTTCAATGTTTCTTCTAAAATGCTGTTTTCCTCCAGACTAATAAAGCTTGAATTTATAGAGTCCTTCAAGTCCTTTCTTCTATAAGTGATATTGATGTCATCCATTTTGTTTTTATTTTGTATTTTTTTTTTGTTACAGTGAGAATTGATGTGCCTTTAACGCTAGTAGTAACAAAAAAATAAATAAAAGGCGAGATTTGAACCTGCGCTTTTTGTCACTTGCACATTTTCGGTCCTTCTATACCGCTGTGATTTCAGGCTCTGCGAGAGTCTGAGTTAGAGGATATCAAAATCCAAAAAGTAAAATTTTTGATATACTCGAGATTTGAATTTGAAGTGGGTTGCAGAGTTGTTGTCTGTTTAGAAGCCGGTTAGAGTTGAACCAGTTATGAGTCAGCGAGTTCCTTTGTTCACTGATCGGCACTTTGAATAATTTAACGACTTTGTTAGCACTCTTTCTAGGATTTTAAGTTATTCACTTATTATTTTTACATCACAGTATAACCATTTTGTAGGATTTGGGTTTCACTTCAAAATTAAGTAACTTTGCACTGTATGTAACACTTTTAAACAGTAGTTTTATATTTTATAGCAGTATGAACAGCGTTTACGGTGTTACTCAGTTAAGCGGCGCGCCGGCGTATGAAACATGCAACCCACCCCACTGCTGAGTACAGTCCCCCTCGGTGAACATGCAACCCACCCCACTGCTGAGTACAGTCCCCCTCGGTGAACATGCAACCCACCCCACTGCTGAGTACAGTCCCCCTCGGTGAACATGCAACCCACCCCACTGCTGAGTACAGTCCCCCTCGGTGAACATGCAACCCACCCCACTGCTGAGTACAGTCCCCCTCGGTGAACATGCAACCCACCCCACTGCTGAGTACAGTCCGCCTTCCGATTTAAAGCCAAACCAAGAATAGAAAAACATCGCCATGTTGCGGAAAACCTATGAAACTATTTTCTTCAACTTGCAACACTTTCTTTAAAAAGTAATTAATGACATCTGCCGATTCCTGTCAAAGTGGGGCGTCAATTGTGCAGTACATTTCTTTCTTGTGTTTTATGAGTGAAAATGCCCAACAACTATATTTTTTCTTCCTCCCCAGTCGGGATTTGAAACTGGGACCGCTCGCTTGAGAAGCACAGCCTCGATCGCAACACCATAGAGGTCGTCATGTACTCAGACTCTTACGTGTAGACCCTGTATAATATATCTATGAAGAGCAAAATAAAACTATGAAGAATGTTTTACCAATTTATCATAACAGCAAAACAAAATGTCGGAATCAATAACACATCAAATAACTTACACTAAAATTATTTTATCGATCATTTTGTTACAAAATATTTTCAACTTTACAGGTTACACACCTGCCTTAAATGGATTTATCTACACTCAAATAATTATAATCAGTTCGCTCACAGTACAAATTGGGATATGTTTGTATGGAGCCATCTGCATCTCTTGATTGATGCATTGTGCGAGTACATATATTTATTTAGATATTTAGGTTGGTAAAGCAATACAGCTACCATCAGGGTGATAGTTAAAGTTGACCATATTTTGGAGAATGATACCCAACCCATCATTCTGAACAACATCCCCCAGGAAACATATGGTCGCAAATGAAAAAAAAAACGTCCTTCAGTACATTGACCCGATCAGCTGATTACAAGTTACTATGAGAGACCCAAAAGTTTTTAGGGTTCCGTACCCGAAGGGTTCCAAACCGGACCCTATTACTAAGACTTCGCTGTCCGTCCGTCCGTCCGTCCGTCTGTCACCAGGCTGTATCTCAAGAACCTAGCTAGCTAGAGAGTTGAAATTTTCACAGATTATGTATTTCTGTTGCCGCTATAACAACAAATACTAAAAAACAGGATAAAAGAAATATTTAAGGGGGCTCCCATACAACAGTACCACATACAAACTTATGGATGCACCTGGTTACGTACATGGAGTGTGAAAGTAACCGCACCAATAACTTTGTAAACAATATTTTGCTGTGTAAAATCCAAACTATTCACTCCACACCATCGCTTCCATTGAACGGTGGTACGGAACCCTTCTTGCGCGAGTCCCACTCGCACTTGGCCGTTTTTTTTGTTTGCAACCATATGTTTCTTGGGGAAAGTTGTTCATAATAATGGGTACTATCATTCACCAAAATATGGTCAGCTAGTTTAATGTCAGCCGTATGTGATGTGAGCACGCAAGCTATTGTACTCAAATAGATCTTCATATCAATGTCATCTGTGTCAAATATGTCAATGTCAACAAAGTGACCAATCCAATGAATACGTTATTATTGTAATTGGTCAGTTTGTAATTGGACACCTTACAAGTTGTACGGCTGTAAAGTTTTGGGTCACCACCTGGTTGTTTGTGAGTATTTGAGTATCTTCGCGCTCATGTACAGTGTGAGTTTTTATAAAGTGCACACATCTAACAGGGATGAAGAGGATCAAATTTTATCGCCAAAAAAAATCGACATTGTCATCATCATTTTTATAGGCTATTTCTTATCATTTTTGTAGGCCTTTTTTTCGTGCACTATGATTCAACTGCAAAAAAATAATAGTTTGGAATGGAAGGGTTTGTCGTTATCAACATTACTGGATAGTGTTCTCGAAGAACAGGCGGTACTGCCAGTAACAAAAAGTCGTTGAATAAAGTGTTAAAACTGTAAAGTTTAATTACCTACACTTAAGTATTTTACTACGGAATATCACTCTTGATCTCATTAGCTTACATAAGACACCAAAATTTGTTATTGATACTTTTTTATCCATAAAATGTGGTCCTCTTCTACCCTGTTCGATAAGTACACTTCATAAAGACTCGCACTGCAACTGCATAAGTAATGCTGACTCATATAAAGGCCGAGCGGCCAAATTATTCGATAAAGACGTGTGAAATAAAAAGGCTGGGCAAATAGATATCGCAATTCGAAGTTGTTCGAAATGATGTTCTAAATAAATATAAAATGGGATCTGATTACATATCTACTGTGGGAGTCAAGTATTTTGGTAAGGAGACTGAGTAGGTCTAACGTAGATAAGTAGGTACTTATATCCCTACCTAATAAAACCAAATTACAGTAGGTTATTTACTGAACTAATTATCTAAAAGCGAGCCAGTACTGAAGAAGTCCCTAAAGAAAGCCAAGCTAAGCTATTTAGTTTCATTTAGCTAAAGTAACTGTTGGAACAAAACAGCCTAGGAGAAGTTTATTTTTATTTTTAAATGTTTTATTTTGTGTCGGGCCGATGAAAATAACTTTTCAGCTGTATCGCCGGAAGATTTATTTGTGTCAGACAGGTCAATGTTCCAGATGGATATTATTTCTTGTTAATTTTCGTGACCGTAGATAAAAGGTAGGCCTAGCCTTAGAATAATTATTTTAAGGGCTTAGCCATTTGAGTCTACTATAAATAAATAAATAAAATAATAAATGAGGTTGTTAATTTAGTTATAATGTAATGGCGGATTCGTTATTCAGGGTCCCGCAACCTAACCCCGCTAAGCCAACATAGTGCTAAAGGCTTCGTTCATCCTGAACACCACGTAATTCAACCACTGCTTCATCTGCAGCACACCATGTGTCAGCTGTGATGAGCTTTGTATCTTGATGTATGTGAGTCATGTGGTGTAGAGAAACGAAAGATATAGATAATGGACACGTTATCTATCGGCCACGACGCGGCCATACATGACTTCATATCGTAGAGATATCGAGATTTTTTTGTTGTTTTGTAGGCAAGTATAGGGAGGTAGGTTTTCATTATTCTTATCTGTTCACATACACGTACCCACACAGAGACACTTGTAGAAAATACCACTATTAGGTGCGTACATATTTTTTATCTTAGAGCCTTAAAACTTTATAAGTTCAATTAACAATTAATTGCTTTGCTTACACATAGATAAAATATGTATTAACAAGCTTGTTTGTTTAAGCAAAGGGGTTGACATGAAGTCTTTTCAGGAATTTACTTACGTTTACATGACCAGCGCACAAGCTCGCAACATACATACATTTTCAGCCAGGTTTCAGTGGACACCACTTACAAAGATTAATACTACTTACAATAACGCTGGTACCACTACCTTACAAATCATAAGTTTGGAGGGTAAATTCTACGCATTTATTTCTCGGACATGTCACCTGTATAGCAATTCGTATGTTTAGTCGTTTAGTAAATAGATGAGGTACCTTCCTCTTGAGGGTGCTTGCATCTGAAGACAAGGTCCTCTTGGTGGTCCGAATATCGCGAAGTCTGCTAAGTGTTTATTTGTTTAGACATTCCAAATTCCCAAAACATGTCTGTCTATACAGATAACAAGTCTAAATAAAGAGACCCCTGGACATTAAGGCTTTTGGCAACAGCCACGATTCATTCATTCTTGTACTTACGTACCTTATCTTATCATGTTTTACAATCTACTCTAAGTATATTCTCGGTTGGGGTTAACCTGATAAAAAACATGCAATCAAAATGGGTAATTTCCGATTAGAAAAAGACTTACAACTTGCAAGCGTATTTTATTTCCTACGAACCGGAAGAAAGAAATCGAATAAGCATTAATTTCGACTGCTGACTTCTTTCCTATCTTTCAGTTCTAAATGATTTATGTCCATCTTTTATCGTTATATTTATCTGTAGGAATCGAGACACATGATACGCCTATGTTACCTTTGTGGTTGGTTTATATTATATCTTCCACAGTTGACAAGTTATACCTGCATATCGTTGCATAAGTTGACAAGTTATACCTGCATATCGTTGCATAAGTTGACAAGTTATACCTGCATATCGTTGCATAAGTTGACAAGTTATACCTGCATATCGTTGCATAAGTTGACAAGTTATATCTGCATATCGTTGCATAAGTTGACAAGTTATACCTGCATATCGTTGCATAAGTTGACAAGTTATACCTGCATATCGTTGCATAAGTTGACAAGTTATACCTGCATATCGTTGCATAAGTTGACAAGTTATACCTGCATATCGTTGCATAAGTTGACAAGTTATACCTGCATATCGTTGCATAAGTTGACAAGTTATACCTGCATATCGTTGCATAAGTTGACAAGTTATACCTGCATATCGTTGCATAAGTTGACAAGTTATACCTGCATATCGTTGCATAAGTTGACAAGTTATACCTGCATATCGTTGCATAAGTTGACAAGTTATACCTGCATATCGTTGCATATCGTTGCATAACGTTGGGTAACATTTAATAAGCTGACCATATTTTGGGGAATGATAGTGCCTATCATTATGAACAACTTTCCCCAAGAACATAAGTTGTTGCAAATGATAAAAATATCACCTTTTTAATTAGGATTTTCATGGAGCGTAGGGATTGTGCATGAATTTTGCAGAGTGGAATTTAAACTTCTAAAACATTAATTTTAAAAGTCATCCATACTTGCTCATAAGTGGAAGGCAGCTATTATTATGGCGAGACGCTCCACAAGGAATTAGTGGACCGAAGAAGATGAAAACTTAGATCATAAAATACGCTTACTTCTTGCTTTGTAGTTCTTTTGCTATCTAGATATCTCGATTACTGAAATAGCCATTGGTTTTTATTAATTTTATTATTGGACTCTGTAGATATCCATTAAGGGTCTACGTTTACTTGTGTTTATTTGTATAGCATAAGGGGTTTGTAATGTTGTGCTGACATCTATTATAATAAATACTGATTAATTAGGCTATCCTGTACCGTCTCGTAGGCATTTCTGGTTTCCAAAGCTGTACTGCGGGGTACATATCTATCTATGTGTGTGACCACACACAGCATATAAAAATTAACCCTGTCTTAACTCCACACACACAAAGAACAGTAACCCGTAGTACACATCTTCTTTTTAATATACGTCACGACAACCAACAATTAATTAACACACCTATTTCTCCGTATTTTTGTAAAAGTTCACATGTAAGTCATTGATAATGGTTTACAATGGGCGTATTTATATACCTACAGTAGCACTGACTAATTAAACACCTAGTAATGACAGTTGTGATCTCATCTAGATACACTTTTTGGACTTCATACAGGTCGTATCACATCTATCAGATTGCGTCATTGCTGGGATTTTCAACAGCTCACTCGATGTCTGACTGTCGCTTAAAAAGTCATACTGTAGTTGATTTTCGTTTGGGAAACGACAGCGTCTGTATGACATTTAAGTTACCCTGTCCTTGAGCATTCGTGCATTAGTTTCAATTGCAATCTACATCCAAGCGAAGACAGGGGCGCCTTCTGAGTTCAGGGAGTCGAGAGAGCGAGGGGTGCCCTTCGAGGGGCCCTGCTGTCAGTAAAGCGAGGAACTGGTGCAGGGACCATCGACTCCCTGCAGCTTCTGAGCGGGTTTCGTGGCTAACTGGAAGTGACAGATGAACGTATTTATCATAAGTAATTTAATAGTCTTTCTTTGTTAACGATTCAGTTTACCCATCATCCAAAAAGTAACGATGATGAGATGATGATAAAAACGATGTTGGGCTATTTCATTGGGTTGGTCTTACTTAGGAAGTATCTACATTTTACAATCCGACCAATTTATCATTGTATTCATCAGACTAACAAAATTGTAGCAGCTGATAGCTGAGAAGTGTATATACTGTATAGTATCACATATATTCCCTGTATTTGTTTGTTACACATAGGAATCTTGTGATACCCAACTTACAAATTTTCAAGGAAACTTGCAAGTGCCTGGAAAATTGTACTCAACCAGCCAGTACACTTGTACGATGAGTTAATTTCTGACATCTTCCTTTTGTATTTTGTAAATACAAATCTATATTTTCGGAAACTTATTGCCGAGCCGTTGGTAGGATATTTGTAAATAGAAGCGTTAAATGTACGATGTAGGTTAATTTTGTTACAGTGCGTCAGTTTGTGTTGTTTATACCTACTTGTAAGACATAAGACATTATTTATTGTTAAAAAATTATTACAAGTCATTAACATAAAATAAATAATGGGGAATACATATTACTGTTGTCACATTATATGTATAAGTAAATTCCAGATGAGATGTTGAAAGGATAGATTGTCAAATTATTCTGGGCAATGCAAGTTCCTTGAAAACTTGTAAGTCTACGGGATTACAACATTCTTGCGACATAGAACATTATCTTAGAAGACCCTGGTTTCTCTCCTGAGTTTTGTTTAAATATTTGGGCATAGCGCAAAACAATTTGACAATTGGAATTTCGAATGTAATGGAATTAATTACCTCTCTAATTTCACAGACAGCTGGCAGCAGCCCATCGGTCGAGTTGTTGGGAGATCTTGGGGAAGGCGTCGGCCCAGGCTTCGAGCCCTCCCGACCTGCTGACATCTTGTCGTGCAGCTGAGCGAGACGGATGCTCATCTGTCGTCGCTCTTTCATCTCCCTATCCCTCTCCCACTTCTTGGAACTGTAACTCCTGATTGACGATGAGCTGCTCTGGATCGAACTTACACTTGGACGTCGCGAACCTGCGGGAGTGACAGATATGAGTTTACGTTTCAATAGTTCTCTCTTTCAATTGTTGGTGGCTAGGTGTGATACGCATTGTGTTTCTGATAAATGGCCTGACAACCTGCAATATTTGCAATACGTTGAAAGTAGATTGCTTGGTTAGTGTTAGTATGTATGTGATTTAAGTAAGAAAGCGTATGAGTAAGTTTGCAAAATGTTTCAAGGCAGTGGACTGAAAAACATTCGTAAAAATGTTACAAAGCTGAGATATAAAAAGTTTCATCAGTAAAAAAATATGTACTCTGGGAAGACCTTAATCGATAACATTTAATGAACATTCACAAAGGGAAGCATGCCAGATACAAGTACAATGGGTGCTCACTGATCAGTGAGCATGGCCCAGATAGTCCGAAATCTTCATTATACCGAAGTCAAAAACTTACATGCAGCCAAAAACAGTGATGTACTCGTAAACAGTCAAGGAAAGCATGTGAAAGCGTGCTGAGTAGTTGAGGTTTAGCAATGAAACTGAAGTATTAGCTCACCTTAGAAATTATTTTAGTTAGCGTGTTTGTGTGTGCCTCAATCAGAACATAGCGAGATCATTCGCTGAGATCTGAGTGAGGTTCGCTGAGATCTGAGTGAGGTGTAAGCTTATGCCAATTGGTTGCAGTTGCAGCAGTTACATACTATAGTGATATGTCAAAAGGTTAACTCCACCTTCAGTTTCGATAACATACAGTTACATACGCTGGTACAAAGAAGCTGGTAGAAGAGGATGGACAGAAGGAAGGATGGCCATCTTGCTTTTGTCGCTTTGGATCAACGAATTTGAGACTGGTTCGATACCATCACTCGACCAAAACACGCCTTCAAGCACAATATGTAGTAATGGCCCGGATGCACAACTGCCAGGTCAAAGTTTGACTTTCACTCATAATAGCCATAGCCAAGCTGTGTTGGCGCTGACCTTCGTTAAGAATACAAAAGTGCCGTAAGGACATTTAAGGTAGGTAATACAACAGAATATGTGTGACCTCCGAATCTCGGCTGCACTTCATCCGATCACAAGTGTCCTAACCTCACGACTCTCTAAATAGTCTTGCAATTGGACCTCCTATTGATGCGATTCATACAAGGCAATCTCTGCAGTGCACCTTCCATACATTATCTATACAAGACAACACAAGGTGCAATCCGTAAATGGGCAGTAGGACGTTGTTACCGTGATTCTTGTTATTTTTAGACTAAGCCTTTTACGCCACAGAGTCGTCTTTGCACACATTAAGGAGTATTCAGATTAATTGAAAAAATATAAATAAAATCCATTTATATTTAAATGACCATAATTAAGCTCTACATTTTTATGTAGAGCTTAATTATGGTCATTTTTAAGGTACTGAACCTCAAAAGGTAAAAAGATAGCCTTATAGGATAACTTGCTTGTCCGTCCATCCGTCTGCCACAGGCATTTTTCTCAGGAACTATAAGAGATAGTCTTGAAATTTTCTGCAAAAATACGTATCCTGATAACCGCAACATAATTCAAGTCTAATATGAAAAAAATATTGCCTCCAAAAAGTGGAGGGGGTAAAAGGACAAAAGGGTATTGTTTAAAAGGGCTCTTTATAAACTTTTAAATTTTTATTTTTTCATTTCAGTTTTGATTACTTGAGAAGTAGTGAATAGGACGTTGGAACCGCACACGAAGGGTTCCATACCATTGTACACGGAAAAACATAAAACGACAGTCTTTTGTACGAGTATACCCTTAGTATACCTTTTTAATTCTTAATAATAAACTATTTAATATATAGTTTATTATTACTAGTTCTGTGTATGTAGTATATAAGTATTGAACTATTTACTCAGGTTAACGAAACTCTTTGCTCATTTAAACCGGAAGTGGATAGAAATTGAGTTTACAGAAATAAAATAAAATATGATAAAAAACGTAATATTATTTATTATAATTCAAATGAGCAATTATTAATCGAATAATGACAAATAACTGAGCACAAAACTCAATACCTGCAATTAAAGATCTTTTTCGATAAGATCGGGAGAGTCCAGTTTACACCGATAAACGTATAAAACAAAATGGCTAAGAAAATGGCCATACCAATAATTTCTTGTGTACTTCTTTTAATTCCTAAAAACCGGTATATTTAATGATTTGTTGTTATAGCGGCAATACAAATACACCCTTTGTGAAAATTTCAGCTCTCTACCTATGTCGGTTCATCCTTTAGAGCCCGGAGACAGACGGACAGACGTCTCGACGTGGAGGCTTAGTAATATAATCCCCTTTGACACCCTTCGGGTGTCAAAGGGGATTACAACATTACAACATTACAACCCCCCCCCCCCCCCCATATCTCCGAAACTGCAGAATATAGAATATAGTAATAATTGTTTTATTTCCAGACTATTGTCCAATATAGATGTCGAATAATATAAAATGTCAAAAGATAAAATAGATTAATAATAACATTGATTCACACACAATTTGAATAATTTAACCAACAAATGTCCAATACATGAATGTAGAAAAATGACAAAAAATGTCAAAGATAAAATAGTTTAAAATAATTACATTGTTTCCAATTCAATAATAAAATTAATTAATATCATTTAAAAAACATCATTTAAAATAATTTTTACTAACACATTAATCATCATAAAACTGTGGATGAGGGTCGGTGCAAGAGCCTCCATTCGCGGTGCAGGGGGCTGGATTGCCATGAGCGAGCAGCCTCCAGCAGCTGGTTGGTGGAGTGCGCTATGTGGGTCCGCGCGGTGGCCGTGCCCAGCCGCCGCAGCGCCGCCCAGCCCGGCGCGCGCCCCTCCGCGAACATGCCGCTTGCGCTGCACCAGCGCGGCAGGCGGAACAGTGCGCGCCATGAGTTGTTGTACTGCACGCGCATCTGCTCCATGCTCTTCTTTGTGTACACCGCCCACAGCTCCACAGTGTACACGGACGTGCAGTACGACAGGAAGAGCTGCCTCTTCACCTCCGGGCTGCAGCGCGCAAAGCGCCGCGCCAGCATGTTGGCTCGCACCAGTATAGCCCGTCGCTGCCTCGCGATGTCCAGTCTGTCGTCTAGATCCGCAGTGATGACGTGGCCCAGATATTTAACCTCCTCGACGAACTCGAGGTCTCTGCCGTTTAGTCGCACTGGCGGTATGAAGGCAGGTGTATTTGTCGATCGGAACATCATACACACAGACTTATCCGGGTTGTATGCCATGTTGTGTTGTGCTGCGTATTCCTCACAAACTGCAAGCATGTCTCTCATTGCTGAAATGGATGGGCTGAGTAGAACCATGTCGTCTGCAAAGCAGACATGGTTAGTTATGACGCCGTTCATGGAGCACCCAACATTGAGCTGGTTCAGTTTGTGAGACAGACCATCCATGTAGACGTTAAAAAGTATAGGTGACATGCTTCCGCCTTGTCTCACACCACACGCCAGCTTTGACGGATCCGATAAGGCCCCATTCCAACGAACGACGTTGCTCTGCTGACTATGCCAGGTCTTCAGCACCTTGGTCACGTGACCCGGTACTCCCCGCTCTTGCAGTATCAGCCAGAGTCGGTCATGTGCCAGTCTGTCGAACGCCTTGCTCAAGTCAAGATAACAGGCGCACACAGATGTTTTTCTTGACTTATAGTATTCCGCGACTTGCTTCAAGGTGTAGATGGCGGTACTGGTGGATACGTTCTTCTTGAATCCCATCTGGTTGTCCGCAGTGCTGAGGTAAGGCGCGGCCAGCTCATTAAGCACTTTCTCAAGCAGTCTGGCAATTATCGAGGCTAACGCAATCGGACGGTAGTTACTGCGACTGGAGATGTTTTTCTGCCTGTTCTTGCATATTGGTACAATAACCGCATCCGTCATTGCAATGGGCAGGTGAGCTGTACGCAAGATAGCTGTGAATAGGTGGCTCACTGCTACTATCATGGCCGGGCCCGCATTTTGTAAGTGCTCAATTGATAAGCCGTCCAGTCCTGGAGATTTACCACGCACAGTATTCTTCACGACTTTGTATAATGACGCAGGGCTAACAGTTATAGTGTCGTCAGTGCTGCTGTCATCTTGAAGTGAGTTAGTAGGTGCATATGTACTTGCAGGGGCGGGTTGCGTAAACAGCTGATTAAAATTGTTCGCTATGTCGTAGTTGTTTGTGACACCATCTATGTGACTGGGACTTGGTGTTTTGGGTTTGATGACGTTATTCGACTTTTGCCAAAAGGACTGAAAGTTCTTGCTGTTAAGATCGTTCGCAATTCTGTTCATAGTGATCTGTTCTTTATTATATAGAACTTAAGCCAAAGATTAAAGGTAAACCTACCCGGAATTGCCAAGGTTTTCATTTTTCTGTAAACCATAAATGAACCTGGCTACGTACGTGGATTATGAAAGTAGCCGCACCGATAACTTTGTATACAAACTTTTTACTATGTAAAATCCACACCATCCCGACCATTGTACGGTGGTACGGAACCCTACGTGCGCGAGTCCGACACGCACCTGACCGGTTTTTCCTTTTACTTATACCGCATATTTTTGACAGCATCGCGATTCCACTTTCCAGTCCAGCTTTTATGACACTGGGTAACTAAGTAGAGGGCGTATCGTCATCTGCCCTAAAGGCGTGTTTTGCTTGGTGATGGTCGAACAGTCTCACGTTCGCTCTAGGTTCTGGCCACTAACACCAACACGCAACATCTAACGGACGCGGGCGGCGCACACAACGCATGCGCACTTGCCAGCTCTCTTCCACTCCAGAAACTCTAAACGTTATTGCATTAAGATTGACTGCCAGCTGTTGACTGTCCATTGCTGACCCACAGATTCAGTTAAATTTTAGCATATGAGAAGGATAGTCATAGGCATTGCATCCTCCATTCCAGCATTATGCATGGGCAGGGTTTGCTGCGATTTGTAATTGCTAGACTCCTTCTTCAAGCCCTGGACTGACAAAATGGTCTATCGTCAAGATAACAAAACAAGGACAGTTCGCATCAACCCTAGCTCTTTAGCAGAAGACAACCGGCAAGCCCCGTGGCGCCCCCCCAACACCGAGTTGCAGAGATGGGCGCATACATTATCCAGATCACCTTTGGCGGCGCACTTAGGCGGGTGCGCGCCGCCGTCCCGCCTTACGGCCTTCAGGTGGCGCGAGATAAGCAAGATGGCCGCCGTGCGCGCCGCACCTGCGCGCGAGGCTGACACGGGCACGCCGCGTGTCCTCGACACGCGTCGGGAGCCCGTGGAGTCGAGTGTCCCACCGGTGGTGGCGCTGCGAGTGCTGGAGCGGGACGCCGGGCGGGGGCACGACCCGCCTGGGAGCGAGCGGGTAGAGCTGTATAGCTCACCTGGGGAAAACAATTAGACCTGGTAAACAAGATAAAGCAGTTATATGGCTCTTGGACAGGCTCATTTATAAATAGATACATACATATCATGCAGTTGTATCACAGAGTTAACTGATTGCCAGACTTAGATAAGTCAGCTTTACATGTAGTAAGCCAAGCTGACATTTAAGAACTTTCTTCCCACTCTCGTTAGCTTCTGTGAAGCTTAGTCTCATCTACCAGAACTACTGCTAAAATTAGAAACTAGTTTACCAGTATGGTTGAGAGAGTAAAGAAAAGGTGGAGGAAGCTTCTTTACCAGTATCGTTGAGAGAGTAAAGACAGGGTGGAGTCAGCCGCGCGTCAGCCAGGTGTTCGGGGTGGTACCGGGCCCTCGTGTAGAGATGTAGCACCATGCACAGCAAGCCTGCTAGCACGAAGATACCCGACGCCACACCCAGTAGCGTCGGCAGGTCCGCTGTCAGCAGGCCAAGGTCTGGAAATAGTTACAGTAATAAAGACAGAGTGAGAGGTCCAAATACAAAGGTATTATTTTCCTATATTTCAAAAATTATAGATAGTAGGCTAATTCTCACAATTTATTATAAAAAGTATTATACGCTGAGTGTAATAATAAGTATTAAAACTCTTACCAAGTGGTATGAATTTGGCATCAATCTTCACAGCTAATTAAATGATAAAGATTAAAAGATCAATATCTGCGAGACTGGATGAAGGGACGGTGTATAGCTATCAAATCTCGCTCGTGAAGGTACCATAGAGGAGGTACCCCCTCAAAAAACCCCTTATAGTTCTAGTGACGTCTCAATACTTTATTTTGCCTTACCTTCAGTACAGAAGATCCTATGCGTAGGCCGAGAGTGTGTAGTGATGTGGTAGCCAGCCTCACATTGACATATCGCGTTATGGTTGACCTGAATGCACGATGAATGAGCGTCGGAGGCTTGGCAAGTCTGTCGGTAGAAACATTGCTCTCCCAGCTTACTGGCTGAAATGTGAAGATGATTTTTGGTTGCTATTAGGCACTTGATAGTTGACATGGTTAATAAAATGTTTTCGGAAATAATAAAAACCATCTGCTTATTGTGCCTAACCACTTTTGGAGGTTGGTGGTCAGCTCTTCATTCTCCTTCCTATTGTTCAAAAAAGACTAAATAGTTTATAGGACAGTACCCGCAGTAAATTGTTCCTAACTGGTTGGAGGAGTTTGAGGCTGCAGCTGAGCTCTCTATCTCTCTCTTTCTCTCTCTCACACACACACAATCAGAGAGAGAGATAACATTCACACTCACGTTTATCACATCCCCTAGCCGGGCTAAGCAGCACAGGATACTTGGGATTGCACTGGCAGGTCGCCGTGGCCGCGTCGCAGTATACGTGGTTGAGTTTGGGGCTGCATTTGTACTCACAGGGAGAGCCCAGGTACATTCCCTTCTCTGGAAACAAGGACAGGACACAGGTTGTAGGTGCGGTTTCTTGTTTTTTTTTGATTATGGAAGATATCCTCAGGTAACCTTTATAACTACTTATCATCGGCGATGGGCTAGCCCTTAGGCTATCACGCAAACTGCAGCATTGAATAATAACTGTGCCTCTGCCACCCCGTATGGGAAGGTGTCACGCTTTGTTTGTTTTGTTTATCTTGTTTCTTTTAGGGTCATTTGCTCATGGAGTGCCCCAAACATGATACCGAAAAATGGTAAACCTATGAAATTTTAGGATACCGTCCCCCCTGGGCGGTAACACTGAATAGGCGGTTCAACATAAAGGGGCAACCGTGCAAGTTCTTATGACGCCAATGGGAGAAAATCGAATCAGCGAGCGTGACCTGGCGAGTGAGCGAGATAGCGGTAGACACCTAGAGCTACATACCACGCTCGCTGTCTCGCTCACCCACCTAGACGATACGTCGTCTGCAGTCTCGCGCGGCTGCAAATTTGTTCCTTTGAAGCCGTAATTCGGGTTTTGACTATGTATATATTAGAGATGGGCCGACTGTGACTTTGGCCGACTGGCCGACAGGCCGACCAGTCGGCTACAAATTAGCCGAAATGTCGGCCGGGCCGACATTGTTTTCGGGGGAGTTCGGGTGACCACGGCAACGCTCGTGATCACGTCGCGACATGATTTTTTGTTGATGTTGTTATTGTTTACGCACGGACCGGCTGAACTGCGTGTTTTTAAAAGATAAATAATAAATATAAAGTAAAATAGTTCAAAGTAGTGTTAAATAATAAACAAAAGACAGTTTCACAGGTGTATAGTGTAATTTTATCATCATGTCAAGAAGAACATCGCGTATATGGATTTTTTTCGAGGACTGTGAAGATTCCAGTAAAGTTAAGTGCAACCAGTGCTCAGCGATCATTTCAAGAGGCGGAAAAGGTAAATCAGCAAACACAACCAGCATATAAAATATAAAATACAAACACCCTAACCTAATGTCGCAATTGAGTACCGTTATCAAAAGCAGTTCATCAGCTGATACGCCGTCCATACAATCGGATCCAATGCAACCAAGTTCTTCGCCTATTCCTTCAACATCAGGGCCTTCCGAGGTCAATGTAAGTCAAAAACGTCAACAGAACATTGAAGAGAGTTTCACTGTTCAGTGGTCACTAGAAGACTCACGATCGAAGGAGATTAGTTTAGCAATTGGTGAAATGATTGCACTGGATAACCAACCTTTGTCTATCGTCGAAAATACTGGCTTCAGGAACTTGATGAAGAAAGTGAAACCGAAATATAATATACCAAGCCGTAAGTACTTTACAAACAACATAGTGCCCCATCTATATGACGAAACTAAATCACAAATCCGTAAGGGTGTTCTAAGTGCAGCCGCGACAGAAACGAGCTGTTTCTCTGTATCTGGCTGAATCAAGCGTAAATTTTGAAAACTTGTCTACTGAGGAGTGGAAGACGATCGAAAAATGCCTTGAATTATTGAAGCCGTTTGAAGAGATAACGAAGATCATAAGTTCTAGTTGCTCTTCGATATCTGAAGTTATTCCTCACCTGAAAACTTTGCAGAAATATTTGGAAGACTACTATGATGATGACAACCAAATCATGCAGGTTAAAAAAGTTTTAGAAAATCAATTGAAAACCAGGTTCGACATACAGCGTAACAAACTTTTTACTATAGCCACTTTATTGGACCCAAGATATAAGCTGCAGTTTTTTGAGGCCGAGCATCTAGCCACTGTGCGATCACAATTTCTACTGGAAGCTCTTAAAACTAGCCTGAGCGATGACGACAGTGATGACACTGAACAAGGGCAAGATTGTCACTCCACCACACGCGACGAGGCCAGAACCGAAGCAGCAACTCACCGAAACTTCTGGAAATGCTACCAAGACCTAGCTTCAAGAAAAGTCAAAGATGTTCATGATAATGACAAGTCAGTTGTAGCTCATGAGCTGCACTCCTACTGTTCACTGCCAATAATTAAGCGCACTGATGACCCATTTAAGTGGTGGGGCGATAACAGAACTAGATACCCTGAAATGTCTCGCATTGCTAAGGTGTACCTTTGCTGTCCTGCCAGCTCCGTTTATAGTGAGCGTTTATTTTCCGAGGCTGGAAACATTTATGAAACAAAAAGAAATGGACTTTTGCCAGATAGGGCAGAAACACTCGCTTTTTTGCATCACAATCTCCCTCTTATTAAACATTACAAATAGTTTTTTCTTTATATAATGTTTTAGTAGATAAGATCTTTCAGATTCCTAATCGAAACTTATAAGACTGAATAAATTCGTTATGATTAAGCCTAAGAGCATAAAGGGCAGCTTAGATCTAGAGTTTGACTGTTGATTAATTTTATACGTGTATAATTTTATGACTGATCTGATCTCGTAAGAAGAGTATCTTAGAAGTGGAATATCTTTAAATATGGTACAAACTAATAAACGATTACATAACAGTTAAAATAAATACGGTAATAATGGTACAAACTAATAAACGATTACATAACAGTTAAAATAAATACGTATTTCAGTTACCCTAATCCGTCGGCAGTTTTGGCCGACCGTTCGCCGACCAGTCGCCGACTGCAAATATGGCCGACTAGTCGGCTTAACCGACTGGTCGGCGAACAGTCGGTGCATCCCTACTATATATGACATGTACTCTAGTCTACTGTAGATGTAACGTAGACAAGTGGAGAGAAGAACACTGTCCGCCCGCTTACTTCACCACTTTCTATAATTGTTCTTGTTGTTTTGTTCTTGTTCTATGTTGTTGAGGCGTCATGGCGGCACGTGCGGAAAGTATATGTTATACAAGGTGGCATTTAATTAGCTGACCATATTTTGGGGAATGATAGTAGCCATAATTATGAACAACTTTCCCTGAGAAACATATGGTCGCAAATGAAAAAAATATTTCGTCCATCAGTACATTGACCCGATCAGCTGATTACTGTGGGAGACCCAATTTTTTTTTTCCTTGGCGACCTTGGCGATGTTTCTTGGGGAAAGCTATTCATATTTATGGTTATTGTGATTCTCTAAATTATGGTCAGCTGAGTGCATCTTGAGAACCTTACTGAGAACTTGTGAAGCTGCAAGTATCTAACTGAAGCTTATCTATGGTTTCGTAAATTGTTAACTAATCGATTTGAGCTTGTCATCTGATCCCATCTTCATAACAAAGGGTGCTAGGAATATCACTGTTATGATATTCTCGATCATACCCTTATTTTTTATTGATTGATATCAATCAATCATAATTTATTAAATGGAACAAAAACGAACTTACTTATAAAAAAGTAAATTCACTGTTTAGCTCAAGCAGTGTTTAGTCCTTTTCACACGTCGACTAAATGTTAAATGTCAAAGCAAGACAAAACACTGAATTAACTATACAGTGAATTTACTTTTTATAAGTAAGGCCGTAAATAAATATACTATCTTAGACCATATTGGTATATTTGAATCAGTATTAGTCTTTGATTGATTGATTGAGATTAGCTTCTAGTAGTAACAAAAAAGTAGTTATTTGCGGTGACTTCAATATAGACTTGCTGGTGGACTCCCCGTTGCATATTCAATTTCTGGCCAGCTGTAGGACTTAAACACTAGCATTAAAGAGGTTGGATACTGAAGGAGGCCGGACATCATTAATTAGTCACTTATTAATTAGTTTACATCTAAAAATTTACTCAAAAACAGAAATATGTAAGTGGCCCTTATTTTCTTTTGAGTAGTATATTATGTACTAATAATTGGGCACCTACCTAATGTTTTGTTATGGTTGCTTGATTATGCTATGACGTTAAATTTTTGTGCTATTATGAATACAAATATTTGAACTTGAACTTGAACATACCCAAGCCCTATGCTGGCCTATAATTAATTTATTTCATAAACGATCTCATGGAAGCACTTCAACAATACCGTTCTATAGGTAATGCAGCAACACACGGCATCACCGGAAGTGCACATCGAACGGAAGTGGTGGGCGCCGGAAGTTGGCTTCGCACAAACACAGTCCGTGAACGCCGGCTTTACCTTGGAACTTTTATGGATAGTTGTTTGTGTTTGTAGCATTAACATTGTGAATAGTAGCTTAAAACTGTTTTACACAATTAAACAATTCCATATTCTCCTTTTGCTATTCCATTATTGGCGAGACAAATATACTGGGTGTTTGGTAGAACGGTAGAAGCAAAGCCAAAATGATGATAGTACAGAGACCTTTTAGAACCATTTTGTCCAAACTTGTGTTGGCTGTTTCGAGCTAATCGATGTTTTATTGTTTACGACGGAAAAAACCAGAATTTTACTGTTAATTGATAATATCATTTTTGACTTGATAACGTCTTATAAATCGGTGAACGTACAGCCGGCGGCGTATGAAAAAGTGTCTCTTTCCGCTGTCACGTTCCGCCTGTGCCGAGCGAGAGCGCGGAATAAGCGATAGAGAGGCACGATCGGCCTAAATGTTTCTTATGACGTTATCACGTAAAATGATCGTCCGTAAACCGACTTTATAGACAACCATTTTTTTTATAATTTATAATTAAGTACTGGTTAAGTAATCTAACAAAACCCCTTCTAGGCACCTGTGACTTCAGAATTCGTTTTCAATCATCTTTGAACTGCTAGATAATTTTCCTTAGCTTTTAAGCAAGGTTTTTTAACTGTTTTTTTTTAAACCACCACCAGAGTGTTTTTTTTAAACCAGAGGAGCTTTTTGCGTACAAAATTTAAAAACATGCTTGGCTATTATTCTATTCTTTGAGATATCATTTACAACAACGGTATCTCATCAATTAATGAATTTAGGACCTCCGAACCTAATGGAGGGAGAAAAAATCCACCTTTGATTTTATTCATCAAGTCGGTGGCGCACATTTAAGTTAAATACATCGATTGAGGACCGCCTAACGAATGAAAATGTCATGTTTTGTCCTAAAGTGTCACGTCTAAAAGAAATTTGATTTAAATAAAATAATTTTGGCATTTTCCCATCTATGACCTCGCATTTGTGATATTTTAGGACTATTTTATACATGACGTGTTTCGTTGTCAAAAGAGCCTCCTATTGATTTATTTCAGTTTTCTTCATTATTCCAAAATCTACAAACTCATTAAATTTCTTAGATTGTTACTCAAGCTGAAACTTACATCAATTGCACAAATGGTTCTAAATGGTCTGTACTATCTACGTTTTATGGCTTTGCATCAATCTACGAAATACCCTGTATAATGATAATTCCATAAATTGTAAATTCAGTAGATAGGGGTAAGTCAATCACAAATTCAGTTAGATCTAAAACAACGATGACATACAATTAAGTCAAATATGCAGATACGTAACTGAACAACCACAGCCAGTAATCAGTAGTTAGGGTCAGGTAATCAGGTTATACCATAGACGAGACGGAGTGCATTTTTCACACCAACATTTCTTGATAAAAACAAGAGTTCAGTAAAATCTGAACATAACGTATCTTTTTGGTAGGAAACAAATATTTTGGTGCTCATTTAAATTGTTCTCCTCGTTTTGTTTTTCACTGTGGTTGCGTTGCACTTTGCACGCAGTTTCACGCTAGTCACGTTAGATGTAATATTTTACTTTTTATTTTTGTATTCTTTTTGGTTAGACCAGAGACTATTAATTCGCAGAAACTTTTGCTCCGTAAGATCTCACTTCTTCCACCACGTAACTAAAAAGTGGGATGCCCTAAGGGATTTGTTATATTTTAAGTAATTGTGTATTTATCCTTTGTATATAACCTTTCCTGTTTGTAACCCCTAAATAAATAGATAAATAAATCTTTTTCTTTTGTGTATTACTTGTCAGCATTACGACGATTCCAATTCCTCCTTAATTAGTTTACGATATATGATATATGGGAACGTAAGTTCCCATATATCAAATTTCTAGGCCCTACCATAGAATATCGGCCCAGTTCTGGCTGTTGAGGTGAGGGGTGCCGCATTTTCCTGTCGTCTTCTGGCGGGGTAGTGGAACGCGAGGGGTAGCGGGGCGGGAATAGCACGGGGCCTCCCGGCGACGTTAATAATTAGGTGTTAATTCGAATTTACTGAAAAACCGAATACACTAATTGATAAACTTTAAGAATGCGAAAAATCAGTAATTTTGTATTAAAATTATTTTATTTCCTTTTTAATATAGGTTCAGGATTTTTTACAATCGAGGTAAATTTATACAATCGTGTAACCTTACAGTATTTAAACTAGATTATCTCATTGTGAAAAACATATTTTTTTGAGACCGATGAATTCAGTGGAAATAATTTTATATTTTTATTTGCCAAATCGCTCTTCAGTGGTTTTGTGATCTTGGCCTTAAGTCTCCACTTTAGGCGAAAAATGCTAGAGTTTCGAAAATGAGATGATGACTACTGCCTTATATTCGGATCACGAGTCTTGGCCTCATATTAGAGCCCGAAGTAAGACTACGAGTACAACCATTTATGTCCAATTTTCCTTCGACCAGTTTTCTTTTACGGCGCTGTTCTACTTGTTGTGATGGTTAAAACATTGAGGTCAGTTTTGACATTTGATGTCCGACCCTGATTTATTGGAGCTACCGTGGATAGGGCAATGACTTCTAGGGGTTATTTGTTGCAGCAAGTTGCCAGCAAGTTGTCGACAAGCGGCTACCGGCACGGAATAACAAGCTCACAGCCAAGCAATATTGTCAACTGCACTGAAATTAAGGAGCTGCCACACGGCAGAAGGGGTGGTTGCCTGCAAGCTGGCAACAAGCAGCGTTTGCCGTGTACTTGCTTTTTGTACGATGACCCGCGATTTTCGACCTTATGGCTAGGTAAAAGAGTTCAAAACTGGTCAAGAGTCTGCTGTGGTAAGACTGAGACGGGCGACGAGGAGGCGACCGTTTGAACTTGCTAGGAGGGGTCATTTAAGTATTACGTAAGCATAATTATAGTAGTTTTTGTTTCCTCTATCTATTGTATACCACACACATCATGCGCGAAAGACAAGTGATTGACATAGTATGTGTTTTGTTTATTCTTAACATGTAAACGATATAATTATTCATTTTGTTTTATAAAAAAAAATGTAAAAATATTGCCCCGTCCCCACTTACATTAAAAATAAGTTAAGCAATGATCCTCCCCGAACCAAACTTTGGTGCTTGCGTAGGTAATACTTGAACGACTCCTGAGCTTGTCGGCGACTTGCTGTCAACTATCTAGACGCTTGTCACCGACCACGATTTCCGACCGCCGAAATGGCGCGCGATTCAACCTTATGGCACAGTCTTACCGTGCGTTTTACCGTAATTTCGGTGCAGTTAACAACATTGGTTGGCTGTGATCTTGTTGTTGTGTGCCGTGTAGCCGCTTGTCGGCGATTTGCTGACAATTTGCTGCCAGCATGTTGCCTGCCATGTGGCAGGTCCTTTACTTATTTACTTTACTTTAGGCGCGTAACGAAAGCAAAAGTATGGACACGACTTTTTAGCAGTACTCAATTGTTACAGAATTTAACGACGCAAGGATGATGATTTTTTTCCCGTGATTTTCCTTGATTTCGCACGGGATTTCGGTTTGAATCGTGGAATGATGCCAGTGTCGTCGTAACCAAAGAGTTTGAGGTCAATGGTCGTAATAATCACAAAACATAACGCGATTACGCGAAGAGAAAATTGTCGACATCAAAACAAAAACAATTGTGTTTTGTTTGTTGTTGACAAGTGACAGTTCTTGTTTTTCGGTTTCGTCACAGACGAGCTTTGCCTGTCTCAATTACCATCAAAGTAGCATTTCCTGCCAAGGTACACATCTCTTTTGAACTGGCAACTGGCATGAAAAAAAATAAAAAAAGGTCAAGTGTGAGTCGAACTCGCGCAAGAAGGGTTCCGTACCACCGTACAATGGTAGGGATGGTGTGGAGTGAATAGTCTGGATTTTTCATAGCAAAATGTTGTTTAAAAAGTTATCGGTGCGAATACTTTCACACTCCATACACTTAACCAGGTACATTCATAAGTTTGTATGTGGTTTACAGATAAATAAATTATTTTATTCTGTTTTTTAGTATTTGTTGTTATAGCGGCAACAGAAGTTCATCATATGTAAAAATTTTACTACCACGGTTCATGAGATACAGCCTGGTGACCGACGGACGGACGGACTGACAGCGGAGGCTTAGTACTAGGGTGGCGTTTGGCACCCTTCGGGTACGGAACCCTAAAAACTATGTTTCGCCAACGACATGTGATGACAAATTACAAACCACTTTATTTTATTTTTAATGAGCTGTCAGAAAATTGTCCATTCGCGGAACCATTAAAACAAAGCTACGAAAGAAGAAAGTTTAAAAGAGTTCCACGATTTTCAAATTAAAGGTCCAGGAAATTATGTTGCGTATTTTTTCCTTGTAAACATCTCAAGTTGAAATAAAAAGAAAATGTCGTTTTGTGTATTATTGCAAATTACTATCTTTCATCTTTTCCGAGGCGGGAAATTAACGAACGTACGATTTACTTTATTTACGATAGTCTACAGGCAAAAGAAATCCTGTGTCTGCGACATTACAGACCATTTTGTACTAGGCGAGTGGAGCTTATGAAGATATTTTCAGCAGGAATTTAAGACTTAAGTATGTTACGTAACAAAAAATGGCTTTCCAGCCGGAAAAAAACTTGATGAATACTGGAACGCTTTTACATTTATTTATTTATTTATTTTACATACTATATTACATACATTTTACTTTGGCAAACTACGGTTGATGTTGCACCATTTTCATATAGGTTTCCGACGTTTCCATAATAAAGTACGTAGAAAGCGTAAAATACTACCTTATATATATTATTTAGTATTATAGTAGAGATATATATATATATATATATAGTAGAAGCGTATAAGGGCCTACTAACAGACAATACCGGTTACCCGTCCTATACTATCTACCTAGGATTTTTATGCGTATGTTGACCCCAAGAAAGGGCTCTGCGCGGTTTAGATTACATTTTTATTTACATTTTACGATTATGGGACCGTAAAGACTACTAATATCATCGTAAAGAAGAATACTAATATAAATACTTATTCTGAATTCTTAATTTTAGTTTAACGGATTTAAACCCGGAATATGAGAGTGATTTTCTAAAAGGAAAAAGCTAAGCTCCTAATAACTTACACAGAGCAAAGAGCGGTAGATATATTCCACTGACGCTATCTAAACTTTTGGCAGGCGCTTTGTATTCGTTGCAATGTCTGTTAGACATACAGAGTTAATAAGGAAATGAGATAATGCTGTTATATTTACTCGACATTAGATAAAATATCACCACAATCAAGTTATATATTAGCTTTGGGGTAACAGTTTAGCGCAATTAACTACCGTAGAAACTGTGATGCTTTTCCATAGTAGATAATTTTCAGGTCCTTCGTGATCCTTGAAGAACAATATTTTTGTTTACGTCTCGACAACGATGCGTCATATGAAATTGTATTTCACTACATAAATGCAAGCTGATAAAATTATCTACAACTTTGATTCTTTACACTTTTTTACCAATCGTTGTCTAGAACATGAGCTCCAAACAACGGTGGATTTTTTAACCTAACAAGCCACAACGAACGTAGGTAGGTAATAAAGTCATATGCAAAATCTGGAGTTTGTCTCAAAAACGAAGGTATAATCTTCTTTGAAAGCAAAAATTAATATACAATGGCTGTTCGCCAATATTTTTTATCCCTGACACTATAAAACAGGCCTGTCCTACTGCTGCCAAACTAATATAATATTCATAAATCATAGCATAATTTAACATGATTTTTGCCACTGCCTTTGGACTGGTAGACTACATAAACTTTCTTGACGGTATATCATTTATAAGCATATCAACTATTTTTAAATTATATCCTCAATTATTTTTCACCTACTTCACAGTTACAATCCATTTTGATAGTAATCTACGTTTAAACTAAATATATGTCACCGTAAGATATTCAAAACTGTCAGTTGATCAACTAACGGTTTTTTTCTCGTAAGGTGGTCAACTAACGACAGATAGTAAACTGTAGCGTACTGCGTACTGTACGATTTAGCAATCGCACAATGTGCACACTCTGCCAATTTACCTAACAAGTCAGTGTCACGATACAACAAGGTGGAGTGCGCTCGTGTGCATTAGCGCAATTAAATCAATTTACTTAAATCGGCCGTTTTACTAAACAATCATCATCAATATATCAACAAAAGCAGTAGTGTCTACCAAGAGATCCTACATCTTTATGGTCCTTCGAGCATAAGTTTGGCGACATTTGTGAGTTTTGGAACACGGAAGCCACACCGACGTCAGACTATCAAGAGCCAGCAGCAAGGCGAGACTTACCAAGGAGTCAACTACTACTACTACGGTGGTTTCTTTGTATGAAGACAGTTCGAGTCCATTGAAATCAGCAAGAATACTATCAATAATCAAGATATCAAGTTAAAAGCAGGTACCTACCAATTATCAAGTCAGAATCCAGAATACTAGTGCAATCTGGAATTCATTAAATACGAAAGCAACAAGTTCGTAACCCAAGTATCAAACAAGTGATCAGCAAGACAAACATGCATCAAGAAAACAATGACATGGAAAACATAATCCAAAATCAAATCACGCTTGAACGAGGCATCGAAAAAATTTTGGTCAACTTCAAGAAAGTTCACCGGCGCTGCTTGGGTACGAGCGCGCGCGCACCAACTATGCCTCCAATTCACCGCTAAATAGGAGCATTGATATGTACGAGAAACACTTTGCGGGGGCCGATATCTTTTACCTGAACCGGACTCAATTTATATCACAGGTTTGTGCGAAGATAAGGTCAATCAAATTAGATAATTGATCATCAAAAATAAACAAAAATCAATAACATTTATTCAAGGAAATTGAACTCTCTCATTTGACATAGAAAAACCTCATATCCACACACATATTACATACCCGCTCTCTCTCTCTCACACACACACACACAGAGACACATACACATATACAAACACATACCTTATTATATATAATGTAAAATTACCTTTTATACATATGTTTTATGATCTAAAAATCCTCATCATAATTTATAAAGGATATGTTTCGTAATTGGCATTATCCATTTATATCAGCGTTATTTTTATCGAATTAATTACTTATGCTGTGAAACATCAACAAACAAATAAATAAATAAATAAATAAATAAAAAAGAACCAAGGGATCGCCAGACCCAAGAAAGCATTAAAAGACGCCTGGAAGCTCTAGAATTATATTGGAAGGAGTATAGTGAAAATTACAACAAGCTTCTACCAGTTTTGCCACAGGACCATGACAACCTAGTAGGCAAGTACTTCGAAAAAACAAGGCGAACTTACCTAGAGACCAGGGAGTACATCGAAAAAGTTTGCTGCCAACAACGAGTGTATCAAGAAGTAACTAACGACAACATCGACAAGGATGAGCAGTTAAAAGCCACTACAAGCACAAATCAAGATCAACAAACATCAACCATTGCGAGCAAGACAAGTGCGAGCAAGATTAGTGTTGGGAGTAACAGCAAGCTGGACGAGATGTTGAAAAAGCAACTCAGCAATTTCAAGGCCTTTGCAAGAACAGTCTCCAGCATAAACATAGAAATCATGAAAGAAAAATGGGAATTCGAGGACACCTTGAAAACACTGCACGAGCGATGGACAGCTATCGACTCCAATCATTGGTCAATCGATAGTGAGTTGAACGGTTCAGACAAGATATACGAGGACCGTTTCACAGAACATGAACAGAAATACTTTGACATGAAAAAAGCCATAAATAGCAAGTTATGGTCAGTCTCTCATCGGGAAAAATCAACCCCTAAACTCGACATCCCTGTTTTCAACGGCAATTACCAACAATGGGTGTCATTCAAGGATTTATTTTGTGAAGCTATCCACGTCAATCCGTCGATATCAAACGCCCAGAAATTACAGTTCCTTAAAAGCAAGCTTAAAGGAGAAGCAGAGCGTTTGATTCAACATCTTCAGATCAGCTCAGAATTATCTTACCGCGTGGGAAATTCTAAACCACCGGTACAATAACAAGAAATTGATTTTCTCTACCCATATGAGTACTTTGATGAATCTTCAAACCATGCAGCATCCATCATCGCACAACATCAAACGCATCCATGACGTCACCACTGAATGTCTAAATGCAATAAAAAACCTGGGAGTCAATATTGAAACATGGGACCCAATTCTGGTACATATTTTAGTGCAGAAACTCGACTCAGAAACTCACGCCGATTATCTGGACTCTCTGAAGCAACCAAGAGAACTACCCTGTCTCAGCGAGTTTTTGTATTTCATGGAGAACAAGTTTACCACCATGGAGTCAGCGCGCAAGAAACAAGAGTACAATCAATCAAAATCGGCGCCATCAGGTTCTACTAAACAAGAAAGAATAGTAAAAAACTACAATTACTACTCCAGCAACAAGGCTGCATCAAGACCCGGGCAAAATTACAAGTATAATTGCCCAATTTGTACAAGCAATGAACATGGAATTTACTACTGCAAAAAATTCCTAGAACAAACGCCGTCACAAAAACGGCAAACAATTGCGAAGTTAAAATTCTGTGCAAACTGCCTCTTCAGTCACGGCGACAAACCCTGCACATCAAACAAGAGATGCCGCGAATGCAACGAGTCTCATAACACATTACTGCTTGCGGCTTTTTTAAAAGGAAACTGTAAAATGACGCCGCCGCACGGAATGACGCCAAAGAACGGCCCCAGTAACTATACCGTAGACACGAGGTCGTGGAGTGAACAATCAAAACCAAGCAATTCCTCACACGTGGCTCAAAATAATGACGTACACGAAATACTTTTAGCTACAGCCCTTATCAAAGTACAAGGGGCGGATGGAGTCTACAGAACCATGCGATCACTCGTCGACCAAGGCTCACAAGTGTCGCTTATAACAGAAAACGCAGCCCAACTGTTGCGTTTACCGCGTCGCAAATGCAGAGGAATGATAACAGGAGTTGGCACCAAGGACAACAAATGTACAGGATTGATAAATATCAAATGCAGCTCGACAGCAGAAGAGTTCGTGTTCGACACAGATGTTTTTATAATGAAAAGTTTAACAAGAAACCTTCCTAACTACACTTTCGCAAGACCGCCATGGGAGTACCTACAAAACATTCCATTGGCTGACCCTGATTTCAACAAGAGCCATGCCGTTGATATACTTTTGGGCGCAGAAATTTATTCAAACATTATATTATCAGGAATATGCAAGCCCAGTAATATGACGCCGGCACCGGTCGCACAACAAACGCGACTCGGGTGGTTTTTGTGCGACAAGTTACAAACATATTGCAACAATACACTCTGCAATGTGATTATAAATAACACCGACGAACTGCACAAATTCTGGGAAATAGAGGATATCGCAGAAACACCTACCTACTCGACGGAAGAAATGGACTGTGTCAACTTTTACGAATCCACAACAGCAAGGTTGGACGATGGAAAATATCAAGTTAGACTACCCCTAAAATCAAGAATTGAGCAATTGGGTCATTCCAAGAACAAGGCTGTTGCACAGTTTCTTCAACTCGAGAGAAAATTTAACAAGGATCAAGAAATGGCGAAAGAATACAAGTCTTTCGTTCATGAATATCAAGATCTGGGCCACATGAAGTTCGCCGACAGTTACAAGTCACTGGGATTCTACATGCCACATCACTGCGTGCTACGCGAAAATTCAACAACTACGTCTCATCGCGTAGTCTTCAACGCATCCCAAAAGACATCAAACGGCGAGAGCCTAAATGATTGCATGTATAAAGGTCCAAACCTACAGAATGACATCTTAACACTCATTTTGTACTGGCGGCAATACAAGGTCGCCTTCACCGCCGACATAGAAAAAATGTTTCGGCAGATATGGGTGCATGAAGAAGATCAAGATTTACAAAAGATTGTCTGGAGAGATCACCCCCAGCAACTACTGCAAGAATACCAACTGACGACTGTCACTTACGGCACCAAGGCCGCGCCCTTTCTGGCTATGATGACACTACGCCAGTTAGCGGCCGACGAAAGAGATAATTACCCAGAAGCAGCACAAGTCGTCGAAAACAGCTTTTATATGGACGATTTACTCCACGGTAGTCACTCACTGGAATCAGCGCAAAAATTGAAACAAGATTGACTCGACTTGATGAAATCGGGAGGCTGTAATCTGAGAAAGTGGAGCTCTAATTATCAAGAATTACTACTGGGACAAGAGCAGCAAGATCAAGAACAATACAGTTTTAAGCAGATGGAGTCCACAAAAACGCTCGGGCTTTACTGGAACCCCAATCAGGATATGTTTACATTCCAAACAAGAATACATAATGATGAGAAAGAGACGAAAACTGATACAAAAAGAAGTCTTCTGTCAGATATTTTGAAACAGTTTGACCCACTGGGTTGGTTGACTCCACTCACGACTTCAATGAAGGTGCTGTTTCAAGACGTCTGGAAGTCAAACATAGCATGGGATGACAAGCTCCCCGAAAACATCGCCTTGGCATGGCATAAAATCAAGAGCGATATAAAAAACATTAACCAAGTAAAAGTAAAACGTTGGCTCGGCTCAGACGAAACATGCGCGATCGAGTTACACGGATTTTGCGACGCCTCGCTAAAAGCTTATGCCTGCGTCATTTACAGCAAAATTGTGAAACAGGGACAACAAGCAGAAATCAATCTAGTTGTCGGTAAATCAAGACTTGTGCCGTGCAACAAAGAAATTTCATTACCACGACTCGAACTTAGTGGAGCACTCCTCCTCTCAAAGCTGAAAAAAACTGTCAAACAAGCGCTTTCGTCATACCAAGACATCAAGGTTTATGGATGGACTGATTAGACCGCAGTTTTGGGGTGGCTACAAGGCAATCCCGACCGCTGGAAGCCGTTCGTCACTAACAGAGTTCGAGAAATCACGACAATAATGCCACCGGACAGCTGGCATTACGTAAAGTCAGCAGAAAACCCTTCGGATTCCGCAAGCCGTTGGATAACAGCAAGCCAACTGATAAATCATCCTTTGTGGTGGCAAGGACCACCTTGTTGCCCACTTACAAAGCCAATGTCAAACAACCTGTATACACGACAAAGGAAGAAGAAATACGGACTAAGCAAGTCAACGTGGTAACTCAAAGCCCACTATCAAGCATAATCAAAGATCTGTTAGACAAGAACAGCTCTTTCAAAAAAGTCGTACGAGTATTAGCATGGGTACGCCGCTTCATCACGAAAAAACAAGACACGAAAAGCACATCATGGTTAACAGTATCAGAAATACGCAATGCAAAAGAATGCTTGGTAAAATATGCACAAGCTGAAGATTTCCTGAAAGAAATACAAGAGCTGAAAGAAGGAAAACAAGTTTCTTCAAAAAGCAAGATATGCACCCTTAACCCTTTCTTGGATGAAAATCAAATTCTCCGATTCGGGGGGAGGCTATTGCATGCTCACATTAATCCCGAAATGAAAAATCCTGCCATTTTAGCACAGAACCATCGCGTTACCGAGCTAATTATAAATCATGCGCATGAGCTCACGTTACACGGCGGCGCCAGAGTGACTTTAGCATTTACGCGACAAAAATACTGGATTTTGAGTGGCAACAGGACCACCAAAATATACATACGCCAATGTGTGAAATGCAAAAAACAAAAACCAAACATGAATAAACAGATCATGGGACAGTTGCCCGAGCCAAGAGTGAATCCTTCTAGCCCCTTCAAGCACACCGGCGTAGACTTCACCGGGCATGTCCTTTTGAAGGCCAACAAGGGTCGGGGAATCAAGACCTCAAAGGGATATGTAGCTGTGTTCGTGTGCATGCCCACGAAAGCCACCCACTTAGAGCTGGTATCAGACCTGTCCACATCCTCATTCATCGCAGCGCTCTGCAGAATGGCCGCACGGAGAGGAAAGCCAGATCATATTTACTGTGACAATGCCACTAACTTCATCGGAGCAAGCCGAACATTACATGAAGAATATCAAGAGATCCAACAAGTATTCAACGAAGATCTACAAAAAGAATTAACCGACATGGAAATCAAGTTCCACTTCAACGCACCTTCTTGGCCATCAGCAGGAGGCCTGTGGGAAGCTGCTGTAAAAAGCTTCAAGTTTCACCTTAAAAGGGTCCTCGGAGAACAGAAGCTTACATATGAAGAGTTCTCGACCCTGCTCTCCCAGATAGAAGCGTGTCTAAACTCCAGGCCATTGTGCGCTTTATCAGAAGATCCTGAAGATCTCAATTATCTAACACCTTCTCATTTTCTCACAAACGGCCCCACATTGACACTGGTCGAAACAGAAAGAGATTTGAGAACACGCTGGCAACTCACACAAAAAATCCTACAAGATATCTGGAAACGCTGGCGCGCGGAATACTTGTCCCAGCTGACAGCAAGGTCAAAATGGAGGCAACCCCACAAAAACATCAGCATCAACGACGTAGTCCTCGTCCACAACGACAACTTGCCGCCAGGCAAGTGGATCATGGGCAGAGATCCCGGACAAGATGAATATGTTCGCGTTGTAACACTGAAAACGAAGAGCGGTTTTATGCGGCGACCCGTAATCAAGCTATAATACTTACCGGCCATGAAGATGAACCTACAAACACCGTGAACAAAACAGTATGCGATGAGCAAGAAAATCCCGCAAGCAAGCCGCGGCAAACAAGAAAAAACAAGATTTCCTGTCTAACAACATTATTTACTGCACTAATGTTGTTCATAAGCATCATATCAAGTTCCGAATGCAGTCTCAATGTCACCAAGTTCAAAGAAAATCAAGGATTGTATTTTGACAAAGTAGCGGACATGTCACTTATCAAAGATGAATGGAAACTTGTTGTCTACTACCAAATGCAACCATATTGGCAAGGAAATAAAGCCCTTAGCAAGTATATCAACACATTAGAAAAGGCGTGTCTCACAATGCGAGAACAAGACCATTGTAACGCTATACTATTGCAATTACGTCACGGGTACAACGAACTCCAATACTACAATCAAATATTGCAGCATCAGCACGGTAGCGAGCAGTCTACACGCCAGACAACAAGGCGCCGGCGACGCGGTCTTATCAACGGGGTGGGATATCTCGCGAACAGTCTATTTGGGGTATTAGACGAGAGATTCGCGGAGCAGTACGAAAGTGACATCAACAAACTTCAATCTAATGAGAATCACCTCATACACCTGTGGAAGAACCAAACATCAATAATAGAATCCGAAAACAATATTCTGAAACGGACAGAATTTATCATGAACCAACAGTATAAAACAATGCAACAACACCTCATATCATTAGAGGAAACAATTGATCACTTGAAAAACACCGCGGAAACGAATAACAACCTAAATGACTTCGCAATTGGATCCATCCTAGCAAGCAACGTACTCAACAATTTAAAAAACCTACAAAATACGTTGTTGGAAACAGTCACCGACACGTATCAGGGACGTTTCAACTTACATCTGCTGACACCGGAACAACTTATCAACCAATTGAGTACTATATCAAGCATGTTGCCCAGAGAAGTATCCCTACCAGTGGAAAATATTCATTCGGATTTAAGAAGACTGTACAATCTTATTAAAGTCAAGACAAGGATAACTCAAGAAATCCTCCTGTTTGAGATCAGGATACCACTCATCGACAGAGAAGTTTACGAAATTCTAAAAATAATTCCGATACCTAAACAACAAGTAAACAAGATCATCAGTATCGTTCCAGTGTCAGATTACGTCGCTATGAGCTTGAGAAAAGATACCTTCATACCAATGAGCGAGTTAGACGTCCGAAGTTGCGTCTCTCACTTGGAAGCATACTATTGTTATAGTAAAAAACCAGACTATCAGATGAAAAATGACAAAAAATTGTGCGAGTTGGAGAAACAAGAATGCAAAACAACAATCAGTCAATGTAAAAATAAATGGCAAGACAGCTACGCTATGAACACGTATGTTTACTTTTGTTGCGAGAAATGCCAAGTTCGCGCAATGTGCGCGGATAAGGTTACCACTCACAAGCTGAAAAGTACTGGGTTAATAAATATAGGTCATGGTTGTCTAATCAAGACTGACACCTTTACCATTTATCCTCACAAACCTCATACAAGCGAGGTCCGACTGTCACCGAGTCTGTATACACCCACTATATCTCCAATCAACCACATCATCAATCTGACCATCCCAAGAATAGAAATATCAAATAAGACGGAGTTAGATATTTTACAAGAAACCGCAGCTATACAAGATAAGATTGGATATTTGAAAGAACAAGAATTATTACCAGAAAATGTAACCTATCATGACGTCCACCATTATGTCATGATCTATGCAGTAGTGTGTGTGATAATGATCGCAGGAGTAATCATGATGATCCGACATATAAGACAAAAAAGCAAACCAAACAACCGAAACCCGGAAAGCAGCGAGTCACAGATAGATAGAAACGCAACGACTGCGCCCAAGTCCAGACAGGCAATAGCGCCCCCACTTGGATATCAGAGCAAGAACGCAAGGGAAGTCAGTACATCAAATAAATCCACCAGTCCCGTATTACGAAAGTTCAGTGACATTATGTTCAGTGAAGACTGTGTGTGATTTTTAGTTTATTTAAGTACTTATTTTTAGTTTTAACATGCTATGTAACAATTCATGTATCATTTATTTTGTTTATTTTCTCCCTCGGGAATATGTACGATTTAGCAATCGCACAATGTGCACACTCTGCCAATTTACCTAACAAGTCAGTGTCACGATACAACAAGGTGGAGTGCGCTCGTGTGCATTAGCGCAATTAAATCAATTTACGTAAATCGGCCGTTTTACTAAACAATCATCATCAATATATCAACAAAAGCAGTAGTGTCTACCAAGAGATCCTACACGTACTATATGACGCGGTAGTTGATCAACTGGCGGTTAAAACTGTTAAATAGTTCACTGGTTTAAACATGAATTGCAAACGAAATACCAGGGCAAACGCTGCGGTAGCTTAGGTGAATACTAGAGGGGGCGACCGCAGCGAAGCCCCCGAATAGTCTTCGTGTTAGGTTGACATGTAAGAACAAAAGAAACGTAAATTCTAAACCCTGTCGGTCTGGTTTACTATCTGTCGATAGTTGATCCACTACCACGTTTGTTTATCAACTTACGGTTTTGACTATCTTCCGGTGACACATATATCACGAACGAGTAGCCAACGAAGGGAGTTGAGTTCTGCTATGTCTGTATGAGTAGCATCAGTATTGTTAAGGAACCTGTGTTCCTTAACAATTGTATTCGGCGACCAGATGTTTCACTACCTAACTCGTAATGACTGTTCATTACGAGTTAGGTAGTGAAACATCTGGTCGCCGAATACACTTTCTGGAATTCTCCACCGGCAGTTTAAGTTTGTATAGTTTTATTATCCTTTAGCTCGTAGTCATTATATTTGTTAGCATTAAGATTCTATTGTAAATATTTCGCCACTATTGTTGATCTTCTGTGTTAGTATTGTTTCCTTTTGCCGTAAAGGCATACTGTGAGGTGAGAGGTTTGTGTCGGCGCCTTTGAGGGCACAGCTGCATTGCAGTTTTATGAGCAGGCCTGCGCACTTAGTCATTAAGTAGAAAACGATTGTGAAGTTTTTGTAATACTACTGTAGTGTGCGTAGGCCCAGCAACTTTATATTTCGACTATTGTCATTTATTCCGTTCAGTTCGACCGAGACCTTCGACGACGCCGCTGGAAGCTCTGCCCGTGCGAGCCTGTTCAACTCTCCTAGCTTCAGCGTGCGAAATTCGTAGGTTTTCTTAGTGACAGTGTTGTAGTGCTTCGTTTGAATCCTCCTGTATTCGTGTCTAGGTTAAGTTCCCTGTGTGTTTATAAATATATTCGTGCTGATTTGTATCGCGTCGTACTTTTATTGGACCCCGCGCCGAAAACTATCCCGGTAGTCTCTTACATTTTGGTCCTTCGAGCTGGATAGTATGTCGGAATCAGCCGGATATATTATGACCAGGAGCAAGTCGCGAATGGTGAACGAAGACAACATGTCAAACTCAAACGATGTGGAACCAACGGCGGGTAGTAGTAGCAACTACCAAGAGGATATATCGCTCCCGGTACAGCCTCAGGCCCTAAACACTTCGATGACGAATAGTAATGGCATCCCGACCGTTCGTGGAACATCACGGCCTGGAAGTAAGACGTCGAGGGCTAGCAGGCTCAGCAGAGAAGCTCGGATGAAGAAAGCGCAGTATGAAGCGGAGCTCTAGCTTCAAAGGTTAACGGAGGAAAAGGTGCGTGCGCGTGAGCGCGTCATACAGAGCAAGTTGGAGCTTGAAATGGCGGAAATCGAGGCAGAAGATGCAGAAAGCGAAGAGGACGATGAATTACGTCACGCTGGTACGCCCGCATATTCAGTGGAAGCGTGGTTGAAGAATGCACAACCACCAGCGCCGGTCGCATCGCCGCGGCCATCGTTACGAGCTTCGCCGCCGCCGTCGCCAGTCCCTGTACCAAGAACAGCGCCGCCGACACCACCGCCACCGCATGTGACAACATCGCAATGCCCGCCTAAGGAACCACACGCACGTGAGCCGTCGACGGAGCGCCGCCGCAGCACAAGTATTGATATGTTGAGGGAAGCCATCAGCGGCATGACTCGACCTAGACCTGTGCCCAAGCAGGCGTACGAAATCCCCAAATTTGATGGGAACCCTACAGATTGGCTCGGGTTCAAAACGGCGTACGAAACTTCGACGGCAGCTTACGAGTTTAAGCCGTTCGAGAATGTGGCGCGACTACGGGTTGCGCTAGTTGGGGACGCAAAGGTGGCAGTAGAAGACTTGCTGCGATCAGCTTGTGACCCAGGTGAAGTAATACGCGCGTTGGAAGACTCATTTGGACATCCAAGTTTATTGCTGGACTGCGCATTAAAAAAGGTGAAAAATCTTCCTCGCGTCAGCGAAAGTGGTCGCGAGCTTCGTAGTTTTACCGCCGCAGTCCGAAACTGCGTAGCGTTGTTGAAAGCTGTGCGTGCAGAGGGGTACATCAACAACCCCCAAATAGTTAATGAGTTGCTGGCAAAGCTTACGCCCTATCAGCGGGCGCAATATGGCAGCTTTGCGAGGCGAATGGATACCGAGATCGGGGTAGATTTAAGAGTTTCGCCAAATCTGCAAATGTTGGTGAAATTTTTAACAGATCTCACGCACGAGTCGTCGTACTACGCGACGGCACAACAGAGCCTTGCCAGTGCGCCTGCGCCGAGCGCGAGTCGTGTGCGGGACGGGCGAAACACTACGCCGGTCAAAACAACGCATCGGGTCCATGCGCATATAGAAGCTGTCAAGGACGAAAGTTCGGTGTGTGTGTTGTGCAATAAGGACCATCAGTTGGACAAATGTGATAAGTTTAAAGACCTAAGTGTTAGTGAGCGTTGGGCTATTATCAAGGACAAAAAAATGTGTTTTAGATGTTTAGTTAAGTCTCATTCTCGTAAGTTTTGTCGTGCGCGGCGGTGCACTAAGTGTAAGTGGCCGCAACATGTATTGCTGCACGCTGATCGAGCTGAGGTGTCATCACCATTGTCGCCGCAAACCACCACGGATACAGGTTTAGTGACAATGTGAAACATTGGGGAGTGTCGGGCTAGAGCGTTGCTCAAAGTTATTCCGGTCTGTTTAGTGTCGGGTAACGCTGAAGAGCAGCGCACGTACGCGCTACTCGACGACGGGGCGTCGGTGTCAATTATGGACGATAGATTCGCGAGTGATATTGACGGACCCACAGTACCCCTTAGGTTGGTGACAGCGCGTGGACATCTTGTAACGGACGAGCGATCGCGTAAAGTGAAAGTGACAATAAAGGGTTCGAACGGTGTGTGTCACGATGTAATAGTGCAGACATTAAGTGATGTTAACTTGCCTTCTCAGACATTGCCTAAACAAGTGCTTGATGAAAATGCGCACTTACGGGACCTGGGTTGCAGTCCAATGGAGGGAGCGAAGCCTATGCTGCTGTTGGGCCAGGACAACTGGGAGCTGATAGTCGCCGAGGAGATCTCTCGAGGTAAATCTGGTCGTCCAGTCGCTTCACTCACTAAGTTAGGATGGGTCGTGCATGGACCCCTAGCTACGAAACACGCTCCAAATATGACACGCCACGCAAATTGCATGATAGTTTCACAGCCTGATCTTCACGCTTTAGTGAAGGAACAGTTCGAACTAGAAGCCATAGGTATTAGTCAAGTCTCACGTAGGAATAGCGAATCCGAACAGGCGATGAGCATACTCGAGTCCACCAGCCACGCCGTACACGGGGGGTGGGAAGTAGGCCTGCTTTGGAAACGTGACAACGTGGAACTACCCGATAATTATAAGTACGCAATGAAGCGTTTAGACGGTGTAGAGCGTCGGTTAGACAAAGATCCGTCGTACGCCAATACCTATTGCAGCCAAATGGACAGGCTTATCCCTGAAAACTACGCGCGGAAAGTAGATAAGGGTTTTGAAGCCAGTCCTGTTTGGTATTTGCCTCACTTCGGTGTGACAAACCCAAACAAACCTGGAAAGTTACGACTGGTCTTTGACGCTGCCGCTTCCTACGAAAATTCATTGCTTAACGACAATCTTTTAAGCGGGCCTGACTTATTGAATTCTTTGTTAGGCGTGCTCATTAACTTTAGAGTTGGGCCGGTAGCATTCACAGCGATATGTTTCTCAGTATTAGGGTCAGGAAGGAGGACCAAGGAGCACAATTGTTTTTATGGCGTGGTCTGAATAGAACAAAAGACCCTGATATTTACGCCATGAACTCATTAGTATTTGGTGCTACATCCTCGCCTACTTCCGCTATCTTTATTTTGAATAAAAATGCAAACCAATTTAGTGACTCTTGCCCAGCCGCGGTGAACGCTATTCGGTCCAAACATTATATGGATGACTATCTAGACAGTGTAGAGACTGTAGAAGAGGCGCAACAGCTTATTACTGATGTCGGGCGCATTCATGGCGCCGGAGGTTTCGACATCAGGGGGTGGGTGACGAATTCACCCGAGTTGAGGGCCATGTTGCCAGCTGTTGAGCCAAACAAAGTCACGCTAGATAGGTTGCCTAACGGAGATGAGCGAACATTAGGCATGATATGGTGCCCGGAAAGTGACAACTTTAAATTCGACTTATCATTCAAAAAGTTGCCAGCACCTATAGTGGAAAGTAAAGTCAGGCCCAGTAAGAGGGAATTCCTTCGATTTATAATGAGTATTTTTGATCCGCTTGGTCTCATTTATCATTGTGTGATTCAGTCCCGTATCATAATGCAACGCATATGGGGTTCCGGGGTAGCATGGGACGAACAAATACTGGAGGGCGAGGCTGACATGTGGTTTGGTTGGCTGCGTAACTTAAAATTGCTATCAAATTTAGTCATACCCAGGTGGTATGTTATCCAACCAAATGACAACGTCGAGCTCCACATATTTGGAGATGCCAGCGACAAGGCATACGCGGCTGTCGCGTATTTAGTAGGGCAGAACAGTCAAGGCGAACGCGTTTGCAGTATGGTACTGGGAAAGGCACGCGTGACGCCGTTAAAAGTAGTTTCTATCCCGCGGTTAGAGCTGCAGGCTGCGGTACTGTCATGTAGATTGGCGCAGACGGTGAAAAAGGAAATTCACATCTCCATAGCACGTGAATATCTATGGACTGACTCGAAAACCGTTTTGAATTGGATAAACTCCGATGCGAGAGATTACCAAAAGTTTGTGTCTCATCGCCTAGCTGAAATAGATAGCCTGTCACGACGAAGCGACTGGCGCTGGGTTTCTTCGAAAGATAATCCCGCCGACGAGGCGACCAAAATGACCTGGCCTAACGACAAAGGCATGAAGGCGGGCTCTCCGGCCCGCCATTCCTCTGAAATCCACAGGTACCATGGCCGGAACGCGAGGGTGAAGAGGAAAGCGCCCCGGATCCAGAGCTCTTAGAGAGGGCGCTAACGACGGTAGAAGCAGAGCTGCCGTTGGTCGACACTACGCGCTTCTCAACGTGGACACGGGCTCTGCGCGCTGTTGCGCGCGCACTGGCGTTCATTGGTGCATGCAGACGGAAGCAGACGGGGGCGCTGACGGTGGAGAACCTACAGCAGGCTGAGTTGTGCTTGTTGAAACAGGCCCAAGCGCAGTCCTTCGGTGAAGAAATGCGTACGCTGAATGCCGGTCGCGCGCTACCGTGGTCTAGCCGCCTTCTAAGTCTTGACCCTATCTTATTTGAAGATGGGCTACTTCGTGTCAGAGGGCGGTTGGGGGCCGCAGAAGAGTTGTCCTTTGACGAGAGACACCCAGTGCTACTGGATGGCAGCAGTCACGTTGCTCGACTGCTGGTACAGCACTACCATGCGCGTGCGCTGCACGCCAATCACGAAACGGTGGTCAACTTGCTGCGAGAGAGATATTGGATAACGCGGCTGCGATCGACGGTTAAAGCTGTCGTTGCGCGCTGCCAATACTGCAGCGTGCAAAAGGCATGCCCGACCTGTCCGAAGATGGGAGATTTGCCGTCTGTTCGGCTCACTAGCACACGTCGTGCGTTCGTAAACTGCGGAGTCGATTATTTCGGCCCTATGGAAGTGAGCATCGGTAGGCGTCGAGAAAAGCGGTGGGGTGTATTGTTCACCTGCCTAGCTACTCGCGCCGTACATTTGGAGTTGGCTGCATCATTGAGTGCCGATTCCGCTATCCTGGCCTTGCGGCGCTTAATAGCGCGCCGTGGGCAACCTGCAATGATCCTGAGCGACTGCGGTACGAACTTTGTCGTTGCCGCCCGCGAGCTGCGCGCCGCGCTTAAGAAGATGGAACATGAGCGTGTGCGTGACGAAGCTATCGCCAAAGGGATTGAGTGGCGTTTCAACCCTCCGGCCGCCCCACATATAGGTGGCTGCTGGGAACGCCTGGTGCGCTCCGTGAAGAATGCGCTGCGGGTGACTCTGAAGGACTGGAAGCCGAGCTGGTTATTAACAGCCGGCCCCTTTCCTACACCACAACAGACCACGAGGAGCCTGTGGTGCTCACACCGAACCACCTACTGCTGGGTACGGCCACCGGCGACACACGCCCGGCCCTGTGTAACCCCGGAGACGTCGATTCGCGGCGCCTATGGAAGAAAGCAAACGCACTGGTAGACATGTTCTGGCGCCGCTGGCGTCGCGAGTACCTGCCGACGCTTCAGCGTCGTCATAAGTGGGAGAATGCGTCTCCATCAGTGAAAGTAGGTGATGTTGTGTTAATTGTAGACGGCAATCAGCCGCGAAATATGTGGCCCCGTGGCATAATAGACAAAGTGTTTCCGGGTAGTGATGGACAAGTGAGAGTGGTAGATGTAAGGACATGTAAAGGGATGCTGCGTCGACCAGTTGTCAAACTAGCTGTGTTACCTACCGACGGTCATGTGTAGCTATCGGTGGAACCCTCTTGCTAGGGGGTGGAATGTTAAGGAACACAGTCATTACGAGTTAGGTAGTGAAACATCTGGTCGCCGAATACACTTTCTCCAATTCTCCACCGGCAGTTTAAGTTTGTATAGTTTTATTATCCTTTAGCTCGTAGTCATTATATTTGTTAGCATTAAGATTCTATTGTAAATATTTCGCCACTATTGTTGATCTTCTGTGTTAGTATTGTTTCCTTTTGCCGTAAAGGCATACTGTGAGGTGAGGTTTGTGTCGGCGCCTTTGAGGGCACAGCTGCATTGCAGTTTTATGAGCAGGCCTGCGCACTTAGTCATTAAGTAGAAAACGATTGTGAAGTTTTTGTAATACTACTGTAGTGTGCGTAGGCCCAGCAACTTTATATTTCGACAATTGTCATTTATTCCGTTCGCCTCGCCGATAGCTCCCGAAGAGGACCCCACCGTCGTCACGCCCGGCCAGATCATGCGTGCATTCAGACGTACCAAGCCCAGGAAAGCCCCGGGCGCAGACCGCATACCTAACATGGCGCTGCTACATTTGCCGCCACGTACTGTGGCGGCCGTTACGCGCCTGTTTAACGGTATCTTGCGTACGGGCCACTTCCCAACCCAATGGAAGGAGGGCTTGGTCATCATGTTGCCCAAGCCGGGCAAGGACTCCAAGCTGCCTGAGAGCTATCGGCCGATAACTCTACTGAGTACCATCTCAAAGGTGTTTGAGAAACTCCTGCTGGCGAAGCTACTGCCCCACATCCAGCCGCGCCCGGAACAGTTCGGCTTCAGGCCCGAGCATTCTACGACGCTTCAGCTCACCAGAGTACTGAATGACATGACGGTTTGTTTAAACAAGAAGGAATACACTGTCGCAGTACTCCTGGACATGGAGAAGGCGTTTGACAGAGTATGGCACGAGGGGTTGCTGTACAAATTGTCGACGTCTCCAGCCCCAAGAAGACTGGTCCAGATCATCGCCTCCTTCCTGAAGAATCGCCGCTTCCGAGTGATGGTGGAAGACACCGTCTCCGAGGAACACCCCGTTGCAGCCGGCGTCTCTCAGGGGTCCTGCCTGTCTCCTTACTCTCAATATACGGACGACATCCCCGTCGGGCCGGGTGCCCAGCTGGCACTCTTCGCCGACGACGCTGCCTACTACGCGTCGTCGATCCAGGCACGGCACGCTGCCGTCAAACTGCAGCGCACCCTGGACATCTTGCCCGACTGGCTCGCCAAGTGGCGGTTGTCCGTCAACGTTGGGAAGACGCAGGCGCTCATCACAGGCCAGTCCCCCCTTCCACCACCACTCCAGCTCCAAGGACAAGACATCGCGTGGTCTCCGCAGGTGAAGTACCTGGGAGTGACCATCGATCGCCGGCTCACCATGAAGCAACATGTCGACAACGTCGTCAACCAGGTCAAGGTGGCACGCGCCAAGCTGCGTCCACTTCTCGACTCCAGCCTCCCTCTGAGGGCGAAGCTCGGGATCTACAAGTGCTACGTGAGATCCCGCCTCACCTACGCGGCCCCGGCATGGTACGCCCTGTGCTCGGAGACGAACAAACGGAGACTCCGAGCCCAAGAGAACCTCTCTTTGCGTACCATCGTCGACGACCCCCGCTACGTGAGGAATGCGACGATCCAGAGGGACCTCAGATGGGAACCAGTGGACCAGTTTGTCCAGAGGCTGGCGAAGGGCATGTTCGCGCGTGCGGATAGCTCACAACATCCGCATATCCGCGACATGGCACCGTACCACGCGCGCCCGCCCGACCGCCGCCGCCTGCCACGCGACCTGGTTGCCTAGCCGGCGATCATCCAACGGAACACCCCTCGTGAGAAGATCTCCACCGCCCGCGAGGGCCCCCCGATAACCTGTCCATAGGAGTGGACAGAGGCGCTTCTTCAGGAAGAGATCCGATGATCTGACCCTGACTCCCAACGCCCCAGAATGGGTGCGTGAGATGAAAACTTGATCGGATTGATCAGTTCGACCGAGACCTTCGACGACGCCGCTGGAAGCTCTGCCCGTGCGAGCCTGTTCAACTCCCCTAGCTTCAGCGTGCGACGTTCGTAGGTTTTCTTAGTGACAGTGTTGTAGTGCTTCGTTTGAATCCTCCTGTATTCGTGTCTAGGTTAAGTTCCCTGTGTGTTTATAAATATATTCGTGCTGATTTGTATCGCGTCGTACTTTTATTGGACCCCGCGCCGAAAACTATCCCGGTAGTCTCTTACAAGTATCTTTGTAGACTAGGTGGGTTCATTCGTTAGTTGCCACGACGAAGACACCTAACGAGTGAGTGAACAATATTTAATTACCTATTAAACATAAAGAACGATAGAAAAAGGATGAGCAGATTATCGTGATTTCTTGTTATAAATTGCGTCTGTGAACCGGAAGTGACGACCCACTCCGCTCGGCAGCGAATGGCGGAGGGCTGATAAGATAGGGCTGCGTGCGCCCCGTGGGTGGCCTCGATTGTGGACTCGTGGGAAACTGCTGTGGATTGTACCGACTGAAACATAGCGTCGACTCCTTTTCCCAGAAGGGATGGCATATCTTGTGGCGGCTATATCGTGTTTATGTTTGATGGCGTTAGAAATAAGTGTGTATCTCAATGACATTTAAAGAAATCGTAATCACAACCATTTTACACTATGTTTCATATATTATAAATCATACCGACAGATGGCATAGGTGAACATTTAAATTATGATCTAATGATGAAACGACACTATGAGCGATATCTGAGTTCTTAAAAAAGAATAATTTTTGATCGGTGCAATGCAGGGCGACGATGGACACTCTTCTTCATATTACAATTATAACTCTATGATAGTATCATCCGAATGGCTAGCCGGACTTCTACATAAAGTTATTGTTGTATTGGATTTTTTACAACTTAAGTTTTTTATCTGACTGTACAATACCAATATTTTTCATAGTGTCCGAATCGACACAAAAAAAATATTAAAATAAAAAGGTTCGATTCGGACACAGTGTCCCTATAATTTGCGTCCCAAACGTCAGCAACCCAAAATATCTTAGGAATCCTAAATTTTACTTGAGATGAGCAGAAAAAAGAATTGTACTCGAGCATTGAGGGTTCCGCACAAATGGCATTTTTTTAATGATGGTGGTACAAATTTTCGGATTTCGGATTTTTCACTTTCCTTGTGTTAAGGCCTCTAAGACCTTGCTTCGTGCCAAATTTTAAAATTCTAGGTAAATGGGAAGCACCCTATAGGTTTTCATTCCCTTGCGAGTGCCAAGCAAATTCGCAAAATTTACATAAACGTTAGTAACTTTAGATTGTCTTGACCTATAAGTTTATTTATTTCAAAACTTCAAAGGACCACAGACCTAAGTAATTGATATTAATTTCAATTTGATATGTCCACGCGTTCTTTTTTCCTTTTAAGATACAGAAACCTCAAAATTTAAGCTAAATCTATTCCAAATATCGGTTCATCGGAATATCCTATTATATTGGATAAACTTAATTGAAATGAGACATAGCAAGTGTTTGCTCAGACGACATACTTAGATAATACATAGATTTCAATCCCACAGTTTCATTAGTCTCTATAGATTGTGGTAGCGTAGCGTGCCTCACAGATGGCGACCCGCTTGGCACAGTGCCAAGAAATGTACGGATTCGATCCTAGACCACCAACGCTAGCTGTGTAATAGCAATACGAGCCATGTCATGCCAAAATAGCGCCTATTAGCAGGCGGTATCTCGGAACCCATTATATTTTCAGACAGCCTAGATTATGAAGTGAGTTTAGAAACTCGGGGGATGTTTAGATTGGTAGAATGTATCATGTTCGTGTATATAGAGTAAGTAGAGTTTCTTAAATGCCCGAAAGATCCACACGAGAAAGTGAGTAAGCACATAGTCCGTACTACGTCTCAAAGTTAACTTGGCACCAGCTAGGAATGTGTTATATGTTCCCTCTCTCGCTCGCACTTGCCTTCGACGCGTTCGTAGGACAGTGACGGACGCTATGACGTCATCAGTGCGAGGTGCTAATTTAACAATAAACCACTCTCAGCTCTGAGTGTTATCTCTCGCGGCTATGAGACAATGACGGTTCCGCCATACAAATCTGTCATTTCCACGCGCTTTCGGGGTAAAAATCTAAACGAAAATATTATTCTTATCTATGATGCGCATTACAAGTTTCACTTCACCTGAAACTAGCCGATTCAATAGACTTCTCGTGAATACAAAGTTCAGTCGTTCCAATACAGAGCAAAGGAAAGTAGTTTAATATCCGGTACTTTCAACAAACTTATTACGTTGTTTCCGTTTTATTTCTCTCCTATGAACGACATATAAGACCAGTCTGTGCTATTTTCAGCTATCAATTGGAACATCTGAAATCTAATGTGGGTTATATATGTATATGAAACGAGTTTTTGGAACTCTGCTCTAACTCATTATCGTACAATAGCAGAGCAAACCCGTTGTTAAAGTCTGAAAGCTTGTTAGAGTAGATAGGTAAACCTAATAGTTTATTTTCAGTGTTTATAGGCCACATGCTTTAATTATTCGTCCGTTAGCAACAATGGCGTCCTCATTTGCCTCGGGCGAAATAACTTTCTAGGAAAAACATTACTGCCGGTAATATATTGACGCAGGCTAAGCCGGTAATATATTGACGCAGGCTAAGCCGGTAATATATTGACGCAGGCTAAGACAGTTTCCTCAATAAGGTTAGAACTGCCCTAAGGTCCATTACAACGAACGAATTTAACACTATTCACTGAATAACTTTGAACTCTCCATATGTTGTATGGAGTTGTCTCGCGTTCCAAGTAGGGCCTAAAAGGGACAGAGCAGGAAAGCCCCATAGTTTTAACGTTCGCGTAAGTATATTATTGAAGGAATTATCTAGTCAATTTCTGTAACAATTAACTAACTAACGTGCAAGTTTGTAAGCAAATTGCACGGTAATATCGTTAAGGCAAATCCGGGGTTTAACAATATATGCCTACCTACTTCTCTTTTCAGGTTTGTTACAGCGTAAATATAAAAACTCCTTTCAGATTTCATATTGACATGACCCAATTAATTAACTAACTTAACGTGCAAGATTGTAAGCAAATTTCACGGGGCTTAGCAATATATGCGCATAAAGATAAGTAGGTAGTTACTTATCTTTTCAGGTGTGTTTCAGCGAAAATATAAAAAGAGCTTTCAGATTTCATATTGAAATGACCCAATTAAAGTCACGCAGCTTCAATGATTAAGTGTGGCTTCTCAGAAAGCACAAACTGTATTAAAAGAACAACGATTTCGATCTCTTTGAAATTGACGCCTAAGGAATATTCATGAACACAGAAATATTTCAAACAAGTTGTCATTATCTAGCGATTGTGATTGGCGAATACCCCTCAAAGGTCAATTTCAAAGGGTCAACGATATATATTAGCCAATCACGCTCCAACTCACCAGAAATATTAACCCTTTCAGCCTCATCATAATTAAGGTCCTCATCATCGACTAAGTTGGGCGTGACGGAGCCGGCGCCGGTGCCTCGGGCGTCGGAGCGGGCGGCGCGGGCGGGGGGTGCTGCGGTCACCAAGAGGCACGCCACCGCGAGCCGGGCAAACATGGCGACATCACCGGTGGTTGGTGGTGGCCGCTGGAACAACAGACGAAAATTTTAAATAAACATAAACATAAACAACATATGCATACAGGTCCTTTACATTGCTTCTGGCCCCACACTAGGATACCCTGTGTCGTGGGGACCAAAAAAAGCGACCTCACACATATATAAACATCCAAGACCTGGGGTTTTCTTCCTCTTTTACCCCCAGCCGGGATTCGAACCCGAACCGTGTCTTATACGTGTAGCCAAAGCTAGTAATTTGGGTTTAACTATGGACGAAGGCCTACGTTTCGAGGACCGTATAAACTCAAAAGTCAGAACATCCTTCTACAGACTGAAGATTTTGTATGGTCTACGTAAAAACCTTAGTATCGAGGTCCGGGAAACTGTAAGACTCTGTCTCTGGTTCTATCGTTATTTAATTTTTGCGATGCCGTCTATGGGCAGCGAATATATAAAAGGACTGAAACGGCAATACAGAGAGTGCAAAATGCTTGTGCAATGTTCTGCTACAATATTAAGAGGAGAGCCCATGTCACCCCACGCCATTCTTGTTCAGATGAACAAGAATGGCGTTTTGAAGATGTCAGCTCGTCGGAGAGCACATTATGCATGTCTACGACACAAAGTAATCCACTCCAAAAGACCCGACTATCTGTTCAAAAAGCTGACATTCTCCAAAAAACCTCCACAGCAGAGGAACACGCCCGAAGGCGGAGAATAAGCTGTCGATCCCCAGGCACAAATCCAGCGCGTTAAGGGGGAGTTTTCGTTTTTCTGAAGCCAAAATTTGGAATTATATACCACCGCCCTTAAGACTGTCTTTGTATAAAGATACATTCAAATTATCTATAAAGAATTATGTTTTAGATGAGCGAATAACTGCAGTTTAACATTAATCTAACCTAACCATGTATTTTTATTATCTTTGACCTAACCGTTATAGCCTGCATAGTCGACTGATGAAACTGGATTTTGTGTGCTGCTGCCTGCTCCATAGCTAAATTGTGATTTGTTTGCGTGCTCGAAATGCGTGACGCGATGATATGTTATGAATTATGATCCTTCTTTTCGTTATTTCGAGATTGTGAGCGAACTATTATACTTACAGACTTTTGTAAAAAAGAGATCCGTGGTCTAGTGAATTCACTAGACCACGGATCTCTTTTTGCGAAGCAAGGAGCGGCTTTGTGTCAATTCTTCAAAAAACAAATTTTGTCTTCGTTTCGTTATTTCGAGATTATGAGCGAAGTATCTCAGACATTGTTTTATGCTTAACCCCACTTATAGCTACTTTGTGAAAGCAAATTTTATGTACTGTCAATATTTTTAAATGTCTTTTGTCATAATACAAACTAATAGGTATACTAAAAATTGTATAAATTGCCGTTGGAGCAATTTAAATCATGTAAAAACCACTATTTCTAAATAAGGATATTACTTTATTTATAAGCTCCGAACTTTACAACGGTAGATGACGAATTATTAATAATAAATAATAATAAACATTTTATTTCGTACAACTAATTGCTCCATTTTAGTTAGTAGCACATAATTTATTTAATTCTATATTATCTTCTTATAACTCCACACTTGTATAAATACTTAAAATTTATTCATATAAACTGGCCTTCCTGAGGCGCAACTCAATTTCCCACACACTGTCTGTGTCCCTGTCACCACTCACCCAGTGTTTCAGTTTTGCGCCATCGAGCCGCCCTGCGATGACCTCAAGAATGCTGTGGTGCTGCCACGCGTTCTGCTCAGTAAGGAGGCCGTTCTCTTACGATGATGGCGTAAAATCCATCAGTACGTGCCTCAACAAACATACCAGATGCACCACAATAGCGTGGCAGCCCCAGCAGCATCCTAAAGGCATTCTTTTACTGGACACGCAGGGCATTGAGAGACTTTTGGGTAAAGTTGATCCATAGGCTGTACGTGTAAAATGATTGACAATATGCCTTGATTGTAAGTAATTTTGACTTGCTTTGTACAACGAGCACACCTACGAATTAACGTATTCGCCCGAACTGCCAACGCCCTGCGCTCCCGCTCAATGTTTTGGTCATCCTTCAGGTCCTCTGTCACTATATGACCAAGATATTTAAATTTTATTACTCTGTTAAGCTCTGTACTATATGATCCCAAGGCCGGCAAAACTCTCGGCAGTTTATTACCGGCCTTAAAGACCATAACTTCACTCTTTTTAGCATTATACTTAAGGCCATGACTCTCCGCATACCTCTCACTAGCGCCCCAGTAGCCTCATTAAGCCCCCCGGCGGTGGAGCAGCACCATGTCATCAGCATAGCTTAAAATGTAAATGCATCCTGCATGCAAGCTGCAGAGTTCACCGACCAGGTCGTTCACATATAGGTTGAATAGCATAGGGGATGTTAGCCCCCCCCCCCCCCTTACTCCACATTCCATCTGGTATGAATCCGAAAAGACATTTCCCAATTTGACTTTATTGGTTTGATGCTTATACCAATATTTAAAAACATCAACAATCTCCCCTGGTAGGTTCGATTTCCGACCATTATCCCACAGAATATCATAGGACACCAAAGCTTTAGAAAGATCCAGTAAACAAGCGTAGACATTAGTTTTGCCTTTGCATTAGACATTAGTCTGTATTGTATTTAACAGTATGCTTCAGGCTCAGAATTGCACTTTCTCTAGATAAAGCCAAACTGAGCGTCATTCAGTCGAAGATAGGCGCTCAGCTGTGCTTCAAGAAAACCACCAAATACTTTCGCCACTATGGTTGCTAACGAGATATTAGCATATGTAAAAAATTTCGTATATGTTTTTAGAGTAATTTAACTCAAAAAAAACTTTGGGGCACTTTTTTATCAGATAAACGGTTTCAAAGCTAAAAAGCAATTTTTGACAAAAAAGTGAGGTAATCATTTTTGTTTTTTTTTACGGAGCTCATATCCTCGACAACTATTGGGAATAGGTATACAACATAAAGAACCAATTTTTTCATTATGTAGTGCAACAAAACGCGTCGTTTTTTAGATTATGAACTTATTTGTGCCTCACCTAGGGCTCACATCAGAAGGTTCAGACATTTTAGTATGTTTGTCTCCCATCTAGTACAAAAAGGCTCCGAAGTCAAACTCCAAAGACTCCTGGAGGTCACAAATAAAAATTTCATACCCCACACTGCTCCCAAAATTTCATTAAATTGGGAATTCTGTCCAAATTACCTGCCGACTGAACTATTTATCTATCTACCTTAAATGATATGAAAAAATTATTTACCACTAGATTGTTACAAAAAGCAAAACAGAACAGACCCATTAAGAGAATCGTGTGGGCGCGAGCTTCCATACAATAAGCGGTAACCTTTTTCACCCCTTAAACCTTGTCCGATTTTCACAATTTTTTCACATGTTTGAGATACTATGAAAAACTATGCTCGTGCGTTTTGTTTTTTTTTAAATATTTTGTATTTCAGTAAATATAAGTACCTAAACATTCACTTTTTTGACCAAAAAAAACCCTCCAGCATTTTATTTATTTTTAACGAATCAAGCCAGATTTTCAAAAAAATCAAAAACTACAAGCATCGTTTATGATGTGTGGAAACGAATGAGACCAAATTTGTCTTATTCCATAAAGGTTTAGGGGTAGAAAAACGTTACCGCCCAAAAGCATAATTCGGCCGAAAATGTAGGCAATTGCGCTCTTATAGCTCTGAGATAGCTTGTATTTTGGTAAATACCTACTCGCGCCGAGTTCTGTCGCCATTCGCTCGTCTTAAGTTTTCAACATGCTTTTTGACTAAAAGACAAGACGAGCCTAAGACTTCTGCATCAACTTCTAATATAGAACCTGTTAATTGTTTTGTTATTTTATTTCATGTTACGCAACAAAAATGTATGGAACAGAAGGAGTGTAAATTATTGTTATATGGAAAGTACCGTTCTATAAACTGAGAGCAAAGAATGAAAGAAAAAGCTTAAAGGATTATATAATTTTACATGATAATAAAAATATTTTAGACAAAGGTGAAAAACAACTGATTGGACGCTTCATACATCTAAAAAATTGATTTGATCAACGTGGCTAATAAATAGGCTTCAGTGTTTAGAAAGATGTTCCAAGACATTCATGCTGTACATTTCTAACTGTTACATTCTCTAATCTCACAAATTCACTTGAGTATTGATAACATACTCCATAGTTCCAGAGCATGGGATAGTTATTATTAATAGTTCTGTTGAATCTTCAACATTAGTAATATTATGCATAGTTTTACAGTATTGGATAGGTATCAAACAAATATATAATCAAAATTAAAAATGAGACGCTGAAAGTGCAAAGCTGGCATCTTATATATCAGCACCAGTATTTTATGAACTATATTCAACAGAACTATTAATATAATAACTGTGCAATAGTGTGCAGCTATGGATACTCAAGTTTTTTTTTGTGAGATCCTAACATTTGAGATGCCTGGTTGACACACACCTGTTACATACTATTATAGTCTTAGACCATACTGCTCGCATTACATAAAAAATCAGAACTACATCAACAGGTGTTCTGCGTGTGGGATAAAATACTTTTTCACACACAACTTAATCACACGCGATTTCGATTCATATCTAAGCATTAACACAAGTGTTGCGTGGTATTTAAGCGAAATTAAATTAAACATAAAACATAAAAATGTAGATTGCTTCTGGCTCAACACTAGGATACCCTGGGTCGTGGGAACCAAAAAAAAAGAACGTCACACACATATGTGTGTGACGTTCTTTTTTACTTTCTCCCATCTGGGATTCGAACCCAGCACCTTCCCTTGGGAGGCAGAACCTCGAACCGCAACGCCACAGAGGTCGTCAATTGTTTATTGTGTACATTCAGTGTTGCGATTATGTGGGTTCCTAGTATTATGTGATATGAATAGCGGACGTGAAAAGCAGATATCGTTGTGTATTCTGCAAAAATATAATAATCTTCAAGCTAAAAAGCACCTACAGCATTGTATTTCCGTAGAAAAGAAATTGAAATGTCGAATTGAAGATTATTTGATATCTTATTTTATTGCAAATGTCGAAAACAGAGATCACTATCAGAATATGTCGGTGTCTTTGCCATCTTACTGCCGGAAGCTTGACGCGACATAAACGTTTCAGGGCAAAGTGGCCCCCCCTAGAAATAGCCCTGGGTAAGTAATGTATTTATAAGTGCTTATGTTGGCTTCGTGTAAGTACAACAACGGTTAAATTAAACGAAAATTAAGTACTAATTAACTAACTAGCCGAACCAAAGGATTGTTGATGTGGAAACAAGTTTCAACAAACTTCTAGCTAATGGATATTGAATTTCTGACTAAGCGTTCTTATCCTTATATCTCGACTGCTAGGTATTCGATTCTATTACGATCTACTTTATATCGGGACTTTCTTGAGGCGGACAGTTTAAAGTTAAAACAAAGACTTGTTGTCTATTAGTACTAATCACAGATGTACTAATGGACAGTAAATACTTTTATGCATAACGGATTCAGTAGGTAGGTATCCATTAGTACTATACTGATAATAGCAAAAATCTGTAAAGATTATGATTAACACATGCATTTTAAAACTTGATTCTAATTACGCTTAGCTCAATTGTATTTTTTTCCTCTTTTCTCTTGAACAATCGTGCTAAATACACTACGTAAGTGTTCGTGTTGGCTGGAAAAATAGACCAAGGCGAAAAATAAATTTTGCACCCTACAGAGTGAACTCACACAGTTTAATTTTGGTTGCAGGTGCAAAAACCTGCAGTGCAGTTTGCGGCTTGAATATTCGCATCTAGAGTATCTAGGTTTTCATATATTTTTCAGCAGTAAATTATAAAACGGCTTTCCGTGTTTTAATTTAGCCGCTTGCTCGCTCCATTGTGCTTTATGAAAACGCTTCCTGATTGTTTTACTTATATTGTAATACGGGACTATAGATAGCATTTGTCAAGTAACACGGACGCCCCAACTGTCGCTGGTCGGACGATATTGTAGAGACGGCCCGAGGTGCCTGGACTCGACTGGCCAAAGATCGCGACCAATGGAAGACTGAAGGAGTCCTTGGGCCAGATATGGGCGACCAAATAATTAAATAAATACACTAATTAGTAATTACCAAAATCACATATATTTTTACGTAGCCTCAGTTGTGTCCCACTGCTGGGCAAAGGCCTCCTCTATTTTGGACCACTCTTTCCTGCCCAGTGCCGCCCCCACCCAGTTCGGCAGAAACCTATCAACATCACCCCGCCATCGACGTCTTGGCCTTCCTCTACGTCGGTCGGTATACATCAGTGGGTTCCCATTCGGTGGATAGTTTGGCCCATTTGTGAGGGTGCATGCGGCACACGTGACCGGCCCAGTCCCCTTCAGCCTAGCGGTCTTTGCACCCACGCCAGCGATGCCGGTCATGGAGCGCAGTGTGGTGTTTCTGACGTGGTCGGTCAGTCTTACACCGGTAATGCTGCGCTCCATCGCGCTTTGGTCTGGACTTCTGGATCTCCGTCAGCGACCAAGTTTGGACACCGTAAGCTAGGATGGGCAGGATACACATGTCGACGAGTTTGCGCTTCAGTGACAATGGAAAGTTGCCCTTCATTAGCTCCTTCATGGACCTGTAGCTCTTCCAGGCGTTCGATTTGCGTCTATCGATTTCCATATCCTGCCTGTTTTCGAAGAATACTATCTGGCCCAAGTAGATGTATTCGTCGACAGTGTGTCGTGTATCTCTTGCCCATCAACCTCGTTCCTACGTTTTGTGTTATTGTTCATGAGCTGCGTTTTTCTACGATTCATCATAAGTGTTGTATAAGTCGCGCAACGAATTAAGAGCGCTGGGCGATGTTGGCGGGATTTACTGCGCATATGTACAGGTATTGAAAAGAGACTACTGCGCATTCGAGGCCACCGCTCATAATGTGTGGCGCGACGTATAGCATAAGTTGTAGTACATATAATAAAATTGTTAAATTAAAATTGCTTCATTTATTTAATAGAATAATTTGAATTCTAAATATAGGCACTGAAATTATACATGAACATGTATCCCTAAATATTTGAAATAACGGTTATATCATCTTGACTTATAGTCAAGACACATAGTTTATACATAGTAGATTCCAGGTCTAACCATCATTTGATATTTACCTAATAAAGACCTAATAAATAACTTATGAGGCTTGGACCTGGAGAATCACTATGATCTGATTGTCACTTATCATCAGTTTGGCATTTTCTTTCACTCAGATTTCCCGATAGCAGTAGGTTTACCTTCCATGGAAAATTTTGGGTGCGTCCGCGCTACGTGCAAGGTAAATTGCGATATTAAATAAACTGCGCAGGTACAATGTTAGACAAAAGTGTTAACTTGGTTACCCGCGAAATTCAAAACTTCCGATTATGGAAGTAATATTTTGATCACATAAATGTAGATTTTTCATTAAACTGTGATCCCCTAAATAATAGATTGGTCACCTAAATAGTTCCACGTCACACGCTCTCCAAAAGATTCATTACTTTAATTAAATTTTTTCGAAAAAATAAAAACCACTTCTCCAGATATTTAGTCAATCTATAATATAAAAATATTAAAGTTTCAAAGTTGACATAAAAAAAGGATTATTTTTTATAGTTTTTTTTATATTTTCAAAAATAGCTATATTTTTACAAAAATAAATTACGATATTGCAGACCTTGTTGAGACGCGTCTTTTGACACCCTAAACATTCGCGTAGCCCTAAATCTCACAACATCATGCCGAATTTTCGCGCAATCGCGACATCTTGAATCAGACCCTTATAGTATATAATAATTAGTTTGTCATGGTTAAATTCAAAGAAAAAATATTGAAATCAAGAAATTATTTATTTGTTTAATATGTACTAGTATGTTTTAACACTGTCATTAATTGGTTTTATACTTTCTACATGGTAGGATGGGAGCAGAACTCGCCAGGAGTTGCGAAATCATCTTCCGTGTCAGTATTCAAATGCGATTCAGAATCACTCCTGCCTGTATTTCCGGCTTGTAGGTATTTTTAACTCATTCATCCGTCATTTCATCTACAGGGACCTGATTTCGCACGAAGTTGGACGTTAAATAACTTTTGTGCGCGACTTCGCAAATCAGTGACTACTAATACGAGCATCAACTAAAAAAAGACTGTATCGTCCGAGAAAAATGCTCAATTTTGTATGGCAAAGTGAATGAATGAAGTAGCGGTTTCATTCAAATTTAAAAATTAGTTATTGACTATTTTTGGTTTCGAATCTTAATAGTAGTAGTATCAAACCATCTGTCTAATTATCGCTATAAGCCTGCTCTCTCAGGTCTACAAACTATTCGCCAAAGTCCTGTGCCACCGTCTTACTACCACCCTCGACGAATACCAACCTGTCGAACAATCTGGCTTCCGGAGCGGATACTCGACCATTCACCACATCCATGCGGTCAAGCAGCTGATAGAAAAATGCAGAGAATACAACCGGCCCCTGTGTCTCCCCTTTGTTGAGTATGAGAAGGCATTTGACAGCGTAGAGCACTGGGCCGTGTTTCACTCTCTCCATCGTTGCGGAATTGATATGCGGTACGTCGATATCCTCCGGGAGCTGTATAGGTCCGCGAAAATGCAGGTGCGCATGCATAGAAATACCGACTCTGTGGCTATAGACCGGGGCATCCGACACTCTCTCACCCAAATTATTCATCAATGTTCTGGAGGATATTATGAAGACGTTGGATTGGAGCGAGAGAGGAGTCAACATAAACGGGGCGCTCATGTCGCATCTCAGGTTCGCGGATGATCTCGTTCTCGTCGCCAAATACGTCTCAGATCTCCAACATATGCTCGCAGAATTGCAAGAAGCTTCCCTGAAAGTCGGTCTCAGGATGAACATGTCCAAGACCAAGATCATGACGAATCGCTCTTTAAATGTACCGAATATAATTGTTGGCAACGACAAGGTTCAGATGGTCAGCGATTACTTTTATCTTGGACATCGTTTATCCTTTGACCGCGATGCACAGGCGAAGGAGATTATCAGACGCGTCGGCTTGAGGTTGGCTGCTTTCGGGAAGCTAGACGAAGTCTTTAAGTCCAAACTACCACAATGCCTTAAGACGAAGGTACCTATATAACCAACGTGTCTTGCCTATCCTCACCTATGTAGCCAAAATATGGACGATCACTATGCAAATTATACACAAAATCAAGGTGGCCCAACGAGCAATGGAGCGTTCCATATAAGGTAACTCCCTTGTCGACCGCGTCGAAATTCGACGGAAGACGAAGGTCGAAGATGTAGGTAAGCAGATAACGAGACTGAGGTGAAGATGGGCGGGACGGGATGACGGACGGTGGACTAAAGCAGTCACGGAGTGGTGGCCAAGGGGAGCAACAAGGCCAGTGGACAGACCACCTGCCTGATGGTCCGACGTTATACTAAAGTCGACAGGATCTCAATGGATGCGGATGGCACAGGAACGAAAGGGTATAGAGAAGAGGCCTATGCCCAGCAGTGGGTTGATGTGGGCTGAGCATGATCAAACCATTCCAATACTGGAATCATTCACAATCGCCCATATTTATCTTGTGCCATGTCAAATAAGGGCTTCAAAGTTATGAAAAATATATATTTGAAATCCTTGCTACAGGTTTTTTTTTCATAACCTTGAATTACTCATTTTTAAAAATGAATAGTAAAAAAGACAATTTCCGCCCCCCTAATCTAAGAAACTGTGCTGATCCTAATAAAAAAAACATACTTTAGGTATCTTCTTAAATATTACAGGGCGCACAATTGGGGAGAAAATCAGAAATTAAAATCGAGTCTCATGTCTCATGAAAGGGCTTGTTGCGAGGATCTCAAATATATTGCTTTCGAACACCTGGAATGCTTACTGGTTTTTTATTTTTCTTTTAAAATAGGCAAAATATTACTATGTCCTCCCCCTGTAACATAATCTTTACTTAAACACACTTATAAATGCTCCACCTGCAGTTACATAAATGGAGAATGAAAGTACCCGCACCAATAACTTTCAAAACAACATTTTGCTATCTAAACACACAGGTAAATTAGAGCAAGCTAATCCCCATGCATGTAATTTGATTACCACCGTGCGGTGGTAGTGAACCCTTAGCCCGCGAGGCCGGCTCGCACTTGACCGTTTACTAATTTATGTTACGACGTATACAATATAGCTAAGGACGAATAAGACGACGACTATTACAATATTAAGAACTATATTAAAATTATCAATTCTAAAGAAATGTACTTTGTCCTGAAGTCTAAGAAGGCTGATATGTGTTGACACCTACATCCTCTTGCATAAAAGATCCATTTTTATGTAGAAGGCTATATGTTCACGATTAGATCCGATGTATTTGTAATACAGTTAGTATCAGGATGAAAAATGTAATCGATATTTCAAGGGGTTATCAATGACCCCATTGTGAAAACATTTCGATCAGAGACCCATATGTATTTTTCCCTTCTCATCAAATGTTATAGAGATGTGGAAATAGAATACTGCCTAATCTGATCAAATCTGTATCAAGTAACCAATGACCCATTCAATATGACTACACTTTCTGATACTCCCTGAATATGAAGCCATCAAACATTCTAATCCTAATTCTATCAATCTTGAAGCCAGGGTCTATCTAAATTAATGTCAGGCATACTAAATTATTTACCACAGCAAGCTAACAAGGAAAGTTTACTTACCCTACTGAAGTAGATGTTATGCAAGCTCAGTTTTCACATCACTCTTTTAAAACTCAATTCATTTCACCAAATACTAGGAGATTTTTATCAAAAAAGAAAATGTTACATATCCAAACCGATTTATCATAACATCGTGAGATAAGGCCGAAACGCTTTTAATATCCAGTGGGGATTTCCTCGAAACTAACCAGTTTGACAGAGTGTTCAGGTGTTTCCTTCGAGTGTATAAAAATCTTATTATGAAATCGATTATGCAACGTTTTTAGTAGGTCGAACCTACAGGTTTTGATTTCGGTACGGTACGGCGGGTGCGTTGGTTTTTGGGGTGCAATGAGGCGGCGTTGACGGGCAGTCCTGCTTGGGGGGGGGGGGGTGAAGGGGGGTTGCGCGGTATCGACGCGCCGCCGCGCCGCGCCGCCGGGGGGCGTTGTACCCCGCAACCAGGGCTGGACTGGGCAGAGGGGATGTTGGAGATACTCGTAGAACCGAAAACGAGCGGGCGGGTACAGTCGCAATCTTATCTAGATGTACTTGTAGTAGACAATGTAGAGACACTCTTCTAATGATCCTGAATAACTTTCTTGAATACAAAGACACATCGCAAATGACAATAATGAGAAACTTCTGATCAGCTGAACAGGAAGTAATGGAAATATGTTTTCGTTAGCTACCATATTTTATTGTCGTTAGAAAGTTGTAAAGTAATAATAAGCAGAATAAAAAAATACTATATAGTTTTTATCAAAATAACAGAGAAAAACATAAAGAACCGGCCAAGTGAGAGTCGAACTCGCACACGGAGGGCTTCTTGCCATCGTCGTTTAATAAAAAACGAAAAAACATGTTGCCTTTATTTTAAATTGCGTCTAATTATTTGTTGCTTTTTTGCGGCAACAGAAATACACATTCTGTGTAAATTTCAACTCTCTACCTATTGCGGTCTGCTGACGGACGAACGGACGGACGACGGACGGATGGACCGAAAGTGGAGGGTTAGTAAAGGGTCCCGTTTGGCACCCGTCGGGTACGGAACCCTTAGAAACACCTCAACAATTATCCTGAATACACACCGTGGCGCTTGTTATAAAGCGTTAGAAAATGGTTACAACAAACCCGAAGATACTCGAGCCACCCCGAAACCCTCCGAGGCCGTGCAGTCTGAAGTTTCCGAGTTTTCCACTGATAAAAGGTTATGACCTCTTCGTCCCTCTAGAATATTCGGATTGAGAGCTCAGAATGGACTGGTTACTTTATGGGGCATGCGCAGAATGTGCATCGATGGAGAGGTGTGTGTGAAGCAGGTGGCTAATTATTTTTTATTAGGGGCTTACTTTAAACGTTGCGGGGTGTAAAACATGTTTCGGCTGTCAAATAGAGTTATTTTTGTTAAAGCATGTTTCTTTTGTTTCTCCACACGAAGACGATAATTATGATTCATAATCATAATCAGTATCATGCAATCGCGACATTTGCCATGTAGCGTCAAAAAAGCGTAGCCAAAATATCTTGGTTAGGAATATCGCTCTGAACCACAAACACTATAGAGCCGATTTGATCAGAGAAACTATATTTTTCATTGCTCCATCGGCATCGGCTGCTCGGCCGAAAGAGATTGAGATATCAAATAGGGTTCCAGGCATCGCATGGTGTGAACAAATACTTACATGATCTGCATCTCATATGCATGTCATATTAAGTCGTGTTAAAAAAATAACACTGAGTGCCATCTGGCGATGAGCTAACAACTTGCCACTGATGGTTTTTCCTTTTAGCTCTAAATAGCTGATAGTGGCAGTGGGATAACTATGTGATCCTGCAGGTCTATCAGTGACGCCGCAATACTAAGTAAGTACCTAAAATATAAACTCACGAGATACTCTTCATTGTGTTATCATTAATGTGTGTCTGTGTGTGTTTGTGTGTGTGTGTTTGTATGTGCGTGCAACATCCGCGGTATCTAACATCTGTGTCGATGCCCTCGCAGCTTCTCCCTGGAAGACTCAGAGGATCTCAAACTTTAGAGCCCCATTCTATACAGGGTGTAACAGAAATGTGTTACACCCTGTAGAGAAATATTTAGGGGTTAGTTATGGGTATCATTCTGAACAACTTTCACTATGAAACTGATTTGATCAGAGCAACATTATTTTTCATTTCTCCATACAAAAAAGCTGATCGCGCGGCCTCAAGTGTAAGGAGAAGTGAAAATTAAAGTTGTTCAGGTCAAATCGGTTTCATATTAAAAGTTTTTCAGAATTATGTCCCTAACATCCCCCTCAAATATAACTACACCTTTCTGTTACACTCTGTATAGGTAGAAGAAGTTGTTCAAATAACATAATATTGCAATAAAATGCATACTTACGTTCATAGATCATTAATGAATAATTTATACATTTATTATGGGAAAATAATATTTTTCTCTCGTATTTGGTGCACGAGCGTATAGAAAATTAAGCACAGTCGTCAATTGACGATTACAATTGTAGTAACTTACTTCACACACTGGTTGCTTTTGTAAAGGAGGTTTTGGTTAGAAGGACAATAATATGTGATTACAATATGATTCGATATAGAAGACAAGGTGAAGGAGAAATAATTGGAATCAAATGTGTGGGTATGCTTCACAATCGCTCATTGTCGTCCTTTGACCCGACAGAAACTTTCTCTTTTGCCGCCAATATAATCGACGAATAAATCAAACTTTTGACTTATCAAGAAATGCATTGGCGGGATACTGGGCTTGAAGTCAGATACCTTATATCGTACATACGACCAATACCTACAAATATAGGTAGATACGTTGTAATATCTACCTACACGTTTTGCTTAAGACAAAATCCCGGATTCGCTTGCTGGGGTCTTTTTGCCAGTGCCGAAAATAATACTACATTTGTTTCACCTGCCTCGAAGACTTATCCCACGACAACATTTACAAAGCCAAAGTGCAAAAATGAGTTTATCTACATTCTTAGAACATATGAAGCTATGTCTTAGTTAAATATATACAGTGCATTTACAGTTCAGATTTAAGAGCATACTTCGATTTATGGCGGAATTTATGTTTTTATGTTTATGTTATGTTTTAAGCTTAACCTCATTGCATTGTAATAATTTTCTGATTGTTGACGTGGTTTTCTTAGGCTTTTATGTCATTAGGATTTTATGCTTCCAGTAATAATCTAATCGTGCTCTAAAGACTGCACTCAACTCTGACTATGAATGAAGTGTGCGGACATAGCGACATAGACATGTATGACTGTGTGTGTGACTCCTTATTTGTAAGACTATATAAGATTATACTGCGGATAATTAGACTCTCTTCTATCCAAACTTTAGTACAATAAACATCTATTTACTCCTACAAACCTCTTTCAATTCATGGCGACCTTTGCCTGGGCCCATGGTTGGAGGTGTTGGTCATGACAGTGCAGTATACCATATAATCCCCAACATGGGCAAACCACAATCAAAAGAGGGGCCAAGTGACCAGCAACAAATAATTACCCAAGTTGGTTACTCAAACTCAGCTACCATTGCTGAGACCATCAATATGCACATCCCGTCGATAAGTTATAGTTTGATGGCCCTCATCATTCTCATCACTGGAGCCGCGACGTGGTTCATCATTAAAAAAGTGACACAGTGCTTCAGGAAAAGTGTTCAGGGCCATGCGGCAGCAATCGTACTCCAAAATCAGCGTGTTTAATTAAAAAGTGCATAAAACCGTGATGTGAACATTCATTAAAACCGAACTCATGAATCGTACTCAAATACAACGAAGAATCAAAAGTGCATAGGGACGTTAAGTGAGTTATTAATAGTAATGTAAACAAATTTTAATATGGCATTCGTCCGTATTCTGCTGTCCCGTCAAATATGGTAAGTGATGTGATACTATTATCTATGTACAGTCAGGTAGATAATTTGTTGACAATTATTTTACTTTTGTAATGACAAGTGAAATTAAAATTTTATATGATGAGTTATTAAAAATAAGGAAATATCTTGTCAAAGTAGGTCCTAAGAGAAGGAAAGGGGTTCTTATAGAGAAAGAGTTAAGAAAAACAAATGAATTATTAGATCAATATAATAGTAGAATAGAAACTTTTTCTGAATTAATAAAAAGTGGCCATATAAGCCCAGAAAGTCTACTAAAATTTGAAAGTTTATGTAAAAAGTGGACAAAAACATACAACGAAATATTGTCTTTATGCCCAGTAGAAGCTAAGGAGAAAATAGAAAGTGGAGATTGTAGTGAAACAAGCAATAGCGATAGTTTTAGTAGTTTAACGAGTGAAAAATCAGAAACCATGGAGGGTTTTAATTTAAAGACCGCTTGTAGTTTATTGCCAGCCATGACAGGAGATGAAGAAGTTACCAAAAGTTTGATTTCAAACATTGAATTATATGAGACGATGTTAAAAGAGGACGACAAAAAGTTTCTGATTAATTTTGTTTTGAAGTCACGCTTGTCGGACAGTGCCAAAATAAAGCTAAGTCAGGAGTATGGAAGTGTAAAAGCTCTTACACAGGACATGAGATGCTATTTATTGACTAAAAAGTCGGCTCCATCACTCCAAAATCAATTGCAACATTTGAAACAAAATTCCAAATCAATTGACCAGTTTGGCACCAACATAGAGAAATTGTTTGTCGACCTTACTATTTCCCAGTCAGACGGTAAACCGGAGGTGTATAATATTTTGAGACCGTTAAATGAGAGTATGGCAATTCAACGATTCGCAGATGGTTTGCGCGACCCCCGGCTTAGCACCATTATCGCAGCCCGTAATTACAGCTCGCTGAAGGATGCAGTTCGGGCGGCGAAGGACGAAGAGTTGGCTTCTCCCCCATCGACGTCAGGGTCAGCCTCGAGCTACTTCGCGCAACGAGGACAGAGCGGAGGTAGCCAGGTAAGAGGACAAAACCGTGGTTCACACAGGCCCTACAGAGGTAACTACACGTACAGTCGAGGACAAAATTCGCATACGCAGAATCAACTCGGACAAAATTATCATTGGCAGAATCATCGAGGTGGCCAAAGAGGACAAACATTCCGCGGTGGATATCGAGGCAGGTACAATTCTTACCATAATAGGGGACAATCAGCATACAGGGACATAAATGGAGGCATCAACGCCACGCAACATGAAACGGACGCTACAAATCGGGATAGTTCGACAAGCGACGAAATGAATCATTTTTTTCGTGCCTAGCTATATTTGTTCGTGCAATAGCATAAACAAAGTACGAATTAGTGTAGGCGAACATCAACATGATTGGTTAATTGATACCGGCGCCTCACTTTCGGCAATCAAGTACGACAAAGTTAAACATGGTAACATTCCTTTACATATGGATAAATTATGCGTCAGAGGAATAGGTGGAAATGTACAGTCGGACGGATATGTATATCTAAATTTGACTTCAAAAGGAGAAATATTTCGTCATAAGTTTTATGTATTTCAGGATCTTCCGTGTAAAACCGACGGCATTCTGGGATCAGATTTTATAAAACGATACCATGGCGTTTTGGACTTTGAAATAAATACAATGCGATTACGAAGTGACGCGAATAGAGAAATTACTTTGACGTTTGATATGCCCACAGTGGGGCATCAGAATACTTATTTAATAGTGCCGCCTAGGAGCGAATCTATACATTATGTGCGAACGGATAGGAATGATGATTGCGTATTGTTGGCACAAGAGTTGAGCGAGGGTGTGTTTTTGGCTAGTATGGTATCAAGGCCAAGTGACGGTAGGCTACCAATAAAAATCTTGAACACAAGAGATACAAGTGTGAGTTTGAGTTATTTTACTATAAATACGAGTAGTCTGAATGAATATGACGTGTGTGCGTACGAAAGACCAGTGATGAATTCTGATAGAGTGAAGACATTATTTAGGTGTTTGAAACTTGATGGATTAAATAAAGAGGAACAAATATCAATAGAAAATATTTGCGCAAAATACCCGGACGTATTTCATTTAGAAGGAGACAAATTAACTTGTACCGGAATATACCGGCAAACAATTCAATTAAAATCAAATTGTAATCCAGTTTACACAAAGCAGTATAGGCTTCCACATGCACAAAAATCTGAAATTGATAACCAAATACAGAAAATGTTAAATGATGATATTATAGAAGAGACTCGTAGTGAATGGTCGAGTCCTTTATTATTAGTGCCGAAAAAGTCTGATGCAAATGGTGAAAAGAAATGGCGTATAGTAATAGATTACAGGAAGCTCAATGAACAAATTCAAGATGATAAATTCCCATTGCCCAACATCACCGATATTTTAGATTCACTTTCAGGAGCAATGTATTTCAGCCATTTAGATCTTTATCAGGGGTATTATCAAGTTGAATTAGAACCACAAAGCAGAAAATGTACAGCCTTCACAAGTTCGAAAAGTCAGTACCAAATGAAGAGACTACCGATGGGACTAAAAACAATTCCATCAGCCTTTTCCCGTATGATTACTGTAGCAATGTCAGGTCTAAATTATGAAAAATGTTTGGTATATCTTGACGATTTGGTAGTATTTGGGAGAAATTTGGATCAGCACAATCATAACTTGCTTGATATTTTTAGCAGACTACGAAAAATTAATTTAAAATTGAATCCAACCAAATGCGAATTTCTCAAAAAGGAAATTTTGTATTTAGGTCATGTAGTCTCAGAAAGAGGTATTCTACCTGATCCAGGAAAAATAGAGGTTATGAAAAATTATCCACGACCACAAACATGTGATGAAGTGAAAAGATTTGTGGCGTTCGCAAACTATTATAGAAAATTTATTCCAAATTTTGCTCAGGTGTCATATCCTTTGAATCAACTGTCGAAGAAGGATGCAGAATATAGATGGACTAGTGAATGTGAAGAAGCATTCCATGATTTAAAAAAGGCATTGATGAATCACCCAGTTCTACAATATCCAAATTTTAATAGTGAAAATGAGTTTCTTTTACAAACTGATGCGTCCGGCATAGCAGTAGGATCTGTATTAAGCAATAGTGACGGCAGACCGATAGCATATGCTAGTCGTAGTTTAAATAAGGCAGAGAAAAATTACCCCACTATTGAAAAGGAACTTTTGGCAATAGTGTGGAGTGTAAAGTATTTTCGCCCATATCTTTTCGGAAGGAAATTCAAAATACAGACTGATCATAAACCGTTAGTGTATCTTTTCAACATGCGTGATCCATCAAGTAGGTTATTGAAATTTAGGTTATGTCTGGAAGAATATAACTTTACTGTAGAATATGTGAAAGGGTGCAACAATGTAGCTGCAGATGCATTGTCGCGCGTGATTGTTACGTCAGAACAGTTAAAGGAAATGAATGAAAAAGTTATGAATGTTATGACAAGAGGACAAAAGAGAAGAATGCAAGAAGAAAAGGATAAAGAACGTGATAATTTGTCGGTGGATGATATAGACACTGATTCGAGGACAGATCATCCGAGAGTTGTGGATATACTCAAAAAGCCGAACAATTACACAGAACTTCGGATAGGAACAGAGAAAGATATACAGAAAATGAAGAAAGAGAGACTTTTGACAGAAGAGAATAAATATTTTATTTATATAGAAAGCACGTCGACTATCTTTACAAAGCCATCTTCTTTATCATTATCAACGCGAGCCGTTATGGTGAAAGAATTTGGATCATTTTGTGAAAGATTGAATATAAAGGAAATATGCATAGTGAAATGTAAAGAAAATGAAAGATTTATAGAAGGGTTAACCCAAGAAATCAAAAGTATTCCCAAATGGTCCGGACCAAGAGTATGTATAATAAGGGGAGTACAAAGAATAGACAATCTCGACGATAGACGTGTCATAATAAATGACTTTCACTTATTGCCTACAAGTGGCCACGCAGGCATTAGGAGAATGGCTAATAACATCAAAAGATATTATTATTGGAACACGATAGAGAAAGATGTTAGAGATTTTGTAGCCAAATGTAGTAAATGTCAAAAACAAAAGTATTCAGTGAACACAAAACAACCTATGGTAGTAACAACTACAGCTAAGTGTGCATTTGATAAGGTGTTTTTGGATATAGTTGGACCTATAAACAAAGATGCGAATAAATTTGCTTATATATTGACTTTGCAATGTGACCTGTCAAAGTACGTAGAGGCGTTTCCTCTTGAAACAAAGGATACGGTAAGTGTGGCACGCGCATTCGTGGAAAAATTCATGCTGAAATACGGAATACCGAGAGAAATAGCAACGGATCGTGGTACCGAGTTTGTATCGAGCACAATGAAGGAGGTATGTAAGCTCTTGAATATAACTCAGATGACGTCTACGGCATATCATCACGAGACGATCGGTGCATTAGAGAATAGCCACAAAGTTATGGGTGCGTATTTAAGAATCATGTCAAACAATCAGCCTGATCAGTGGAGTGACTGGTTGCCATACTGGTGCTTTGCCTATAACAATACAGTTCATTCTGAAACGAAATATACGCCTCATGAATTAGTGTTTGGCAAAATATGTAATCTTCCTAGTAATTTAAGTAACAATATAGTGGACCCATTGTATAATCATGACAGTTATCCGTTAGAGTTTAAGTATAGGTTACAAGTTTCCCAAAAGGATGCTAGGGAAAACTTAATTAGAAGTAAGGTAATTAGGAAGGAAAATTATGATAAAAATGTATATCCAGTATACTATAAGAAAGACAGTATGTTATTGTTAAGAAACCCCTCGGGTGATAAGACACAGAATATTTATTTAGGCCCATATTTGGTTGTTGAAGATTTAGATGTCAATGTAAAAATTGTAAAAGATGGGAAAATTGAAATTGTTCATAAAAATAGAACGAAACCGTACATACAAGCATTATGAAATATTTAGAGTTAGTTTTAGAAAAAAAAAATATAATCATGTATTTTTTTTTAATTTTCCGTGGGAGGTGAAGTGTGCGGACATAGCGACATAGACATGTATGACTGTGTGTGTGACTCCTTATTTGTAAGACTATATAAGATTATACTGCGGATAATTAGACTCTCTTCTATCCAAACTTTAGTACAATAAACATCTATTTACTCCTACAAACCTCTTTCAATTCACACTGTACTTACTTAGTTGCAGTTTCGTATGCTCTACTCTAACCCTTAAATATTTTGTATAAGAATGCTAAGAAACAGGAGTGCGTCACAGACAAATAAACGTCACAATCTTTATATAGGGATGAAATGACGCAAATGCAAGTGTCAACTTTGAGAACAATCGATGCAGATTTCATATGCGTATCACACTATCACGGTTGCTCATTTGAATTGCAGACTTCTAGCTCTTATTGTGATAGGGGTAAGGTTGATGATGCATACTCGAAATTGCAAGGTTTGGTAGAGTCTATGGTAATGTATGTCCTGTAGTGTTCCTGCGATTGTGGGCCACAGTCTTACTCAGAGAGTTAATTTTGTGCTGTGTTTAAAAAAATAGTATATTAAAGTAAAATAAAACTGTTTTCTTTACTGTTCCGCCGTCTCAGGCGTAAAGCTTGCTGCCTTATAAAAGTAATGTAAAAGTATTTTAGTAATGTGTTTAAAAATGTGGCGTCCTGCGCTTGTTGTATTGGTAGTAGCGATTTGTTTGGACCTTGTGAAGGTGGTCGCCACTTTGAATCCAAATGATGAAGGTGTTTGTAAGAGCAATATTCAAATTCGTAGGTAAATTTTACTATAAATTACGACTGTGGGTAAAAAAATTCTGTTTACCTCACCCATGACTTTTGTCAGCCGATTCAGAGGAGAGATATTAGGTTTTAGATGTTTTTTATTTACGTTTGTATTATACGAAAAATCTACTCTAGATCTATTCGGAAATATTTAATGGAAATACCTATGTAATTAAAACTATGTATTATATTATTTTCAGTCCAAGAACGAGGCTGAGGTTCTACACAGCATACATAAATAAATGGTGTGGAAAAAAGAAATGCGTCGTAAAGAAAAGTAAAAAGGAGGTGGGAATTTTATTCATATATAAATGTAGCTCATTAATGTCCCCACCGAGGGGCACAGGCCTTTACCCGGATACGAGTAAGATTAAGCCATACTCCACTACGCTGGCTCAGTGCGGGTTGGTGGAGGGGTTTTACGACCACAACCACACGTAATGATATAAGTCGGGACCTACAGCTTAACATGTCATCCGAAACACTGAACTTCCGATAATGTACTCAAGATAAATTAATTATCTCATTGGTACATGATCAGGATTCGAGCCTGCATCTCCTGTGTGAGCTCAGTGAGCTCTTCACATCTGCTGAGCAAAAATAAAATTTCAGTACATGATAAAAGCTCGTCTTTATTGTGTGTGTAGGCGACATAAACTCTCTGTTTATGCTCTAGCTAGAGCATAAAGTTTTCTTTCTACTGAGACTAAGACAATCGGGCTCAACAGCCACACGCACAATAAGATAATCAGGCTCAACAGCCACATACACAATAAGATAATCGGGCACAACTGCCACAGGCACAATAAGATAATCAGGCACAACAGCCACACGCACAATAAAATAATCGGGCACAACAGCCACAGGCACAATAAGATAATCAGGCACAACAGCCACATGCACAATAAGATAATTGGGCACAACAGCCACATGCACAATAAGATAATCAGGCTCAACAGCCACACGCACAATAAGATAATTGGGCACAACAGCCACACGCACAATAAGATAATCGGGCAAAACAGCCACATGCACAATAAGATAATCAGGCTCAACAGCCACACGCACAATAAGATAATCGGGCACAACAGCCACACGCACAATAAGATAATCAGGCTCAACAGCCACATGCACAATAAGATAATCGGGCACAACAGCCACATGCACAATAAGATAATCGGGCACAACAGCCACATGCACAATAAGATAATCGGGCTCAACAGCCACATGCACAATAACATAATCAGGCTCAACAGCCACACGCACAATAAGATAATCAGGCACAACAGCCACACGCACAATAAGATAATCGGGCACAACAGCCACATGCACAATAAGATAATCGGGCACAACAGCCACATGCACAATAAGATAATCGGGCACAACAGCCACATGCACAATAAGATAATCGGGCACAACAGCCACATGCACAATAAGATAATCGGGCACAACAGCCACATGCACAATAAGATAATCAGGCACAACAGCCACATGCACAATAAGATAATCGGGCACAACAGCCACATGCACAATAAGATAATCAGGCACAACAGCCACATGCACAATAAGATAATCGGGCACAACAGCCACATGCACAATAAGATAATCAGGCACAACAGCCACATGCACAATAAGATAATCAGGCTCAACAGCCACACGCACAATAAGATAATTGGGCACAACAGCCACATGCACAATAAGATAATCGGGCACAAAATCCACAAGCACAATAAGATAATCGGGCACGACCGCCACACGCACATTAAGATAATCGGGCACAAAATCCACAAGCACAATAAGATAATCGGGCACAAAATCCACAAGCACAATAAGATAATCGGGCACGACCGCCACACGCACAATAAGATAATCGGGCACAACAGCCACACGCACAATAAAACGTCGGAGAATAAAGTCGCTAATTTACTTCATTTGCTTTAATTTAAATCACTTCTGTGTTTTCTATATCGTTAATTCATTAAAGCCAGATAAAAAAGTTTTTATTTATTATTTAAAAACGCAACGAAACTTTTTACGGCAATATGAAGAACCCAGTCGCATGACCAAGGTTGAAAATAAAAAAATAAATCTTTGAAAAAGTTTCGTGGCGGGACTTAGCTAATCTCTTTTTCAATTTTGCAATATTCGGCAATTAATAACGGCATAAGGTTCAAAACCACGACCTGTCCCAACTAACCTCGATTTTTGAGAAGTTAAATGGCTTCTTCTACGCTCTAGTTGCACAATCTACTATTTTTTTTTGTACTTACGCCTGCTAGTTGTTAAGACATTATGTAACTGTGTTAAGATGAGCTGATAAGAAAGTCCTATTATAGTATTAAGGAATACGAGGATGACAAAACTGCATGGTCCATACCATCTCAGCGCACAGAAATTCGACGAGGGGCGATGGATCAAGTCTATCACTCGCCGGCGAATTTCCTTAGACCGAATGATTTCGGTACTGATGTACCTTTTGTGAAGTCACTTTAAAAAAAATAAGGTATGGGGGAGTTTCTTGCCGTTTCTTCTTACCCCCGAGGCCCACCTTCCGAAACGATGTAGTCTTTTTTATATAAAAAAATATACTTACTTATAAATTGAGTTTTAAGTAAGTATAATTTTGACATTGAATAAGATAATTTATTTATTTATATTCAATAAAAATTGAATCTGAATCTGTAAAAAGATAGCATTCATGTAAGAAGATAGGATTAAACACATGGATGTGCTAGGACCTATAGCGAGTCAAGCACTAATCTCGAATCTAATAGAACATGACTAACGCCTGTCTTAATAACTTACTTTTGCCTATTTATTTCTTACATTACGTCTTACCAAGTGATGTCAGCAATTTCAATAATTCATCAGTGCATTTTCTCTGTCACCCTTCCACAGGCATTTCCCTCTCCCTCCTCTTATGCATGCAGACATATCAGTTTAATCTGGCAAAATGTTTAAAAAAACTGCCGTATTTATTGTAAACATCGACTCTAAATTGTCTACCTCTATTCCAGGGCTATGTAATAACAATAAAGAACCTCACATTGGTGTGCTGCAACGGCTGGGAGTATCAGAGTGCAGAAGACAAATGCACTCCATCCTGCACCATCGGCTGTTCTGGAGGTCGCTGCACAGCACCAGATGTCTGCGAGTGCGCTCTACCTTCTCACCTCAACCCTCAGAAGAACTCCTGCATCACGCCAACCTGCGACAAACCTTGCGTCAATGCAATATGTCAGGACAACAGCTGCAAATGCAATCTCAACTTCTCCACCTACAATTCAACTCACTGTGCTTCTCAATGTGACGACGGCTACCACAATGACCCGGTGAATCTATCATGTGTTCCTTATTGTGAGAGGTGCGATGGCAAGTGTACCGCACCGAATGTGTGCACGTGCTCAGAAGGGTACACCTCGAATGCTGGTACTTGCGAGCCAATATGTGACCCAGCCTGTGAAAACGCCGCGTGTTTCGGTGTACAAACGTGCGTCTGTAACGAGGGGTATGTTCCAGGTGTAGATAGTTGGGTTTGCGTTCCGAAATGTGATGCGTGTGAGAACGGGGACTGCGTTGGTCCGAATCTTTGTGTTTGCCGCGAAGGTTTTGTGTTCAATAACGGCGTTTGCAAACCCTATTGCAGTAATGTTTGTGTGAACGGTATTTGTACAGCTCCTCAATATTGCTCGTGTCTTGAAGGCTACGCGAAGGATGGTAATGACACGGTGTGTTACAAGCCCTGTGAGCCGGGCTGCAATGGAACTTGTATGGATGGGGAGTGCGTGCCTGTATCGTGCCGGGCGACTGGAGAAGTTATGTAAGTAGACGATATACTCTATTCACATGTGTAATTTGAATAGCCTGTGGCTCAGTTATTATTTGAGTATTTAACGAAGGTTTTTTTAACTATTTTCTTTTATCTCTAACTAGCTATCCGTGGCCGGCTTCGTATAGAAAATCCCCATATTGAGCTCCACTTGCACGATCGATTTCGAATTTATCAAAATATATGAATTTCATCTTGACAAATTCTAAATCGGCAAAATCAGTTTAGGACGTTTAACTGATTAAGCGAATGCCATGCTGGTGGACCTACAACTTTCGACTATTTCCTTAGCGTTTTTCAAAATTTCCTCTCCGTAAAATCCTTGTTAATACTTCAAAATATAGACAAAGACATCATTTATTATTCATATTCATTACAAGTCAAAAGAAAATCTTACAAAATCAATATTTGTATCATGTATCACATATACATTTCATGAAGCTTAAATCTCAACGAATTATTTAAATAAATTGAATTATAGTAAGTCAGTTCTTAAAATTAAAAATATAAACTTAAATTAAATTCCAGCAGTAATATTCAATATACTCACAGTAACACTAATTTCATCATTGTACACAATAAAAAGGGTTAGTTATTTTAATTCTATAAATTCATCATAGCTGTAAAAGGACCTCTCGACAAGCCATCCTTTCAGTCTTACTTTGAATATGGGCACACTCGGTGCACCAGTGATGATAGCTTCAGGTAACTTGTTGTAGACCACCGGACCCATATCCAATCGCCTTACTTGTGCACGATTCCAGCTAGTTCATTTGAGTTCCGTGTCTCATATTATTGCCATATAGTTTAGTTCATCCAAATCGGTCCAGCCGTTTACGAGTTCCGTAGTAAAAAAAAAACAGATTCAAAGCGTTTCACTAAATGCTGTTTAAATGGATGTTGTAAGAAGATGCTTATTTGAGAAGTATCTTGCAAATAAATCTTTTGAAAAATTACGGATTTTGGAATGGGGACGTAATCTGGTGATGGCATGCAGCGGGCGTACTTTTAAAACAACGATGAATTTTGTGGATTACAAGTGTGAGTGACTCACCATTATTTATTATAGTACAATAAGCCGGATGCACATCCTTACAGGATTGAATGAGTATTACCTAAAGCAATAAATACATACATTCGAAAGAATCCGAAATCCACATACTTTTAGTATATCTCACTCGCTCATTCAATTCAAAAAATGACAAGGAATCGGAGTATGTGACAAAGATAGATATACAAAATGAGTTCTCTTTGTTGGGGGTATACGCGTTTAGCATGCAATGCAACACACAAAAGTGTACGTGAATGAGTTATAGAATGAAGCGCCACCATCAGATAATGATGCTTTCTTGGCTCTGACGACCCGTAATGTCGCATTTTGACCGCTATCCTGTAACCATAAGAAGTATACTTATATTATGCAGTCTTTATAGTTTCCTCGTATTATATCAATGAACCACGAATTTCCATTAATATTAAGCTCCTAGATAGGCACTACACTAGGTAATTCACTAATGCCTTGATCGAACGAAAGACCTAGACTACCTATATACACAAATTTTTGTGATTTTGACATCATTTTCTGAAAATAATTTTGGAAGAATGATGTAGGAAATAGAATAATGCTGATCAAAATAACAGCCTCACATGTAACAATTACGGCAAAAAACAAGTACCTACCTACAATAAATAATTGTAGTTATAAATGACAATACCATTGTGATTCCTGGTTGTTTTTCGAGTATCTGTCTGTATGAGGACAGGATATTGATAAGCCTCGCGTCCCTGCAAATTAGCATAAAATGACCACGACTATTAGTTGTGTACACGGCTTCAATCAAACAAAACGCTCTTATAGTGCACCTGAGCTTTTTTATGTCAAGTTTAAAAACATATATAATTTATATCTATACAATGACGTGCGTGTATGTGAAAAGTTTATTGGTGTTAGGAGTATTTCTGTGCGTGTGTGAGTCATTTTGTGAAGCAAAAAGATTAGAGAAACATGTGGCAGGGAAAGAAGGCGTCTGTCTGGGAACTGTGTGGGTGACTTTGTATTTTTTCCTCTTTCTAATGATCAGGTGGTTTAGGGACATAATAATATAAATAATAATAATTCATTTATTACAGAAGACAATCATAATTTGATTATTAGTTATACTTTTGTTACTTTACATTAGTCAGTATTATAACATCGTAACGCTAAGTTCTAAATCATTTGTATCATAATTGTTACTGCATACAAAGCGCATCATGCGGTTTAGACTTATATCAGGCGATGAGATAACAACTGCTTTTTCTTCCTTCACCATTATAGAACGTGACACCATTGTGTGTATCTGATGCTCTGTCTGGTTAATATATTGCTGGGAATTTAGCCGTAGTATTTCATATGTCTATGTAGGAGGACATACGAGTAAGGATCTTTTGGTAGGTCTTTACGCCCCAGTCTTGGTATGAAATAAGTATAACGAAAGAACCCTATAAAAAATACAAGGAACTACGGAACTCTATTATTTAAGGGCACTCCGTTTAAAAAACAGACCAATACTTTCACTGAACACTTGACGATCAACGGTTTTGTATCTCATGTGTCCTAAAATAGGAAAGCATATAATTTAATAAATATTTGTTTCAGACAAGGACGACAGAGAAATGGAAGGGTCAGTATGTTTATATACAATTGAAAAATATATTCTCAATTACCACACACAATTAAGTGTATCTCTATATCAATATATATATATATATATATATATATATATATATATATATATCTTCATAACATACATGGTGTAACGTGTTAGTTATGAATAGTTTGCTCTCTGCCAAGCCGCTAAGGTGACTATAAGAGATTATTGTTTATGCACATACTCCGTTGTATACCTTTTAGTTAATCTATTTAGCTGAATGTGTATTTACAGATGCGACGACCGATTGAAATATGCTGCAGCGGTTGGGCCATGAAGCAGAACAAGTGCGTACCAATATGCACGTACGGCTGCGCTAACGGCAAATGTGTTGCCCCTGACACCTGTCAGTGTAGTCCCCCACTCCTCCTGAAGGAAGGCCGCGCCTGCGTCCCTCCCCCACCCTCCTGTGACCACCCCTGCGTCAACTCGCACTGCACAGGAAGGAATGAGTGCACCTGCAACTCAACTTTTCAGCCCTTCAACGCGACTCACTGCGCCCCAGAATGCCTTAAAAGTTACTCCAATGATCTTATCACCATGGAATGCACCCCAATATGCGAGAGGCCCTGCAACAATGGGACCTGCACCGCTCCAGGCGTCTGCACTTGCGATGTCGGCTACAAATTGACCCACGACAGTTACACCTGCACTCCTGATTGCAGTCCGGGCTGTATTAACGCTGACTGTGTTGCACCGAATACTTGTTCCTGCCGCGAGGGATACACCCGAGAAAGCGAACGTAGGTGCAAACCTATTTGTGATACACCGTGCGAACACGGAGATTGCACAGCGCCTAACATCTGTAGTTGCCATGATGGGTACTGGAAGATTGACGGCGTGTGCGCGCCGGTATGTGACAGAAGCTGTGACCACGGTTACTGTTCGGCACCAAATGTCTGCACTTGCCACCATGGGTACGAGATATCCAATGACGATAATTACTCCTGTGTCGCAATATGTAACCCTAAATGCTTCAATTCAAATTGCACCTTACCGAACACTTGTACCTGCCTCGACGGCTACGAGTTAACTTCTGACGCATGGAGTTGCAAGCCGACATGTGTGTCCTGTACCAATGGTGACTGCGTGGCACCTGGAGACTGCAAATGTTATGAAGGATATTCGAAAGGTGACGGTGTGTGTGTGCCAGATTGCGCTGGAAGCTGCGTAAACGGAATATGTTCTGCACCAGACGTCTGCAGTTGTCACAACGGATATAAGCTGTCCAATGTCGACAAGTACGCTTGTGCTGCAGTTTGTGACCCTGATTGCGTGAACGCGAATTGTACTGCTCCGAACATTTGCTCATGTTTTGATGGTTACAAACCCTCATCAAATCCACGAGTATGTAAGCCGAAATGCACGGAGACTTGTAGAAATGCGCTTTGTACAGCGCCAGAGTTCTGCTCCTGCGTTGTTGGTTTCTTGAGGAACAGTAGTAATCCATCAGAGTGTTACAAACCATGTCCAGGCCCATGCAATATGGGAATCTGCTCTGACAAAGGAGAATGTGAATGTCAACTTGGATACGAATTGAAAAACGGCACATGCATTGAATTATCCAGGTATATACGCAAAATATTTGAGTTAATCGACACTAGGCCATATATTGGTAGATTTATGTTTGACCTCCTTTTAACATTTCAGGGTGGCTTGTTCCACTTGCGGCGGTAACTGCACATCTCCTACGGACTGCGTCTGTGATGATGGAAGGCCTTGCTACGCGGACCCGGATACGCAATCACTAGCTCCTACCCAAGCGTGAGTTATAAATAAAACTCTAATAAATTACTAAACTTAGAAAAAATGTTGCGATAATTTCATTTTGTTGTATTTTAAACATTTGATTATAAATAATGTAGTGTGAACACACTTAAAAACCATATAGAAAACCGGTCAAGTGCGAGTCTAACTTGTGTACGAAGGGTTTCGTACCACCGTACAATGATAAGGATGGTGTGGAGTGAATAGTTTGGATTCTACATAGCAAAATGTTGTTTACAAAGTTATTGGTGCGGCTACTTTCACACTCCATGTCTGTAACCAGGTGCATTCATATGTTTGTATGTAATATTGAAAGAATAGTTTTATGGGAGACCCCCTTAAATATTTATTTTATTCCATTTCACAGTATTTATTGTCATAGCGGCAATAGAAATACTTCATTTGTGAAATTTTCATCTGTATCACTATCACGGTTCATGAGATACAGCCGATGACAGACGGATTGACAGACAAACAGACGGACAACGGAACCTTAAAATCTTAACCATAAAAATTGATTGAGAAAGTATAAGAGATCTATTTCTTGGTTCAGAAAAGCTGGTTTTCAGCTGACGTGGCTGATTGCGGGAGGCGTGGTGCTTCTCCTGGTGGTTGCACTGATTATAGTCATCATGAAGACTTGGCAGCGGAAGAAGGACTTCAATGCTGAACCGCAAGCAAAAACAGATTACTTTGGTAAACCTTGAATAAAACGTAACTTATATTTAGCAGTGAATAAAATTAGAGCGGTCGGTCGCACAAATTGGTATTAAAGTCCAATTCAATAAAAGAACATTTTATAGAGCTACATAGATTTTTATCTACACACGTATCATAAACCCTATTTACTGTGTCCAAATACCGCACGTTACGCCCAGCATAATGATATACTACTTGGTAATAACTCATTTCTTATCTGAATATTGATATGTTATGACCACAACGTATCAATATTTCGATATATTTTGACATTCAAATTTCCAACGCCTGCGTGCCGCCCCTAGTTTGTCTGTGAAGTTGGTACTACTGAACAAGCTAAAAAAGTGCAGAGCAAAGATCAATGCCACAATGCCGCGGGCTTATTACCTATAATTCAGCAATCAGCAGCTATTGCGCAGTGATCGCGCATTCATCGCGCGGTCGTTTGCAATGTGTCACACCAAATTCGTATTATCTAAAGTGATCGCTCGCTAATTGTTTGCTTTCTGCCAGTGTTGCCGCTAGGGCTATCTAGTTTGTGGCTATATAAAAAAGTAAGCAGTTTTGTAAAAAACAAACATTTTCGAAATGTGGCTAAATATCATAGTAGTCTTTGCAGAGTTTCATATTCTATGACTATTGATAATATAATATTATTATCATTAACAATGACATCGTTTCGATAAATTATGACATGACTACTTTGTACAAAACAAACTGTAAATAGTAATAACGTAGATTTTCATTCAATCGAATCTGAATTACGGAAAAATATAAACATTCATTGGGGAAACCCTAATTATAGATTACAACTGCGGCGCGGAGGGCGGACCGTGGTGGTGTTGCCTGCTCAGTAAAGGCGATAACTACAGATTTCTTTCAAATTTCTTGCTCGTTCGGCTTCCAAAAGTAGTAATCTAAAAACATACCAAAAGTAGCTTGATGTAGCTACATTAGTTTTGGTGGCTAAAATTGATAATTTTTTGGCAAAAACCATTGAAAATCCTCTAGATCTAGCCACAAAGTGGCTAAAACGGCAACACTGCTTTCTGCTACTTGCAACAACAATGCTCTTTTTAGTTTTGCGATTGCTCGCTAGAGGCAGCACCGTAGACCGTTGGCTACACACCGCTATTGTCACTTTTGACAGCAGAAATTGCGCAATTTTTGTCGATTGCTTACTGTTTGCAAGATACGTAATAACCCTGCCGGTCGAACATGCGGTTTCTGAACACATCAAAGAGAGCTTATGATATGTGTGTAGATAAACTAGTGTACATATGTAACTGTACATAATTAGGTTTTAAAACTCTCGAGTGATATTATTATGAAACTCGCCTTCGGCTCGTTTAATGTAACCGCTGTCGAGTTTTAAAGCCCTCCATTATATATCAGTCACATAAACTACAATTATCTACACACGTATCATAAACCCTCTTTACTGCGTACAAAAACCGCACGTTACAATCAGCATAATGTTAAACTACTTGGTAAAAACTCATTTCTTATCTGAAAAATTCTTAATAAAAAAAAATAGACATTCAAATTCCGAACGCCGACGCCCCCCTGCGTGCCGTCCCTAGTTTGTCTGTGAAGTTGGTACTGACATTCAAATTTCGAATGCCGACGCCCGCCTGCGTGAAGTTGGTACTATAGAACAAGCTAAACAACTGCAGAGCCACAATGCCGGTCAAACATGCGGTTCCTGAACACATCAAAGAGAGCTTATGATATGTGTGTAGATAAACTAGTGTATGTAACTGTACATAATTAGGCATTAAAACTCTCGAGTGATATTATTATGAAAACTCTCGAATATTAGTGCCCTCCATTATGTAGCAGTCACATAAACTACTATTATGTATACTTTTCATAGATTACTTCTATTACTATTTACTAAGAAGATAATTTTCTTCGTTCGTCAAAAAACATCAATAAAAAAACATTTAAGTGGTGAATATTTAAGAGGGTAGCTGTGAAATTGCTGGGTACATCGTAGGAGACCACGATGGGCGAACACCTGTGTTGTGATTTCCAGCGCCTTGCAGACCGAATAGATTGGGGTGCGCACACTGATTAGTCATTGGGTACAATATCGATTAAATGGAACCTAATTTACTTGACTATAATTTAAGGTAAAATACTCTTAAGGTTAAGAGGGGGAGTTAATATGTGAAGAATATTTTAGGTAGGTACTAATACGTTAAGTGGCATATAATGTAGATAAAATATATGTTTATTATAATATGAATATATTTGCAGAAAATGCAGTTTTCGCAGTCCCCGACACCATCAAGACTCACCACCGCTTTTTGAAAGACGAAGACAAGTGTCCTGGTGATGAAGATAGGACCTCTAATGATCAAGATGATTTCGAATACACTCGAGATCGGTTACTAACCCAGGAAACTGTTCTGGATGCGGACGAATAGGACACTCAACCCAGGAGTTCATTGGCTGATTTTGTGACCTTATAAGGGAGAGAGAGAGAAATGTATATTCAGTACATTATTTATCAAAAAGAATCGATGAAAAATTTTGAGGATACAGTGGTGTTTTTGCATTTTTAAGTTCTGCAGGCGTTCATACGAAAAACTGAATTTTGGTCGAAAAATCGATATTTTAATCGCTAGTTGGTTCAAATATGGATGTTTCAACATACCAAAGGTATTTTTAAGGTAACTCGTACGTGGATAATGCAAGTTAATACATATTTGTAAAAAAAGGTGGCGCCATCTTGAGGAGCCTATAACAAACCTATAGCTTTTGTCAAAATGTGATTAAATTGGCATCTTCTTAAAAAGATAAAGATCTACAAACTTATCTGACCTGATGATGGCGGGCGTCGCTAGCTTCAATGGCTTAGGAATGGCCATTGAAGTGGGCCATGGCTTACTAATGGGCCAGATAAGTTAGTGGATCTTTACATATTAAAAATACATGCTGAAGCATGTTCGCTTCCACTGCTGAACATATGTCTCCTCAATTGACCGCCAATTCGTGCGGTCTGCGGCCATTCTCGTCCATGTGTCGGGCCGGCTGAACCTTTGATGTCATCGGACCATCGTGTCGCAGGTCTTCCGACATTAATTTCTCTTTCCTCATTCCACTATTAATAACTTTATTTAGGAAGGTAGTTATCTATTTTATATTTTTAACTTGATTTTTAAAAATAAATAACTATCAAATTATAGACAAAAACACAACTTTATCAGTCAAATATAGCACACCACTACTTTTGATAAATAATGTATATTATCCGGACCTGTGTTTTTTTATATGGGATTTAAGACGTCTCCTTGACGTGCTCATATTATTTATTGCATATTAACTATGATTGTAAATAAAATAAATTACTAAGAAATATATTTTGTACACATTATTCATCTTCTTCAGGGAGTTATAGTGCCTGCACCTGGCCAACTGGAGCGGGGCACCCACTCTTCCAATTTAGCCATCCTTACTCCTGCACCAGCTGGAGTAGAAGGCCTGGATGTTCGTATACTTTATTTAGGTATAAAGTGTACGAACATTTATGTAGACACCTAAAGACAGGTTATGATTTAAACTAAGAACTAAGTTTCGACAGAAGAGCATCATCATAATAGTTGTTTATGTGACTGCTACATAATGGAGGGCATACATTCGAGAGTTTTAATGCCTAATTATGTACAGTTACATATCTTTGGCTCGTTTCATAAACCCACTCTCGCATATTAATGCCCTCCATTTTGTAGCAGTCACATAAACTACTATTAAACTCCAAAACTGTTCACATTCGGGAAACCTAGAATATGTCTGGTTATTCTAAAGGACTACATCTACATAATGCGTTGCAAGGGACATGCATAGATTTAATAAAAAAAAACAGTAACACTTACCCAGTAGGTCCTTCACCAGGATTGAAAAACAATACAAAATAGCATTTAATGGCATTTATTATAATAATCGTAATTTAACGATTCTCGTAGTTGCTATTCTTATAATGATAGAGTTACACTGAGCTACAGAAACGATCTTTAAAATTTAAAGCCCCGCAAAACGCCAATGGGCATTACGTCAATGCATGCGAACTGTCACATAATGTATGTACTCAGAAATAAGAGCATCAGAAATTTTATCAAAACATTTTTTTTATGGAACTGATACGCCATTAGCGTTTTGCGGGCTTTAACATTTGGAGTTCATTTCTGTAATTGGCTGTTATTCAGCTAACCTAAAGGGCCAACGATTTATCCACTGAATGTTACAGTTAAATCGCGATTAGTGCTAACTCTTTCGAACTATACCAGAAGCCTCAGGCGATTACTTTTCAGGTATTTCGAAAATCAGAAGCTCCATCAATTTCGAAGGTTCCTCCAGTTGTGCCGGGGTCAGTGACCGCTTGGCCCGTTTCACGCATGTAGGGCGGCCCTTCACGGAGCGGTCCTTGACGAAACCAGCGTTGCAGAGGCATAGGTTGGGGGCTGAGCAGACCCCATTGGGACAGCCGCCGGGGCACTTAGGAATGCATCTGCAGAATAATTTGTAATAGCTTTTTTAGTGAACATGAAACCAATTTTAAGTTGGCTTAAGCGAAATTTCTGGGCGGTTAGACGTAGTTAGCATGATTGATCAACTTAAACATAATCCCTGCCTCTACTATCATTTGCAACAACATTTCCAAATTTTGCGATAGCTGTCATGTCAACCTGCAATAATCACAGACTAGTTGCGCCCCTGTTGAGACATACCTCTGGAGATTTAGAAATTGCCATTTAAGCAATGTAAAAAACAACTAAAAACGACTTTGTCTAAAAAGGGATATTACAATGTTCAAGATTACATTAACCCCATACAAGGCTGTATGTATGTATGTATGTAACTTAACACAGAACTCGCTATTAATAATTTTGTAATTATTTATTCCTGCATATTATTTATTTATTTATTTATTTAATCATTTATTGGACACAAAAGCACAAAAAAGAAAAGGCATTACAAAAATTATGCATTTCCTGCAGACCCGAGCAAGAGAGAGGAAGTTATAAATCGGGCAGACCATAGTGCGCTAAAAAAATATCATATTTTTATTAGTTAACCACAACCAATTTTTAAGAGATCTAAAAATCAATCTGTGGGAGATTCTACGCCCTACTTCTCCCACAGTTGTCCAATGTAGAATAGTGGCAAAACATTATGTTTGCTAAGTAAGTATATGTAAAATGTCTACAGTAATAAAGAAATTTTGACTTTTGCCTTTTGATCATTATTGTATAAAAGACAAGGATTCTTTAAACGAAGCATTATTTCATTCCAAGCATTAAGTTGTAGTTACCTGGATCTAGTAGGATCAGTCGGGTCAGCCTCATAACCGTAGTTGCAAGAACACCCGTGTTCAGTGCAGGCTCCATTAATGCAAGACTGAGGACAACCCAGCTGTAGCGAATCCACTTGCCGGTTGGAATTCAGTTGCTGGTTGGAATTCATTTGCTGGTTGGAATTCAGTTGCTGGTTGGAATTCAATTGCTGGTTTGAATTGTTTTGCTGATTTGAATTTAATTGTGAGCCCGACTGTGGAGGCAGCTGAGGGTACAGCGGTTGGACAGCGAACTGCACCGGTCTGCACTGGTTCGTGGACTGGTCTAGCTCGTATCCATGCTGGCAAGTGCATCGGCCAGGAGCAGCGCACTGTCCGCCTTCTCCGCAACCCCTGGAAAGATGATAAGCTTTTGATATTATAATTCATTAAGGTCATGAATAGTTTTATGTATGCAGAAGTAGAATGTACTGTACTGAGATCATCGAAATCACAGCCACACACACAGAAGATTATAAGAACAAATCTATATGCAAACTCTAATGAGCGGAATTAAGTATTTCAATTTGACTTCACCTTTCTGTTACACCCTGTATAATAATAACGAAACATAGCGTCACGCCCTTTTCCGTACGGGGTGGCAAAGGCAAGGATATATACAATGAGGTAGGAGTTAGAAGGGATGTAGCCCTTGTATCATATGTGTATAAGGTGCCGGTTGGTAGAACTTGCAACCCCGTGTTGTTGGGCGAGGTGAGCCAGTGCGTGCCGGACGGGTACTTGGGCCGCCAACCCAGCCGCCGCTGCTGCTGGAGCTGCGCGCGCGCACCAAATTTCTGACGAACGCACCGTTTGCACGAGTTATCAGAGTTCTCAACATTATGTCGGAGCGTATTGATATTTTCGGGGTTGCCCTGTCCGAATTAAACTGCACTATTTGATAAATAAAATATATATAGATATAAAATAATATATATATTAAATAAATATTTGAGGAGAATCTTACACAAATCGAACTAGGCCCATACTAAGTTCAACAAGGCTTGTATTATGCTTACTAGACGATGATAAATTTAATAGAGATAAATACTTGTGTAAATTCATAGAAAACATCCAAGACTAAGAAACAAATATTCATGCTCATCACACAAATATTTGCCCTTACAGGGATTCGAACCCAGGACCGTCAGCTTCGTAGGCTAAACTGGTCGTCAAAAGTTGTGAATCATGTGTCAATCAACTCTCAACAAGCGGCTTGCCCATCGCCGCTGCTGTGGATATATGAAGATTTCCAGATGCTTCTGCAAGTTATTCCAACTAATCAATCTAACCTTGGACAGTACGGAGCGCAGTCTCCATCCATCTTGACATATCCGTGGCTACATGTGCAGTCTCCCCTCACGCAGACCCCGTTGGTGCAGGGTCCGCAGGAATCCCGGCAGGAACCGTCCGGTGTCGACTTGTAACCTTCTTTGCAATCACAGGTGTTCGGGGCCGTACAGTTTCCTAGACCTGCATGATGATCTGGTGTTGTAATTTTGTTGCCAATAATAATTTATATGCGTTGATGTGAAACTAGTTTTAATAGACTTTCTTCATAAAGAGTGTAAAAAGAAAACTATGTGAAAACTGACTCATTATTGAGTCAACTTAAAATTGAAACAGAAATTACCTTATTTTCCTAATGCATAGGGTTACAATGGTTTCCATAGTTTTAAGTCGCATATCCTTTTCTGGGAAAATTGCAGTTGGAATGCTTTCATCTTATACATACTAAAGCCTATATAATATAGCGGCGACTACTCACACTTAGATATTTTTAAGACCATATTCTACGTGCTGAGGCCCGCTCATTGTAGAGAATCGGGCATAGCAGGGAGGGCTGACTCCCGGGCATGTTTAACATTTTTTCCCCTCCAAAATATATATATTTAATAATTCGCATATCCTTTTAAGCCTTCGCTATCCTTACCTCCACAGTTGGCCCTACAATACGGCGCGCAGAATTTGCCATCGGTATCCAACCTGTACCCTTCCTTGCACATACACTCCCCGCCCTGGCAATGCCCGTTTTGGCACCCCAGTGGGCAGGTGGCCACGCAGTAGCCACCACTGTTGATAACGTGGTTGGGGAAACAGCTGCACACGTTGGGGGCGGTGCAGATGGCGTTGATGCACTCGGGAGTGCAGACTGGGTCGCAGATCTTGTAGTTGTGGATGTTTCTGATGTAGCCCTCACAGCAGACTCGGATGCGGCTGAGCTCTGGACGAGACTAGAGGGGGACAACAATTAGGTTGAATTAATGTGGTTTTTAAGATAACGATGCGATTGAACTGAAGTATAACTATTACATAATCTAATTGACCGAGCGACGAAGCGTCTCCGTTACAGCTTCGCAAAAATGCTTTCGTATGTCCGTCCGATTCTCGTGAAAATTTGTAAGCAAGTTCGATAATAATGTTTTTTTTTGTCGGTCCAGTATTTTTTTTTCAATATGGTGGAGATATGGGGTTTCGAAACCCATCCAGGGTCCGTCTCGGCCAGATGTTGCTACCAGCACGATCTTTCCCGATGAGCGAATACCGCTAGGCCACGGACGTTATAAGAGCTGAATAATATTAAAAAAAAAAACGGTCAAGTGCGGGTCGAACTCGCACACGAAGGGTTTCGCACCATTGTGATAAAACCAAAACAAAAAAAAGTCCTACAATCTTGAAATTTTAAAGAAGCCAGGTTTACTGTTCTCACAGAACCACTAGTTATAATTTTCTAATTATGGAGTATTGAAATTGAATAACTGGCTAAGCCCACTTCCTCACCGGATCAGTAACACATCTGTACCGGATTTGTACAGATTCTTGACCGAACGCATGTAATGAAATGAGAGTTAAACCGAGTAGTTTATCGGAAAATATAAAAAAAACCCATTGGCTTGTTCCAATATTAGTTATTATTTCATCAAATAAGGTGTCGTTGGATTTGTGGAAATCGTGATATATATTTTTGGTGAAAGTCTTGGATTTCACTTCGCAAAATGTATTTGACAAAGTTATTGGTGCGGCTAATTATATATTCCATGTAGGTAACCAGGTGCATTCATAACTACGAGAGTTAGAAGTTTAGCTTTCCACCAACGGCTCGCGAGATCTACGCCTCACAGAGCCACTAGGTAAAACGGGCCGAATCGGATCGTGAGTGTAGTATATAAGATAAGTTTTGACAATTATTGACCGAGCGAGCGCGAAGCCTGTCGAAGCGTCTCCGTTCAGCTTGGAAAAAATGCTTTCGGAAATGCTATGTTCGGATTTCCGGCTGTTCTACTCCACAGATCGTATTTCTCCACCGATTCTCGTGAAATTTTGTAAGCAGGTTCGACATTTATGTTTTGTTGTGGATTCTGTGTTTGGAAATTTTCCAAAATGGCGGAGATATGTGGGTTGAAAATGTAAAAAAAATCATATATTCCCAAACGACTTGACAGGTTTTATCAATTTATCGTGGAGACCACGAGAGTGACGTAGGCTGTATACTTTTAGTGAACAGTCAATAGGCTGAATTTTAGATAGCAAAATTTAGTTTACATAGTTATTGGTGCAGCTACTTTCGTACTCTATGTAGTAACCAGTTCAACATTCATAAGTTTGTATTTGCTTTCTACCAACAGACTCGCCCAGTCTACATTACTCACAGAGCCACTAGTAATACAATTTAAGCACAACTTATAACATGGTTAAGTTACGTAGTCAATCTCGGCTAGGTTAGCCTGTCAGCTAATAGTGTTGTAAGTATTTAAGATGTGTTTAAACTGTATTTAACGACAGTCACACATCTGGTGCAAGTCGGCCTTAGTTTTTTATATTCTAGAGTTGACAGACGTTTACGTACCGGTAATTAAAAATTAATTGAAATTAAAGTAATTTTAAACTTACCCCATTTCCTCGAGGCATGTGTGATCTGTCTCTTACCAGAGACTCTGTTCTGTGAATATAAGTTTGAAATTTGAATGTGATACTATGTATTTAAACACGAATAAGACAGTACAAAATTCTAGGATATTCTTACGGTACTTCCCGGTAACATACACCTTGCTCGTAGTTGATAGGAGCTGTAAGATTACGGCTGTTTTGACCCCACTGTTGCTGGCCCGACTGTTGTTGGTTATAACCCCACTGTTGCTGGCCCGACTGTTGTTGGCCCGACTGTTGGTTTTGGCTCGACTGCTGTTGGTTATGGTTCCACTGTTGTTGGTTATTTACCAACTGTTGGTTGTTGTGGTTCAATTGTTGGCTATTCTGGTTCAATTGTTGGGTATTTTGGTTTAGTTGTTGGTTGTTTTGGTTCAATTGTTGTTGACTCCACTGCTGTTGGTTGTTCTGGTTCCACTGCTGTTGGTTGTTCTGGTTAGACTGCTGTTGGTTGTTCTGGTTCCACTGGTATTGAGTGTTATTGTTTTGATAGAACCTCCTGAAATTTTACTTATATTACATTATACCGCAACCATTGTATCTTTATTGAAGCGTAAAAGGTTATCGAAGATAATTCGAGCATGGAACGTAGGCAACAATGTTATAAGACAACACATTGCCCCAATTGTTTTAGATGTATTTCAAACAGTTTGGATAGAAGTTTTGGCTAGCTGCAACTGCGATATAGGCCTTACAGTCTTCACAAAATAAAAGGCCCGGTGGCTCAAACTAAATTCAACCTTATTACGTCAGTGACAAGGACGCTGTGACCGGGCCTTTTATTTTGTGAAGACTGTAGTGTGCTAAAAGTTTTGTCAGTATCATTCGGACTGAATCTGTTTCTATAAAATAAAGTACGCATACCTGACCAAATCGGCAGTTGCGTTGTCCTGGAAGCCTCCCCCCCCGTGCCCTCCCTTCACCGGCTTGATATCTTGCGGGAGTGCGCAGGCGCACGCCAGCAGCGCGCATAACGACAGCGAATACATCTGGGGCAAAAATAATATAATGCAAATAGCACCCTATAACAACATACACATAGTTTTTTTTTATTATTTTCTGAAAACTTGTTTATTTGCAACAAAAAAAAAACACTTTTTAAAGTTGTACAGTGTGTGGGCTTGAACCGGGGATAACAATAAAAATGGAGGCTCTATAGGTCACTAGTAATTGAATAATTATGGTCCTAAGTAATTAAAATCAAAACTTTACTTTTTGATTTTTTCTAACAAACTTAATCGTGAATTCAAAGTAATGCAAACAATGCAACTCGATTGATTAAGTTCATTTTGCATCGTACTTATTATTCGGAGCTACTCGGAACGTCTCTTTGACAATTGAATTGGTGTGTGGCACAACTTGTGTCGGCTGATAGAAAGATTATCGGGTATTGTTATTTTCTTAAGTGTTTATTTTGGACTCAAAGATTAAATAAACCACTTTCTCGTTAATAGTAAATTATTAAATGTACAAATTACAAATACAGACACAAAGCGGAAAGCACGTCGCTTCGCTAAATTGATCTTTTTTCAATATGTCTGCCGCTCTGCTGTTCGCAAGTAGTGTACCGTCTGACGTTCGACGACCTCTGCGGCGCAGCGGTTGTGGCTCTGCCTACCATGCGAGAGGTCTCGGGCTCGATCCTCGGCTGGGGGTTACAAAAAAAAACCCCAGGTCTTGGATGTTTATATGTGTGTGACGTCGCTGTTTCTGGTTCCCACGACACAGGGTATCCTAGTGTGGGGCCAGAAGCATTGTATGTGCCTGTATGTAAATGTCTTTTTTTTGTTTTTTTTTGTCTGATAATGTTATTGTGTACGGTTCTTAAATCCACGTTGAGTTGCATCATGTGAAAAGCCTCGGTTATTCTGTTTTTGAGGATGTCATCGGGATCGGATGTCAGGGGCCATCGACGTGGACCAAAGCGACCAATCCATTTATTTCCGAAAACGTCAAGTTTTCCTCGCACTCGTACAACAGAATGTGCCGGTGCAGCTTCAAGCTGAAACCAAGTATCATCACGAACGTCTTCTGGTAAATTTGAAAGATATTCTGTTAGTGGTCCTTCAATAAGCTGTAGGAATTTATTGGTGTTAAGTGTACCGTCAATAAAAATTGGCTCAATTATTGTATTGGTGGAGAAACGGCATTGGTGAGCCAATTCTCTCATGTCATGTGGATTAATAATAATAATATTAATAATACCTTGGACACCATTTACATACACTGATCTAGCCCCAAACTAGGATTCCCTGTATCTTGGGTACTAGACAACGATACATATACTTATATAGATAAATATTATTCTTAGATAGATAAACAACCATGACTAGGGTACAAACATCCGTTCTCATCAAACAAATATTTGCCCCCACCCAGACTCGAACCCGAAACCCTTGCTTTCGTAGGCAGCGTCACTGCCGACTCGGCCATTCGGGTCGTCATTGAAGAGTAATAGTGGGTATTTCTCCAGTTCCACATTCCATTACGGGTGACCAGATGATATGACGCAAAAAGTTGTTATCTTCTTGGTATATGATTAAAAATCATTGAGAAAATTATTACGAACAGGTAAACCTCTTGGTAAACAACCGGGCCTTTCAAAAACTTAAAAGGATGTTGCTGCCGTCTTCTCATTACTTTGTGTATGGGTGCGGTGCGGTGCGGTGCGGTGCGGTGCGGTGCGGTGCGGTGCGGTGGAAGAAGGTTGACTTCAAATATTCCACCAGCTTTTGTAGTACTGGAAGTGGGATGCTGTCTAAAATATCTAATAATTCTTCTTTCTAATGGCCGGCTGTCATTTAGAGGTCTGTTGCCCTCGTATTGATGTCCGGGGACAAGAGGACGGTTATCAAGTAAGCATTTGTACTGCATTTGTAATCACGCGAGCATTTCTCGGGTGCCTTCTGTTTGGAAAACGAGCATGGTACAACGCCAGGGCACGTGCTGCATTACCACGAGCTTCCCCGTTCAATGGTATCATATCCACGAATTCATGTGAATCGAATGGTCAAGCCATTTTCACATTACAAATTGTGTTATCCAATTCAAATATTAAATTAGGATTGAGACCAAAGAATATTTTGACTTTACTAAACACAATTATTCTAGTTTAATTTCCAATAAAAAAAGGAGATCATAATGAAAAAGAGTAGCAAAGCGTTTGCTACTCCTTTAACTCGGCAAAACCACGTATTGAATCTTTACTTGGTATTTACATGTCAGGATGGATAAAATTTAATTATGTGAACAGCGCAAATCATAGAAATTTCTTCGCACAGTTAATACATTTCTTCTACCTTATACTAAAAGAAGATGGTTCTCTCTTTCTTAAAAGAGAGAACCATCTTACTCCATGTAACTGTATTTTTATAAAGACAATCCTCCTTACTGAGCGTTAATTGACCATGGCGTAAAATTTAAAGGTTTTTTATTGCTAGCTTATCACAAACCTCATTGTAGAGGCCTTCACGTACTACTGCACTACTACTGCAAAAATGATATGGTTTGGTAGATTTGGTACATTAATTGTTGACAATGTCATGTAGGCATGAATCCAAAATCAAAATATCACCTAACGTATTAATTATGTCGTGAACTGATTTAACGCATGAAAAAGCGAGAGAAAAATGCGGGGTGAGCTATTAGTTAACATCGGGATAAACACCAAAAACGAAGATTTCCTCTAGGCAGTATGTTTACAATCTGGCAGGTTCATGTAATCAAAGCAGCACAACGAGCGATTTGCGAATGCTAAATGTTCTCGTAGCGTGGCAATAAGGACTCATTTGGCTTGTTACCAAGGAAATTGTCATGATATACCTTGTACCAAGGACCGGTTAGCGACAGTATCGCGGAACCATATATGTACATCGACTATGGATCTGAACTTTGAATTACTATTTCTCTGGGACTAACTAAAGGTAACTCTGGGTACTTAAATTTATTAAAAAATATTTATTGCCCCTGTTAATGGCCACACACCGTATACCCTTTGACAATTTAAGGGTTAAGTTAAGTACTTCAAATGCGATGCAACAATATTTCCTTATTAACTTTGATAACTCCTTATAAAGTCAAGGCATTAAAATAATAGAGAGTAAAGAGTTCGTATTTATTGGCTTGAGCAAGATGTTTTATGTGTATCTTGATGTTGAAATCTTTGACATAAAAGCGGTAAGCCTAGAACCAATGCTTAGATGTAGGTACTCGGATTTAAAAAAGTTAGAACGAATAGTCTATGGAGCTGTCAAAAAGGGGCGGCAGACTGTTATGTAAACTTTTGTTGTGGAGTTGATATATTTTGTAATTTGATGATGTTATGGAAAATATAATGAAAGTGAGAAGATTTCTTCGGCCCTTCCCACAAATTTATATAGGCCTAAGAATACAAATAAAGTTATTGAACATGCACATGCAATTTGCACCCGCAGCCGTGAAATGGGGCCATTTGATTGTCAACCTCTGGAGATATTAACTGTTTAAGAGCCGATGGGACCTAATCATCAGATCAGAAACACAGAATCTGTGAGGAAGTAGACACATCATTTCCATACCTATTTAAGGTTATATCATGTGAAACTGAAGTTACATATTTAAGACTTAATTTAAACCGTGATATGCAAGTAAAGTTTCTTGTTTCTTATTTGGAGAACGGATAATTTTGCCGTTCTTATTTTGTGCATCATTATTCATTAGGACCAAGACTACGATCGTATACTTACATATAGAAGTTACTCTATGACTATCCTGGGCTAGTCCGTGTCACAAAAAGGGAGTATTGAATAAAATGCTAAACATGGCCACAACAGTGCTTCTGCAACCCCGTGTGGGAAAAAGCTTGACGATACGATGTGACAATAGATAGATGCGAGAAATCTCTGCGATCTGGGGCCCAATTCCAAAAGATAATGACCGCGGTCAACTTAAGTAATCCCCTTCCCTCTAATCTTAGTTTCTACCATTAATTAACTAAAAAAAAAACTCCAAAAGACAAATAATTAATACCTAAAGTTAACCTTTGCCGTGGTGAGATTGTCTCTGTGCGGGCAGTCTGCAGAATTGGGCCCCAGTTTCCGTATAAATTATCCTTAACAAATAAAACATGACATAATTCTGAGATCATAGTAGTTAAGTCAGCTCACCTCACAGTTGTCCTCGGCAGTGTTTTGTACAAACTTGTTCACTCAGTAACGTTTGCCAATGGACTGTGGATCCTCGATTTGAAGCCAGCGAATCCTAGTGAGGTCAACTGCTAACCCTCTCAATTGTTGGTTCCGTATACATACATATACATATATTGTGAACTTATATTTTATAATATTATGTGTTTTGCTATTGAACTAATCAGGTAATTTTTTGAGTGTCGTGGCATGATGGTCTGTTGCACATAATTTTAAAGATACCATAATGAGGACATCCCTGGAAATTCACGCCAGTTCACTTGATGAGAATTGAGGAAAGAGATCTATCTAATTTACATATATTGAATATAAGTATATTGAATTATTTTGACGTCTCCACGATTTCGATATAGTCTATGGTTCTTTCAAATATGTCCTTGGGGTCAAAGTTAGACAAGTTTAAAAGTTGGTCACGTTTGCAACACTGAATCTGATTTTTGGAAAACCGAAGACAATTTTCCTGAAAATATTATGGAACTCTCTGCACTACACTTTATGAATTAGTTCCATCTTCACTTCAAGTCAGGAAAACATTGTTTTTTTTTATGACAGTTTAAGTGGGTCTTTAAGAGATTCTATTTAGATTTCCATACTTTATCTGTTTTAAATCAAACTATTGTAAGTATAAAGTCAATAACTTCAAATACAAGTACGAAAACATTTATTTCACCCAAAAATACAGTGTATAGGTGCAAATAAAAGTGTTCAGGGGTGCAAAAATACAGTGCATAGGTGCAAATAAACGTGTTCAGGGGTGCAAAAATACAATGTACAGGTGCAAATAAAAGTGTTCAGGGGTGCAAAAATACAGTGCATAGGTGCAAACAAACGTGTTCAGTTCAGTTCAGTATGTTATAACTAGGTGATAGTTCGTTAAACAGGTTTATGTTAAATGTTATTTAAAAATATTAAAATAGTAATAATAATGATTTTATAAATATGTGTGGTGTTACTAAATAATGATTATGATTATAGAAAAATAAAAGTAAATAGTGTTAACACAGAAACATTAAAAAAACAGAACAAAATTGGGATTGATTAAGAAGGAAATAGGAGCATTGCATAACGAGTTTGTGTATATATGATTTTATGCCTACTGTGTTGCCAGTGAAAAGAACAAACGAAGAGGTAGTATATCTTTGAAGCGAACCATAGCAAACAGAAGAGCCAAGTGCTTAGGACACATATTAAGGCCCAAGATCACACAAAACCACTGAAGAGCGTTAGGCAATATATATATAAAACTATTTCCACTAAAATTCATCAATATGCGTCTAGTTTAAATACTGCGTCGCTACACGATTGGTTTAAATACTGTGTCGTTACACGATTGGATTAATTTGCTTCGATCGAAAAATGTTTTCACCCAGAAAATAGGTAGACGTAAATCCTGTGCGTATTCGGATGTAATCCGATTGTCGCGGATTCAAATCTCACACTGGTATTTGTTTGTTTGCTCACGTGAATCCTGTTTCTCCCGACCCCGTGGTGATTTCCTAAAATCCATTATTAGCGGATGTCTACGTCATATAAGAAAAATTAACGTCCAAATTTCATGTCCCTAGGTCCATCAGTTTGGTCTAGGTGTTGAAAGATCAGTCAGGGTATTTTAACTCAGTATGATGAACCCCTTTTGTAAAATGTCTATTTTTTAAATTCACTACTTTTAGCTACACACTTTTTACCTGCGGATCTGATCGCGTGATGTCAGGGGGCACGACAGTTCAATAGCATAGCTCTTATACTTTAAATTTTATTGATATCTTAATTACACGGATTTCGTCACTGACTCACTGATGATCATCAAAATTCTTAGAGTACTTCCTAAAGATCTAGAAGGCCGAAATTTGGTATGTAAGCTTGTATTAGCACAAACACAAAAAAATAATTAAAACTTGGAATGTTTACCCCCTACCCCTTAAACTAGGGGATGGAAGTTTGTATGAGACTGCCGCAAATTTTGATGCTTTAGAGTCTGAAAATTTATATAGGGACTCCTTTTTAGGATTTTCAGTAAATCAACCCCCCACGCTTAAAATAAGGGGATGGAATTAAGCGCGCGCAGATCGCCTAATGTGTACCCGAACATCGGGCTAGAATGTTGTCAAACCGCGAGTGCGGTGCATTAGAGGCCAATATACCACACGTTGGGTATCCATTTGTATGCCACTGATCCCTAGACGACAGTGAGGTGGCTAGATGTCAACTTGAACCGCAATCGAAGAGTCAAGTCAAAACAGAAATGACAATGCTGAATTCCGATTCCACAAACATGTATTACGAATCAGGAAAAGGCAAAGATACAGAGTGGGCTATGAAAAAAGGCACCTCTGATGTGCAAGAAATACACCCCAAAAATAAAGACAAAATGATTGATAAATAAACTATTGTCTTAGGCAACTTACATATTTTAGAATTTTACAAAAACATTTTCATGTAAAATTCTACCAAGACGAGACCATATGGCTCGCACTGTCAAAAAGTTATCAGATCTCATGTACACCCAAGCTTCTAACTCTAGACGCCCTAACTCTACAAACCCTAACTTTACAAACTCTACACCTTAGTCGATATAATATGTGGCTTGGCCGTTTCGCTACCGTCACATGGGTGTAAGGTGAAAAATGTATTCACTGTTCATTACTTTTCTGTTATACAATAGTTTTTGTTGTAATGAGTATAGTTCTTACAGGTACGAATAAACAAACCTGGGGGGTTAATCTAGCTCAACACAGACCTTGCTGTTAATAACTTTTTTTTTTTGTGGGATTCGCTTTTACGTCATGCTTTGGAACGTGCCAGAAAAGGGAGTATTAGATTATTATTGACCAAGATAGTAATTAGATTTTTGGCTCTCCATTCATTTCCTTTTCCGTAATAAGCATATCACAAACAGTCGTGAAATTTTCTACAACAGACTTCTACTTGAGTGCACGAATGCGATTCACGTTGTTTGCTTTCTGTTTTTCAAAGTATCCTCGTTGTTATCTCGTTGTTAAGCCGTGTCCGCTGCGCCAACAAACAATAATATAACAAAAAATCGTTTACAAACAGTGTTCGAGAACATTGTAAATACATTTCCCGTCCGTTGCGATTTTGGGCCGTGTTTTTACAAACTACGTTTTCACATACCTTTCTCATTTAAAAAAATGAGCTCCAACGGGGAAGATGTGATCGTTGTTTTAGCTGTGATGGATTTAGTTCTAGGAAGAAGACAATGGAATAGATATCATGTCAAACCTTACCTACAGCCACGTACTTTCAGCATATATCAAGAACTGCAAATCGAAGACAAATTTGGAATAAAAAACTATTTTCGTAGTTCAGAAAGTGATTTTGAAGAGCTTTTATCATTGATATCGCCCGATGTACAAAAAGCAACAACGTGGCGAAGTGATGTAATTCATCCTGACATGAGACTAGGAGTGACTGCGATTTTTAGCAACTGGAGATAGTTACACAAGTTTAATGTACAACATGAGAATTGACAACATTTCATTTTTGTTTAGGTAAAAACATTTAACGTCCATTAAGATATATTTATATGCTTAATACGAAACACATTTAAATATATTTTTCCATTCATTCGTTTTAAGGATGCTTTGAAAATAATTCAGATATCGAGGATGTAGGCAGAAGAACTGCAAATACCTTTGCCTAGCTTTAAAAATACTAGCTGTCACTCGTTTCGTTTCGGTTTGTTTGTGTTTTCAGAAAGAAACGCCCGCATAAAACTAACAGAAGAATAGCACTATGCAAGTTCTACGCCTGCAAAAAGATAGCATGTAAGGTCATGGCGGGCGTCAACTGAGACGTTCAAACCGAACGCAGCCTTTGTTTTTTTTTACATTCTGGGACAGGCAAAGACAAAGCCTTGACAATGACATTTTTTTATGTTCTGGCAAAGGTCCTTTATGCCTATATCAACTTTTTCCAAAAACTCAAGATTTAAAAATTTATTTAAATATAAAAAATCAAAATTTTGGAAAATGGTATAGTGAAAATCCCTTAAGCTCTTGACCAACTTTCGAATTAGCTGTTAAAATTAGGGGGTTAATAATTTGAAATGTTGTGAATTTCTAAACAACAACTGTCACAATTGATTCCAAAAGTCTGTTTAGCTCTCTTCATTAGATTGAAAGATGTTGTAGCTGTAGAGAAAGAGGTATATTAACTTTTGTGGCATACTTAGCGTCTGCCATTTTTTTTAACAGTAGCCCACAACCAAACCTTCACAAATTGATAGGTATAAAAGGTTAAAAAAAAACAAATAAAAAATCGGATTGAGTTAGAATTGAAAATATTTTGTTATGTAGATATTATTATTATTTATTAAATCTCAACAAATTTGCAATAGCCGTCTCAGTTTCTTACAGTCACTCTTTCTTCACTACAGTTCTGTCTAATATGTTCATATTCGGGATTGATCAGAATCATTAATAAATGGAGGGTCCGAAGTTTCAGTACACATGCCATCGCTTGAATTATTTTTTTGTGTAGTTGAATTTCTGGAGCACAGAATACTTAATAGACTGGAGTTAGATGGTTGTGTGTACGTACTGGTAGTAAGCGCCGGTTGTTCGGCTTCTATGTCTGGTTGTAGTATGACGTACCTATGTGTTGAAATCAGGCATAGGTGAAATTGCTTCTTGAATGTTAGTATGTGTTCGTGTAGTTGAATAACTGGAGGTAGATGGTTGTGTGTACATACTGGTAGGGGACGGTAGTTCGGTTGTTCGGTTCGGTTGAATTGGTTCTTGTGCGTGTGTATGTAATAATAATAATGAAAATAAATCATTCATTTATTCATACATTCATTCATTAATTAATTCATTCATTCATTCATATGTGTGCTGTATCCACTGGAACTTGAAGTAGATTGTTACTTAATCACAATAGTCATCAGTATCATATCTCATACTGGAGCCAGTTTGCATATGTTGAATATTTTGAATCTCATATTTATAGATTAGATTTTCGATGTCCAACTTTAATTTACTTTGGAGGATGGGCCGTAATTTTCGCATTTGAGCTGCAACATAAGTCAGATGTTCTGAAGCCTTACTTTTTCGTTCTTTGATCGGTTTCAAAGGACTTGTGGCCTCTGTGTACAAGCCGGTATTGCGATTTCTTTTTGGTGGTCTTGTCGTCGGTGGTGGTGGAGTAGGCGTCGTGGGTGGTGGTGTTTAACCTTCTTTCTCCACTCCAATCACTCACTTGAATGACTGACATTCTCTTATATTGCCATTATTCTTATTTGAATCCTTTAAATGTATTTAGGCATCTGCTCCACATATATGGGGTTTAGAAAGTATTTCAATAATAAAGCAATCTGTCATTCACTAAACAGAAATGAACGAATAGACTCGATTTTTTTAGTACAACACAAATTTTCTTTCGTCAAAAACTGATATCACTCGACCTTTCAAATCAGTTTTATCGATTCCCGGATAGATAGTAAAATTTCCAGGGTCCTCTTTCGGGACCCTGGAAATTTTACTATCTAACCTACAAATACAATGAAATCTATAAAAACACGTGATATTGGCGAAATTAACTTGGTTGTTAGACCACTATTAATTAAGAAATTAAATTACCGGCTATACTTGGATGCAAACCTGGGTAGTTTAGAAATGTATTCAGCCTAAGGAACCCTAATAAGCATTCTATCGGGATGGTGGCCGGAAACGGGTGTCCAAAAGATAAAGCTTTTCCGGTGCTATGCAAATATTTGTGCACTGAAAATAATTTGATATCAGCACTGGCTGTGACCTTCCTGCGAAAATGCGATAAAACGTTATTATAATTACTTGGGTATTTTTCGGTAGGTAAAAATTCATTGGAGTTTTTGATGTATTTGCTCCTACAAATTTTAAGACAGTTTTATTATTTATCGATATCTCTTTCAATTTCAGTAAGAGTACTGTAACTGTATCAAGTTATTAAATTGGGTGATTGAAAGTTTGAAATCAAATAGCCAAGAAGTGTCGAGCAGAAAAGATAAAATATACGTGTCTACTGTACCTACAATTAATTACACAGCACAAGTCTACTCGCATTTAGAATACTGTGTGCGAAAGGATCAAAGCATCAGTTAGTATTTTTACCCAATTGCATAAATTTTTGGTCTTTTAACGGAGGGCTCGGCCCCCCAACTCTTTATCCTTTCTTGCCCCCTGATCATATACCTAAGGATTGATTTAGTTCACTGCACGAGTCTACTCATATTTAGATTAGGTAATGACTACGAAAGGGTCAAAGCTTAATACTTTAAGTTAATACTTTAGGTACTCCTAGTATTTATCCAGTTGCTCAATTCGGTTCTCTTTTAACGAGGAGCTCCACCCCCTCGTCCCCTCATCCTTTCTTGCTCTCGGGTCTTGTACCATTATCATCTTGTAATCATTATTGACCGAGCGAGCGAAGCGTTCAGTTTCGAGATTGGCCAAAAAAGCGTTTGTCGTTCTGTCTGTCTGTTCTTGTCTACAGGTCGTATTTGTCAACCAACTATCGTGAAAATATGTGAACAGGTTCGATACTTATATAGTTTTTTTTGTCGGGACAGTTTTTTTTAAAATGCCGGTCTTATGGAATTACAAAGTTATTGGTGCGGCTTCCCATACTCCATGTATGTAACCAGGTGCATTCATAAGTTTGTATGTGGTATTGAAATAAAATGCAGTCGGGTGATTGTTTTTATGTAGCCTATACGATAGTGCCCCACTACCGGGCAAAGGCCCCCCTCCCCCCTTTGAGTCCACACATCCCGGCTCAGTGCCACCTCCGGCCACCCCGGCAAAAACCGGTCGAGGTCGTCCCGCCATCTCCGCCTTGGCCTACCCCTACGCCGGAAGCCGTCATGTGGTACCCAGTCAGTGGCGATCTTCGCTCACCTGTCCGGCGTCTTCTGAAAAGCCCGTGGGGCACAACGCTGGGCCGCATTGTGCCCCACGGGCTTTTCAGAATTTCGAACCTCTGGAAAAGCCAGAGCGCAACAGCGCGACGCTGCGTTGTTCCACACGGGGTTTTCAGCGGTCACATTGATAATTCATCGTCTGAATAGCCCGTGGGGTGGAAAGGGTGTTCTGAGCGACTACCTCCTAGTGTGGGGGAGCTGAAGTGATGCAGAAGGATACGTCCGACTGCATAACTTCTGCTTCCTCCTGGTGCACCCTGGTAACAGCGGCTAGTGACTGGTCCCCGGACCTCTTACTAGCTGATGGCTAATAGTCCCTCCGGTTCTGTCTGTACCCGGCAGACTATCTACACTCACCTGCGTCTTGTGGTCTGCGCAGTTGATCACCGTAAGCCAGGATGAAGGGGTCCTGGGGGGTTGAGCCGAGCGTTGCTGTGGATTTAGCTTCGTAAGGCAACACGCCCTCTTTGGCCTGGATTTCAAGCAAATCGGTAGCCTCGCCCGTAGCCGCGGGTTGGGGTAACGGCCAAGTGTCCCGTCAGAGGGCCACGGCTAGGGGTGTAGGGTCCGCTAAGGCGTCAGTGAAAGCGGTGGGATGGGCCATGCTGACGGGGTAAGCTTCGGTGACTACGGCGGTGGGACCAGATCTGCCTCGGCAGATCCTCAAGCCTTAACTGGGCGCACTGCCACCATCAGTGACCTACCGGTGCAAACCGGTAGTGCTTCCACTGTGGAGGTTAGCTGCACAAAGCCCGAAAGCGAGTCGAGAGGCAGGGCCACGGGGCAACCCGGTGCGCGGAGCCATTCGACAAAAATCGCCGAGCATTTTGCCAGCGCCTGGACGACGGTTGGTCGAAAGGGTAAACCACCCAAGCAATCCTTGCAAGGGCCCATCGACTAAACGTCCAGATACGGTGCAAACCGGACCAGGGCGTAAGGCGAATCGTCGGTGGAAGAAAAAACAGCGTTTGGCTGCCACATCGGCCGCTGCCGGCGTAGATGGGGTTCCATCTGCCACGGTGGCGACCGATAGCGGTCCCGCTGTTAATACAGCCGGAGCTGCGGGTAAGGTGACCGGCTCCCGTGGTGTCAAAGGGGCAACCCTAGACTCAAACGGGGCTAAACCTACCGTAGCGTTCTCTGGTGGTCCGACTTCTAACAAGAAGTTGAAATCTGCCAAGAGATCCGGCAAAAACGAGCGCGCGGCTGCTAAGAGGGCTCGACTAGAGGATAGTAATTCTCCTCGAGTGGAGCCTAAAAAGCAGTGCACGGAAGTGCGCAGAGCTGGGGTCACCTATGCTCAGAAGGTGAAGTCTGACCAGTACATCGCCGTTACTGACGTCGCTACTGGTCATATTTCACAGGATCTGTCAACGCTCATCCTCAACGAGATTGATGACAAAATCTTGAGGGAAGCGTTGGCGGATCCGAACAAGGAAAACCCCAAATTCGGTGGCAAGCCTCGTTACGAGGACGGCCACCTTAAACTGTTCGTGGAGGACGAGTACTCCCTGAACTGGCTGCGGGAGTGTGTCTCCGGCGTGTCTACACCATCCAACGTACAGTCGGTGGTGAAACGCCAATCGGAGATGGTCCGCAGGGTTCGATGTGGGGTGCTCATACCCAACGAACGGGGCAAGTGGAAGTCTGCGCCCGACGTCGGCGTAGTCCTCCACTTTATGAACAAGTGGGCACAGGTTGACCGATGGCTCCTCCAGAAAGTGGATAAGCAGCAGGACAACCTGTTTCTCATTACAGACGTCCCTGAAGATGTGGTGCCGACCCTGCTGGGAAGGGGCAGACAGCTCCTTTTTGGTAGTGGCTCGGTCTACCTTAAATTTCAGGGACCCGGTGGGAAATTTGTTAAGGAACCACCGGTGGTAGCGCAGACCAGCTCTAAGCTGGTCATCACTGGGGTCTCATCAACAACATCTATGCCCCAGAGTTCCACTCCAGAGCGGCAGCAAACAGGTCCCGATGTAGTCGGGGAAAGTTCTGCTGCTCAACCACAGGATGGGCACGCGCACTGGGAGGCCATGCTGCTTGGTGAAGGCGATGAGCTAGAACCAGCAGTGGTGCCCTCTGAGGGCGAGGAGCTGTCCATGCGGCTGGAGGAGGAACTCGTCTTGGAGGTGGAGGAGGGGTTGACCAAAAATGGCGTCCCTCTCCCGCGATTGTAGAGTCCTCCAAGCCAACCTCCAACACAGCCAAACTGCAACGGCCCAGTTAAGACGCTGGTTGGGGGCAAACAGCACTGCCGTGGCTCTGATCCAGGAGCCGTGGATCAACCGCGGTAGCATTCGAGGGCTCGCCAATTTGAGAGGTAAGCTTTTCGTTACAACTGATCACGATAATCCTAGAACGTGCATCATAACTACTAACAACATCCCAGCACAGCCATTAACAGAGTTCTGTTCCAGAGACCTGTGTGCCATAAGGCTGGAACTGCCCGACACAGCTAGGTGCCGCGAACTCGTGGTGGCCTCCGCCTACATGCCTGCGGAGGACAACCCGCCTCCACACGACCTGTGCCGGCTGGTGGACCACTGCGAGAAGTCGGGCCTCCAGCTCATCGTTGGGGCCGACTCGAACGCGCATCATCCACTGTGGGGCATGCCGGATATGAACAGCAGAGGTAAGACACTTGTTGAATACCTATATACTACAAACCTTAATGTGCTTAACATAGGTTCTGAACCAACTTTTGTTACCAAGCGGAGTAGAACCATCGTTGATATTACCCTGGCGGACATATCTGACGACGTTGGGGGCTGGCATGTATCCAACGAGGCGTCATGCTCTGCTCATCGATGGATTCGCTTCGAGATCAACGCAGCGTTCTCCCCAACTGTCCCTAAGAGAAACCCACGCAAGACTGACAGAACCAGGTACAGAGCTATCCTAGGTGAAAGACTTGCTTGGGCTGAGACTCTACCAGATCCGGAGGGACCCGAACAAATCGAACAACAGGTAACAGATTTTACTAATACATCAATAGACTGCTACCATTCAACTTGCTCGCTTAGCACACCAGCGCCTACCAACATCAAGGGGCAGCCTTGGTGGGGTCCTGATCTAGATAGGATGCGTGCTAAGATCAGAAGACTGCTAAACAGGGCGATGAACACCAGTGCTGATGAGGATTGGGACAACTACAAAGATGCCAAATCCAAGTACAAGAAACGACTACGGTTCAAAAGCAGCAACTCATGGAGGAAATTCTGCAGCGACATTGAAACCGTTGATCAAGCAAATCAGGTAAGGCAAATACTAGCTCAGCAAGCCACCTCCAGGCTAGGGTCGCTTAAAAAAGCCGATGAAACATATACCTCTTCCACCACAGAAACACACAGTCTCTTGTTGGAAACTCACTTCCCCGGAAGTAGAACTATTCAAGAGATTGTGTGGCCGGAAGAGGTTCACCATGAAGCTGTCGACCACTTAGACATAACTAATAATATTATCACTGCTGACAAGGTGAGATGGGCCATTAATAGCTTTAAACCTTTTAAATCAGCAGGACCAAATGGAATCATCCCAGCACTTCTACAGTGGGGTGGGGAACCCGTCATCAATGTAATGGTCCGAATCATAAAAGCATGTCTTAGATTCGGATACGTTCCCAAAAGGTGGAGATTAGTAAACGTAATTTTCATACCGAAGCCAGGAAGGAGCGACTACACTAATGCTAAATCTTTCAGGCTGATTAGTCTCACCTCGTTCTTTCTTAAGACTCTCGAACGTTTGTGCGAGAGGCACCTGAGAGATGGAGCGTTAAAACATATACCCTTACACAAAAATCAGCATGCATATAGTTTGGGTAACTCTCCATGCAGTTGTATCCACAATTGAAGAGGCGATTCAAAACAAATGCATCTGTCTTGGAATTTTTATTGATATAGAAGGTGCCTTTGACAAGACGCAGCATAGCAGTATAAGTGCATCTCTAACAAGGCATGGAGTGTGAACAGCTGTAAACAACTGGGTCACAAACATGCTTAATAAACGTATCGTGCATCTAGCTGGTGAGTCCCTGTCGGCGGAGGTAGTGCGGGGATGCCCGCAGGGAAGAGTGCTCTCCCCGCTTCTGTGGAATCTGGTCATTAACGACCTGATTACCAAGCTTAACGCTAATGGATACTACACCGTAGGATACGCCGACGATTTGGTAATCCTCATCACAGGTAAATCTGCGAGCACAGTGTGCAACCTTAAACAAACAGCTCTTCGCATCGTGGAGCGCTGGTGTCTAGAATATGACCTGGCGGTTAACCCAACAAAAACGAAAATGGTCATGTTCACTAACAATAGGGCTCTTGGTAGGTATACCCTACCAAATAAGCTCTTTGGAACGGAACTCCAGCTAGCAACTGAGGTGAAGTACCTGGGCATAACCTTGGACAGCAAGCTCAAATGGAGTAGCCACATTGAAAACAAACTAAAGAAGGCGAGTATTGCTTTCTGGCAGTGTCGGAGAATGGTGGGGAAAAAGTGGGGACTTTCTCCCAACATCATTCTTTGGCTGTACGTGACGGTGATCCGTCCTCTCGTCTGCTACGGAGCTGTGGTGTGGTGGACCAGGACCAAACTAACCACAATGATAAGCAAACTCCAAAGCTTCCAAAGGCTGGCCTGCTTGGCTATCACAGGTAGTATGAGAACTACTCCAACAGCAGCAATGGAGGCCATGCTGTGTCTTCCGCCACTCCAGCTGTATATTAAGCAGGAGGCCGCGTCATCTGCGGTGAGACTCAACACCTTAGGACTTTGGAGGAAAAACAGGACCTCACACACCGCCATCCTAGGGGAAGTTTACAAAAAATTTCCCATCTCTATGGCTTGCAGTGACAGAATCCCTAAACAATTTGTTTTTGACAAAAAATACAATATACAGTTACATGAAGACCATCGGGTTGAGGGGCTCGACGTTAAAGAGCTCAGAATTTTTACCGATGGTTCAAAAACTGAAGCAGGCACTGGTTCAGGCACCTTCTCGGAGGACCTAAACATCAAGATAGCCATTCCACTGGGTGCCCGTAATACTGTGTTTCAAGCTGAATGCATGGGCATCATCTCGGCCGCTAATGCCATAGCATCGAGAAAGGTAAGAGATTCCTCCATTCGAATACTCTCGGATAGCATGGCCGTCTTACAAGCCCTAAATAGCAACACTATTAACTCAGGGCTAATCTACGAGTGTCACAAACGACTAATGTCAACATAACCGCGTAATCCTTCAATGGATAAAAGGACACAGCGGGTCAAGAGGTAACGATGCAGCGGATGAGTTGGCGCGTAAAGGATCTAGCTTGACAGCGTATGGTCCCGAACCTATCATCCCTCTTCCCTTCAAGATGGTACGCACATTTCTGAGAGAGTCGACCAGGAATGATCATGCCACTCTTTGGACAAACCATGAGGAGTGCAGGCAGGCTAAGCTGGCCTTGCCGTCCCCTAGCGCTAGGCTGGCTAAGACCTTGCTTCGACTTATTAGGCCGCGCATGCGACTGGTGACTGCAGCACTTACTGGCCATGGTTTCTTTAATAAACATCTATATGTCCTAGGTGTAACCGAAAGCCCCCTTTGCAGAGCCTGCTTGGAGGCAGAAGAAACGGCTGCTCACGTCCTCATGGAGTGCACAGGAGTAGCGGACTACAGGGCTAAACACCTCGGTCAATCGAGGGACCTTCCAGGGATAGTCGGTAACGTAAAGGGCCTGCTGGCGTTCCTGGAGGAGTTGGGTTGGCTCGAATGATATCACATTCCCACCCACACGCAAAATAGGCGCTTTCGTCGTCGAGTTGCGGAAACCAGCCCGTCTTACAATTGACAATTGACAAAATAGCCCATGGGGTACAGTGCCTGCTTTTCGGGAATTAGCTTCTGGTTATAAAACAACAACAACGCTTATGTATTTCAAGTTGAATTTTGTAATTATATTTTCGAGATCGTTGTAGACAGAGTCTGCAATGCCTCCTAGGGTTCCAGCAACAAGGTACCAAAATTAAATTTGGAATTTAGACAGCTAATTTGGGGGTGGATGGCTAGACTGAATATAGCTGGTCCGAGCGGGTCACCCTGCTGACAGCCGTCAGCGGAATGGAGAAGATGTCCTTTGTAGATGAGATCCGAGGGTTTGTGATATGCCTGCCAAAGGTATGGGAATTTAGCCGGAATCTGCTCTTTGATTTCTGTCAGCAGGGCACCCCAGTCTACCGAGTTGAATGCATTTTTGACATCCAGCTTCAACAGCACCTCTCCTCCACCGTGGGTAAGAAAGGTGCGTGCTGCGTGAACGGCGGCCTCGCAGCCTCCCTTCGATCCGAAGCCCAGTTGTGTCGGCCGAAACTTCTTCTCTAATATGTGTAGAGTAAAAATTGTATTTCCTAATTTTAGTAATTTAAAATTTGTACTTCTTATAGATCAAGTTTGTTCAAATTACGGTCGATTTTCTAATCCTCAGACAATATTTATATAATTTAACGGTGATGGAAAATCTTCATTACCCCATTGCTGCGGCGATGGGCTAGCCTCTTGTTTTGCAAAATGGAGTAACGATAAACTGCCTAAAAGTGGGCACAATTGTGCCTCTGGCACCCCATAGGGAAAAGGCGTGACGCTATGTTATGTTATGTTAAAGGAAAATAATATCAAGCATGATCCAATCTTGGATTTGAAACTAGATCTTAAATATTTTAGACGTTGTGATTTGCAGCGTTTGCGATGATAGCTGCGGCGATGGGCTAGCCCCCTGTCACGCAAAATGGAGTATTGAATAAATGGTTAAAAGTGGGCGCAATTGTGCCTCTGCCACCCCCTATATGGGAAAAGTTGTGACGTTATGTTAGGGGCTATTAAGACACGTCGCTTTGTGTTGGTCTCCCGCCCTTATATTTATGAAATCTCGTTTACCTACCTATCTACCTACTTACCTAGTTCATTATTTGGTGCTACCTATAGCGGCAACTAAAATAGGACATTCTGTGAAAATTTAAAATCTCTATCTAGATATAGATAATTACGAAAATGAACCTTGTGTGATTGTTTGTAAGAGACATGTTTACTGTCATTTACGCGCCAAGTTAAAAAAAGAACATAAGAAATAGGTACAGGAAATAGGTAGAGCCATATAAACAAAAACAAGTGAAACATACAAATACATAATAGTAAAATTATACATAGTTTGTTGTTGTTAATTAATATATGCATGTTGACACATATATTCTTTTCTGAAAACGTATCACATTCGGTTAGAATATCGTATCTTCGTTGTCCAGTTGGGGTGGGTATTAACTTATCACACTGTTTTCCGTAACATTCGCTTTTCAGTTTCCACCGCAACCCACACGAGAAAATTTGTTCTCCACTATTGTCATCGTCAAATCTAATCAACTCAAAACCCTAATCCGAGAACAGGTAGTTTTTTGTTTCGCACATCTCTGTTACGATACCAACAATAACTGCATCAAAACGAAATGACCACAAATCACCGGTGAGAAGTTGTGACCTTGCACCGAACGCGCTAGGTGCGCTAATCCACTTTCTCTTTCACGCCTAGTGCATGCATGAGTCGCATCATTGTACCCCACGGGCTATTCAGACGATGAATTGTCAATGTTGGCGCTGGAAAACCCCGTGGGGTACAACGCAACGTCGCGCTGTAGCACTCTGGCTATTCAAGCAGTTCGAAATTCTGAAAAGCCCGTGAAGCACAACGCGGCCCAGCGTTGTACCCCACGGGCTTTTCAGAAGACGCGTCCGGTTGCATACGACTCACGTATCCGGCCCAGTTCCATTTTACCTTGGTAGTCTGTGCGCCCACATCAGCGATGCCAGTTAAGGAGCGCAGTGTAGTGTTCCTTTATAAAAATATGTTTACGATGATTTTTTGTGTTGAGAAAAATGCTTGCACGAAGTGTTTTGTGATCGAAGCTGTATTTCTGTCGAATCAAAGTGGCCAAAGAAAGAGCGCCAGGTTAAGGAACGCTGAGGTTTTTTAAGGAAGAAAGTGTTACTTATTTTGAAGCTCTGGCCAAAGGCGAACTGGATCAAACGAGTGCCACGATCGTTACGGCTGCCCAGCCCGTAGAGCCCAAGAATGTTGTCGCTGTCCAGTTCCTGCCTCATACCGATCTTGGGGTTAAAATCACTGAGGACTATATTCCAAGTGCCTCGGTGTTCATCGTAAGCCGTGATGTCGGAGAGTAGCACTGGATCACTGTTAGTGTTTGCGTCTGCGTCACCCTAAATTAGAGAACAGCGACCCTGTCCGAGTAGATGATAAATTCTATGATATTATCCTTCCACTTCTTAGCCACCAGGAACCCTACCCCGTATAACCCACTGGTGAAACCGAAGTGATAGAATATATCGTTTTCTCTTTCGAAGGTTTGCTCTCCAACCCTTCTAACTTCTGCGAGGCCTATAATGTCCCAATTTATGTCGTTCAGAATATTATCTCGTTCTATGAGCCTGATATCTTCCATCAAAGTACGAACATTGTACTAAATTTAATGTGTCGGTGTTCATTTTGGAGTTAGCCATAGTCGTCTGACGGGGGATCGCTCTTGCCCGGAGATTCTTCGCACCGCTGCCTCTGCGGCTAGTCCGGCTACCGTCGTCGCTGGCCTCACCGCTGGATGCACCGGGATCTTGGGGCCGGGGTTCTGTGTGTACACTCATAGGGTTGGTTTGGACTGTGAGCCCTAGTCCAGTGCGGGTTGGTGGGTTTTCGCCAGAGCCTCGTTCGTTAGTCAGCAGGACGACCGCGTACAGGTTTGGTTGGCTTGGGCTCTAGAAGATGTTGTGAAGAACCCTACCCTTTTGCAAGCCGAATAGCTTGTTCGATTGTTTTTTGCTCGGGATTCAAGCCTAGTATTCTACTGTCATGATTCTTGGATCGTCACTCTTCACTATTTTCTTGAGCTCCGAGCTGAAAGCACGTACCTCTTCATTAAACGTTCTTCTGCAAAAATGTGTAAATAGTATTCCTACTGTTGATTTGTGTAGCTGATTGCTGTCCCCAACTCTTGGGTATGTATTTGTCTAGCTCGTAGTCATTTCTGGTTTCTGTCTGTAAACATTTCTGTGTCTCTCTATCCCTACCGCTTCTGACTCGATTACAACGCCCTTGATAGCTAGCTAACCTCGAGGCTTTCCGTCACGTCAACTACGTGCAACGACGGTCTACGAGCGTCAAGGAGCGTTGTAATCACTTTTACCTTGAGTTCTCAGACTGGTCTGATCTTTTCAGGGTTCCTCTGCACACCTGTGTTTTCCGGTACCTGGCACTTTCTCCTGCACATTTATGTTTCCTGGCTCCTGGCACCTTTCCTGTACATCTCTTGCTTAACCTGGTTCTCTTCTGCTGGAGGCCATCACGAACAGCCCTCGAAGACATCGCATCCCTACTGAAAGACCTGCCAGGGGAGTCTTTCTCCAAGCCTTCAAATTTAGCCATCTGAGTTCTATGAAACCCACATTCAGGCCGCGTTATCTCTATTTTCATCCGATCAACTTCAAGGGGTCGGGGGTGTGACGGGGGAAATGGAGAGGGAAAGGGGTGGGGAGGGGGGGGGGGGTAGTTTGCTGTAGAAAAAGTATTAGGTATAGCGGATTTCATTTTTTAATTTTATTTCGGACAATGTATATCTAATCAGACTACGCAGTTCTCTCTGTCTTCACGAGACGAACCCGTAGACTTTAGATTTGACCTACTAGGACCAAGGAAACGTGAGTAATCGCCAAAACTTAAGTCTGCATATTCATTGGAAAATTCAAGCACCTGAAATTCAATTTCAAATTGAACTTTCTTCATTGAATTGTTGCGCAAAATAAACTCGTATAATGCAATACGAGTTTATTTTGCGCAACAATTCAACGAAGAAAGTTCAGTTTGAAATATAACAAAGTCTTTTGACCGTCAGTCATGACAATACGTTTAAGTATGTATGTATGGATGTCGTAGGGCTCGCGAGGTCTTCACAGAACCACTACTCTAGTTCACTGCACCAGTCTTCTCGTATTTAGATGAGATGCTGTGTGCGAAAGGGTTCAATGCTACAAATAGTATTTTTATGTACATTAAATATAATTGTTTAATTATATTTATTGTACATAAAAAAAACCGTTTGGTTTCGATGTCTTGCGGGAAATGGGACAAACATTTTCAGGAGCTTGTCTCCTTCATAACAGTATTGTTGTATTATATATTTCACCGTAAGATTATCAAAACTTTTAGTTTATAATCTAACGTTTTTTTTACGATACATAAAGATAAATTGTAAACTACCGTACTGCTTACGATATGACGCGTTAGTTTATAATAAAACCGTTAAATTGTGAACTGGTTTAATCTTGAATTGCAAAGGAAATACCAGGGCAAACACTGCGGTAGCTTAGGTGAAGACTAGAGGGGGCGAGCGTAGCGAAGCCCCCAAATATTCTTCGTGTTAGGTTGACATGTAATAACAAAAGAAACGTAAATTTTAAACCCTGTCGGTCTGGTTTACAATTTGTCGATTGTTAAATAAACTATATAAACTCGTTAGTTTATTTTATACATCACACATACATATAAACATCCAAGACCTGGGTTTTTTTCATAGAGGTAGTCATAGTTTATTTAACAATGCTCATGGAGGCAATAAGCGTTATTAATTAGACCTGTCTTTGATAAAAAATGTTTTTTTATTCAATAATAAACCTTTGTCTTTGATAAAACATGTTTTTTATTCAAAAATCAACTGCATTCATCAAGGCGCATACCCGACTTGATGGGCGCAGCTTCATGTTGTGTGGTATTCAGAATTCAAATTTAAAACAACACGATCGAAAAAGATGGTAAAATGTATCAGGTTTAAAACTGCATCAATAGTTATTGTTCGATCTAGCAATAATATTTAGATAGGGGTCATAGAAACCTAAACTTGGTGGGCCAATAGATGTGTCCAGAAGTGTATATACTTACTAGCTGATGCGCGCGACTTCATCTGCGTGTTGCGGAATTATCATTTACCGAGATAACCTTCTGGTGCAGTCGTATAATAAGTATCCTTTATGTTAGCTCATAAACTACTTCTGTGCTAAATTTCATTCAGATCCGCTCAGCCGTTTTAGCGTGATTGAGTTACATACACACAAACACCCAAACATCTAAACTTCGCTCCTTTTACATTTATACATAATATTAGTTGGATAAATTAGGCAGATACCTTATCCGCTTTCACAGAATTTCATTTTGATACTTCACTCGATAGGATAAGAAGTTTTTTTTCAGAAAATTTTGTTAATTATTATAAAGTCATTTATACCTTACATGTCTATAACGTTTATCTGCCTGTTTTATCTAAGGAATTTCACAGATTTTGCACGTGTGAAACATCAAATAATATAATCTGGCTGTTGATCTAGGGAGGGAGGAACAAACGCCACTTAGTCGGTTCAGTTGTCTTAACTACATCGTCGTGGGCTTGCCATTCCCGCCGAGGCTTGTTGGGTGCTTTGCTCAAAAAATGCAAGAAAATAAAAAAAAATATATTACAAAACCTTTTTCAATTCTCTAGGACATGAAAATCTTGTAAGCTTTTCTACACCTTTCCCTGGACTTTGATAACTAGTTTTCCATGGCTAATTTGGTTTTCGTCCTTTAATTTGGCGGAGTAAAGTCAATCTCCATTTCACTCGCATTAGAACTCATTATAATTTATTAAATTTTTATTTAATTGCATTAATTTTATTTATCAACACACGTATCATAAACCTTCTTTACTGCGTTCAAAAACCGCACGTTACGATCAGCATTATGTTAAACTACTTGGTAAAAACTCGTTTCGTATCTGGAAAACTACACATTATAGTCATTATGTGTAGTTTTTCTACATATAATGACATTCAAATTTTGAACGCCGACGCCCACCCGCGTGCCGTCCCTAGTTTGTCTGTGAAGTTGGTACTGACATTCAAATTTCGAACGCCGACGCCCGCCTGCGTGAAGTTTGTACTAAAGAACAAGCTAAACAATTGCAGAACCACAATGCCGGTCGAACATGCGGTTCCTGAACACATCAAAGAGAGTTTATGATATGTGTGTAGATAAACTAGTGTATGTAACTGTACATAATTAGGCATTAAAACTTAAAACTCGCCTTCGGCTCGTTTCATAAACCCACTCTCGAGTTATAATGCCCTCCATTATGCAGCAGTCACATAAACTACTATTATTTTAAAAGCCATCTTACGGCTATAGTTGTTTTGTTCTCAAAACTTTCTCTTTGGCTTTATAGTTTGTTTCCCGACAAAGGGAACTCGATGACACGGTCTTGTGATTGTGCCTGATTTTTTATGACTATTCAATTCATGTTCGAAATGTAAATAAAACGACACTTTAATACTATAATTTCTGGCGCGCTCTATGTACGAAATTCAAATAAGTCTGCACTTTCATACTAAAATTTCCGACGCGTTTCTTTTTTTAAATTAAGATTAGAGTCATTGGCTGTCTTTCCACAACTGCGCTCTCGCAACCTGGTCAGACTTTTGATATTTTGATTATTGTAAATCCGACGTAATTTGAAAATTTCCGCGCATGTTTGAGAAAACGTCGCATTTTTCTCAAACATGCGCGAACAACGAGCGCGCCGGAAATGTAAGCATGAAAGTGTCGTTTAATTTAAATTTCGAACATGAATGAAATGTCGTCAAAAATCAGGCATAATCCACAATATGCCTGATTTATTATTTATTCTGAAGTATTCTGTGATTAATCACGACGCGACGGACCGAATCGACGAGTCGGCAGTGACCCTGCCTACGAAGCCAAGGGTCCCGGGTTCGAGTCCCGGTGGGGGCAAATATTTGTTTGATGAGAACGGATGTTTGTACCCTAGTCATGGTTGTTTATCCATTGTATGTCTAGTACCCAAGATACAGGGAATCCTACTTTGGGGTTATTAAGGTATTATTATTATTATGTTATATCACAAGGCCATATCATCGAGTTACCTTTGCTAAAAAACTATACGAAAACAATATCTACCATTAGAGGGGAAATAAAATAAAAACCTAAAAAAAATGGTTGAGAACAGCTATTTTGTTGAATACATTATAATGAGTTCTAATGAGAGTGAACAAAGATTGGCCACGGAAAATTTGTTACCAAAGAAGTCCAGGGAAAGGTATACAAAAGTTTACGAGAATGTCATGTACTGGAGAATTGAAAAAGGTATTTTTTATTGAATTTTCATTTATTTCCTTGCATATTTTTGAGTAAAGCACCATACAAGCCAAGCCCCGGCGTACAAGCAAGCGTACAAGCCCCGGCGGAAATAGCAATTGAAACTCAATACTGGTCCTGCAATTGCCGACTCTCCCCGCCACGGCAGTTATGTACTATTTATGGCCTACATAACATATGTAGGGCATAACTTACTTAGGTGTCTCCGTGATTTCAGAATGATATGTTCTTGCTTGTATTTTTTTCAAAAACTCAGTGATCCCCAAACCTTGTCCAAAAGGTGAACTGAAAAAATCCATTACTGTTATGGTAGGTAGTTGCCTACTTCTGCTACTATTCACACGTGAACTCAAAAAAAGACAACGGTTAAGACATCATGTTCAAAGTAAGGTAAATAGCAAAATACTAGTTAAAAAAGTTTTAGTAGGTACAGTACAACATACCCTATTCATTTTCAATCCAATTAGTCTGTGTTGCATGACTTGCTGCAAGAATAAACAAAGCCGAAGAGTCGGTGGGAGTAAAATAAAAAAAGAGAAATTATTATTAGTACTATAATTCCACAAACAAATAGAAAGTTATAATTACAAAAATCATGTAGGTAATAAACTCATCGTTCATTTTAAATTTGGCTCTTAATCTTTGGTATAATTTATTACTTAGACTACGTATTGTTCTGACATCTTGTGGAATATAACCGAACTATGTTGACGTCTCCCGTGTCAAGCGTTATCAGGCGCTATTCGTTTATCATGCTCGTACTCTTGGCGCTAGCGTGTTTTATAAAGGTCATAATTCCGTTACAGCTTCACCATTCATGTTGACAATTTCAATAGCATGTTCTGAAGGTGGTGTCCAAGCTGGTATTTCTGCATATAAGGGCTCGGAAGTGCTTGAATCAATTACTTCAAGTTTGGCTTCGCATTTCAAAGCTTCAATAGCTGAGTCAGTGATAGAGTGAGCTCTTGATGGCACGGAATTACTGTAATCTCCAACAGATGGCGCCAGAGAACTTGTAGTTTTATCACAATGGCTTGCCCTGAACTCCTGACTTCTTCGTGGTAAATGATCATAGTGGCATTCCAAAATACCTGAAAAAAGGTATTAACTGTTAGATTAGCTAAATGAAGGTATGCCAATCATAAAATAATAAATTGTATTTAAATGGCACCTCTAAAATTTTCCAACATAACCGGTGAAATATTTTGTACTACAACAGGTCTCATGAATTGCTTCAGATTTCTATCCAGGGTAGATATTGGTTGATAATGGCACTTATCCATCATGGGTAGCTCTGGAAGTAAAATAGAAAACAGATTAAAAAAAACTGGTTGGCCCATGAGGGGATCGAACCCGCGACCTTCGCGTTATTAGCACGACGCTCTAACCAACTGAGCTAATGGGCCTATGTGAGTAGCAGCCAAATTTACCTTCATATTTTGTATGAGCACCTCACTTATTAAACTATAATGAGAACAATCTTTAGCTTTGTGTAGACTACACTGTAGACAGGCAAGGCAGGCGGCAAAAGGAGCGCTATTAAAATGCAGGAAAATAAAGAGTCTGAAGAGGGTCAACCTCGGAATGTGAAAATATAAGCTGGAAACTTGCATTAAATTAAATTGTGCAGGCCACCCTGTACTAACTTTCTCACATGATGCTCTCGGTGATGTTATTTAAATAATAGTTTGAGGATATTCGTGTGCAGGCAGGCATTTAGGAGACGTTTTAAGAAGTTCTAAGATAAAGTATACAGGGTCAAACAGAACGGGAGTTACAAGCCGAAAGGTGGTTCTTTGCGACATCATTCTGAACAACTTCTACTATGGAACCGACGACGTGATCAGGGCACCTTTATTTTTCTTATCTCAGTACATGTCATTTCGGGCCTAGCGCTCGCTGGAGTTGAAAATAAAGTTGCTCTCATTAAGTCGACCCCATACTAAAAGTTGTTCAGAATGATGTCCCTAACAAAACAACCACTCCACCATACAAAACAACTCCTTTCTACATCAACCATGCCCCGCACTGTTAGCTTATTCCGCCCGCTGCCTAATGTACGTGATATATGGTACTGTGTGCATACTGTATGGGAGCTACCATTTTTAGAGTTTTGCGTAATAACCGAGTATGCCATGTTATAGAAGATATTAAGAGATACTATGACGAGAAGTTTGAAAAAAATCGTTTGTTCCGTTTTTGAATAAACTCAATAAATGTGTTTGATTTGTATGACAGGTACCTTAAATAATCAAGTTATCCAAAAGCAAAAAAAATATGTCCTAGATATTTAAAAAATAACCCCCAATACAAATTTTCATCCAATTAGGTTCAGTGGTTTAGGCTCTACAGCTGACAACACAAAACATCCATCCATACATAACATATACACGGACACACATACATTGTTTTTTTTCGCTTTTTCTTACTAAGTTAACGATAGAGAACCTATCCCCATCAAAATCTCAACCTCGATTTTTTTTACGATTACAATACATAGTTCCTTAATTTTAACCTACTTCCTTAATTTTCACTTCGTTCAATTCGAAAGTAAAAACGGATGCATATTTGTGGAGAATGAGATGCCATAATCACTGAAACCACAGGAAACGAGATATTTGCGACAACTCGATTTTTGACAGGTGATTTATTGTGACTTTTGGGACAACAGGGAGGTTACCACAACGTCTTATGCGCCGGTTCAGTTTGTGTAGGTACCTAAACTAATCCAAAAAAATAACATTAACGTCGGGTTTATGCAAGTTTACAGCTAATGGACCATGTTAAAAAAATACTCAGGTATTACTTTTTATTTTATTTTACTTTAGCCTATTTAAGAAACGAATTTGAATATTTCGATTAATAAATGTCTAATTATTTTTTAAATAATTTTCAACTTTACACTTCTCGTGACGTCACTTGCTCTCAGTTTTGGAACGGTTGTGAGGCTAGTTGATTCCGATTATAAAACTAAAGAGCTTTATTTGTTTAATCTTCACACTTATCATAAGCCCTTTTTACTGCGTCGAAAAACCGCACGTTACGGCCAGCATAATGTTATACTACTTGGTAAAAACTCATTTTTTGTCTTAATATTGATACATTATGACCATAATGTACCAATTTTCGACAAATAATGACATTCAATGACAAATTTCGAACGCCGACGCCCGCCTGCGTACCGCCCCTAGTTTGTCTGTGAAGTTGGTACTACTGAACAAGCTAAATAAGTGCAGAGCAATTATCAAAGCCTGGCATGCTGCTGGTCAAACTTGCGGTCCCTGAAAACATCAAAGGGTTGGAGTGTACCCTTATCGACACTCTGACCCATCGAAGATACCTTATGATGTGTGTGTAGAAAAACTAGTGTATGTAACTGTACAAAATTACTCATTAAAACTCTCCAGTGATATTATTATTAATATAAACCCACTCTCGAGTTTAAATGCCCTCCATTATGTATCAGTCACATAAACTACTATTACGTTCGCCTGTCATCTGCATTATCGAATGACGGGAAAACTGTTGATACTTGACAGATTTACAGAACAGCCAACTTAACGGCGGTGAAGGGAATTTGAACAGACTACGCCGTTGAGTACAAATGAAGTAGGTACATTATGTTTTTTACGGATATTTCAGTAATCCTGTGATATTTTTAATGGGAATGACGGAATTTAGTTAGAGACACAATTATCTCGAAATGGTTTTCTCAGTTTGGTACCTACATTCCTAGGTTAAACTCTAATTTCCTGGGCTTTATAGTCATTGTTCTTACAAATCTGGCTCTTTTGCAGATCTAAGTACAAGTTTTGCGTGTTATATATATATATTATCAGTTGGAGGGGCTGCGAATATGTAGGTAAAATTATTTGCATGAAACTTGCATATAGTCCATCCGATCATCAATGGTTTTCAGGGGTTAGAATATGTATATTTTTTTTCAATAATATGATTATTGAATCAAGCTAATTATAATTTTTCAAGATTTACCTGGCAAGGGCGTATGGAAAATGCTTCTCACATAAGGCGGCGGAGGCGCATCATTCTTTATGACAACCTTCATGCGGATGTCGTTCATCTTTCTCAGGTCATCGTACGACCTCCTTCTGCAACGATCCATCATCACAATCACCACCGCCAGGGTTATCACCACCATCATCACCCCACCAGCTATTGCCATCACCGATACTAGGTCCATAGATGCTCTATCTGAAGCCCTGTCTCCCACCACTGCAGTTATGTGTTCTGGCTCTGTCAAAATATCAAAACGTTCTTCATCTGCATTAGCTTCTTTATAAGCAATATTAGTTGTAGATTCTACATTAGCTACTGTTCTTACTACAGGCGTTGTTATTAATTGGTTAGTCATGGCTTCACCTTTTCTTAACGAAATACTTTTCTGTTTTGTGACATACTCTCTTACTATCTCTTTAACTTCTGTTGTCTTCCTGCCTGCTGTAGTTTTCATACTTGCAGAAATGTACTCAGTCGGTCTTATGGTGATTGGAGTTTTCTTTGTAACTGTCATAATAGGTGCTGCAGTCGAAGATAGTCCCAAAGAAACATTCTTTCTAAGAGAAAGTTCGTCTGAAGGAACAGTGGACGTAGATGCTGAGACATAGTTGTGCTTTATAGAGTCTGATTTCGTGTTAACATCATTAGTCATGCTTGACATGCTGTTAGTGGTATATCTCTTAGTATAAACAGGTTTAGTTGTTCTCGTAAATGCTGTGTTGGTGGTGGTCGGAGTGGTGACGATTTTTGTCAACGGGGTATTGATCGTTGATGAGTTTTTAGATTTTGAAGTGACTGTACTAAAATGTTTTATATTTAATGGCTTCGATGTGGAGGTGCTATGATTCGATGATCTCGCGCTTTCAAGTGAAGGGTTTGCTATTTTCCTGGTATGTTCTCGAGATTTAGAAGTTGTATTATATTGGGCTTTAGAAAGCGTTTGCAGAGTCGATGCTGTGGTCAATGAAATTTTTTTGAAACTCGGGTAAGACATCGAAGTCGGTATTATTGCAACTACTATAGTTCTGGGCGTAGTCATCTCAGTTATATGCTCTTTTTTTGTCGTGTTTTTGTACTTTGTAGAGGGAGGTTCGTTAGATGGTCTGATTTTGGTTTCAACAATAGATTCACCTTTCTGTGCTGGTTTTATCCAGATCTCTTTATGTTTAAACTTGATTGTTGTTGGATATGTCCTCAGGGTGGTTTCTTGTTTCCGCGATGTTTCTACAGTGGAAGTTACTTCTTTTGTTATTGCTGTTGTTTCCAATTTAGTTGCTGATGTTGTAGACTTGACTTCTGTTATCCTCGGAGTTGTAGAGCTCAAATGATGTATCGATTTGCTAAATTCTTTTTCCGTCACGGTTAATTTTGGGACTTTTTGTATACCAATTTGATAATTTCTTGTATTTTCTATATAGGGTTGGTTGTATGTTGAAGTCCAGGTTCTGATTGTAGAATTATCATAGACTGTTGACCCAGTAGTCACTGGTCTTGCATTCATTGTTGGTACAGTTGTTTTAACTGAAGGCGGTAAAGTTGTCTCCATAATCGTAGGTCGCGTCGACGAGGTGGTAGTTCCTTTACGGGTTGATATTGTCGTGATAGATCCAGAAGTCGAAGTGATATCTACGTATGTTGTAGGAGTATTAGTGGACGTTAGTATTTCTTTCATTCTACTTGTTGTAGCTTCAGTTGACATGCTGGATTCACAACTGAAAGAAGAGAGAGGTTATGGTTATTTTTTAGCTGCATTCATATAATCAACGTAGTTGATAACGTAGGTACATTTAAACCAAAAGTGATAAAATCAAATTTAAGTTTACTAGAAACGTACGTAGAGGTAAAGTGATCAAGTAAAATACGAACAAAGGCACTAAAGGCTCCCTACATAACCACCTCTATCAAAATGGAGAGGACACCCACCTCTCACCTTGCCATCCGTCCTGGCATCGACATTTGCCCGTGATGGGCGAGCAGGCCCCGTGGTCCGAGCAGAGAGGACAGTCGCGGACGCAGTTTGGACCCCACTTTCTAGGCGCACAATCTGTGGAGGGCATTTCACATACTTAATTGCCAAATTGATGACCACTAAATTTTTTAAATGTGGAAACGTCGGAGAAATGCCCACCTCTTCTGTTTTTAGTAATAGGGGTTGGGGAATGAGGCTAATTAGGCCAAGATTGGTCTGAGTTTGAGTATAAAGACAGGATTTTGACACATAATGAAGTATGAGTTACAAAATGTGTGTCAGCTTGCGCTTGTTATCACTTTTCAGAATAGGTCAGTTTTTTTTAATGTGGCCCGAGAATTGTCTACTTTTTTTGGGTTGGTAAATGACAACCACCAAAATACCCTGATAAATTACCCTGAGAGCATCCGTGCCCTGTCTTCCCATGTGGGCAGATCGCGACGCAGGTGACATCCTTCATCCTGAACCCTGGACAGCAGACTGACACCTCCGCTATTCTCTCCTCTGTCTGAAAGTTATGAAAATTCGTGAAGTCGCTACACCAGCGAACTTTTTTAAAACTTTCAAGAAAAAAGCCGCGTTTAGTTTTTTTATAGCAAGTCAAAGATAATTCGTTACAGAATTTCACTTCTTGAAAAAACATTTGTGAGTCAATAAAAAAAAAGATGTTAATTTCCATTATTTCTTACTTTAAAAGAATCGTACAGTATTACATAACCAATAAAAGTAAATAATTGCTGGTTTATTGATATATTTATTTATTTATTCAAGTTTGAAGTAGTAATTCCGGAAGATTTTTCAAAAAAGTTGAAAATATTAAAATAAAAAACTTTTTGTGGACCTAAGTGATATGATAACAAATGACTCCTTCTATCGGCCATTTTAATTTGGAAAACGATGCACCAAACACACTGTATATTGTTATGAACTTGAGTCTTATATCGTGAAATACGCTGTGCGCCGTGCGTCCAGGCCCCAGCGCGGGTGAACTTATTCGGACATCGATCTGGCCGCGGTAAGCTGAATGTAACATATTTTAAATAAAACAAAAGTCACGGGTGTTGAAAGACGCTGCAATATGCATAATACATTTGCAAATTTTCTATATACATTTGTAGAAAATATAATTCTATCATCTTTTTACAACTGGACTTTTTACAAATGTATCAAACATTAATTTTCACATTTGATTTACTTTAGTAAAATGCTGTTTTAGTGGTCTTGATTTTTCATTGTCTCGCAAGAGGTGAGAAAAATAATGATTCAGTTTTAATTACCTCACTTCGCTCGGGAGTTAATTCTGGGATCCTTCGTAACGTTCGGAATTCAAAATCGCGCCCCTGACATAAAACAGTGCTCTATCCTCTTGCTTTATGCATCGATAGCCCTTCCTTTTTTAAACAAGGGGAAGAAGACTGACGCACAGCTCTGTTCCTACTGTTGACAGATGCCAAATGATACTTCTAAGAATACTGCACTCTACCATTTGTACGCAATAAGGTAATGTCAAAAGTAAATTAAAAGATTAAAAGACGTGTAACTTGTAGTACAGTTTATATCGACACAAAAAAGGCAAACGTTGCTAATTACCAATTTTTTAACATGACGTTATTACCTCTGAGAGTAATTTATATCAATGTTTGCTGCTTGCCACCCTGAAAACCCCCCGTGGTGCTCGAAAGACTGCAAAATTCTGACACTAACTTCGTTAAAGACATTACATAAGTGGTCCGACCGATTTCGGTCACGGCGACCGCTTCATGAGCTTTAAAATCGCTCGTGTGCTCGCATGTGACTTATGTAGCCAATTTTCCTTCTGAAGATCCCCGCGCATTGCGAGCATGTGAGCACACTATTAATATAATTATACTGAGTTAGCGCAAGTGGTCGGGCTTTTAACTCATCGCGCTTGGTGTCGAGCTCGGCGCGCCAGTGAATTTCAAAGTCACGGAGTTTAGTTTTAACCAAACTCGGGTCTGAGGGCGTCCTGCTTCTCCCACTGGGAATACTCTATGCCGCACCTCTTCATGTGCCGCTTCAGCACATCTTTGTTCCTGAGGAGTTCTCCGCCACGCTTGCGCTTGCCCTCCTCAAGTTCTGTGTAGAACATGTGCTTCGCGATAATCGCGATCCTCTGCTTTGCTGTCCTTGACACGTGTCCGCACCACCGAAGCTGTCGCCGCATGAGGTAGGCCTCAATGCCATCCACATTGGCACGTCGCAGCACTTCAGTGTTCCGCACGCGATCAGACCATCTGATATTCACTAGCCACGGTCCAAGTTCCCGCAGCATACAGGAGAGGATTATCGCCATGTACACTGAGATCTTCGTACCTATCTTTATGTCGTGTGAACAGAAGACCTTGGTATCCAGCTTGCCGAATGCTGCAGCTGCAGCTCCTATCCTGCTGTTGGTCTCCGAATCAAGGTCGCACTTGGATGTTAAAGTGCTCCCCGGGTAGCGGAACTTATCGACCTGCTTCAGCTCGTCCTCGCCAAGTTTGATGTTCAGCGGCTCGGGACAGTCGATATCTAGAGACATCAACTCCGTCTTTTTGACGCTGATCTTCAGGCCGAATGTACGGCAAGACTTGTCGAGATATATGGGATATAAGGTGTTGCAGGCTTTTTGGGGATTCTGTCACAAAGCATAAGTCATCCGTTTAGATGATCTCAGTGACCTCCGCGTGTGAGACTTTTCTGCGGGCTTTTAGTCTCGCCAGGTCAAAAAGACTGCCATCGCTGCGGAAACGGATGCGAAAACCTTCTGGGGAGGCTTGCGTAACCTCCCGGACTACAACCGCAAAGTACAACGCAAAAAACAACAACGAGAATGCAGCCTTGTTTGACCCCACATGTAACGGGGATGAACTGGGTCTCAGGTAGCAGCCCTTCTGATAGATTCATTAGGTGGCTTAGGAGTGCTCTGGCGAATACTTTTCTTGGGACTGATAAAAGCGAAATACCGCGATAGCAACCACAATCGGAACGGTCTCCCTTACCCTTATTTAGAGCCTTTATGTGTGGTACTTTAAAAGTAGGCGGAACCTGTTCTTTTTCCACTTTTTTCCAAGATCAAAATGCTCCCCATATAAATTACTCTCAGGGGTGCTAACAACATATAAAAAAATCGTAGATACAGGCGCGTTTACGATGTTCGATATTTATATAAACTTTTCTATTGGGTTTAGTTCTCACTATGGCTGTCATTAACCGGGACTGACTTGCCTACTAAAATAGAAACGAAGCGATTTATCAAATTATTATGGAAAGTCGGCCGCTCAGTGGCTGAGCAATGAGAAACACTGAGAAAATAGCATAACACAAGCAAAACCCATATATTTTCTACCTCTTTCGTAAATTAATAAAGTTACTATCAATAGGCAATCAAAGTGTTATTTAATCATCTGAAGGTGGAATAACTGAGTAGTATGGAAATGATCTAGTTTTATCAAGGAGACCCGAGTCGAGTCAGCGCGCGCGCATGCAACTCAGTAATAACATGATATGACCGCAGTAAGCCCCAGTAAATTATAACAATTATGAGTGGATTTACAATTACGCACCTTCTAGTATTTAGATATTGAAATACTTGTCGGTGAAGGCGATTCTTATTATAAAGTTCGAATAAAGGAGAATAAAAAGCCGCAGATGGAAATTATAAAATCTGGGATAGCTTTAAGGTCATCGTTCATTCAAATTAGAAAAGGATGCGTAGATGAGATCAAATCAATCAATCAATCAATTTTCCTAGTAAGAAAACCACATTATTGCTTTAGATAAGAAGTGCTAGTATTTAAACGTATGATTGTCAACCCAGTTTTTGTTTGGCAAAAATACTTATCAAAAAATCTGAATAGCGACAAAAAATGAGCGCGACTAGAAATACTGGCTACGTCTGACAAAATAAATGAATTGCGCGACTAGAAATCTAAAAACAGCAGCTTGAAAACCTTAATTCAAGTAACATAAATACAAAACGAGCGTTGGATTTTGTTGTTCTTACATGTGTATCCTAACCGAAGGATAAAGGGGGCTTCGCTTCGCTCACCCCCTTTATCATCCCACCACTTCGCCCAGACAGTCTTTATTTAGCCAATAAGCGATGGCTAAACCATTCTGTAATTTAGTTGTGCAAATTAGTAACTTTGCGTGATATTCGGTATTTTTTCGCTCATTTCAGGAAATTCTGCTTATCACGGTCATTCGCTCAATTAGTTTTTCATTCGGTCGTCTTATTTACCCGATAAGAAGCTGGAAACTGTCGAAAACTAACATAAACTCCTACCTCTCAGTGCTGTCACGTGCTGTTGATACCCACCTCCAGCCTGGTGAGGTCCTTCATCACAGTGTTCCACTTAGAGCACCTAGGCGGTATGGCGAGACACCACTCGTATGTGCGCACTGCCATCGGGGCGCGGTACTTGATGCGCTTCGTTATGTTGTATCTGTTGGAATCGATCGATATTTTGAACATACACAAAATAAATAACCTATCACTATAACTGTGGTTAACAGGATCTATCATCAGAGTCTCAGAGTCTCATCAGACTATTGCGGACATAAAGTGAGGAATATATTACTGACTCTATCATTTCCTGAGAGTGAGACAGTGACAGCTGACTTTGAGTATCTGTGTAATTTTCAGTTGTCGGCTGTGCATCCGCGCCTGAGCATAAATATAAATATCAAGCGGGAGCTATCTCATTTATTATATAATGGCTCCTCGTGGATATGAATCTAGTATACGAAAAAAGGGTTGCACTGGAGCAAAGGTCTTATTGTAATGACATCATGATAATAAGGCTTTTTTATTACGACACTTTTTTCAAACTTGGTTGATAGAGGTTATTCTCTGTTCGAATATTATTGTTAGTTTGTGTTCAGATTCGTAGGTCACAACGTTACGTACCACCGGAGCCGAGCGAAGCGGGGTAGTGTTGGTGGTGGTGGGGTGGTGCGAAGCGGGGTAGTGTTGGTGGTGGTGGGGTGGTGCGAAGCGGGGTAGTGTTGGTGGTGGTGGGGTGGTGCGAAGCGGGGTAGTGTTGGTGGTGGTGGGGTGGTGCGAAGCGGGGTAGTGTTGGTGGTGGTGGGGTGGTGCGAAGCGGGGTAGTGTTGGTGGTGGTGGGGTGGTGCGAAGCGGGGTAGTGTTGGTGGTGGTGGGGTGGTGCGAAGCGGGGTAGTGTTGGTGGTGGTGGGGTGTTGCGAAGCGGGGTAGTGTTGGTGGTGGTGGGGTGGTGCGAAGCGGGGTAGTGTTGGTGGTGGTGGGGTGGTGCAAGTCAACACTAACCAAAAATAACTATGTCGCACCCCATAGTACCCCGTTTGCTACAGTTTGGCCAAAAATAGAAAGTCATTAATTTAAACTTAACTAATAAAATTTCATTTACTTACTTCTGGTTCACCAAGCAGACATTAGGTCCATTAAGAGCTACCACTTGTCCCACCATCGTCATCACCACTACCACCACCATCACACAACACATTGGAGTCTTTACTTTTCTTTTCACATCGTTGAATGTCAACTTCATTTTCATCACTTATAGAGTACACTTCACCAATCCATTGTTGGTCACTTTAAAGTTTTCTGACGTCCATTTTCAATTAGTTTTTGTTTTGTTGGTTTCGTATGTTCACTCGATTAATCTTGCACGTTTCATATTCTGTTGAATATTAGAGATCGTTATTAAATATCTGTGTCTATTTGTTATTTGCTGGTGAGATAACTTGATAACGTGTTTCTAATCCCCTTTCCAAAACATTTTATTTCAGTTCAAATAATCCTAACCGTTATCGTTACATCATATCGTCACTAACTACCAACAAGCAAGTTTCATATCAGGGGCTCGGCTCGCAAGCTCCATCGCGAGTTATTTGACAAATTAATTCAGATGCCCTCTTTTCGTCGCCCCATCCTGAACGGGAGTTGTTGACCTCACGACGCGACGCATCGCAACAAGACCATTATACTATGGACGAGATCCATCGGGATATCATGAATGAAGGACCATAATAGGACCCAATTCCGGGCATGGATTATCATGGTTTTACAAACTCCTGGTCAAGTAATGCCATAATTATTCATTTAAGATTACCGTTAATTTGAGATACAGCCAAAGTTGAAATTAAGGTAGGTTTTTTAAATCAGTCGTGAGGAGAAAACAGCTTGGTGAAGGAGCGAGGCGATGTTCAATGGACGACCGCAAGCAAGTCTGTTTAGGCAGCAGACTTCTGAGATTCCTGAGAGTTAAAATTCATTTGTGCCCGGCTGCCTATGATTAAGATTTCAGACGATTTTTAAAGCAATCTACCTAATAATGTATAGTTTGATGTGCTGTCAACTGTACATGCGTGTGCGCAGCCGCCTGTGACGTTTCGCATGCGTGCCGCAATTGGAGCAGGATGTGCCGATTGGAGACCCATCGCACTGTATGTAGCCCAAGAGTATATCAGTAACGCAACTTCGACTTTGGATGTCAAAACCCAACTCGATTTAGCATTTGTGAGATCCTTCTCCCGTCAGACGTCCTATGCGCTACCTAAGCGCATAACTTTTTTTGGGCGGCTAGCGTCCTGTGCGCTGCATAAGCGCATAGAAAGTATTGCAAACTTCGACGTTTTATGAATATTCACCAATTTTCAGAACGTTTCCGGAAGTAGTCTTAGATTATGAGTAGTTTTAGTTGGCAACCGTGTGATATGAATGGAACTGACATTGAGACAGCCAATCAGATCAAAATAAATAAAATACCAAGCCATGTCGCCATTTTGGGCAGGCGACCCGCCGCAGACTTACATTTTATGTTTGTCAATATTTATTTATTGTGAAGTAATTACTGTGTTTTGTGATAAAATAATACATTTGATCGCATGAGAAATTAATAGTGGTGATGTGAAAAATAGAAAAGTGTAAGTTTTGTGTGAGTGGCCCGTAAGAACGAAATATAAATAGAGGTGTCGGTGTCAAATAATGGATTCTGCAAACAATCGATGAAAAGCCTTATCAACTTTATCATCACATGTGATTACTATACATCACAAGATAGGTAATTTTATTAACTATATTATGGCATATAACATGTTAGGAAACTAATAAAATAATCTAACAAACTTATCAAATTCCTAACGCAAGTCGATTGAAAATTTATTTTCGCCTGAACCTTGGACGCGATAGGTTCCACGAGATTCGCTGTAAAGGGACATGCCAGAGGTTAATTTGATCCGGTTTAAGATCCAATAGAAAAAATTAACATTGGCCTCTGCCATCCCTGTATGGAAAAGTTCGACACGCTATATTTTTTAAATTGTAATATGATCTGTTTTAGTTATCTATTAATAATAAAGAATATGAATTACCAATGATAATATCTCGTTTAAGACGTCTAATTACGCTTGCTTAGTGTGATTTTGCGTGTTTGTAAATAATTCTTAAAGTTAAATAAAATTGTAGAGTGATGTAGAGTGATAGTGTAGCATTATCGAATAGATAATCAAGATATCTTTACCTGCATTTAACAGACATAGGCAGGCACATTCAACTTGTTCAAAATAAAGTCATGTTTCAAATTAAAGGCGAACTGATTAACATTGCCCTGAAGTTATCTTACTGCCTCTTATATCTACCGCCCCTCTTATCAGCTGAAGAGCACATCAATGGGTTTGAAAGGAGACGGGATCTATTCAGACGAAGATCGATTGAATAAAGGATGTATTGAGAGTGACACTAAATTACTCGAGTTATTTTAAACGCATATATTACTTTGTCAAGCAGACTCTGAAAGTAGCTTTTTATTAAGATTAGCAACACCATTTTAGATTGTTGAACCATTCTTAATTTTAGCTACAGCAACAACATAGCGTCACGCTTTTTCCCATGTGGATTGGTAGAAACACAATAGGGCGCATATTAAGCCAGTAGCTCATTATTCCTTTTTGCGTGTCAGGGGGCTAGCCCGTCGGTCGTCTCCTACTTAGTTTTGTATGTTGTTTGTTTGATGTCACAGCTCTATCTATACATATTTATATCCCGTATATGTAGCAACTCGTCTATGGATCAATCAATCAAGCTCCTTAACAACATAGGTTTGAATGTTTTGTCAGCAGGGAGCAGCCGCAGTAACTATAATGGAGGGGTCCGTAGAATGGGACACTTCCGCCAGTCAGCATCGACTATTCGGTAATAAAATTGGGTTCACAATGATATTAAAAAAGTCGTGCCTTTGCCCATACGGGAGATAGAATAGCATGGAATATAATATAAAAGAATATATGATTATTCGCTGTATCAGCACACACTCACAAAACAGAGATAACATTGGCACACATTTTCAGCGCGTTTGTTTCTTTCTGCGTGTTAGGGGGCCAGTCGAACGCGAATAAGTGGCAGCGGAATTTTACCAATTGAGTAGAGGTATTGCTATTAACATAAAATAATGTATGCGCTTTAATTTATGGAAGAATCTTCAATTATACTATACATAGGCTATCAAACAATACAGTTTGTTAGAAATTGGTGTCATATGCCATATTTATGTTCTTAGTAAACCCAAAATTCTTGTTAAAGGATTGACTATATTTTTGATATACGTAGTTCCCGGAATGCATCAGAGTAATAGCGAGCTGTTTAATTATCTCGACGAATAGATAAACAAATCTAGTACAGAGGAAGTGCGATGTTTGTGTGTCATAGATAGTAGAGAAGAAAATAGCATAGCTGAATAGCACTGCGGTAAGTGGGAATGTTTCAAATCTTATTTTAATTAAAAGACTAAAGGTATCAAAATACCTCATTAATTACCTAGTTTCAATCACGGAAAAAGAAGTAATTTCGCGAGCTTAATTCTAAAGAATTTACAATTAGTGAGAAAAGACATATTTGATTCAACGGAAGGTTATTGCATGTTAGCTCTAATTGTATCTACGAAGCAGATGGTTGCTGCTTACTCGATGGAGTCACAAGTGGCTTAATTATTTTTCCACACACACTTAACTAAGACAAATAACTACATGACTGTAAATTTATCCTTTATGATATTTTTTATTGTTTCAGTAATGCTAATGCTATTTAGGATATACCAATATTTATATGAATAGTCTACTCTTCTGGTCTACTACATATTTAGATGTTACATTTACCACACCATATTACTACTAAATCCGTTTGGTATATGTACTTACAGTTGAGAACAATATTTTTTGTACCCACACAAACAAATGATCTCTGCTGAAAAACAAATTATGCTCGAGTGAGATGAATAAACGATTAAAAATGCACCAAAACCCAAGGGACTCGCGAGCATTTACCGTCCACAACGCGTGTGATTTTTTTTAGAATCAATCACTAATGTTTACAAACAGGGCACTAAAATCGAGGTACCAGGCTGACAGAGCTTCGTAGGACGTGACCGCCCGATTACTGTCCGTGGTACAACTGATGCGTGATGCGGGGCGGGTGGGAACTGGGAGCCTGGGAGCGCTTGCTCCGGACCATTTGGGGAACGAACGAAGTTAACTACTGCACTGCATGCTGTTGGATTTTATAGGGCGACGTTAGGAGAAACAAATAATAGGGATGGGAGTAAATAGGAGGGTCAAAAATTGTTTGAAAGTATTTAAAGAAAAGGAAGCATTAAATGTGGTATTTTCGCAGGGCCAACGGTATGAATATGACAAATCTGTGATATATAAAATGTATAAAACTGGGCAACTATTCCAAGATGTATTTTACTGACCACATAATAGATGAAAGAGTTGCATCTGGCTTGGAATTAAACAAAAACCTCTTTTATCTACACACGTATCATACACCCTCTTTACTGCGTCGCAAAATCGCACGTTACGATCATCATAATGATATACTACTTGGCAAAAACTCATTTCTTATCTGAATATTGATACATTATGACTATAATGTATCAATATTTCGACATATTATGACATTCAAATTTCGAACGCCGACGCCCGCCTGCGTGCCGCCCCTATTTTGTCTGTTAAGTTGGTACTACTGAACAAGCTAAACAAGTGCAGAGCAATTATCAATGCTTGGCACGCCGGTCGAATATGCGGTTCCTGAACACATCAAAGAGACCTTACGATATGTGTGTAGATAAACTAGTGTATGTAACTGTACATAATTAGGCATTAAAACTCTCGAGAGATATTCGAGTTTTAATGCCCTCCATTATGTATCAATCACATTATAGTTAAGCTTTCGTTGCATACAAAAATATCAAAAACCGTAAATCACTGCTCACTACTCACAAGTACCAGGAGAATAGGCTCACACGGGAGGAGCCCTAACCTAACCCAGTAAGGCCGGCGACACACTGGCGCGAAGGGGCGACACACCGCCCCTATATGCGACACTCTAACTGCCAGTTATTGGAGAAGACCGGGAACGTTCATCTCGGGGACTAATTCACCGTTTGGTTAAATCTATAGCACACCCACGGTGTTCAAGGTCTTTGGTTTGGACATAATTGGAGTTTAAACTGGCGATTCGGTTACTCGGGTATTTTAAAATGTGATTAGGTTCCTCTCGGTTGGAATAAGGTTTACAGCAGCGTGTTTACTGAGAGTAGCGGTGTGACTAGGGAACAGGCGATAATCATACGCTTCATCAAGTCTGGCTAGTGTTACTGGTCATTAATTCATAATTCATTATATTTTCTTGCACTTTAATATTTAAGACGTTGCAGTAAGGAAACACTGGTACAAAGGCGAGTTTATCTCTAAAACGAGGTTTCTGAAAACCATTGTGCTTAGAGTACCTGTAGAATAGAGTTCATATATTGTTAAATACTAGCTGACCCCGTGAACTTCGTAGTCAATGAAGAGTGAGCTGCCTATTGCGGAAGAGGGCGGAGACCCAAACCTTTTTTATAAAAAAACTGCATATTTTTGGCCTGTAAATATTTCCGATATTTTAATAATTATTCTTCTATTCGGGGCGGAGACGAATCCAACAAATAAGAAATTTTAAAATCAGTCCAATCGTTTTTGAGTTATAAGTGGTGTGGACTTTACTTTATTCGAGCAAATTTTCCAACACACTTGCCCGTAATGTCATCTTTATGCCATCGAATTTAGGTTCAGAATAATGGACTTTACCGCGCTAGTGCGGTCTTACTTTGTTTTTAAATCGCTTACAAAAGAAATAATATTACTGCGAGGAAATATACTATTTTAGGTTACGTATATATTATGATAAAGCAATCGTCAATTTTTATTATTATTTCATCACATTCTATTTTTTTCACTAAATATGAACCTTAATTTGCGTATTCAGAACAATATTTTGGTAGGCTGTTTAGAGGTTTTGCTAGTGCCTTTATTGATACGTTCGCGCTATTCGCTGGCGCGGCGGCGCTGCGCCGCACGGTGGTCGGCTGAAAAAGGGCCGGAAATGGACACAGCACTAAAAAATAAAAACAATTTTATTTTGTGTTTTTAAATATTGTGTTGGATTTATCTATCGATTATAAGAAACTACTACTACGACGGTCTTTCTGATAACTTAGTATTTTCGGAGTTATTAATTTCCAAATTTATTTTTGTATTATAATGGATTGCCAAAGTCATGACTTCATACAAAATTGAAATCACCGAAACTACTAGTTAAATTTAAAAAATTCAAAGAATAAAAAAGTTTTAAATATACCAAAAACATACTTTTTGATTCTTAAGGTGCTACGAAAAAAAAATGGGGTTTTTTTCGAATCCATTTACTCCACCACTTTGGGTAAACGTTTATTGAGTATTTTATTAAGATTTTATTTCGATAGAATTTAATTACGAAAACACCTCTAAATCATTTTATTTTTTCCTGTAATTCTGAAATCCTAACTAATTTCATTGTGGAACTGCGTTCAAAATGTAGACATTATGTATTCGCAAAATCTGCTTAAAAAACTTTTTAAAAATCTAGCGTAGTTTATTTTTAAACAATTATTCTCTGGTTTAACGCTACGTTTTTTCATTTTTTCCTGATTCCGTCCCTCTCACACTCCGGGTCTTTCCGCCTGGAGTAACGGGGACCTTTTCACGGGCGAGGTATCGCCTTAAGTCCAAACCTTGTAATCGCAGCCCACCGTGCGGCGTGCGGAAAAAACTAAATAAGCGCGCCATTTGCCATTAATATTTGTTGACGCGTTCGTTGTGTGGTTAATTGGCCATGTAAAAAAGTTTCAAAGACACCAAACAGAGAATAATGTTTCGAGATAATTGTGTTCCTAACTAAATTCCGTTATTCCCATCAAAAAATATTACAGGATTACTGAAATATCCGTAAAAACATAATGAACTTCATTTGTCCTCTACGGCGTAGTTTATTCAAATTCCTTAAGCCGCTAAGTTGGCTGTTCTGCAAAACAGTCAAATGTCAACAGATTTCCTGTCAGTCAATAACGCAGATGTCAGACGGAACGTAAACAAATATTTATATTATAGTTTAATAGTTTTGTAATCGGAACCAACCAGCGTCAAAGTACAACCGTTCCAAAACTGTGAGCAAGTGCCGTCACAAGGAGAGTTATTAAAAAAAAAATACAATAAATAATTAAACTTCTATTAACCGAAGAATTCAAATTTAGTTTCTTAATATAGGCTAAAATTTCATAAAATTAAATAAAAACTAGTACCTTCGTATTTGTTTTGGCTTAGCCCATTATTATCTTAAGTCTGTTTTTTTCCCTCGTGTGCATTGGTCATTAGAAACTCGGCTTACTGGCGGATGCGCTCGCGCGATTAATACCGCCTCGTGTGTACTGCCAACTTTGCACACTTGTATCATACATAATTATTAATCATACATAAGATAGAAAAAGTAAATAAGGGTGTCATGTCATTATAAGCAGCTCTATTTTAATTTATTTGTAATTTGTGTTAACGTAGTAAAATGGTACATTATAATATCATATTTAGTATTACCGCAGTGTGTGGAGTATTTTCATGGCCAAACATACCATCCTAATGGGGACAGAAGGTCAAGTCTAAATTGAATTTATTTTGCCCCGCTGAGATAAACTGAGTATAATTTCGGCACTGACACGCAGGAAAACGAAATTGGAATCCAATAAAAATAAACATTTTCATAAATTACTATGACAATAAATGTGTCTGGATGGACTCTGGATGGACTCATGATGATGCAACCTGAAGATGATGATGACGTTGGACTCTTGAAGAAGAACTTACTTTGCCTTATTCTGCCATAGCGTTGTTCTCTTTTTCTATAGCAGAATAAGGGAACACGATAGAAGCAAAAATACAATATCGCAGTAAAATCTTATCAACGTTTGTACAGCTGGCCATTTGCGGGGATACTTATAGTGAAAGGGACTGGACTTATATTGGAAGGAATGTTTATTATGCGCCGGAGTGTTTGTTTTGAAACGTTGTGGGGGAGGGTATTATAGTTATTGGGATAAACACGATCTTTTTGACTAGTAAACGAATTGGGATGAATGGACCTCTATTTCTTTGTGAATAAGGTTGAAATGACACCTCAAGACGCTTACCCAATCGATTTTTAAATGTACGTGCTTACCCCTCTGAGCTTCGAGATTGGTGCTCGAGGGTGTAATTGTAGGGTTTTACTGGAGTAATAAGGGAAATCGAAATACTGTGGAAAAACACTAGAAAGCAATTTTATCAGAACAATTTTCCACTATGGCTCACATACGTCGCTGATGCGGCCGCAACATTAAATTATAATTCAACGTGATTCTATAAACGATATGAATTTAAACTTAATTAGGCCTCGAGGAACCCGTACACTCAAATTAATTTATTCATCAACAATAGATGGACGAAAATAATAGGCTCTAAATTACTTCGTGTCATGAGAGGACAAATTGTTCCAGCGCAGTACACGATTATTATTAGATGGAACAGATAATACCATCTATTGTTCACGCCCGCATTGTCTCTGATAAATATAAAGATTTTTATAGATGGGGTGGCAGGAGTATTTGTAATTGTACTCTACATTTGTAACCGATGTGTGTTTGTTAAGACTATTAAAACGAACTCTATAAAGAAAACATGAAGTATTTTATTAGAAGTAAGTGTTATCACAATTCGTTTATTTCTAAAGTAAGTACAATGTTATTTTTCTGTACTCAATAAAATAATATTTACAAACATAGTTTCAGAATGATTTCTCTTAGATATAAAACTATTTCTACTGAATCAAACAGTACATTGTAAGGTTTACATTACATGCATATTAAACAAGTAATCCTGAATTGACAGAATGTGCCTGAATGGATCTATTTCTAGTTTCGTTAAATTTCATGATGTTACTATATAATATAATACACTCAAATGTTTTGTTATCGATCAGACTGTAGAATTTTAATGTTATTTGGTCAGAACCAAGTCAACAAAAGATATAATCTTAAAGCTTATAGGGCCACCTAGTTGCATATCAGACTATAAATCGGCCTATAGTTGAGTAAAGTAATAAATTAATTACAGTCGCAATTTTAATTATACGATAGAGAGTCTATAGATTGCACCGAATATTTTGGATTGAAGTCAAACACGCACCGAAGAGAATAGTCAATAGTGTGGTCGCTTATCGCCAACGCAAGCCTAGCACGGTGACAACAACCGAAGCTAGCAGAATAGTGACGAAGCTGGTGACGTCATAGTGCGTGTGCGCAGCGTTGTAGAACCCTCCGTAGACCTGGAGGCCGGCTGTTTCGATACTGGAACAAGAAGATTAGACGTCAAAATCGACTCGAAAATAAGGTAGCTACATATAATGTTAGTAAAATTGAGAAATCGCACTGTTTGTAAAAGGTAGATTTAGGTAATAGTTAAACCAGAAGTAGGTTTGACTGGTTTTTAAATTTCTTTGCCCACAGGAAAAACTAACTGCTAAATCAGTAACAGCATTCTTAGAGAAGAAAGCTATCAAAGTTTTGCCTTGGCCGGGCAACTCGCCAGACATGAACCCCATCGAGAATTCCTGGGAGCTCCTGAAACGGAAAATACCCAAAGAAAATACCAAAAATAAGCAAAGTCTCATACAGGCATTGATTAAAGTTTGGCATCACGATGAAGAATTAAAAGAAAATGTAAAAAATGTATTCAGAGCATGCCAAAGAGGGTTCAAGCTGTAATTGATGCCAAAGGAGGATCTACTAAATACTAAGGGATTGTACTAAATATTTTGAATTTGTGACAGTTATAGATCTACAACTTCACTCTAATGTCATCAATCAGTGTTGCCACAGCAAACAATGTTATAGAGTATTGTCAGGATTATAATACAAATATATCTCGCAGGACATAAATTTATAGGTACATTAACAGTGTTTGAATGTTAATTATTAAAAAAAACTACAGTGTAACTAATAATTTGGCCACTCACTGTAACTAAATGGCACTTAACACTTTTTATGGCAAAGTGGTTTCTATAATCTCTTCATTTAAGTTTATAACTTGGTGATAAAGTTCATACTAATTAAACATACGAAAAGTGCATAATGCTATGACCACAACTTGACGCACCTGAATTTGCAATAGTCTCCGTCGTAACTCCATCCGAGGTACTCGCCAGTCCTCAGGTTCTCACTCCTCAGCCAGTCCTCGAGCGGTCTGAAGTAGTCCCTAAGAGCTTCTCCGTTGAGTCGGGATTCGCCTATCGTCTCCTGCAGGATCTGCGACCACGGTGCTGATGATCCTCGCTGCATGATGGACCTGGAATAAAAAAGAACATTTTTGTTTTAATTATTATGTCTTTTCAAAAAGAAGGCTTCGTCGGAGTAGGAGCGATTTCCAAATCAATGGATGGAACCATAGGACCTGACGGTCTTTGAAATCATCTATGACTACAACTAAACCTTGCTTACAGAACCTACAGTATGTACCGATTAGGCAAGCCGCCGAGCCGCCTACTTGCAAACGAACAACCAAAAATTATCAGTCACTCAATCAAAACAAATTGTATGTTTTGGTGCGTTAACTTAGCTACGGTTGAATGGAAGAAATAATGTATAGTACCCCCAGGGCCGCTTGCGCTTACCACAGAAGTCGTATGCGGGTCATACGACTTGTACATTGTTATTACAATAATTGGTTGTACCTAATTACTAAATTGTGGAAACAAAGTGCTAGGTTATTAGAAATGTTATTCGCAGCTTACTGACTCGGCGTACTTCCGAAAGAGCGCCTATTCGTCATCCAGTATCAGTTAGGTCCTATTTGTTCTGCTTTATCTTCTCTTCCAGCTGATGTATTTAGGGGCTATAAAATGACTATAAAATGCACTAAGTTATTTCATCAACGCTTTTGTTGCTACCATCGTTAAACTAGAAAGTAAGTCTGAGCATCTATTTTATGGTTTAATGCAACATCACGATGACATCACGTAGTTCACAGTCCTTAGAAACCGGTGTAGAAGAAACTCAAAATGTTCCAGAAGTGTTACATCGGATCGTTTGGTGACCTACAAAGCAAAGTCTAATAAATAATAGTAGGATTGCTAGATGAGATTTATGGGTCACCCAGTAAAATGTTACATCACAATCGAACTTAGGGAAATCGATACACTGGACTTGCATAGAGTTGCATAAGTCAGGCAGCTGGATCTTTAGCTTAGTAAGTTCCCGTCTGAGCCCTTTTTGCTAAGGCATGTATTTAAACGCTAAACAAATAATCACCGACTTTTTGATCAAAATATCTCAAAACAGCAACAAAAATACTGACTGCACCTCAGAATTTACCCACAAAACAAACAAAAAATTGCAAATTACTTATGTTAAATCGTTATACTAAGTGATTATCTGATATCTGAATGTAAACCTAACTAATAATTATTTAATTAACTACAAAAACTTAAACCCAACTTTATTGAACCAAGCACCTTTTATTCTTTGGGACCAATACGTTTTAAAAATGAAAATATCATTTAATCAATCATTATAATCTAATCAATCAATCAAAAATCACCTAAATGCAAACATAATAACAACAAAAAACGATAAATCAGATTTTAAAACATATTTTTTTGCAATTGCAATATAGAAAAACAAAATTTAATCAGTTTAAAAACAAAATTTAATCGCACATTAAATTTGCACAGCAAACATGTTCAAAAGAAACACTTATGTTTCTTGTGCTCTTGCATGTTCAAGCTAATTCGAAGGAGAAAGGATAAAGGAAAGCTTCGCTCACTCCCTTTACCCTTCATCTAAGCTACCGCACCACTTCGCCCTGATATTTGCTGTGTAAATCAGTATTTTTGATGTGCGGTTTAATAATTCCCAATAAAATCTAATTAAAGCCTCAAACTTTTCATTGTATGATTAAGGCAGGTCTTGCTTTAGCAGAGCTTCGATTTATGCCTATAGGGATGTTTTATAGGTATATAGTTTTCATTAAAAATATAAGAAAAAGAAATTTTTCTATAGTAGTAAGCTTTTTAGGTATAAGAATGACAAATTGTTCAATATAATGATAAATATTAGAAGACAATCTTACACGAATCGAACTAGGTCCATACTAAGCTCAACAAGGCTTGAGTTATGGACACTAGACGACGATATACATATGTAATAGAGATAAATACTTATGTACATAGAATACTTCCAAAACTAAGAAACTAATATTCATGCTCATCAGACAAATATTTGCTCTTACCGGGATCCAAACATAGGACTGTGAGCTTCGTAGGCAGTGTCTTCGCCATAATTTGGTAATGTAAACATTAATAAGTGTGGTGCAGCAAAAGACACGAATTTTAGAAATTTCGTTATATGGATGGAGAATTTTGAGTGCAACTCAGTATTTTAGTTTGATTAAGAATATTTTTGTATTGAAAACTGAATTTGTGTTTGAAAAGCCAGTTATTTGTTGTAAACTGTGTAAGAAAGATTCGCTTGCTTTGTTAGCATTTGTGATGTTGTTGGTGGTGCTTGTTTTGTTAATCAAATGGTTTATTTGTAGAGTAGTCAGTTTTTAGGTATACGGTAGGTTCGGTGAAGATAATTCGTTTGCATAATTTTATTTTGATCTATAGTCAAATATTCTACTTTTGCTAAGTATCATGAAAATCTAACATTATAATAACTAAAAAACTGCAAAAACAATTACCTATAGCTCTTTACAGTGGTGAACTTGAGTCAAATTGATAACACAAAATTAGCTCTTTTGAATCCATAACTCAGGGAGTGTACAGATATCGTATGGTTTCTTGGTGCCTGAGCAAGGCCACGTATGCATGTGCCGCTACCCCCTCCAGGCGGTACTCAGGCGCCGAGAAACTTGGTGTCAGGTATATCAAGCTCGCCCGCGTTTATATGACCTTAAACTCAAGGCGATCAGACTGACACGAAGCCAAATAGTATGACGCCTAAATCAAGGGGGTGGCAGTGACATATTACAACAAGTTATCCAGACGATGGAACATTGAGGTAGTACTACACAGCCTCGTTTAGGAAGTAGCCACCTCGTAGCAGGTAGGTATTGTTTTACAGCAGCTCTCGATCTGACTGGGTGCCGTTACATAACCGCCTGGATCTGGGTAGCCTGAGTCACGATCGGTTCACTTAACAAGCTTTAGTCTTATCTAATTTGCTTGCTATTTTAACGGTTGCTTGTTACGTCATGGTTTATCCTTGATTTTATTCCTTCGTCGTTTGACTGACAATGCGGATGCTATTATTTTGCGTATTTGCACACCGTATCTAAGATATTGGGTAGGATAATAGTAATAGTGGGTTGAAGTGTTTATTACATCATTCCATGATAGCCAGATTAGAATATAATTGGGGCCAATTCTCACCGATTGCCCCAGCAGCTACAGCATCCATAAAAGCAAATCAGTATAGAGTCTTATATTTACCAATACCGATATTAGGCGAAACAATTAGGTTCGCATTTTGCAACAAGCCTTAGGTAAGTATCCATAACATTGTGACTTAGGTTCTTGCAGGCTGCGAATAAAAGTAATTAAGAACGCCCTAGAGTCACGTCTATGCTAGTCTAGTGTGGGGAGAATGGATTTACATTTGCATATTTTGGACGCTGAACGGAGCAGCTAGCGTTGTTTGGTTCTTGGTACTGTTATAAGAACTGTAGGGCTTACTAACTAGCTAAGTCTTGATAACTTGGTAATCTACATCATGCGGAGTCAGGAAGTAGCGTAAGACAAGCCGAACAAAGGTTTGATTACTAAATTTAAATTTAAATGGAGGGATGGAGCACCAGCTCGTGAAAATCGGGACATGGTATACTAATACATACTATCAACTCGGGAGCGTTAGAGTTTATCTTTCTATAAAGGTTCTAATTGGCCTTCTCTGTAATTAACTATTACTAGTTAATTTACCTAACACATTTTTCCAACCGCTCGTTCAAGCGTTTTTCAGCACAGCTGTGAATCGGTTCTCCCTATGGCTTGTGCAAGTGAGATAATAGTATGAGTATAAAACTGGGCCCAGGCTATCTGCATCTGTCGCAAAACGCTTTTATGAGTCACGCGGGCCTTGTTAACTGGCGTCGTGTGAGTTGTGATACTGAAGAGATACAGGGAAATGGAGCATAAGGTGAAATATGTACAAATACATACTTAGTTCTTATGTTAATACTCGTTGATAATTAGTTGACATTTTATTGTTCTTCGGGTATTATTAAGCCTATAAACTGAGATAGATATATCTGAAATTCTAGGCCTTACCCCAAGAACAATAAATGCACAATGCCTTTTTGGGTTTCTGTACATTAAAAAGGAAAAACGGGGCCATTGTAGGATCAAGACTATAATAAACGACCGAGTTCTGGACCGCAGAAGTTTACTAGGGGGCAAATAAGAAAATAAAAGTTTTTAAACTGTATCGTGTGACATGCCAAATGAAACTGTTGCGAGGATCTCATATTATTTTTCCATAATTTTGAAAATTATAAAGTAATATATGGTTTTGTAGAGTAGTTTACTCTGCAATAATTACTTTACAATACCTTTAGACTTAAGTAAAGGTATTGTAAATTACAAACCACTTTTAAGTTAATTAGAATATCGAAGATATTTTTAATCTAGATTTCCTTAGTACCTACGAGTAAGTAGGTAGTTGTTGTTGTTTTGTTATGCTGTTACAAAGTCTTTGGCAGGTAATGTCAACTTCCCGTGGTGCAATATCCTACGCTATAGTTAGGTACGCTACACAACCTCCCTTGCATTGCAGCTAGTTTCCTGTTCGCATAAATAATGGAGCTACAAATAGAATTCGACTGATTCTTTAATACAACAACAAGTACAAGTATAAGAGGACATCCCTCACTGAAGAAGGCGATTCTAATTATTTCAAGAATTATTGGCTTACTTTTTAACCTCTTGAATACCCACCGGCGTTAGATAACGCCACTTTTCCGCTATTGGTTTAAAATTTTATTACCATGAAATGAGGTTCAAAATTACGACCCCTCCCAACTACCCTCGGTTTTTGAGAGGTTAAGGGTGCCACCCAATGGATGCCAACAGGATCTTAATTATTACTAAGAATATGCTGACAGCATGAAAATAGTAGTTTATGTGACTGCTACATAATGGAGGGCATTAATTGGTAGTTTTAATGCCATTATATGTACAGTTACATACACTAGTTTATCTACACACATATCATAAGCTCTCTTTGATGTGTTCAGGAACCGCATGCTCGACCGGCATTGTGGCATTGATCATTGCTCTGCAGGTGTTTAGCTTGTTCTGTAGGACCAACTTGACAGACAAACTAGGGGCGGCACGCAGGCGGGCGTCATAATTTGTCAAATTTTGGTACATTATGGTCATAATGTACAAATTTTCAGATAATAAATGACTTTTTACAAAATAGTTTTACATTATGCTGGTCTTAACGTGCGGTTTTTAGACGCAGTAAAGAGGGTTTATGATACGTGTGTAGATAAAATATTTTGTTAAATGGACTTGGTTGGATATTTAAAACGACTGATTCGCCTTTTCAATCAGCTTCACAAAGTGCATTTTATTAAGTGCCCGCATCTTAAACTTGAGTCAATGACCACATCCGCCACCGCAGACGGTCGGAACAACTATTTGTGAACTGAAATTAATGATCTCCGTAAAATAATAACAATAATAAAGGTTATGTTGCAAAAATATTATCTACAAGTTTTATATCATTTCCGTATTTAAGTTATAAAGTTTATAAATTTATATTTATATTTATAAACAATATAAATTAGGTATAATAGGTACTTTTTAGATTTTGAGCTCTATATTGTTCGCTTTTGGCTGATTTGGTTATGGTACAAAGAAATCAACTCTTACGTCAAAAATAATTATTGTCTACACTGTATTGGATGCAAAACAATTTACGTTAATTATACTTACTTGTGGCGGTGGGTATTGTCAAATTTCCAGCGTTAAAGCTATCTTCCTCTTAAAGGAGGTACTTCCCAAATCCCGAATAACTATGGGTTGTGAAAACCTCCCTTTCCTTCAATCATAGTTTTTGAAATAAATGTATGGGAACTATTCGAAAAAAGCTAGCAATTGGAATTTAATATATCTTAAAACGTAGTGATTGTCATTAAGAAATTTTCGCACGATTCTACCACAGCGTGGCCGCAGCTATTGCCGTTACAGCCATGCTGCACTGTGAGCTCTTACAAACTTTCTTTTAATATAGTTTTGTTCTAAATTTCAACCACCACGAATCGAGTTGCAATTTTCTTCGATACGAGACCTTAACAAAAAATACGGTAAGCTTCGGACTAAGTTTAATGTGTTTTACATAATAGGTACTCGTAGTTACTCAGAATCCAAAAATATACTTTATAGTGCTTAATGTGCGAACCTTTCAATCTTATAATAAAGGACACCAGTCACGATTTAATGCATTTTTTTTCATGTTCTCTCGGTTTCTGCTTTCAATCGATCATGTTAGCGAGGCCGTAGCGTAAAGCAATTGTTATTATTGTTATTATTTTTATATCAATTTTCGAATAGTTCAAGGGATTGTTTAACCTTGTATGTGTTGTTGGTCAAGGATAGATAATGAGATAATAGTAACTATTCTCAAGTACTTTTTGTACTAAACCTCTACCAATTTTTTCATCTAATTAATTAAAGCAACCTTTTAGATGCCTATTAGGTACGAATAAAATGTATTTTATGCTGCGTGCGCATCCGTCATCTAGTACAGTGCTGGTAGTGTGCGAGCTTCATAGGTTTTAGTACCTAAATACAAATGGGAAGAGTGCGGTGCCCTCCGAATTACCCGACTGCAGCAAAGCGGAAAAGAGGAGGGTAATGTGTTTGACCTGTACGTATAGGAGGGACTCTTAAGGCCACTAAACATTTTACGCTGAAATATCAATTAACATTGATACTGTTATGTATGTTAATCGATATTGATATCCGATAACGTTACTTTTTTATCGTAACCTACTATGAGACGTTGTCAAACCGATGACTTACAGGTAACGCTAATTGGTATCAATATTTTATATCGCTATCTACTTTTATCGTTACCTGCTACGCGACGTTGCCAAACCGCGCACGCATGGCAGGCAATTTAGGCGTCAGCTTTTTGATATTTGCGTTCGGACCGGGCGGTAGTGGTTGCGGTGAATTTCTATTCGTGACTATAAAATAACTAGAACTAGTGGGAGTTCTAGTTATTTTATAGTCACGAAATCTTGCATGTTTAGTTGCATGCCATGCTCATTACTTGAATCATCCCAGGGTTCCATCTCCCACCTACGAGCTCCACAATCAAGAGATGATATGAAAACATCTCCAGATGAAAACAATAGGAATTGTCACGACGATTGTATGCTAGTAAGAAAAAAATAACTCTCATCACCTTCCAACTTCATCACGTGAGGATGATGAAAGCATTATTATTTAAAATGAACAGGTCTTCACAAAAGAAATCTAACCAGTCGAAACTCGATAGGATTACAAGTAAGCATCCCGAAGATCCCTCTTCCACCGTCGAGCTCTATCATAATCTTTACCAGTCCTTGGTACCATATGTATAGGTATTGTCATCTAACTACTACACATCGAACAATATATAGGTATTTTACCTTACAGTAGCGGTCATAAAGAAAAAGATCAATACTCGTCGAAAAGCATCGTATCTTTTAACGTAGTTTTTATTAACCTTTACCACAATCGGTAATTGAATAGCGTTATAGTGTGAAACTGAACGCTCCTCGGTAACAATAAGCCAAAGGGTTTTAAAATTTTTAGCTTAGTGCTTAGAACCCAGTGATAACCGTGAATTTCAAGAATACTTCAAAAAAGCGGCACGCGCTGAATTTTCTGTGTATCGAAAGAGGGTCTAAAGACATAAAGCGCAATAGTTTCGAGATAATCCATATAAAAGATCCTGCATTCCCCACTTATTTAATTGAAACGTTAGGCACTCAAAATGCAATAAGGTCGAAAATTCCAGTAACGGAAATGTCAATAAGTGTTAATTATTATAAATTATGAAATCTCAGATTAATGAAACTATTTGTATTCATAAATAACTCTATGATCCAAGCTTAGACTCATAGGTCCCACTTTGCTTTACGTTATATCATTATATTCTGTTATATCGTTAACAGTGGACAAAGGGAAATCAGTGGCAGTTGTGTTCTTTGATATATCCAAGGCCTTTGATTATGTCGCTCATAATATTCTCCTAGAGAAATGCGAAAAATACGGAATAAGAGGTGTTGCTCTAGAATGGTTAAACAGCTATCTATCAAACCGCCACCAATTTGTTGAGATTGCAACCATGTCCAAAAACAAGGAAATAGTAACATATAAGTCCTCTCCAGATCTAAACACATATGGCGTTCCCCAGGGAAGCATACTGGGACCGCTCCTATTTTTATTGTACATAAATGACTTGCCAGAAATCACCAAAAACAAATGTGTCTTATTTGCTGATGACATCTCCGTATTAATAACATATAACGACGATATTAACAATTTTGAAAATGATGTTAATAGGACAATGGACAAAGTAACAAATTGGTTCGCCGCAAATAATCTAAAAGTCAACTTAAATAAAACAAATTACATTCAATTTAGAAATAATAAAATGACATACAAACACATAAATGTACGCTGTAATGACATAGAAATACAACACACACCATCCACAAAGTTCTTAGGTATTGTCTTAGACGAACATTGCACGTGGCTGCCACACATAGAGATGGTTTGCCACAAAATGAACAAGTTTGTTTATGCCCTGTATAGATTAAAAAAAACCGCTGACACACAAACAGCATTAATGGCATATCATGGGTATGTGGCATCCGTTTTAAGGTATGGTCTTATACTGTGGGGAAATGCTAGGGAAATAAATAGAGCATTCATAGTTCAAAAACAGTGCATTAGAGCTATTTGCAATGCAAAGCCCCGAAATTCTTGCAAACTTCTCTTTATAAAATTGAAATTATTGACCCTGCCAAGTCTCTATATTTTTGAAATGGCCTGTTTTGCACATAGTCACCAGAACCTATTTACAAAATACTCCCAACTTGAGAGGTCGTGGCATACGAGATACCCAAACAAAATTGTATACCCACCACGCAGAACAGTCTTCTGCCAAAGGAGTTGCTATCGGATGTTGATAAATATATACAACAATCTGCCACTAGCATTAAAAAATTTACCACTGCCTCTTTTTAAGAACCACCTACACAAATGGTTAGTCGATAAATGTTTCTACAACAAAGAAGATTTTTTTGACAGATAAATGTAAATATTAATATTATTTAAGCTAAGTAATTTGACATGAATAAGAATTATTTTGACATTTTACATAGATACTTAGAATACATGTTTTTTTTATAGAAATGAATTATTAGCTTAGTGTTTTAAAATAATATAATATATATTTGCATGCCTAATTAGGTAAAATATGCGAAAAACATAATTTTAGTAACATCTGACATGTACCATATTTTAAGCAAATAAATGACTATGAAATGATGCCAAGAAACACAGTTTAATCTACTAGTATTAGTTTGTCTTTCCCTGTTACAATGTTACACTCAAATTGCCTGAAATTAGGTAAAGTGAATTTTATTCACTTGCAGTAAACCAGTCTAGTATTCGCGAGAGAGCATTATTTGTTTCCTCGTAACTCATTTTATTGTCTCCTAATTTTAAAAATTATTGACGTTTCATCTGCAAATAATACTATCTCTGACATGTTTTGCACTTTGCAATTTGCCCACTCTGATCAGACTTTAAACAATTTACTGTACACTTTTTCAAAATTTCGCAAAGCAGATTGCAGTAGTTTCAGTTATTCTTGAGGGCTCTGTGAAGATGATCACTAAATTAAGTGATTTAATAATTATTATTTTAAATTATTATTATTAAGTGTATATTTAACTCACCGCAAATAACTACTTCTTTGTTACTACTAGAAGCTACTCTCAATATATCCTCCAATACTGATTCAAATATACCATAATCACTGGTAAGGGGTCTGTATACGCTTACTACAATGAGTCTACCAAGTTCAACACAAGATAGTTCTATTACTTTCTCAACAGAAAGTCTGCAAATATCCTTGCGCTCTTTAAATTTTAGGCCATTTTTAACCAGTACTAAAGGATCCTCGGTGTTTTGCAGACTTTCTATTGAAGCAGCTGGCTACTTGATAGTTATGTATAGAGAAATTCATTTGAGACTCAAGTAGCAAGTGTTCTACTAGGCATAGTATGTCTACTTTGTATTGCTCCAAGAATAGTTCTAGCTCTAGTAGCTAATTTGCCAGAAAAGCCACCTTGAAAGTTCTGATTTACTAAAATTGCTTTATAGGGGACTTTTATGTTGTCTGCCCTGACAGTTCAAATGAGTAGTCAAAGTTAATTACCTTACATTCGTCTTGGCTGTTCAAACCTCACACAATGGTTTAGTAGAATTATTTCTATATTCGTCATTTTCTACTGGAAACCTAGTTATTTTCTTTACAATAACAGGGCCATAAATATTGAATGGCCAATAATTCGGCGATCTGTCGCTTAGATGACGCAGGTACACACATTGTATCCCTAGTCAGTATAAAATTTCGAATAAACTTATTCGTATCAAAATATAATACTCGGTCCCGATGACCAAAGGTCAAGTTATACATAAGCCGGTTGAGTCTAGAAATCTGGTCATTTTGTGCCTTTGGAATAGGGAAAAGCACACGGAATAATTATCCTTGCCCAGAGAGATACTATAGATTCAAAGTAATTTATCAAATCGTCTTGTTGAACTCCTGTGCCGTTCCCCATTTGTAATACAATAGTAGTATTACTGTCATACTCCCTATTAAGCATGCAGTTTACTATCTGCACGTAAGATGGCATCAGCAGGCATAGAAATATTTTCAACATGCTGCCGTAAGTTATTCTGCGGCTTGATGCCTAAACCTACTCATAATTTATCTGAGTATCTACATTTTACATCTACATATACATAAATAAAATATTAGTTTTAAAAAAGGTGATAAAATTCAACCTTAATTTTGTAGTGTACCTTTTTGGTAACTATCGACAACGAGTGCCTCAATAAAAATGATCATTAAATTTGTCATAGACAGTAGACTATGTATGTTTGTATGTCTGTTACTGTAACTATTTAACGGCTCAAATAATTTTGATAAATGATACGTCATTAGATTTATCTTGATAGCGTGTGTGTCACTGGGTACGTACAATTAAAATAAAATATAATGGTGGATTTTATGCGCTTTAATGTGCGGGCTTAAAAACTTTTTTCAAAAGCGTTTAGTGGGGTATCAAAATAAAGCATATACCGTTTTCTCCCTATTTTCAAAAAAAATTCAGGAAATAAACGACGTATTAAACAAAAAGCGCACGACTGCGCTAGACTCTAAAAAGCCAAAATTTTTTTTCGCATCTCAATAAATAAGTCTTATCTGCTGTTATTCTTTTTATCTACACACGTATCATAAACCCTCTTTACTGCGTCTAAAAACCGCACGTTAAGACCAGCATAATGTAAAATTATTTGGTAAAAACTCATTTCTTATCTGAAAATTTGTACATTATGACCATAATGTACAAACATTTGTCAAACTATGACATTCAAATTTCGAACGCCGACGCCCGCCTGCGTGGTGCCGCCTCTAGTTTGTCTGTGAAGTTGGTACTACAGAACAAGCTAAACAACTGCAGAGCAATGATCAATCCACAATGCCGGTCAAACATGCGGTTCCTGAATACATCAAGGAGAGCTTATGATATGTGTGTAGATAAACTAGTGTATGTAACTGTACATAATTAGGCATTAAAACTCTCGAGTGATATTATTATGAAACTCGCCTTCGGCTCATTTCATAAACCCGCTCTCGACTATTAATGCCCTCCATTATGTAGCAGCCACATAAACTATTATTAGTTTACCACAGTTGTTTTTTTTTAGGTACTTTTATCGACAACTTATACATATCTCATTTTCACTGCAACTAAGGCACGCCACATCGATGGTACTTTCCGTGGCCGATGGCCGTGTGATCCTCATGCAATCCTTCGACTTCGGCCACCTCTTTTTCGGCATGTACCTATAATTAACGTAATATAAACAGTACTAACATGAGTATCCGGCCCGCCTCCGGGTTCCGGTAGAGGTCGCACTTGTGCAGCGGGCGGCCCGGGTCGCCGGGTATGAACTGCCCGGTGCGCTCGCACAGTGCCCGATAGATCTGGAACTGTAGCACTCCACTCACGAAGTACCTGGCGACGAAAAGCTACGGTTAGTTCAAGAGTTCTATTTTTTATTGCGGCGTTGAGCGGTGTAATCTCCTCCTTGTTGTGTCGATTTGAAAAGGAAAGGAAGCATGACGCATAGCACGGACCCCTATTGGTCGCAGTCTTGCAGTTATCGTAGAGGTTATAAATGTGGCCGTTGAGTTCATAGTTTATGAAGGAGAAGGCGTCTAGAATCCTTACAAAGTTACAAGAATGGGAGTTTGTTATTAACTCACCAACTCCTGTCTCGTAATTTTTTTAGGTTTCTATTCATTACTTGGAAGATAATTTATCATCTTATGATCCGCGATATAAAGTAATTTGATACTTGTTGAATGTTGTAATACTATCCATCAACCAATTTCAGTTTCCCCATAAAATTTATTATACGTGAAGGGACCGCGCATGGGCACTTCATCTTTCGTCATGGATAATATTGTGAATATCGACCGGACAATAAAGGTAAAATATTTTACAAATGTATTTGTCGTTTGGCAGAGAGGTTTTGGTGAGATTCTGGCACCGGTATTCTTAGTCGTTTCCTTGAAAGCTCCTCGACTCGGCCTTTTCTTATCACTTATAGCAATGTATAATTTAAAACGCACAAACTCCCTAAGAGAACTTTTCAACTTTTTCCAAATTTAGGGACAGCTGTAATGTTAACTTAAGAAATAATCTAGCTAGCTAGTTGCTCCCATGTTTGTACTCGCGAAAGTTAGCAATTCTCTGGTACCTCTGGAGATTTTGAAATTACCATTTGAGCAATTTAAGAAACAAGTAAAAAATTCTTGTCTAAAAAGGGATATTACAATGCCCAAGATTACAAAAATGGCAATACTGAATTTCAATAATTTAACTGCATAATTTAACCCAACATAGAACTCATTTAATAATTTTGTAATTATTTATTCTTGAATATTATTTCTATAACATGTTTGCACTAGTTAAACAAAACAGCTTACGTTACGTGACAGCTTGATCTCCTAAAACAGAAATACCTACATAGGTTTTATTAATTTTACTTATGTGTACTTTACAAATTATAGGTGTGTTATATTTTAATGTACTTGTATATAGGTATAACAAAACCTACATTTAAAGAGATCTAAAACCAATCTGTAGGATTTTCTCCGCCCTCCTTCTCCCACAGTGGTCCAATATAGAAAAGAGGCAAAAATTGCAGTTTCTTATTATACATATGTTAATTTACAGAAAATAAAGAAATTTGAATTTTGAATTTGATTTTGGAAATTTCACAGTTTTTTTCATTGTTTTGACAGATTTCGTTTGTAATTGGTTATAATGGATCGATATACGTATTTTTTACAAAGATTCAAAGAAACGTAATTACATAGTCAGGTCATAAGTTCTGTCACATGTGCAATATGAAATAATTTAGACATGTTTATTATTTATGTAAACATTTATATAGCAAAATGAACTTAATAAAACATAGATTCTTATGATAATAAAGTTTATTCAAAATGACCCCCGCGATTTTGAATACAGGCCTTTATTCTGCGCGGCCAGTCGTCTATCGCAGCACGAACGAGGTCCATGTCAATATCGGCGGCTGCCTTAATCAAGGATGCCTTGAGTGACTCCAAATCAGGATGAGGCTTTGAGCAGGCCTTTTCCTCCAAGTGTTGCCATATCTTGTAATCTAACGGACTCAAATCTGGACTGGAGGAGGGCCAGTCTTCGTGCCGGATGAAGTCGATTTCACGCCCCGCCAGCCAGTCTTGTGTGCTTTTCGCTCTATGAGCTGGCGCAGAATCTTGTTGGAATACCCAGTGCCTGTTATTAAACATGGTATGAGAAACAGGTTCCACAAGGTTCTTGAGGACTGTATTTTGATACACAACTGCATTCGTTTTTACGCCTTTCTCACAAAAATGTACCTCAGTTAAGCCCCAATAAGAGACTCCCAACCAAACCATGAGCGAGGATGGAAAATGACCTCGTTGGACACGCGGAATACGGTTGCTCGCTTCTTCACTGCTGTGTGCGTACACCTTATCATTTTGTTTATCTCTCTTCCACGGTGAAAATTTTTTCATCCGAAAAAAGAATTTCCCGATGCTTTTTTCCCGCGTACCGCTTCAACAAAGCGCGGCATCTCTTCAGTCTCAGGTCCATTAAACGAGCGTCCAAACGATGTCCTGTTTTTCTTCGATATGCCCTAAGCCCTAAGTCTTCATTTAACACCCTTTTCACCGTGGTCCTGCTTAACCCCATCTGAAGGGCCAACCAGTTTCTGCTTACGTATGGGATTTCTTTGAATTCGCGCCTTCACAGCTTTTATCACTGCTGGAGTCCTAACAGAGCGAGGGCGACCACTTCTAGACCTGACATCTACACTAGAGTCTTCATTGTATCGTTTTATGGTACGATAAACGAATCTTTTGGTTATATTAAAATTTTTCAGTAAGTCGAAAATCTGAATTGGCGTGTAACCACAACGATGCAACGCAATAACTGCGACACGGTTGTTTAATATTTATGCTTCGGAACGCACCGGTTTTCGTTGCGCGGATCGACCGCGAGTAATCGGGACATCACTAGCGGAAACGGAACCGTAGCTGTCACTTGTACAGAAACGAGATGACGAGTTAGAGGTTACTTTTCTTGTCGTGAGAAAAAATGTCTGCACATGGCGTCGGGCTTTGACTGTATGTTAGTGTAACAATTGTCTAACACAGGTGTCGGGCCTGGTCGGAGTGTTTGGTAGCAGGCGCGGTTTCCTAGTGGGAAATCATCGATTCACGGACGGTTGTAGGGTTGTTTTTTTGCCACATTGTAGTTGGGAGAAAAGAATATCTCAGATTGGCCGGCAATCAGTTGTGAGTGAGTCTGTGGTCGGTATACCACAATTAAAGTTCATTTTCGGTTAGTGAAAGTATAATTGTCAATTTAGTTAACAATTATTATAAATTTGTAGTCGGAAACTACTCGGTGTGCATAAGAAACAGTCATTCGGTCGGACTATAGTATTGCAGTCGGGTTCCATAGCATTGCAGTGTTATTTCGGATTACAGAGCAGGGTCAGGCTATTTAAGGGGTATTAAGCTGATTTTGCTGACCTCAGTAGAAGTGTGGGTCATATCGGAGGGGCCACTTCTAGAAGGTTCACGGCTACCTACATTATATTAAAAATAGCTTGGATTTCGGAATCCAGTGTGGTTTAGGGTGCTATATTGTTTAGGTTTATAGTCTCGGAGCCCACCACTTATTATTTTTTAATAAATTTTATTTTGTATTGTTTTTATAATCAATTTTTGTGGGTTATTTTTGTATTGTGTTTTATGGTGGCATTCTCTAATTGATTTAGAGTGTATAGTTATAAGGTGTATGTCCACAGGGCGACCATATTAAATACGTTTAGGATTTAATTGTTTTAGTGATTGCCTTAGTTTTGACAACTTAGTTTTAATTTCTGTGCCCAGCGCTGACGGGCAAGTGCTGGTCTCTGGCTACACTTAGTTCGGTAGTGAAGTATAGGACCAGAAACAATTGAATCGGTAACCATGGCACCTTCGCCCTTGACGGCACTGCGGTATGGTGTCCGTGAGGAGATGAGATGGCTCGCCCATACTCACAAGTATGTGGAGCGACCTGACATGGACGATGTCCTGCTCAAGCGTGTGGAGGACGCAATGACACGCGTCGGGAAGGTGTGTCGGCTGGCTGCGGAGGCTGAGGCTCTCGGGCTTACGGATGAAGCCTTGGTGGCTGCGGTGAAGCAGCTCTGCGCGGATGCTGACCAAGCGATGGAATGCTTGGGCGACATCGAGCGTTGCGCGGAAAGAATTAAGCGGTCGCGACGGGGTGACCGCGGGGAGGGTGGCGGAGACCCGCCCCCGAAGGGTGTTGTTGGACGGCTGCCACACCTGGAGATTCCGGCCTTCGGTGGGGCAATTGATGAGTGGCCGGCATTCATCAATTTATTCGATAGTTTGGTCCACGGTCGGGACGACCTGGACAACGCCTACAAGTTGGCCCAACTCTTGATGGCACTGCGGGGTGAACCGAAGGAGTTGGTCGGTCACCTAACGGTCACGGCGGGCAATTATGAGATAGCCCGGTCCATATTGTTTGACCGCTACCAACACAAGCGGCGGCTGGTTGATGCGCAGCTGGGGAAGCTGTTTAGCATCCCAAGAGTAAACCGGGATGTTGACATCCGAGTACAGGTGCTCAACCCTGTGCTGGTGGCCACTAAGGCCCTTCAGAACCTTGGTCTGCCGGTAGACCAATGGTCATATATTGTTTTGTATATGGTTTTGTCACGGTTGCCTGCAGCTGTTCAAAGTCGGTTTGAACAGCTGCATGGGGGCAGTAGCTCGGAACTGCCCACGCTCGTCCAATTGACAGATTTTTTGGAGGGTGATTGCAGGCGATGCGACACACTGGATACGGAGGCCAGTGTGCAGCGCCAACCCGCGCGGATGCGGGAGGGGCCGCGCCCCCCGCCCCCAAGGGGGGGGGTGGGCGGTCGAAACAATTTGGCGTTTTGAATGCCGCGCCGTCGGGTGACAGCTGTGTGCACTGCGACAGTGGCTGACCCGGAGTTCGATATTCCGGGCCCAGTAGACATTTTATTGGGTGTCGATGCCTTGAGATACCTGTTAGTGCCAGGTGTCCACGTGTTGCAGGCAACTGGTCTGGTTTCGGTCAACACCAGACTGGGCCATGCGGTAATGGGTCCGGTCATGCCGGCTGCCCCACGCCTAGCGACTCGTAGTCCCTTATTCGGTTCTGTACTCTCGGAGGTGATACAGAAGTTTTGGGAGGTGGAGGAACCACCTACGGTCCGCCGGTTGGACCCGGTTGAAGAAGACTGTGAACAGTTTTATCGGAACATATTGGTCGCCTTCGGTCAGGTCGATTTCTCACACGTCTTCCATTCCGGAGTGATCGCAAACCGCTGGGCAGTTCACACCATGCAGCCGAGACGCGGCTTCTGTCGATGGAACGACGCATGAAGCGTGACGGGATTTTCCGGCAGAAGTACGTCGACTTCATGCGGGAATACGAGTCGCTCGGCCACATGTTGGTTTCGGGTATCGACTGGAAGCGTGAAGACCACTGCTTCCTGCCCCATCACGCGGTCTTGAGGACCCCGGAGGGCAAAATACGGGTAGTGTTCGATGGATCGGCATCAACATCTAACGGCATGAACCTGAACCAGTGTTTGCATTCAGGGCCGAAGTTGAACCATGACATCGCGGATGTTATCACACGGTTCCGTCGACACAATGTTTTGTTTGTAGCTGACATCCGGATGATGTTTAGACAGACGGTCATTCACCCTGACGATAGACGGTATCAGCTGATACTATGGCGAGAGAGCCCAGATCAGCCCATCAGGGTGTACGAGCTGAACACCAATACGTATGGGCTACGGTCTAGTCCTTATTTGGCGATTCGCACTCTGCGGGAGTTAGCGGATCGAGAACGGTTAAATTTCCCTAGAGGAGCAGCGATCCTGGAGCAGGATCTCTACGTGGACGATATCTGCACCGGTGCAGATTCCGTAGAGGAGGCGTTCGCTCGACGGGACGATTAGTTGAGCTCTTACGGGGTGGAGGTTACGAGCTTCGGAAATGGATGTCGAACTCTCCAGAGTTACTGACTGGTCTTCCGGATGACTACCAGCAGGATCCCCACATTTTTGAAAATTTGGAAAATCCAAATATGTTGTCGGTATTAGGCGTCCAGTACCAGCCGGTGTCAGACATGTTTTCGTAGGGTCGAGTTGGACTCCCCGAAGGTCTGGACGAAACGGAACGTCCTTTCAACGGTGGCTAGGACATTTGATCCAAACGGGTGGATCACCCCGGTAACATTTCAGCTCAAGTGTTTTATGCAGCAATTGTGGTCTGCTGAGCTGAAATGGGACGACCCTATCGGCGGGTCATTGAGCTCAGAGTGGGACTCGTTCTTTTCAACCCTCCCTGGCATCAATCGGATTTCACTGCCACGGAGGTTGGTCCCCACCAAACGATACACCGCCACCCTGCATGGGTTTTGCGATGCCTCGGAGAAGGGCTACGGAGCTGCGGTATATCTGCGTACGGTCGACTCCTCGGGGGAGGTTGATGTGCGGTTGGTCATGGCCAAGAGAAAGGTTGCGCCGTTGCGCACTCGCCTGACCATTCCCAAATTAGAGCTTTCGGGAGCGGCTCTCCTGACTCGTCTGCTCAACCACACGATGACGGTTCTTCGTGGGTCAATAGCGTTAGAAGATACGGTCTACGCTTGGACGGACAGCCAGATCGTGTTATGCTGGCTGAAGGCTTCAGTTCACAAGCTGGAGATTTTTGTGGCGAATCGGGTTTTGAAGATTTTGAATTCGGAGGTTCCCTTAATCTGGGGACATGTTCCAGGGGAGATGAACCCAGCAGACTGTGCGTCTCGTGGGTGTCACGCTCCGGAGTTGGTTGGACATCCCTTGTGGTGGGGTCCAAAATGGTTGACTCAAGCCGAATCGGATTGGCCAATGAGTCCACGCGTTACCTCGGCGAACGGCGCCTTGAGAGTCGGTGTCTGTACGACGCAACCAGAGCCGGAAGAGGAGTTCAGCCTGCTGGAACGGTACAGCTCGCTCGACAAGCTGGTCAATGTGACCGCCTGGATCTTCCGATTTCCGCGGAATTGTCGCAATTCTGAGGCGCAACGGGTGCGGACACAGGTCCTGACACCACGGGAACGGAACCATGCGTTGTTCGCATTGGTACGGAACGTGCAGACGGTGCACTTTAAGTCCAAATTGGACATTCTGAGACGCGGACGCGTCCAACTGAAGGGAACTGTGGCACGGCTCAACCCGTTTATTGACCCTCACGGATTTCTGAGGGTAGGAGGTCGGCTGCGGAATGCCAACCTGCCTTGTGCGGCTCGCCACCCGTTGTTACTCCCTAGGAAAGGGAAGTTGGTCGAACTGTTGATACAGGATCGACACATTCGGAATGGGCATGTCGGATGCCACGCCTTGATGGCGTTTCTCGAGCGCGAGTTCTGGATTCTATCGGGAAGACGCTTAGTGCGTAGCGTCATATTTCGGTGCCTGCCTTGTTATCGGGCCAAGGCGGCTACGATGCAGCCCCAGATGGGCGATTTGCCCTCGGATAGGGTTAACGAAATCCGGCCCTTTGCGGGTGTCGGAACGGATTTCGCGGGACCATTCATGGTCAAGTCTTCATAGCTACGGAACGCCAGATTAGTGAAGGCATACCTGTGCGTCTTCGTGTGCTTGGCCACGAAGGCAGTCCACTTGGAGGTGGTGAGTGACCTCACTACAGAGGCATTTATCGCATGTCTAGATCGGTTCGTCTCACGAAGGGGCCTCCCGACATTAATCCGTTCGGACAATGGCACAAATTTTGTCGGAGCCAGGCGATATCTGCAGGAGGTCACTCAATTCCTGAACGGTAACCAGGACGCCATCGGTACGGCTTGCTCCCGACGAGGGATTGAATGGGTTTTCAGTCCGCCGGGATGTCCTCATTGGGGAGGAATTTTTGAGGCTGCGGTTAAATCGGCTAAGTCGCACCTGACGAGGATCATCGGTGAGACCTCTCTACGCTTTGAAGAGCTTGCGACGCTGTTCTGTAAAATTGAAATGACACTGAACTCGCGTCCGTTGTGCCCGCTCAGTTCGGATCCAAATGATTTGGAAGCGTTGACGCCGGGTCACTTCCTGATAGGTCAGCCCCTTAACGCCCTGCCAGAATACCCATTCGGTGATGTTAAGTTAAGTCGGTTAACTAGGTGGCAGATGTTGCAGCAGATGGCTCAAGATTTTTGGAAACGGTGGTCCCTTGAGTACTTGCACATCTTGCAGCAGCGCCTTAAGTGGACTGACCGGACGAGCCCCCCTCAAGCCGGTGATTTGGTGCTGATTAAGGATGCGAACCTGCCATCATTGAGATGGAGACGAGGACGGATCGTCAATTTGTACACGGGTCGGGATGGCACGCCTCGATCAGCAGAAGTCAAGGTGGGGGACTCGGTCCTCAAGAGAGCGGTCGCAACACTTTCTCGCCTTCCTATTGATTAGGGACAGGTTCGGGCCTGTCCGGGCGGGTGACTGTTTAATATTTATGCTTCGGAACGCACCGGTTTTCGTTGCGCGGATCGACCGCGAGTAATCGGGACATCACTAGTGGAAACGGAACCGCAGCTGTCACTTGTACAGAAACGAGATGACGAGTTAGAGGTTACTTTTCTTGTCGTGAGAAAAAATGTCTGCACATGGCGTCGGGCTTTGACTGTATGTTAGTGTAACAATTGTCTAACACAGGTGTCGGGCCTGGTCGGAGTGTTAATCATAATAATCGTCGGGAAATAAGTAGATTCACGTCAGCGGAGTGAGTGATTCGTGGTGTGAAGGTTAAAGTTGTTCGGTTCCCAACTCGTCGCTTCGGACAGCGACTCCTCGTGTCGGCAAGCAACACGCCGGCGACAGCATCGGGCTACGACGAGAGTAAGATTCGGTCCCTCTCCCCCCACACCTTGCACTCCTTATCCCGTATTCCTGCCTCGAATTAAGCTCTCGAATTCCTGTCTACGGCGTCAAAGGTCAGTACCACTTGCGATTCTCCCTGTGCTGGTGAAAACCACCCCCTCAAGATTCCACGCCGTTCGGTTGAGGCGTGGAATTAAACAACGGTCTTCTTTAAGTGTCCACTCCATATTTAAAAATTAGGAAAATTCTAAAAAGTACACATTTTTATTTTCATGAAAAATTCGAAATTCGAATTCAATAAACTTTTTTGTGGCCAGCGTTCTAAATTCAAAAGTTTTTAATGTGTGACAGAACTTATGACCTGACTGTGTATAGTTTGACAAAAACTGTAATCTGCACACAGAGTAAGGAAAGAGTTTCATTTTTCTGAGAATCTGCATCACCAATAGAAATCTGTGAACCAAAACGTTAATTCCTAAAAAAACGTTGAAATTGAGAAAAACTTAGAAACCAGACATTACTTTAAATAACCTAGCAAGCACACACAAAACCGACATAAATATGCAATTTTAACATGTCGAGAGATGCCTCAAGGTGCATAGAAACGTACCTTGAATTTAACAGTTCATTCCTCCACTCCCATTGCACTCGATTGTGAAAAGTCCTCAGTTGTCAAAAGTCGAGGCGGTTTTTTTGGTTTTTTTTTTAATGTTTTTTTATACGAATATATATATATGTTTATATATTTATATTTTAATATTAACGTATAGGCACATACATTGCTTCTGGCCCCACACTAGGATAGCCTGTGTCGTGGGAACCAGAAACAGCGACGTCACACACATATAAACATCCAAGACCTGGGGTTTTTTTTTCACTATCACCCCAGCCGGGGATCGAACCCGGGACCTCTCGCATGGTAGGCAGAGCCACAACGGCTGCGCCACAGAGGTCGTCAAAGAAACGCCAATCTCTTGAGTGAGATTGAGTTGAGGTTGAGTCGGGGTCTTAATCTTATAAATAAAAGCATTTCAACGCTTATTATTATTATTATTGTGATACGAAAATGGCATGTTTTCAATATGAATATAAATAATGTCATGGTCATGTTCAAGTGAAATCAAATCGTCACAATCAATCGCCTGTCACACAAAAACAAAGTCGAGATATCACAAATACCTTTTATGTAACTAACTTGTCCAAAAACATCACATTGACAATTGAGATAGTTTGACTCCCCGGACCTTTTTGATCAGTCTGTCCAAAATTATGAATGGAGGCCGAAATTAAGTTCTTGCGCGCGAAGTAAGTTATTGCCAGCATTCTCTACGTTCATGAAGTTATACTGAAATCTACTATGCTAATGTTATAAACAGCGTAAAATACCACGAGAGGTGTAAGATGCTTTATATGTACATTGGTATTCAAAAGGCACAAAGACATATGAATATGATATAGATGTCACCGTAAGATATAAACGAGCGGTGTTCACAATTTTACGGTAACATAATTGTACATTAAATAATGTGTTAATTTGTTTGTACCTCAGTACACCGTAAAACCTTAAACCCATTTTCAGGATTCAATAAAAGAGTCCAATAATATGTCATTATCAAGTAAGATATTCTTAGGGCCTGTTTCAAAAAGTCCCGATAAGCCCTATTGAACAGATAACTCATACATTTTGTTTGTAAAATAACATGAATCTGTCACATCGAGACTTGTTGAAACAGGGCATTACTGTTGTCTGGGGATCTGTATTATTAGAAGACGCATAATATTTAACATGTTTGTTTATGTTTCTAAACCATCATAGTAATGATCCGAAGTTGATATGTTACGTTCGAGCTTGTTGCCGTTGTAATCTTCAAATTAACACTCGGTACAGCTACTAAAATATAGCCGTTTCCAGATGAGAAGTATCTGACTGCCATTTTCCGGGTGAAAAAACTGATTTCCGCCTCCAACTTCATTATGATAGCAACTTCTTGTCTCGGTGATATCACGATTACCACGTTTATTAACAAGTACACCAGTTTCTTAGATAATCATAATAATGGGGTTGGCCCAGACCCATTATTTATTAAAACATGTTGTACTATTTGTTCGTATTCCTCGGTCGAGTTACTGCGCCCGTCAGCATTCAATCATTCGATTGTAGTTGTTGGATCGTGGAGGCATCGAGCCGTTCGAACATTCATCAAAATCTGCGCTTTAAATCATCCCTGATGCTGCCCGCCGCGCCGCGCCGCCCCCTTAAGACGTAAGTTAGCTGGTGAACGTCAGTTCAGTAAACGTGATTTTTGAACAAACTGTACATACACGCACGATATATCTCAATATCATAGTGTAATAGTTACATAATTGTAACAGAATGATCTTATTATTTGTTGGGACGTGATATGCCTGCATACGAACATGATATATTTGCCTAAAAATATCTACAGTGGTTCCTGCTCCAGTTAAGTGGTTGCTAGTTTAAATTGTAAAATGTCTTATGTAATTATATTTAATTATCAGTAAGTCTTACCGTCCATTAAACTCAAAAAGATGCAATAAATCGTGTAAATTAATCCCTCTATAAGTATTTTCAATTAGTTGTTTTTTGTAAGCCAGTGTAAAACAATTTGTACATAAGGTGTGCATCGAGCTTACACATATAGAAGGTGGATTAAAAATAAAAACTTATGTGTGTCGGTCCGCTTGACGCTATTTATGGGAGCTACATGTACGTGCGAACGTTAAAATGGAGTTTCACTGTCGCAGTTCTTGCATTTGAAATTATTGGCTGAAGAACACGGGCAATTAGTCTACAGCAAAACATTGATAACACTTTTATAATTCGAAGGTATTGCTTTATAAGTAAAACATTTCAATTAGTGTATGCATCAGTTTTATATATAAAATAAAAAGGATATACGATTCTCCAGCATTTTGGTTGTTTGCTGTCAAAAGTAACATACGTATACGTTTATGAGTATTATTTCATAATTTATATGAATAATAAAAAACCTCCATCTCTACACAAATGTTATTCGGAAACTTTGGTTGGTACAGTCCTCACATAACGCACTTGCGGTCAAATGACGACTGGATAATTGTATCGCATCTAGCTGGTCCCTTACGTCACAAGCGAGATGGTACATCGAGGAAAGTCATTGCATAATGGGTTCCCACCTTAATTGTGGCGTAAACTGACGTTTTAGTTTATTCTGGTATGTAAAGCTGGCGCAATAAGGCATACTCATAGACTCGTTTACCTCATCGAATAGTCGATCGGTCCACGTTAAGTGAAGTTGGCGGAGGATGATATGTAATGTGGCATTCTTAAAATATATAAACACAATAAACATGTAAAATATTATCTGTTATTTTATATTGCTGTGTAGCAAATTGACATGTGCAGTTTTAAAACAGATCGTCTAGTTGTTGTCTTATTTAGGTAGACAAATTTCAATTATTTTTGGATTTTGTCACCCTTTAGCCCTACATAAGAAGAAAAGAGTGACGCTTTGTAAGTTTCTTTATCTTCTTATCTGAAGATTAATGTTCTCTGGTTTAATCGTATGATTATAGAGATAAGCTCGCCTTTTTACACGTAGTTTCCATTTTGGTGTATCTTTATCATCTGTGATTTTGTGCAATAAAGTATAAAGTATGTTCTGGTAAAATTTAGATTCATTACTGAGTGTAGTATGTTAACGATAAGCACAAATTTACGATAATGATGCAGACATCTTTATTGTTAAAGATTTAATGACGAAAATTGGTTCGATCAGCGATAGTAGGTCAAAACGTGATTGTGATTATGTACATATGAATATGTACAATAGTATTTTCGTTGCAAAATGTTTATGTTAGATTGCAGTTGATTAAATTGCTATGCTTATACTGTGCGCACAGACCAGTGATATCGTTTACCACAATTGAAATGAAGATCTTTCGTTGGCGGGTATATTACAATTTTAGTGCCATCACCAACGTGATATAACACGCTGCGGCCTACCAACTGAACAGTAATGGTAGTTTGAATGTAAGTCGCGTAGCGGCGGGTTCCGTAGGAAACTGGCAAACATGTGCGATAAATACGTATGCTACTATTTAGAGTTACATAAAATAATCGTGGACGTTTTGTTTAATTATCTACCTAATACATATGTAGTTTCGCCCAAAATAGTTTTGTAAGCAACTATGTGTAAGAAGACCCGTAACAAATCTTAGACCTGCAACGTAACGTAAATACGGTGTAACAGAAAGGAATATGTTAATACGTTTTGGTCCGGTCGTTCAGCTCATTCGTATGGAGAAGTGAAAAATACAGTTGCTCTGATCAAATCGGTTTCATAGAGAAAATTGCTCTGAATGATGTCCCTGATGGTCCCGTAAAATATGACTACAACTTTCTGTTGCACCCTGTATATGTGTCTACATACTATGACTACGGTACTGTTATAATTCAATAAATAAGGACTAACTAACTAACTAACATTTTAGCTATAAAAAATTACAAATATTCATACTATAGTGTCATCGATATAAATAAACAAAGTAAATAGCGAGATTCTGTCTTCAAATAGCTTATTTCTGGTAGAAGAGTGATCGAGTGCTGGCGCAGCAGATACAAAGAGACAGGTTACACCTGCAGGGATATTACACTGCAATTAATATTCGCCCTTGAGCAGCATTTCCCGGGAAAGGGCTCCACAAGGTTACACTGTACTTTCAGTCAAAAGACAAATCACATTCCGTGGCACTCTATTGGGAACGACATAAGAAGGATAATTAAATGTAAAGATAAAAGGTTCAGCTGCCGTCTGTAGAGCGGACGTCTGTACATGCAAATAAATAATGAATTGTTTGTGCTCATTTCAATAGTGGTCATAATCATTGTAGTTCATTATGATTACCTACCTTGTTATGTGACGACAGAGATACGCATTTGTAAATAGATTTACCTATATAATTATAGCTCACAGGTTTGTTTAATGTTAAGGCACATATCAATTCTCCGTCACTTCACTTCTTTAGTAGGTTTCCTTAGGTAGGAGATCCTTAGGTTAAGGTTGTTGACACGAGCTTCTACTATCTTCTGCCTGCGTAATGTTATGCAATATTTAACTTTTAACATCCTTTGCCAACATGAAATGTTAATGTGGCGCTTTGATGACGGTAAACCTAAAATAATACTTATATACCTGATTACAGATGTATTAAAGGGAGAGGGGAAAAAAAAATTGCACCACTTATAATTAGGAACCTCTTGTACGAGTGTAAGAAACGGTCAATTATCATAATTTTACGTTCAGAATCAACTAAATGTAGTAATTTTCAAGAATCTGTTGGCAACTGCCATGATTATTTAAACAAGTTCAAACAGCACAACACGACGTGACTGACTACAAATATTAAAAGGACACAGCTAATTCAATGTATGGACGACTGCTTACGAGTTATAAAACCGTTGCACCAATGAGTTTTAAGCCACTTTAACAATCCGCCTTTTGTTTTTGAAAATTATTTCCCAGATCAAGATCACAAAACGAACCCTCATTCGCGTTCAGCAAACCAGAATGAAAAGGAAATACGTTATACGGCACTTGAATACAGCGAGCACTCACATTTAAAATAAATCTAGTTCCCTTATCTCCTTATTCCCCTGACACCTTACAATAATCAAATGTAAAAGTGGCAGCTGATACCAACCGCATTTTCAAGACATCAATTTCATAAACCATCAAGCATATCGACTGTATATAGCCTTCTAGTTAATAAGAAAATATAATGACTCGATCTGCCAGTTATATAAAATGTACTTAAGTAATTTCTGCTTAATGAACCCCGAACGATGTGTCGAGATTACTCGAGAAGAAAACCCACTTACACGAAGGTCGAGCGAGCCTCTTGAGTGAAATTCAACAGGTTGCCCCAGATTTCAAAATATTCAAAAGATGTAACATTTGAGTTGGCGTCCTTCGTTTCGTGTTGACTTCTCTATATACGGGCCAACATCGCAATGGCAAACAGTGATACTTGAAGAAACCATTTTTATTGCGTAACTTTATTAACATGCCGACAAAATCCGGCAAAATGTGAATATATCCATCGGTTAAAGATTCTTTGGTATTAAGTATTCTGTGGTTGCGGTTTGTGACAGTGTGCAAGGCTCAGGCGCATAGTTTTAGTTATTCGGGTTGACCAAACAATTAAACAACAACAATATATGTATTTTATATATTTTAGTAGATTGATCCTCTTAAATTTATACACAATTAATTTGATTTTCGTATGAACGATACCAATATAAACATGACTTTAGCAAAAGCATTCGGTCTACTTATACACGCCCTCAAAAGATCGGTTATCAAAATTGGCATTTAATTCAGCAGGTTGTCATATCCTTGGCATATAGCTCCCGACGACGTGGCAAGTGCAGGGTTCGTTGGCATTTGCCGTGGTCGTGCAGTGTTTCATTTACTTACTTGACTAATTAGCCGTACTCATTAAATGTTGACGTGATGGACTTGATTATATGTATACAAGATTCACATTTCACATTATAGATGGAAGTTTTCTTTGTGTCTTATAAGATTACTCAGTCGGAACAGGATACAGCGTCATGATGAATATGAACTTCCATGACCCGATATTACTCGTAGGCAAGGCCTTTTTCAATTACTGTCTTCCCAAAAATGTATACCTTGCAAGTGATGCTATCGATGAGAGAGACATCCTCCGCTCCACTAGGCATGTATGGTATATGTCCATAAGCAATCGCTTTATGGCTCTACGCCGTGAAGTGTTTATCTAAATGATACAAAATCCTGCGTCTAGCAGTGTCACCGCCTGTCAAGTGTGTTGAGTGCCGGCGCGGCGGCGGCGGTACCGGAACTACAAGCCGGACTCGGCCGAAGGGCGCTCCGCTCTCCAAACAAACTTGTCACACCAGCTACAGCTACTATTCCCAAGTTGTACAGCATTCAGCGGGACAATACGGGGAACTATGTGGCAGTAGTATAATAAGTGATGTAGAGCTCGTAATGCTATTGTACTCCTCCAAAAATTATTAAATTATTAGATTTCGAATGTTATGAGCCTCTTTCGGCTGTGACGATGTCATAGAATTTAAGAGAATTTGTTTGCATCGGTACCGTGAGACCTAGGTTGGGACCCAACAGTAACCTGTATTGTTAACTACGTGTTTGATAACTTTAAATAAAAAAACAAAAAAACCCCGTCAAAAAAGTAAATTTATTGATAGATATTGATAAAATAACCTACTAAAAAAAAAAAATATCCCACACGTTTGACCGCTACTCTTTGTTAAGCTGATAACTCTAGAACTACTGAACCAAAATTAACAAACATGTCTAAGACCATTGCAGTGAAGTCTACTCCCAATTACAATAATAATAATAATAATGCCTTGGACACTATTTACACACATTGATCGAGCCCCAAACTAGGTTTCCCTGTATCTTGGGTACTAAACAACGGTACACATACTTATATAGATAAATATTATACTTAGATAGATAAACAACCATGACTAGGGAACAAACATCCGTTCTCATCAAACAAATATTTGCCCCCACCGGGACTCGAACCCGGGACCCTCGGCTTCGTAGGCAGGGACACTGCCGTCTCGGCCATTCGGGTCGTCATTCACCGCAATTCATTGTGAATGACAACTTTTGAACCACTAAACCGATTTTATACAAAACATATCTAAAAACCACTGCAGGGAAGTCTGCTACCATTTAAAGAACACTGCATTAAAATCCGTCTACCCATTCGACCGCTAGGGTGCCACGGACAGATACAGACAGAGAGGCTTCAAACTTATTGGAGGATAATAATAAACATTTTGAATTTGAATCAAAATTTTTTGGCTAAGACTTGGAAATTAATCTGATGGACATTTTCTTTTGTTTATTTATCACTGTACGTTAAATATGACATATAAGTAATCGCGATACAAGTAGGTACTCCAGATTCCCAATAAAGGTCACTTGATCCATCTCGGCAATCAAAATATCATCGTAAACGTGACTAATAAAATTAAAAAAACTTACACTTACAGGCATGAAAATATAAAAGTAATGAACTTTAAATAAAACTGCATATCCTGAAAAGGAAAAATCAAGTTTATTAGTATCCGCATTCTTATTATGACTCGCTGGGAAAAAAATGTATCATATAATTACATTATATATTTATGTATAATTTGAAATTAATAAAACTCAGTAAACTATGCGGGTAATGAGTTATGTTTTGATTAAAAAAGCCAGTTTACTCGTAAGTACAATCAATTGTAATCAACATTCTCTATTTCGTCCTTCAGCTGCGTAAAAAGAAATGAACCATAGACCAGCAAGTAGGCTGTTAACGAGTGTATCAAAGAAATACAGCAAAAACTCGAAACTTCGCCTTATTTCCTAAGCGTTAAGGTTTTTTCGTGTGTTTAGTGTTAAGATTAGGTTCTTCTGCGGGTACATTAGACATCGACGCGTGCGCAGTCACGAGCGGTGCGTGCCTCTGATCGCGTACGAATGCCATAAGCGACCTATGTTGGGCAACGCAGGATCTAGCGCGGTTCCGAGGAAACTAGACATTATAAAATTCCTTTTTGTTGCAAAATTCGTCATGCACGACACATAGTGACATTGCGGCGGACAAACGACCAATTAAAGAGTAACTTGTTCATGCAAACAAAACACTCGCTACTTTAGGTTCTCAGTAGTTCTCATAAATACATACATATATATGTTATCTACTTTGTTATATAATGTTTTGGGAATGAACTGGCCTTAATATTTTTATATTCCTTGTCGTCCAGTCCTGGTCCAGGGTTTAGAGGGTGTGTAGATTAAAATAATAAAATGATTAAAATTGAGCGTCGCGCTGTGTTCAAGTCGGGAAGGAAATACACTTACCCATATCTGGGAGCGCGTCCAAGTTGATTGGAGATTCATATTCTTCTGAATTTATTATAAATGCTAAGTATGAATATAATGTGCTTATTTTGACATAGCCGTTTTGTCTCCCCACGCTCTTTGCTTGAGTCACCTAATAGCATTTAATAGTATATTGGGGATAATGCACTTTTTTTTTCTGTCATGGACACTACATTGAATCTTGAACGCTGTATTTTTTTAATTAGTCAATTCTCGAGCTAAGCGAATCGATTAAGCCTGAGTTCTGAGTTTAATGAGGGGTCTAAGCGCTTTCAAGACAAAAACTGCTCTATCCCCGAAGAGTACAAGACAATAAAAAGGCTACTTATTAAAATATATTTCAAAAGTGAAAAATTATCTTTGATAAATTAATCTAGTTGTGGAATGATAATATAATTTTATCTTCTTTAATCGTATAATCTTTGCAGTTTTACTACGTATGTTGCTGCGTCTTGCAACACTCAGCCGTGGCCAGCTCGATTTTCGAATAAATTAGTCGAATAATTATTAAATAAGTTCGGCTTGTCGCCGACCCCGCCCGAAATTAGACTTTAAGGACATATCATTAAGAACTATGAGAAGTGAAAATCACATTATTATCCAGTGAGTAATAATGACATTCAATACAACATTATGATCCGGCTAAAGCCAAGAGCTTTAATGGCCTGCTTTACGCAAAGGTTGCCTACATATGGTATTATCGAGGGGTGTGAAAACTTATTAGATACATTAAGACTATATAACTATAATAAACTAACATTGAGTTGTAGAAACGATTTTTAAATTTTAATTCCAAACTCTAATGGGCGCAACATCAGCGTGTGAACTGCCATGAACATTATTTACTCAGAAATAAGAGCCATGTTTTATCGAAAAACGTAATTACTGGATCTGAGACGCCATTGGCGTGTGGCACATTGCGTGTGTTTAACATTTAAACATCGTTTCTGCAACTAGCTGTAATCTATCGTATCGTTGTGCTTAAACAACCGTTTTGAACAATATTCAGATCAACGTCTGATCGGATCATAGCAAACTCTTCATTCAATGTAGGTTTACTACTCTACGTCTCGCGTCTAACCCTCAGTCCAAGCTTCAGATTTGTTTACACCGACGATTAAAAAACCAGTGAATTTGGCACTAAATAGCATTATAACCTCCATTTTGGCACTTTCAACTGATTTGGGGCTGTTGTACATAAATACCCACAACTTAAGGTAGTATTCATATTTAGGCAGGGACTGAAGCGAATGCTAGAAATGAAGGTGATCAGCTAGCCAGTCCAGTTGAACAAGTAAAAGGTTCGTTACGAAGGACAGCGGACGTTGCGAGAGATCCGCTGGGTGGCTGAGAACTGAGAACAGACTCTAAGGCCGCGTTGACATTAGTTGAATGTGGCGCAGCTATTGTACCAGCTACTGTTTGCTAATTGATAAAATTTTACACCTTTACTCCCCGTAGGTAAACCCTGCGCTTGCCGTGGCGATATACGTGCTCGTGGCAGGGTAGGCATCATTAGAGATCAAACTTACGCATCAACAATCTCCTGAATCAAACATCGAAGTAAAATGACCACAGCTAATCCGTAACATATAATATAGTACATGTCTACTGGTACAATCAAGCTATAGTCCCGATCGACTTGACTTGAATCGAGGTTATACTTACACGATTAATTAGACATTTGATGACTTATCACTAAGCAGTTCAATACTTATTTAATCAGCTCATAATCATAACCTGTTTTTATGCAATTAAAACATTAACACGAATAGTCTATGAGGAAAGTAAAAATGTATAAAGTAACTTGTAATATAAATCAAGAAAAGGTAGGTAGGGTAGTGCTCGACTTGCCAGAAATGTCTTGGCAGGGGTAATAGTAGTAGCTGCTGATGTGGTTCATCCCCCCACCCCCCACCAGATAACTACAGCAATGTTACTCTGAAGTGAGTGAAATAACAAAGACTAAATTAAGTGTTATATCCTGGTTTGCCTCTACTACGTATATAGGTAAAGGTTGCCGATGTTACTATTCACTAAGAACTCATTTCACTCATTCACTCACCATAAAATCGATGCTGTGTATGTCAAATAAACGTTTACTTGGAAAAACATATAATAAGTCATATTTCCACAATTTTCGGAGGATTCGAGTTGTGGTTGTCTTCCTCATTAGAGATTTGCTCCCTTTTTAAGCGTTTTAAGAATTACATGTAATATGCCACTGAGAGAATCGTGATTATTATCTGTTATCAGGTCATTGCTACTGGGCACAGATTCTTGTCAGTTTCAGTATTGTTTAGGTTTATGTTAAATGATCCCCCTGTTACATAAAGTGCTTCGCAATGAACAGTAAATATATACTCAACAGATATAATGGGCTAATCACGTGGGATTTAGGGCATCGGTGCTTTCATATCGCTTCCATTAAGCTGAGAACATACGATATCTAGATAATTAACAACAGTCTGGATTCAGTCATGCCTCTGAAGACTTGCAGTTTAATAGCGTCTAGAAATCTCTAATTAATTAGATTAATTTTATGGCACCTTATTTGTTAATAAATTTGTTAATAATTTTAATATAATTAAATCATAATTTCTTAAATATTTAAAATTAATTTTATGAACATAGCAGATAAGTTAACTTCAGCTTACAAACTTAACAATCGAAAATGTTAAAGGAATCAGGTGATATGCTGTATAAATTCAGCAGACTTCTTTGATTTCTATGTCGTGCACTAAAATGAAATGCAAAACATTGCAATGTGTAAATAATATCGCTGGAAGACGTATGCAGATTATGAAATATAGTGAAATATTATGCGATGCGTGTTCCACGTGAAGAAGACTTGACGACAGGTACTGTTTGCATTTGCAAAACAATGATAGGGCTTGAACACTCTCATAGGTTCCACTCCATCTGGAGAAATAATTACCTATATTAGAAAGGTTTAGAAGTATTTTTATTTCTATTTTGTCATTGTTGTGCCCGAAAATTAACGCTCTATCGCAATAAACAAAAAAAAGCACTATCCAATTTCAAAGACTTTTAACATACGATGTACTCGTGCGCACTATTTAGATATAATCGACGCAAAACAATATCTATAATCTTCCTAAAACGTCTCATGTTAGTAATGGTACAAGGGCCCATCATCCATCACATAATTACATTAATATGGACTCTTAATGACCTTCAAATGACCGAATTTATAAAGCTCGAGAAATGCACGAATTTTATAACAAGGAGGATTGTAAAGAATTCATTGAAAACATTCATTGAAAACATTCATGAAACTGATCCTTTTTGTTTTCGAATTGTTTCGGATGTCATATTAAGTTATTAGTATATGTTATAAGTGTTATAGTTTAATTTTTAGGGTTCCGTACCCAAAGGGTGCCTAACGGGACCCTATTACCTGACCCTGGACCCTGTGCGGAGCTGTCTGTCCGTCTGTCAGCGGGCTCTACCGGATCAACCAAAATATGTAGAGAGCTGAAATTTTTACAGAGAGTGTATTTATATTGCCGCTTTAACAACTAATAATGAAACATAACACGGTGTTTAAGTATTAAAACAAGTAGCTATACAATAAATTATTGGTATGGCGATTTTCTTGGTCATTTTGTTTTATGATGTTATCGGAAAATATCTTTAATTGCACATATTGAGTGTTGTGCTTAGTTATTTGTCATTATACAATTAATGACTAATTGCTCATTCGAATTATAATAAATAAGATTAAGTTATTTATCATATTTGATTTTATTTCTGTGAATAAGTTACTCAATTTCTTAATCCACTTCTGGTTTCAAAGTGCAAAGAGTTTAGTTAACCTAAGTACATAGTTCAATACTTAGTAAGTATTGAAATTGAAATTGAAAAAATAGTTTTATCTATGTAGTATGTAAGTATTACTTACATACTACATAGATAAAACTATTTTTTCCATGTTTCGAAATACGGCCTTGAATGTAGTTCTTCCCAGTATTTCATATTTTATTAAAAATATAAAGGTATACTCGTAAAAAAGACTGTCGTTTTACGTTTCCCGTATACATTGGTCCGAAACCCTTCGTGTGCGGGTCGCACTTGACTGGTTTTATTTTATCCTATTCTGTAAAAAAAATAACAAGTTCCGCCACAATGTTGATACGAATGTTTGTTGTGTTGATGAAATGCGACCTTGGCCGCAGCAAAAAGACATTAATAAGGTTTCGAAGTTTAAAAGTATATGATGATGATAATAGTTCGGCATCTGATATGCATCAGTCATTGGTTCATTAAGTGTAGGAACTATTGGGTAATTCTTTTAAATGAAGACATATTTGAGTGGGATGATCTATTCATGGGCCTGATCTTAAAATTAATCAATTGAACACTAATATTCTGGAAATGGTATTTCAGAAACAAAGCTCTTGAACGATTGTTCTACATATGTAGATGTTGTTTTTATGTGTATTGGTACATAGTTAGTTCGCTCTAATAAAGATGGTAATAGATACAATTACCAGTTACATTTGTTGGTGTTGATGGCTTAAGTGACGGAAAAATAATATGGTTAGCAAATCGATCTTTATAATTTCATGACATTATGGTACTTCCATCGTAAAGTACCAGTCAAAGCAAAGTATACTATTTGGATGTGAAATACTCCACTTCTTGCTATATACTTAGTTTAACAATAGGCTATTTAAGTATTCCTTTGTTAACGCCACGTGGAAATTCCCAAGTCAAAAAGGTTCTAATATTTTTGTATGGTGTCTGGCATAAGTACCTAATAAGTACCTAATATCCGTCAGTTTGAAAGATATAATGATTGAGGCCAGAGATGAAACCGGTGTTAAACGATAGACTAAATTATTTACTACATTATTACATTATTACAAACAAAATTATATAGTTATAATTCCGTAAACGAAATACTTAGCCAAAAAACTGAGTTCAAAGAGCGATTAAATAGGTAACGGGATCTTTCATGTTGCCTTTTTTATTGCAAAAATGTCATCGATAAATGTCATAAAAATAATAATGATTTTTTTTCAAACTTTGTACTCAGATATCTGGCAAAGTTTATCATTTACGGAATTCGTAACTACATAGGTAGGTACTTTTATTTATAATAATTTACTCTATCGATTGACATCGGTTTAATGTCTGGCCGCAAAAATCATGATTATTCGACAGTTTTCGGTGGACAGTTAGGTAAAGCAAAAATTTTCGATACTATTTAGTGTCAAAAATGTCTATAGCTCCTTGTCGGTAGCCAAATATATCCTTCTAACTTTGAGTTCAGTCGTTCGTTTTGTTGCCGTGCTAAGAAGTATGATACGTTTACATTTTTAAATCAACCAATCAATACATTTAATAAAAAAATAGAAACATATGTTTATCTTCAATGTAAATGTCTGTACATTGAGTATAACTAATAAAAAGTGGATGACTAAAGAACAGCAATAGAACACAAATCAGCGATCCGCCTGTCGTTCGAGGACGACGTCAAAACTCCTGAACGTTTTATTTCATGCAGTTTTCACAGATAGATAGACCGTAATTAGGAACAAAGTGAAGGCTTTGTTTGATTAAAATAAATTTGACTTCTTTTTTGAATATTACTTTATTTCCGAAATTGAAATGGAATCAACGACTGCTACTAGCAATATAGATTAATTTGAGCTGTTGACCCTTTCTGGCGTCATGAACATAATTGGTACGGAGCCATTCTATTTAGGAAGAAATGCCAGACAGGATTCATCATATTAAGCCCACATCAACCTACTGACGGGCATAAACCTCTTCTCTGTAACGCTAATCAGAAATGGTTAATAGTGCCAATTTGGTCTAGATATTTCTTGCTGTATCTGTGGTTCCTATTTTAATAATTCTTTAATCTTAGTAAAAATAATATTAAGATGAAACAATGGAAAGATATTTTTGCACTTACTGTTGAAAGACAAATAGAGCTATCTTGTATTGAGTTAGATCGTCATATTCTTGTTTGCGTCGATAGACCTCCGGAGGATGAAAATGTCCATGGCAATTTCAATTTTTTTTTTATTTATTTTTAGAGTAAGCCCTCACTTAACTATATACTAACAGTTTTTTTTTTGTGGTGATCGCAATGTAGATTTGCTTATTGATAGATACAACAATTAAAGAACGATTAATAACTTTAATTTATGTCATTTATTTCTAGAGTCTACTAGAGTTACACTTACCGGTCAAACTTGCTTAGATAACGTTTTTTGTGACTGTTTCATTCCCAATTGCTAGTAAGGATAAGACTGATCCATTATTTTATAGGCCTGTTACACACACTGTTATCTGTACACAGACAAGAGAAGTATACGAAAAACGGTTTTATAATATTAACCTCTCAAAAACCGAGGGTAGTTGGAAAGGGTCGCGATTTTGAAAATTATGCCATGGTAATAAAATTTTAAACCGATAACGGAAATGTGGCCCTTGGTATTCAAGAGGTTAAAGAATGTCGGTGACAGCAACGGTAAATCAAAATTTAATAACTAAGCTACTTTTGGAATTCGTAAAAGTCGAGTGATCTTGTATAAACTTTAAGAACAAAAAACGTATAATTTGGATAGAAAATGAAACTATGACTATGTTAAAAAATATTCCGAACCATTCAAGTTAGTTTGTAGAGCTGCAAAAACTTTACACATTAATAGAAAATACAAAATTCTAATAATCGAATAAAAACGGTTTGGCAAAAAATAAACCATGAAACTAGCATAGTTATAACAAGGGATAATTATTTCTGCTTAAAGATAGGTGATGATGTTGTTAATTCCAACGTTATGGTAGCTCGAGCTTTCGAAACATTCTTCAATTCAACAGAGCATCTAAATTCATCTATGAATCTCTCCCTCCATATGAAGCAGTGACTTTGTTAAAAATAGCTCTAGCGTCAGTAATATAGATTTTAAATTTAATCATCTATGTCCCTAGGACATCGTTTAGTTCACTTAACAAACGTTTAGATTACTTAACTTAAAAATACTAAAAGGCCGCACAGGCTGCACAGCTATCAGCATTTTTTGAGATCTGTCGAAGGCATTTGATTGTGTTGATTATGATACGCAATGAAATAATTACGAAGTTAGAAATGGCGTTAAATTTAATGGATGTAAAAATTGGCGTTCCACAAGGAAGATTTTGATGATGTTAATGGTGTATTGTGTTTAACCTTGAATTGGTTCACAGTTAATAATTTATTGTTAAAAGCTGGTAAAACTAAGTGAATCAAATTCTGACTTCCAAATTTCAGGCAAGCTGAGACCAGTTTATTGTTAGACAGCAACACCTTATAATTATTAAATGATACGAAGTTTATTGGAATAACCATTGATAGCATTGCAGTGGGGACCCCAAATAGCTGAATAAATTAGCTGGTAGATTAAAATCTGCAGCTTACGCTGTTAGAAACATCAGACCAAACACGGATGTGGCTACATCTAGGCTTATCTATTTTAGTTACTTTCATAATGACAAGTCCTATGGTATCTTGTTGTGTGATAAAAGAGCTATTCAAGCAATTTATAATTTTTGAAGAAATTGTCATATTAACTGTAGCTAGTAAATTTATTTTTGAAAATATAATGTATGTACAAAAGAACCTTAAAACATTTTCCAAATTTAGCGATAGCTGTTATGTTAAACTAAGATAAACACCGACTAGTTAAGCCCCGGTTAAGACTCGCGAAAATTAGCATTTATTTCAAGGGTAAGTGCATTCTTTACTACAACAAGATACCTCTGGAGATTTTGAAATTGCCATTAGAGCCATTTAAAAATTCGACTTTGTCTAAAAAGGGATATAATAATGATCGAGATGACTAAAATGACGGGACTGTATGAGATTAATCTAACTCAACATAGAACTCGTTGTTAATAATTTTGTAATTATTTATTCCTGATTATTATTTATGATAATTATTATTGTAATAATTGTATAGGACAAACACACCCAACATTTAAAATCTAATAATCAACCTGTGGGTGTTTCTTCGCCCTCCTTCTCCTGTGGTCCAATGTAGAGAGGAGGCAAAAATTACAATTGCTAAGTATATGTTTATATCTACAGAAATAAAAAAATACTTTGACTTTATTTTTGATACTTTCCGTCAATTTGACTCCTATCACACTGCACTCTATTTAAAGGCCTTTGGCAAACCTTGAGTTTGGACCTTAGATAATCGGTCAGTGACCACGTCTGGGTGCCGTAGGTTAGGATAGGCAGGATACAAATGTCGACGACTTTCTGCTTAAGTGTCAGTGGAAGGTTTCGCTTAATTCATAAGCATTATGTTATAATAATATCATAATTTTGTCTATTTACCGTTTTAATAGTGTTTGTGAGTTTAGGCAGAGACATTACTGCCTCACTCGTTATCCTAAAGTATCTTTCATAATGTTGAAGTATTTTCCGCTGATTGGGCATCGTGAATTCATGTAGAAATAATATGCAGTGCATTTTATTTTATGATCATTTATCAAAATGTAGCCGTATCTTACTGGTAAGTAGCTTAATGTCTCTTAAAGTTTTATAGCAAATTAAGCTTACTTTTTGCAGCTACATTTCGCAAAAGCTGCGGATGACCCATACTACAGTTGCTGTTTAAGTGATAGAGAAATGCAAGATATGGTGAAATCTCACTGATATGTGTTATTGTTCAGTAATCGAATCAGTCCTGAGTTACTGAAGATGCTTAAAACACATTCCAGCTAACATTATACCAGTATACTCGTTATATAGGTACAGAGTAAACATAACAAATGTGGCGTAAGCGGCGACCTTGCCGACGATAACTGTCATTCACACGCATGCGCACGCGTCTCTACTTTTACATTTCTCAGCCTCTAATGTTCTTAGTAAATATGTCGGTTTTATTATTTGTTCCCAAGGTTCGTTGTGTTATAGCGAGTTAATAACTGAACTAACATTTAAAACAATGTGATGAAGCAGTGTCTGATACGAATTCGAAAATTCAAGTAGCTTTTGACAACATAAAAATGTGTTTAGATACCTAACCTCTTCATCATTCATTAATATATTTGTACAGCATTATCATCCAAGTAGTAACCTCGAATCTTTAGGTTAAAAGGTCATTGTAACATTTTTTGTTTGTTTTAAATTTGAGAGTCGCGTGTCATTACGCTCCATTTATTTGAGTATATTACTTTTACCAGTTTTAGGATTACGTTATATAATTGCATTTTTTTGTATTTGCTATGCTAATCAAAGTTGATATGGCTTTAGATATATTCGTTTTTTTGACAGCAAAGGCCGTAAACTACAAAATCAAACTGTAAAATCTAGAGCGATATTAAGGCTAGACTTGTTTGGTTATAAAACATTATTTCTTCATAATTTCACAACAATCATTAAAAAAAACAAGAGTTAAAAATAGTGCACAAAGGCGAGCTTATATCTAACAAGAAATCTCTTCCAGTAAACCAGGTTAAGATGGGAAAGCTTGTTTGCTGGGCAGGGATAGACCTAAGTGTTCAACAATATAACGAAATAAACGAGTATATTAATAAGTGAAATAAATGTAATAATTAATAAAAAAAAATTGTCACTGCAGCATAGATTACATAAATGAAATACCACAAATATCAGCCAATGTCATAACTGATAAATCAACAGTTACGTGATAAATATTTTAATAATTAAATTTGTTGGTAAAACCCAAGGTAAGATTAATAGGAAGGAATTATTAAAATGAATTACTTTTCAGTTCGAGGGGAGGCCTTTGCCCAGCTGTAGGACACCGTACCGGTTACAAAGCATAAGGGACTCACACACGAAGGGATCCATACTACCGTACAAGGAATAATTCACCAAGTTAAAACCTTAAAAAACCTTCACAAAACACTTCAAGTCCTCCCCGGTCAGGAAGAGAATGTCCTCATCATCAGCCTGTCAGGGAACCCACTCCTGCGTATAGGCCTCCTTATGTACCCGCCATTCAACTCGGTCCCCTACAACACTCGTCCATTTATTTCCTGCTTATCCTCGGTAACTCATCGGGCCATCGGGAATGTCGTCTACCTATATATATATCGCAGGGATATGATAAAAAATAAACTAATCTTGATTTGATCAAACCTCGGGAAATGATAAAATAATTACATGATTTTAACATATTCCTGATCAGATCTAGGCATTTGACCAAATCCCTGAACTAAAGCTTGTGAATTGGTCGAATCCCTATACGATTTCAGTAAAATGTCAAAAATACATGCCTGAAAATACATTTTACCAGAATTTAGAGCTAAATTGGTTGCTATAGGTCACTTTCTGTCCACATACTAATGTTAGGTTGTGCTAGGTCACAACTTTATGTACTACCTGGACCCGAACGAAACGGAGCGGAGGAAGGCAACCCCATATTGTTTCACAGTACCGTATTGGTTGCTTATTTAAAATTTATTTTCGACCAGCAGTTAGGTACGAACTTTGTATTTGTCATTTCACTAAACCAGTTTCCGGATTTGATCAAATTCCTAGTTTTGTTTTGGGATATGTTAAAATCATATAATTTTTTATCATTTCTCGGGATTTGATAAAATCTATAGAAATTTCATGAAATCCTTTAGTGAAAAGTCACAGGAAAGCAAATACGCAATTTCGTTTACCTGGATGACATCACAATTCCAGTTTTAATTATCTGGAAACCTAACTGGAGATATTTTCTTTAAAATAAAAAATAAAAATTTCAAATAGGATCATATATAATACCAGTTTCGAGGTAACGAAGATAAAATATAAAAAAATATTTTAAATTCAACCCAAATATTTAAGATCCCCCTCCGTTTTTGAAGCCGGGTAATAAAAACAAAAAGAAAAATACGTATCTTGTATGGAGACCGCGTTTAATTTCTAAAATAGCGTGTACTCCATTATTTAATTTTGTAGGCTTGTTGCTGTGATGGCAACACATACTGAACATGTCTACTCTGAACCAATACGGTCCATGAGATACAGCTCGCTGACGGAGCGACGGACGTACGGACGGACGGACGGGTAGCGGAGGCTTAGTAATAGGGGTACCCTAAAAATGTTTGGTTTAGTACATAACACTAACATGACATGAAAAAAAACATCATAACATAGAACAGTCCTGGGTCCTGGAACTAGAAACAGCGACATCGCACACATCTAAACATCCAAGACCCGAGTTTTTTCTTTCTTTATCCCCAGCCGGGGATTAAACCCGGGACCTCTCGCATTGTCGGCAGAGCCGCAACCGCTGCGCCACAGAGGTTGTCAATGGCAGACTGCAACGGCAAACTATCGTTGTGGCTAGTTTAGATTTATTTCACCGCGAAGATTTTAAGATAAGATTAAATAAATTCGCGCCTAAGAGAATAAATAGCTACTTCACGGAACCAGAAAAAAATAATGATCTATTTTTAAGATATAAAATACCCATTTCTGTTCCGTATTCCGACACGAAGGCTATACTGATAATTCGACAAGATTAGAAAGGTTAAAAATTAGTCAAACATGCTGTTAACAAAATTTTCAAGTTAACATAACTTAACCTTGAACGATATTTCGAACTGCGCGTAAATAAACTTACTAAATTACTATACTTAATTATAATTATCTTATACTCGTAAGCTACATTACAAAAAAAAACTTAATTGCTAATTTGAAGCATTGCTTTCTGATCCATTGAGGCATTAACAACAGTTGGAATCTATACAGGGTGTCCCACGGCTATGCCACATGGACGGAAAGCACCCTATATTAAAGAGTTTACATTTTGCAGAAAGTTTTTTTAAACAGCGTTCAAAGGCAAAGAAAACCATATGTTAACTGGACATCAAACCCACCAAATGTGGAAATTAATAAACCTGAAATTTAACTACACCGAATACCGATTGAAGTTAAATGTTAAATTTCATGGTCTTCCTTTTATTAAAGGAACTATGATTCTTAGACAAAACTGATCTATATGATTAAGGATTTTGCAACGGCATCGCAACAATGCAAGTTTTTTCACATTTGGCGGGTGTGATTTCCGGAAACTAATTTGAAAAAAAATTGAACGTTTTTTTTTTTCAAAACACAATAAAGCCAACCTTCAGTACAATGCTCTATCTACAATATTTAAGGTACTTTCCCTCCATAGCCGTGGGACACCCTGTATAGATATAAAAAAATCGCTTAATTAGTTGTATCGCTAACACTGAGTTAAAAAAACTGTCAAGGCATGTGAACTGTTATGAACCCTGTGTCGCAGCCATGTTTTATCCAAAAAACAAAATTTTATGTAACTGACACGCCATTAGAATTTGCGGAGCTTTTACATTTAAAAATCGTTTCAGTAACTGGCTGTTTCATCGCTTAGTTATTTGTTTTTTTTACTAAATTATCTGTGGAGAGAAGCAATTGACAAACGCAAAAGGAACTGGTGTCACTGGTAGCGTGTTGACCGAGCGGACGAAACGAGCGAAGGCTCCTAGTTTCGGGATTGGCCAAAAATGTTTTTGTCCGTCTGCCAGTCTGTTCTCGCCTACAGGTCGCATTTTCCAGCTTATTTTGACGAAAATTGGCACACAAGTTTGCTGATTTTATTAAACATTTTAATCGATCGCAATTTTTTATTAGGGGGGAAATAGAGGGCAAGGGGGGAAGTTTACTGTAGCGTAATTTATCGACGGATTCCAATAAAATTTAACAGGAACACTTTCTTTCTACACACGATTTTGCAAAAAAAAAAAAAACAAAACCGTGAAGGGGGAAAAGGTGGGGAAGATTGCTGTAGCGTCACATATATACGAATTTAAATTTTTAAAATTTAAGCGAGGCCTACTGTTGTCACAGAACCACTAGTATATAGCTTTTGACAGAACGACGTCTGTCGGGTTAGCTAGAAAAATTTACAAATTAATTTAAAATCGAATACATAGCTGAACTTGTTTCAATCTTCTTATCTAATACTGAAGACCTGTGGGTGTATCAGTTAACGTGATTGGTTAAGTAATTCTAACTATAGCCCCACACTTAGCTTATATATTCAATAAATTTGGACCCCATGAAACACAGTAAACTGATACCTCTGTTCTGGTTGGGAGACAAAAGTGCTCCATCAAGTTTCAGACCAATATCTGTTCTTCCAGCACTAAGTAAAATATTTGAAAAGATTACCATTGTTATACTCAATCAAACGCTTTCACATTTTAACCATATAGAACATCTCCACGCCAAACAATATGGTTTCCCTAGGGGTAAATCGACTACGGATGAATGCATTACCCTTATATCTCATATTTTACCGGGTGTAAAAATTTGCGAACCACGAGGTTCCATATTAGGCCCTTACTTATTCCTGGTTAACATTAACGATCTGCCTTTTATGGTAGAGAACTTGACTGAGATAGTGTTGTTTGTTGGTGATACTTCACTGTTTTTAAAATTGAAAGGCAAAAAACATATTTTGTTAATGTTAATAATAAGTTATTGTTTAACCCTGGTAAAACCAAGTGTATCAAATTCTCACTTCCAAATGTCAGGCATGTTGAGATCAATTTGGAGTAAGACAGCAATACGTAGAATTTACTCGGAATAACATTGATAGCAAATTTCTGTGTGGTCCCCACAAAATAAATTAGCTGGTTCATGCTGTTAGGAACATGATACCCAGTAAACGCGGCTCACTGGAGGGTAACAAAATCACGAGGCAGCCGCCACATAAGACTGTCAACAAGCAACGAGCAACCTTCGCTGCTAAGGCAGGTAGCTCTGCGAAACCCTGCGTCAATGCCGCAGCAAACGTCGCACAGGCTCCTACTTCGGCTCCCTCTCCAGCTCCCACTCCGGCTCTCACTCTGGCTCCCTCTACGGCTCCCACTCCGGTTCCCACTCTGGCATCATTTCCTATCATCGAGACTAACACTAAGGATGCATCTGAAGATGTTGAAGGGGGATGGACCGAAGTCACCAAAAAGCCTCGAAGACCCTGGTCATTACGTTGTACCGCAGGACCCAGCACCACCACACTTCGAGCAGTCGAGCGACTTCGGTTCTTCCATCTCTATAACATGGAGTCGGGACTAGAAGAGGTGAGGCAGTACGTAAAAGAGTAGTGCTCCCCCCAAGCAGGCACTGTCGAAGAATTACCAACCAAGCGCGGCTACAAGTCATATAAAGATGGTGTTCCGGTGGCGCTCTATGACACCTGCTTTTCTAAGGATGTGTGGCCTGATAACGCCGTAGTAAAAGAGTGACTGCCCTTTCGCTCCTACTTCGAGGCCTTTCGCGATTCCTCGCGCGTCAATAAGTTCTTAAGCGTCAATAATAGTTTGGAAATTGCATACCAGAATGTTCGAGGTATTAAAACCAGACTCGATTACTGGCGTCAAAACCTGCTGGTGCTGGATCACTGGATGGTGTCTGACACAGAGACCTTCCTGGACTCATCAGTCGGAGATGCCGAGGTGACGGAGGGGGGCTGGAGCGTGCTACGCCGTGACCGCGGCACTGCTTGCGGAGGAGTACTGCTTGCCGCTCGCCCTGGCATCGCACTTCGCCGACGCCGCGACCTCAAGACCGAGCAAGGTGAGGATCTGTGGACATCCTTCTCACGAGATGGTGTCCAGTACACAGTATGCGTGGTATATAAAGACCCCAGCATGCGGAGAAACAGGAAGGCAATCACACAGGCTGAAAAGGACGCACAATATCTTGGCTGGTTCACGAAAACTGAGGAAAACATGACCAAATTGACCGGAACCTCAGTCATCATCATTGGTGATCTAAATATGAATAGTGCGTCTGTTTCGGTTACCAATTACTATTGCTATTTCCTTAGTGTTTGTGGTCTGTATGAGACTAATGAGGTGACGAATGCACATGGTGGGTGGCGTACTTAACGTGGTGTTGATGCCGGAGAGTGTGCGTGACGTAACTGTGCGCGCTTCCGTGTCTGACAGCCTGGTGCCACGCACTGACGCTTACCACTCGCCTCTCGACGTCATTGTGCCCGTGTTGCATGCGCGGGGCGCTTACCAGCGATCCGGCCGCTTGGATCCCAGCAACATTGGTGGTCGCAATGATTGGATTTTTGCCAAGGGCAATCACGCAGTCCTATAGGAACTCATGTGCAGCGTATCGTGGGACCATGTTCTCGAAGCTACTGATGTAGAGATGGCAGTCGGTCGGTTCTACGATACCTTTTATGATGTCTTCAACAATTCATTTCCAAAGAAGATCAGACCAACACAAGCAACTAGGAGATATCCGGTGTGGTTCACTGGCGACATCATAAAGGACCTAGCCACGAAAGCCAAGCTCCATCGTAAATGGAAGACGTGGAAGAGGCCGGCTGACTACGTCTCATTCAGCGAGCTGAGAGCCTGTCTCAAGTCTCGCATAGATACTGCCTACGCCAATCACATGAGTAGTATAGAAAGCAATATAAGACATAACCCGCGCGCTTTTTGGAAACATGTGAAAGGCCTACGATCGAAGGGTGGTTTCGGACCCCGGGTCACGCATCAGGGACAGGAATGCGCTGGTGAGGAAGCAGCAGCTGCATTTGCAGACTACTTCTCCGACGTTTTCCTCCCTGATGAGCCAGCGCTGTATCCGGCACTGGTAATCAGCTCCGATGAATCGTGCTCTGCCAACTACGTGCAGATAACGCACATCTCCCGTAGGGATATAGAGGAAGGGCTGAAGCAGGCCTAAGGCTAAGGCCAAGGAGTGCAATTGGACCGGACATCGTCCCTCCTTACTTTTTGAAGGCCTATAGCGATCAGCTGATATTACCCTTATGACGGATATTCAATCTCGCTCTCGAGCAAGGTAAATACCTGACCAGCTGGAAGCTTTCTCGAGTCAGTCCTATCCCCAAGACAAGTGAAACTGCCTCCGGTGATCAATATCGACCCATAGCTATTCTGACCTCTTTGGCAAAATTGTTCGAGTCGATCATAAAAGACAAAATCAGTTCGCAGATTGCGCCTTATCTGAGCGACTCGCAACATGGATTCAGGAGCCGCCGCTCGGTAAACACCAACTTACTGACTTTAGTTGAGATTGTGTCGGAGTGCATGGATCAGGGATGTCAGGTGGACGTCGCCTATATCGACTTCCGTAAGGCGTTCGACAGTGTCGATAATGACGTCCTTATGAAGAAGTTATGTGCCATTGTTTTCTTCGCTGACTACCTGAATCACCGCCAGCAATATGTGCGACACGGCTGTTTCGAGTCCCGTCCGTACCATACACGGTCGGGCGTTAGTCAAGGGTCTATTCTTGGTCCGTTGTTATTTATCATTATGATAAATGACCTGGAATTAGACCTCAAACACGCCATTTGCCTTCTGTATGCGGACGATCTGAAACTGATACTTCCCGTAAGTTCGGAGGATGATTGTGGTTTACTGCAAGAAGATCTTGATGCGGTCTATAGGTGGAGTGTAAACAACAAACTCCTATTCAATACTGCTAAGTATTATTTAATGTCTTTCACGCGCTCTTCTCAGCCTATCAGTGCAACGTATACCCTCGGTACGGAGTCTTTGACTCGAGTGTATTCAATTAAGGACCTCGGTGTTACGTTCGATCCTAAACTTACATTCCACGAGCACATGAGCACTTTGGCCAAGGAATGCTTTAAAAGATGGGGTTTGTAGTTTGGAATAGTAAGGGATTCCAGAACCTGGGTATGGTCCAGCTCCTTTACAAGGCCTTAGTGAGAACCAAACTTGAATCTAGCTCAGTTGTTTGGAATCCGCACGAAAGCTCATACGTCCTTATGCTCGAGAAGGTACACAAAGCTTTCCTACGATACCTATATAAGAGGAAATTTGGCTACTACCCTTACCTTTAGCCATCCGCTTTTATATTGGGTATGCTCGGATACAACTCACTAGAGGTCAGACGCAATACCGAGCAGCTTCTGACTGTTTGTCGATTGTTGCGAGGCGACAGTGACTGTGTCGGTACCGTATGCGCGCTATTCGTGCCCGACAAATATTTCCGCGCGCGCAGGCACCAGCTGTTCGCGGGCAGCGCACACCGCACGGTGGCGCGCAAGCAGTCTCCGCTGGTGAGGGCTTGGGACAGTCTCAACGCTCTGTTGGCTGCAGCACCACTGACTGATCTGTTTGGTGATTCATGGAGGCACATTATGCGAGATTGTGGCAGGTTCTGCGAGAAGAATTGTGAAAGCATTGTGTGATGAAGTAAATTAAACTCATTTTTTTATCTGACATTGATCTAATTTAATTTAATTGACATTAATCTAATTTTATTTTATTGACATTATGTTGGGTGATATGCAAATTGTATTTTTGATTGTATCGGAATTCTATCTGATATTGATCTGGTTTTATTTTATTGACATTATTCTAATTTTATTTTATAGATATTGTGCAAATTGTATTTCTATCAAGTGCTGTGTATAACGCCTTGGATTGTTATCTGTAAAGTTGTACACTAAGATGGAATAAATAAATAAATAAAAAATAAATAAATCAGACAAAACACTGATGTGGCTACATCTAGGCTAGTATAGTTTAGTTACTTTAATTGTGTCATGTCCTATGGTATCTTGTTGTGGAGGAAAGCAGCGGAACATAAAATTATTTTTATATAACAGAAAAGAGCTATTCGAGTAATTTATAATTTAAAACGCACTGTTAATAATTTTGTAATTATTTATGTCTGCATATTAGATAACATAATATTTATTTATAGGCACATACATTGCTTCTGAACCCACACTAGGATATCCTGTATCGTGGGAACCGGCAACAGCAACATCACAAACATGTAAATAGTTTTATTTTTTTAATCCCGCATGGTAGGCCAAACCAAAACCGCAGCGCCAGAGAGGTCTTCGCCAAATAATAATATTAATTATTATTTATAATAATATTATTATAAATAATAATTATTTAAGACAATAGAGGAAATCTCTAGCATACATAAGCCAATAAATATATCAAGCAAGCATAGGAGATCAAAAATGTGTAATATCTTGCCCGAATTAAATAAGTCAAAAAAGTGTAATAATATCCCAATAATAAATAATATTCAGACAAAGGGTAAGCCCCACTTAAATATTACCCATCAAAACATGCAATGGCTACCTGGCAAAGAACTTGAATATTAAGGTGAAACAACGGAAAGATATTCTTACACTTACTGTAGAAAGACAAATATAGACCTCCGAGAGATGAAAAAGGAAATGGCAATTTTGAAATATTCGAGAAAATTATGGAGGAAGCCCTCATTAAACTTTGTAATAACAGAAAAAAGTTAATTATTTGTGGCGATCTTAATGTAGATCTACTTGTAGATACAACACTGAAGCGACGATTAATAACTCTGTTCAAATCATTTAATTTATGTCATGTATTTCTAGAGCCGACTAGAATTACACTTACCAGCCAAAGTTGCTTAGTTAACGTTTTTTGTGACTGTGCATTCACAAGTAAAAATGTAATTAACTGTTTACCATCCGATCACAGTGGTCAAACAGTTTCATTCCCAATTACTAGTAAAAATAAGACTGATCCATCATTTTATAGGCCTATTACATCCCATAGACTAGAGATGTATATGAAAAACTTAGATATAGGTTTGCTAGTACCGGATTTTGATAAACAGAACCTGAACAAAATTACACACAACTGACTTCTTCAAAATTATTCAAACAGAATTCAATACAGTTTTTAAATTAAAGAAAGTCAGTGCCGACAACGGTAAATCTAAATTTAATGACTGGGCAACATTTGGAATTCGTAAAAGTAGAGCTATCTTGTATGACCTTTATGAACAAAAAACCTATAACTTTGATATAAAATTTCATGACTATGTTAAAAATATTCCAAAACTTTCAAGTTGGTTTGTAGAACAGCAAAAACTTTACACATTAATAGAAAAATACAAAATTCAAATAATATAATGAAAACAGTTTGGCAAATCATAAACCGTGAAACTAGCAAAGTTATACCAAGGGATAATGATTTCTGCTTAAAGATAGGCGATGATGTTGTTAAATCCAACGCTGAGGTAGCTCGAGCTTTTGAAACATTCTTCACCAATGCACCCTTACTCACAACAGAGCGTCTAAATTCATCGCCATATGAAGCAGAGGCTTTGTTAAAAAACAGCGCTAGCATCAGTAATTTTGATTTTAAATTTTATCATGTATATCCCCAGGATATTGTCAAAACTTATAGATTACTTAACTTACAAAATACTGAAGACCTGTGGGGTATATCAGTCAAAGTCATTAGTTCAATAATACTTGTTATATACCTAGCTTATATATTTAATAAATGTGTTGATGATGGAGCATTCCCAGACCTAATGAAATACAGTAAACTTATACCTCTGTTCAAGTCGGGAGACAAAGGTGATCCGTCAAATTTCAGACCAATATCTGTTCTTCCAGCACTAAGTAATTTTTTTTAAAAGATTATACTCAATCAAATGCTCTCACACTTCAACCGTATAAAACAACTCCACGCCAAGCAATATGGTTTCACTAGGGGTAGATCAACTACGGATGCAGGTATTACCCTTATATCTCATATTTATTTAGCCCCGCCCCGATTTAGACTCGCGAAGGTTAGCAATTCTTTCAAGGGTCAGTGCATTCTCTACTATAATAAGATACCTCTGGAGATTTTGAAATTGCCATTTAAGCAATTTAAAAAGCATGTTAAAGCGACTTTGTCGAAAAAGGGTTATTACAATGTTCGAGATAACTTAAATGACAGGACTGTATGGGGTTAATGTAGCTTAACACAGACCTTGCTATTAATAATTTTGTAATTCATTATTCCTGCTTATTAATCATAATAATGAAATTTTTCATAGTTGTATTAGTTAAGCACAACCTATTTTTAAAAGAGATCTAAAAATCAATCTGTGGTAGTTTCTACGCCTTCTCCTCCCACAGTGGTCCAATGTAGAGAAGAGGCAAAAAATTACTTTTGCAAAGTATATGTAAATATCTACAGTAATAAAGTATTTTGACTTTGACTTTGACTTTGACTATGACTTTGACTTGACTTTGACTTTATTCTGCATGGGAAGCCGCACAGGATGCTATCATTGTTTTTTGCGATCTGTAGAAGGCATTTATTTGTGTTGATCATGACACTCTACTCATGAAATTAAATCATTACGGAGTTAGAAATAAAGCGTTGGATCTACTAAGATCATACCTAAGCAATATAATTCAAAAGGCAGAAGTCAACGGCGTTAAATCTGATGGATCGGGGGTAAAAATTGGCGTTCCACAAGGTTCCATATTAGGCCCTTTCTTATTCCTGGTATATATTAACGATCTGCCTTTTATGGTGGAGAAATTGACTAACATAGTGTTGTTTGCTGATGATACTTCACTGGTCTTCAAAATTGAAAGACAAAAAGAAGATTTTGATGATGTCAATAGAGTATTATATTTAACCTTGAATTGGTTCACAGTTAACAATTTATTGTTAAATGCGGGTAAAACTAAATGTATCAAATTCTCACTTCCAAATTCTTAGTGTTGGACAGCAATACGTTAGATTTTGTAAATGACATGAAGTTTCTTGGAATAATTATTTATAGCAAATTGCAGTGGGGACCCCACATAGAAAAATTGGCTGGTAATTTAAGTTCTGCGGCTTACGCTGTTAGGAACATCAGACAAAACACGGATGTGGCTACATCTAGGCTAGTATATTTTAGTTACTTTCATAGTGTCATATCCTATGGAATCTTGTTGTGGGGGAAAGCAGCGGATATTCAAACTATTTTTGTTTTACAGAAAAGAGCTATTCGAGCAATTTATAATTTAAAACGCTCAGACTCCTTAAGAGAACTTTTTAAAGAAATTGACATACTAACTGTAGCTAGTTAATTTATTTTCGAAAATATAATGTATATGTATGTACGCAAGAACCTTACAAAATTTCCCAAACTTAGCGATAACTTAAGAAATAATCACAGACTACTTGCGCCCCGGTTTAGACTCGCGAAGGTTAGCAATTCTTTCAAGGGTCAATGCATTCTCTACTATAACAAGATACCTCTGGAGATCTTGAAATTGCCATTTGAGCAGTTTAAAAACCATGTTAAAGCGACTTTGTCGAAAAAGGGTTATTACAATGTTCAAGATTACTTAAATGATGGGACTGTATGGGGATAATCTGGCTCAACACAGACTTTGCTGTTAATAATTTTGTAATTATTTATTCGTTCTTAATAATTATGATAATGATTAATAATTATGATATATTATATTTTGTATTATTTAAGCATAAGCAATTTTAACAGAGATTTAATAATCAATCTTTAGGAGTTTCTACGCCCTTCTACTCCAACAATGGTCCAATGTAGAGAAGTGGCAAAAAATGACGATTGCTAAGTATATGTAAATATCTACAGTAATAAAGACATTTGGAACTTTGGAATTAATTAATTTAATTTGTATCAATATTAACAACCAATTTTTATTGAGATCCTAAAATTAATCTCTGGGAGTTTCATCGCCCTACTTCTCCAACAGTGGTCCAATGTAGTTCACAATTACATAATCCTCCGATTAGACAAATATAGGTACAAAATTTGATTGATCCTTAAGTAGGCAACGCAGCCGCAGTATAATAGTAATAATAATAAATATTATAAGGCAAGCTAGATAAGTCGAGCTAGGCCCATACTAAGTTTAATAAGGCTTTATTTACGGGTACTAGACGACAATATATTTTATAGAGATAAATACTTATGTAAATATAAAGAAAACATCCAGCCAACACAATGTTGAATAAGTTTTATAACAATGGTATTAATGGAAGTCACTCGCCATCATACAATTCGCTGCATATTACCAAAAATTGATTATCGAACTTTTTAATCTGGCGTCAAACATTCAAAATGAGTTTTATTGGGAACATCAGTTTTGAATCCTCTCGAATCTGCTTCAAACTTCAAAGTTAAAATGTCTTTAGTACTGTAGATATTTACATATACGCAAACGTAATTTTTTGCCTCTTCTCTACTTTGGACCACTGTAGAGAAGGGCGAAAGAACTCCCACCGATTGTTTTTTAGATCGTTTTTAAAATTTGGTTGTGTTTAACTAATACAAATATTTACCGAGCAATAAAGTTTATTGTATCGTAAATATTATAATATTAATTATAATTAATAATCAGGAATAAATAATTACAAAACTATTAACAGCAAGTTCTATGTTGAGTTAGATTAACCCCATACAGTCCCGTCACTTAAGTAATCTTGAACATTGTAATATCGATTTTTAGACAAAGTCGCTTTAACATGGTTTTTAAATTGCTCCAAAAAATTAAATTGGTGGGGCATAGGATCCCGCAGTAGGTAAATCGTTGGAGTTCAAGGCCGGCTTTATGCGCGGAACCAGTCTCTGCGCCGGCGCATATCCGTATCGATTGTCGCGACTCCTTTCGAATATATTTTATGAACGGGTACACAAACAACTTCTCACATTTCTTATCTACTAAAACCTACTAAATATAGTACAATTTATTGATCGCAAACCTATATATATATATATTGAAATGGCTTGATGCTTGTACATATAGGTACATTGTGATTGTACAAAATCATTAACAATATCTACACATTATTTTCATTATATAACATTATTTTTATTTGGTATAAAATTACCTTGTAAAATAATGTTGATGTGTTTAAGATCAACACTAAGTTTTTACAAACCTGTTGATTTGTTATTGTTGCTAATACAATGTTGTGGTTTTATCCATCCAGGTTTCAGTTAATCATTTCCTGAATCGTACATCATATAGACAGTTTGAGTCTCAGAGATCGTAACGCACAATAACTTACTTACTAGCCTGCAAGCTTTTTGAGTGTATAAATACCACTTCGTTTCCGGAACTAAATCCATCAATGTTTTACGTATAGTTTTAGATTTACTTGTTGTAATACCGAAGTACCCAAGTTGAGATCAGATTTGGGGAGCTTGAGATGGCCCAAGATAGAAACAAATGGCAATATATACAGAGGGCCCTATACTATACCCTTGCTGAGGGTTGACAGGTAGGGATGATAATGATAATAATGATGATAAATACCCAAATTTTTTAATTTCTATGTCTAGTTTCAGTGTCTTATTATGACCAATAATGTTCTGAAAATAAACTACCCGTAGGTAAACCGATATCCCGATATAAAAGACGTAAATTAATAAGTATTTCAAATATATACCTACTCCAAAAGCATTATATACTAGCAGAAGTCAGACCTACTGAAGATAATAAATTTAAAATTTGACTTGTACTAGGCATATTTATTAATATTTTACCAAGTGATTTAAATTCCACTGTGATGTGTTTAAAGATTTTTATGTTTTAACTATATTTTTATATATTTAGTGGAGAGACGCCGCTTGATAATAAAATCTATTCCGATATATTTACATACATACCTACATAAATACACATACAATAAGTGTAAAAACTGTATTTATCTTAAAGCTAGGTCTTTTTTTGCTCGCCCAAAGTTGGAGCGTGAACTCTAAAATCGCGATTTGGTCGTTTATATATTAAACGTGAACTAAACTAAAATAATAAAGAGTTTTTTTTAATACATAACCAATATTTAAATGATGATTTAATTTAGGACATAATCAGTATCTTCTCAGAAGTTGATCACCAATATAAAGAAAACTTCAGAACACGTGCCAAAATCCAAAACCGTAACGTGTCTGCCGTAATATGTTTGGCGTCGTCCAACTGCGCGAGGCGCGTGCTTCTCGCTAGCTAGCCACCCGCTCAACACAAGGACCTTCCTCAGCAGCGCTCGCGCAGATTTTCCCGCGATTCTTGCTGCAGGGGGGCTGCCACCGGTGGCGAAAGTGCCTCCTAATATCCTCCTATAAAAACACACAACGCCACTCACATAGCATCCAGTTCGTATCCCGACAACCACCGTTGAAGAGGCATTATGAAAACAACGGTGAGCGAAATAAACATAATACATAACACATTAAACATTTAGAAATAAATAAACAAATAAAAGATAACAAGTGATCGTGCTACAAGAGTGATAAAAGTGAAAAAGTGATGACTTCAAATATATTCAAAAGTGTGTCCGTGTACAACAAGTGGAATAAAATCAGGTTTTCCAGATTCGGGATAACCTTATGGTTATTTATATCTCAATTTATTTTTGTTGTGATGTTCGGTGAAGTTAATTAAATGGATTCCGCAAAATTAAATTTGTAACTATGTTATTGGAGCTATTTAGCCATAAAAAGGCAATTCGAACTTGTTGTTATAATCACCGACCATCACAGTTTGCGGCACACTTGAAGTCATGCTAAATAACCTCTTTTAGTAGCACATTTTAAAATATTTTGTATACGTATTTTTAAATCTTACACTAAGAGTAATATAATTTACTCGTCAATTCATCATTGTTTTTTAAAATCTTTTATGCTCCTATAGTAGATACTAATACATTAACACAATGAAAATAGGTAGGTAAATAACGAAAATTATTCATGCCCTATTTTTTTATTACTCGTTATGCACAAGATTTTTTGTAACAAGTTTGTAAAATTGTAGCATACAGAATAATTAAACACTTAACGCATGTTGTAAGTTTTTTTTTTGTAGATATCACAAAGAAATAATAACAATATTTGGAAAATCTTCTCAGTATATTCCAATAACTCGGTCAACATGGATTACTGGCCAATTGGTTCATAATTGTAAATAGCAATCTTAACAAGCTAATTATCTACTTAATAGTTAACTTCAACAGATAAGTGTCAACGTAGTAATTATAGAAAAGTCGTTCTAGTAGTAGTTTACGATGTTTAACGGAACTAATACCATCCCGTCAGTAATTAATGCGAATATGCCGTCGTCGTTACATCACAATAGTATCCCTTACAAGCAGATATAGACAGGTTTGAAACACACTTGTTATTCACAGGAAGCTAAACCCAGGAAACCTAACCACCCTGTAACATATCTTGTCATACGTGTCCGTAAGGCTGACCTTATTATAATATTCTTGATGTATTACGAATAACGTACAAATATATGTAACATAAATTTTGAAGACAGCAACGTAAAATATAAAATGCATCAATATGGTTGACATATTTGTTGAATAATAATAAGAAATAAATATGTTTATCATACCTACTAGTGCATATAACTTTATACATAACCAGGCAGTTACAGCCTTTTTTTAAATACTTCAGATTATAAAATTAGCACAGAAGACTGACTAATTTTCGAATGATTCATTAACATGATGTCCTTCGACAATATAACTGAATAAGTAAATGGCAAAACTTAAAGTAATCGCATAGGAATCTAGTCACAAGCTCGTGCCTTAAAAGGTATCTATAATTAGACCTAGATCTGAAACTCGTCTAGGAAATACTGACTCTAACTGGGCGTGAAATCTCGGAAAAACACACATTTTCTTATGAATCTCGTACGAGTCTATCATGTTATGTAAGGCGTTCAATTAGAAGAGTATTTTGCTTTAGAATCCCGTTGAGATACATTCTTAACAAGTCCATAACAGAAAAATCCTGTTCATAGTAACTAAAACATACAATCACAAACATGTCAAAAAGATATAAAGTCGCTGTAAAAATATACTTCCTGTGATGTCTATCACAAACCAATTAAACAGTAAAGTAATACGCGCGAAAGAAGTAGTCTTCAAATTCTACTAAAAAGATTCTACCTAATTTTGTTAGTATATCACAGTAAATGCGGTGGTATTACCACACACGAGGAAAATTATAATCCCACTGGCCCCAAGAACCTCGGCCTCAGCTCTATTTCAGATTAACATCACAGCAAAAGACAACATTTGCACAAGACAAACCCGAATCGTGCGCCTCGACATCTGCCGATTGCTTTTGGTTCTATTCCATATTCGAGTTCAAAAGCATGTTTTCTTAATCCCATGGTCCCTTATTTGAGACGTATCTTCAAAGCTAGATGTCAGTTCTTAGTTTTCAAAAACGCTTCAAATGTAGATCACGCATGTATGCAACATATTCACGTTTAAACGACTAGAGATCCCTTTGGAACATGTGAATAACACACAGTTAATATCATTATGCACAGAATAGCATGAACTATGATGACACGAGAACAGTTTACGTGGAGTTTGCATCATGCATTACAAACATGATATTTTCTCCGACCGTTCAAATGTATGTGGATATAGTTTAGTTTTCCGTTTCACTTTCATTTGACGCACGTTCATTTAGTAGTCCGATACAGTTACCGCTACGCCTTTGCCGTAATCGACATTTTCATAAGAATACCAAATTAACTTCAATGTTGTCTGAGACCGCAATAAATAAATACTGATATTAAGATATCAAGACATGCATGCATACACTATCAAGCTAAAACACCGCTTGCTTTTCTTGCACAATAAGTTCATAGTATACGATCACGATCTTAGAGATCTCGAACCCTTTGTATAGAGTTTTCCCACAGATAATAAAATTGTTCTATCGTTTAATGTGCAATTTTGAACTCAAGTAGAGAACTTGCAACATGACACCAACCTTGATCCTTAGTTAGTGATTGCAACAAAAATAAATAATAACATAACATAACTTTTATATACAAAACTTACATTGCTGCTGGCCCCACAAAAGGATACCCTATGCCGTGGGAACTAGAAGCAGAGACGTTACAACACATAACCATCCAAGACCTGTTTTTGTTTCTACCTCCCCAGCAGAGATTCGAACCTGGGGTTTTTCGCTTTGGAGGCGGAGCTTCTAACCGCTACGCCTCGGAGGTCATCTGTGTGAAATGTGTAAAAAGCCTAGTTAAATCAACTCTGCATATGATGAAGTAATTGATCGCGAACAGTAACTTCAACATTTAATTTCAAGGAAATACTCCAAGAAAAGCGATATACCACATAAAGCTCACAACTAAACCCTAATCTCCACGTCGCGAGCTGACATTTGAAATAGTCACGATCCAACCCTAGAGGGTATGCATTACGCGAATGGTGGTAAATTAGACCCTTTCGCGTGTAGGATGGTTTCCCAATATCTATCGACCTATTGCTGCTTCGACGCTGGGACCTGATTTCAAAATACACACATTTTCCATACAAAAATAAAATTATCAAGTAAAATTGCATTTTATCTTGATCTTTAGTGAATGAGTCAACGCAGAAAATTTGTACAAAGTAGTAGTTCGTGTAGTACCAGCAGGCTACTTGAAGTCGCCAAGGTATCATATTGCATCTTGACCTAGTAAAATCGAAATTACGACCGCTTACTGGTGATAAAATAATACATTCAACAAGCTTACACTTATCGGCGTTCGAGACATTTATTGAAAAATAAATGAAGCTTGCATAACTATTACTATTGATGTTTTAATTTCGGTACTATTGATTTGGAGTGCCAAAGTAGGTCTTTCTCATCGCACTATCATGTCAAAATTTCATTGTTTGATCTAACAAAGTAGCAAACTATTGACATATTTCAACGTGTAGATATTTCAGTTTAAATGATTCTATTCTAAAATAGGAGTACTTGACGGTGATGTGTCAAACTGGATATTTAGACTTTATTTTGGGAGAGAGATGATTGCAGATCCAAGTTGATTGCGTTTAGATGATGATGGTGCAAAGGCCACATGATGTTTTGTTTATGTCTCTAATAGTCGGAGCCAGTGATGCAACTTTGATAAACTGCCATCCACCAGCTGGTTGGCAATACTGCGGATATTTAGTCACCTATGACCAGGAACTTCGCAACATTAGCGATAGATACGAGTGCGATGCGATATATCTAATTATCTAAGAAGTGGAAATAATTATGTTGGCACACTTGTGTTCTAGGTTAAATTTAACTATTGGTGCGTAGAACTCAATAATTTATTTTGCGAAGCTTTATGTAAATTGGTGTATAATACGTTAGTTGATAATAGGCCTTGAGTCGCTTGTTTATTAAAATCCTGTTGCAATGAGATTAAAGTATATTTATCTAAGAGTAAGTACACTTACTTAATATTGGTTACGAAATTAACTTGTATTAAAATGAAACTAGGAAACGATGCGGAGCTAAACTTTTCCTGAATGTGTGGGAAGTCACACCGAGTATTATTGTATTACTTAACAGCTTCACCATATTCCTGGTGATCGGACATGTCTACTGACCTTTAGACCATGTTCAGTAAACAGCGAAGGGTACGCGTTTGTTAGAACAAAACTGGTACCAATCCTGTTTTTCATACTGTCTGCAGCAATAATATATAAATACATTTAGCTCATTAATGTCCGAGGGGCACGGGCCTTTATCCGTATACTAGCAAGATCGAGCCATACTCCACCACGGTGGCTCAGTACGGGTTGATGGAGAGATGTCGGGCTAGTGGCCAACCCGACTGTCAGAAGTTACCAAACTGCCCTATTAGGGCCTCTAACACAGCTTTACGACTACTAGTTCAGCAATATAAATGATATATTTTTCCTTTTTCCAGGTCTGTTTAGTTTTCCTGCTGGTAGCAGCAGCGGCTGCCAGCGAGAAAAAAACAACAGAGACAAAGGCCGAGCCTTTGGACAAGAAGTTGGACAAGCGCGGCCTCCTGAACCTCGGGTACGGGTACGGAATCAGCGGTCTCGATATCGGCTACCTGGGCAGCGGACATGGTATCGGCGGCGCCTACAATATCATCGACGATGGCCACTTCGCGCACTCCCACTATGGAGCGCATGTGCTCGGAGAACACACCGACGTCACCAAGACCATCACCCTGCTGAAGGGCTACCCGGTGCCGTATCCGGTGGAGAAGCACATCCCTTACCCAGTGGAGAAGCACATCCCGTACCCAGTCAAAGTACCCGTACCGCAACCCTACGAGGTCATCAAACACGTGCCTGTTCACGTGAAGGAGTACGTCAAAGTTCCAGTCCATGTCCCAGCGCCGTACCCGGTCGAGAAGAAAGTGCCCTACCCTGTCCACTATCCCGTAGACAGGCCCTACCCCGTCAAGGTCTTTGTCCCCCAACCCTATCCCGTTGAGAAGCACGTCCCATACCCGGTGAAGGTTCCCGTGCCTCAACCCTACCCCGTGGAGAAACACGTGCCATACCCCGTTGAAGTTAAGGTCCCAGTGCCACAGCCCTATGAGGTCATCAAGCACGTCGGCGTGCCCGTCAAGGTGCCGGTCGACAGACCCTACCCCGTCCACGTGCCAGCCCCCTACCCGGTTGAGAAGCCCGTGCCTGTCCCTGTCGAAGTGGAGAGGCCGGTGGCCTACCCGGTTCACGTGCCCGTGGACAGACCCTACCCCGTGCCCGTGGACAGGCCCTACGCCGTGCCCGTGAAGGTCCCGGTGCCAGAACCCTACCCTGTATACAAACACGTCCCATATGAGGTTGAGAGGCCGGTGGCTTATCCCGTCAAGGTTCCCGTGGACAGGCCTTACCCCGTCCATGTTGAGAGGCCTTACCCTGTGGCCGTCGAGAAGCCTGTACCTTACCCCGTGAAGGTCCCCGTTCTGGTCGACGACCACCACCACAACCACCACAGCAGCCACCTGAGCCTCGGAGGCAACTACTACAGCCACTGATAACTTTATAGCTTAAGTCCATCAAGTAGTGTTCATTCACAGTAATTCATCATCGCTGTCTTATACTCCGCCAAGGGCCGGGGCGCAACGGAACAAAATACTTTGTATTTTCGTATTTATATAAATATCATGTAAAATTAATTGTCATAACGTTTATGTGATCGTACGTACGTGATGTTGTAAGGTTACCAACTGTTAGTTTATAAGTTTAAAAAAATGTGATAAAGAGATTAAAAATAATGTAAAAATATTTCCTCTATTATTCGGAATTAGCAGTTGTTGTGGGAATGGAGGAAGAAATGTCAAGACTGCAATAAAAATAGAATTAGTCGTGACTGAATTGATCACAACAATAGACCTTCACGGTGCATTGTTGTGGTTTGTTAGATAACAAATAGCTTTGTCGGATCGGGCGGCGGATGTTAATTAAACAAAACACTTCAGCACTATATCGATAATTAGGGGCGATGGCAGTATTACAAATTTAATAAATTCTGGTAAATTTACAATTAATGCAAAATTCAGACCAAGCATAAGTGATGACGATAAAGTAATTGGCAGATAGACCATTTTAGGAATAGGAGGTATTTAGTATGAGTTTTGATTGGTAAATATACAAACCCTGATTGATCAATATATGAAGGAAACTCACAGCTTCAAACATCATATCTCGAAGTAATGTTGCCATCTACAGTTTGATAGTGATGTCCCCATTCATTTTAAATATAATGAAAAACTGGTTAATATGTTAGAGTATTCACTATCAAAATACATTACTTCTGACCTGTGTCGTGGGAACCGGAAACAGCGACATCTCACACATATAATCATCATCCAAAACCTGTTTTTTTTTTCTTCATCCCAGCCGGGGATCGAACTTAGGACCTCTTGCATGGTAGGCAGAGCCACAACCACAGCAGCATACAGGCGTCAATACTATTGTATTCGTTTACAAAAAGTATTTGATAACACATTTTACAAATTAATCTCTGGTTTGTGCGTTTTATTTTCACTTATGGTCAGCAGACGAGCCGTTGCGTCATATCACTCCCTCAGGAGACTGCAGTACTTCACGCCGCGGCAGACTAAATCAACCTTGCTGAGTCCCTTCTACTTGATAGACTATACGATGTGTGTTGGGTCAGTGCGAACGAAGAACAACTGAACCAACTCGAACGACTTTAAAGCCTCGGGATTCGGTATGTCTACGGGCTGCGCAAGTATGACCATGTCTCCTGTCGAGGAGTCTACTCTGACGTCACAGCAGCCGGCGCCGCCCCGCGCACCCCGCCGCCCCAAGACGACTATGAAGGCGAGAGTGGATCGGCACGCGAGCCCGACCAACCAGTAGCTGACAGACTCTTGAGATAGACACACACTATATTTTATACCTACCTAGTTCAAAATACAACATTCCAAGCAAAGTAATAAATTTATTCATTTCAAAGTAAAACCCTGCAAGTAAGAAATTCACTGGAGAATATCCTACAATTTGGCGACTCAGGAAGTAGATATTTCAGACATAAGAATGCCGAATAATATAAAACTGGCAGACCCAAACTACCATCACCCAGCCCAAGTAGACTTATTGTTGGGGGCGGATGTATTTTGGGATGTAATATGCACAGAAAAAATCAAAATAGGTGAAAATAGACCGCTTTTACAAAACTGTATGTTCGGATGGTTGGTAGTAGGACCGGCCATCCGAACATACAGTTTTGTAAAAGCGGTCTATTTTCACCTATTTTGATTTTTTCTGTGCATATTACATCCCAAAATACATCCGTCTTTGCCGGGATTCCCACATCCTCTTCACTCTCTTTAAGATTTTACATAATCCTCATTACCCTGGCTTCTTACGTGATTCGTTCACTTTTCTTTCTTCAGATAGGCCTCGGAGACCTCACACTCGGTCGCTGCTCACAACACCGCAACATAAAACTGTCGCATATGAACATGGGTTCCGACTCCGGGCTATCAAGCTCTGGAACAAACTCCCCAGCACCGTCAGGGACAGTCCATCTCTTAACATCTTCAAAAGTAGTTTGAAGGAACATTACCTTTCTCTTCAGTATTGCAAGGAGCTGGGGTGGCTTCCGATCCGCCTTCGCCATGATATGCACATTCTCTCCTGTCTATTCAATATTTTGCGAATTCCCCTCTACCACACACATCTTCGAGAACGTTTTGAGTTTATTTTTCCCAGGGAGATCAATCGGAGATCCCACACGATGTCTCTCCTTTCAACTCTTCGGCATAATACTGCCGTGTTAAGTTAAGGGCAACAGACTGTGGAACGCACTTCCCTGCGCCATTAGTGATTGTCCCTCAATTTTCACCTTCAAGAAAATATTGACAGTGCTTTTATTACGTATATGGTATGGTATATATGAAAGTTTTTATATGTGCATACTATCCTTTGTATTTTATATATTTTGTTTATTAGGTATATTTTTATTTTTGTTTTGAAAGTATTTTTTCATACATATGTATACAGTTTTATTGCGCACTAGAACGTTACTGTTTCGTACACTCTCTTTTCATGGCTAGGTTTGCTGGAAGAAACCTCTCTTTACGGATAAGCACACCTTTGCTTATAACATTTCTTGTAACCGTCTGTACACTTATATTTTCTTAGCCATAAATAATATGATTGAATTACGATATCCGCAAAATCCGAGCCGACCGGCTTCATCGGCTTCCAGGTACACATTCGTATACAAATAGTATAGTTTAGTCTTTACTACCTAAATATTTTTCTCAATCAATTGTAGGCAATATTACAGGTTATCGCAACATTTTTAAGATATCATTCTATCAAGATAGAATCTCAAGAGACAATAGAATGAACTAAATAATTCTTTACCCCATCACTTTTTTTTGACCAAAAATTGGCATTATCGGAACTGTCAGTGTCCTTCGTTTATTGATCAATGTTGGGCATCCGTTAAAAGAACAGACACACTACTAGAGTTTTGTGTCAGCAATCCTCTAATTAGGCTTGGGTACCGTTGCTATAGTGTGTTGTAATGTAAGTATTAGTACTGTAGTAACTGGTATTCGTATTTTCCCAAGCTTTCAACACAGTATTTCCACCTTTAGGCTTGTTTTCTCAAAATCCTGTTAACATTTTTCCATTTCTATGTTCTGATTTCGTGACCTACCGACCTGACGATGAGTAAATAGTTTTTAGGGTTCCGTATACAAAGGGTTCCAAACTGGACTTTATTACTAAGCCTCCGCTGTCCGTCTATCCATCCGTCGATGGATAGACGGACAGCGAACTCTATCTGAACCAAAATCGGCAGAAAGTGGAAATTTTCGCATATAGTTGATAAATGGTAGTAAATAATACCACCCTATCTGGTAAACTCCTATTAGAGCTTTACTCTAATATGTGGTCGCTGTCAGCAGTAGCACACGTGTAAAGGAAATGAGCGCTTTTTGTGCCGTCGTCACAGTTGTAAGTGGACTTGCTTGGTATTGGGGTAGTTTTTAAATGTTTGTAATGCATTAATAAACTGTACTTCAGTATTTAGTTACGTGTCTACAGACATACGTCACACGAGATTTATAAAATAAAGGGGGTCCCCATACAAAAGACGTGCTTTAACACCAGCCGCGATATAACTTACCATAACATGATTCAAGTATGGTCGTTAATTTCACGACTTATCACATGGTTGTGGTGGCGCAATTGGTTTGATATCGGTTTCGCAATGTTAGGTTTCTGTTCGAATCCACGTTCGGGCTTAATATTATTGTCTTTATGTTTTTGTTTTATTATTTTTAGTGGTTAAGTTTTCTTGTGCGTGGGTACGAAACCCTTCGTGTGCTAGGGTGATCCGCACCTGACCGATTATTTATCTTCTTATTCCAAAACCAAGTGCAACGTGTTTGAACCTTTACGTAACAGTGACTTTAAGGTAAGTAGTTGTATATGGATGAACTGGGATGTAGAAACTGGGCATTTGGTAATCTTGTTTCGTCTGCATAGTTTACGTTAATCCATACTTTACTAAGTAATTATTATCCTGAAAATTAAAATCTTTCATTACTTGATCCTTTTCTTGTATGTAGTTTACTTATAAAATTATTTTATTTCCGAATAAATCATACCCAACTTATTATATTTCGGTCTAAGTCGGTCGACTGGTTGATACTAAAACGAAGGTAATAAATGATATGATTCTGAGAATAAAACTATATAAAACTCTAACAATAAAAATAAATACTTATAGTAGTTTATGTGACTAATACATAATGGAGGGCAATAAAACTGGAGAGTGGGTTTAAGAAACGAGCCGTAGGTGGGTTTCATAATAATATCACTCGAGAGTCAGGTCACCATGGATTAAAGGCAGCTTTCGGTGCTGGCTCTGCTGGACTTCAGGAGTGCTTTTAACTATGTTGACTTCGACATTCTCGTTGAACTTCTCAAATCTCTTAACGTTTCCTCCCTTTCTTCCAGCTGGTTTGGCTCTTACCTAAGAGATAGAAAACAGCGTATCAAGTCGGAGGAGGCTTGTACGGAGTGGTGTGACCTCTCCTCCGGTGTCCCCCAAGGTGGCGTTCTCTCTCCTCTTCTGTTCTCAATATTTATCAATTCCATATCCGATGTTCTTTCTTCTTCCTATCATCTCTACGCGGATGACCGTCAGATCTATCGTCACTTCTCTCCTGATGCTGTAAATTCCTCTGTGGGGGCGTTGAACGCTGACTTGGCTGGTATTGGTGGATTGGCATCGTAATTTGGGTTGCTGGTTAATCCGAATAAGTCCCAGGCCATGATTATAGATACCAGACACTCATTAAACACGTTGCAGCAATTGTCTGTCCCTTCTGTAACTTATATCGGTGCTGTAATCATGTATAGCAATAAAGCTAAAAAACTGGGTGTCATCTTCCATAATAAATTGTCCTGGTCAAAGCATGTTAGCCGGCGAGTTTACGCAACTTTCTCTCAGGAGACTTAAAACTTTCTTCCTCGGCTGATCAAAATAACTCTCGCTCAGTCCTTTCTTCTTCCCCTCAATGATTATGCTGATGTTTGCTGGGTCAGTGCAAATGAAGAACAACTGAACAAACTCGAACGACGTTGAAATCTCGGGATACGGTTCATCTTCGGACTGCGCAAGTATGACCACGAATCTCAGCATCGCAGAGAGCTGAAGTGGCTACCGATTTGGCTTCAACGGGATCCTCATATCCTGTGTTTACTTTATAATATGTTGTGGAACCCTCGTTACCCTAACATCATGCGTGATCGCTTCGAATTTCTTTCTAAAAGCAGGCCTCCCAGAACTCATATGGCGTCTATGCTCTAAGCTCGCTCCACTGCAGCCTACGAGCACGGGTTCAGAATCCAAGCCAACGACTGTGGAATGAGCTTCCCTGCACTATCAGGGACTGTCCATCTCTAAACATATTAAAAAACCGGCTAAAGAAGCACTATCTCCCCCTTTCCAGTTAGAAATTGGTATTTATTAGTGTCTTATACGGTTTATATATATAGATATACATTGTTACGTTGTATTTAAGTGATTGTATGCAGTCTATTTTTAGCAATTACGGTTGTCAGTATAATTTTATTTGTAGTATACTCGTAGTACTTATAGAGTTTTATTCTACGCGCAGGTCTTCCCCCGCTCAACTATCATCTTTCCAACCCATCATGGTTTGCTGGAAGATAAGATAATTTTCTGTTATAAGTTATCTGTATGTCTGTTTTGTGTGGTACAATAAATAAATTACGAAATTACGAATGATGAAATCATGATTATTATCATTAAAATAAAATAAAATGGTGACTAATAATAATTTATTCAAGAATGTGACATTGAATAGTATTTTAGGGTTGTTTTAGCGCTTCACTCTGCTCGCTTATAAGTCAACCAAAGGAGTGGTTAAACACTTGAGCAATAGAATGAAAATAATTGACTGAATTGACTCACTATCTAGAAGAGCGGGAGCTATCTAGAGTGGCTGTGAGTTGCGGTGGGGACAGCCCGAAAAACTGCCCTGATACGCAAATTTGTTGATGTTTACCTGTTGTACCCACGGCGGGAAACCGATGGCGCAATGGCGCCGGCTACGATTCGGTGACAGCGATGCCCAATTACAGCATACATTTTTTGTGAAAATAAATCCAGTTGACCGTTGTCATCCTTATATTTCTTCATAACATGGTTACAAACTGCACAATCGAAAGTATCGCTAAAACAAAAAAATGCGGGACTCGTGTTGAGTGAAACGTGAATGACAAGACAGAGAGGGATTGACAGCGGGTAGAAAACATAGTGTTGCCAGGGAAATATTACAATACTCCTAACTAAAGTGCAGAGTGGTGACACTTACACATTTTACTACTAACTAACAGTTAAAACCGTTAAATACTAAACTGGTTTAAACTTGAATTGCAAACGAAATACCAGGGCAAACACTGCGGCAGCTTAGGTGAAGACTAGATGGGGCGAGCCCAGCGAAGCCCCCTCTAGTCTTCGTGTTAGGTTGACATGTAAGAACAAAATAATTTAAATTCTAAACTCTGTCGGTCTGGTTTACTATCTGTCGATAGTTGATCAACTAACGCGTTTGTTTCTGAACTAATGGTTTTGACTATCTTACGGTGACATATACATAATACTTAGTTAGTTTTCAGGTACTAATCCGAGAGTATAATTATATATATAAGAGTTTAATTCTATATTCCCATGTCGCTAATAAAACCATTAAGCTATTTCATATAACATATTTAGCTACTCTCATGGCTGTATTTCCGAATAAGGGGTTGTCAGAGCTAAAAGATCACAAAAATGACTTCAAATTCTGCAGCGCGATGTGTGAAAAAGGGTATCTACATTTGGACGACGTATTTGCTGGATCACCAACCCCTGGAAAAGTTTTGTTTGCGCAAACTCTTTTTAATTAATTAATCATTAAAGATCAGAATAATCTGTTTCGAATACGGTGTATTATACTTATCTGTTAACTAGACGCCCGGATCAGCATGAGAAGACCACTATGTACATACAATGGATAGGTTACTTGGCAATAGACCTTTCCTCATCAGAGACAAAGAATGCATTGTGTATTGTTTTCCATGCACCGACTCACATATGTGTATATGGTTAGTTTTGTTTGTGTACTGGCTGGTAAGAATGGCACACATCTAACCTCATACCGAAAAATCATATTAAAGGTCTAATGGTAGAATGTTATAACTGTTTTTAAAATTTTGTAAGTAAATCCATTGTACCGGCTTGATTTAAGAATTAAATAAACAAGAAGATGAATGAATTTTTCGGTAAGCAAGTATGTTAAAATAATATTGGTGTTCTTTTGTAACGTTACTTCTAACACTGGCACGATAGTTCACGTATCGCTTGTAACTAAAAAAATTGTTTTATTTTTCCATCATAAATTTATTCACTAATTGCCGTTTTAAATATGTCCTGAAATAACCTCAACCTGCGGACATGCCCGGCCAGTCCACGAAATGCGCACATGCCGCGTGCCGAGTGCCCGATATTGTGAGCGCGCCAGCAAGCGATGGAGGTATGTAAGGCCACAATTTAAAGGACGGCAAAAATGCAATTGATATTTTTCAGTAAAAAATACCAAAAATAAATAAAATGTGGCCTTACTTCTATCGCTTGTTACCGCGCTCGCAATATGGGGCGCGCGTTTCGTAAACTCGCTGGGCATGTCCGCACGTTGCGGTTATTTGAGGACAAAATTAACAAAGCAAAAGAAAACCAGTTTTTAGTTACAAGCGATACGTAAACTATCGTCCCTAAATCGGTAGTAACTTTACAACACGACATCCTGTTTTATTTTCTTTTATTGGGAAAAACAAACAATTGTACAATAGTTAGTACTAGATTATCGAAGTAGCATCAAGTAAAATTAGGTAATTGTACAACCAGCACCGTTTTCCACAGATAAATCACACAGAATTAAACAATTCAGATACTGTTTTCACAAAAACAAATAAATGTAACTAGGTATAGGTACTATAAACTATAAACATTATCATAACTAGTAGTAAAAATAATATGGAATGTATAATGTTATTATAGACTACGTAGGTACATCCAAGTATATAAGCTGAACCACTTAACTATCTTTATTATAAATTATATTCAATCCTGTATATGTGAGATACGTAAGTCAAGCGAGTATGAGAAAAAACCGGGCAAGTGCAAGTCGGACTCGCACACGAAAGGTTCCATAACATCGTACAAGGAAAACGCAATAAAACACGTTTATTTATACCCCTAACCTTAGGGAGTATTAGCTTCCATGGCGGTGAACAATATATTTAAAAAAGTTGACTGAACCACTGATTAACAAAACTTTTTGAATTATGCATGATCGGAACGGAGCAGAAAATCGTAATTTATTCCCATAAATATGATTACATTTTATACAAATTTACATTCAATGATTATTAAAATTCCACCCGGCTATTATGATTTGTATAACGACATAAATAATTAAGATCGGATGCGTTCTCATCACCAGAATTTACGGATAAACCAACATATGAAAATAGCCATTAAAACAATCTCTAACCTTGTTTATTTATAGAAACGCGTGTAATTCAGTATTTGTTGCTGTAGCGGCTACAAAATACATATCATGTGAACATTTCAACTCTGCCTACCTATTATGGTGCATGAGATACGCACGCTGGCGGTTGGACAGACGGACAGACACAAAGACAGACAGCGAAGGCCTAATAATATAACTAACAAACGGAGGCTCCGTTTGGCATCCTTCGGATACGAAACCCTAAAAACTGTACATTGTGAAAGAATCAGATATAGTGCATGTCAAAAATTAAATAGAGCCAAAACGTTAGTAATTATCATAGCGCCATCTATATGCGTCTGCTCTCAAACTGTAGACCTACTTGCAGCCTAACGTAGAAGTGAATGCATAGTTAGGTAGCCTTGTTAAGCCGTATGCTTTCGCTCAGTATCGGCATAATGTGGTAAGTGAATGGAAAACTACGTATTTTAGTTCAGCTAGTATACGAAAGAGGGCTCTGCAAACGATGTTCTAATGTTGGAAACAATGTACATATAGATATAGAGTACATAAACATTAGACACAATGTAAATCACAGGTATTTATTTAATAGTTAGATCATTAAAACATTGCTGACTAAATTGATTGATTGATTAATAACACCTAAGAGGTTATTAATTATTGAAAATATAATTAATTGTTAGAAATCGGGGTCAGGGGATCAATCGCAATGCCAGCTTTATTTTTTAAACACAGTGTTAGCATCCTTTTCCCATTTTGTTTATCTTCCTTTACCGTTATCTATTTATAATTTCCGAAATTATAGATCTGTGCTGAAGTGGGTCATTTGCATTTCTACCATAGAGAGAAAATATATTCTAAGTAGGAGAATTTTTGTTTTACTTGTTGGTTAGTATAAATAGATCTACTTTAGGTACAAGATACCGTTAATTAATAAAGTGGACGCATATACAGGATGAAATAGAAAGGTGTAGTCATATTTTAGGGGTTGATTTGATCAGAATGATCAACAAAAATTTCACGTCCCCAATGAAAAAATCAGCTGACCTCCCGGTTCAAAATGTATAAAGAAGTGAATAGAGTTACTCTGATCAAATCGGTTTCATAGTGAAAATTGTTTAGAATTATGCCCAAATAACCCTCTAAAATATGACTACACCCTTCTGTTACAGCCTGTATACAAATACCTGCAGACTGTCAAACTTAATTTGTACTGCTCGCTCACGAGGGTCTGAGGGTGGACGATGCTGACAGGTGTGCGTTGCATAGAACTTCATACAGGGAATTCAAATAAAATGACTGTAGGTACTGCGAATCGGCTCTTATATGCCCTTACTTTATGTAGGAGGAGAATCAGACTGACTAATCACTGTGAGAAGCCACCAAAAAGCTCAATCGACTCCAACTTCATCAACCTCTAATTCGAAAGCCACACCAAGCATGGCCGAATGGAGAAGGCGAAAAATTTTGTAAACCATTAAAAGGATGTATTTGTCCCGATCCCTGATGAGGGCTCCGCCATAAGCAAGAATCTGGATGCGCTACTTGCCATAACCTTGCCAACCACAAATCCCCTGGTTATGACATTATTACCGCTACTGACATACATTTACCGGAATATGCAATGGACCTGCTGACGTCCTTGTTCAATATTATACCTTAGCGAGCGTTCAACCCGAAACAATAGAAAGTGTTACAAATAATAATGATTGTCAAACAAGGAAAACAATGCACCGACATTATATCATATCGTCCATTAGGCTTGTTCCCAACCACGTCAAAACTGCCCGAAACACTGTTCATGAAGAGACTAACGTCAATGATTCCATAATAATCCCTATACCATAACATCAGTTTGGCTTCAGCCAAAAGCTATAGAACATCTAAACTCCACCTTAAAAAAAGATGTACTGTTCAGCAGTAATTCTAGAAATATCACAAGCTTGTGATTGCATATGGCATGGAGGACTAACCTACAAAATACACCTTCCTATAAATTACTACCTGTTTCTCAAGTTATACCTTTACGACAGATTCTTCTTTGTCAAACAGGAGGAGAACTCATCTAAGCTAAACCCAATAAAAGTAAGAGTACCACAGGGATGCGTCCTTGGAACAGTCCTCTATATCTTATATACATTCCAGTCAGCAATGACGTTATCATTAGCACCTTTGACACAGCAGTACTGGCTTTAGAAGGGTTTGGGTCTGCCTTAACCCTTCGGTTGCATCCGGAAAACTTCAATCGAGCCTAAACTCATTCTAAAACTGGCTCAGAGACTGGAGAATAAAAGCTAACTGACCAACATCTGTTCAAGTTTCCTTCACTACCAGTAGAGACATATGTCCTCCAATTACACTGAAAGTGAAACAAATACCCAAAGAACATGAGATAAGATGCCTCAGCATCTTCCTGGATAGACGACTCACAAGGAGGAAACAACTTTTACCATGCGTAAAGCTTTGGGTCTTAAACTAAAGAATCTCTACTCCTCCTGATCCTCCTCCTCAACAGAAAGTCATGAATGTTGCTAGTAAGATAAATACATCATAAAGCCCATTTCGACTTCTGGTCTTCAACTCTGGGGATCGGCAGCCCAAATCGAACGTTGTGATTCTTCAACGGTTCCAGTCTAAAACATTGAGAATTATTGTAGATGCCCCATGATATGTTCCAAATGAATAAATCCATCTTTATCAGGGACCTAAAATCTCTACGCTTCAAGAAGAAATCATTACCAATCTTTAAAAACCAGACGTTAAAGACATCCAAACGCTCTTACCTAATAATTGATAACAGGAACTAAAACCTTTAAAAGACTTAAAAGAAAATCACCACAAGCTCTAGAATATTTATCAATATGTTTTTATTGATAAATATCCCAGATGACAAAGCGCAGTACCAAAGGAGAAAAAAAATGCAGAGAAACATTGGCATGTAAAAATATTTGTACATTAACTGTCACAATGACCCAGGAAATTACTACGAAGCATTAAAAACATGTTCTCGGATTTCCTGCAGGCCTTTGTGCGTAGAGCATAATGTGAAAGATACTTGTGAAAGAGCTTTGGGTAGGTTTGTAAATTTACGTATGATTTGTATCAGAGGGATAATCATTCGATATCCTAATATGCATATCATTGTATATTAGGATATCGCACGTATCTACACTTTATGGTATCGTATTACGGCAGTACCGATGATAAGTATTATACATTATGTATATGAACTAACTATGCTTTAATATAATATAAAATGATTTTATAAGAAATAGACACGTAAACACAATAAAGCATACATACAATAAAGCACAATAAACATAGTTAAAGGGCCTGTTGCACGAAAGTTACAAGCCCTGAAATAGGTGTCTATCAGTAAACTTACAAGGATTGCGAATCACAAAACTGCATTTAGACTACGCACGGAATACCAGTCACAAAGAAATAACAAATCACAAGCCATTATTCACAAGAGCAATAATACAGTTTCTCAAAAATACTCTTTGAAACTTGTAGCTTGTGACTGATGAATTTTTTTAACAATGTCGAAAGGGTATTAATTTTTATTTTGATAAGTGATAACCATAAACTAAATAAAAAACGGCCAAGTACGAGTCCAAGTCGAATCCCGATCTGTAAAATTGCATTATTTTTGCCTATTAATATTGCCGTTAAGGTTCCCACCGAGGGGCACAGGCCTTTACCCGGATACGAGTAACATTAAACCATTCTCTACCACTCTGGCTCAATGCGGGTTGATGGAGGGGTTTAACAACCACTATCACATAGCGATAGTAGCCGGGACCTATTGCTTAACGTGACATCCGAAACACTGAACGTGCGATAAATTACTTAAGATAAATTAATTAATTAATTGGTACACTGTCAGGATTCGAACCTGCATCTCCAGTGTGAGAAGCAAGCGTAAAACCCATTAGACCACGGAGCTCATTTTGCCTACTTGCAATGAATTATATGAGTTTTGAGTTTATACCTAGGGACAATGATTTCTGCTGAAGGGTGATGATACTGATGATGGTTATTAAATCTAATGCGGATGTAGCTCGAGCTTTCGAAACATTCTTCACCAATGTACCCTTACTCACAACACAGTGTCCAAACTTACGTCCATGTGATGCTGAGACTGATAAAAAACAGCACTAGCGTCAGTGATGTAAATTTTAAATTCAATTATGTATATCCCCATGATATTGTCAAAACGTTTAGATAACTTACATAACTTAAAACATACTGAAGACATGTGAGGTTTATACTTTACTTTATACTTCATAGCACACAAACAGAAGGTTGATCAACACTACACTTGTCTTTTACTTTGAGAAACATCATTTACAAGGCCTTGTGAAAACTCAACGCTTGTGAACTTGTGAACACAACAAACAGGCACAAAGAATCAGAGCACGCAGTCGTATATCAGTTAACATTGAGAAAGAAGTAATTTTAATACTTTGACAGCTGAGAACAGTGCGACTATGGGATATTTGCTTTGGCAGCTGAGGAGAGTGCGACTATGCGATATTTACTTTGGCAGCTGAAGACAGTGCGACTATGCGATATTTACTTTGGCAGCTGAGGACAGTACGACTATGCGATATTTACTTTGGCACCTGAGGACAGCGCGACTATGCGGTATTTGCTTTGGCAGCTGAGGACAGTGCGACTATGCGATATTTACTTTGGCAGCTGAGGACAGTGCGACTATGTGATATTTGCTTTGGCATCTGAGGACAGTGCGACTATGCTATATTTGCTTTGGCAGCTGAGGACAGTGCGTCTATGCGATATTTACTTTGGCAGCTGAGGACAGTACGACTATGCGATATTTACTTTGCCAGCTGAGGACAGTGCGACTATGAGATATTTTCTTTGGCAGCTGAGGACAGTGCGACTATGTGATATTTACTTTGGCAGCTGAGGACAGTGCGACTATGCGATATTGGCGTAGGCAGCAGAGGACAGTGCGACTATGCGATATTTGCTTGGGCAGCTGAGGACAGTGCGTCTATGCGATATTTACTTTGGCAGCTGAGGACAGTACGACTATGCGATATTTACTTTGGCAGCTGAGGACAGTGCGACTATGAGATATTTACTTTGGCAGCTGAGGACAGTGCGACTATGCGATATTTACTTTGGCAGCTGAGGACAGTGCGACTATGAGATATTTACTTTGGCAGCTGAGGACAGTACGACTATGCGATATTTACTTCGGCAGCTGAGGACAGTGCGACTATGCGATATTTACTTTGGTAGCTGAGGACAGTGTGACTATGCGATATTTACTTTGGCAGCTGAGGACAGTGCGACTATGCGTTATTTACTTTGGCAGCTGAGGACAGTGCGACTATGCGATATTTACTTTGGCAGCTGAGGACAGTGCGACTATGTGATATTTACTTTGGCAGCTGAGGACAGTGCGACTATGCGATATTTACTTTGGCAGCTGAGGACAGTGCGACTATGCGTTATTTACTTTGGCAGCTGAGGACAGTGCGACTATGCGATATTTACTTTGGCAGCTGAGGACAGTGCGACTATGCCATATTTGCTTTGGCAGCTGAGAACAGTGCGATTTTATAATACTTTGGCAGCTGAGGACAGTGCGACTATGTGATATTTGCTTTGGACCTCTGAGGACAGTGCGACTATTCGATATTTGCTTTGGACATCTTCATAACTTATTTACATATAAAGAAGAAATACTTTGTTCGATTCATACACTAAAGCTATACTTTCAAGAACATCGAAGTATTAGCTATTGAAGTGTGAAATATTGAAACTTAGTATATTGATTTACAAATGCTGACCCCTTTGCGTCAAGAAATAATTTAGTGTTAGGTGAACTACTAAGATTTTAAAACTAGCGTTATATTTATACAAACGCTTGTAATCTTTTATATTGAAGGCAATGTGCATTAATATTGCCGTGTGCTTTTCCGTTATAGGTTTTAAATTTTATTACCATGGCACAAGTTTCAAAATCGAGACCCGTCCCAACTACTGTTTTTGAAAAGTTATAAAGTCGCGATATTCATTGTTTTAATGTTTTAATGCAACCTTGGATAAGATTAATTAAAACTCAACATGAGAAAAGAAATCCGCCATGTCATAGAATTGTAAATAATTATTTATTAGCTCTACGAACTGAAATAGGCGCGGCGCCTCTTCGTGAAAGGTAATTGTTCTCATAGGCTCACGACGTGTAAGATAAAATAAAAGTTGGAAGTAAGACATGGCGGTCTGATTTTATTGCTACTTAATACTTAGTTGTGTAATGTGAATGTGCAGCGTTGGTTTTTTGCCAATGATGTTCTGAATTATAAAATAAACCTCTCCATATATTATAGGTATGTTACATATACATATGTTACATACAACTGAAGGCACTCAGGGCTTCAGTTATTCGTAAAACATTTTAACTAGAGATTACACACTTCTCTGTAAAATGAAAAAAAGATACCAATTTTGGCAGGAAATTAAAAAGGAAATTAATAAAATATACCTTGTGATACGGTGCCTGTCTATGGAGCGCTAGCTTTTCAATATAAAAGACATCAACGCGTTGTCTGCTACGGCCGGCGTGGCGGCCGCGAGTTACGGCCGACAGAGAAGTTTAATGGTTTTTCTATATACTTTTACTGTAAGCTGTTGGTGTTATACAAATTATAAGTATACCATTATAAGCACTTAGATATCTACATTTAGTAGTACAAAGTACAGCTTACTTGATTTTTATTTAGCAGACTGTGCAAAATGTAAAGCAGTAAAAAACTATACATTAATACCACCATAGACATACCGGCGCACGCGCATGATCATACTCACATATCTCAATCATTCGACCACTTCACTACAGTTGGTAGCTTGGTGAGGCAACAACGGATGGCTTCTGGCCTTGAGCCACCACATACTCTGCGGTTAATTGTAAAAAAAAACGAAAAGAGTTTAGCAATAGGAAATGATCTTGATATTAATAAGAGTTGTGTAAACTGGCAGACTCGAAGTGTTGCTCTCATTGACATACATATGTTGGAATGTCGGTAGAACTGAAAAAACATGTCATGTGTTTGAAGGGATGATCTTATCGTGAAATAATTTTGATTTAATTTTCTAAAATACAAACATCTTCTACTCGTAGCTGATTTGAGATTTAGCGCCGGATAGAATAGTAAATCAACTGATACGCATGTGCAGTACATGCGACTCCAGCTGCTGGTTAACTAAAGCTGGCCCCATTATTCACAGTACGCACACTAATGCAATTTAACTTTACAGTATATTTAAAAATGAATGATTTTATTCTTACCTCGAAATAGGTAAACAATCACAATAACGCGCGTCGATTGACAGGCGCGTGACACGCATACAAAAAGATCCCTCTATATTTATAAGCAAAACAATAAGTGTCTCATTCATAGACTATTCTTGATATCCATGCAGTGCAACGTCACGCCGGGTGCTTCTTCACAGACAATACACAAGCGAAACGAGTAATGTGTTGAACGTGCTAACTTTAGTTAACCGACCTGTATGTAACTGCATGATTGTGGCTCTCCTATGGTTCACGATAAAAGATAACTAACCAACTATAACTTAGTGGAAATTCTTCATGTTAAGTACTATTTTCTAATAATCGTATTCGTAAGGTAAACATTTCAGTAAGCATTCAAATGTGTTTCGAATGGCAAACTCGATGTTGCGATATTTTAACACAATGCTTATTAAAATGTTGTCATTGTGTTGTAAATATATTTTATGAGCTCTGCAAATTTTATACTTATGTTAATTGGTAATGTCAGTTGTTTTCTGGATAATGATAATTGTTTTTGGCAGTATAATTGGCTTAACTATAATGTAACAACACAGGAGTAATATTTGTATAGTTTATTTTTGCTGCTTGTATTCATAAGTATATTGTAATGATCTTCAAGTTTTCCACTAAATTATAATAACAATAATACCTTGGACACTATTTACACACATTGATCTAGCCCCAAACTAGGATTCCCTGTATCTTGGGTACTAGACAACGATACACATACTTATATAGATAAATATTATACTTAGATAGATAAACAACCATGTCTAGGGTACAAACATCCGTTCTCATCAAACAAATATTTGCCCCCACCGGGACTTGAACCCGGGACCTTTGGCTTCGTAGGCAGGGTCACTGCCGACATGGCCATTCAGGTCGTCATTGCAATACCTGTCTATTTATCAGCAAAAAAAAATGCATTTGCCTTGATTGGGATCAATAATTATTTACTGTATGAAAATTTAAGGTTACGATAACACTCGTAATACTCGGACCATATTCAGACAATAATTACATCTCACCAGGGTGATCTGGTGAACTTGGCACCACCTAAAATTTTATTGTAAAATAAGTATTATGGTATATACCATAAAGAGTCGCGCTGGCGAGAAAATTAGTAATAAAATAGTTGGTCGTTAAATAAAAGTCATTAGTAATTAACTTGTAGGTAAGTTAAAGATTTCCGCTACTAACGGCATCTATCCTTTGCATAGTAACTTTATGCCACGCATGCAGAGTTGTTGAACATAAAGTCCGCTACCAACAAAGATATTAAATGTATTACCAACCTAAATAAAATTAATCAATGACAACGGCGTTTGATCAATCTATAGCTACCAACACCATCTAGCGATAGGAAGCTGAGACTTCTCCACTTCCCATACAAAACATTTTTTGATTTTTTGGCTGTTTCTCTGCGTTTTTCCTGATTTAAATTTTACCTAAACCTCCTTCGGACTGAGGAGAATAAATGTGAATATCAGTTATTGAAACTGGTCGGGCCATTTTAGGGATTTAGTAAGACTAACGCATAGCGATTCATTTGTATAAGTATAGAGAAGATAGATAATCGACTGACAGTTAAATGCTTCAATCAGGCCGTTGACCAATATTCATACACCTATGACTGTGATTCCGATAAATTATTATCTATTGGTTCGATAACATTTTTTTATGGCAATTGCTTGTTACCTTTTACGTGGTCGTTGATCGAGTAGTTATGTATGAAGTAATGGTGGCGCATGGTGGAATACAATATTACATCTGAACATGAACATATTAACGCGAAATTTCTTAATATTGATGAATTAATATTTAAGGTATGAGGTCGATATTCCGTCTAATGCCATGCATGGGATGCGCATATCGAAGGTGTCGGACTTGACTCTGGTCGGCTCACGAGACGTAGTTTTGATCTTTAAAAGTAAAGTAAAAAGTAAAAATTCTTTATTTCACAAATTGTTTTACACAATACAATATGGTTCCCTGTCTTCCTAACTAGTAAAATACTGTATCTAGGGAGACAGTTCTTCCCAAAAACGTGTTTCTTAATAACATTTAATGGCATTACATTTGGCTAACTTTTTTGTAAAAGAAATAAAATAATAATAATTTAGTTATGGTTATGACAATTAGAAAACATTAGAAGTAAGGTATACAATGCAATATTCATCAGTTCGTGCTGCGATGAGTGTATGTGAAATTGTAAAGTGTGAGTGTAAGTATTGTGCTTGAATGGAAGATTTTTTGTATGAAGTGTGTGTTCGTGATTTGGGGTGTAGTGAGTGTTAGTGTGAATATATTATGCACATAATTTAAATATAAATAGCTTTCTTTGTAATATGTGTACATATACATATTTATATGAGTATGACGTGAGCAGAAGTGAGATGGAGGATCTAGATGGCCGTGGTCAATAAGCTTTCAGTAGCATCATAGTCAAGGGATCTGAGCCAGTTATACACTTTAGTTTTGACACTATAACTTTTATCGTTTATTATATTCATTTTCCTATTAATTTTGTTGTACAAACGAGGCACGAGACTGTCAAATTGTCTGGGCAAAACGCATGGGCACTTTTGACTAGCGGTATTGGAATCCGAAAGATCCTTTTGGTGCTAGTGGGTAGATGTGGGACTACAAGACTATGATACCGCCTAATGCATTTGTGAATGTATGTTTGCCTAACTGTGAGAACATTTGTGTCCGTAAACACTTGTGTCGTGGGCTGCCGCCATGGAGCAAACACTAGAACTTTAAGTATAGCACGCTGTGCGCGCTCAGCCTCTACTAGTATTGATTTGGAAGCACCTCCCCATGCACAGATGCAGTATTCAATAACACAGTGACATAAGGCATTATATGTCTGGAGTACAATGTTTCTGTTTGCGTATAGACGAAGGTTTTTAAAAATGAATATTAGTTTTCTAATCCTCTTTGATGTAGATGTGATGTGTGGTCCCCAATTAAGCTTGTCAACCACGATAACACCTAGGTATTTAATAGTTGTCACCCTTGATAGACTGTCACAGTTGCAGGAAACTCCTTCCACTAACCTTCTATTACATGGATACGTGTGGATAGTCAGGACATTGAGGTTATCATTTGGGCTACCAGCTGCTGTTTTGCTAAAGCACAGATATTTAGTTTTCATGGTGTTCAGCGATAGCAAACTATCTTCCAACCAACATGTAACTTTGGCTAACCCACTCTCAGCTGAATGTTTTGCATCTGTCCAGTTCTTTCCGTGAAATAGGATAACTGTATCATCAGCAAACATAATCAAGTCAGCTTTATTAATATCGAGTTTACAAAGTTCGTTGATATAAATGAGAAATAACGTCGGTCCTAGAGTACTTCCTTGTGGAACACAATAAGTACATGTGGCATTCCCACTCAATTGTTTTTCGATTCGGACGGCTTGTTCCCGATTTGTTAGGTAGTCTGCGAACCAGGCCAGTGCAGAGCCGCGGACCCCCAGGTTTTCCAATCTGGCCAATAGGATGGGGACACATACTGTATCGAAGGCCTTTTGTAGATCGAGGAATACACCCACGCACTTTTCACCTCTGTCTACATATCGTGTCACCATCGACGTCAACTTCACCACCGCATCCTCCGTGCTTCGACCTGTCCTGAATCCGTATTGGTTACCAGACAGTAGGTTATTTGTTTCCAGATACCTGACCAGTATTTTATTCATTATTTTTTCCAGAATTTTAGTAAGTGTGGTTAATAGCGTTATGGGCCTGTAGTTTGATGGAAGTTTTTTATCTCCAGTTTTAAATATAGGGCAAACTATTCCTTTTTTGAAACTAGACGGAAAACTACCACTCTCCAGGCTCAGGTTGCACATATGTGCAAGCGGCGATACCAACAACTGACTACATCTTTTGATTATAGTTGTGGGAATGTTATCCCAACCAACTGCACTACTGGGCTTAAGCATTTTAATTGTTTGTGATATTTCTGTAGGGTCTGTAGGGTACAGCATCATTGAATTAGAAGGAGCAGTCCTAGAAAACGCGAGGGAAGCTAGGTTGGATTCAGTTGTATTTAGCTTTGTTAGGGTTTCGTTTGCTAGTCTGTTGCCTATTGATGTAAAGTAATCATTGACTTCATCCAGTGATTCTCCGCATGTTGTTCTAATTTTAAGTAACTCAGCCGAGCTTACCTTTGTTTTGTTTAATGAACAAATTTCTTTGATAACCCTCCAGGTTTCTTTGGGATTCCCAGTACTTTTGCAAAATTCACGTTCATAGTATTCTTTTTTTAACTGTTTAATAATTCTATTACACATGTTTCGATATTTAGTATATTCTTCTTTAGTATTGTCGTTCTTAGTATTTGCCTTAACTTTCTTATGTAGTTTGTCTCTTTTTTTATTGATTTTAATGCTCCCATAGTTATCCAAGGTTTCATGGGCTGCTTTCGTTTGGGTATATTAATTACAGTGGTATTGTTCTCAATGACAGCTTTAAGTGTATTTACAAAGCTTTCAGCTGCCACGTTTGCATCTGTAATTGCAAGAAATTCATCCCATTTGTGATCTTGAAGACTGTTAACTATTTCATCGGTATCGATATGGATTTTATTATAGCTGATTGTCCTGCTATATTTTGAAGTACTGTTAATTAGCAGCATAATTGGGCTGTGGTCTGTGAGCTCGTTGAACACTATTGTGTGTGCCTTATTTATTGATTTCACCATGAAATGGTCCAAACAAGTTCTCTGATGAGTCGGACGATCAACCCCCTGCGCAAGACCAAAAGCTGCCATTAAATTAACATATTCGGCTGCTTGACCCTTAATTGATTCCGGCATAATATCTATATTTATGTCCCCGGTGAAGACAATGTTTTTGCTGTGGATGTTTTTTAACAAACCGTCCAAGGATTCGATATAGTTAGCTGGATTGCTGAAGCAATATGGTCTATATGAACATATAATAGAGTAGTCGCTATTTACCCGTAGTACTAAACAGTTGCCTTTAATAACAGTATCTGGTTCGCTGACTTCCACGTTAAGGTAGTCTCTAGTGTACGCTATTACTCCGTCATTTTGATTGTAACTACGTAGTGTGCTAAAAGAGTTATAGTTGCTTATTGTAGGAATTACACTATTTTCGGTAATCCAGCATTATGTCAGCACAATTACGTCTACACAAGTTTCCAAGCTAGACACAAATACCAAAAAAGAATCCAGGTTTGCATTGACACTACGAATGTTTACTGTAAGTATACGTAGGTAATCACCAGGGAATTTATCTTTTAATATTGTGGAATATTCTGTGGGATCATCTAGTTTAAGACAAATGATGTCACCCGTTTGTTCGAGCTCACTAGCAACAATAACAATTTCGGGATTAAATTTTAGTAGTAGTGTAAGAGGTCGCAAAATAAGTGTTCAAGGGTTTAAAAATGATTTTTGTGTTATAGTACCGGTACTGGTTGAATTTAATGGTTATATTGGTTTTGGTTGTTGTCCGTGTATGTATAACTTCACAGTACCAACATGCTGCGGGCAGTAAGTATGAGTTGGCATAAGTGTGTAGGGAAAGCTTTTTGTGTATGAATGGAGAATATGTGTGTGTGTTGTTTAGTGTGTAGTATATGCATATATTTTTGTATGTAAATAGTTTGTATATAGTAATTGTAGTGTAGTAGTGAATTGTGCATTCGCAGACATTGGAATTCTTTGTTGATGATATTGCTTATATTAGTTTAAAAGAAGCACAATCTTGATGCTAACCAAACCATGGGTACTTTAATCTCATCGCTAATTTATTCAGTTCCTGGTGATTTTTGAAAGGCATATCCGATTGATATACTATTACATAACCATGTTCAGATAATCGGATGACAAAACTTGGTTAGCTTACTTTATTAGCAGTACGAGTATATCTTGAGGTAAATACCTAATTAATTGTTACGATTGTCATTCATACAAACATATAGATGAATAATTTTCTCAAATTATAACAGTAATTGATACGGAATAAAGCTTCCAAATCTTTCTCACTATACTTTCAATCAGCATACAAATGTAAAGGGTGAAACAGAAAGGTTTAATTATATTGTGGTATAAGTGGTAGCCTGTAAGTAACTTTCTGTTTCTTAAGTTGCCTTGTAATCAGCTACTGATAGTCGATGGCTTTCCCAAAATCTAATAAATAAATATTTTAAGAAGCTGCTGAAAAGTTGTTCAGAATAATGTCCCTAACAACCCCTAAAAATATGACGACAACTGTCTGTCACACCCTGTATAGGTAGTCTTATATGATACTTCTTAGATGTCCTTGCAAGTATATTCAACACAAAACAATCGGTTTCAACATTTGGAAATAAATCTGTCTCGTGAACATGATGACTTCAGTTCTCCTTGCAACATATTCAGTCATTTGTTATGTCCGTACACCCGTCTGTCCGTTGTGCTCCACATACTTGTAAAAACGGTTATACAAGTAGGTGGACATGACTTATGGGTGCAGCTAATAATTTGATTATTATACTAAATAGATGATTACCAATTGTATAATAGAGAAGCTTCAGTGACGATATTTATCACATTTATTTATATTTTGATACCTTAAATCACAAAAGACGGTTTTGCACGGTTTTATTTTATTTAGTATAGATTTTCAATAAAAATACGAATCTATATTTATCAATAAGTAACGAAAAACGGGACATATTTGAAACCTTACATCAGTGGAATTGACGTCCTGAATGCGATTGTGACAGTTCGATTTAAGGGACAGAGATCCGTCAGTCTCCCTTGCCTTTCCAAACGAAAGGAGGAGAAGAGATAGACGCATCGATCTGTCACGTGTCCTTCGCTGATGGGTGTTTTTGCGCCAAAATGTCATCTGCCACTTTTAATATTTTACTTAAATACGTACAGTGACTGACTGAATACTGGCGCTGAATATCTAATTAGCATCTTTCGAATGCAGACCCTTTAATCCAAACCCTTCCCTGATTAAAAAAATAATAAGGCAAATTTACCTAGTATATCTTACTTTTTATCTTTTACCTTCTTTCTTAACTTTAGTAACAGCAAAGAAGGAAAATTAGGTTGTCATAAGCACGGTGATCTGTGGACCGCAATACGTCCCTGACATTTATAAGTAAATCATATTTGCTAATAGGTGTATATTGACATCCCCCAAGACAAAAATGAAAGCTTGCTTGCAATATATTTTTTCGATCTCTTACTTATAGAACTTAACAGCTAAGAAAGAAAAATAGGTCGCCTTAAAGTATTTCATATTTGCTAATAGGTTTATTGACATACCCCAATAAAAATGATAATATTGAAAGTTTATATCTCGTTTTCTATCTCTTATTTGAAGAACGTAACATCAAAGTAAGAAAAATGGGTCGTCATAATCATGGTGACCTGTGGACCGCAATGCGTCCCTGACATTTATTTATATGAAATACTTATCATATTTGCTAATATCTGTATACTGAATATTCCTTACAGCACATAAAGCATCATACAGCAAACGTAGTAACGTGTAATATTCGTATTTGTTTATCACACAGTCACATACACTAATGCAGCGATTTAATTCATACGACACTTGAAATACATATAATATACAAGCTAAGGTGTAGCTAATGTAGAACCGTCGGAAGAAAGAGAAATGTTGTTGTAATCATGTCTATTGTTTTGCTTCCTTGAGAAACATTGAACATTAAGAATTGTTATTTATCAATCATGCTCAAATCCCTCACAATATCATCATAATAAAATAGTATTGAACTAGATTATAACTTTTGTTTACTCTTATAGGTACAGAAGATGTTCGTGAAAGTCAAGGTAAACCATGACATTTAACTTATGTGGTACAAAGTTTAAAATTAGTACCTTGACGAGAACATACCTGCACTACCGTTTTAGCATACATGACAACAACAACAAAACCTCGCATGTTTATATGTATAGTAGCAATGTCGTATTGTACTTATTGTGCAATGAAGAATGAAACATACTTTTTTTCCTCACCCACTTTGGGGTCACAACAGGCATTGTGTTCCCGATGTACCGGCATGATGCACGGATCCCACGCTGTAATGGTCCTGTTTTTGCGCACTTGCACTACGGAACTTCGAAAAAAGTTGTTACGTGCTTGTATTTACTTTATAGGATCGGAAAGAATTAGCAGCAGTAGATGATGGACCAGATTACATTTTGGTTTTGATCAAGAAATTTAATCCGTTGGCAATCTCATTCAATTAACCATACCAACGGACGAAAGGTTAAATGTGCTCTTAACTTAAATCTCATATTAAAGATAACACAGAGCTCAGTGGTCAAATGGGATTTACGCTTGCTCAGGAGATGCAGGTTCGAATCCCGACCATGTACTAATGAGATTATTAATTTATCTTAAGTACATCATCAGACGTTCAGTGTTAAGCTGTAGGTCCCGGGAACTATCGCTACTTAGTAGTTGTAGTCGTAAAACCCTTCCGTCAATCCGCATTGAGCCGTATATAGGAGTAGGGCTTAATCTTACTCTTATTCGGGTAAAGGCCAGTGCCCCTCGGTGGGAACATTAATGGGCTACTTTTTTTTTTTAAAGATAACATCTTTGGAAAATATTTTAGTGACTATTAGGAAGTCATCGCTAAGGTGACTAATGAATAGTCATGATAGGTTACATTGATGTTTATATTTCAGCGAACAATGTAATTATAACAATTTAAATTGAATGCCGCTAAACGAGTATCGGACTACGAGTATGCTGAGAGGTGAATGCAATGTACAGCCCAATTGGTAGACAGGACAATCTGAGATCGAGACCAATCGATACCTTATCCGCGACGTGATAAGTGAAGTATGACATAATTATGAATAAATGATATGCACCTTACGCAAAATATCTACTTACAAATGTTGCAAAGTTTTACTAGATAGTCACACACCAAATAAGAACTGCAATGGGACAGTTAATTGTAATGTTACTGCTGGTACTAATTCTCGTTCCTGCCACACCACCCTGATAAGAAAAGTATTTTGTTGTGTTTTTGACCGACTATACATTATTTTAAGATATTCTAAGAATGAAGGGCAAGCTAGGTCAGATATACTTACACAAGCTTGCATCAGGACGGCAAAAGGGAGAATCTCATGGTCACGAAATAACCTTCTGAGCCAATACTATCTTGAACTTGATCAAGAGCAAGTTGTAATATTATCTGTATTCACCAAATTTTGAAATTGATAATGATTCACTAAAATCCAAAATCGCAAACATGTTTTTAACAAGGACGATATTTGGATACGCAGTTATGAGCTAAATTATGTTACTAGTACCGTTTTACTCCATAAAGGATGAAAAGAATATATGGAAAAGCGTAATGTACTTGTTCTCCATATAAGGTGTACTTATGTATTGAATGCGTAGAGTATTTACGAGTTAACTATATTTAGAATAACAGGGATTTATAAAATACTTTCTCGATAGAGTGAGACCATTAAAGAAATATCAATAAAACGCTGGACAGGCCCTGTAAAAAAGCTGAAACCACCTAATTTTGTATTGCATTTTCAGTCAGCCGCATGTTCATCAAAAGCTCTGAGCTTTGAACATTACAAATGGAGTCTTTCGGAGAGTCGACTCCAAAAAGCGACCCCTCAAAAGCGAAAGTGTAACTGGGTCCTAGAGCGTGGTGGCGCCATTTTTTGTGCGCTCGGCCGCTCTTACACGCGTATATATACGCTCGCGACGAACCAACACGCATCACTCGCATTCAGGGCTTCACTGACTTCAGTGCACCTACAAACTTAGCATCATGAGGCTGATGGTGTGTTCCATTTTACTTTATAACACTTAAAGGATATTGTGTGACTGTGAAAAGACAACTCCCATAAAAGTTCAACAAAAGTTAAATGTGACAGTGTTTTGCGCAAGTGCAGTGCAAACTCAACATTTGACAAATGGCTGTTTGGTTGCTCCAGAAAATGCAAATTATGCAATAAGGAAACATTGCGCTATCATTGTATACCGTAGTGGTTTAGCTCGCAGCCATTTTAGTAACCGCTCGTTACATTACACTCGGGAGCTTTTAATTTTGCACCAGTTAATTCATTACGCAGTCTTGTCTTGTTTTATATCACATCGTTTGAGTATACATTGCATAGTAATAAACGTGGTGTTATCTTGTTACAGTTCGTGGCCGCCAGTCTGGTGGCTCTCTTGGCCCTCGGCAGCGCCGAAGAGGCTAAGAAAGCAGAAAAAGAAGTGGAAGTGACCGACAATAAGGACACGAAGGCGGCTGACACTGAAGACAAGAAACACGAAAAACGTGGACTCTTCGATATCGGACTGGGTTACGGACATGGAGGCTGGGAGGGTGGGTACGGTGGCGGTTTCGGCGGACATGGCCACGAGGAGCATGTTCACAAGACCATCACTGTGGTCAAAAACGTCCCGGTACCCTACCCAGTAGAGAAGCACATTCCCTACCCCGTAGAGAAGAGAATCCACGTACCCGTAAATGTTCATGTGCCAGCTCCCTACCCCGTGGTCAAACACGTTCCCTACCCAGTTAAGGAGATCGTCAAAGTGCCCGTCCACGTTCCTCAACCCTACCCGGTGGAGAAGAAGGTGCCTTACCCAGTCCATGTCCCTGTCGACAGGCCCGTCCCCGTTAAGGTGTACGTAGCCCAACCCTACCCCGTAGAGAAACACGTCCCATACCCTGTGAAGGTTCATGTCCCAGCTCCCTACCCAGTCGAGAAAAAGGTTCCGTACCCAGTAAAGGTGCCCGTCCATATCCCAGCTCCTTACCCAGTCATCAAGGAGGTGCCTTACCCTGTGAAGGTTCCCGTCGACAGGCCCTACCCTGTACACATTCCCAAGCCTGTGCCTTACCCAGTTGAGAAGCCCGTGCCCTACCCAGTGGAGAAAAAAGTGCCTTATCCAGTCAAAGTTCACGTTGACAGACCCTACCCCGTCCACGTAGACAAGCCCGTCCCCTACCCCGTGAAGGTCCCGTACCCAGCGCCATACCCCGTTGAGAAACTTGTCCCCTACCCCGTGGAGAAGCACGTGCCTTACCCGGTGAAAGTGCCCGTCGACAGGCCCTACCCAGTCCACATTGAGAAACACGTGCCCTACCCAGTAGAGAAACACGTGGCTTACCCGGTGAAGGTGCCAGTCCCCGTCTTTGTCGATCACCATCACGGCCACGAGTATGGACATCATGATAGCTACTAAACAGGCTGCAGGAAGCAGACTACCGAATGTGATATAGTTATAAGATTAGCACAAAAACGAACGAGCGCGCGCCGTACAATACTTCCTCAGAGGGATAGTGTCCGAGGATAGATCACTGGAGGCGATATTGCACGACGCACGAACGACTACGCACTACGCAATAATACTCTCTTTTATTTTATTATTTTATTGTTTGTGTTTTTATGTTGAGCCAAAATTGGTGACTGTTAATTATTTTTGTAGACTTTTCCGAGTTGAAATGTACCTGTTTAATTTTAGAAGCAAAACTGTTCACTCAAATTCCTTTCTCCGTTTTCTTTGTAATGTATATTTTTAATGCGAACTGAAAAGCGAAATATAATGAGGCTGCGCCAAAAGATAAGGATATACTGTTGTTTGATTTCCCAGAGCCTATTGTTTCAGTCCCGACCTTAGATAGTCCGAGTGCATTGCCAACTTTTGTTGTTTGTGATCTGGATCATGCAGTTTAATTCTCCCGTGTATTTGCGAAATACTAAATAATTTGACCCAGATAGGTATCGCATCGTCGCGACCGGCTACGGATAGTTACGCCGCAGTGTCGAAACCCCTACATAAGTACATATTTACTCTCGCTAACAAGTACCTCGGCAATTACACATTTAATGTGCGATCTTTGTCTTTAGTTTTTCGTAATTTGGTAACTGCCGACTGCTCATTATTCATGCCACAAGGCCAATTAAAATCTAATACCGTTATTTATCTGCTGAATCTTTCTCTTTCTGATAATGAACTTCGCAATTGCGTTGCACAAAACTAAAGTTATAACTTGTATGTATGTAAACATCGTGTGACTGCAAAGAGTGTCCAAATCAGTGGTCAGTATAATCGGCGTGGTGTGGGCCAACACGGGCGTCCTGCATGTCGCTTGCAAAAGAAGCAATTTGTCATAAAACAAGTCATTTTGTCAGCAATTCTGCAGTAATGTCAGGACGTCAATAGCACATTAGAGCTATAGGTATATACCACTTGTAATTTTAAAGCTTATGAAATATGTCGCGAGTTTATCTGATAGACAAAACTATACCTGACATTTACGAGAACATATTTTATTTATTTATTCATTATTACAACCATTTAAACATGCATTAGCTTGAAATAAATCATTGCTTAGCTGTAAGGTTCAATGTTGTCTTCTATTGAGTAACACTGACATACAAAGAAGCTAGTTAAAAAACTAAAAACGAGTATTAAGTAGGTAGATACGAGTAGAATGGTCGGGACAGTCGCTGACCTGTGAATTTCAGGCCAGTGAACTCTACATTCCTGTAAACTTTTCAGGCATACCTGATAAATTACGGTTCTTGTTTATACCAGCACTAAGTATTATTGGTATTAACATACTTGTATTTAATACCAATAATACTTAGTATATATAATTATAACGACTTTTATAAACAAAACAATCAAATATTAGACACGACTGGGCCGTAATATACGGCTTCTGAGGTTTTAAATATTAGTACTTTCCTCATTGATTGATCACGTTTGTCGCGTTCTAAGGCCCACTAGCTATAAAGCGGATTAGCACTATTCTCCGATTAACTTTGACAACTCCATACAAATTTCGATGGAGTTGTCAAAGTCAATCGGAGAATAGTGCTAATCTGCTTTATAGCTAGTGGCACTCTCAAAGTTAAAAATAAACTTAAGATGGAAATAGTGATTAGTGATTATTATTTATTTAGACCTAGCCATGAATACATCGGGTTTAATGATGCACGGTTTAGGGGAACAGCTCGGAACCACACGATGTGCCAACCATTTCGATGCAGACTTTCAAGTCTGTCACATATCTTCACTGGCGTGTGACTTACTGTAGTACTTAAGTACTTCCACATTACATACTTACATTTAAACAATGTGTTAAGTGTTTACTTTTAATTTGTTGCAATATCGTACAGGGTATCCCATAAATTACCATGAATGATGAGGTAGACCTGCCTGAAGTTGATTTAAGTATATTCGGCGTAGATAATACTACTTCGAAATTGACTAACCAAAACATTAAATTCAATTTCCAACAAATATGACAAATCAGTGATAACCTCACTACTTGAGTTCAATAGGAAACGACATTTGGTTGAGGGTACTGACCACAGAAGGTCAGACATACAATTGATGTAACTCGACTGTACCAGGAAAAGTAATAAGGCGAAGATCCATCAATAATAGCAACAATTTACTTGAAACGTTGACTCTTCAACCAACAAAAATCATAAGCGGATGAAGAATAAGTCACCAATCGATTTTCGAAGGATTCACTTAAGCATTACTTGTGAAAGGGAAACTGTATCCTGTGTTTTACTTATGTGAGGCCTCGAAATAAGTACTTCCGCAATCATTCCAATTAACTGCGAATCGACAAGTATATACGTCATGGTCTTATTTTCATTATCAACTAAACATTAATACATGATAACTCGTTTTGAATCTTGCCCAGGATCCGGAGTAAAAAAGTATGCTTCGAGAATTAAAAAATCCTTATGAATTATTTCCTGTTAGTGATACGTTGAATCTGACGGATTCATTATTCCATTTCTTGAGTAGACCCGTTTTAAATAATAAAATTACCTTTAGACAAGACACATGTATCCACATAACTTGACCCCTCCTTATGTGACGACGCCGACGTGACTCTAGACTACACGTACATGGCTTACCTTAATGTACTGTCTCCTAACATCCATCTCTTACATGTTTTCGTACCATTTTTCATGTCCTTAGCAGACATTGAGTCTATTTTACGGTTCTTATACAACACCAAGAGTAGGTACTGCAAATAAATCTACATTATTTTGGCGGAATTACACAATAAAGTCGTTGGCTAAGAAAGAAGTCATAAGTTATTGAATGACTCTAAAGCTTATCATACCTATATACATATTTGTATTACTTACACAAATAGGGATTGGGGCGCTTATAAAATCTAGCTGCAAGCTTCAACCAAATTCAGTTCCACTCCATTGTATTGTGTAATGTTTTAGTACACGGAACAGTATACATGCGATATCATAGCAATTTAGAGGAAACAATAGGGTTGCTTTTGAAACACTTCAATGTCAACGACACAATAAGGTTCATTATGGCGAACTCTATTAATTTAACCATTTTGGGAACAAAACTGTGTATGTAATGCTGTGATATGAATCTGTTTTGAAATAACCATTCTTCATATATACGTGTTTGTGAATTAACATGCTATATATGTCGCAGTTAGTTGGTTAAATCAGACACTTAACCAACTCTCTAGACCATTAGTTAAATACCGACGTTTAACCAAGTCACTAAAATTCCGTCAGAAAAGTGAGTGAATGAAACGTTTAACAAGTTGTCTAAGCGTTCCTAGACAACAAGACATATACATAATTTTTTTATGTGTGCTTAAGTTTGTTTTATTTATTTTTTGTTGTTTACCTTTACCCTTCACCTGAACTACCGCAATGTTTTTCCCTGATATAAGCTGTGCAAATCAGCTGTTGTCGTGACGCCATCTTGTTTTCCAACACGCCGGCTTTCGGTAAGACAGATTGTTAAACGTTTTCGACAATTCTTTATTTTAATCAAAATGCTAGTTACTTGGTTCAACGTCGGTAGTTCATTAACTGTCTAGAGAGTTAGTTAAGTGTCTGATTTAACCATCCAACTGCGACGTATATAACATTTATTTTAGATTTCAAATAGCAACATACAACAAAATATGCCCATTCAAATCTAGAAATGGGAACAACAATATTTACCGGGTACTATCAGCATCAGTATCCGGGCATAGGCTCACAGAGTTTTTGGCCCAAGAAAAAGTTTAACAATAATGTTAAATAAGCTGCCGATGCGCAGAGTTTCCGATGCGGTTAAGGTTTGGGCGTATAGGGTACTTAAGAATGCATTTTGCATTGGAATCTCGAGTTTTATCACACGGTTGGAGCACAAGAATTGCTTTACAAAGCAATCTAGGGAAAGGATACTTGCGACATCGGCGTCGTCGCAGGAATGCGCTCGATTAAACGATCGCATGAAATCTGCGTAGGCGCATGGCATTGCATCCTGAATGCAAATATTCTTAATAAAAAGTATATAGGCTAAGCCTGCCATGAAATGTGTTTGTTTATGTATGTTCTCAAACACATATACAATGTCCAAATAGTGTCGTTAAAAAATAAAATCTGAACTCCTTAAACCCAGATACGTGCAAGTACTCCAAGTGCCACATAATCATCAAAATGCAAAATATTTTGTGTAAATCATGAAAAAACTTGCGTTAATACACAACACTAACTGTGATGAATGTGCGTTCAAGTTTCTGTAGAACCTTAGGAGAGGAAGTAATAAAATAAGCGTAATGAATGTCGGGAAATCACCTAAAATGCCACTTTATTAGCACCGGTTATCAAGAGTTATGCTTTTTTTAAGCGAATGGTACTGTTGTAGTGATACATTTAGAACACAAACAAGCAGGTGCTAAGACGCGGCCACTAAACTAAAGGTTAGCTAGCATCTGCTCCAAGCGCCAGGAATGGGTAAACGTAAAGAAATCGAATATATACTTACTTCTAGAATACAAAATGGAATATTGAATAATTGGCCAAAAGTGGGCACAATTGTGCCTATGCCACTCCGTATGGGAAAAAGCGTGATTCTATGTGTGTGTTTGTGTGTGTGTAATAAATAATTTCAAAACTACAAATTGTCTAATAGCTGTACAAATGTTACTGCATTCGAATATTGTCTATAAACTGTAAATCAATCAGAAAGATCGAGAGAGATATTGCATTAGTCTTTAACGTGTGACCTTCACTTTACTCAACCATAGGTCATTGACATTCACCATTTGAATTTGAGACCGTTTATGGCAAAGAATAACAAAACAATCTTTCACAAAGGTCTCGCAGAAAAGTCACGTTTCTGGGGCACGGATCAGTCGTCGGGTCAAATTGTGAGTCACGGATTGTATGCACGCCACTGTGCGCTAGTGTAGGCATAATCGGAACACATACTTTAATTAGCGACACCACTAAGATTGTCTACTCTGGGATGACTATCGGTGTAGGTTTTGATTACCTGTTGGTACCGTAAGATTTGAGAATTAATATAGGTACATATTTTTAATAACGACAAAAAAAGGTAAATTATGGGTAAATGGCTGATGTCTTTGGGACAAATTTACTGTCTATATACGCTCCTGTGGCGGACTAGCAACACTAACTATACCTTATTCTGGTTGTTATTTTTAGAAAAATAAGGACCAGTTTAGTCCCGCAAAAATGAATGTGTGAACAAAAGTGAATCTAAATTCGGTGACATCTAAACAAGCGTTACGAAAATGACGTCACAGGCTACGAAAGAAGGCTTTAGTTTTTCTCTCAGCCGCACTCATGCGTCCTCCCGCCCTCGATTCTCGCTCACTTCACTTTCGCTATCAATTCACTGTCACTTTCAGACCAGACTCCGCCGCCTCACCTAAGTCCACGTAACCTTGAAGAAACGTTCGCAAACGCATGCACGCAGGTAGTATGTGTGTCAAGTATTTCTTTCACGTATTTCGCATGGTCTTTTACTGCATAATGTTTGGAAAGTAAGTGGTATTTAATATTTTTCAAGAATCTTTGAAATTGCTACAATATGATAAAGTTGGGTCTCTTATTGTTAGTCAATACTTGCTTGTAATTAAGAGCTTACCTTGCCAATTCTCTACTTTATACTGCAACTTCAGCTTGGCAGACAGAAGTTTTCACTCAGAGTTACCCTAAATAAGTATCAATTCAATTATCGACTTAACGTGGGACAAATAATATATAATTGTTTTGTATAACATTTTGTTTCCCAGATAATACCCACAGTAAATATGTGGAGAGAAATCTGCACTTGTGTGATAACTGAAACTGAAACTGGTATTCGAGTTCCTACTCGTATTAAATAATAGATAATAATATGGTTTTACTTTGGGTTTGGTTATGGTCCTCTAAAACCAAGCATAAAGTAAAACTGCACTGTCTACACTACGTACCTATGTAGACATAGTTAGCCAGGAAGTTATGTTTAATTTATAAATGGGTATAAAAAATATCATAATGATCTGAACAAATCTTCATTTAGCGCCATCTCTTATAAAAAATGTAAACCTCAATGTAACATAGAATAAAACAGAACGTCAAAAACAATTCATGAAAAGTGAAAGGAACATATTTCGGGCACCCACGCGCATAAGGTACAAGAAGTTCCCACGATTACCACTGGCAGTAGTAGCAGCACTAAAGCATCATGTCGAAACTTTTGCTTACCATTTTACATTTTGAGGCGTTCCGTATCGAGTTATGGACTTACCTGTAAATAAATCAAATAAACATTAAGTATATCTGGTTGCTTAAAAATGTTCAAGTGCCTAAAAAGACAGCTTGGCCGAAAAGTAATTATAAAAATAGATTGCAACAAAACAACATTCTGAATAATATTTACTGAAAGACCCTGAAAAAATATCTCTTGTTAGATAATAAAAAGCGTACGTACAATCACCATTGGATTTTTGAATTGATTTCTGTACTTCATATTCGAACGTTCCTCCTCGTTTATTTCTAATACCATTAAATAGTTTCAATATCTCTTTGAATATTATTAAAATAATATTACTTAGCTATCAATAAAATGTACAATACATGTATAATACATCTATTACAATGCATGTATAATACATATACTACAGTTCAACTGTAGTAGAGCCATAAGTTTTTATTGGCCAACCAACAAAACTAATATCGGCGAAGCAAACGTGCTTATTACCGTCAAAACGGTGCTATGTTTATGTTTAATGATTGAATATTTGTATTATTAAGTCCGTTCCAAACGGTAGCGTATTAATTATATGCTATTATAATGAACTATTTATTATCAATACACATTTACCTCAAAGTAGGCCTACAATCCATTTTTAATTATTATGCCGCTGAATACAACTCAGTTATTTATTTATTTGACATGCATTGAAACTGACGGATCGAATATAAAGTTTCGTGTTATTTATAGTAATATTTACATTTCTTAGGTTCGTATGCGGCACTGAATGGGTGTCCGTTCTATGTGACATTTGGTCCGGACGCTTCCGTTTCCGGATGACACGTTAAGCTGTAGGTCCCGGGTATTATCGATACTCGGTGGTAGTTGTCGTATAGCTGTGTCAGAGGCCCTAATAGGGCAGCTTGATAACTTCTGACAGTCGGGTTGGCCACAAGCCCGAGACCCCTCCATCAACCGGCACTGCGCCAGCGTGGTGGAGTATGGCTCAATCTTATTCGTATCTGGGTACATTTATTCTACATTAATGGGCTACATTTATTATTATATATTATATATACATATAGTATCCAAGTCTAGCAATGCTTATAAAATCCATACTACCGCGTAGATACAACTGCCTCGAAAACGGCAAATCGGATAATTCAATCAAGGCAATACGGCAGATCGAACGAATCAAGCTTTTATTTAACAATGCACGATAATTACAAGGAAATTATAATTAATTGTCTATTTGTCAGACGCTGCAGTCTTAGTTGGGGGAAACATGGCTAGGGTTACGTGTTACGTGTTGGAAGAAAACAATTGGTCTGTGTAAAAAACGGGAAGTGTACACCGCGCCTTACGACGACGGGTGGTGTGCGAGATCTCGCGCGTTTGGTACATTCACACGCACATTACTTTGACTATTTTAAAAGCCTTGATATGGACATGTTTTTCGGAAATTTAGGGATAAATACTTATTTTATCATACGTTACGCTTACGCCTCATTCCATGCAGTGAGGTAGAGTCACAAAGTCAGCATCCGTGTTTAACACAAATTATGCTATTTTAACCGACAACACAAAAGGAATAGGTCTACAATTCGGGATCATCGATTTCCGATTTGGACAATAGTTTTTTGTGTGAAAGATTTTACCTTCCGATTGGTCCCATTTTTATAAGGTCAGGATCTTATGATGGGATCCTAGAGAAATAGAGGGAATTCTTCAAATATTATCCATAGGCAGATTTTTTTTTTTTTTTTTTTTTTAATTTATTATAAACAAGAAAAAAAAATCAATTTACAGTCTGTAGGACCCACAGAAACCATGTAGGTTTGTTCGTGGATCCGTGCTTACGCTAACTTAAATATTTGATATGGGTAAGTAGTACATAAATATTATTACACTAACTATTACAAAACTAAATAACACATGAACTATTTAAAAGTAAGGGCAGGGTTAGGGAGGGACTAGGGAGGAAAAGTAATTTTTAAGTCTATAATTAATATTTTTTGGTGAAAGTGAATTAATAACATCTGTGGGTAGACTATTTATTAATCGCGGAATCATGTAGGCGCGCGTCCAAGTGCCGTAGAAGTTGTTTGCGCGTGTGGTGGTTATTTTACCTTGAATCATACGGCGTGTGGCTATGGGGTGATTTATTTTTCGCTGAAAGCATTTGTCGAAGAAATCCTCTTTAAGTAAAAGATACTGTAGTTTGGTGTGAATAGGTAGTGTCTTACAATATGTGAAAAGTTTATATTTAATTCCAGAGTATTCGTGCCTAATGTTTTGTGGTACAATTAATTTAAGGAGTTTGGTTTGTAGGGATTGTATTGGATCCAAGTAAGTTCTGTGAGTGCGTCCATAGCTTGAGAGGCCATACGATACTATGGAGTCGAAGAGTGCATGATATAGCATTAATCTTGTTTTAAATGGAATGCGGTTTCTAATTATATAAAAGGAAGCAATGAGTGCCCTAAGCTTGTCACATACCCGTTGGATGTGGGGACCCCAATTGAATTTTGCATCAATCACGAGGCCTAAGTAAGTGTGTTTGTCAACTATTTCTATTGGAGGGCATTGGCAATTATTTTTATTGTGCATACAATCATGTGTATGCGCAATCAGCTCTATTGGATGAGTACCTTTCAAATATGGTGATTTAATGTGAATCAATTTTGTCTTTTGCGCATTAAGGGCCAGGCCCACATCGTGGCACCATCTAAAGCGATTTTTTTAATTTTCATAGCAACTCGTGCATTTCTCTCTCGGCAAGCATCATTTTGTGAAGTGGAACTGGTGATGAAGACCACGGACGGTCACCGGCACTGTTCAATACAAGTTAGCCTACAGGTTGCGATATGATAACTTTATTAAGGTATGCCAGTCATAATGCATAATGGTGAACTGGAAGTGTTGGTGACGTACCAGGGGGGGAGCTTCTATACATTTGATCAACGTCGTCGGTCAGGATGAGATGATGGAATCATTTAGAAATAAGGTAACTAATTAATTAAGGCTAGTATTTAATCGCACATCAAAAATACTGATTTGCACAGCAAAAAAGGATCAACAATATTTTTTTACATATTTTATGTGTACTTAAGTTTATGTTGTAAGTATTTTTTTTTATTCTTACATGTTCAACCTAACACGAAGGATAAACCTCTTTACCCTTCACCTAAGCTACCGCAGCATTTTGCCCTAACGGCCCTGATACTGATTTGCTGTAGTATTTTTGATGTGCAGTTTACTATTTCCCATTAACACGTTAAGTGCGAAGCGAGGCCTAAATCACCCCTGTGGTGCGGCAAGCAAAAAAGTGAATTTCTCTGTCGTGCGAATGGCATAGCTTTGGTTTGGTCCAGTGTAGGAAAGAGATAAATATATATTTGAGATCACTAATGGTTCCGGACTCGGTGGTGTACCTACCTTGGTACCGGATGTTTTAGGCCTCGTGCCGCACTGAATTAATATAATTTTAATGCAGTGCGGAACGAGGCTAAAACGTCCCATATCCCCCCTGACCTCGTACCGCACTCAGCGCGAGCTTCCCGCGACCAGTGTTGTGCATCACGTCGATTGGAGAGCACGTCAAATCTTATTGTCTACCCTGTTTCAATGAAAAACACTCATAAATAAGTACAACTTTGAGATTTTTATAAAAAAAGTATATTGATACTGATTTTTTAATGTTAATTCAAGTTCTAATAATTGTATTTTTAAAGCCCGAGGCAGAATAAATAGGACAGTTTCTTTTCTACTTCTGGTTGCCTTTTTTTTCTATTCTGTGAACCGCATTAAGATTTTCATATACAAATAGAAAGATAAACCTTATGCATAAACCGTAATCCATTATTTTCCAATAATAAGTCTGTAATAGGTGCCTCTTAATGGTATAGAATGGAACGCTTCGTGCGCGAGTCCGACTCGCACTTGGCCGGTTTTTTTTTCTTTATGGCGCCTTCAAGCACAATTTAGATTATTTAAAAAAAAATGTATCCTTTGATAGCTTTGTGTTGTTTTGCCAGGTTTTGCCCTTAAAACGATCTAATGAGATATAATTGATCAAAATCGGTCAAGTCGTTGCGTAGTTAAGACAGTTTAAAAACGTCGATATTATTTTTCCCATCACTAATCGCAGCGAAAATTTGCCCTATTTCAGTGCGTTACGAGGTGTATAAGATCCCATATTTTGTTTTGCTAATAATTCCTAAACTAGCCATCAGATCCCGGGGCGACGGTGGATTAGGGTTCATCAATTCACTGTCTATATCAATAAGGACCAAAATTCTCATTTATCTTTGATTTCGCGCCAGAAAATGGATTTTAGTCTGTAAAAGGAGGTGGGGTCTAATAGACCGCGTGTCGCCCTAACGTCTGGTCACGGTACGGGCCGATTATACCTCGTGCCGCAGGAACGGAAAGTATGCAAAAATTGGTGCCGCAGCTAACGTGTTAATTAATGAAGACACGTATGGGTATGTTTTGTATCAAATAGGCGGTCTTAAAGTAGCATTTTTCTAAAGTTTTACTTTTTGTTTAAAATATGATATGTTCTAGTGGTATTTAATAATTTTTATATGCGTTCCGGATTTTTTTTGCCTCTTTTCTACATTGGCCCACTGTGGGAGAAGAAGTGTGAATTTATCGTGTAGCATTCGAGAACTTGCATCTTTCATACGATATTTTCACATGTTAATTAGCCTAGTTACTAAAGTGATATCGGAAAAAGAAAATGTCTATAAAGGTGGTAATGTTCAGTTTGTGTGTGCAACAGTACGAGTACCAGATGACTGCAGACTGGTACGGCGGCGCAGACGCAATTAAATTTAACGGAAGAACGCGCGTGCCAGTCCTGATCACACTACTCAATTGGGTTGCATAATGTTCTGATGGTATTGTTGTATTGATATCGAGAAATGTAAAGTATCGATAAAACTAGTGGCTCTGTCAGTAGACCTGTAGACCTCAAAACGAGGATGATCAAACTTTTTTCATGATTTCCGTAAATTTCGCAAGGGATTTCGGTTTGAAAACCAAACTATACAATGCAGCCAGAGTCTAATTTTACATATTTTCTACTCTCACGAAAAAAATGGAAAATATTTCTCGTCACCGACGTCTAATTACAAATTTAGAACGTTTTTTTCGTTTCTTTTTTATGAGCTATCAAAAATCACAAGGTTTCGTTCATCTGAGGCTCCGAACTATTGGTGTTGCGTATCGGTCACTCTCACATATTCATTAGATCAGACTTCTTCAAATAGGTGGAGTTGGTACCGTATGTATGTATGATAGCTGCATTGTTTGTTTGTTTGTTTGTTTCGTAAACCTGAGGTGCGATGCGTATTATGCCCGTGTCTTATCGATATAAGGTGAGTATGATGATCATGATAGGTAAAAAAAAATTGTTACGGAACCCTAATGTGCATAGTCCGGTAAGCACTTGGCCGGTATGATTTTTATTTTGAATCTTTCAGTCCTTGTAACTTGAAAGCCGTGAACAACCCTTCACGTGTGATAGTTGGTGTATATTTGCTTCGCATCATCAAAAACCTCGCAAATTGTCATTTTAGGGCAATTTTCTACAGATTATTTTTTTGTTTGTTTGAGTATCTGATATCGTTGATAAATTTTGTGGATTATATTTTTAAATATCTTCATCAAACTTTTCAACCCCTACTTGACCCCTGCCAACAAAATTTCAGTGTGCTGTATCTTCCAACCGAATAGAGTAAAATTAATGCCTATTCGATGTAAATGGGCACTCTCTAAAATTCATATCCTAACAAACTACGGCGTATTCACAAAAATTTAACTATGTATATTATAGGCCAGGGTATCTTCTTTAAAACAGTATTTAATTTGGTTTGATAATATTTTATTTTACATAATTAACATGCTTATAAAGGTACTTCACCGAGTTTTTTGAAGAAGCTTTAAAAAAACATCTCAAGACACGTCGTAGTTTTTAAATTTTCTTGTAGCTATTTTAATATACTTTTATTTTACGTTTAGTTTGTCGGCTCCTACTTGCACCCAAATTTTATAAAAGGGGTTCCGTACCCAAAGAGTAAAACGGGACCTTATTACTAAGACTCCGGCTTCTGTCACCAGGCTGTATCTCATAAACCGTGATAGTTATACAGTTGAAATTTTAACAGATGATGTGTTTCTGTTGCCGCTATAACAACAAATACTAAAAACAGAATAAAATAAATATATAAGGTGGCTCCCACACATATATATTTTTAATACCACATAAATCCTTATGAATGCACCTGGTTACGTACTGGTTACGTACGTACGTACGTGAAAGTAGCCGCACCAATAACTTTTTAAACAAAATTTTGCATGCAACATGTAAAATCCAAACTATTCACTCCACACCATCCCTACCATTGTACGGTGGTTCGGAACCCTTCGAGCGCAAGTCCGACTCGCACTTGGCTATTTTTTATTCCAGAGATAATCAATAATGTTAAAATTTGATGTTAGGGTGACTTAAATAAGTTGGATCTGGCCGCTCACAAAAGAATCCATGCATAAAATCCAAGACGCACAAAGGGCAATGGAGCGTGCTATGCTCGGAATCTCCCTTCGCGATCACATACCCAGCGGCGAGATACGACAACGCACCAAGGTCGTAGATGTGGGTATGCGAATCGCAAAGGTTGAAGTGGAGATGGGCGGGATACTTGACCAGGAGGGATGATGGCAGATGGACCAAGGCGGTGACGGAATGGTGGCCAAGAGACGCGCGTACTCTAAGAGGCAGAGCACCCGCCCGATGGTCGGATGACATCGCCAAAACTGCCGGGCCGCAGTGGATCAATTTGGCCCAGGACCGCGATAGACGGCGTAATGAAGAGGAGGCCTTTACTCAACAGTGAGTTCACGAGGCTAGATAGATAGATAGAAAATATGTTCAGCTAGTTGTTTTGAGAAAATTTGATTGTTCTGAAGACACAATACACTTACTAATCGGAGTAAAATTAGCTTTGAGCAGACTATTTTGCTTAAATTTAAACAAGTTATGGAAAGTTTCTTCGGCTTGCCATTCTCGAATTGAGAAATGCACAAGACTTGGAAAATGAGTGAAATTCGATTGCCATATATTTAACGTATAAATATTTTTTATTTTTTTGGTATCCTGCAGCAAAAGGGTGTACGGTATTACTAAGTATTCGAAGTCCCTCCGTCAGATGGCAGTAATTCTTGATTATAATCAAATAATATCTTAAAAAATATATAGGGATTTCGTTTGTATTAAAATTAACTATATTAATTAATTAACCCACAAATTACAAGAAACAAAATTTTTTGCGTTTTTGTCTCATTTATTCCTATGTTCGACAAAGGCATCAAACTTGATTTATTATTGTTATAACAGATAATAATTAGAATAAATATTCTTCGGAGGTGCGGAACCCTTCGTGTATGACTCTGACTTGCACTAGCTTGAATTTAAACATTCTCGTATATTTTTTTATAATCTCGCAGTGTATTCGTTTTACTCTAATGCAAATATTATAGAAGTTGTCTTTTGAAGGACCTTAAAACTTTCACACAATGTAGGTATTATTTTTTACTATAAAAGGTTTCTTGTTTTATTAAAATCCAATAAGCAGAACAGACGTTATGATTTTGACCCATGCTTCCATACAAACACTGCACCCGCCAAACTTATTTTTAAAAAATCTATACGTTCCCAGCACTATGATAACAAATTTGGTATCATTTTTGTATAAATTGAAAATGTAGAAATCATTGCTGGTATTACTTTCAATCATCTTCAGGGTTCCGTACCCGAAGGATCCAAACGGAGCCCTATTGTTGTCACTCATGTGTCCGTCGTCTGTCACACAGGTTTTACATTATTAAAGCGGTTCAAGCTACAGTCATACATTTTTTACAATATAAACAATTTGTTGACCCAAAGCCATAAAATTGACAAAACATATTGTAATGGGGTGCTCCCATACAGCAAATTTTGTGCCGACATTAAGTTAACTTCCATTGATCTAAGATCTTAAAATTTGTTGATGATGTTACGTATATTTTACTAAAAATATCAAATATATTGTTTTTTTTTTAAACTCCCTCCATTTGAGGCTTATATTCTATATTTGTAACGGATTCTTAAATGTGCCAAATCCGACAAGCACTTGGCCGGTTTTTGTAGTTTTTTTATATAAATTGTTAAAAAGTGAAAAGTTTGCAATAGTTTTTTTTTTGCTTTGAGAGCTTATTACTTCTAAATAGGTAGAAAAATAAGAAACGAAAATACTTTAAGAAAGCGTATTTTAGGCAAATTCAAAAAATTGAAATTTCAAGAAATATGGATGATGAGAGAGAGATGCACTTTAAGGATACAGATTTTTTGACCAAGTTTTTTTTGTAAAAGGCTACTACAAAAGTTGGTCAAAAAAATCTGTATCCTTAAAGTGCATCTCTCTCTCATCATCCATTTTTTTTATTACTTTGTAGAAAAAATCAGCAAAGACTGGGCTGGAAGTTGTATGGCTATACTATTCTTTGTGTAATTGTGAATTTTGTGATAATGTTTGTTTTCAGGTATGATTGGCACTATCAGCAATAAATATTCACCCGATTGTCTCCGCAGTAGACATGGACTCTAAGATAATAAGTTTCTGAAGAATAAGTTTTGTGAGGCTATATCTTATCTCGAAACGAACAATTCAATTGGGCAACCCTTTCTTGAGGTTTCCAGAGACTTATATGTCGTTGACAGCAAAGTATTCGTTCGCTGGTATCATCAATTTAATACAAAACATCCAAAAAATTAAAAATAGCTGATTTTTTAAATTGAAATTGATACAGTTTTCATCGCTGGAAAAACCGCTCATGGTGTTCGAGATGGCCGTAGAAGAGGTATCAGCTGCAGACTGGAAAAGTGCTGCGAAAATTAGTAAAGACGAAACTTTGTGTAGATGCTGCGCTCCGCCAGCAAGAAAAGGTTTAATGAGAAAAATATAACCTTTAGCACATTTATTTTTCGCAAAACTTTCAGAGTGTCCCAGAAAGTATATTTTTTTCCAAAATTCTGAACCATAGATTCCGTGTAATCATCACAAAGTATAAAATAAAGGGAGATATAGCTAATAAGGCGCACTCTCAACATTAATATCATCGATGCTATTTTCATTAGCCCCATCACTACAGTTAAGTTAAGTCTCACGTTAAGACTACCAAGTTTTTCTTCTAAAGCTGCTACGACAACTAATGTATCTAAATCAAACAGCTCATGATTATAAGGACTGTTTACTACACGTCATTGAATATAAGAGACAAATTATTTATAACTAATTTCATAATAAAATTTAGGTAAGCAGATAATTTAAACAGGCTCCTCTACTTTGTTTTTGCAAAATTGTATACAATACGATACGGCAAGGATCCTATATTATACAGTGTCAGTCTTTATAAAGTGCACATACATATGAAACAGGTTTGAAGAGGATCAAAATTTATCGACAAAACCATATTTAAAAAGATACCCCCCTCTCCCACTGGAAGGGTTTGTCGGGTTCAAATGAACTGGATAGTGATGATGAAGAACAGTCAGTATTGCCAGTATCCAATAGTCGCTAAAAAATGTTAACTGTAAACTTAAATTATGCTTTGTTTAAGAAAAAAACTCTATCCGTGTTACCACAAAAATATTAAACAGCGTTCAACATTAAAACAAACGTCAAATCCCATACGTTTTTGTGTTTAAACAAGTGTTGAACAGTAGTTTATTTTTTTGTGGTAAGGCCATATATCTTGCGCACTCTTTTTCAACCCTGTTCGATATGTACACTTTATAAAGACTCACACTGGATTCATCTTCTGACGTAGTAGTATCTACGATGTTAATATTTATAATACATGAAGCGATAGGATAGCCGCCTACTGTGTTAAGTGTATCCCTAAAATACTTGATTTTGACTTTTTGATTCTTTGAATTCTCGATCACATATCACTAATCGTTCGAAATCGAAACTTATGGAAAAACTAGAGGAAAATTGGTAACTTGTGTTTCAAGGGCAGTGTTATCAAGCTAGTCAAGGTCAAGTAAGTTGTTTAGAAAATAAAACCAAACGACTAACACACGTTTTCTGAGCTATCTTCATTAAAAATTAAGAAATGTTGACCTTGCGACCTTGACTTAATAAAAATGTTAAAATATGCGCTGACAAAGTAATAAAAGATGCAAATAACTTTTATGTATCGTTTTGGATGATGCAACTTGCAAATGAGGATTATTACGAGAATGAAATCTATGAAAGAATCTATGAAATCTCGTAAGCATAATGCTGATGTGTGAACATAACGCATAACCTACACATCTAAGCATAACCCTTTTACTCCCCACTCCTCTGATGGGGTAAACGCTTGTAGTGAGTACGACGACGATCCTGTGGTATTGTGTGGTGGTGGTAGAGGTATCATTGAGTCATCGCATTATGGCTAATATAACGAAAGGTATCACGATACCTACTACGTCATCCACCCGACTATCCTCCATCCCTAACATTTGTAAATTGTATTCCTTTAAATGGTCCCCTTTCACGATAGGGCGTGAAACACAATATCACCAAAGACACTCACCACGTATCTTATTGTTTGCCTTTGAGCAAAAGATACCAGTACCACAGTACCACCTACCACTTTTTGACCATTGCATCTCTTACTAACATATTGGCTCTTCTAATTGTGTAACAGCGTCAAATTTATTATGATCAGTATATTTAACTGTGTATTCGTAAATATCCCAGTGTCACGATCTCACGTTTACACTTTCTGACGTATAATCGGACTATCGAAGCTCTAGAATATTCTAAGCGAGTCGAGCGAGACTCACTTGTTATGTAAGATAACCTATTTTATTACTCGATGGGGCGTCTGGAATAATTTGTATTATCTGCTCCCATTGACTGTTATTTCGTTTACAATTACTTTTTACTACAAAAATACTTTGCAATAAAGTTATGAGCTTTTTGAATTATAAACAAAAACATAAACAATTATGCACAGGCACATACATTGCTTCTGGCCCCACACTAGGATACCCTATGTCGTGGGAACCAGAAACAGCGACATCACACTAATATAAACATCCAAGACCTGGGGTTTTTTTCTCTCATCCCTAGATGGGTATCGAACCCGGGAACTCTCGCATGGTAGGCAGAGCCGCAACCGCAGTGGCACAGAGGTCTTCACTATCGGTTGCTGTTTCTTTACTACTACATTCAATATTTGATCGTCAAAACATTTAGTCCTCTTCACGACCTATATTTTTTGTTTATTGTTAACCGTCATTATTCAAAAAAAATTCTACTCAATGTGGTCGTCTGTACTATCTACTGTCGAAATATAATGGAAACATGCGCTGTTATGATCTTGGATCAACTGCTAATGTGCTCCCATGACAGTTAATGAAACCCAACATCGAATATAGTATTTAGACTATATTACTTAACAAGTCCTTGAGTGTATTGAATAATCCATTTTTTTGCATGATGTTGACCAATTGATGTTAAAACAACAAAATTATATTTGCTTCAATTTTATCAATAGTCATTTCAAATATTGTGGTACACCTAGGAACTAGAGAATTGGCGTTTTAAGAGAAGGAAGGCTTGGGGTAGGGGTAAATGAACCTAAGGGGGTAAGTAAGTTATAACTTGGGTAAGTAAGTTATAAGTTATACCCGGTGTTGGGTATACCCAACACCGGGTCGATCTGGGCTGACCATGATAATAATGAAAACGTGATTTTAGTTTGAGTTGGTATATATATTAGGTACTAGCTAGGGTGCTCTGAGCGACTACCTCCTAGTGTGGAGAAGCTGAAGTGATGCGTCCGACTGCATAACTTCTGCTTCCTCCTGGTGCACCCTGGTAACAGCGGCTAGTGACTGGTCCCCGGACCTCTTACTAGCTGATGGCTAAAAGTCCCTCCGGTTCTGTCGGTTAAGGTGGGTGTACCCGGCAGATTATCTACACTCACCTGCGTCTTGTGGTCTGCGCAGTTGATCACCGTAGGCCAGGATGAAGGGGTCCTGGCGGGCTGAGCCGAGCGTTGCTGTGGGTTTAGCTTCGTAAGGCAACACGCCCTCTTTGGCCTGGATTTCAGGCAAAACGGGCCTCGCCCGTAGCCGCGGGTTGGGGTAACGGCCAAGTGTCCCGTCAAAGGGCCACGGCTGTGGGGTGTAGGGTCCGCTAAGGCGTCAGCCAAAGCGGTGGGATGGGCCATGCTGACGGGGTAAGCTTCGGTGACTACGGCGGTGGGACCATGTCGCTGACACCTTGGTTCCCATCGTCCACAGAAGCGAGCTCCCGATGTCGCGCCAAGTACCAGCCCTATGCTCCTATATCTACTCGGTACTCCTAGCGACTGAAAGCTGTTCCAAGCGAGTAGGCGCTCCCAAATGTGCGGGCTCCGTGGAGGGTGGGAAACCGAGTAGACGAATCTTTATACATTTGACCATGGATCGTGTCAGGTCGAAAAACCCCTCTGGAATGCTTCCAGCGGTGAAAACCGCAAGCGTCTCCAAACAGGTGCGAGAATCTGCCTCGGCAGATCCTCAAGCCTTAACTGGGCGCACTGCCACCATCAATGACCTACCGGTGCAAACCGGTAGTGCTTCCACTGTGGAGGTTAGCTGCACAAAGCCCGAAAGCGAGTCGAGAGGCAGGGCCACGGGGCAACCCGGTGCGCGGAGCCTTTCGACTAACATCGCCGAGCATTTTGCCAGCGCCTGGACGACGGTTGGTCGAAAGGGTAAACCACCTAAGCAATCCTTGCAAGGGAAGGGCCCATCGACTAAACGTCCAGATACGGTGCAAACCGGACCAGGGCGTAAGGCGAACCGCCGGTTAGCGGTCCCGCTGTTAATACAGCCGGAGCTGCGGGTAAGGTGACCGGCTCCCGTGGTGTCAAAGGGGCAACCCTAGACTCAAACGGGGCTAAACCTACCGTAGCGTTCTCTGGTGGTCCGACTTCTAACAAGAAGTTGAAATCTGCCAAGACCCGGCAAAAACGAGCGCGCGGCTGCTAAGAGGGCTCGACTCGAGGAAAGTAATTCTCCTCGAGTGGAACCTAAAAAGCAGTGCACGGAAGCGCGCAGAGCTGGGGTCACCTATGCTCAGAAGGTGAAGTCTGACCAGTACATCGCCGTTACTGACGTCGCTACTGGTCATATTTCACAGGATCTGTCAACGCTCATCCTCAACGAGATTGATGACAAAATCTTGAGGGAAGCGTTGGCGGATCCTAGCAAGGAGAACCCCAAATTCGGTGGCAAGCCTCGTTACGAGGACGGCCACCTTAAACTGTTCGTGGAGGACGAGTACTCCCTGAACTGGCTGCGGGAGTGTGTCTCCGGCGTGTCTACACCATCCAACGTACAGTTGGTGGTGAAACGCCAATCGGAGATGGTCCGCAGGGTTCAATGTGGGGTGCTCATACCCAACGAACGGGGCAAGTGAAGTCTGCGCCCGACGTCGGCGTAGTCCTCCACTTTATGAACAAGTGGGCACAGGTTGACCGATGGCTCCTCCAAAAAGTGGATGAGCAGCAGGACAACCTGTTTCTCATTGCAGACGTCCCTGAAGATGTGGTGCCAACCCTGCTGGGAAAGGGCAGACAGCTCCTTTTTGGTAGTGGTTCGGTCTACCAAAAATTTCAGGGACCCGGTGGGAAATTTATTAAGGAACCACCGGCGGTAACGCAGACCAGCTCTAAGCTGGTCATCACTGGGGTATCTATGCCCCAGAGTTCCACTCGGCAGCCAACAGTTCCCGATGTAGTCGGGGAAAGTTCTGCTGCTCAACCGCAGGACGGGCACGCGCGCTGGGAAGCCATGCTGCTTGGTGAAGGTGATGAACCAGCAGTGGTGCCCTCTGAGGGCGAGGAGCTGTCCATGCGACTGGGGGAGGAGCTCGTCTTGGAGGTGGAGGAGGGGTTGACCAAAAATGGCGTCCCTCTCCCGCGGTTGTAAAGTCCTCCAAGCCAACCTCCAACACAGCCAAACTGCAACGGCCCAGTTAAGACGCTGGTTGGGGGCAAACAGCACTGCCGTGGCTCTGATCCAGGAGCCGTGGATCAACCGCGGTAGCATTCGAGGACTCGCCAATTGAGAGGTAAGCTTTTCGTTACAACTGATCACGATAACCCTAGAACGTGCATCATAACTACTAACAACATCCCAGCACAGCCATTGACAGAGTTCTGTTCCAGGGACCTGTGTGCCATAAGGCTGCAACTGCCCGACACAGCTAGGTGCCGCGAACTCGTGGTGGCCTCCGCCTATATGCCTGCGGAGGACAACCCGCCTCCACACGACCTGTGCCGGCTGGTGGACCACTGCGAGAAGTCGGGCCTCCAGCTCATCGTTGGGGCCGACTCGAACGCGCATCATCCACTGTGGGGCATGCCGGATATGAACAGCAGAGGTAAGACACTTGTTGAATACCTATTTACTACAAACCTTAATGTGCTTAACATAGGTTCTGAACCAACTTTTGTTACCAAGCGGAGTAGAACCATCGTTGATATTACCCTGGCAACAGCGGACATATCCGACGACGTTGGGGGCTGGCATGTGTCCAAAGAGGTGTCATGCTCTGATCATCGATGGATACGCTTCGAGATCAACGCAGCGTTCTCCCCAACTGTCCCTAAGAGAAACCCACGCAAGACTGACAGAACCAGGTACAGAGCTATCCTAGGTGAAAGACTTGCTTGGGCTGAGACTCTACCAGATGCGGAGGGACCCGAACAAATCAAAAAACAGGTAACAGATTAACATTTACTAATACATCAATAGACTGCTACCATTCAACTTGCCCGCTTAGCACCACAGCGCCTACCAACATCAAGGGGCAGCCTTGGTGGGGTCCTGATCTAGATAGGATGCGTGCTAAGATCAGAAGACTGCTAAACAGGGCGATGAATACCAGTGCTGATGAGGATTGGGACAACTACAAAGATGCCAAATCCAAGTACAAGAAACGACTACGGTTCAAAAGCAGCAACTCATGGAGGAAATTCTGCAGCGACATTGAAACCGTTGATCAAGCAAATCGGGTAAGGCAGATACTAGCTCAACAAGCCACCTCCAGGCTAGGGTCGCTTAAAAAACCCGATGGAACATATACCTCTTCCACCACAGAAACACACAGTCTCTTGTTGGAAACTCACTTCCCCGGAAGTAGAATTATTCAAGAGATTGTGTGGCCGGAAGAGGTTCACCATGAAGCTGTCGATCACTTAGACATAACTAATAATATTATCACTGCTGACAAGGTGAGATGGGCCATTAATAGCTTTAAACAAGCAACGACAGAATCCCTAAACAATTTGTTTTCGACAAAAAATACAATATACAGTTACATGAAGACCATCGGGTTGAGGAGCTCGACGTTAAAGAGCTCAGAATTTTCACCGATGGTTCAAAAACTGAAGCAGGCACTGGTTCAGGCACCTTCTCGGAGGACCTAAACATCAAGATAGCCATTCCACTGGGTGCCCATAATACTGTCTTTCAAGCTGAATGCATGGGCATCATCTCGGGCGCTAATGCCATAGCATCGAGAAAGGTAAGAGATTCCTCCATTCGAATCCTCTCGGATAGCATGGCCGTTTTACAAGCCCTAAATATCAACACTATTAACTCAGGGCTAATCTACGAGTGTCACAAAGGACTAATGGAGGTATGTCAACATAACCGCGTGATCCTTCAATGGATAAAAGGACACAGCGGGTCAAGAGGTAACGATGCAGCGGATGAGTTGGCGCGTAAAGGATCTAGCTTGGAGGCGTATGGTCCCGAACCTATCATCCCTCTTCCCTTCAAGATGGTACGCACATTTCTGAGAGAGTCGACCAGGAATGATCATGCCACTCTTTGGACAAACCATGAGGAGTGCAGACAGGCTAAGCTGGCCTTGCCGTCCCCTAGCGCTAGGCTTGCTAAGACCTTGCTTCGACTGAGTAGGCCGCGCATGCGACTGGTGACTGCAGCACTTACTGGCCATGGTTTCTTTAATAAACATCTATATGTCCTAGGTGTTACCGACAGCCCCCTTTGCAGAGCCAGCTTGGAGGCAGAAGAAACGGCTGCTCACGTCCTCATGGAGTGCACAGGAGTAGCGGACTACAGGGCTAAACACCTCGGTCAATCGAGGGACCTTCCAGGGATAGCCGGTAACGTAAAGGGCCTGCTGGCGTTCCTGGAGGAGTTGGGTTGGCTCGAATGATATCGCATTCCCACCCACACGCAAAATAGGCGCTTTCGTCGTCGAGTTGCGGAAACCAGCCCGTCTTACAATTGACAATTGACAATTAGATACTAGCTAGCCCGATAGTCGTCGGTCCATCAAAAGCTATACATGAGGTCCGTTACAAATGACAACTATTAAAAGAAGGAATTTTCGTCTTTTGCCTTTGCATTTTTTTTCTCCCGCAATAACCTTTCCGAGACTTCAACTTATATCTTAAAAAAGTTCGTCCAAATCGGTCTATACGATCTTGATTATCGCGCATACTTAACATATTTACCTGTCTATTTTTACGTTTTTACAATTCATAAAATATTTCCAATAAACGTGTCATTTGAATATTTACGTTGACCTTTGAACCTTTCATAACTTGAATATATCTCAATCAGGCTGGGCTATTAATATTCTCATCAAAATAGACAAAGACATAAAAATACACACTCGTATATTTGCATACGAAACATTTCGAGTAGGTAGATCAGTATTGCACGGAGGCGCATGCGTGAAGGAAATGCGAGAAGTGTAACGGTCAGCGACCGAAAACACTCGGTGGCCTTAATAACGTGTACACAGCCGGGCACATCGTTGGGAACAGAATTTATTTCAATGACTGTCTATTTGATATCGATTTTAATGGGTATGGTCATCGGTTTATTTTAAATAAATATCCGAGTCGTGCGTTATTTTAAGTTTACCCCAGTAGCAAAACCCTTAAAATGATAAAACAGCATTGTATATTTCTCATTCTTATGTACGTAATTAGCAGAAAAAAAATAACGGCAAACAATATATCTTAATTTAATGTGATATGAGTTTACCAATAATTTTGCAAGGAAGTGTACACGCAGCTGGTTTCGCAGGCCCAGCGCGCGCACATCAACCCGAGGGTTTTGTTCCACGTAAGAACTTACGCATTTGCTCACAATATTTTGTTCATTTGGTTTATTTTTGGTGTTAGACGAAATCTCGGCTATCTATTGTATACTTACTACTTCTTAAGTTATTATTTTCTACAGCGTTGCATTATTTTACATCGTTTTCCAGAGAATGTTTATGGCCCCTTATAAATTCCATGTATCTAACAGATCGCTATGAAATGAGCCGTCAAATTAATTCAATTGCTGCGATTTAAAAGCTACCAGTTCATAATTGTGAAGGAATTTTTAATTATCATCTTCTATTGCTTAACAATCAAGTAACTTTAAGCATTACTGAAGCCACACATATTTATATGTAGTACAAAAATAGCCTGCTTTATTAGTTTGATAAATAATTTAAGTATGAAGGTTAAACCTTGATGATTTAATGTGTGATATTAATTTGTGGTCGATATTTTTGTAGTTGATGTCGAGTTGAGTACAGGACAGAGAATATTAAGAAGACAAGTAACAAGACAACTCATTCAACATTTTCCATAAAAGTTAGTTCCTTCTCCAGCCGTCAGTTTTTTCTTCGTGGAACTTCTGGTGCCGATTTTGTGTGATAACTGTATTTGGACGGATAATTGAAGAATTGTTCTTTTATTAATACTCTTTGCACTTTAATGTGAACTGGAATAGTTATACAGTATTTTGATAGTTTGGGCTCACCATTTGCGTGCGTCTGATTTTTGGTGGTATTATCATTTTTATAATTTTAATTTGTAGACGCAAAACCCAAAACTCAAATCTTGTATTGTAAAGAGGCTAAAATAATGCACTTTTACAAGTCAGACACTCGTACATGAAGAAAAACAAATATGATCAACTTAACTAATGAGTTAACTTAACTTATGTTTTGTGTTTGATAATGGAAATTTACCATTCAAGTGGTGATTCATGGCTGAATCTCGCACAGGAAAAGGAAACTCCATTAACTATACCAGTGCTTCGGAAATACGACCGTCAGAGAAGATAGCACCAAGAAACTCTACGGAGATGTAATTTTTTTCAATTTTCGTCATTTTGGTTACATAAAGCCACAATGTACAACATAAAAATAATCTAATATAATGATAATATTATATCATCCTATCTATAAGTTACAATAGGATGTCTCAAAATAACAACTTTACAAAATAAATGAATAAGAACAAACAAAAGCTGTAACGAACCTAACTTATGAGAAACCAGACTAGTCCCCCCAAGCAGCACACGTTCACGAGTATGACTTATGCACCAGCCATCACCCCCCTCGCCATATTTGAGGGAGGGGAGCAACCAGCTACACAGAGCAACCGGAGTCAAATACATTTAAGTAAGCATGACCATAAGCTCATGACAATAGTTTCTTGTATTCTACGTTAAAACTAATAAATGGTTATGACATAGCACTTTTGAACAAAGTCAAATTCAAAGTACTTTATTACTGTAGATATTTACATATACTAAGCAAATGTCATTTTTTGCCTCTTCTCTACATTGGACCACTGTGGGAGAAGAAGGGCGTAGAAACTCCCACAGATTGATTTTTAGATCTCTTTTAAAAATAGGTTGTGCTTAACTAATACAAATATCATTTTTTTATTGTTATGATTAATAAGCAGGAATAAATAATTACAAAATTATTAACAGCAAGGTCTGTGTTGAGCCAGATTAACCCCATACAGTCCTGTCATTTAAGTAATCTTGAACATTGTAATATCCCTTTTTCGACAAAGTCGCTTTAACATGCTTTTTAAATTGCTCAAATGGCAATTTCAAAATCTCCAGAGGTATCTTATTGTAGAAGAGAATGCACTGACCCTTGAAAGAATTGCTAACCTTCGCGAGTCTAAAACGGGGCGCACATAGTCTGTGATTATTTCTTAGGTTAACATTACAGCTATCGCTATGTTTGGGGAATTTTGTAAGGTTCTTGCGTACATACTATATTTTCGAAAATAAATTGACTAGCTACTGTTAGTATGTCAATTTCATTAAAAAGCTCTCTTAAGGAGTCTGTTCGTTTTAAATTATAAATTGCTCGAATAGCTCTTTTCTGTAAAATAAAAATAGTTTGAATATCCGCTGCTTTCCCCCACTTAATTTTATCACCAGAATAGTCTGGTAATAAAACGAAGTGTACAAAAGTCTATAGAGACTGTTTAATGCTTGGCATGCATAAGTAAGTCCATAGGAGATTATGTATGCCAAGAATTATACAGCATCAGCTTGATGTTGAAAGGCAGGCGATTTTTCATTATATAAATGTAAGCTAGAAAAGCTCGCAGACGATATTGTTCTATTAATTACAACACCCAGGTAGACGTATGATTTGACGACTTCTATATTGGGACTGAAGCAAGATTTGTAAAACTTTCATGTCATGCTTATGAGCATGGTTATGTGATAAAGTTGCCGTTCGAGTTTGCCTTTCATGTAGGATGATTTGATGTAAATAAATTTTGTTTTACTGCTGTTTACAACAAAGCCTGAGCCATGACACTATTCCATGAGCTTCAGGTAAGCTTGAAGCCTACTTAATGCAGAGTTTACATTATCACTGGCGATGATTAAGCAAGTATCATCAGCGAACTGATACGCCGTGCAGGAGTCAAAGTCGGAAAACGCAAAGGCCCGAGCACCGAGCCCGGGGGCAGCTTCTGAAAATCCTGTGCGGTCCGTTTTCTCTTTCACGCCTAGTGTATGGGACGCACGCGTTATACCCCAAGGGTAGCGCTCTGGATTTTCGAGTGGTTCGAAATTCTGAAAAAGAGGCAGCCCGGGGCCATTCCTACAGCGGTTGCCCTTTGGTCACTGAGGCCATCATTTATTTTGACACATGAAGATCTGTTTCTGATATAACTTTCACACCACCGCAGTAAATTTCTTCTGAGGCATCTATGAGAATGGCAATTCTCATCTAACTTATCAATTAGTATTTTAGGATCAAGTGTATCAAATGCTCTAGAAATCTATAGTAAAAAGTTAAACATTATTATTTTTATTATTTTGTCTATTGAGGTCAGCAATGCAATAGGCCGATAGTCTGAAGGATTAAAGAACGGTCTTGCCCTTTTTAAAGAACGGTCGTATGCAACCCTATGATATTGGCATATTTTGATGGAGATGTTAATAAGGTTGCACATAGCTGAGAGAATATTATCGGTAATCTTTTTAATGTCAATAACCCTTACTCTTTGCCAATAAAATGTATGTCTTACGGTAATTCCACTATGTTTATTACGGTTTTGCCAATTCTCTATTTCACGTTCTACTTCTAGAACTCCAATTATGCCAATCAATCTGACTGGTCAACTCTCGCTTAAGTTTAAATTAAAAAAAAAAAACGGTCAAGTGCGAGTCTAAATTGCGCACGAAGGGTTCCGTACCACCGTTCAATGGAAGCGATGGTGTGGAGTGAATAGTTTGGATTTTACACAGCAAAATATTGTTTACAAAGTTATTGGTGCAGTTACTTTCACACTCCATGTACGTAACCAGGTGCATCCATGAGTTAGTATGTGGTATTGTTGTATGGGAGCCCCCTTAAATATTTATTTTATCCTGTTTTTTAGTATTTGTTGTTATAGCGGCAACAGAAATACATAATCTGTGAAAATTTCAACTCTCTAGCTAGCTAGATTCTTGAGATACAGCCTGGTGACAGACGGACGGACGGACGGACGGACGGACAGCGGAGTCTTAGTAATAGGGTCCCGTTTGGAACCCTTCGGGTACGGAACCCTAAAAATGATCTATCTATCTAAATCAATCTTAGAATAAACTTATTAAACGTTGAAGTGGTCAGATGGAACAAAACCTCGCGGGGGCAACAAGCAATCTTCTATTACGTCGCTTACTTCATCTAGTCTGCCGCAGCCGCTTGTTGTGCTCTGCCACACTATTCGACATGCGCCACTTGAGTTGCTACGACGTGTCATATGTATGATTGTTACTACTAATTTATAAATTAACTTATAGCTGGACCATACCATGACATGACTCTTAAAAATTGTATCTATTTCGAGGTTTCTGAGGCGCAAGCGGGTCGAGGGGATAAAGCTCAGATTGGTGCATTCCCCACGAGGAGTTCAGAAGGAGTCAGTGGAGCTCATCATGATCAGGATGACACCAGCGGGTCGAACACTAGCTAGCTAGCTTGATAGTAAAGGTGGCCGAAAGGGTTCTACGCTTTTCTGCTACTGCTGTGAAAGCGAGCACTGGGGGATGATCTAAAGTCATCGCTGGCTTATAAGACCCCGCTCCCATTCGGCAAAAAATATAGCATTTAGGATGTGTTCTGTAGCTATACTAAACAATGTTGACATAAATTAGCAAACAGCTCGATGTAGGCGAGCTTGCCGTAAACGCGCCACATGATCTACAGAGCAAAACCTACATCAATATTTGAACGAATATTTTTGCCGGGTGGGAGCGAGGTCGCCTTGGTCAGCGATGATATTTACACCCATCAGTGGGAATATACGGACAGATATTAGGACGATGTACATTTTGGATGTTGTAGAGAGTAACTTGTTAGATAAAAGTCACAGATGTTAGGTAAAAGTTACATAGACTCAAAGGAATGTGGATCTATAACAAATATTGGTAGACATACATATGTATACCTACCTCACATAATAAGAAATGCATGATTAAGTTTAGTATAGGAAATAAGGGCGAGTGACAAGTTATATGACCAGCCTAACCCAAGTAGTAACCAGTTAAATGACCCCGTTAGTTCAGGGAAACATTCCGCTCCGGGTCACTTTTCTTCCAAAACAAACAAACATATACTTTCAGCAAAAATAAACTCAATTCTTATAACATATTTTGGGCACTAGACAGTCTTAGTGTAAGCATGAATCACACGAACCCCAACATTTTACTAGACTAGAAATTCAGTCAAATGAAGACATATCAGTCATATTTAGATATAACAGTCATCTCTAGAGTAGAATCCAGAATATACCAGATATGTTGACAGAAATATGCAATTTGGGAATATACTCAGTGCAATTGCCAAAGCAGTACATGCTGTGTTTGAAATCAATAACCGGCCGATTGAGATCAGCACCGGCGTGCATTTTGCAACCTAATTGACATTTACTCTCGATTTCAATTTTAAAACTCTCATTTCGTGTAAGTGTCTCAAGGCCAGTGTTCAGCCACTCTTCGGTGAAAAAGAAGGAATTAAAAGGACGCACACGCGTGCGTCCGCGTCTATGGGCGAAAGTATTTGCAACATGCATCTACGAAACATCAGGCCCGCCTCTCCGCTACCTGGTATAAAACTGGTGAATACTCTCGAATGGGTTACACTCTAACGTGGCATTCGCTGCACAACAAGCAAAGCGATCATGAAGTTATTGGTTAGTACAAATAAAAAAAACAAATAAGCTTTTCTGTGAAACGTGAAGTGATTTGTAATAACGGTGTTTGAAAACGGCTCTGTGGATTGTATTTCCTGGACTTAACCTGAAGGTTTCAATTTCTGTGGGATGATTCTTCTAAGAAAGAAAAGTAGTTAAATGCGTGTCACAGTATTAAAAAACAAAAGTTGTGCTTTCCGAACACCGTTATCAAACAAATTATGTGTACACGAATAAATACACAAAAAATCTATAAACGATCGAACTATATTTCTAACCAAACGATTACAAACCACGTCGTCTTATTATATCTAAGGTAAGATAGGATCAAACAAATAACTTATCAACTGTTTATCTTTTTTCAGAGGTCTTCCTTAATCCTGGCCATGGTCATCGGCCTGACCATGGCAGAGGAGAAGGTGGAGAAAGACACAAAGGCTGAGGAGAAGCTATTAGAAGATAAGAAACAGGACAAGAGAGGACTCTCAGAATACTACGGAGACTTCGGCGGACACGAGATCGGGGGCCATGAGATCAGCGAACATGACTTCGGTGGGCATGAACTTGGAGGTCAGGAAGACCACGGTCACCATCACACGGTACACCACAAAACTGTCACAGTCGTCAAGAAAGTGTCTGTGCCATACCCAGTAGAAAAACACATCCCCGTACCCGTCGTAAAGAACGTACCCGTGCCAGTCAAGGTTCACGTACCGCAGCCCTATCCAGTCGTAAAGACCGTCCACTACCCAGTGAAGGAAATTGTCAAAGTCCCAGTACACATCCCTAAACCTTATCCCGTGACCAAGCACATCCCTTACCCGGTGAGGGTACCAGTCGACAACCCCGTGCCCGTCAAGGTTTACGAAGCAGTACACTACCCGGTAATCAAACACGTACCGTACCCCGTGAAGGTCCATGTACCACATCCTTACCCAGTTGAGAAGCACGTGCCTTACCCTGTCAAGGTGCCAGTAAAGGTGAACGTTCCCTACCCAGTTGAGAAGATCGTCCACTATCCAGTGAAGGTCCCCGTCGACAACCCAATTCCAGTTCACATCGAGAAACCTGTGCCCGTACCCGTTGAGAAGCCCGTGCCCTACCCGGTCGAGAAGAAGGTGCCCTATCCGGTGAAGGTTCATGTCGACAGACCCTATCCCGTTCACGTAGACAAGCCAGTCCCCTACCCCGTGAAGGTTCCGTACCCGGCACCGTACCCCGTAGAGAAACTCGTCCCCTACCCCGTGGAGAAGCATGTCCCATACCCAGTGAAGGTGCCCGTCGACAGGCCCTACCCGGTCCACATCGAGAAGCACGTGCCCTATCCAGTGGAGAAGCACGTCCCATACCCAGTGAAGGTCTCCGTTCCGGTACATGTGCATCAAGAGGAGAAACACGAGATCCCTTCTCACACTGAAAGCCACGGACACGAGGAGCACAGCTTTGGAGGGCATGAGGGTCTGAGCCTCGGAGGCCATGGACAAGAGGAGCACAGCTTTGGAGGACACGAGGAACTGAGCCATGGAGGTCAAGGTCACGAAGAACTGAGTCTTCCGAGCCATGGCAATGAGGAATTCAGCCTGGGAGGGCACGAGGGTGGTCAGGAGGCACACTTCGGCCACGAGGAGTATCAACACAAAAGGAGTACGAACACTAAGAGTACTAACACTAAAAAGAACTGATCTCTTTAACTTTTTTTATATCTCTCTTTAGATTTAGCTGTTATTTTGTTTTTTAATTTCTGTTAAGACTGCCGTTGTATGTTTGACGGTGTCCACGTGGAAGGATGTAAATATTTACCAAAAGTATTAAAAATATTAAAAATATTTGGATGGTTGTTTTTCTTTCAAGACATAGCATTGTTGTACAGGAAATGCTTTCTGCGCGGTCAAGTTGGTTATGTAAGTATTGCATATACGAGTAAACCAGAAGAAAATGTCGGAAGGAACACAAGGTGGATATCAGAGGATAGGATTTCACAGTAACCCATGTGTAGAGATGAAATAAAGATAGCGAAAGTCATCGTAACATAACAGTTTCAATCTAATTTATATAACTATGGCATGCGCAAAACCGAATGTAATATTTTACACACATGTGAATATTGACTAAGTACGCTTAGCATATCAATTACGTCAACCAATAAATCGCTCAGAATCTAACAAAAATTGTAGACCGCTATTATGTTCTGTAAAAACCTGGCGTGATCAATTATATTAATTACTGAACTCGTACCCTGCTGTGCAAGTCTGAAAAATGTTGCAGATACCGGTACATTGCAGACGCAATTTTCGTAAGATTGTTTAGGTTCGCAAATCTATGTTACGGGGAAGTTCACTGACCTTATGTAGGGGATGTTGGCTGGTATGTGGTACTTGGATCCTGGGTCGAAGTCTAGCTCGGAACGGAGTACAGGGGGCTTCACTCCTTGGTACTGTTCTCTGTTGAAAAAGAAAACAGTTCGTTAGGTTGTGTCACAGTTTTCAATTTGCAGTTCGACATGGGGAATGAAGAAGTGCGGAATACCTACTGAAATAAACAAAACTATACATAAAATATACTCAAAAATATACGCGACGTAACTCCTGACGCTTATATATTAACTAGCGTTCTCATATCTGACTACAGAGGTCCGACATCAGTATTCCTATTTGCTCAGTAATAAACAAAAGATCCAAAAAAAATATTGTTTTAGTCACAAGTTCTTCAATCATTGCGAAAACCCACAGGTTTATCTTATTACTTCATAAAGGAACTCTGGTGGAAGGCGTTCACGGCGCGTGCCTCACTACGATTATACCACTTGGGCTGGCAACGAGTCAGACTGGTGTTGCGTCATCTGGGATTAGTGGTTGTTGGCTGTTGCTGCTGCAGCGGCTGCTTACCGCTTTGCCCTACTCAGGGAGCTCTCACATTACTAAGATTTCTTTGTACTAGAAACCTACTTTAAATTTATAAGGCTTTGAATTTGGAAGGCTGCAGTAATAGTGACTAATTTCCTCAATTAAAAAGTTAGGGACTTAAGTCCGTGACACGTTGATATGTATAGGTACATTCTTCTGAGAAATATATTAAAAATACGTATTTTGCAACTAGTGTTACAAATAACACGTGTGTCAAAATGTAAATACGCATCGTTATCGCATCATGTAATAAAAATAAAAATAAAATCCGGTTAGCAATGTTGCCATACTTGCGATGGTATTGCGGTCTACAGCCGGCCTTGACTCGTGGAATCGGTTCACCATTCATCTCTAGATGAAAGTAAAAGTGAAATGGAGATTGAAGTAGGTAAGTAAGGTTGTTATAGTATGGTGCTGCGGCCCACATTATGACTCCACATTTGAGGCAACTTTTTTAACTAATTATCGCACAGTTGTTATCATTATTTTTGAATATATTATTGTTTGAGCAGAATTGAATTTATTATTGTATTAGTAAAATAAAACATTCGAAAGTATCGTATGTCTTCTGTTCTTTTGATGACCTCTGTAGCGCAGCGGTTGCGGCTCTGCTTACCATGCGAGAGGTCCCGGGTTCGATCCCCGGCTGGGGTAGAGAAAAAAACCCCAGGTCTTGGATGTTTATATATGTGTGATGTCGCTGTTTCTGGTTCCCACGGAACAGGGTATCCTAGTGTGGTGCCAGAAGCAATGTATGTGCCCATATGTAAATGTTTGAATATTTTGAAGTCTTCAGTCAAATACGAGTAAATTTATTCACTACATCTGTAAACGCACAAAATGTCAGTTACTTTCATACTATTTGAACCATGTTTATGAGAAATGTCATGATGGGCGTCAAATTTATTCATTATGTCAATATGTTTATATTTAAATACGAAATGATTGGTTAAATAAACTTTGTTGGAACGTTTGACAGATTAACCTGAATTAAAGCAGGTAACCAGTTAACCAGATAGTTCTTGTTTTTTGTAACCATGTACTTGATAATTGAGATACCGCATGTGAGAGATCTCTTTAATAAACTTTAAAGCAAATAGCATACCATATTATTTTCCAATGCCAATTCAAAGATATCAGGCAAATAGCATACCATATTATATGCCAATTCAAAGATAACGTGTTTTAAAAACAATGTAGGGCATGACATGACCCTTATATTTTTTACATATTTGCTTGCTCATTTACATTGCTTCTGACCCCACACTAGGATACCCTGTATCGTGGGAACCAGAAACAGCGAGATCACACCTATATAAACATCAAAGAAAAGGTTTTTTTTCTCTTTTTATTCCCAGCCAGGGATCGAACCCGGGACCTCCCGCATGGTAGGCAGAACTACAACCGCAACGCCTCAGAGGTCGTCAATATAACAATAAATGAACTAACATACTTAAGGAACTTAAACGTAATCCTGTTTTTCTTGTTTATACAAGTATTTTCTACGAGACCTATAATTTTGATAAGAATGATTGATTGATGCCTATATTGTGTATAAAGTTTACTTTAAGTAAACTAATAAATATTGGCATTACCTTCGGTAAGACGTACGCATTTCATTAAGTGGGCAACCACACGTTCGTTAGAAGCCGTTGGAGTAGTTGTGTATCAAAACTTGTTAAGGCTTTAAAAAGTTGATGAGGCAAGTAATCCATTATTTATGTAATATTTATACATATTTATTTTAGGCCCCCTTTACTGCGTGTTAAGGAGTCAGTTCGCAGGAGATGCTGGTTTGAATCCGGTGTAACCCTTGTACCAATAAAGTTATCATACATTATCGGATGTTACGTGTTTCGGATGACACGTTAAGCTGTAGACCCGGAGGATGAAGTAAGACGTAAAGCTGTGCCAGAGGCCCTAAAATGCCAGCTTGAAAATTGTAACAGTTTCCGGGTAAAGGCACAGTGGAGAATTTTTTGAGCTACATTTATTTATATTACTAACCCCGTTACTCTCACACTGCTTGCAGTCTTCTAAGAGGTAAGCGGGAAGGTAATAGAGTCCGTATCCACTATGTCGACTCCTCACTGCTCTGGACAAATGGAAACTCCAAGAAACACAAATGTGAGCACTAGCCTAACAAAGTACCGAAACCGCGAGTACTTATGATATAATTTATGATGGTAAAATTCAAATCTCACCTCAACCGCCACCAATGGCAATTGTACTGCTCCTTCCTCACGTCACCTGTGAAGACGTCCCACCGCCACTTGTCCATCACCAGGGCGAAGGGCAGAAAGGCGAGCTTATCCATGGCCTGGGTGAAAAGGTAGTTGATGTCGTGGGCGGTGTCGTCGACAGACTTCTGGATCAGACCGAGCGTCTGCAGGTGGCGTGGGGAGGACACAGATAGGGCGACGGTTTCGCCGATGGCTTCATGGAAACCTGGGGAATAATACAGTGGGAATTTTGTAGAACTGCAAAAACTTTACACATAAATAGAAAAATACAAAATTCAAATAAAAGTATGAATACGGTTTGGCAAATCATAAACCGTGAAACTGGCAAAGTTATACCAAGGGATAATGATTTCTGCTTAAAGATAGGTGATGATGTTGTTAAATCCAATGCTGAAGTAGCTTGAGCAATGCACCCTTACTCACAACAGAGCGTCTAAATTCATCTCCATATGAAGCAGAGGCTTTGTTAAAAAACAGCACTAGCATGAGTAATGTATTTTTTAAATTTTATCATGTATATCCCCAGGATATTGTCAAAACATATAGATTACTTAACTTAAAAAATACTGAAGACCTGTGGGGTATATCAGTCAAAGTCATTGGTTCAATAATACTTGTTATAGCCCCACACCTAGCTTATATATTTAATAAATGTGTTGATGATGGAGCTTTCCCAGACCTCATGAAACACAGTAAACTTATACCTCTGTTCAAGTCGGGAGACAAGGGTGATCCGTCAAATTTCAGACCAATATCTGTTCTTCCAGCACTAAGTAAAATTTTTGAAAAGATTAACTCAATCAAATGCTCTCACACTTCAACCGTACAAAACAACTCCACGCCAAGCAATACGGTTTCACTAGGGGTAAATCGACTACGGATGCAGGTTACCCTTATATCTCATATTTATTCTGCATGGGAAGCCGCACAGGATGCTGTCGGTGTTTTTTGAGATCTGTCGAAGGCATTTGATTGTGTTGATCATGACACGCTACTAATGAAATTAAATCATTACGGAGTTATAAATAAAGCGTTGGATCTACTAAGATCATACCTAAGCAATATAATTCAAAAGGCAGACGTCAACGGCGTTAAATCTGATGGATCGGGGGTGAAAATTGGCGTTCCACAAGGTTCCATATTAGGCCCTTTATTATTCCTGGTATATACACAGTCAGGTCATAAGTTCTGTCACACAATAAAAACTTTTGAAGTTAGAACGCTGGCCACAAAAAAGTTTATTGAATTCGAATTTCGAATTTTCCATGAAAATAAAAATGTGTACTTTTTAGAATTTTCCTCATTTTTAAATATGGAGTGGACACTTAAAAAAGACCGTGTCGCAGTTATTGCGTTGCATCGTTGCGGTTACGCGCCAATTCAGATTTTCGACTTACTGAAAAATTTGAATATAACCAAAACATTAATTTATCGTACCATAAAACGATACAATGAAGACTCTAGTGTAGATGACAGGTCAAGAAGTGGTCGCCCTCGCTCTGTTAGGACTCCAGCAGTGATAAAAGCTGTGAAGGCGCGAATTCAAAGAAATCCCATACGTAAGCAGAAACTGTTGGCCCTTCAGATGGGGTTAAGCAGGACCACGGTGAAAAGGGTGTTAAATGAAGACTTAGGGCTTAGGGCATATCGAAGAAAAACAGGACATCGTTTGAACGCTCGTTTAATGGACCTGAGACTGAAGAGATGCCGCGCTTTGTTGAAGCGGTACGCGGGAAAAAAGTATCGGGAAATTCTTTTTTCGGATGAAAAAATTTTCACCGTGGAAGAGAGCTACAACAAACAAAATGATAAGGTGTACGCACACAGCAGTGAAGAAGCGAGCAACCGTATTCCGCGTGTCCAACGAGGTCATTTTCCATCCTCGCTCATGGTTTGGTTGGGAGTCTCTTATTGGGGCTTAACTGAGGTACATTTTTGTGAGAAAGGCGTAAAAACGAATGCAGTTGTGTATCAAAATACAGTCCTCAAGAACCTTGTGGAACCTGTTTCTCATAACATGTTTAATAACAGGCACTGGGTATTCCAACAAGATTCTGCGCCAGCTCATAGAGCGAAAAGCACACAAGACTAGCTGGCGGCGCGTGAAATCGACTTCATCCGGCACGAAGACTGGCCATTCTCCAGTCCAGATTTGAGTCCGTTAGATTACAAGATATGGCAACACTTGGAGGAAAAGGCCTGCTCAAAGCCTCATCCTGATTTGGAGTCACTCAAGGCATCCTTGATTAAGGTAGCTGCCGATATTGACATGGACCTCGTTCGTGCTGCGATAGACGACTGGCCGCGCAGAATAAAGGCCTGTATTCAAAATCGCGGGGGTCATTTTGAATAAACTTTATTACCATAAGAATCTATGTTTTATTAAGTTCATTTTGCTATATAAATGTTTACATAAATAATAAACATGTCTAAATTATTTCATATTCCACATGTGACAGAACTTATGACCTGACTATGTATTAACGTTCTGCCTTTTAGGTGGAGAAATTGACTAACATAGTGTTGTTTGCTGATGATACCTTCACTGGTCTTTAAAATTGAAAGACAAAAAGAAGATTTTGATGATGTCAATAGAGTATTATCTTTAACCTTGAATTGGTTCACAGTTAACAATTTATTATTAAATGCTGGTAAAACCAAATGTATCAAATTCTAACTTCCAAATGTTAGGCAAGTTGGGACCAGTTTAGTGTTGGACAGAAATACGTTATAATTAGAAAATGACACGAAGTTTCTTGGAATAACCATTGATAGCAAATTGCAGTGGGGATCCCACATAGAAAAATTGGCTGGTAAATTAAGTTCTGCGGCTTACGCTGTTAGGAACATCAGACAAAACACGGATGTGGCTACATCTAGGCTAGTATATTTTAGTTACAAATGTAGTGAATAATCCTTTCCTTTCTTATTTTCTCGGAAATGTTCGTTTTTGTCTTACTACTTCACTCGCACTCAGTACCCATCGAGACAACGTAGGGAACGGTCGCATTGCAAGAGGAAGTATCTATATAGAGTAGTTAATACCACAGAAATATTTTGTTGATATTTATGTTAGATTTTGTGATAAACTTCATGGACTCGTGTATTAATGCAGGTCACCTATATTTTTTTTTTTGACTTTACATTTCACTCTTGTCTGTCATTTTTGTAAATAATAAACATTGATTTTATTCGATCCACATTAACAATTTATAACAGACATGCCGAAAGCACTAAGAAAAGGGAAACGTTTAGATCGGCAAGCCTGCGAAGTTATTTTCAATATTTATTTTTATTTCTTAACTGAAAATGATAAATTCAAACATACCAACTATACTGCTTACTTTTGTAAAGTCCAAAAACGAGTTTCGGAGGCCAGTGGAATTTCTCAACGAACAGTAAATAAAATGTTGCAAAAATAATACATAAATCAATCCACCTCCAATAGTCCGAAGTCGGCAAAGTTGGGTAGACCAAATAAATTATTTTGTCTAGGTCTTGACGATTTTGACTACAACGTTATACGCCGATTAGTGTACAATTTCCATTTGATTTACAAACCAGTACCTACAATTAAAGCCCTGAAGTCCAAGTTATCCGAAGCCATAAATTTTAAGGGATGTGACTTTACGCTAAGAAAAATTCTTAGTAAAATGGGATTTCGGTATAAAAAAGTTGAAAACAACAGAAAATTACTTATCGAGAAAGATGATGTTCGTTTAAAAAGAGTAAAGTTTTTAGCCACGATAAAAAAGTACAGATTGCAAGGGAGAGAGATTGTTTATATGGATGAAACATACATCCATACCTCACATTTGGCAGGTAAAAGCTGGGCTGACTCGTCAGAAAACGGAGTGAAACAGTTAATTTCTAAAGGACAACGTCTTATAATAGTGCACGCTGGTAGAAGAAAGGGGTTTATACCTGGGGCATTGTTAATGTAAAAGTCTACTGATAAAACAGGTGACTATCACAATGCGATGAACAATGAAAACTATGAAAAATGGCTTCGTAATCAACTCATTCCAGACTTAGCTCCACATTCGGTACTAGTAGTAGATAATGCTGCATATCATAATAAGTACGTAGAAAAACCTCCTAATTCAAATACCAGGAAGCAAGACATGATTGATTGGCTATCCAAACATAACGTTCCGATTGATCCGTCATTAACAAAACTTGAAATATATTAAATTATTTGCAAGTACAAACAAGACTTTGTAGAATACTCTATAGATAAACTTATGAACGAATATGGACACAGCGTACTAAGATTGCCACCATATCATTCTGATTTCAATCCGATTGAAAACATATGGTCTCAAATAAAGGGATACGTATCCAAAAGAAACATCAGTATGAATATAGAGTATAGTTAGACTTTTGGGGTTCCAATCCTTATATAATCATTAGATCATATCCCAACCGGAATTTGGTTTTTATCAGTGCGTTTTATTGAAATAAAACGTCCTCAGTAACTAGTTATATTTTTGTTTACCTAACGAATTCTTTATATGATAGAATCGTGGTGGTTTTAACATCTCAGTGTAATATACGTCAAACGGGCAATTTGACATTTGACATTGATACATAAAGTATGCGATTTATTTGATACCTACACGTAATTTAATAATACAGTAATTCATAGACACATCGGCACCATTCGGGTGTTATCGTTGTTCCGAGTTTTGCCGATAGGAAAGGATTATTCACTACATCTGTACTTTCATAGTGTGATGTCCTATGGTATCTTGTTGTGGGGGAAAGCAGCGGATATTCAAACTATTTTTATTTTACGGAAAAGAGCTATTCGAACAATTTATAATTTAAAACGCACAGACTCCTTAAGAGAGCTTTTTAAAGAAATTGACATACTAACTGTAGCTGGTCAATTTATTTTCGAAAATATAATGTATCTATGCAAGAAACTTACAAAATTTCCCAAACTTAGCGATAGCTGTAATGTTAACCTAAGAAATAATCACAGACTACTTGCGCCCCGGTTTAGACTCGCGAAGGTTAGCAATTCTTTCCAAGGGTCAATGCATTCTCTACTACAACAAGATACCTCTGGAGATCTTGAAATTGCCATTTGAGCAATTTAAAAACCATGTTAAAGCGACTTTGTTGTTGACAAGATTACTTAAATGATGGTACTGTATGGGGTTAATCTGGCTCAACACAGACCTTGCTGTTAATAATTTTGTAATTATTTATTCCTGCTTATTAATTATGATAATGACTAAATATTATATTTTGTATTAGTTAAGCATAAGCAATTTTTAAAGGAGATCTAAAAATCAATCTGTGGGAGTTTCTACACCCTTCTTCTCCCACAGTGGTCCAATGTAGAGAAGTGGCAAAAAATAACGATTGCTAAGTATATGTAAATATCTACGGTAATAAAGACATTTGGAATTTCGGAAACAAGCCATATCGAATTGGTATGAAATTCGATTTTTCTAAAGAAAGAAAATTCTGAATTGCACAAGAAATATTATCAGGGTGAAGTGGTGGTTTAGGGTAGGCTGCCATGTAAGTGTAAAAAAAAACTTATATAATCCAGTAATTTGAAGAAATAAGTGTGTACTAGGTTATTTTTTTTTGATCAAATAGGTAATCTTCAATTTGCATAGTGTTTTATTTGTAATCCAACAATTGTTCTCATTTAATACATTGACTGGCCTCCCTTCGTTATTGTATAGAATGCCTAGGCATTATAAGTACCTACCTAAATAGAGTATAGGCATTGTATAGAATGCCGGGCCTCTTTAGTCAATGTGTGGAATAATATCTAAAATGATCTTAATTACATACTTTGTCTAGGAAATGCAGAGAATGCCTAGGTATTCTATACATTTCCTAGACAAAGTATGTAAAATGTTTTTTTTTTGTTGCCTGCGGAATAGGCATTATTTACCTACTTGTTTACAACTTAGGCATTGTATAAAATGCCTGGATTTCATAAATTTCCGTTAACTTATTACGTTAATATATATGCATATCTACATACTTACCTATAAACCTACCTAAAAAAATTGATGATGCAACCCAATTTTGGAAACCACGCACGTTGCCTTTAATTATCAAATAGTTTCGTTACATAACTGAACAAAAGAAAAATATTAGAATCACGACATTTGTTGACATAAAAACACCTTTTGTGTGGTGAATATATGTATGTAATAATGTACGACCCGTACGCTACCTCTCGAGATGCCGTGATGACATTGTTCAATATTCATGCCCTGATTGCTATTAAAATAGCGACCTTCTCGCTCTACATACCTTAAGCTACAGGCCCGCCAGGTTTCTTGGCTTTCGAGCCAGCTATCATGTCTCTCTCGCCCATGTATGCATCGCTCATGTCCCACTACCCGCTCCAGACGGGGTTCAGAGGCCAAGAAAGATAGCGCGGGCTGTACGGCCAACTAAATAAGCACTTGTAGGTTGTTCGAAAGTGTTGAAATGTTGAGTATGCCTATTTTTGTTTTAATTAAAATTAATCAAGTGATAAATTAAGGCATGCTATAACCATTCCATTAATTCGTATATCATTACTTGAATATTCACGTTATCAGAGCGGCATCAATGATGAGATATGGCTGGTGCCCTGGAACTCCATGTTAGGTGCCCATAAAAGTTGATGGCAAAAAAGTTACATAATTAATCAATGCACAAGCGATTAAACGATGTAAACCAGAGGTTTTAGTAAATACGACAACGGTAGAGAAAGCGGCTATACCTACATACATCGACCGACTGCAATCACGGAAGCAGATCTCGGCTCACTGGGCTCTTATTCATTAGCTTTGCTTAGCTGTGTCTTAGAAAAACTTCAAATAATCGATTTTAGAAAAAAAATAGTTTTGCATTTTATTGTGTCGAGGCCATAAGTAGCTTGTAATGTTTTTAACGACCAAGTAATTTCCTGTCGATGTTTAACTCCCGACTAAAAAAAGAGGGGTGTTAAACTTATGAAACGTCTATTTGTGTGTGTCTGTCTGTCCGTTGCACTCTAGCGCAAACGGGTCGACAGATTTTCATGTTTTTTTTTTTATTGGTAGTAGTAGTAGACTTCCCTGCAATGGAGTCCTAGGTTATATTTTATAATTATATTTATATTATAAAATCGGTTCAGCGGTTCAAATTTATCTATTAAATGGCAAACAATGAAGCAAATTTTAGACTAGAGTTTTTATTTTAGATGCCCTCTATGGCGCAGCGGTTGTGGCTCTGCCTACTATGCGAGAGGACCTGGGTTCGATCACCGGCTGGGGTACAGAAAAAAACCCAGGTCTTGGACGTTTATTTGTGTTACGTTGCTCTTTCTGCTTCCCACGACACTGGGTATCCTAGTGTGGGGCCAGAAGTAATATATGTGCCTGTATGTAAATGTTTATGTTTATGTACCCTAGTCTTGGTTGTTTATCTATCTTAGTATGTGTATCGTTGTCTAGTACCCAAGATACAGGGAATCCTAGTTTGGGGCTAGATCCATGTGTGTCCAAGGTATGTTTAATAATGTGTCGGGGTGTTCTATTTTTTTTTAATTATAGTTATCAAAACAATTTAGTACGTATACACATAATGTTTTAGCTTGTTATTTTTAAGTACTTTCCCCGAGCAAATTGATAAACAAAATGTATGGCATAATCAATTGTTAGACATCTATTGCCTAGGGCAGTCATAACTTTAATGAACTGTCTGTGACTGACAAATGTGTCAAAAAGTTTATCAAACACACGGTGTTTGATAAACTTTTTGACACTTTTGACTTTTGTCCATCAGACACTCTAACTCGCTAGCTAAAATACAGGAAGTTTGATAACTTTAGCAATACATATTTATGGAGCGATAAGCAGCAGAAACGACTATGAATAAAACCCGTATTATAAATCTTGACAGTTGGCTCTGCTAACTGCCGTATTGGCGGAAACAGATATTTAAAATGTACTTTCGATTTACAAGTCACGTCTATATCTAGTTGTAGATTGTAGATCAACGGATACAATAGAAATGTCGCATCAGTTAGTTGATTAAATCAGACACTTAGCTAACTCTCTAGACCGTTAATTAAATGCCGACCTTCAACCAAGTCACTAAAAAACCGTCAGACAAGTAAGTGAACGAAACGTTTGAGTTGTCTAAACGTTCCTAGGCAACAAGACATATTCAATATAAATATTTTTTTATGTTTACTTAAGTTTATGTTTTAAGTTTAAGTATTTTTTGTATTTACATGTTCAACCTAACACGAAGGATAGCTTCACCTGAGCTACCGCAATGTTTTGCCCTGATATAAGCTGTGCAAATCAGCTGTTGTAGTGACGCCATCTTGTTTTCTAACACGCCGGCTTTCGGTAAGACAGAATGTTAAACGTTTTCGGCGATGCTTTATTTAAATCAAAATGACTTGATTAAACGTCGCTATTTAATTAACGGTCTAGAGAGTTAGTTAAGTGTCTGATTTCACCAACCAACTGCGACAGAAACACCACGTTTCTTTTCACATGATTTGTTACTCAAAGCGCAAAGAGATTCACTATATCTATATCATCTTAATCTTAAATGTGACACCTACGTCTACGGCCCTAATAACAAGTGGCCATAAAAGGAGATAATGATAAATAATCGGGCCAGAGTAATATTTCTATGCATAATGTGTAGTATGTAGTATAATAATGCAATAGTAGATGATGTCGCTATCCATCGGTCCGCACACCAAGGATGGGATCAGGAGATCTAAATTTCATTTGGTCTCGTCGAATACTAAATCAATTTTCAAATCGAATACTAATCAATCCCGTAATGCGATCATTTTCGATCATTGATCTACGGGAGCGTTGCGCGGGCGCTTTCACATAATAACACAGCAGGTGACGTAAAATACAGGCAGCAAGTTGTACACTGTTACTATGGTATGTTTGCATGGGGCTCTGAAAGCTTTTTACGATTCGTCGCCAGGCACGTTCTTTAATAATGTAGCATAATAAAGTAGAAGAAGAAGATTTCACCATAGCGCGATAAAATAAGATGATATACATAACATTTTTGTTAACTTTAGATATAATGTTTATAGAATAAAAGTCAAAACAGAGCTAGATATCTGCGTAACATTTTTGCATTCAATATTAGTAGAGTTATTCAGCAGCTGGTTAATGACGTTATGTATTAGATGCAAGGAAACGTCACGACGGTTTTAAATCAACACCTATTGCCCCATTATGGTAATTTCGAAGAGATGTTGGTAACATTGTAAGCTGAGTTAAGCTGACAGAATTGATTGGTTGGAGGTAAAACTAAGATTAAGTGGATACTAAAACTATTCATCAAGCTGTGGTAGAGTGCAGTGAGACTGCATTTCAGAGTTGGGGTATTCTGCGTTTTAAACTGAGAAATGGTTTCATTATTCAAAACGGAAATATAAACTTATAAGATAGCTAATGGACTCTGTAAACCAGCGTTAGCAGCCCATCCAGCCATTAGATTGTCACTAGATATTACGTTGGGAACGCAACACAAAAATCGCAAGTACTGATTTTTGAAAGCAAAGCGTCGTATTTTCTGTTCTACAAAGTATCTATTTTAAATAAAACACTATTATTACATTTTGAATATAATTCGTTGAATGCGCAGAAAAGACTCGCAGCGATTTTAGTTACTAAGTAATTCTTGGCAACTTGTTACAAAATTTGTTTTGTAATGTTGTCGGTTAATTCTGTAAAGTGGGTTTTATTGAATAATGAGAAATGTGATTCTTAACTTTATATAACGTTGTTAAGTATTAGCTAATGCAGTAAGATTGACGACGCATCAAGTTATGATCATTATTTACGTCTCAATGGTAATGCGCGTAACGTCAAGGCGTGTTTCGTTGTAGTGACGTCAGTTCCCGTGAGTGTAGTTTGCAGACTAATATGAAGTAGGTCCAATAATATCTTGGTAAGCAGTATTTCTGCTTGTGGTGAGAGTAACTATGGAAAAGCGAGTATAATAGGTATGCATAAAGAAGGATATATATATATATATATATTTTTATTGATTTATTAACAGAAAACATAACATTAATTATGTACGCGCATGCGCCCGACCAGTAATAGTTTTATGGAACAGCCTTTGTTAGTGATTGTCTTTGAAGATTGCTATTGCAGACCAAACTAGTTTTAGAATTACATTTATATTTTTTTTTTATTCAATTTACATTTTTATAAAGTTAAAATAAATCGCTTATACTCACTTGTTTCTTGGCAACATTATTAAATTAATGCACATTTTTATTCATATTATAAGTTTGCATTTGAATCAAGGCCTACAAATAAAAAATATAGCAATAACTTCTTTAACTTCTTTTTTGCACTTTGTTTTCTGTCCCTAAATTAGCATGAAATTAAGAAGTTTGTAAGCTAATGGGCATGTAGGTCTTGGTACATTTTTTACACCACAGAGCTTTAAACTGTGTTGTTTCTGGAAAACGATTATTTTGATCTTTTAACAAAACTAACCAGTAATAATAATCACCAAAAATAAAGAGGTAATTTCTTATTTTTGGTAAATGGCATTAAAAAAAGGTACCAATTATTAAAAAAAACCATTTAATTTAAAATATCTCTAAAACCGTAATTTCATATGACCCATGTGGGATTATTCTGATAGAGTCTTGTCTCAGCTATCGATGGTTACCGTTTGGACCACTACTTACGTACGAGATACCCTGTATATACATGATAGCCTCTTGTCTGTAGATAGATAAAAAGGCCCGCGATTTTGAACCTTTTTTCGTCACATAACATAGCGTCACGCCTTTTCCCATACCCACTTTGAGCCAGTTATTCAATAATCCATTTTGCGTGACAGGGGGCTAGCCCATCGCCGCAGATATGGAGCAATGAAGGTTTCCTCACGATGTTTTCCATCACCGTTAGAACGTCCGTATAATGTACTTAAGATAAATTAATTATCTCATTGGTACATCGTCAGGAATCGAACATGCATCTCGTGTGTAAGAAGCAAGCTTGAAACCCATTAGACCATGGACACAATTGCTTGGTATGATTCTATGAATTTTATTACTTGGTAATAAAGTTCAAACCTATCAAAAATAATCAGTCATCTGTTGGTGACCCCACAACTGAGTATCCACTCAGCCCCACAACTGAGTGGATAAGGCTACAAAACTAGCTAGACAATACAATTATAAGGAACAAGATAAAATCGAATTATGAAAAACAATTAGATTTTTCCAATCATATCACAATAATAATCAATAATTTCATTTTAGTTGTAAGTTTGACAGTTGACTGCACTCTTATAGGTATTTGGCACTATTTTGGTTGACTATGACTGCCACTTTTTTTTGTGGTAGGCAAAGAAATTTGTCCCATTACGTCTCTAGTGACGTCACGTTTACTTTTGGCGGGTAAAACTTTAGCTTTGTTTTTTAGATAGACGCATTGAATAAAACCCAAAATATTTAAATTAGTTTTTTAAAATCGTCTATATTTTCAAAACAAATTATTAAAAAATATATGTATCAGAAAAATACATGGCCAATTAACTTAGCAGTTTCTGTAGTCTCCGATTCACTGTGTGTACCGGGACAAATAGTAAACTTCTCAATGACCAATCTATCTCTGTACCAGTAAATTTCTTTGAGGCGCTTGACATGGTTGAACTCTTTCTTCCAGTCCTCAGGTGTTATCTACTTTAAGGCATCTAGAGTCAAAGACTCTGTTTGAAATTCAAGCAAAGTCAAAGTCAACATTTCTTTATTACTGTAGATATTTACATATACTTAGCAAACGGATTTACAAAGTCCTTATAGGTGACTCTACTCTTTGCAAGGTTCCAAATACATTCTATAAAGTGTTTAAATCACAGTTATCAGGCGGTATTCCTACTGTTTCGGGACCATGATCAGCCAAATTTTAGGAATTTATGCGATTTGACGATCTTGTGTAATTGCGGTTTCGTACATTTTCTGTTTAATAATTTAATAATAATTTAATGTTTAATGCAATTCGGCGGTAAATTAGGCGAACGATTTTGTTCTGACCACTTTGTGTAATGATCGGAGTACACTTGGTCATGGTTGTCGCCAGGTTTTGCGTGAGCTTTGAACATTAGGAGTGCGGCACCGACAAATTTGTTTTCGCTTCCAGCGTGAAGTATTACCCATCGGCGACCAAGGCTATCGCTCTGTTTTATTCCCTTATCCGTAGGAGTAGCAGCCTGCCAACACCTTTTCACGGTGTTTTTTTGTCAGCACCAAGTGAATCATTAGCTTTCATACGGTGTAAATATCTAGCTCTCAGTTTGTTTTAGCAAATACAAGCTGAGATGTATTGATTGACACGATACGCAGATTATTTTACTACATACACTTTGTAATATTATAAAAGTATAAAGTAGTGTAGGTAGGTACTCGTAATAGTTCCTATTACACTATTACGAGTTTACTAGTAACATCTGAAATGTTACTGTTGCTGCCTGTAATAAAACTCATAATCGTTTTCAGAGGCTTTAACCATTTGCGACAGAACTTGGCCATTTTTATAAGCTTTTGCCAGTCATTACACGGAAATATATCGATTCTAGGTTAAACAAGATAATGTCAATAATAATGAACATTCAATTGCAGATGATCGTGTGTTTACATACTCTTCCATTATGCAACGCTAAGTAGAGCGCGCGCGATCATTTATTTCATAACATAACACAGCCTACACACAAACGCAACTGTTGAACGTATTTTCAATACATTTATATATATAAATTATGAAATTAAATGTCATCCATGCTAAGTACTTCATATATAAGACATATTGTCTTCATTCATACTTATTATTAAAGTTCAATCATGAAACTATCCCTGTCCAACTATTGGGGTTTTAATAATTTCCTATTGTTGTCGTTTTGTTGCTTTGTCAATTACCCTTGACCATGTATATTCTCATTAAGAAAACTGACAGATAGTTATCTTTAAGGAAACTGACAGATAGTTATCGTATTGAATAAATGTCATAATCATTAGTAGCCTTCGAGTAGTAGTGTTCGAGCAATTTTCATACCCTGGCCCACCAGGGGCTCAAACTTTCTTTATTACTTTAGATATATACATATACTTCTATCTATCTATCTATCTACATATCTATCCAGCATCCTTTCTTGATTAAAGGCCTCCTCTTCACCAATTATTGCATTCCAAGTCCAACCTGATTCACTGTTTCCGAGCCGTTTTGGCGATGTCATCCACCCTCTCCTTCTCACCCTGCTATCTACTTTATAAACGTCATATAACATTATAATCAGTGCGTTCTGTATTTATTTTCTAGTTCTGTGTTGAGTTAAATTAACCCCATGCACTCTTGTTATTTAAGTAATCTTGAATGATCCCTAAGACAAATTCGTTTTTAAATTCGTTTAAGACAAATTAAGACAAATTCGTTTTTAAATTGATCAAATTTCATTTGATGATTTGATTTAAAAATATCTTGAAAGAATAGCTAACTTTTACGAGTATAAACAAGGGAGCAACTAGTCTGTGATTATTTCTTTAGTTAACATAACAGCTATCGATAATTTTGGAAAATGTTGAAATTTTCTTGCATGCATAATTACATTTTCAAAAATAACTGAATATCTACAGCTAGTGTGACAATTTCTTTAAAAAGTTCTCATAGGGAGTCTATGCGTTTTAAATTATCAAGTGCTCGAATAGCTCTTTTCTGTTATATTAAAATAGTTGAATATCCCCTGCTTTCCCCTATAACAAGATACCATAGGACATATCACTATAATAAACTTGCCTAGCTTCTAGCTAGCATCCGTGTTTTGTCTGAAGTTCCTAACAGCTTAAGCCGCAGAAATTATTAGCTAGTTTATCTATGTGGGTGGTCCCCACTGCAATTTGCTTTCAATGGTTATTCCAAGGAATTTCGTATCATTTACTCATTCTATCGTATTGTTGTTTAACACTGGTCTCAACTTGCCTGACATTTAGAAGTGAAAATCAACACACTTGGTTTTACTAGCCTTTTATAATAAATTACTATTTTACTAAATTAGGCTGTATACGTATAATAATTTGGGTCACCAAATTATTTAACCTGTACGGCGAATATATAATGAGGAGAGCGCTGGAGGAGTGGAGCAGCGGAGTAACAGTCTGGTCTCCTCTTGCCTGACATTTGGAAGTGAAAATCGACACACTTGGTTTTATTAGCCTTTTATAATAAATTACAATTTTATTGAATTAGGCTGTATACTGTCACCCAAATTATTTAACCTGTACGGCGAATATATAATCAGGAGAGCACTGGAGGAGAGAAGCGGCGGATTAACAGTAGGCGGTGAAAAGCTTACGAACCTCAGATATGCAGATGAGTTCATGTTCAAGATCAGAGATTTTTATTCATAATAGCACAAAAATTGACACTTAGTGAACGTCATAACATAATCAAGAAAGCATAATATAACATTAAGAAGGTGCCTAATTATTACATAGAACATAATATATTGGGTGCAATGAACTGGTTTAATGCCAGATGTCGGTGTCTTGTAAAAATTCATTAATTTTGTAGTAGGCCTTAGTGCACAAAGTGTGCTTTATACATTTTTTAATCGAGCTTCAGTCAAGTTTTTTATTTCTTGCGGAATTTTATTGTAGAAGCGTATACAGTGTCACATAAAAGAAATGCTAACTTTTGTGAGTTTGAACATAGGAAAAGAAAGTTTATGTTTATTTCTAGTTTGCACATTGTGGCGGCTATCAATGGTTTTAAAGCTACTGATATTTTTCCTCACATACATTATGTTTTCATAGATATATTGACTTGCAACTGTTAGGATGTCGGTTTCTTTGAAGAAATCTCTCAGAAATTCTCTATTACATAGCTTATAAATAAATCGGATCGCTCTCTTCTGCAAAATGAAGATGGTCTCAATGTCAGGAGCCCGTCCCCATAGTAGTATGCCGTAGGCCATAATGCTATGGAAATAACTAAAATATTGCCTAGCAGTTGCAACGTCAGTCAATTCCCTGATTATTTTATTATTATTGAAATGTGGTGCTGGAGACGATTACTCAGATTTCCGGGGACCGTCATGAGAACTAACGTATCCATTCTGAGTGAACTAAAGATCACAAAACGCCTCTTGACAATTTGCCAGGAAACAACCCTAAGCTTCTTCGTCACATTATGCACTCACCTAGGCACCAACTGAAGAAGCTCATTATAATGGGTCAAGTGGAAGGCAAACACGCCAGAGGACGTGCTCCAACTAGATGCTCCGACCAGATTAGAGAGGCGACAGGGGGTGCAGAACCGTCAGAAATGGAGGAGATAATATATATATAAAGATAAGAAAGAAGAGATAATAAAATATTAACTTTGAACCAATTTAATGTTAAAGACAATAAAAACATCATTACCATCATCAAAATCGTCTTTAAATTTTGAAGACCAGTGAAGTAACATCAGAAAACAACACTATGTCAGTCAATTTCTCCACCATAAAAGGCAAATCGTTAATATATCATATATCAGAAATAAGAAAGGGCCTAATATGGAATCTTGCGGAACGCAGATTTAACATCCAATCCATCAAGTTTAACGTCGGTTATTTTTCACTTTTGAATTCTTTTGGTTAAATATGGTCTTAGACGATCCAATGGCTTTATTTCTTACTCTGTAATGATTTAATTTAATTAGTAGCGTTTCATGATCAACAAATTCGAATGCCTTTGAAAGATCGAAAAAACGCCGATAGCAATCTGTTCGGCCTCCCATGCAGAGAAAATATGAGACATAAGGATATGCCAGCATCCGTAGTAGAGTTACCCTTAGTAAAATTTTGTGCTAGAAATTTAGATTCTGATCTGATATTTAAACGATCACTTGTCTGTCGACTTGAATAGAGGTATCAGTTTACTGTGTTTCATGAGGTCTGAGAAAGCTCCATCGTCAACACATTGATTGAATATATAAGCGTTGGGCTATAACCAGAATTTCTGAACTAATGACTGACTGATATACCCCACAAGTCTACAGTATTTTTTAAGTTAAGAAAGGTTGGTCGAGCATACCCACGTTTGTGTATCACCACTATGGTTAGTGATTACTACTGGTTAGTCCATCGAGCGCGCTCTGTATAACTCGGCCAGATACCGCAATTATACCGGATAATTATTATTAAATACTTACTAGATATGTCCAACATTAAACGTGGGTTTAATGTTAGACATATCTTTGAATTGTTTATTTTTCTGAAGAAGACTAATAAAACTGAAACGTCGTCGATGGGAAGCAAATATTCTTTAACACAATGACGTAAAAAATATTAACGGAATCGCGACGTGTGAGTGGATAAGGCGAGAAATATTTCTGCTATGTCTATAATATGTTTATGGATGTTACTTTGGTTATAGAAAGTTATCTATATTCAAAACCTGGTATATATCTATCGGTGTTAGCCGTCCAGACGTAGCTGAGGATGCTTTTAGCCGGCAGAATTAAGGCTGTTGTTAAGGTGAACCAGTACCCAAAACAGCCTTTAGTAAATCTCAAGTTACACAAAATAGGAGTATCAAAGCATTTGTTTCTTTATACTAGCGTATGGATCATGAGTGTCATCTTGCTTTCGCTAACGTTCTAAATTAACGGGCTAAATTTTGCACCTGATTTGAATGTATGTACTTGTAATTTATTCGTTATAAAAATATTTATTTATGTTGATTTCCTCTTGGGCTAAAAGCGTTGTTTACCATTTGAATTCCTATTCCCCTAAATAAAAGCTTAAGCTGAAATTCTTGATGCGGCTGTCGGTGTGCCCAGCTTTAAGGCCATGTTGTTAGTTGTAAGACCGAAGAAGAATAAGCCTAAAGATACATACTATTTCTTATAACTTTTATACTTGTGCAATAAATGATTATAAGTAACAACTAACCTGGGTTGGCGCCATCCCTGAAAACCTTGGGCAAGTGCTTGTACGCGAGGAAGTACTCGACGTGCGCCATCTCGTGATGAGCCGTCACTAGGTCCTTCATGTCCACGTGGGTGCACATCTTGATGCTGGAAAATAATTGCGAAAACATTTTTCATTTATACTGATCCGGAAAATAGAATAGGTACAACAAATTGTCTAAGGAATCCAGTGCTTGAAAGTTCTGCCAGATAAGTTAGCAGAATACTACTGATGGTTCTAACGTTTAACCCCCGACGAAAACGTTTTTATAAGTTTGATGCGTCTGTCTGTCTGTCTATTTGTCTGTCCGTGGCACTCTAGCGGTCAAACGGGAGGACGGTTTTTAATGCGGTTTTCTGTAAGTGATAGAAGTACCTTGCGATGGCTCTTAGCTATGTTTATCGGATCAATGTGGTTCGGAAGTTATAAGCTCGACAAGGAAACAAGTCAGCCAAATTTTAGACTTCATTAATTATGTCGGGGGATTTTTTAATTTATAATTTACTAGCTGCCCGCGGAGCGGCTTCGCAACGTGTTTTTCCTATTTTCATAGTTCCCTGTCATAAAACTATTCGTTTATCATTTTAGAGGCACCTTCATAGGTTTCTGAAATCTATATCGACATTATCGGCCCGTTTTGTTGAGAATAATACGTATCAGACCTCAGATTAATGAAACTCTTTGCTTATGCATCGCACTGTCTGACATAAGTTCCACTACCAACAAAGAGGTTGAATGTTGTAAGTGTAGTAGACGACCCGAATGACTGAGTCGGCAGTGACCCTGCCTACGAAGCCAAGGGTCCCGGGTTCGGGTCCCGGTGGGGGCAAATATCTGTTTGACGATAACGGATGTTTGTACCCTAGTCATGGCAGTTTATCTAAGTATAATATATTTATCTATATAAGTATGTGTATCGTTGTCTAATATCCAAGATACAGGGAATCCTAGTTTGGGGCTAGATCAATGTGTGTCAATGGTGTCGAAGGTATTATTATATTATAAATAAATTAATCAACAACGAAGTAGATTGAGTAATGCTGGATCTATGGCTACCAACGCCATCTAGAGAAAGAGGATGAACTCTCTATACAAAATATTTATCGATTTTTTGGCTGTTTCTTTGCATTTTTCGTAATTTTATTTTTAATAAACCTCCTCTGGGCTGAGGAGAAAAAAAAACAAATTGGAATTAAACAAACCGATTGGACCATTGTAGAGATTTAGTAAGACTCATCAAATCAAATCAAATCAAAAATCATTTATTTCCATAGGATGTTGTTACATCACTTAGATCCGTCATTACATTTTTTTGGGTGAGTTCACTAACACAATGGCGGAATCTGTGGAGAAGAGCTCACCGAAGAAACTCCACAGTCGTCGCATCTTTTGCGTTTCCTTTTTTAAATAAAATATTGTCAAATTACAAAATGAATGCTAATTATATATCGAAACAGCCTGTTACTCAAACAATCTATTCCCATGGACATCTGTCCTCTAAGTAATCAGATATCCTATAGTAACCTTCTTTATACAATTTCTGTTTTATTATTATTAAACTTGTCTAAAGGTAAGTTTTTAATATCAGTAGGGACCTTATTGTAATAGCGTATGCAATTGCCTTTAAAAGAATTACTAATTTTATGTAGTCGGCTTACATAAGCAACCAACTTGTCTTTATTTCTAGTATTATAATTGTGTATATCACAGTACTTCTGAAAAATAGTTATATTTCTTTTTACATACACAATATTGTCATAGATATATTGAGACACAAATGTCAGAATATTGATTTCTTTAAACTTTTCCCTCAGTGACACTCTAGGCCCTAATCTATAAATTGCACGAACAGCCCGTTTCTGCAGAATAAATATACTATTAGCATTCGCAGCGTGACCCCACAATAAAATACCATAGGTCATTAGACTATGAAAGTAACTAAAGTAGACTAGTCTAGCAACGTACAGCAATTCATTTTTATAAGTGTAGAAAATAGGTAGATATATAGTTATGCTGAACGTAGTTGGAAGGCTGCAAACCTCCAACCCGACAACAACCCAACCCGCCTCCGCTTCCTCGTATGGGAAAAGGGATGACGCTGTTTTTTTCATATTTTTTCCCGTAGTTTGGGATCTTTGTATCAGTAGGGAACACTTCATCTTTTAGATGGTCAAGTCAAGTTGATGAAGATCTTCTCTATCTATCTCGTACTTCTCTTCACGTAAACTTGACACTGCCCAATTTAAGCCAGGCCTATTTCACCACCGCAGGACATTCGTTATGCAGCCTAGCTAGTGCTAATTAGACTATAATACTGGGTTTGTATGACAACATACTGTATTAGAGAAGCTTCTGTTAAGATATTTGTCACAACCATTGTTTTTTTTTCGTCTACCCGCGCTTTTCTATACACTTGTTTTGATAGTTGCTCCCAACAATTTTATTGAAATTAATACGTAAAACGCGCTAAATAGCAGTGAAAGTGAAGTAAATTTGCAGAAATATACCAATACTTAATAGTGTTCAACAAATATACCCACCAGTCTAACTTTAGTGTATCAAATCTTGCTCTAACCTCAAAAGTGCAGACTCACCATATAAAATGGCCAACTGTTTGAAGTGTACCAAGCAAATACCTAAGTTAGATGATAAAAATCCGAAAATAGTGTGCCACGGCTGTGATAGGCAGATCTGTGTTAAGTGCAGCGGGTTACTTGTGACAGAGCTGAGAGTGATTGCATTGCAGTCGCCGACACTCAAATATTTGTGCCCCGATTGTGAGCAAGGAGTTCGCCAACTGCCCGCCTTGAGGAAGTTAGTGGATGAACTCAAAACCGAAGTGGATGCCTTGAGGACTAGCCAACCAGCAGTCAATGTTGAGGCCATCATCGATAAGATAGAGGAGCGAAACCGAAGGGCATCAAATGTCATTATGTTCGGGGTGCCGGAGTTGCATGCGGATGGGGATGAGCCAACTTCAGTAGAGGCTCGGAAGATTTTTGACCAGGAGCAGGTGGAGAAGGCATTGGCCTCACTGCCCGAGCCAGTGGCACCTGTGGCCCGCGTACGCCTGGGAAAGCCCCAGCCTGGCTCGGGCCCTCGGCCCATCAAACTAGTACTGCCAAACAGGAAAGCAGCGATCCAGGTATTAAAGAATGGAAAAAAGCTTAGAGGGGTTACGGCCAAAAATGACCTAACCCCGTGCCAGCGCGACCACCTGAAAAATCTGCGACGAGAACTCACACAACGAATCGAAAAAGGTGAGGATAACCTCACCATCAGATATGTTAACAACAAACCGATCATAACAACACACATCGATGAAACCACAAAAAAGTCTTAACTAATGGTCTGACGCAATTAACGTTTTTCTACACGAACTTGGCATCTTTAAAGGCAAAACGATTTATTCTTATTGGAAATTGGCAAAACAAACCCTACTTTTATTATTATAACAGAGACCCAACTAAAATCCAAAATCACAAACAACTTGATAGACATTAGGGGATATACGCTTTTTAGACATGATAGAAGCAACGACAGTGGATATGGAGGAGTAGCCATATATATTGCACATGAACACAACAACATACCTATTGTAACTAGTTTACATCCGACCTTCAACAACTTACCTGAGGTGGAAGCCCTTTGGGTAAACATCACCTATGGCAATTTTAAATTACTCATCGGAGGAGTCTACCGTCCCACAGAGTACAGCTATAAAACCTCAGATCAACTACTGTTCGAAACGATACAAAAAGCAGCTGATGCAAAACAAAACCTCTTAATTGCGGGAGATTTTAACCTCCCTGACCTTGAGTGGCCCTTACAAAACCTAGATGGATACAAACCGCTTCATGAAAAATTTGTGGATATGTTTACCAATAGCAATCTATACCAACTAGTAACAGATATTACACGAAAACGTAACAATGAAGAATCATTGCTAGATTTTATACTATGCAATGATGAAAACCTATGCACAAGCATTATTCATCACCCACCAATAGGTAAAAGTGACCACATGGTTCTAATTGGTACACTGCAATTTGAGAGTGGATTTTTATCAAAATCGTTGAACAAGCCCCCGAGAAGAGACTTCTTTGGAGCTAACTATAATAATAATAATAATAATAATAATCGTTTATTTACAGAAATAAATGTACATTACAAGCTTGTTTAGCAGGGTAAACAAGGGATGTATCGCTACTCCCTAAAATAGGGTGAAACCCTGTGTTTTAGGATAAGTTGCTGCTACTTCCCACAAGAATAAATGCCTCAGATTTAAATACTACATAGTGTATAAACAATGTGAAATTTTAAATAAAAATATAACTTCTGACATTTAAAAATATAAGATCAGCAAAAACGTAATAGTTTGGTGTGTAGTGTTGGTGATTTATGTTAGTGGGAGAGAATATGGGGAGTGTGGTGAGTGTGTGATTGGAAGTAATGAGGTGTGTAGTGCCTGTGAGAGTTATGTAATGTGACTATTATTTTGATATAAATATAATTGGACTTGTGTTAGACGATCATAAGTTTTTCGCAGTCATCATATGTTTGTGTGCGCAACCAAAGACGTATGTTTTTATTATTATCAAATGTGTTATTAGACCAAAGGTCAATGTGCTTACTCAGATTATTATAAATATAGGGTCCCAGAAATTTAAAAAATCGCTGCATAAATTTGGTTCGTACTAATACTATGTGAAATACTTTATCTCTTCTTCTTTTAGTACGTGAGTTATTTTGATGTGGGGAATTGTTTTTGTGTTGTTTCAGAACAATGCTATGTATAAACAGCTGTCTAACCGAGAGGACATCACAGAAGCTGTACAATTCCGTTGTAGGGAAACAATATGGTTTAAATGTACACACCTTCAAGACCGCTCTTTGAGCCCGCTCAAGTTGCAAAAGTGTACTCCTATGAGTACCTCCCCAACTGGAGATGCAGTATCGTAAGAGTGATTCACATAATGCCACATATATCCTTTTCATCAGAAGCGGTTCAGCCACATGTCTAAGACCCTTAAAGATATAAGTCAGTTTCCTAACCTTGGAGCTGAGCATTTGAATGTGAATTTGGAAATTTAGGTTAGAATCGAGCATGATACCTAGATATCTCATTGAGGATGTCCGTTCTAAGGGTCCACAGCCGCAGAAGCCAGCAACAGAATCAGCACACTCATGAGCAACTAAGCTGAAATCATTTGTTGGTTGGGTTGAGTTATTAATCGAGAAGGTAATGTATTTGGTTTTTGCAGTATTCAAAGTTAAAATATTTTGTTGTAGCCAATCTACGACTTCATTGAGGCCAGCTTGTGCACAGGAATTTACCTCTTCCCAACATGAACCCGAGAAAAGTAATGCGGTATCATCGGCATATGCCACAATTTTGCATTGGGGTAACTCAAGACAACAGAGCTCATTTATGTAGATTGTGAATAGAGTAGGTCCAAGTATGCTGCCCTGAGGGACACCCCAATGGACTGACTGAGTGGAACTTGTGTGTTCACCTATTTTTACACATTGCAGCCTATTGCTTAAGTAGCTCCTAAAAAGCTCAAGCTGTATGCCTCTGATACCTATTTTTTCTAGTTTTGTTATAAGGAAGTCAACGGAGACCGTGTCAAATGCCTTGGCCAGATCAAGAAAGATACCCAGACACCTCCTTAAAAGGAAAACCTTGATGATAAATCATCAAGGTTTTCAGCAACATAACTTGTGAGCTCATGGACTGCATCAGATGTGGATCTGCCAGAACGAAAACCGAACTGATTGTTCGATAAAATTGAATATTTTTCTAAAAAGTGAGTCAGTCGTGGATTAATGATACGTTCTAGGATCTTAGAAAGAGATGGCAGTATCGAAATAGGCCTATAGCAATCGACACGGTCTCTATCGCCCCCCTTGTGAATAGGTATAACAACTGATTGTTTGAGAGCGTCCGGGAAAATTCCCTTCTCAAGGCACAAGTTAAAAATGAATGTAAGGACTGGAACAAATTTAGTCTTAAATTCTTTAAGTATCTTATTGGAAATGTTATCCCAGCCAGTTGAACAGTCGTTTTTTAGCTTCATGATGAGACTATCGATTTTGTCACTATGAATCTGTGTCGTCTATGTTGGCTTCTAAACACATAAATAGTCCTAGTCACAACGACGTTAACAATACCTGGGATGAGTTCAAGACTACTATAATACAAACCATAGAAACAACAATACCTCTTCGAAGACCGAGCAAACACCGCAACCACAGAAAACCATGGATAGGTCCAGAGATAGTCAAACTCACCCAACAAAAACTTCAAAAATGGCAACTATATCGACTTACAAAAACAACAGAGACATATGAAGATTACAGAAAAATAAACAATAGAATCATTGCAGAAGTCAGGAAGTCAAGGATTAAGTTTGAAAGAGGAATAGTTAACAGTAGCCCGAAATGCTTTTATGGGTACATTCGCCAACAGCTTACATCCAGAGTAGCTGTACCACCTTCGCTTAAAGATGAATCCACAGGGACGGTTACTTGTAAAAACAATGAAGTCTCCGAGATCTTTGCAAAACAATTTGAAAAATCCTATGTAAGAGAACAGCCCAACTTACAAATTCCAACTCCAGATGTACCAATCTTATTAAACTCACTTGACCATATTGAGTTTTCGCCAGATGAAGTCTCAAAGGTGATGAAAACATTCAACGATGACACAGCTATGGGACCAGACGGGATACCTGCAATACTGCTCAACAAATGCAAAAATGTTCTGAACTGTAAACTTGCATCTATTATGGAACAGTCCTTCAGAACGGGTAGTCTACCGCATGACTGGAAGGAAGCAGTTGTAACGCCGATTTATAAGAAAGGAGATAAACTTGTCGCAGCCAACTATCGCCCAATAAGTCTCACAAGCATCATATGCAAGGCAATGGAAAAGATAATTGTCACAAAAATCCGCGAATTCCTATCCAAAGAGCAGGTTATAACTGATGAACAACACGGATTTGTTCCAAGAAGATCCACGGTGACCAACTTTCTGCTATGCCTAGATTACTGGACAGCAAATTGGAATGACCGCGTGCCCACAGATGTGGTTTATCTAGACTATGAGAAAGCGTTTGACCGCGTTCCTATAAAAAGACTAGTCTAGAAACTGCAACACTTTGGAATTCGTGGTAACCTTCTTATGTGGATTGAAAACTTCCTGAGCGATCGTACCTTTAGGGTGAGAGTTGGGAATGACCTCTCAGATTCCTACAACGTCCTGAGTGGTGTCCCACAAGGATCAGTGCTTGGACCAATTTTATTCTGCGTATACCTAACTGACCTAAAGGTAATAAAAAAGTCTGGACTTTCACTGTTTGCAGATGATACAAAAATCATGGGAAATCCGCTAATATCGCACAATATAATACAAGAAGACTTGAACCGCATTTTTGAATGTACACAGAATTGGCTAATCACCTTAAATCCTGGAAAGTGTACGGTTCTGCATGTTGGGAACAATAATCCAAAGTTACCATACAGCATTAATATGCAAACACTGGATCCTGTTACAACACAAAGAGACCTAGGGGTCGCAATATCAACTGACCTTAAATGGGAGACTCATATACTTTCAATTACTAAGAAAGCCAACTCGCTAACATATATGATTCGGAAATCCTTTGATTATATTGACAAAGAATTATTCTTGAGACTTTACAAGACTTATGTCAGACCACTCCTTGAGTATGCTTTCCAAATATGGAGCCCTTACTTCCAGAAGGACAAAGACTTGCTGGAGAAAGTCCAAAGAAGAGCAACCAAGATGGTAGTAGGACTTCGTGACAAGCCTTATGAGCAGCGACTTGCAGAGCTAGGATTGAGCACTCTAGAGCAACGACGTAAACGTGGAGATCTCATAGAAACATATAAGATTCTAACTGGCTACTATGATGTATCGACTATGAAGGAAATGTTTACGATGAACCAGAATCACCACCTCAGAGGACACACACTGAAACTCCAAGGGCTCTCGTTTACAAGTAACCCACGCAAACACCTTCTATCAAACCGAGTGGTCCGCGAGTGGAACAGACTTCCAGAAACTGTTATTAGTGCACCATCAGTGAACAGTTTTAAAAATAGACTTGACAATGGTATAAAACAAGTGCTGTGAAATGTGAACTGATATGCACGCATCTGCTTTAAGCTGCTTGTGCATAATAAAATAGTAATAATAATAATAAAACCATGTGGTCACAACTAATAATATTTTGAGACCTTAAAACTTTTTTTTGGCTTTTGAACGTTTTTATTTCATTACTTATTAATTTGCAAAAAAAAACAAACGAAAATTAACGTCAAACAGCACTTGTTTTAAAATACCCCATCAGAGGAAGTGGCGTAATAGTTCTGTCAGTAAGAGTTCTGCGTCAGTCTCCCTTTCCTTTTCTATGCTAAAAAAGGAGAAGCAGAGCATTTTGGACGCATTTTGGCATTACAGTATAGTATTTAACGTGTTATTATGCTCGTGGTGTATAATACATGTTATACGTGAAAATTAAAGCAAAAATAAAATCAATTCATGTTTTCTATTACGCGAAAACTGACCCATTGTCATTTTCTGGAAATCTGAAACCCATCAAAATTAAACGAGTAACATAAAATACGAAACCGGCTTTGGATTTTGTTGGCATGTTCAACCTAACACGCATCTAACATCCCCTACTTCAGACAGTATTTATTTAGCCAATAAGCGTTGGCTAAACCAATCATTCATATTTTCGCGTAATCAGTAATTTTGTTGCGTAATTTAGTATTTTTTTCGATCATTTCTGCTTATTCTGCTATTATAATCGTGCTCCGACCTCGGATTAATACCTGAAAACTAAGAATCATTATGTAAACACATTGTAGTTACACGCTTACTTAAGTGTCAACTCTGAACTGTAGTTAGGAGAATTATAATATTTCTTTTTAAGCTTGCGGCCAACCCGGTCTGACTTTTCAATTCACGTTTCAGTGCTCAACCACTCAATAAGTTTTCTTCTTTTCCATTACGTATACTCGAGCCTAGGCCTTTATCATACTTTCATTCAACTGAATGAAATATTGGCGATTTCTTAAGATAATCCATTGAAGTTTTTAAAGTTATTGATGCCTGAATGACTTCAAATCACAAAGTTAAGGCACCCAAGGTGGTGTTTACTAGCTGGCAGCTTATCCGCTGTATGTACGGCCGCTGCAACACCTACCATGGAAGCCGAGTTTTCCAAGGAGGTTAGAAGTACAGAGATTTACTCGGAATAATTGGAAATTCACCTGCTGTTCAATACGACTGTAAAATAAGTACCTAAGTAAGTACTAAATAAGTACTAAGTGCTGTATTTGATAAATAACCGCCGTAATAATCAAACATGAAAGAAAGAGCTGAACGAAAAATTCCCGATCTCGACAATATATAAGAAAATAGGAACTCTATTTAGAAAAAAAGTTGCTGTCGCTGAAACTACGTATTTATGGGATGAGGGTATTGTGTTAAAAATAACTTACCACTATACCCGGGTATAACTGTTTTGGTTGTATAATGTTGCTATTAAAAGTTTGCTTTGTAGTGTTCCGTACCCGAAGGGTTCCAAACGGGACCCTATTACTAAGACTCCGCTGTCCGTCCGTCCGTCCGTCCGTCCGTCTGTCACCAGGCTGTATCTCAAGAACCTAGCTAGCTAGAGAGTTGAAATTTTCACAGATTATGTATTTATGTTGCCGCTATAACAACAAATACTAAAAAACAGGATAAAAGAAATATTTAAGGGGGCTCCCATACAACAATTCTTTCAATACCATATACAAACTTATGGATGCACCTGGTTACGTACATGGAGTGTGAAAGTAACCGCACCAATAACTTTGTAAACAATATTTTGCTGTGTAAAATCCAAACTATTCACTCCACACCATCGCTTCCATTGAACGGTGGTACGGAACCCTTCGTGCGCGATTTAGACTCGCACTTGACCGGTTTTTCTTATTTAGTGAGATTTGGCCAGTACGGTAAAACCTATTGAAGCTGGTCAAAGACCGACAGCGAGCTTAAAACAAAGCACCTTTCCCCCGCCACCGAAACCATCAACATCATTACCCGTGCGGGCGCACAGCTGCTTCCCAGCCGAGCCTGGCGCGGGGGCCCTCGGCGACGCACCCCCGCGTAGCTTGAGGGAGCCAGCTCATTAAGACCGCCACACTATGCGCCGAGGCATACACATGCTGGACATTTTACTAAACTATCTACAAGTTATCGCTCTCAACTAATGACCGAATTAGTCAGATATATTTTGTCCTGTACATCAAATATGCACAGAACTACAGACGTTGATATAACGGTGCAGAAATAATTAATATCATCTGAACTAAGCAGTTGCCTAAAGTTGGTAGCTGCCTTTCTTGGACGTAAAGTTTTCACTAAATACCTTAATGAATTGCCAAATATTACTCAAATGGTCATCGCAGTGGTGCAAAATACTATGTATTTACTTATTAGCAGATAAATCAGTCATCAGACAGCGAAATCACAGAGAGTTAATCTTTCATTCTATTGCTGAACTGTTCAGCCACCCTTGGATTAATGATTATAATAAAAATTGTTTCCAAAAATAATGTACATTATAAACTTATTTAGCAATGTAAACTAGCGATGTATCGCTACTCCCTTAAAAAGGGCGAACCCTGAACGACTTATATGCGAGCAAAATGAAGCCCTAAAACGCTCCTCAATGTCAGATTCGTGAAAAAATGTATTTACCTCAAAACAGATTAAACTGCTGCCCATCCCAGAGAACGAAGGGCTTTCCGGGACAAGCCCGGGGAGGGATTCTCAGGCTTTACAGCCGTTACCCTAATGGGGTACATTAACATTCATAGTACCATTATTTCAACTATGGGAACCTACACGGTTATTGCAGTAGCCCCCACTGACGAGGCTGTAGGAGCCACCATTGATATTGTATGTGTTCATCCGATGCCATCCCCTATACACCGTCCTCCCCAACGACGCTGTCCTCAGCCAGCCCCGACCTTGGAGTAAGTCCAAGTCGCCCGACTGAGGTGATCTGACTGGTCCGCGGGAGATGTACATCTCCTACCCTCCAGCTCCTCGGACAACCCCGACCTTGGAGTAAGTCCAAGTGGCCCGACTGAGGTGATCTGACTGGTCCGCGGGAGATGTACATCTCCTACCCTCCAGCTCCTCAGCCAGCCCCGACCTTGGAGTAAGTCCAAGTGGCCCGACTGAGGTGATCTGACTGGTCTGCGGGAGATGTACATCTCCTACCCTCCAGCTCCTCGGACAACCCAGACCTTGGAGTAAGTCCAAGTGGCCCGACTGAGGTGATCTGACTGGTCCGCGGGAGATGTACATCTCCTACCCTCCAGCTCCTCGGACAACCCCGACCTTGGAGTAAGTCCAAGTGGCCCGACTGAGGTGATCTGACTGGTCCGCGGGAGATGTACATCTCCTACCCTCCAGCTCCTCAGCCAGCCCCGACCTTGGAGTAAGTCCAAGTGGCCCGACTGAGGTGATCTGACTGGTCCGCGGGAGATGTACATCTCCTACCCTCCAGCTCCTCGGACAACCCAGACCTTGGAGTAAGTCCAAGCGTCTTGCCCAAGGAGTGGCGGGCGTTCCCCTATTCGCCACCGGGAGACAGATCCGTACAGATCCTCGAGAATTGGCTTATTGCCTTCAAATTGACATAATTCCTAAACTCCACATTGCGTAAAACCACTTTGTAGCCACGTCTCCTGTGACTGTCCCATGTCTTCTAAAGAATCATAATACAATTCCGTTATCACCCCATGTCTGCCCGGGCAGACAAGGATTAACTTTTTTTTTAATAGTACGCTGTGTTTGGGCGTTAAACTGCCATGATTGGTACGTGTGTGGACGCCAAATAAACCAAATTAGGGCTTGCTATTGCCAGTCCGTGCTTTCATACAAAAAAAAAAACAAGAAATAAACATTCATTCTTGGATTGCGCGACCAAGACTTGCCGGCCAATTAAAAAAAATCATAATTCATTTTTTTATTCCTATTTACAATTGTATTGATTGTACAAACTATAGTGAATTTCATCCAGAAATCGGTAAATGAGGGAGCATTTTCTAGTAGTATTCTCACTTCGGTACAAAAATAAACTATGGTCGCAATGACATTTATTTCACAAAGACTAAGAAAGGGTTTCATCAGCTACTCAGATGTACAACTCCATTAGTTCTAAGAATTAGTTACCATTCCAACAGTATCACTTGATAAGTGACTCAAGCGCCACACGCCGCGCCGGGCGAGATGTCATATGACGCGGGGACGTTAGCAGTTTTCGCGTCACGAGCTTGGGACACGCCGATATATCGCAGGCTGGAGCTATAACTCCAAAACTTTTAGCAGATTTAATTTCGAAATATTGCTGTTATTATTAGATAACTAATGAAAATGTTGACACTAAAGCTAATTTTGAACCTATTTATCATTTCAACGGTTGTAGGTATATCATACTTGATTACGCTATTCGAGGCTTCTGAGACCTGAGATTCTGAGAATGATCTTCTGATATTTTAAATATTGCAATAATGGAATATTTGAATTTTCCTCAACTTTTACTTTCAAATACAATAATAATACATAGATTTCAGGTACTATTCCGAGGACGAAGCACATATATAATTAAGCACTTCATTTTATTATGACAGAACTTCATGTACAGGTAAGTTCGTTTAATAATTATTTCTTATTTCTTTGTCATTCGTTTAATTTTCTTTTTATTCGCTCTTTTTATTATTTCCCATTAGTGACTAGAAATAACTCTCCTAGTACATTAATAAAGATGTAACCTTAATAAAGATATAATTTCGCAACCTGTACGATCCCTTTTATGGAGCAGTTCCGCAGCAGGTCTTCATCATCAGTTCCACTTCACAAAATGATGCTCCCCGAGAGTAATAGCACGAGCTACTATGAAAAGTACTAAACTCGCCATAGCCACTCGTCTGTGGATAGATAAAAAAGCCCGCAATTTTGAACCTTATTGCTTGGTGATAAAGTTCAAACCCTATGAAAAATAATCAAAGTTACACCTTTTCAAACAAAAGAACTATTTTCCAAATATGTCAGGCGTCTTAGAGAAATCCATTCACTGACATAAAAAACCTGATCCCGACGAATTGTAAACCTTTCGTAAAGTCGGTTAAAAACATACACAAAGAAGACCCTATCTGGCAAGGATGGTGTATATAAATAAGCTCACCGATAGTCATGTCTATTGCAGAAGTCCCAGGCGGAGGGCTGGCAGTGGATGTGTCGGTCCGGCGGCTGCTCGATCACGCTGAACTGCCAGAAGTCTGGAGGCATCGCCGACATGTTCATTGAGACGAAGAACTCTTCCGCTAATTGGAGCATCGTCAGCGGGGTGAAGCCCTGGAAGGTGACAGTAATCAACTCATAGTTTTTAACTCTGTATGTCTGTGTATGTGTCTATTCGTAGCATTTTAAACACGAGGTTTCAATTATTGTGACGCGGGTGTTTTAAATTTTAAATTTATAGTTATTTATTACCCCTACTACGGCAAAGCCTAAAGGTTTAAGATTTTGACCAGTATGTGTGTATGTTCATTTGTGTCACCAGAACATCTAAACTACTTATCGTAATTTGACAAATGATGTATCATTAGAAGCATCTTGATCGTGCACTGGTTATAGACCTCCGACCGGTTATAGGATATGTGACGTTACACTTAATTCAATATGGCGCCATCTAGAGAAAAAATAATTATGATTTAAACAAAATTATAAAAGGGCCGTGTTGGGTATAATATTACAGGGCTTAATTAGCACATTCCAAATGTATACAGACGTGTATTAGTAGCTCTTGCTCGCCGCTTCGTTTGCATTTAGTCGAATAGTAACAATTGTATTGAGCGCGCGGTGGCTATAGGCTTCATACTCTTTAGAGTGTGACGTTTGAGTAGACGGGTTTTAATTTTTGAAGTATTGTTTGGTTCTGCCTCAAACGCCAAAGTTGTAAGGTATCGAATCCCGGCCGGAAGGTAAATAAATCCCCAGATCTTGGTTAGTGACATAGATGTATCTGGTTCTCGAGACACAGGGAGTTTACCCGCGTAGGACCCGATATTCGGCGTACCCGATTGTCCCTCCGTTTCGATCAACAACAACATAACACATCGCCATGCTTTGAACCATTGCGGTTACAGACCGCGCCAAATGTATGAAATATCACTTACCCCACCTTTCGTTCAGAGACAATGATATTTGGCGCAGTCTGTAGCAGATACACCGAGTTGCTCACCTCCTCACGTTTAGTATTACTTAAAGGTATTGCAATCAATAACATAACTATGTATAGATAGCGGATAGCGCTCCGTGGTCTTGGTTTCACGCTTGCTTCTCAGACAGGAGATGCAGGTTCGATTCCTGACCATTTACCAAAGAGATAATTAATTTATCTTAAGTACATTATATGGACGTTCTAACGGTGATGGAAAACATCGTGAGGAAACCTTCATTACTAAATAGCTGCGGCGATGGGCTAGCCCCCTGTCACGCAAAATGCAGTATTGAATAACTGGCTCATAGTGGGCACGATTGTGCCTCTGCCACCCCGTATAGGAAAAGGCGTGACGCTATGTTATGTTTTATTTATAGCGGATACCGGAATTAAACCGTCACTATCATGTGGCGGTCATTTTGTTATTGGAATAAAGGCCCTAAGTTAATTACCTGCTGCGCCATCTCAGGTGTCACATCGACCAGCGTCTTGCCCGGGTAGGGAAGCGTGACGGGCACAATACCCGCCCAGCTCTGGCCCCACATGTCGCCCAGGATATGCGCGGGGATGGGAGCCGAGCGTGAGATTCGCTCCGGGCCATATGCTTCGCGGAGGCGCCGGCGCACGTAGGCGTGGAGCAGCTCGTAGAGGGGCTTGATCTGAGGAAAAATGTTCATCAGCCCGTCAGATAACGCACTATTGAGTGCAGTCCTCCTCATTTACACGCCATTCTCAGCTGGGTCCTGTGCAACCATTGCATGCTCTCATCAGTGAAGTAAAAATATAAGGCAAACTCTTATAGCTCGCAAATCTTGCAGACAACATTCGTTGCCAATGTTTACTGAACACACCTTGAACATACATGTTGAACTTCGCGCTTCACAAAACCAGAAAATAAGCCTAGACCAGAAAGCATTCGACTAAAGTGTATTTTCAGCTTGCAGGCGTAAATAGTGAAGTGACAACACGATAAACGACCGCACCTTAAAATATTTCCGTTTTGAAATGTAAAATCAAAGTGTACCTGTTCCCAAACATCATCCACCTCCTGTCTGAAGTTAGGGGACTCATACGGGAACATCCAGTAAGCGGACGCATCAGTGAAATCTGAAATGAGAAAACATACTTCTTTATAAAAGTACTGACTTGACATCACGGGGCATCAGAATAACTTGCGCCTGAGTTACTAAAGGCAGCATCGAGCATCTTGATACAGTTGCTATTTATAACACAGAGGCGCTGTTGTGTTACTAGTTACTTGCCCACCCCATCATCATTTAATTCAACAAATGTTTTTGGATTGCTCTCACTACAACTATCTTATACATTATAACTCGCAGGAGAATTTGCCGACACATGATGAAAGTGGAATGGAAACGGTATCACAGTACCTTTTCCGGGGGGAAAGGGCCTGAAATTCCGAATCCATCTAAACGGACAATAGAAGAATAACGAAATCTCAACAGAACTTATTATTCAGCCTAGAACCCTAGTCAAGTCTACCAACTACTCATACAAGTCCCTGATGACAGTTATAACTAATATTTTTGGTGAAAAACGGCCATTTACTCCCGAATATTACTGCCCGCGCCAAATTTCTTTGGCTTTGAGCGAGCTATGACCTCTTTTTCTCGCGTAGTAAAGTGGGGTGTAAGAGAGAGAGATGACTACTCCCTCAGAGCCAAATAAAGTAGTCGCAAACTGTATATTTATATACCACCATTGACACTTAAAAGAAACAGAACTTACTATTCAACCTAGCAGCCTGGTTAGTCAGGTCCACCAACTGCTCATACAAGTCCCTGATCCGTCTCCCAGAGTTCCTCCTCCACTCAGCCCAGGCGTGCTGCAGCTCGTCCCAGTCCCGCGAGTGAGACATGATGAACTGCAGCTCCGGCTGCAGGTGGAGCCCACACTTGAAGGGCTCGTTGTAGGCGCAGATCTCGGCCTGGTTGTAGACTGCTAGCATGTCGTTGATGAGCCGGTTGTACTGTTGACAATATGCATGTTTACATAAATGGGTCAAGTGCCAGTTGGACTCACTCAAGCACCATCTTACAAAAGAAAGTTTAGTTTTTGAAATTATGTGTTCATTTTTTGTATAACTTAACATAATATACACATTCTGTAAAAAAAATAACTCTCTACCTGTTACGGTCATAATGATACAGATCGCGGAAAAACTTTAGAAAGTCTATGGTTTCTGATGCTTTTGCTGACTTTTCCTATGCATAGTAATGCATTTAGAGACTATATCAAAAGATGTGAAGAGTCGGAAGTCATTAAGTTTCAAGTTTTTTTTTTTCTAAACTCTATTTCTAGCATAATTTTTAGATACAAGACTAACCTAGTAAAAGATGTTACAGGCGGACATCAGCGTAGAGAAGAAGGGGGAGGGAATGCCCCTGTAAAGTCCCTATCTCACGGAAATGTATATTTTATTTTTGAGCATTTTTGTAAATTATTTTTCTGACCCTTTTTGAGTTTCACTTGATTTGTAATATTTTACTGTCGGTAAGTGTCCTAAATCAACCATTTCGATTTTGTGAAACCGCACGGGGTCGCCTCGCTCCACTCCGCTTCGTCTGGTCCCCCGGTTGTATTATAAAGTTGTGACGTAACAAACTTAAGTATTCGGACAGAAAGTGACTATAGAAACCAATTCGGTTCTATGAAACTACATAAAAAAAACACAAAATGGGGCATCTCGTTACAAGAACTCAATGCAATTTAAAAAAGATAAGCTCGTTCACAAATTTATTATTGAAATGCAAATATTTGGCGTATGGTTAGTAAAAGAACGATTATTTTAACTTTAACCCTCGATACTTCTCAGCTTTTTTTAAAATCGTAAAGCAATTAACTGTTTCAGATTTTCCTCTTAATATACTCATGATACACCTCTGTGCCAAATTACAAGTCACCAGGACATCTTGATCACTTTCAGCGACTAAAACCGAGAAACTAAAAAAAACACATCTTCAAAATATCTTATCTGATAAACTATTGAGTTCCGACACCTGAAACTTTTAGAATCGTGTTTAGATTGACCCCAACTATCCACCAAAAATTACGAAAGCCTGAATAAACCATCGTGTTTCTAAAGTCTAGCCCAGCCCTCGGACAAACAGGCGGATAGACAGCGGAGTCTTTGTTATAAGGTCCCGTTTGACACCATTCGGGTATTGAACCCTAAAAATAAAATTTAATTGTCATATAAGCTCCGTGGTCTAATGGGTTTCACGCTTGCTTCTCACACAGGAGATGCAGGTTCGAATCCTGACCACATACCAATGAGATAATTAATTTATCTTAAGTACATTTTCGGACATTCAGTGTTTCGGATGACACGTTGAGTGGTAGGTCCCGGCTACTATCGCTAAGTGGATACCCGCACTGAGCCAGCGTGCTGGAGTATGGCTCGATCTTACTCGTATCCGGGTAAAGGCCGGTGCCCCTCGCTGGGGACATTAATGGGCTACATTAATTATACCATAATTATTGTCATAGAAAACAAAGCGTACGCATTTTCCATACGCCGTGGAAAAGGTATTTTCGCTCCCACGTTTAGCCAGTTATTCAATACTTCATTATGCGTGACAAGGGGCTAGCCTACCGCCTACAAAAAATACATCCAATAACTCACCCTGTCCAGTTGATCAGGCGGCAAGGCAGCAGGTCCAATGATGGAGAGCAACCTCAGCTGTCTGAAGCTATTGTAGTCCCTCAGCCCCCCTTTTGGTATCTGCTGGGCAGCCTCCCAGAGACCTCGCTGGAAGAGGGTGTACCTCTGTTGGGCGTCCAACTGAAATTGGAGTAAGGTTATCTAGAGAGTTATCTTGTTAAAAATATTTTTTTTACAGAGTGGAAGGAAGAGGCTCGACGAGTATATTGACAAAATGTTACTGAAGGAAAACATTATTTTAAACATTAATTTAATATCATAATGCCTTAACAAACAACAACATACAAACAACCGAAGGACATCTGTACTGAGAGTCACATACCCGTGTTGAAGAGAGACAGGATGAGATGATGATGATGAATATCTTAAATATAAACACACCCAAACTTCATCTGTGGTCATTATTTTTCTGCTACAAGCGCGGGAAAAAACAAAAGACTATGAAGTTTATTTTATTTTCCAAAGAATGCGTTCTACTAGTGAGTCGATGGTGGCCAGTCACACTCGTAGGAAATCTTTATACCTATTTATTACTAACTGACCCGTTAAACTTCGTATGACATAAAATGGGATTGTTAAATAAGTAATATGGTACGCGGTCTAAAGTTTCGCGTTGGTATGAGAATTAGTAATAAAATAGTTGGTCGTATAATAAAAGTCCTTATTAATTTACATGTGGGTAAGAGAAAGAGATCCGCTACTAGCGTCATCTATCCTTTGCGTAGTAACTTTATGCATCGAACAGCTGTGGAACCTAGAGTATGCTACCATGAAAGAGGTTAAATTTATTACCTAATTTATCAATGACAAAGAAGTTTGAATGATTTATGGCTACCAACGCCATCTAGCGATAGGAAGCTGAGACTTCTGCACTTCTCATACAATATTTATTTTTTATTTTTTGGCTGTTTCTCTGCTTTTTTCGTTATTTCCTTTTGTACCTAAACCTTCTCCGGACTGAGGAGAACAAATGTTGATAGGAATTATTCAAACTGGTGGGGCCATTTTATAGATTGAGTAAGACTAACATACAGCGAGTCATTTTTATTGGAAGAAGGATTTTGAAGACCTATATTCTAAACTAACAAAGAGGTTACGTTGCAATGATATCAACTCTTTGAGTATTGCCCATAGATGAAAGCAAAGAGGCCATATTATCGTTATTTATGAACCCTGAAGGTAGTAAAATATATACTCTTTGCCTGGAGGTTACCACAACCTTCATAGCTTTTCAGATTAGATTCAAAACAAGAACATCACCACGGCAACCATTCCATTCCAATAAGCCATTATGGGCTTTGTTTACCTAAAACCAAGATTTATTTTAAGACTGTCACGAAATTTTGCGGATCATATTAGGTTCCTCAACAAAATCGGTATAAGACATTGTGGTAACCCCTCTGTTTAGTTTAGATAGCCTGTAATTACTTTCCATAGAGTGTTTCATCTTACATCTGGGCTAACTAGGAGAATTCATGACTTTTCATAACAGATGCTATCGTCATAATACAGTAAGTATGGGTTCGTACTATATTATTAGTAGTATGTAAAAAAACTCCGTCTAACCCATTAGCAACCAACCATCTAACCCATTAGAAGCAAGCGTGAAACCTATTTCACGCTTGCTTCTCACACTGGAGATGCAGGTTCGAATCCTGACCGTGTACCAATGAGATAATTAGACGGTCAGTGATTCGGATGACCCATTAAGCAGTAGGTCCCGGCTACTATCGCTACGTGGTAGTGGTCGTAAAACCCCTCCATCAACCCGCACTGAGCAAGCGTGGTGGAGTATGGCATAATCTTACTGGTATCCGGGTAAATACCTGTGCCCCCTGGTGGGGACATTAATTGGCTACATTTATTATGTAAAATGTGTCTCGAGGATATGCTTGATATCGTTCCAAAGATCACATACAGTCATTCTTCAGTGGCATCGCGCATGCTAAATGGTTGTCATAGTCAGAATGCTAAATGTAGAGTGATTTAAACTTCGCCTTATAAGGTACTGTGAGGTCTGTATTTGCATAATGGTGTGAATGAAGTATTGCAAGGACAAAGTGAAAATAAACATAAGTATGCAACCGCCATCTCAAATAGTCATTCAATGAAACCGATGCTGGAGGCGACACAACTAAATTAATTAAAATAATAACTAGTGGCCCTGTGGGCAGTAGACCTCGCTAACAGGGGGGACTGTGAACCAATTTATAGGTAATTATTTTAGATTCAATCAAAATCAAGTAGTAAAGTAGCCGCACCAATAACTTTGTAAACTACATTTTGCGATTTAAAATACAATCAATTGACTTTTCACGAAAATAGTTATAGTCTATTTCACTCACTCTCATGGTCTGTATAGATCCTCTTCAATAATCCGTCTCCTACTTCGAGGAGTCCAAACTTGGTAGGTTTTGAAAATATTTCTTGGATTTTTAGAAAAGAGGCGGCCGAAAGGTAGTTCTGTAGTATATTTTTAGAACCGGCTCATGAAGCCCTTTAATTTGATATACTACACGATAGGTTTCAGAAAAAATAAAAAATAAACCATACAAAAAATTAATGACATCATAACTCCCCCCCCCCCCCCCCCCTACATGAGGAAAATCGAGAAAATCTCTCGACAAAAAAAAAACTTTTAATTCAAGGAACACGTGTGTCAAGTTTTGTGAGGATCGCTTGAAAACTGTGGCCCCTATATCGGAACTGACAGACACACGTAGAGACATAGAGACAGACGAAAGCAAAATCGGTCTCCTATCTTGTCGAAATGGAGCCCTTCGCTCGCTTCATTAAAAAAGTCAAATGCAAGTCGGACTCGCGCACGAAGGGTACCGTACCACCGTACAATGGTAGGGATGTTGTGGAGCGAATAGTTTGGATTTTACATAGCAAAATGTTGTTTACAAAGTTATTGCTGCGGCTACTTTCACACTCCATGTGTCACACCAGGTGCATTCATAAGTTTGTATGTAGTATTGAAATAGTTGATGTATGGGAGCCCCCTTGAAAATGTATTTTATTCTGTTTTTTTTTGTATTTGTTGTTATAGCGGTAACAGAAATACATCCTCTGTGAAAATTTCAATTGTCTTTATATCACGGTTCATGAGATACAGACTGGTGACAGACGGGCGAACGGACGGACGGACAGCGGAGGCTTAGTAATAGGGTCCCGTTTGGTACCCTTCGGATACGGAACACTAAAAAGTGTATCTAAAAAGGTAATCTATGGCTACCGCACAAGAGCTGTCGGATTTAAGGTTATCAGTTTAGTGCCTTAGTTAGTTGGTATTGACACCTGTAGAATCGCACTGAGTGTCTAGGTAGAGTAAGTAGGTACTTGATTCAGTTCAACGGCTATAGACTAATTTTCCGAATTAATTACCTAACTGAGTATTTTTTTTTCTTCTTTATCGGTTAGCTTTAGAGGCCCTCTGTCCCTTGAAGATATCACAAAAGTTACTCCTCAGAAGTAAACAGAAATGTACCTACAAAGAAAAGTGTCACGCATATTCGCATACGGGGTGGCGGGGCATTTTGCGTGGCAGGGCTAGCCCATCGCCGAAGCTATGGGAATATGCCTCACGGTGTTTTCCATCAACGATCTACCTACACTAAGAAAGATCCGGCCATGACCTCGACCGTTGCATCGACATCTAATTATACCCATTATTTAAGTCATATCACAGCAAAAACGCTAACTTAACCAGTGATTCACTCTGACGGACAAAACGGCAGATTTCTGAGTCACCTGTAATTGCATTGAAAATGGCGTATAATTGTATTATCTGGCTAGTTCTGTAGCCTTATCCACTCAGCTGTGGGGCCACCAACAGATGATTGATTATTTTTGATAGGTTTGAACTTTTTTATCACGCAATAAGGTTCAAAATTGCCGGCCTTTTTTATTTATCTATCGGATCGGAAGCCTAGGACCCGCTTTGTAGCCACCGCGATCGCCGGATTTACATCCACTTGATCTGTTTACGAGGGTTGTTTTAAAGAAATTGTATACAAAACACTCATAAACACCATCAAGGAACTGCGCCAGCGAATCCAGTCAGCTGCCCAACAAATTTCTAGTGCTGGCTACGCACGTCGAATTAAGTGTTCGAACAAGGAGATGCAGAACTTGTATCAGAGCAGCAGGTGGCCATTTCGAGTACTTTTAGTAAAATTTTAATAAAGCAGTAAAACTATTTTTTTATGTTTTATTTGGTAATTTTCTTTTACTTCAAAAAAACAACACACAATACCCCCTTAGGCATTAAAATAAAAATATATTTTTTCCTAATTAAAATTTTGCCCTTTTTCTGTTCATTCAGTAAAAGTAGAGAAGTAGAAGTTTTTAAGCTAATGGGCACTCAGGTCTTTACATTTTTTTACTGTTACTATTACATTAAGTATTCTGTGCTTTTCCTGTTTCTAGAAAACTATGATTCTGATTTACTAAACTAACTAAACTAATCGGTAATAATAATCACTAAAGATACTGCTTTAAATCTATTCAGTTGAATCTTCTCCGGTGCATGTCTAGGTAAGCAAGTTATTTAGTCAACAAAATCAATCATATACAAATAATCATTTTCAAATCAAAAACAACCTATACAGGATTTATTGATATCGTAATTAGTTTCTAACAATAGAACTTAAGAATGAAATAGAAGTCAACCTCAGTAAAAAAGTAAGTAAGAAAAGTATTATTTCATTATTATTCTTTAATCAGCTAATTCTGACTAAAGTAATAAAATGCAAGCAATTCATTAAAACAAGACCCGTAAAATTAATTAACACCATTTTCACATTTATAATTAGCGCGACAAAACAGGGAAATAATTAATTGTTCAAAAAAGCCTTGACTTCACATGCTTAAAAGCAGATAAACTGCAAATTTTTCACGGTTGTTCTCAGTTTTAATTTCGATAACAATGCTTTAACACGGTCAAGTTCAACAACAACTTGATCAACTACTTGATAAACAGCCAGTTTCCTAGATTTTTTAATTAAAAACAGAAACCAAAAACCTATTTGAGATGTTACCTTGTCAAGCACACTTCTTCTGCTTCTTCTTTTTTTTTTTTATGCATGAGAGCATAAGCTAGCAAAAGATCCCGCTATAAATTTTAAATTTATTTGTTTCGGGCTTGTGCCTTCCTTTACTTAATAGATACTTAAGGCTGGCAACCCCGACAGCGGAACTTAGAATTTCAACTTCAGCTTACTTTTAGAGAAATAGGAATTCAAAGTTAAAAAAGACCATTAGCCTAGATATTTAGAGGACTAACAGAGCAACATATTTTAATATTTTTGTAACGATTAAAATAAGTATAAAATAATAATAATAAAAAGTACATAAATTCAAATCCGGTGGGAAATTATAAAAATATAAAGTGAAAAACAGATTTTGTGATAACTTCGTCAGTAGACTTTCATATCGAGCAAAACAAATACAAGCTGACACTCCTACTCAACAAGAACTGTTTTAATACTCCTATTTTATCTAACTTGAGATTTATGGCTGTTTTGGCCAAATGCCTCGCCTTAACAGCACCTCCATAACCGTTTAGCCAGAATGAATATTATTTCTTCTTAAATCATTCATATTCGTATTCTTTATTGTACAGTAATGCAATGGAAACAACACAAGACAATTTTTGCACAAAGAGCTGCTAAGGGATGCTAAAGAGAGATTTCCTTCTGCAAACATAGGCAGGATAGGAAAGTTTATGCGGAAATTTCCTCCTAATTTCACAAAGTTTCAGACGCACCTGAAGTCCTGAACTATTAAAGCCTCCTAAGAACTATTAATTCCCAAAGTTGGCTTTACATAATGATTGCGATATGATATGTTTTTCCCACGACATTAAAACGAGGTTGATCTTGAAACCGGCCGTTTTCCGTTGACCACCGTTTGCTATGCCATGTCGCTAATTAGACTTTATTATTATACTTAATACTCGTACTGCCTTGTCACGATCTTGGTGCCACGCATCGTTGGACGGAAACTAGTCTGTTTTCTTACTATGATAGATAATCCTTATTGAGGATTGACCGAGCGAGCGAAGCGTCTCCGTTCAGGATTGGGCGAAAATGCGTTCGTATGTCCGGATGTTAACCTCTACAAGCCGCATTTACTGATTCTCGTGAATTTTTGTGAGCAGGTTCGATGATAAAATAGCTTATTTGTCTATTTAGTTTCTTGAAATTTTTCAAAATTGCTGAGATATGGGTTATTTAAATTTTGAAACACCGCTACAGTCCAAACAGCTTGACGGATTTTAACAAATGAGCTGCCGTTGGATTTGTAGAGACCGTGCGAGTAACAGACTGTATAATTTTGGTGAAAAATCAATAGGTTTGGTTTAAGACCGCAAAATGTAGTTTACAAAGTTTTTGGTGCGGCTATTTTCATACTCTATGTACGAAACCAGGTGCAGTCATGAGTTAGTATGTGCTATTAAAAGAAAGTGTCACTCACGAGGTCTACAGCTCACAAAGCCACTAGTTACTAAAATATGTAAATTTTTGAAAATTTAATGTAATGTCAAATGACCTAATTTTAAATTGGAAGTAGGCACATAGGAAACTCAACAACAAAAATAAAATATGATACCGTCCTCATATCGTAGGTACAATACGGGCGCATGGCATAACACTTCGTTAGCTATCCTTAAGGGCTGAATAAAGGCCAATGGCATTGAGAATTAGACAAAGAAAACAAATGCCCGTCGCATCGCGTCGAAGCAGAATGACGCATGCTCCCGCGCAGAGCCCCGCGGTGGTACCCGAGCTCCGAGACCAAGAAAATTATAGAAAATATTACTAAACTCCTGTTCTTACAGGAGTTTAGTAATATTATATATATATATATATATATATATATATAAATATATATACTAAATGAACAAGCGCTCGGAGACGAAATCAGTTTCCTATATGAAACTTACACGCAAAAATAGGTAAAAAAATGGAAAATGTTTGGTTGTTTTATTACATTTTTAATGTTATAATATATATATATATATATATATAATATATATATATTATATATATATATTATAACATTAAAAATGTAATAAAACAACCAAACATTTTCCATTTTTTTACCTATTTTTGCGTGTAAGTTTCATATAGGAAACTGATTTCGTCTCCGAGCGCTTGTTCATTTAGTTGAATAATAATGCATTGCGAAAATTATTTTTAAGTATTAAATATAACAGATATCCGGTAATTTAAAAAGTCCATTCTTATCTCTAATAAACCTTTTATAAGATATACTTATCCTAAATTTTTATGTTGTTTAGTTTAGCCTAGAATTGAAGTTAAAGATGCATTTCTGGCTATATTTAATCCCTTAATAGTCAAAGTAATAGTCAATAGTCAAAGTACTTTATTACTGTAGATATTTACATATACTTAGCAAACGTCATTTTTTGCCTCTTCTCTACATTGGACCACTGTGGGAGAAGAAGGGCGTAAAAACTCCCACAGATTTATTTTTAGATCTCTTTTAAAAATAGGTTGTGCTTAACTAATACAAATATGAAAAAATTAATTGTTATGATTAATAAGCAGGAATAAATAATTACAAAATTATTAACAGCAAGGTCTGTGTTGAGCCAGATTAACCCCATACAGTCCTGTCATTTAAGTAATCTTGAACATTGTAATATCCCTTTTTCGACAAAGTCGCTTTAACATGCTTTTTAAATTGCTCAAATGGCAATTTCAAAATCTCCAGAGGTATCTTATTGTAGTAGAGAATGCACTGACCCTTGAAAGAATTGCTAACCTTCGCGAGTCTAAAACGGGGCGCACATAGTCTGTGATTATTTCTTAGGTTAACATTACAGCTGTCGCTAAGTTTGGAAAATGTTGTAAGGTTCTTGCGTACATACATTATATTTTCGAAAATAAATTGACTAGCTACTGTTAGTATGTCAATTTCTTTAAAAAGCTCTCTTAAGCTTAAGGTATATAAGCTGAAAATAACGATTCTATACTATTATGTATTCTACCTAGTCTGCACACCTCCAACAATGCACCGTATTCAATGCCAACAGGCAAGCGTCCACAATCAAAATAATGAGACTTCGATTAATTCACATACTTAGAAGCATTATACTTATTTACTCTTCTGTGTGTCCGTCCGTACGTGAGTGTGTCTATTGTTGGTGTAGAGGACATTCTCACAGCGGTGACATAAACTGTTTATTTCGCAATAGTTTCGCGATGGTAACGTCTCGGTTGAACGGAGTATTGGGATAGGGCTTCTAGAAAATAGAAAATCTTAGGTCTTCCTTTCCAATCAAAAGAAATGGATGTCTCTCTTAGCAAGGTTTTTCACATATTTTTTCCTGTTAGCGCACACATGCATATGTACATAGCATCACGGCTTTTCCTATACGGGATGGCAGAGGCACTATTGCGACCACTTTTAGCCAGTTATTCGATACTCCATTTTGCTTGACAGGGGGCTAGCCCATCGCCCAACTATGGAGTAATGGAAGTTTCCTCACGATGTTATTCCAACACCGTCAGAACGTCCGTTAAATGTACTAAAGATCACTACTTGTCTCATTGGTAATGATCAGCACCGGGATTCGAACCTGCACCTCCTGCGTGATATGCAAGCGTGAAACCCACTAAAATTCATTTTTCCATTAGCTGCCGCAAAAAAATGCGGCAATTAGACCATTGTAAAATATATAAGGACTCAGTAGTATATTTTAAAACCGTAAATAAATGACTCGGATCAGTATAAACCATATATTCCAAAGATAATAATGTTTTACAACTTATCCAAGAAAATAATTTATAAAACACAACGAGTAGTACACATAACTTTTTCTAGAAACTTAAATGGTATCGGTTGCTTTTTACGCATTGACAACACTGTGTTGTGAGGCGGGTCTACACTGGACGAATGTGGCGAACGGAAGCGACTGACTAAAACAAAAAAGTCAGTTTCCTGATTATGTTATTTCGTCTGATAAGCTTAAGGGTTTGGCTACTTTCAGAATCCATGTACAGAACCATTTTTTAAGTAAGTATAAGTTTGTGTGTGGTATTGATAGAAAATGCAGTCGGGTTATTTTTATAATAATTTTACATGTTTGAGTAATAAATTGTACAAAATACGTTTTGGTTTCTTTCATTATTCCTTAAAAAATTATAACCGTATGATCTACGGATTATATGATTAATTTGCAAGGATGGAACGAAACGCGATTGAAAAAATTTGATTAATGGTTTTGTGACCAAAAGCGGGTATTTACGAATTTCTTGCACGTTTTGAAACCTGAATATTCAATACAAACGATTACTCGGTCAGGGAGGAGGTGCTCACGTCTGACGGAAATACTTGGTTCCTACAGCCCTTCACGTCCTCCCGGGAATTTCCAGGTTTTCGGTAGTAAATTGTGGTCTTTAAAATACACTTGACACCAGCAAAAGTAACCTTAAAAGAGGTTAGCACGCCAAATTAAAAGAAAAAAAAATATAGATTGCTCTGTCAAATTGATAATAACTTCTATGATCGATCCGCTCCGAAATTTTGTCAATTTTGACTTATTTTTCGTACTGATTCTTGGTCAATACGTTACTTTTGCTATTGTTTACCTGGAATTCGTTATCTGCTTACCTGTTCATCTCGGCATTGTCACAATAGCTACCGATCCAGAACCCACGACTACTACCCATTCAGTCACCTAATAGTCAAGTCAAAGTACTTTATTACTGTAGATATTTACATATACTTAGCAAACGTCATTTTTTGCCTCTTCTCTACATTGGACCACTGTGGGAGAAGAAGGGCGTAAAAACTCCCACAGATTTATTTTTAGATCTCTTTTAAAAATAGGTTGTGCTTAACTAATACAAATATGGAAAAATTAATTGTTATGATTAATAAGCAGGAATAAATAATTACAAAATTATTAACAGCAAGGTCTGTGTTGAGCCAGCTTAACCCCATACAGTCCTGTCATTTAAGTAATCTTGAACATTGTAATATCCCTTTTTCGACAAAGTCGCTTTAACATGCTTTTTAAATTGCTCAAATGGCAATTTCAAAATCTCCAGAGGTATCTTATTGTAGTAGAGAATGCACTGACCCTTGAAAGAATTGCTAACCTTCGCGAGTCTAAAACGGGGCGCACATAGTCTGTGATTATTTTCAAAAATAAATTGACTAGCTACTGTTAGTATGTCAATTTCTTTAAAAAGCTCTCTTAAGGAGTCTGTTCGTTTTAAATTATAAATTGCTCGAATAGCTCTTTTCTGTAAAATAAAAATAGTTTGAATATCCGCTGCTTTCCCCCACAACAAGATACCATAGGACATTACACCATGAAAGTAACTAAAATATACTAGCCTAGATGTAGCCACATCCGTGCTTTGTCTGATGTTCCTAACAGCGTAAGCCGCAGAACTTAATCTAAGGGACTATAAATAAAAGATAACTATTAACATTTGTATTTTGGTTATTTTTATTTATCAATTAATTTTGCTATAGATATTTCACTGCTCTTAGCCTTACGTATACGCAAACGCAGCGCGCTAACTTCATCTTTAGTCTTGATATATGTGCACGCTATTCTCATAAAACCAAATCTACGTTTCTTTCTTTCAGCTAAAGACTGTGCCTTACCTGTATCTATCTATTTCCTCGCAAGCGCTCCACATAATTGACCTTATCGTGTGTGCTAAGAACTGTCCCCACGCTGTGATTCGGCTAATATATTATGTTCTATCGAAGATCATGCTTTTATTCATCACTGCTTCGCATTCGCATGCCATATTACAAGCTCACTCAATCAAGCAAGAACCGCAAGGATAAATCCCCACCTAATTTACTCTAATACACCACACACAAAAGTTAGTCGCGCTCGCCGCGGCTCCTATAATTATAGTCCTCAGTTCCTTATAGTCACCGTTCGTATAGGGTGGACACGCCATCAGCCAAATGTCGAAGTGTCAGTATTTTTTTCGGCAGATGACTAAGAAATAGTTTTTAGTCCATGGAGCTCCTTGTTATCGGTTTACATAATTACTTCTTTAGTAATCATAATGTTGAAAAAATCCGAATCAAGATTATATAGAGCCAACAATTGTTTACCAATTATTTACCTATCTAGAGATAGATTGTGTTGTTAATGATACCCTCAAACATCAATGAACAAAAATATTTCTTCGCCCTTTGTACTAATTGATAAACTAACACAACATGTACAAAATAAAACAAAAACATCACTATGTAGTATGTATAGGTTTTACTTCAAGCCGTCATTCAAGCAAGGGAATAAAGGCTACTTTTCCATACTTAGTACATTTGTTAGAGGTAACTTAAAACAGTAAAGATGTTTCAAATCAGGGTCAAGTGAACTTTCGTAATGGTCAATTCATTTAGCAAAGTTTAGCGGAGGGCATGGCGGCGGTACTGCAACAATACCATTGTTTGGAACGATTTATTGGAATAAACGAAATGCATAGGTAAAACTGAACGGCAACTTTATTTTGAGATACTCCTACTTGAACTACTTATATCTACTCGTACTTTAATGGATATAATTAAACAGTAATGATTTTCAGTGGAATCAGAATGTCTCCTCAAATGATAGGAAAATATAACGACCAGAAGATATAATTCTAATCTACATCCTGCTTCATCGTAAATAATTATAGATTGGTGTCTGTGTCACCGGGAGATAGTCAAAACCGTTAGTTGATAAACTAACGCGGCAGTTGATCAACTATCGACAGATAGTAAACCAGACCGACAGAGTTAAGAATTTACGTTTCTTTTGTTCTTACATGTGAACCTAACACGAAGACTATTCGGGGGCTTCGCTGCGCTCGCCCCCTTTAGTCTTCATCTAAGCTACCACAATGTTCGCCCTGGTATTTCGTTTGCAATTCAGGTTTATACCAGTTTTTTTTTATGTATTTTTATTTATTTTAGTTTATTTAACGGTTTTAATCGTTAGTTGATCAACTAACGCGTCATATAGTAAGCAGTACGCTACAGTTTACTATCTGTCGATAGTTGATCAACCTACGAGAAAAAAAAACGTTAGTTTATCAAATAACTGTTTTGACTATATTACGGTGATATCTGCACGCCTCAACGACATTGACTAGAATATTCATTGATGTGATAAAAGTATGATAAAAGTAACGTCTCTGTCTTCACACATGTGACACATCGGATACATGAATGACAATAGCAAACTTTATGAATGGAAATTATAATACCAAGAAAACACGCTAACATCTATAATTTGATGATCAAACATGTCCAAATACTCACTCGAATTGACAAAACGTCCGCGTCAAACAATTTAGTTAAAACATGGGAAAATTGCAAATGACGAAACGCTTTTCAACATGAATAAACAAAATAGGATTTTGTTACGTTAGAACTAAAGACACTCGTATGGTATCACCCCCTATCCCAGTTGGGATTGCAGAAGTACAGCTGTTGTTTCCAATATATAGGGTGTTGTTTTGTGAAGTTACGCCCGACTCAGGGACCATAGTTATCGCTTGTAACTAAAAAATTGTTAGATTTTTCTCTCGCATAATTTTGATTCACAATTTGCCGGAACGTGCGGACACGCCCGGCCGGTCCACGGAACGCACGCGCGCCGCGCGCTGAGTGGCCTACATTGCAAGCGCGTTATTTTTTACTGAAAAAAAATGTTTTGCTTCAGTGTCGTGTATGACCACCCATGAGTCGAGCGTAACTTTATAAAACAACACACTTTATCCATAGTCCAGCAAGTTTTTTTTTACAGTTCTACTGTGGCTACAGTAGTTGCTACCACTCGGCTATACATAGGTATACTCGTGTCCTTCTCACGTACGTTTAGTTACGACCTTTTAAAAAAACACGTAATGCTTTTATTCAATTCTTTAGTGTTTTTGCAGCACCTTTTTGTAGATTGTCTTTGATACTTTACTTATTGTCGTCAACTGATGGCTGCTGTGGTTTCGCAGAGAAAACGTACAATACCTTGCCTGTTCACGTAGATTTACTTATTATACCTAGTTTACTGACTTTGCATCTTTTATCAGAATTATCAACGATATTTTTTTAAATTAAAATAAACTGACTGTGCAACCAGAAGAGTGTACAAATGTACAAACAGTAACCCGTGTTCCCATGAGACAGGAGAAAAAAAACGATAGATTATACCAATTTGGATAAATCCTAAAATAACTATTTCAACTATGATTTTATATTCACAAGCTTATCCTTGTCCACCATATCGCGATAATGGCTTCACAAACAAACAGACAACAATGAACCTCCTTGAAGTAATGAATTATCTTATTGTTCCACTGTCCCAGGCCTTATTGGTGCCTCCAACCCTTTTCAATGGTCATAAGCGACCAGATACGTGAGGTCGAGGACTCCATTAGTTCCTCCATTTTTGGTGACCATTTAATTACTGAATCGATTTTGGTTCAGCCTAGTGATTGACAATTTTAACTAGGTATTTCATCCAACCGAAACTGACTCTTGGACGTAAGGTTAAAAGAATAAAACATTTTATCATCAGATGTTAATATTTAATGGTGGTTTTTAACATCGATATGGTGGATGTCTGATTTTATGCTTTGGACCAGTGATAGGGAAGCGATTAGTTCTGCGCAGCATGCATTCTCAATTAGATTATCATGGTTGACATGTGCAAAAAATAGACTTTGCACGTCATGTGACTTTGGTCCAACTCCAAAGGGGTTACCATAACCTTGTACCGAATCAAAATGGGGTTGGCCGGTGAAAGCTAATCATAGGTGGCGCCACGTGCATTTGGTTCCTATATCCAGTTGCCACTTTCAACGATCGACTAAAATCTGGAATTTTTTCTGTGATAATTGGTTATCGGAATTTATTTACTACACAACAAAAGTAATTTTTCGAGTAGGTATATGATATAATCTTGTGTAATTACTAATATACAACTTAATTTTGTCTTTTTGGCGGTTTTTTTTACTATTTGCGCACATGCCTGGCGATTGAACACACTGTACTGGTAACACAGAAGCGTGACTTTGACGTTAGGGGAACCAACCGATACTAGCGCCACTTTGACAGTTGCCAACCCCATTAGGTTCAAAACAAAAACATCACCATCGCAACCATTCAAATTCCCATTCGCCTTAAAGGCTTTATTGACCAAATACCAAGACTTATTTCACGACGATCATGGTAATTTTGCGGACCAGTTTAGGTTCCTAGTGATCAAAGTTGAATTACTAGCTTAACTGTCAAATTGCATTTCTTAGCGTCGTAGCGAGTGATAAGTTAGCTAATGCAACTTGTCTAGGGAGGGGCTGGTTGCTGTGCCTCTTCCATTCCTTCTAAGTAATTTCGCAGTGCTCTGCTATTCGGCTAATGATAATGTCGTTGAATGGGACCTGTATTATGAATTTCAGAGTAAAAATTTAAGTTCTGAAATAAAGCCGGGCAAGCCTTCGCATTTCTTGAAGCTATCAAAATGTTGAGCTGACTGTACACTTTGTAAAAACAAGAACATGAGCAACATCCGTCATTGCGTCTTTGACTCTGTCATCTTGACCAACATCGAACAAAGGGGCTTGCGACCATTTCCGACCACAGTGGTCATGGTTGCTCTATTCATTATTGAAAACCGTATTGTTATCTGAGAAATAATTAGGTAGCTGACAGGCTGTTTAGTGAAATATATTAATTAAGCGGATGACGTTGACGGTTTTGAACCTAAGCCATACCCCACCACGCTGGCGCAGTGCTGGTTGATGGAGGGGTGTCGGGCTAGTGGCCAACCGACTGTCAGAAGGTATCAAGCTGCCCTACTCCTACCAGCTTTACGACTTCTACCACCGAGTAACCGGGACCTGCAGCTTAACGTGTCATCCGAAACACGGAAGCGCCCGAGACAAATGCCACATAGTAACGCACACCAATCCAGTACCCGTCTCAGCCAGATGTTGCTACCTGCACGATCGTTTCAGATTTGAGAATACCGCTTTTCCGTATTGAAAACCGTATTGTTATCTGAGAAATAAGTAGGTAGCTGACAGGCTGTTTAGTGAAATATATTAATTAAGCGGATGACGTTGACGGTTTTGAACCTGAGCCATACTCCACCACGCTGGCGCAGTGCTGGTTGATGGAGGGGTGTCGGGCTAGTGGCCAACCGACTGTCAGAAGGTATCAAGCTGCCCTACTCCTACCAGCTTTACGACTTCTACCACCGAGAGCCGGGACCTGCAGCTTAACGTGTCATCCGAAACACGGAAGCGCCCGAGACAAATGCCACATAGTAACGCACACCAATCCAGTACCCGTCTCAGCCAGATGTTGCTACCTGCACGATCGTTTCAGATTTGAGAATACCGCTTTTCCACGGACGATTCATTTATTTAAGAAAAATGTGGCTTTGTAGGTGGGAGACCCAGATCAAAGTACAATTAGACTTTTAAGTAGCAAGTTATACTAAATTAAGTTAAAGGATAGAAATTCGATTTGTTATAAACACAAAAGCTGTCATAGAAGCGAAAATCGGAGAGTAGAATAAAAGACTAAAGTGATTTTGATACTTGCCATTAATTGATTTAATTTGCATTTTATTGTGCGTGATTTATTAATAAAAATGCACGATAATAATATCAAACAATAGGTACTTAAAGCATTCTAAGGACCCACATAAACTATTCTACTAAGGTCGATGACTTAAGAAATTGTGTTTACTTTTGTTATCGTAACCTAAATGTGTTTCCATTTCATTCACTTAACACAGGTTTCTTAGAAGTGTCTGCTTTCGGTTTAGGTCGACTCACTAATAAAGATAAAGAAAAAAGGTAGGTCCTTACTTAAAAGTTAAAAGCCTGGCAAAATGAATAGGTTACGTTTTCTGTTGCGACCCTGAATGTAAGTCTCTACAATCAGAATATAGTTCCGCTCGACAGTTTTCGGTTGCGCTGAAAAGCAACCCAATTTCCGAAGCAGCCGATCGTATAAATAATCAATATTGAACTTTATTTGCAACCATAAAGACCTATTTTATTATCACGATTTGTACTCAGTTAGAGATGTTGAGCAGACAGACCAAGAGCGGACCCAGGGGGAGGGAGGGGTTTGCCTATTGTGAACTATATACATTATATTACAGGATGGTATGGAGGTTATGAATTTATGATCCAGAATTCCAGGCCCAACATTAACAACTCCGAATATCATTGGGATTCTAATAAAATAGTTATTTTTGATTGGAATATATAGTATTTAATCGCACAGCAAACATACAGATTTCCACAGCAAAAACGCTTTTAACTATTTTTGTTGTTCTTACATGTTCAACCCAATACAAAGGATAAAGGGGGCTTCGCTTCGGTCACCCCCTTTACCCTTCACCTAAGCTATCGCAGTATTTTGCCCTGATATTTTCTGTGCAAATCAGTACTATTGATGTGCAGTTTAATATTTCCCTTTTTGATTAAGATATTTTTGTGTAAAAAATAATATCGTCAAGATTCTTCTGTCTGACTGTGACTGTATACTGTTCCGAATACATCATCCGAATGGTACCTAATCTGAAACGCTCATTGCAGATGGCGCTGTTTTAGGTTGTCTAGCTGTCAAAGTCGTCAAATTCTATTTACTTTTTCTCACAAAACTTGGCGTGTAAATCAACCTCAAATGAGGTTTTTTTGAGGTTGGTTTTGCCAGTGTCAAGTATATTTCATAGATCACGTGACGTGTGAATCTAACCTCAGATGAATGCACCTCTTTGCCTCCAACTACGTCAGCGCGACCAAGCGGAGCAAAGGCGGACATAGGTTGAATTACGGCGCGATATCCCTATAATACCATTGAATTTAGAAGCGACAGCGATATTGGATTTAGAATCTTAAAATAACCGGTACAACTCACATCTTCCCAGTCCATACGGGAGTCCCATTTTATAGAGGAGTATATTTGTCATCGTAAGATAGTCAAAGGCGTTACTTGATAAACTAACGTTTTTTTTTCTCGTAAGTTGATCAACTATCTACAGATAGTAAACTGTAGGGTACGCGTTAGTTATCAACTAATGGTTAAAACCGTAAAATAGTAAATTGGTTTAATATTGAGCCCCCGAATAGTCTTCGTGTTAGGTTGACATGTAAGAATAAAAGAAACGTAAATTCTAAACCCTGTCGGTCTGGTTTACTATCTGTCGATAGTTGATCAGCTACTGCGTTAGTTTATCAACTACCGGATTTGACAATCTTCCGGTGACATATTCAATCTCCCTAGCTACGGCGATGCTATCACGCGACATGGAGTATAAATAACTAGCTTAACGTGGGCACAGTTGTGCCTCTGCCATCCCATATGGGAAAAGGCTTGAAGCTATGTTATGTTATAAAGCAACAACCCACACCTTCTTCTTAATCCATATCATAATATATAAGGTTTAAAGAACTTTATTCTCATAAGAAATTACATTTCACCAAAATATATGGGAGTATAAAGCAATGACGCTTCGACTCTATCCAACATTTTCGGAGCTTAAAAGAAATTACTAGAAGTTACTCCTTTCATGTTACCTAATAAAACTCTAACGTAGGTAACGTAATCAAAATGTTGTCTGACGGCCTCTGCGGTGTTGCGGTCTAGGCTGTGCCTCCCAAGCAGAGGCCCCCGGTTCAAATCCCGGCTGGGGAGGTAGAAAAACACCCCATGTTTTGTGTTTGTGACGTCGCTGTTTCTGGTTTCCACGACACAGTGTATCCTAGTGTAGGGCGAGGAGAAATTTATGTGCCTGTGTGTATGATTTATTATGTTCTACAATAAAGCTTCGATTAGCGATCAACGAAATTCTTGGAGAGAAATCGGAGCTCAATCCAAACAGGCAGAAAGCGCAAAAAATTGCTTCTAGTGCTTCTAGTGCTGCAAAGCAAAATACTGTTGAACCTAAATCTAAGCAACAATGGGTAAAACAACTTTTATTCAGAACAATTATCGTACTTTTATTACGAATTATAATTATAAAGACACATACACACGAGTAAACATGTATACAAGACAAGGAGATTGATATCGTTCTAATTTAATATTTCTTATGGCGTCTCTGCTTATATATCGTGGGAACTGAGAAGTCAAGTATTGGTCGTGATTTATCGTGATTTCTGGTACATTTTTTGTCCACATAACCTCTACAAGCATTTGGCGGCTGATAGTAGCGTGTTGTGGAGCCAATTGTTGTTGTTATTTTTTTGGAGATGAATTGATAAAGTAATATGCCAATGATTAAATTGCGGTATGGAAATAAAATTGTGACCAAATATAGGTAACCAATTGACGACAGGCGCAAGAAAAATATGATGGCCGAAAACCAAACCTGGCTCAAATAAAGTGGAGGTCAAATAATATACCTACCTATCCATATCATAATGGCTCTGCTATTTTCCCAGAGAGAGTGCCGGTGTGAATTTAAGTGACAGTCAAACGTTGACTAGGCATTATTATGTATTCCGGCATCTTGTTCTTTGAGCCTAAAATTACTTTCAACATTAGATATCGTCAATGGCTTTGGAGGCTTCGCGGCTTTCATTCTCTTGGGATTCCCAAGCTACACAACATAATATCACCATCAGTACAAAAAACTTAGTCACCAATTTTATTTTTGCCACGCGACAACGATTATCTAGAAATCGAGAAAACTCTATGGCGTATAATCGAATTGAACAACGATTTTCTACTAGGAACAATAGATACCGCATTTTCAACAACAAAAACAGTTGAAGACGCAGTTTCCACACCGGCGCGGCGGCAGTGTAGAAACGCACCATGGTACCGTACAGCAAGTATCTATGGAAATCTCTCAGGCATTGTTCAGCACCCCATGTGGGAATCTGACGGTACTACCCGGAAACTTTCCACAGGCTAAATGCTCAAGTTGGAATTGAAAAGATCAACTTGATTACGTGCGAAATACGAATTTGCATGTTGATTGTTGATTGTTGATCGGGAGCTGCACTTTGTGTAGAGTTCGAAAGGGTTTCATTAACTTGTCGTCTTCATTGCCTTTGTCTAGGAGATGAGCTGACAGCTTTTCATTGATAGTTCATTATTCTAAGTTATCGTTTAACTGATACCATATATACCATATAATGGTTGTGGGATACCTAGCTAGATGTTACGAATTTTACGTAGTCGTATCAAGATTAAGTCGCTAACTGTTGATATGATATACTTCATTCTATAGTCACTACGATTTTTAATTCATATTTACCGAGAATGTTGAAAAATATTGCCATTTTAACATTAAATATTATTATAAGACATACACGTAACTTCGAGTCTATTATGTAAAATTGCTTTGTCCAAGAGAATAATAAAATTAAGTGGCATTCAAATGGCGACCGAGAAATAAGAAGAAGGCCAAGGACGTCACACAGTTCACTACTGCTATGGATTGGGGTTGTCAAGAAAATTGTATTATTTTTTTAATAAAAAAGCCTTTGCGTTAGTTCCGATAAAATAAAAACTGCCAAAAAGTGAGAAATACCGGCCAAGTGCACCAAGGATTCCGCACAAATCTCATTTTTTATGATGGTACAAATTTCCCGTTTTTAGGTTTTTCCCTTTACTTACGTGATACAAGAACTTTCTTCTTGCCAAATGTCATGATTATAGGTCAGTAATGTGACAGTGGCGTGTGTAAATGCAGGAATTTTTATATTGCGAAGACCTATAAGTATTATTTTTTCTCAACTGCAAGGGACTTGAGTAATTGATATCCTTGATACCTCCACGGGTTCGTGAAAACAAAGGTCGTGACAGACGGACGGACGGACGGACGACGAAGGGATCCTATAAGGGTTCCTTTTTTTCCTTTCAAGGTACAGAACCCTAAAAAGAAGAAGATAAACAGACCCCACTCAACTCAACCACAAGTACAAGGATGTAATCCATCTCATAATATCTGACTGTAGTTGTTATAATGACTTCACACCTTAGTTGCAGTCAAAACCAAACGAATTTGTCGCAAAACAAAAACACTATTAACTCATAAGTACTTAATATCACATTTTTTTGTGTTATTTGTTCCATTGTGAGCTCCATAGTATCTTAATTGGTGTGTGAGGTACTAATGCTTGATGATGACTATAATTTTCATGATGAAGAAGATATAAACAACAATTTAAACATCTAAATCCAATCGCAATTATCATATTCTCATACAGTATCATCGTCCTATCGTAGGGATAGAAGGGATGAGAATTGATGCGATAGAAAGCTTCTTCCAAATATTCGCCTAGGCCAAATGTTATATCAGAGACTCAATCTTTTATATGATATCAAGCTTTAAAATCAGCTTTTATATGCTCGCGATGAGAAAGCTCCATAAAATTTTATTAATTCACTATGGTAGTGTACAATATAGTAGAGATATAAAGAAATTGGTTACATATAGTTTTACTCACCGCAGCATGTTGAGTACCATCATTGACGCTCGTCTCAAAGTTCCACTGCGCAGCAACATTGTTGGTGCACTCCTTCGAGGCCTGGTCATCAGCCGACAGCAGGAAATCCCTGACCTGCTGCAGATTCACCTGATGGAATCGATCGTCGATGCTGTTCGTGTTCACACCCCGGTTAAAATCGTACGGATTTGACCCCACGTAGTTGGGATCATTACGCACGAAGTTAGGGTCGTTCCGGCGGAAATTCGGGTCGTTGTTGATATCTATCCTGTCATCGCGATTCCTGTCATCAAAAGGCCTCGGCGTAGAGCTAAACCCGTTATTTGAATCAAGGTTTGGGTAACCATTGTTGTTTATATCGGGGTTGATGTTTATGCCTCCTCGATTGTTGTAACTAGGGGTTGAAGAGACAGGAAACACACCAGGAGTGTTGGGACTCGGTCCGACACTACTGAACTGAAAGTTGGGATTTTGCGACACATCGAACTGGTTTCCTGGTGAATTTATCGATGGCTGAGTGCTGGAGAATCCGTAATTGTTGTTTCTCTGGCTCGACGGCGGTATCGGGGGTAAGTCAAGCTGGGGTTCCGGGTCTGTTAAACACGGGCTTATAACTAGAAAGAGCACTAAGTTGATTTGGAACCATGTTCTGGTGAGTTTGCTCGTTTGAGCGCAGGCCATGATGACCCAGTTTTTTTCTAAATGCACGTTTGAGGTGATATTTATATTGACACTTATTTGAAGTCAATGGTGCGTGGTGTCAGTTTGCGCGCGCGCCCACAACTGTAGCTCGGCTATGACGGCTGGTTACCTCTGAACCCAGGCCGTGTGAATCAGCTTTGTCTCTTTGGCCGTCCGTAAGTACTGATGAAGGTTGTTAAATGCGGCGGTGGTGGAAATATTATTAGGTACTAATTAATATTCGTTTCAGGAGTTTGGTCGGTAGAGCGAGTAGGTAGAGAGCGACCATACTCATTAAAATCTGGGTCCTTGACGTTGTAAACTTATCTTGATTTTGGCGGGCAAATAGGTATCCTTTAGGAACCCTGTCTTGCTTGTGGTGTGTTACCACTCACATGCTGATTTCAATTCACTCTAAATTTAAGTCGATATTAAAATCACCTGGAAGATATGAAAAGAGAGACAGCGGTAGACTTATTTGGTACGATACGAGGTATAGTACATAAATAAATAAATAGTCCAAGTCAGACTTGAAGGCCAGAGAGGAAAGAGGAAATCGCGGAGGGGGTGGCGTCCCGCACACCCTCCACACAACCGCAAAGGCCCTGCGTCGCGGCGGAAGTTCGCATCGACCCAGTTTATCGATGTCGATCTTGCTCACGTTAAAACTTCCACTTGTACGTATTTAAAAAGGCATCAGCTGCCTCTTTGTCTTTATGAAAAGGTAAATCCAATAATCTATTCTCAAGTATAAGAACTAGCTAGAAAAGTATTCGAAATTTGTGACACTAGAAATATTCAGAAACTAAAAAAATAATACTCAAGTGTCAACTGATTTAAAATCGAATAAGGACTGAAGGGAGAACGCTCAGGCTCGGATATAGTGGAAGAGGGGAAAGAGGCCTTTGTCCTATAGTGAGACATAATAGTCTTGTAAAAACAATAATATTTGTAAGTTAATAAGTCAAGTAGTTTTTGATTTTCATACAAACTGTAACCCCCTACATCCCCCATAGGGAATTAATTACGCCAAGTTATTTAAGTAGCGTAGGGTAGGATTAAGAAGGGATCTTAATCCTACGCTGCAAAAAAAAAACCCTAACAAAGTATCATGACTCTAGGTCTGCCGGTTCAGGCTGTGCGTAGTCTGCCAGTCAGTCAAGCGTGTCATCAAGCAGGTGAAATAGAAAGGTGATTATTCAACCTTCACTTATGTCGTGGCCCTTTTTGCTAACTCAAAATGGCCATTAAACTTCACTTGGACAGTACTTTTCTCTTTCGATATCGTGAAAATTCAAATTAAGAATACTACACTGACTAGCAATGAAAAAGTTCCAGTGACATAGCACCAAATTACTCCTAAACGGGAAAGGTTAGCTTAATGACGCCGTCTGCAATATTGAAGTACATTTAACAGCGCATCAGAATATTACCAATTAAAAACTTTAATATTGTAAACGTAATATTGGTTCTATGTCTTAGGAGATATGAAGGTGTTTGTCGGCATTTTGTGGGTGGAACTTTTTCATTGCTCGTCAGTGTAGTTATTGTCAATTAATCACAATTAATAGTTTTTCCTTGAATTTGGCATGCAATATAAGTTCTGGGTCAAATATAAGTTGCATTATTTCATTTAGAAGTTACTTAACTTAAATGCCTGAATATAAGACAGATTTTTAACCGACGGGTAGACTGATTTGGAAAATTGATTTTTTATTTGAAGGGCTTTCAATTGGTCCCGTTGGCATTAGGTCAGGATCTAATGTTGGTATCTTGGACAAATCGAGGGCACTCTTCTAATATTATAAGCAGAACCATAGAGATTTTTGTATTTTGCACGGTTACTCGTGCGTTTACTCTCAGGAAGCATCATTTTGTGAAGTGGAACTGATGATGAAGACCCAGCAATGGCACTTTTCAATACTAGGTATCCCACAACAAGTAAACAAAACAACATAAACATCTACAGACACATACATTGCTTCTGGCCCCACACTAGGATACCCTGAGTCGTGGGAACCAGAAACACCGTCGTCACATATATATAAACATCCAAGAACTGGGGTTTTATTTTTCTTTAACCCCAGGCGTGGTTCGAACCCGGGACCTCTCGCATGGTAGGTAGAGCCACTACCGTTGCGCCACAGAGATCGTCGAAACACGGTCACAGGTGGCGATATAATAACTTTATTAACACTAGAAGCGAGGATGGGTCAATTTTGTATGAAATAGCACATAGGTAGGAGGTAGTTTCTAGATAAGATAAGTCTTTGACGTAATTTTCAAAATTGCTCAAAGGAGAGAAAACACACCTGAAATACTTAGTTACACAATTATTTAAGAACATCGGCAATAAAGATCATTCCCACCCTCTTATCTCCGACACTGCTGATCTTAACATTTTGAATAAATATTTAAAAAATGGTTCTTTTTTAAATATTTATTCAAATTTATTGTTTGACATGTCAAATGAAAGGATCTCAAATATATATTCTTAATAAACTTGAAATATCTCCTCCTCTTCCACTCTTTCTTAAAAAAACGCGCTTGGTCACGGGCAGAGCGGGGGGGTCTTAGGTTTTCGTCACGTAGTCAAATCTTCTAGGGAAATCTCGCGCTTTTTCGAACAATATTCAAATATGGTAGCGCTCTTAAAAAATGGTGAAAGATGGGCTACGTAGTATGGGTTACGTTCTCTACCTACGGTGCCCAGACGTGGTCACTGACCGATCATCTGCATTCCAAACTCAAGGTTTGTCAACGGGTTATGAAACGCAGTATGATAGGAGTCAAACTAACGGACCCTGTCAGAAACACCACACTGCACTCCATAACTCGTATGGTAGACGTGGGTGCACAGAGCGCCAAACTCAAGTGGTGCTGGGCTGTCTGTCTGTCGTATGGACCCGATAGGTGGGCAAAGATTGCTACCGATTGGGTACCTCAAGACGGACGCCGCCGAAGAGGTAGGCCCAGGAGGACATGTTGCGAGGATCTGGGGAGGTATCTCCCTGATTGGCAAGAGAAGGTAAAAGATAGGGAGATGTGGACTAAAAGTGGGGAGACCTTTGCCTAGCCGTACAAGTCCCGCAAGACTGATCTCACCACTGAGTAAAAACATTCCAAATGACCAACAATGACACACTCAACGATAATCTTGCGAAAACAGTTCTGTTATTGACATTATTAGATTAAATTTGACTCTCATATCCATGTCTGGAAATAATTCGACGCAACTGCGCTTTCAGGTTAATTAAATTTAAAGAAATACAAATGTTGTCATTTTGGGTTAAAAGTCTCGTAGAAACAATCACGTTTCACTAAAATCCACAATAATAAGACCTTTACTGGAGCAGGCGGAACATCGAAATGGGTCAATTTTGGAACGCCCGCGATTCTAGTGATAGAGTTCCATCAATATGCAGCATTGTGTAATAGTGCTTAAGTTGTCTTCAATATCCTTCGGTAAAGTTGTCAAATTTTCTGAATGTATCGCTGAAAACTCGTCGAAAACATGACATAGTTAAGTGGCTTAAATAAACTGATCCAGGCTCAGCAATTAAAGAAATGTGTTCTTTTGTAACGACATTTTTGTAAAAACGATCGCCTCGCTTTTGATAAATCATGGTTTTATCTTTTCTGCCATCGAAGTATATACTCTCAATATCTGGACATTTTACACTTTGACGTTCAAGGCGCATTCGTTTCCTGGCTCTCTTTACTTTGTGTCGATCTATCACTTTTACAGAGTCTTCAGAAGAAATCAAACCTACGTCTTGCAACACTGCACTTGCAACTGCTGCCGCCGATCGATCAGAAATGCAATAGCGATCGCAAATTTCAGCTAAATTAGAAATCAAAATCGTGTTCCTCTTTTTGTTCATCACCTGAGTGCCTGATGTACTTGGTTGGGGTTCAACCAATGCACCGACGGATACTGGACTCCTCAGAGTTTTTCCTTCATTGTTATCAAATGACGATGTAGTACTGATTTCTGAAACGTCTAATTTTTGTTTTCTGGACAGTTTTATTTCCAATCTTTTTGTCTCTTTCTGATCTAAACTTCCAATTGCCATTTTCCTCTCCTTTCTCTGATCTATTACAAAGATTCTTTCTAATACAGGTACTTTTAATTCTTTTGGACAATTACAAGCGCTAATATCACTGCATTTGCAACAACAAATATCAAATAGTTCTTGTAAGCATGCAGTTATCCATTGCTGTAGCTTTGACATAAAGTTTTCAGTTTGTTTTGATTTTGGAAAGTGTATGAAATATAAATACTTATCATAACGACACTGTAATATTTGTTTTACACGTTGTATGGTAACAACAGGCAATGAAGCTTTCCTCCAAATGTCGATAAGGTCACGTCCTGTAATCTCAAAAACTTGAGAAATGGCGGGTTGTTTTCCATTTTTCTCATTTATCATTTTGTTTTTGATAAACAATACATGTTTCAATACATCAGACGTCGTTGGTAACACTGATTCACTAAACAAACAGGGAGATCCAAAAATGGGACAGTCTGCTTCACTTCGAGTCACAATTGTCGACATTATTTTGACTTTCGGTAAGTACTTTAGTTTTGTCCAATAAAAACCACGTAACTAACAACTAATCTTCTTGAGGAATACCATCCAACTAATACAAGTCATAAGACGAAGGTAGAATTGAAAATAGGTACTCGACTTATTCTAATATCAACAGTTTCATATTGCTACGACTGCACTTATCAAATGACTTTTGTTTGTAGATTAGGCCCTTTGATATTGTTTTTAGTACGCATGACACGTTTAGAATATTAAGGATACAAATTATTTTATACGATGTTTATTATATTTAGAGTTACAAAAATATATTATTCGACTCAAAACACAGTTCTATGTCAATGTATTATTATTGTAAATAAGCCCTATTTTTTCTTATAATTAAATATTTAAAGGGCAGTAGAGGGCTGAAAATCGGTTGCAATATTTTATTAATTATTTTTCTCGTAATCTGTGCAATACGATGCAACTTTTAAGAGGTATTCAGAAACACAAATGTGAAAAAAAAAAACTCGCTCCGGCCTATTGTGTATGCCATAATGTATATTAATGAAATGGTAGTCATGGTGACTTACCAGTAGAGCTTCCCAATTTTATAAACTTCTGTCAGGATCTAATGAAGAAATGATTTGATCATGGATAAATTAAGAAAAATCATTAATTCATACACATATGTTGTGTAACAAATTAGATGAAGGGATTAAATGAAGTTGGCGGTGATCACAGCACACTTTGGCTAAGTACACTCTTTCCTAAGCTACGGTATTATTTTCATTGGCAATTCTACTGATAGACACAAAGATTACAAATACCAGAAAAATTGCATCAGGGCAGTTGCTGGCATTAAACCCTTGGAAAGTTGCAGACCTTATTTAAAAAAATATGACATCTTAAAAGTTCCATATTCATACTAGAATGTGTAATGTTTATAATGAAAATATACACAATTTTTTGATGAATGCAATTTTTCTCGACCAAAAATCCCACGGCTTTACAAAGCGGAGTAGCATATCCTAATAATTATATATCACCTACTATTCTGAATAAAAATCTAAATAAAGTAAAATAATATAAATATCCAATAATGTTAAATATATTATATAAGACAAATAAGTACTAACTTGTTATCTAAATATGTTAATAAACAGCTATATAAGCAGCTATATTGCATACCTATATAAGGTTATGTCATGTGAAACTGAAATTACCTATTGAAGACCTAATGTGAACCATGACACGCAAATAAAAATTATTATTTCTTATTTCTGTAAATAATTTCCTCACAATACTCGGTATTCCCTAAAGACCAAGTCATACTCAAGTTTCTATTGTTATATAACCTGAAGCCACTAAATAGCCACTTAAATATTGCATCAACCAATTGGGAGCAGTACTCCCTTGAGAATGACTGGCCAACATGGTTTTACAATTAGTAATTAATGTTTTGTTTCAAATAGTGAAGATTCTTGTTTGCGAGTTGTTCGGACCGATTTTTTTGAAATCAAATCAGAATTATATTAAAGATTTTAAAGTAAATTCCTTCCTAAATATTTATTTATTTGAGGGGATAACTCCATTATAAAATGGACATCATTTTGAATTGAGAGACATGAGAAGTATTTGATCAGAGCAACATTTCTTATCACATGCCCGCAAATGTATGTATATCGGCCTGCCATAAGGCCAAAAACGTATGCTGTCATCTTAATATGGTATTGATATATTGAAGTTACTGTACCTTGAAAATAAAGGCACCAGGGACTTGGAAGTGATAAAAAAGGAAAGTAATAGATAAGAAAGCAAACAGCGCATGACGAAATAGAACATAAGTGAGTAAAGGGTTTTTTACGATTTCACACGCACCGAGTAAATAAAGATAAAATTCAAATCTAAAGAAAACTTTGATTACAATGTTTTCTTTAGTTTTAACATTATTAAATGTTCGTATAAATAAAATAAAATAAATGTAGATTGTTAATTTCGCCACCGAAGGGCACGGGCCTTTACCTGGGTATGAGTAAGATAGGCATATACATATATGCTTTGAAAATAAACACATATCTAATTTTTAAAGACTAGCTCTATGTTTATGATGATGATGCAGGACAATTACATGACTCCATGTGTTTCAGAAATGAATAATCTAATTGCAGGTACAGAATGACAATTTATGTATCTACTAATTTACCTACGTATATATTTATGTATCTAAGTAGGTAAATTAGTAGCTGGTTATAATTAGACACATTCAGGGAAAAGTTCACTGATGCGTTGCTACAACTATCTGTCTCTTCTATACGGACAATAGCTACAACCCTTTAATACAAATGTTACTTATGCATATTTATCATCGTCAAAATTATGATAAAGAGAAAACATAATGAACCTATAATCGAAATAAAATAAAGAATCAAAGTCAATTAAAATAACCTAATATCAAATAATTTAAAACTACATACGCATAAAAACTGAACACAATAAAAAATACAATACAAAACAAATAAACCGCCCCAGGACATGCCCGACCCAAAGATACCCATCACACGAGTGAGATCCTTTGGATCGGGAACGCTCCGGAACGATTGTCAAAACCTCTTTCCATCAGGCGTCGCCCAATGTCCTTGACAAATATCCTACCCTGAGCACCCAAAATAACCGTGGTCTCGACGGCCAAGGGAACAAACAGGTAGCTCCCCATCAGCTGTGCGTATGTTAGGCATTTCTGCCGCGCCGCCGACTCCGCTGCAGCCCCAGGTGTCACACAGCCAGCACACACAAGTAGCATCCCACAAAAGGCAACGACCTCTCTCCCACGGTATCAAGGTGAGACCGTCCGGACGCTTCCCGCCGCTGAGACTCAAACCCGGTGGTTCAAGAACTGATGGAATGTCAGTAGAGACGAGAGCCCTCCGGACGATGTCGTTGATCGAGTGGTGGCGAGAGAGTCTCCATGCACTTCTGGCACAGTGTAGCCCATAATGCCCCCGCGAATCTACCGACGCGCCACAAACACAGTGGTGCGGTTCGCAGATATCGCAAACCAGACGAAGCGCCACGGCTACACGCAGGGAGTTGTCGTCCAGAAGGGTTCCTAAATGCGGAGACTGCAACGCATGCAGCCAAGCACCTGACTCCGGCTGAGAGACTGCTCGCAGACGAGCAAGTTCCGCTCCCGAGCTCTGCGCTAACAGCCCGTCAAGGGACACCTTGCACAGCTCCTCATCCCAGGGGCGCTGCACGTTGGGCTTCTCCGGAACATCTCCCCCCGGACAACAGGCCAGCCACCGCTGAAGAGCCTCGTCCGCAAAAGGAATGCCAAAACCGTCAATGCGAGTGACTAGTTCAAGCACCCCATGCGAAGAGGCCAAGAAAGCTGGGAGCTCCGTGTCCTGTGGGCGACGAACGCCGAGACCACCAAACCGTATTGGAAGGGCCGCTTGATCCAATTGGGAGGAAGACATTTTCACGTTCAAAATCTTACATATATGTACATTTTATTTATAACATCAGACTCCGATAAATACAATTTCATGATGTAGAGCCAGCTACGGTCCTGTCTGCAGGGACTATCCATTGACTTCATAAAAATATTGATGACTCTTTTATCTAGTTAAAGTAGGTGTTTTGTACTATCCAACTACATATTGTAATAGTAGGCAATATTGAGATAAAATCCTCTTACTGTAGCTGTACTTTACATAATTCTAGATAGTCATAAATTGACAGGAAAACTTTGCGATTAATAAAGCCATAAAGATAGAAGTAACGTACTGTCGTACGCAGTTTAACTATTGTCCTACATATAGCGTGGGAACCACTATGCATGCATAAGTACTTGTGCAGTATGTAAGTAAAGTGTCAGCCACTCCTTGCATACAAAGTGGTTTGACTTGAGACAATGAAGAAGTATGCAGCAATCCAGTAGTTATGGAAGGATTTTAGATCTCAGATAGATGATCTCATCGTAAGGAATATGTGAGGTGTGAAGTGTAACATTATTATGGCCTAGAAGCCTTAGCACAACAACTCAATTTGCAGTGATTTATTTAGTTTAATTAAACAATAGAACAGCCAAGAAAAGCTATCCGAGGAAATTTTACTTCAATACAGTCAACTGACCGATGTTATACGTTCAAAATTATTGTATTTTTATGCTATCTAGCATGTTTATATTTTCTTTGCTGTCTTGATCCCCCGAAAGTAGTAAGTAGGAATGATTTATTGGAAAATTATCAGATGATCCTTCAATAAACAAATAGCAAAAAGTCTGTACAAGAGATATTTTGAATACCAAATGTTAAAAAAACATAAATTGATCTTGATAAATCATACTCGAAGTAAATCGTATTATATAGCCAGTGAACAACATGACAAAGTATGACTCTATCATAATTAAGTGACTACGAATTACATGCACGATTGCCCTCGGATATTTACGAGACCTTCTGCACCGTATCTTGAATGTATAAGGTATGTTTTACCTTTATGGTGATCAGTGTTGTTTCATCTACGATGTCCACACTGGATAACTTTAAAGTTAGTAATTAAGGCTATTTTAAGGGCCATAGAGTCTCGTATGCACAGCCGGCAACTCATATTTTGACGGAGACTCAAATCACTCTGCCGTAGTCTCTAGCGCGGGAACTGGCAGGCCGGTACGCAATATAAAAGGAGCATTTTATTACAGTAGCAATTTGTCATCCAGCCAATAATCACGATGCTAGTTGTCAAGCTCTTTTTCCTCAGTTTCCTTTGATCTCTGATGATAGCTTTGAGTTATGCCGTGGACAGACCACATTGCAACATTTTAAGGCAACGAAGTGTATCCATCAGAAATGCATATTTACTAACCCATAATAAAATTCATCTGCAAAGCTTACAAATGACTAGCAAACTTGGCACGTACTCAGTTTGTATTCTCAGTAAAGTTGTAAAGAAGTTGGTTCTGACCCTGACCTGGCGAAATATCGCGGGCCCTTGAGGCTGGACAAGCTAACTATGCTAACTGATGCAGTAGGTCACGCAGAATTATACTACTCTCCCTACATATTGTTACAGTTCTGTATAGGGCGTGTCCTACGGAATTTATATTATATTGTATAAAATAGTTTTACCTAACCACTAGTTTGTAGTAGTTGGTCGATGAAACAAACTCCTTAAAATGTCCCAACTTACAAAAATTAATAAATTATAAAACTCACGTAACGACGGATATAAGTCACTATGATATTGTTAGATTAGCAATATTATTACATGGTCTGATGTACTATTCATTTATTCCAGAGGTACCTAACCAATATCATAAGACCTTGTCACACAAGGGACGAATTGGACCGGAAAATGAAGACAACAAAAAATACTATTTGGTGGCACGCAAAAACCGAACATTGATGGTGACCAACAAAAACTGGTGGCATTGTTCTCTCGATGTGTTTTGAAAACGCCCACTAATATGTCAAGTGTTTGGGTACAAATGTGTTTATTTAATTACGTAGCCATTAGCCATCCCCAAATTAAATACGAAACAGAACTGGTGCTTGAAAGATGATGATTTGGCTGGAATATTTCTTGCTGATCTTGTGTTATGAATTAATGACGTCAGAATGACATTTTCAGTAAAGTTCAGAATGTGTTTTTATCTGTGAATCGTGAAGTGATGTATAGATTTTACCAGATATTATGCCATCACTTAAAAATATATTACAAATTGGAAGTGGATATGGTTACCGATATGAGCTTAGACCTTCAGACCAAAAACGCATCAGTATCCCAACTAAGTCGACATCATTTGTCACCATCAAGGAAATTAACTCAAAAGTTTCGAATAAGGTCATAATACTCATTTGTACCTTTTTGGAGCTGGATCATTAACTAAGCGATTCTATTCTCTTCTATGTGTATGTAATTATTACTTTGTCAAATTACACCTTTGTTAGATCCGCGGAAATCTAACAAGTTGTGGTCTGCCATGGTCAGTCTTAAGACAAGAGAGATGCAAGGTAGCTCAAAATTATAAGACACGAAGTTGCTTTGTAGGGCCTTGGATACACACAGGTAATGTTATAATTTCCGTTGAATTATCAAGCGAATAATAGTTTAATCTAATACTAAAGAGATATGCGAGTAATGATTGGTAAATGAATTTCATCCCCTAGGCTCTTTCGGAATATATTGGCTACTTTGACATGCTAGATCAGATTATGTTATATGTATAAATTTATATATTTAACATAAAAGATACAGAACATTTTAAACAAATCAAAAATTATCTTTCCAAAACAACCAGAAAAAAATATAGCTTACTCTTTGTACAACCGTGTCCACTTCTTATTAGTTATAATTATTTCTTACTACGAATGAAGGAATGCCAAAAAGTTTTTTCATCAAATCAATTAATTATCTCGTATTGAGAATCTTGAGTATTTGAGACACAATAGTTTTTTTTGCAGAACCTATTAACTTACGGATGTTTGACCAAAGTAATCGCTACTTCAGTGTAAACTATCACGGCGTTACTAATAAAAAAAGTTATTCACGGTTTAGCTTATTCAGTGTTTTGTCCTTTTCATGCGTCGAGTAAATGTCAAATGTCAAAGCAGGACAAAACACTGTTTAAGTTAAACCATGAATAACTTCTTTTATTAGTAAGGCCGTATATGTATACTACCAAAATATTTGAGAGAGATTGTACCTACCTAGATTTTTTCTTGAGGCTTGCTTGCTGATGGAATAACTTCAATTGAGGTTTGACAGGTATGGCAAAAACTAGCGACGAGGAGAATTGAGTACTGAATAGGAGACGTTATACATATACATACTTCATCCAGGCTTAGTCGATGTTGATAAACTATCAGAGATAAATATTTCCTAACATAAATGAGTAAACAGAATGAATGGTTCAGTATTTACAACAAGACTTTATTTATCAAATCAATATGCGTTGTATTTCTTCAAGTTCTTATTGAAGTTTGAGACTGTCATCTCAGCTTTTTGTGATGCTGAGCAGTATTCTGTAACAAATTAGTTAACTTTAACAAATGACAAAATAACACATTTATTCTACAGTAAAGATAAATTTGAAATATAAACGGCCAGGGAGCACAACGATTTAAAGGTTTACCATTGTGCCTGGACACACATGTGGTTCTCTACTACCTCATCTAATAGAAGGAGCACGGGCAGTGGGCACATGTGCCCCCCAAAGACGATTGTTTTATGTACTGTGGAGTTTCTATCATAGTACACACGTATTATAGGCAAATCAAATTATGAGAGTTGTAGAAAGAACGAACGAAAAGTCGAACGAAAATTGGGAGAATCGGATGCTTGACGGAAGACGAACGGTTAAACAATAGGACTCTTGCTTTGACGTGACCGGCGCGGTGGGCATAGGCAACGTGATATTAGGTAAAGGACGTATTAAAAAAATTGCTGCAGAAATTACGGTCCGCAGAATCTCGCGGTCAAACAAATCGCCGCCAAAATTCAATTGAAGAATATTACCCACTGTAAATTTTACTTTCTCTATATAATGACATTTTGGGATATCGTTTGATTATAGTGTGAGGAGTGTGAGGAGCCTCTGCTTACTTGGGGGGCAGGAGGGGATTTGGCAACAGATGAGAGTAAATATTCCAGTCTTTAGCAGAGGCCTAGAAAACATCGATGACGCCGAATATTGGAACTCTTTGTCGATTGTTGTGCATGTTTCCTATGACTACTAGCACTGCCGAGTGATCAGTCTCCACCCTACGCTGATTGAAAACATATCTTTGCAGCAAGATGACAGAAGAGCGATTGAATGGACTGGCTTTAATAAATAACCATTAAGACATTGCCGCAAAAATCAACGATATTGGAGTGCTGGACATTTAAAACTGTCTTGAATAAACATGTTAATTTTTCTATTGTTTTAACCGTTACACCGTAGTTTGAGTTTAACAATAGTTTAATTTATTTCTAACATTTACACGATTTAGGTAGTTTGAGTTTAACAACAGTTTAAGTTTAATTCTAACAGTAACTGTTGATTTTTTATGTCCGTCTGATCCATGTGTCCCTCCCAGTAACTAATCATGGACTCGCCGCTATGCATGCCGATATGAATAGTTATGTAGCATTGTTTCATTACATCCAGCACCTTACTTTTTCCCAGATTTCGATAACTTTAAAAATAGATTACTCACCAACATTGCTGGCCTCCCAACCAATGTACTCTGCAGTCCTTTGGTTCTCAGTTTGAAGCCATTCGTAGAGTGGTTCGAAGTACTCGAGCACTCCACTAGCGTCCATATACCTCTGACCCGTGAGAGCTTCCATGGCATCTGGCCAGGGCTTGGATGAGCCCATTTTGAGCATAGACCTAAAATCGGATAAAGAAAATTTTATTTCAATGTTGCAGCATGATGAAGTAAGAAAATCCGTTCAAGTGTGAGGATTCATGGCAACTTAAAGATAAATTACAAATGATGATACAAATTCTAAAAAAGACATCTTAGAGATAACCTTTGAGATTCGCCGATAAACTGAGATCTAGGAACACTAGAAAAATCCCCTTCGTCGTGAACGTCTTTCGATAATTTTCAATTTAAAGCGTTTATTTTTACTCATAAATAGGATGAACATAATTTTGTTTCATTGTTGGAAGTAAGAAAATCCGTCCAAGTCTGAGGATTCATGGCAATTTAAAGATTAGTTGCAAATTGTGATACAAAATGTAAAGTAATGTAAGTTTAAAGAAGTAAATATATTGACAGTCCATAGTCAATATATTTACGAGAATATTATGTATGTCCATAAGAACATTGTTAACTTTCGAAGAAACTGTGATATACATAACTTTAATACTAGAAACAAGGACAAACTTGCAGTGCCCACTACTCGGCTCCATAAAATAAAAAACTCGTTCAAGGGTAATTGTGTAAGATTTTACAATAAACTCCCAAGCACTTTGACAGATCTATCAATTAATAAGTTCAAGAAATACATCAAGCAAAGGCTTATTTCTAAAGCTTACTACAGTATTAAAGAGTACATAGACGATAAAAATGCTTGGGACTGAATTGTTCTAATTAATTGTGAGCATCCTCACTGCCAGAGTTTCTTTTACTGGACACTTGGAGGCCTTTTACACCTCCAAAGATTAATTTAATTATACAACTGTTGACTGTGGGGACCATTTACATCTCCTGTTATCATTGTATTATTGACTAAAGAGACTATACATCTCTGTTATTTATATTTTAATTATTTTATTATGACATTTGAGACTCTTTACATCTCTCAGAAACAATAATTAAGTACTTTTTTTTTTTCTGATAATATGATAATAATACCAAATGTTCTGTAAAAAATGAAATGAAATGACATGTGAAAGTGCCCTTGTGGCCTATTTACAGAATAAACGTTTTGAGTTTTTTTGAGTTTTGAAACATAACGTTTCACGCGTTTCTCTTCTATGTCCAGTATCATGTAATTCCCTATCATGGAATTCCGACATCTAGGAATTTCAATTGCTCTTGAAAAATTTACCAATCAGAAAATCTCAAAAATAAGCAATCGCACTAAAAGCCAGCCCGTGTCAAATAAGGGTGTTGTGATTGGTCATTTTTTCAAAAGCGATTACAATTCCTTTATGTCAGAATTACATGATAAGGCTACAGAACTAAAGCTAGAGATGGACAGGACATATTTATTCATTTATTGTACCTATATAGAAACAATAATAAACACAGAAGGCCAATAAAAGGATTTCACGTGTAGAGACGTGATGAAAAAAAGAAAAAATGCATACGAACTTAATATCGAACAAGTTTCGCTTACATAATGTATTTATACAACAATAAATGTCAATTAACTCTATGGGAGAATATTAGAAATGTTGTGTGGTGGAATATTAGTGATGATATAGTGATACTAACCCGAGTGCCTCTCCAGCAGTGGTGCTGTTGTAAATGTCACAGTCTGAGAGGAGTTTAGTGGAGTCATCCGCGCTGTACTCCCCAGCCAGTTCGCACAGGGCACGGTGAAATTGGAACTGGATGATATAAGAGATGTAGTATCTAGAAATAAATAACACACAATTATTGTTAAGGCTTCAAATTATAACAGGTATGAAGTACATGTTCTGAGGGTATGTTATAGCCTGTGAAAAATTAAAAATGCCTCTATTAGAGGCCAACTATACAATACAAGAAATAATAAAGGCTGTTATGCTTTGGAAATGTAGCAAAAGAAGATGTGAGTATCGATTTACCTCATATACTCTACATCCGCAGAGATATGGTACTTGGCAGCTGGATCAAAGTCCAACTCTGACCTAGCTGCAGGGGGTTCGATTCCCTGCATAGTTTCCCTTAGTTGCCAGAAGTGACAGTTGAAGTTGTCACTGTCAGTGGTTCCGCGGAAGACGCCGTAGCGGAAGACGTCCATGAGGTAACCAAAGGGGAGGAATGCCACTTTATCAAGACTCTGAAACAAATATTTATGTCAGTTTTAGTAGATTGAGGTCCATTTGCACGACTCGCTCGAGTTGGACTCGCCCACCAAGGGTTCCGTACATACTTATAGATAAGCTTGTGTTCACAGACCATAGATTAAATAGACGACTCATACACGGTGAAATGTATGGGAACCAAGCGTGAATTTTTTTACTTTGCCTGTAACATAGACTAGCAAATTACATGGTGTTACATACAAGCATAAGATTTTTTAAATTCGCCTTGCTTTACGATGTTTTTTAGGCTAGCCAGTCACTAGGCAGGGAAGATAGGGATATAATTTATTCTTTAGTAAGTCTATAGTATACAATCTTTCAAAGATCTTTTGGCGCGTGAGTAAGGGGTGCCATTTCTGCGCAACTTAATGCACCGAAACAGTCGAAAAGCATTAGTTCCACCTATTACCTCAAGCCAAAAGATACGCAAAGCTGTACTCATATTAAGACTGAAGGCAGAATGTTTGAAAAGTAGGCTGAATGATAGGTAAACCTAAATCACGTGACCGAAAAAGTTGCATTGCCTGCATACAGTATCAAGAAACGCGTAAGCAACCAGTGCTCAAAAATAACAGACAGATAGAGATAAATTTACAGTTTTCAGATTTTTCTCTCTGTTTGTGCTGTAATACCTTGCTCTGTGCCAAATTTCATAGTCCTAGGTCAACGGGAAGAACCCTATAGGTTTTGGTTCCCTTGCGAGTACTATGATAATCCAACTTTTTACAGCCTAATTGCTCGTATCGTTTAATTGGGTTAACCTAGAAGCTTAATTTTTTCACAGCTATATACGACCACCGACTTGACTTATTGATATCAATTTCAACTTGAACCCTCGACGAGTTCTCGATAAAAAGGTCTTGACACACGGACAGACGGACAACGAAGTGCTCTTATAAGGGTTCCTTTTCTTCCTTTAAAGGTATGGAACCCAACAACAACATTGGTGGAGGCTCGGATCTGTCCACATGTCACTGTATAATCGGTTAGGTTCCGTCGGGAAATGGGTTCAAGCTTTACGCCATCATTTGAACTTTTTTGAATAACTTTCACAGCAAATGTACCTATAGAACGAGCAATTGTTGTAGACTCTCACCATTTTATAAAGCTGGTTGATGGTAGACTCGAGGTCATCAGGATTATCTTCCAGCAGACCAATCTTCCTCAAATGTTTAGGAGTAGCTACTGACAAAGATATGACGTCACCCACAGCTTCATGGAAACCTAAAAAACGATAAAGTAATTTCATCATCATCGTTATATTCAGCCCACATCGACTCACTGCTGGGCATAGACCTCTTCTCTAAAGCGCCAATCTCCCCGGTCATGTGCTAATCGCACCCAGTGGGATCCCGACGACATCGTGGGACCAACGGGCTGGTGGTCTGCCCACTGGCCTTGTCGCTCCCCGTGGCCACCACTCTGTGACTGCTTTGGTCCACCGTCCCGTCACCCGTCTAGACAAGTGTCCCACCCATCTCCACTTCCATCTCGTCATCCGTTCTGCAATCATCTGCGACCTTCGTTTTCCGTCGAATTTCGACGTTTGGCACACGGTCAACGAGAGAGATACCCAAAATGGAACGCACCATCGCTCGTTGGGCTACTTTTATAGTATGCCCATTATGTTTTGTGAGCGTCCATGTTTCAGCTCCGTAGGTGAGGAGGGGCTAAACACATTGGTTATACACCTTGGTCTTCAGGCATTGTGGGGGTGAGGATTTGAAGATATCACTTAGTTTCCCGTAAAGTAATTTAACTTATAAAAACTGTTCATTATTGAGAACAATTTAATGATGATGATGATGATTTTCTTTATGCATACAAGTATACATATGTATCCTTGCTATAGATATTTATTTATAAGCTTGCTGACCTGGATTTGCTCCCCGTTTGTATATCATAGGCTGATCCTTATATTGAAGATAGTACTGAATATGTCCCATTTCATGATGCGTAGTTGTGAAGAATCCAGTTGTTATGGACGTACACTGTTTAATTCTGGAAAGGGAGTAGTTTACTTTCAATGATGCCGTCTAACTACTACATAGTTATACTCACAGGTTGGAACATTCATACCTAAAATCCTCACCGTCATAGAAATCCCAAGCTGAAGCATGACAGATCATATCTCGTCCGTCATTAGGTTTCTCTAAAATAGATTTTTCCCAGAAAGAGTCGGGCATTTCACTCAAACTCAAAGAAGTGAAAAAATCTTCCGCTGTTTCAAACATCTTCAGTACTGTGTAGTTCTGAAAAGTTTTAAACCATTTTGTAAAAACCTGGACAAAATTTCCAATTACACAGAATTGGGGATATTGTTTGGGAATTGCGTGGAGTGTGGAATTAGTTTGTGGCCTCGAGGAGCTCACTTGGGGGGGAGAGGTCCAGGTCGAAAATGCCTACCGATTGAACTATAGGAGCTATAGACAGAGGTAAGGATATACATTTTAAGAAAACCAGAAAATTGCATTACCTGAGCTAATAGAGCATTGGTCACATCTACTTCTGGCTTATCTGGGTAAGGTTTGGAGAATGTTTCTACTCCATCCCATGTCTGAGCCCAAATGTTTCCTGGAATTAATGGATATTATTTTATGGTTCTTTGAATTTTGGCAGTCAAAGATATCTTCTTGCTGATAGATTTATTTATTTATGCAGCAACTGTTTTTTGTTTTGTTTTGTTGAAGTTTACCTAATATGTATTTCGTTTCATCAAGAGTAAAAAAAACCTTTCTTACCCAACAAATGCGCAGGTATAGGTCCCCTAGCCGACACCACCTCTTCACCATACTTCCTTCGCAGTTGACCCCTCACATAGGCGTGTAGTTGAAGGTACAGAGGTTTGATCTGTGTCCAGAGGTTTATAAATTCTTGCTCTATACCACTGTATTCATATTCGTCGAGCCACCATTCAGCTACGCTGTCGAAACCTAGAAGATCCCGGTGTAAAACGTGTATGATATTATTTACAAACAGTCATATAAAAATTGCGACCAAATTACTTGTGTTCCAGTGTAAGTTATAGATATAAGATAGTGTTATACTTATTTATAGTATCTGTAATGTGAGTGAAGTTTAAATTTTATTGGAGTACCTTTCCTAAATTGTGCCACATAATGGTTTATTAATTACCATTCAGTTTCGCAGCTTCGTTGGACATTGACACGTATTCTATGAAGTCATTTTTGGAAGGTGCCCCAGCAGCCTTGTGCCATTCCAGCCAAGCATACTTCAGCTCTTCAGGGTCTTCACTGATCCTAAATATATCTGTGATCTCTGGAAATATGGAAACACATAAATGGTTAATAGCGGACTAAAACGAGACTATTGGTATAATTTGATACTGATAGCCAGACAGGACTGATATAAGGAAAGCGAGGTGTACTATTGTACAAAAAGCTATAATTTCATCTTCGGTTAACTTAAAGATATAGATTTTGGATAGTTTTAGCTATGTATCAACATGCAAATACCACTGATCAGTTATAAAAGTAAAGATTAGGAAACGCGCGCATGTATGCATCTAACAGTTTCCAAGATTATTCATAACATAACCAACCTGGTTCCACATGCAAATCACACTTAGTCTGGTTTTTGTAATCACATATCGTGGCCTTAGCATAAGTAGTCTGCATATTGTTAATTGCTTGGATCAGTCTTTCGTTTAGGTCCTCTGGCAACGCTGCAGTGCCTAGTATTGAATACTTCTGGAACTGCCGTTTGAGGTCCTCATCTGTGAATTCCTGCCAGAGGTACGTCATGGTTTCATTCCAGTACTCCTTTTCGTCTTCTGCTTTGTTAAGCGAGAATTGCGTCTGAAAGGAGGTGCTAGGTTTTTACCAGTAGTACTTAGACAAACTTGGATGTACATTGTCATAATCTTTGGTTCAAAAAATACAAGTCCGTTGGTGTAAATCGAAACATGCCGCCTGATCACCGGCTACTAAAGCTACACCGTCTGATAACAAACGGACCATCCAAAAGCTTGCCCGGATTGTCCCAAATGTCACGAGGAGGATCTTATACAAGCATCAGCGAATGCCATAGCAGTGGCTAATTTTTGGAAACATAGTATAATATTTTTATTTCCTTCTTATTTATTGTTTAAAGCTCCCACACGATAAGAAAAAGATTCCGTTGTTTTCAAAAACCTATCGAATATAAGGTTCACTCACCAGCGCATCCTCATTTTGCTTCGTAATATTAGACTGATAGTTCCAGGTCGCGAGCCACAACTCATTATTCAGCCGCATCGTCTGGTCGTTCAGCTTCAGCATGTAGTCTCTACCTGCCGCTTCTTCAGCTGCCCGCTCCGCCTTCCAACCCTCGGCGGCGATGACAAAGATAGCTGCTATTACCCCAATCAGGGCTAGCTCGCCGCAGATTTTCAGCGCCATCTAATACCAATTCAGTCATTTATATAGCCAGTTTTTCTTCTTATTATAGAGTTAGTTAATATATGTTGTAAATAGATTCACCAGATCCTCAGCGCCGTCTAACACCAATTAATTTATTTTATGGTTTTGGAGTGGTTCTTTTCTTCTTCTTCTTGAATTAATTGTATTTTATAACTTTAATCCAGTTCCATTGATAGATAGGTTTAGTTAGACAGTATTTAATATTAACATGTTCTAAAGGTAATTTTACTTTATCTAAGATCTGATAAATCATGAGCTGATCCATAGATTTAAATAATCAGATTTTTCTCTTAATAGGAAAAATAGTTACATTACATTTCATTATAATTATAACTGAAGTAGGTTCACTGCGATTTTCTTTTTAAACCAGTGATAGACCTCCGTAATACAAACTTATCAAAACTTTCAAAACTAAATGAGTACTTACCTCTATCTCAGACAGACGAACTGTGAGAAGCCTAGACAATTGTTGTCCAATAAATACCTACGTAAGGTCGATACGAGTCCTTAAGAAATAGAGATAAGCTATCATATCGAGGGTTTTATCTGTTCTATCAAGTTAAGAGCCCTTCTTAATATTCGACACATAGATGTGTTTATTCAATTGTGTTATATACCAAGTTGCATGATAATAAAGACAACATCTTTAGTCTTACAGTATAGTAAATAATTGGAGTTTTATCGTTGACAGGGTGTTATAATGTGACGTCACTTTTTCGTACCAGTGTGTGTAGCACAATATTCATAACAAGATGCATAACTATTTTCTCCTAGTTCGTCTGACCTATAAATATTACTCTACTATGCGATATGGTTATCATCTTCAAAGTCTGATGTGATAACTTATCATCACACACAAAATCATTTTCATAGTTTTGCGAGCGCGACTACAGCTTAAAGGCCTTTACACACCAAAGCAGACGATCACGCGTTAGGCCTCCGGGCTTGTTTCGCGATAATCGTATACTACACCGTGCACCTACACTAGCCCGCCGAGCCGGACGGGCTGAGGCCCTAAGGTGAGGAAGCGTAACATTTTGTCTCAGTGATTTTCCACTAAAATTACTACAGTGGAAAAGTTACGGTATGCGATATTGGCAGAATCACTGTAGATTTCCTTTCGTTTGTATAATAATTAGGAATGTGGTCACTTGCTTCTATCAGTAATGCGAACTCTGACAATGACGATGCGTAGCAGATAGTAAAACTATACTGAAATGCTAAGTGTTCTCAGTCCTCACCTACCATCAAAATGCCTTTAGTCCTATTGATGATGATGATTTCGACCGATTTCGGTCATGGCGACCACTTCTACTCCTAGTCGGTTTCGCGCGCGTGCGCCTGAACATGGCTTATGTAGCCGATCTTCGCAGCGAAACTCCAGGTGGACGGGCTTTAAACAGGTCGCGTTTCATATCAAGGTCAGCTTTATGCTAATCCTCGAACTCTGTTGTGCTGCCAAACCTTCCCATTGAGAGGGCTCTATGTTGCATCTTCTCATGTGTCGCTTCTGAACATCTTTGCATCGGAGAAGCTGCCCGCCATGTTTTCGCTTGCCCTCCTCCAGTTCAGAATAAAAGATGCGCTTCGCCACTCTCTCCTCTTTCATACGTGATCGCACCATCGAAGCTGCCGACGCATTAAGTAGGCTTCAGTGCCACCAACATTGGCTCGTCGCAGAACTTCGGTATTACGCACACGGTCGGACCATTTGATTTTCATAATGGATCGAAGGCATTTAAGGTGGAAACGATCCAGAGTGCGTATGTGGCGGCGATACACACACCACGATTCAGAGGAGTATAGGAGATTTGGCAGCACAATTGCCATGTATACTGATATTTTGGTAGCCAGCTTAAGGTCATGTGAGGAGAAGACTTTGGAACACAGCTTTCCAAATGCCGAGATCAACAGCAGGATAGGTGCTGATCCTGCTGTTGTTCTCGGCATCAAGGTCACACTTGGATGTAATAGTGTTCCCCAGATAACTAAATTTGTTCACCTGTTTGAGCATATCCTCACTAATCTTTATCGACAGTGTCTCTTGACAATGGGTGTCCAGGGACATGACTTCTGTCTTTTTGACACTAATCTTTAGGCCGAATTTACAGCAAGATTGGTGAAACGCGGACATAAGCTCTTGCAGGTCATCTGGGGTTTCTGCTAGAAAGCATAGATCATCAGCATACATGATCTCTGTTATCAACTCATAAGAGACTTTAGTACATGCCCTAAGTCTAGCTAAATTAAAAAGACCACCGTCTGTGCGAAAGCAGATGCGGACTCCTTCGGAAACTGTCTGTAAGACCTCCTTGACTACCATTGCGAAGTATAAGGCGAACAGTGTCGGTGCTAGGACACACCCTTGCTTCACTCCACAGGTAACGGGGAAGACGTTTGACTGTTCACCGTCTACGGCGACGCAGCATTACATGTCGTCGTGCAGGAGTCTGAGAAGTCTAATTTTTCCGTGCATCCAATCTTTTTTATCACCAACCAGAGGGCTTCTCGTGGCATACTGTCAAATGCTTTTTCCAGGTCAACAAAGCATACAACTGGCGACCTTGTTCTCTACTTTTATCTTGTAATTAACGAACGGAAAAGATAGCTTCGCAGGTGCCACGATCAGGTCGGAAGCCAAACTAGGTTTCAGGCAGAATGTTTTCGGACAAATCCTTTAGGCGATTTAGAAGCACTCTGGCAAAGGCCTTTCCAGGAGCAGACAAAAGCGTAATACCGCGGTAACAGTTGCAGTCGGAACGGTTACCCTTATTCTTGTAGAGAGCACTAATGCGCGACACTTTGAAGTCATTAGGGACCCGCTCTTCCTTCCACATGCGAACAAACAGTTCCCAAACCAACGTATACAACTCATCACCGCCGTATTTAAGTAGCTCTCCCGGTGTAAGGTCAATGCCAACCACCCGATTGTTTTGCTGCTGTCTGATGGCAGTGACAACTTCGTCACGTGATAAGGCCTCGTCCAGCTCGATGCCAAGCGGGAGTTGAGGCATTAAGCTGATATTTTGTAGATCGGCTGAACAATCTACGTTGAGCAAGGTATTGAAATGTTCAGCCCAACGCATAAGAACATCCTGCTTGCTTGTTAAGAGGTGCATACCGTCTGTAGACCTTAAAGGCACCTTTTGGTAGGATGTACCAATCAACTTACGTACCTCGCTGTAAAACTCCCCAAGCTGGTTATGGTCAGCGAGCCACTGCATGTGGCAAGCTTTGTCCTGCCACCAACTGTCTTTTATTTGACGTGACAGCTTGCGCAATTCTAGGTCACTGGCTTTGACTACCGCAACGCTTTCACCTCGCCTACCATGCTGTCGCAGGAGGTCTCGGTGTTTGTCGAGTGCTGCCCTGAGAATCTCATCATTTTCATCAAACCAATCTTCATTACGCCAGTCATTTCTACCTACTGTACAGAAGCGGTGTCCATAATGTGAGAAGATAAAGTCCCCCAGGCAACATCAACATCACCTGTCTCGCTACTAGGCAACGGCTTCTCGGTCAAGGCTTTAGATAATTTCTCCCTTACCTTGGGATCTTTCAGTTTCTTCACGTTCAGAGACGCAAGCTTTTTAGTAGTGGATCTACGAGAGTGATGGAGGCGAAGTCGCAGTTTTGTGACAATAAGTCGGTGATCTGTCCAACAATGCGCGCCACGCATGACACGGGTGACTTGCACTTGATGGATATCGTTTTGCCTTACAATAGCATAATCGATCAAATGCCAGTGTTTGGATCTAGGGTGCATCCATGTTGTCTTGTACTTGGCGGCGAGTCTAAACATAGTGATCGATATTGCCAAACCGTATTGAGCACGGAGACGGAGTAGCAACTGACCATTGCTGTTCATGTTGTCGACTCCATGTCTACCCAGAACTCCAGGCCAAGCCTCATAGTCTCGCATTGAAATCGCCCAGCAATAGAATCTGCTCTTTGGCATTTATGCTGTCTAGGCAATGGGTCAATTCTTCGTAGAACTTCTCCTTGATGTCATCAGATTTGTCTAGCGTTGGAGCATAGAAACTGATGACATTAAGGTATCTTTGTCCAGGTGAAGGCGCAATGTGGTCACGCGGTCGGAGATGTGTACAGGGTACTCCTCCAGTCGCTTTACCAAGTTAATCTTGATGGAAAATCCTACACCTGATCGCCGAGGGTCGGACGCAGCGGTACCTTTCCAGAAGAAAGTATAACCACCACCATCTTCCACCAGCTCTCCTTCATCCGCCAGATGTGTCTCGCTGAGAGCAGCCACATCCACGTTATAGCGATGAAGTTCTCGAGCTACAATGGCGTTTTTGCGTTCAGGACAGGCGTTGCCAGCTCGATCAAGAAGCGTTCTCACGTTCCACGCACCGAATGTCATGATAGGTGTTTTCATGTTAACATTTCTTTTGCATTTTCGGCCACGCTTAAAAGTGATGCGGTGGCAGCCGCGGTTACTACCACCCTCCGAGTAGGAGCAAGCAATTTTTAGGACACCTTTTCTAGTCCCCTCCCCGGCTGAGCGAGGAAAGCAGTGCCTCTCTAAATAGAGCTGCTTTGTCATCCCGGGTGCTGCCTCAACCGCACTGTTGCCCCCTGTTGTTTCGCACTGCAGTTAGTAGATAGACCAGTTAGTCAATCTATTAGTGGTCTAGTAATGCTATTGAAGAATGTTTTGGTTAACATAGGTAGTTACATCTATTGATAGCAGGCTATTACATTGTTTTCAGTTTATAGCAATTTATAACTTGAACTAATATTGACTATCTGTGTGTGTTATAATGATAAAGGGAAACTAAATTGTATTTACAGAATTTATATAGATATAAAACTCGGTTCCTATTGTTAAGGAAAACAACATTGTTTAAGTTGTGGTTTAGGGTTCCCTCGTTTGGGTTGTAGACTGGAGGGTCCAATAAAATTGTGTTACTGCAAATTGTGAGTAAGTATCGTTCCGATCATGTCGTTATCTGAAATCCAGAAGGGTGTTTCTAAGGAACTCAGATGGTTTTCCTCCGCACACGGTCTGATAGACCGTTTAGATAGGCATGATGTGGTATTGGAGCGGTCTATGGACGTTAAGGAACGTTACAATAGGGTGCTCGAATTGTCCGCGCAGGCGGAATCAGTTGATGGTTGCGCACCTGACAGGCTGTCACGGTTGCTAGGGGATGTCGACCAATGTATGGAGATGGCAGCTGCTATCACGCAGAAGGCTGCGGACATACGTAGACAGCGCGAGTCCAGCCATGGTGGTGACATTGAAGCACCTCTGCCGCTTCAGGGTTCGGGGTCCAGGTTACCTGCCATAACTATGCCTACTTTTGACGGAGTGTCCGGTGAATGGATGAGCTTCATCAATCTGTTCGACAGTTTGGTGCACATGCGATCGGACATTACCAAGTCTGTCAAGATGGCTCAGCTGGTGGCAGCATTGAGGGGTGAGCCTAGGGAGCTGGTCGCTCATTTGACAGTTACGGAGGGTAACTATGAAACGGCCAGGCAATTGTTGGTCAGACGTTACCATAACAAACGGAGGTTGGCCGATGCCCAACTGAACCGTTTGTTTAGTATCCCGGTTGTGAATAAGGTCGGGGCCATACAGACGGAGGTTTTGAACCCATTGTTGTCCGTCACCAAGGCTCTAGAGAATCTTGGACTTCCGGTTGGTGAATGGTCGTACCTACTGTTGTACATTGTACTTTCCCGCCTACCCGCTGACGTGCAGACTCGTTTCGAACAGTCTCACGGGAGGTCGGCCGAGGACCTGCCCGCCTTCTCCGACTTGGTCGGATTCTTGGAAGAGGAGGCTCGACGGGCAGAGAATTTGGGGTTGACGGTCACCCATCCTTCGGAGCCACAGAGAGCTGCCGGGAGCGCTGTGAGTAGGGGCCCTCCGACGAGGAAGGACCGCACCAACCGGCAGTCGTATGGGACTGTGAGCGAATTGACCCCACATGGTGAGACCTGCCCATGTTGTAGGCAGATTGGCCATGCTGTGGCCAATTGCAATAAGTTCGGGGAACTTAGGGTTCAGGGACGGCGCCGGATGGCCAAGCAGCGGAGCTGGTGTTTCCTGTGCCTCGGGCCACACATGGCTAGGGACTGCACGCGCACAAAAATGTGCGGATATTGTGGTGGGGCCCACAACAATCTGTTGTGCATGAACCGGTCCGGCCAACAGCCTCCACAGGGCCGTATCCAGGGTGACACGGCATGGGGCCCTGAGAATTCGTTTGCGACTCGGAGCGCAACTCAGGGGCCAACGTCCCCACGTCCACAGGGCCGTACCCAGGGTGACACGGCATGGGGCCCTGAGAATTCGTTTGCGACTCGGAGCGCAACTCAGGGGCCAACGTCCCCACGTGCACAGGGCAGTACCAGGGTGCTGAGCCGCACTCAGGACTATTACATGGGGGGCCCTGAGTTTTCGGTTGCGACTCAGCATCCGATCCAGCGGGACATTGGGTGTGTTGAGCAGGCCGTAACGGGCGGGTGGCATGGGACACCTTCGAGCTATGCGGGTGCGGTTCGGACGCCGCCTCAGTTGTCGCCCCGCTCGTCGCCTCGTCCTCGTCGGTCACATGTGATGTCCCCCCCGCTCATGGAGCGGCCACGGTTGAATTCACGCCCACCCCCCTTTACGGGGAATCGTAGGTTGGGAATGGAACCGGCGCGTGGGCCATTTGTACAATGGGACCCTCTGGCGTATAGCTGCATACCTGATCGGTTACAGGCACAGTGGGGCCCCGGGGGTCCTCGCTAGGAATTTGCGGCCCAACCATTGGTTGCCCCCCAACCGGAGACGGTGGTGTTACCGATCGCCTCTGTGCTTGTTTGGGATTTGGCGGGCAACCCAACATACGTTCGCGCCCTATTAGATTCTGGAGCTCAGGGCTGCATTGTATCGAATGATTTAGCAAAATGGTTGGGCCTCAAGGTAAATAGGTATAATAAATCAATACGGGGCGTGGGGAATGTTACGGTTACGAATGTAGTTGGTCAATCGGTGATCACGTTCTCTCCACGTTATGACATTTTGACAAAAACATCCGTGCAAGCTTTAGTAATGACGCATGTCATGGGCAGACACCCTTGGTGAAGTTGAATCCGGCCGTTCGATTCCTGACATCAGGACTCAAGTTGGCGGATCCCGATTTTGACACTCCAGCCCCGGTCGACCTGCTACTGGGAGCAGACGTTCTGGGTAGGTTTCTGTTGTCGGATCGGCGAGTTTTTCAGCCGGACGGGTTGATTGCTGTGGATACTAAGTTTGGTCACGTGATCATGGGTCCGGCATTGCCAATGGTTAGGCCTGCCGAGTCAGATGGCATACTAATTGGCTCAGCGTTGTCAGACGTTATCCAACGTTTCTGGGAGATAGAGGAACCTCCCACCGTTCGTCGAGTCGACGCAGACGAAGAAGAGTGCGAGTTGTTTTACCAGAATAGTACTGGTCGCCTTCGTTCTGGTCGTTTTGTAACTCGACTGCCTTTCAGGAGCAGCAGCAGTCACATAAATAAAGAAATCTTAACTATCAAATAATAAAGGCCTCAGCAACTTCGAGCCAGCTAATTCGATTCAAATGACTTGGACAATAGTCTGCCTTTAGAAAATTATCTTTCGTTTTGTTCTACGGGACAATATAAAAGCGTCAGAAGTGGAAAACTGGTGTTAATAGAATAAGAACAAAATACACAATGACTCACGCCAAAGCATTTCCGGCAGCCACGCTCTGGTAAATGTCACAGTCCACAAGCTTCTTGGTCAGGTCCTCCGGAACATATTCTCCGGCTAACTGACAGAGGGCGCGGTGGAATTGGAACTGGATGATAAAGGAGACGTAGTATCTGGAAATAGAAGCAGAGGTGGTAAAATGGGGAGAAACTGGTGACGTTGGTGAGAATTGCAGGCTCTGAGATAACTTTTTCTGTCTGAGATCCTTGACTCCAGTCATTTGGACGAATCATTTGAGAAGAAAAATTGCGATGAATACCACCTTAATAATAACAATACACAAAAAATAAGAGGCATTTGAAAATTGGCATATAACCAAGCAGGTGAGCCGCGCAGGCGTACGCCGAATGCCTTTCTGTCTAACATTTCTAACATTTCTGTGGTAAAATGGAAACCTAAAACATTTTCTACATCTTTTTAGGGCAAAAATACCTGTACAATGGGCTATTAGAGCCCTTTGGTTTACAGATTAGTGTTGCCATGAGGAATAAAATGCACTATGTTTCCATTCTGGGAAGTACTTGGTCCATACCCTGTCAATTTCCTTTTTCGGCTGTTTTCGTCTAAATAATGTGCATCTTAATAGCATCTTGGACGGATAGAGTTATAAACGAGACGTTGTTGCAGATAATGTACAAGCTATTGAGCTACTGAAGACTTTACAGTAAAAAAAACTGCAGTACATAGGCCACATAACGAGCGGAAGCAAATACCACCTTCTGCAACTATTCCTGCAGGGAAAAACCAGGCCGCCAAAGACCTGGCCGCAGAAGATGTTCCTAGGCAATTCTAACCATTTCTAAACCCAGGCTTCAATGCCTCGCGGGTTCAATACAAGCACAACCGATATATTCCGAGCCACAACATCATGATCATAAATAGCAGGGTCAGTGATGACGTCACTTTACTGATCAAGAAGTTAAATCTCTATTTGACCAAAGATTACATATAAATAGATTTTGCTGTAGCAAAGGTATTCATTATAGCGGATTTCAGTTTTTTATTTTGTTTCGGAAAATATATACCTAATCAGACCACGCAGTTCTCTCCGTCTTCACGAGACGAACCCGTGGACACCAGATTTGACCTATTAGGACCAAGAAAATGCGAGTAATCGCCAAAACATATACCCCTATTTTGCTCAAGTCTGCATAGTAATTGGAAAATTCAAGCACCTGAAATTCAATTTAAAATTGGACTTTCGTCGTTAAATTGTAGTGCAAAATAAACTTGTATCGCATTATAATAAAGCCTTTTCGTCCGTCAGTCGTGACAATGTATGTATGTATGTCGCTAGGGATCACGATCAGATACCGAATACCTAAAAATACATTTTAGGATTTTTGTCCGGCTGTTTTCCTCTACAGGTTGCATTTCTCAAACGATTCTGGAGAAATTTCGTGAGAAGGTCGATAATTATATGTTTTTTATGTCGATTCCGTTTTTGGCATTTTTTTCAAAATGGCGGACCTTGAGAGTGACATAGGCTATATAATTTTAGAGAAAAGTCAATACTTTGGATTTAAGATCCCAAAATGTAGTTTACAAAGTTATTGGTGCGGCTACATTCATACTCGATGTACTTAACCAGGTGCATTTATAAGTTTGTATGTGATATCGAACCCCCATCATGCACGTGTCTCTGTTCGTTCCAAAGCCACGGATGATTACTGCAGCAAGAAGGGTCAATTGCCAGCCAGACCTGAGCTCCCAGCTCGATCGCTGTAACTGGACGAGGATAGGCAACCCCACCCACGCCCACGCCTACGTGGGAAAATTGTCACCGCACTGGCGAGCCGCCCTTCCAAAGGGTGACGATGGTTGATGATAGTTGAGTTCAAACACTGACTGCAGTATTATGATTACACTGATTTATTGCCTTTAACACACGTTACAATTATGAGACACAGAAAACTGTAATAAACATAATTTATGAGAAACCAGACTGGACCAGTTCCCCAAGCATCCCCTGTTCACGAGTATGACTTGTGCAACAGCCATCACCCCCCTCGCCATATTTGAGGGAGGGGAGCAACCCGAAGAGGAGGCCGCTTCAGGTCTTTCCCTAAGACCAATTATGTTTGGTCAATTCCGAACTCACACCATTTGTGTGTGTCACATCAATAGAAGGGTGCGCGCCCCAGAATGGGAAGAGGCGGGAAGAGGACAGGCGGACGGCAAAGAAGGCCGGTCCAGTCATGTGGGGGACGCACAGAAATAGCTCCGGGTTACAAGAGCTACATACAAAACTAACCCGTTAGCTTGCTCCCCCGCGTTTGCCTCATTTTGACATGAAATTGGAATGAGATTGGGTGGAGGTGGGATATGTCCTGCCAATATCAGCAACTCAAGAACAAGGAGATTTGAGGAGGAAAGTCGGCTGAAACAACAGTAACCTGTGCTCAAACATGGGAATTGGGTGAAATAGTATCAAAGAGGACCGATCTTCCACCCGCGCATCAGCGGCCGTTCTACCTCATCATTTATCTATCTACCCGTAGTACTTCTGGTAGTATCAATGCTGAGTCAGCTATTACAAATTTAATTTTGTGTATAATATTTCTAGTAAGTATTTTGTATGAATAAAACCATACATATTCTTAGAAAATTAGTGCATTTTTATCATATAATCCTGCAAATTTATCAGCCCACAAGCAATCATTTTAATTTGATCCAAGTAGCTCAAACAAAACTGCGAATAATTCTTGAAATATTCTGTGTTCACTTGACGACACCATTCTTCTCGCAGACTTTATAGATTTGGTAAGAATAACAAATCCGGGTTATCACTGCTGTTTGAACATGATGAGACGTAACACTCTTTGCTTCATATTATGAAAAACAATTAGATTTTTTAAATCATATCACGATAATAATCAATAATTCACGTACCCGAACCAGCAAATTCCTACCGCCTCCGGGAAGTTATCACCTCCAGAGAAACATTAATCCACAAACGCACGCGAGGCAAGATCTCGCTGGATTGTAATCCCTTCTCCCTCCCCCCGCCACCCGAAGATACCTAGTAAATTCCGAATGGCAAACAATGCAACACACACACATAACGAATCAAAATTATCATCGGACACACTATTTCTTATAGATATTAGAAGAAAAATGAGACTGCAGATACAATTAGATCAAAAAGAAATTCAGAAAATAAATAAATCCATATCGAAAGCAATTGATCGGACTTCGGAAATCTGGTCACCAACCGTAGTCAACTACTCACCGTTGTTGAAGAATTCTACCAGGATTTATATACATCTAAAGCAGCAGAACCTGATAGGCCAGAGCCTTCAAACCCCAGAGCACCACCAACCGAACAGTGTTGGGACAAAAATTTGCCCCCTATAATTCCAGACGAATCCCGAGTCAAATTAAAAGGGAAAAGGCTTCTGGCGAACATGGTGTTACAGTGGAAATGCTACACTCTGGTGGGGCAAGAATGCATAACACTAGTTATAATAGCACAGAAGTTAAATTTGTATAACTGAACTTCACATCGAAAACATTGTAACCCGGATTTTTGTTTTTGCTAGCGCTAGCGACAACATACACAATAGACAAACAGGAATGGAATGCCAGATTTTTCACAAAAAATAACAAACAAATACCATATTCAAAATAACATTTCAAATGTGATACAGATGATCAATTAGAAAAAGATAAAACATCAACGAGGTTTTACTCTTCAACATACATGCGGGAGGAGAATCCGTTTTAAAAGCCGTTTGAAAAATGCGGTAGTATCAATTCTCCACAAGAAGGGAGATATGAACTTGCTAAAACACTACCGAACTATCTTCCTTCTATCCCAAGTGTACAAGCTGTTTGCTAAGGTCCTGTGCAATAGACTAACCCGAGTACTATTCGAATTCCAACCAGTGCAGCAGGTAGTCGATCATATACACGATATCAAGCAACTGATGGAGAGATGTAGGGAGTATAACCAGCCCCTGTGTCTGGCTTTTGTAGACTACAAAAAAGCTTTTGACACAGTCGAGCACTGGGTGGTGTTCCACTCCCTCCATCGGTGCTGAGTCGACGATAGGTATGTAAGTAAGTATCCTCCGGGAGCTCTACTGTTACGATACTGTACTGCTACGATGCCGGTGCGTGTGCATGAGCCAACCAACCCCGTAGCTTTAGGCCGGGGTGTGCGCCAAAGGGACACTATTTCTCCTAAGCTCTTCACGAATGTCCTTGAAGACGTAAAGATGACTATATTGTGGGATGAAAAAGGCGTCAACATTAACGGCGACAAGCTTACGCATCTGAGGTTCGTAGACGATCTAGTACTCATAACTGATGACGTCTGTAATTTATAAAAAATGCTTGACGAACTGCACATAACATCTTTGCAGGTCGGCCTTAAAATGAACATGTCCAAGACGAAAATAATGATGAGTCACTCATCGGTGTCGAACATAACTGTCGGTAAAAGTACAATGCGTTGGACAGTTATGTTTATCTTGAACATTGTTTGTCTTTTGGCCTAAGCTCTCAAGTTAATGAGTTCACTAGACGGATTCAGTTGGGTTGGAAATTATTGAATACCGCACTTGGAAAGTTTAAAGACATCTTCAAGTCCAATATCCCGCAGAACCTGAAGACCAGGGTTTACAACCAATGTATCCTTCCCACACTTACCCACGATGTCGAAACATGGAAGCTAACAAAGGCGAATATGCACCAAGTTAAAGTCGCACAAAGGGCCATGGAGCGTTTCATCCTAGGCATTAGACTTCGGGATCGTATTCGCAATACAGAAATAAGACGTCGTACTAAGATCGTCGATATCGGCATGCGAATCAAGAGACTGAAGTGGGGGTGGGCAGAACACTTGGCAAGGACAGATGATGAAAGGTGGACCTAAGCGGTTACAGAGTCGCTACCCAGAACCGCACGACGACCAGTCGCCAGACAACCAGCTAGATGGACGGATGACATCATCGCCATAGCGGGCAGGCAGTGGATGCGGGGGGCTCAGTACAGGAGTGGATGGCGTGGTAAAGAAGAGTCCTATGCCCAGCAGAGGGTGATTGTGGGCTGATTGATGATGATGATGATGATGCAATGCGACCTTTTGGAACTGAAACACGCGCGTTCTGTCCGTCTAACCACTGCGCATGCGTCTGCTCTTCGCTTCGGGTCGCTCGGGAGATGTGGTCTCTTTCCGGCATTGGGATTTACCTGATTGTGTTGTGGAACACGATAATATGCTTTAAGTTACTCTAGTTTAGGCGCTTAACTCAATTCTCAGTAGAGAGAAGAGCATATGAATGCAAGACACATTTTTGTTTGATTGATGTTGTGTGCGTATTCGCACGATAATTTACTTCATTGAATGTTTATGTTTATGTTTATTTATTTGTCCATAGATAAGGCGCTCACTTCTTTTCTTACGAGTAGAGAGTACAGGACAGGGTCCGGTGGCGGCGCGGCGGGGGCGGTATATTGTGAAACAAATAAACTATTACCTGCAAGTGTATATCATAGCTATTGTAAGTAGGATAGTGGGATTGTGCGTTCTAAACTGTTTCAGTTTGAGAATCGAGAATCATGATTAGTTAACGAGGTACACGTACTCAAATGCATCCGAAGAATCAACTGGGTAAGAAGTATGAAAAGTTGCTGACGGATCACAGGAATCACACGGATCCGAGGTTTCATTAAGAGGTTTCGGATTGTGAGAGGAGTAAGATTCATGGAATCAGAATCCGCGCCGGAGGTGAGATTACCCACGTCTAATCAATAATTTAATTTTAGTCATCTTAGGACTGACGTCAATAGTCAATAGTCAGTCAATAGTCAAAGTACTTTATTACTGTAGATTTTTACATATACTTAGCAAACGTCATTTTTTGCCTCTTCTCTACATTGGACCACTGTGGGAGAAGAAGGGCGTAGAAACTCCCACAGATTGATTTTTAGATCTCTTTTAAAAATAGGTTGTGCTTAACTAATACAAATATGAAAAATTTAATTGTTATGATTAATAAGCAGGAATAAATAATTACAAAATTATTAACAGCAAGGTCTGTGTTGAGCCAGATTAACCCCATACAGTCCTGTCATTTAAGTAATCTTGAACATTGTAATATCCCTTTTTCGACAAAGTTGCTTTAACATGCTTTTTAAATTGCTCAAGTGGCAATTTCAAAATCTCCAGAGGTATCTTATTGTAGTAGAGAATGCACTGACCCTTGAAAGAATTGCTAACCTTCGCGAGTCTAAAACGGGGCGCACATAGTCTGTGATTATTTCTTAGGTAAACATTACAGCTATCGCTAAGTTTGGAAAATGTTGTAAGGTTCATGCGTACATACATTATATTTTCGAAAATAAATTGACTAGCTACTGTTAGTATGTCAATTTCTTTAAAAAGCTCTCTTAAGGAGTCTGTTCGTTTTAAATTATAAATTGCTCGAATAGCTCTTTTCTGTAAAATAAAAATAGTTTGAATATCCGCTGCTTTCCCCCACAACAAGATACCATAGGACATCACACTATGAAAGTAACTAAAATATACTAGCCTAGATGTAGCCACATCCGTGCTTTGTCTGATGTTCCTAACAGCGTAAGCCGCAGAACTTAATTTACCAGCCAATTTATCTATTTGGGGTCCCCACTGCAATTTGCTATCAATGGTTATTCCAAGAAACTTCGTATCATTTACTAATTCTAACGTGCTGTTGTCTAACACTAAACTGGTCTCAACTTGCCTGACATTTGGAAGTGAGAATTTGATACACTTGGTTTTACCAGCGTTTAACAATAAATTATTAACTGTGAACCAATTCAAGGTTAAAGACAATACACCATTAACATCATCAAATTCTCCTTTTTGTCTTTCAATTTTGAAGACCAGTGAAGTATCATCAGCAAACAACACTATGTCAGTTAATTTCTCCACCATGAAAGGCATTAATATATACCAGGAATAAGAAAGGGCCTAATATGGAACCTTGTGGAACGCCAATTTTAACACCCGATCCATCAGATTTTACGCCGTTAACTTCTGCCTTTTGAATTCTATTGCTTAGGTATGATCTTAGTAGATCCAACGCTTTATATAAGTGAGTGACGTGACGTTTGTTTGACACTTGACTTTACTCATACATATACTTGGCACTTTTTGGTTGACTTTACTGCCACTTTTTTGTGGTAGGCAAAGAAATTTATCCCATTAAGTCTCTTTGTGACGTAATGTTTACTTTTGGCGGGTAAACTTTAAGCTTTGTCTTTTAAATAGACGCAGTGAATAAAATCCAAAAATATTTAAATTAGTCTCTTAAAATGGTCTATATTTTCAGAACAAAATAAAAAATATATATATCAGAAAAATGCAGGGCCAAATGTATGTACGACCATTCGCCTACTGGTTGGTAACCCTAAGTTTTCCAACGCCTTGGTGACTGAAAATACCGGATTGAACACTTCCGCCGGTATGCCGCTAATCCCTGTCACCGTTGGAATGTTGAGCAATAGCTTTAATTGATCGTCAACTAATCTCCGCTTATTGTGATATCGCCTTATCAATAACTGGCGGGCTATTTCGTAGTTAGCTTCCATCAACAAGATTTTGAATTTTTAATCTACAAAATGTTTGTGTGGAAAATGTGGTGGAAATATACCTAGTTCCCCGTGGCTTATTAAAAGGTTTAATACAAAAACTTTTAAACTTAGTAAGTGAGAACGCAATATTTGCCCTTCTCTTACACATCACGAATGGCTTAACTTCTTGAATACCAACGGCGTTAGATAACGCCACTTTTCCGTTATAGCCTCCTGCCGCCCAAAGACTTTTTTTTTGGTTTATATTGTAAACGCCCAATGTTCCCTATTAGGAACTAAAACATTATAGTCATATATTTGGCGACACCAATGGCCGAGTCGGCAGTGACCCGGGTTCGAGTCCCGGTCGGGGCAAATATTTGTTTGATGAGAACGGATGTTTGTACCCTAGTCATGGTTGTTTATCTAAGTATAATATTTATCTATATATAAGTACGAGTATCGATGTCTTGTACCCAATATACAGAGAATACTAGGGCTAGATCAATATGTGTAAATAGTGTCCAAGGTATTATTATTATATACGCCCACGACAAATTTTGTTAATATTTTTTTTTGTTTGAACCCTGCTTTTAGTTTTATTAGGGCTTATTACATATGACTATAGGATACGTTGTACCAAAATTCAACATCATTAATTATGTTCCTAATAGGGAACATTGGGCTATTATTACATATCCATTTCTTCGTTTTATGTTCCTCTCAGGGTACATTGGGTTTTAATGTAAACAATAATTATTATGAAAAACAAGGATATTCTTAGCGAAATAACTATAAGATACGGTACATCTACATATTGGGTACATCTTCATAAAAATATTCTAATCACGTACTTATCAATTGAGATCAACCATGACTTAGTCGAAGTATAAGTTACTGGTGGAAGAGTTTGAAGCAATTTCTTTGGCTTACCACTTAACCATTGTTTTCATCTGGCATACTCTACACATGTTCTTTCTTTCAACGAAACCCGGCAAATATTTGGCTCCAGTAAAACGTACGGCGTCTGAAGGGATAGGTACAACTGGTGGGTTGGGAGTAGTTCTTGCTCATTGGTGTCTTCAGGCTCAGCTTCAGAATTTATACCGAAACGCTCTATCATATATTCACCCAACTCCAATTTAAAGGCCCGTGTCTCTGGAATTTTATTGGCAGGAATGTTTTTATCAAGAGCGTCTTTGCGATACTCAGTCCAAATGTTTGTCACAGTGATATCAAACATATCTGCTATACAGGGCTGAGTCCATTTCCTTTTCCTATAACGATTGGGAAAAACAGATAACATTCTGTCCGCCATGTCGAGGCCACCCATGTTTTGATTGTAACATTTCACAACGTTGTGTCGTTTTACATCAACTTAGCGTTTTTGAGATTTACACCAACGTCTACATGTATCTTCTTCTTTATGGGCCTGGATGGAAGACATCAGTATAACAGGTTTGTTGTCCAACGATTTCGGGACATTTTGTCAGCAACAATGCTAAGCCTCCACTTAGTCTCCCAATACATATGTAGCTGGGGATAATTTATTGTTGACATGACTAAGGTTATACCAATGTAAATGTAACATTCAGATAGAGTGACGCCCAAATTACGACCATTTTTCACAACTTCGGTTTAATTTGTGCTCGTCACAATTTTCATCACGAAGTCGTTATCGATGTAGGTAGAAAAATACTCAAACATGGTTAGTTTTCCAGGTTCTAGTTGCGCTAGAAAACTGCTGCGAAATCGGTTTTCCCACTCTCCGTTTGGGAGATCATTAGCAGAATGCATCCGTTGACCACCGCGCATATTTCGAGAAGAGAACGGCCGCGCCCTCGTACTGACGTCCTACCTCTTTGCCGTGGGGTTTCATCTTCAGAATCCGAATCGGACGAACTGGACGAGCTCGGGTATTGTCTTTGCACTTCTTGGTTTTGATCATTAGCAGAACGTACCCGAAGACCGCCGTGCATATTTTTGGGCAGAAAGACAGCGCCCACGTACTGACGTGGGCGCTGTCGTTCTTCCTCTTTGTCGTGGAGTTTCATCGACCTTTGATCTACCATTCGCCCGTCTTGGTTTTGGGGTTCTATTTATTAGGCAACATCATCTTCATCCTCGGCGTTGCTCTCTAGTTTCGAGTTATTAAGCTCTCTTACAATGCTCTAATCATCCAAATCTAAGAAAAAATAACAAAAAAAGCTATTAAAAGCAACCACAAAACGACAAGCAAAAAAAGTGAATGAAATAAAACAATCAAAACCTGTAAAAACTACCAGCAGTAAAGCCCGATGACCCTTATTAGGAACAAATAAAAAGAAGCATTTTATAAACTAAGACCGATGTTCCCAATAGGGCACATTTACAACAAACAGCAAATATTTTACGATTCCGATTAGAGTTTTAGGAAATACTACATATCTCATTCACATAATTTAGTCAATAATCTTGTAGATTATCATCTAAAAAGTTACAAAAAGCAATAGAATCCTGTGATTATTATAGATTTGGATTACTTACATCGATTCTGCGCCATCGTTTCCTTATTCCGGACGAAATAATGACAGATTGATTGGTCTTGAATTGGACTTGGACAGGTCACAGACAAAACCCTAAATATTGAAGTTTAACCCTTAGTACCAAATTTTTTAATGGCTGAGTTTTTGTATTTTGTTTCCCGAGGGTACATTGGGCGTTAATACTCAATGATATTTATAATGTCTTGTGCGTTAGTTAGGTCAGGGTTTTTGTTCCCCATAGGGAACATTGGGCGGCAGGAGGATAGGTTTTAAATTTTATTACCATGGCATAAGGTTCAAAAGCGCGACCCATCCCAACTACCCTCCGTTTTTGAGAGGTTAAGCGAACTTGAGATAGAAAATGTAAAGCAAAATAAGCAAAGTGGGATCGATCATAATTTTTCATTTCGGTTCCTCACAATCAAATCCAAAAGTACGAGGAGCACATATGTCATTAGGAAGTTTTTAGCCCTTAAATACTGTGACAGCCAGTGATGGGTTGCATTTCGATGAACAACTAGATATAATATATACCAGGACAGCAGAAAGTTGTTGGAAGAAAGAAAGAAAGAAAGAAAGAAAGAATGAAAGAAAGAAAGAAAGAAAGAAAGAAAGAAAGAAAGAAAGAAAGAAAGAAAGAAAGAAAGAAAGAAACATTTATTCACAAACACACAGGACACGCATATTAAACAAAAAATAAACAAAACAAAACACATATAACAAGTGTGTCTCTGCGGCAGTGAACCGGACACTGGCTCAGCATTATGCTGAGATGTCAGACACCTACAGCGTTGATTTTCAGCCAGCACCGTCGGTGACTCACGGAAACGTCATACCAAAAGAATATATATCTATAAACTACCTAGATTTTTGGGACAGGCGAAAGAGAAATAAACATAAATACAAAGTGAGATAATAATGTAAACACTACCTAGATGCAGCTTCATTAATATAATATTTACAGTAAGAATTACAAACAAAACTAGATAAAAAAAAAAGAAATGCAATTGGCATATTTATTGCTGTCACAGTGCTGGGGATTAGGATGTTTTCTGGAGCGTCAACAAATAGCCTTTAAGCATACGCTTAAAGGTGTATCTGCTAAGCGCCCCTTAGATAGGAGGAGGGATATCATTCCAGCACTTAGACGCCGCAAACTTGAAACTACCTCTAAAAGCAGCGGTTCGGTGCATAGGTATAATGGCCATTGCCTTGAACCTGCGCACACTTTTGGACCAAACCAGTTTATTAAAAAGGTAGTGGTAAAGTGGGGGTTTTGTGTCTTACCACCCCGAACAGCAAAGTGGCCAAGTGCAGGCGCCGGCGTGCAGGCATGTTAAGCAAGTTAGCGGCGTTCAAGTAGGGAGTGATGTGGGACCGGGGAGGGACTCTGAAACAAAAACGAACACATGCGTTCTGCACTCGTTGTATGAGCCTCTTGGAACGACCAGTAATGCACCCATCATACACGACATCACAATAGTTTAACCTAGATAATATAAGTGATTCACATAGGTCAACACGCAAATCGACACTAAGGTAATCTCGTATATTATATAGAACTTTGAGGCGATAGAAGCAGTTACTCACAACATTTAGTATGTGGTTCTCAAAGCGCAAATTCCCGTCCATTAAAAGGCCGAGGTTGGTTGCTTCTACCACCCGTTCGATTGGTTCGCCCATGACGGCGACATTCCCGGAAGTCAGAGCTTCAAGGGTATTACAGATTTGATGTTTTGACCCAAAAACGACATAATTCGACTTGCCAGGATTAAGAACTAAACAGCTCTTGTCCGACCAAGAGGAAATACGGTCTAGGTCAGCATTTATCTTGTTTATGGCAGCAGATGTGTCTGACGGCACGCTAGAAAAGTAAAGTTGCACGTCGTCCGCGTACAGGTGATACTTGCAGCTCTCCATACTGTTAGTGATATCAGCGCTATACAGTATGAAGAGCAGAGGCCCGAGTATCGAACCCTGCGGTACTCATCTTGTCACAGGACAAACAGAGGACCGAAGAGCACTACCATCCACCCTACGCAATGCAACTGCCTGCGCACGGCCAGACAAATAGCTACTGAACCATTTTGTAGCAGTGACATCAAACCCGTAATAAGACATCTTGGATAATAGTAGGGGTATGCTAATACAGTCGAAGGCCCTGGAGAAATCTAAAAGCACTAAAAAAGTACTTTTACCAGCATCACGAGCTTGTAAGATGTTATCGACTACATCGAGCAGCGCAGTAGCTGTCGATCGACCTTTGCGAAAACCTGACTGCAGTTCAGGGAGTATGCTGTTTTTCTTCAGGTAATCGGACAGCTGTTCGCAAACTACCCGTTCTATTATCTTCGATGCACAAGGAAGAATTTTTATAGGTCGCAGTTGAGACATTTCAGTGGGATTCGGTTTTTTTGGTAACGGGGTCACCTGAGCGATTTTCCAGTCAGCTGGGAAAGTCATTGTCAGAATGCTCATATTAATAATGTAAGTCAGTACGTCTGTAGTTCTCGGTAATGTCAGAAGTATCATGTCAATATCTATTGAGTCGAGTCCTTTTGCTGTGGTTTTTATTGACGAAATGAGTTTTGTGACGGCAGTAGCAGTAGTAGGAGAAAGCGTGAAAGTTTTGTCATTATGTCTATTAAATTCAAAAAAAGTTAAGTCAGAAAAAGGTACTTCCTGTTTCCCAGGAATATTAAGGAAATGACGGTTTATCAAGTCAGGGTCATCAAATTGTGCCGGGAGGTCAGTCTGCGTCTGTGAATCTGGAAGAACAGTGCGCTTTAAGGTTTTCCAGAGAGTCTTCGAGTCGGTAATGTCATTAATATGATGCGTGAAGAAGGCACGTTTCTCGTTATAAATGGCTTCTATCACAAGGTGCTTCAGGTCGAGGTAATACCGCTTGTGAACATCGCTTCCGGTTCGTTTGTTACGAGTGTGAGCCTCGTTTCTGAGCCGCATCATGAGCCGAACGTTGCTCGTGAGTCATGGTTTAAGTGCCTGCTTCACCACTATCATCTTCTCCGGCGCGGGTCTGTCGAAGAGTCCTAGTAGCAGTAAGTTAAATAGTCTAACCATGTCATTTATGTCGTTAAGTAAATAAATTTGTTCCCAGTTTATGGCGTCAAGGTCATTGTTAAATATAGTTAGGTTAATATCTTCCAGTGGTCTATAAGTAATACGTCTAGGTGTCGGTTTCCGTTTTTTAATGTCAAACTCGGCTGTGATGAATGCATGACTCCCTAAGTCCGGGATATGCTGCACGTCCACAGACACAACACGAGCGTCGGAGCAAATAAGGTCTATAGTTGTCTGGCTGTGTTCCGTAAAGTGAGTCGGGTCGCTTACATGTTGTGTCAAGCCAATCGTTGTCAGAAATTGTGTCAAACATCTAAGTTTTCTGTCGTTCTTGTCCATATAATTAATATTAACTTTATTTCGGATAGACACCTACTAAAATGTATTCAGCCAATTTAAGATTTGCCCCGCGTCTCTTCACATGTGCCTCCACTACATGATACTGGTAGAAATTGTCTGGCAATAGCAGGACAGATTGCCATTAGTTAAAAAAATGAAATGAAATTAAAGTCACCCAGTAAAATCAGTCGGTCGTATTTAATAAAAGAAGTTATTGAGTCAGTAATGGCATCAAAAAAAGTGTCAACATCGAGCCGCGGTGGCCGATATGCGGTCCCAATGATTAAATGTTTGCTGTTAATTATTGTTTTCAACCACATTTGTTCTACGAGCGCAGCGGGAGGATGTGTAAGTGTGCGCGCGTGGAGGCCCCGGCGCAGGAAGAAACCAACGCCCCCACCCCGTCCTCCACATATTTCGACCGGCCGGGGAACGTGCCGTAGTCGGTAATTAGGCACGGCGGGAGCACGTCCATCCTCTCCAGCCCGAAGCCAAGACTCGTTTATGGCAATAATGTCTGCGTTCGTATCTGTTAAAGTCGTAATCAGCTCATCATGTCCCGTACCAAGGGAACCAGCATTAAATAATCCAACTTTTAAGTTATTAAACCGCGACATCATGAAAACGAGCAAAAAGTTAAAAGAACAATAGCAAATGAATGAATGCATACAGGTAAGTGACTCAGTCCACGAAGATAAAAGTAAATAGCAAGTGCAGCACAAAGTGATAAATAAAGAGTGATAGTGTAGACCTATAACATATATATACACAGTCAGGTCATAAGTTCTGTCACACAATAAAAACTTTTGAATTTAGAACGCTGGCCACAAAAAAGTTTATTGAATTCGAATTTCGAATTTTTCATGAAAATAAAAATGTGTACTTTTTAGAATTTTCCTCATTTTTAAATATGGAGTGGACACTTAAAGAAGACCGTGTCGCAGTTATTGCTTTGCATCGTTGCGGTTACGCGCCAATTCAGATTTTCGACTTACTGAAAAATTTGAATATAACAAAAAGATTCGTTTATCGTACCATAAAACGATACAATGAAGACTCTAGTGTAGATGACAGGTCAAGAAGTGGTCGCCCTCGCTCTGTTAGGACTCCAGCAGTGATAAAAGCTGTGAAGGCGCGAATTCAAAGAAATCCCATACGTAAGCAGAAACTGTTGGCCCTTCAGATGGGGTTAAGCAGGACCACGGTGAAAAGGGTGCTAAATGAAGACTTAGGGCTTAGGGCATATCGAAGAAAAACAGGACATCGTTTGGACGCTCGTTTAATGGACCTGAGACTGAAGAGATGCCGCGCTTTGTTGAAGCGGTACGCGGGAAAAAAGCATCGGGAAATTCTTTTTTCGGATGAAAAAATTTTCACCGTGGAAGAGAGCTACAACAAACAAAATGATAAGGTGTACGCACTCAGCAGTGAAGAAGCGAGCAGCCATATTCCGCGTGTCCAACAAGGTCATTTTCAATCCTCGCTCATGGTTTGGTTGGGAGTCTCTTATTGGGGCTTAACTGAGGTACATTTTTGTGAGAAAGGCGTAAAAACGAATGCAGTTGTGTATCAAAATACAGTCCTCAAGAACCTTGTGGAACCTGTTTCTCATACCATGTTTAATAACAGGCACTGGGTATTCCAACAAGATTCTGCGCCAGCTCATAGAGCGAAAAGCACACAAGACTTGCTGGCGGCGCGTGAAATCGACTTCATCCGGCACGAAGACTGGCCCTCCTCCAGTTCAGATTTGAGTCCGTTAGATTACAAGATATGGCAACACTTGGAGGAAAAGGCCTGCTCAAAGCCTCATCCTGATTTGGAGTCACTCAAGGCATCCTTGATTAAGGCAGCCGCCGATATTGACATGGACCTCGTTCGTGCTGCGATAGACGACTGGCCGCGCAGAATAAAGGCCTGTATTCAAAATCGCGGGGGTCATTTTGAATAAACTTTATTACCATAGGAATCTATGTTTTATTAAGTTCATTTTGCTATATAAATGTTTACATAAATAATAAACATGTCTAAATTATTTCATATTGCACATGTGACAGAACTTATGACCTGACTATGTACATACATAAGTTATATACGGATAAATTTATATAAAATGATTGCATCCAGGCTGAATCACGCGACGGTATGAGGCATATTTGTCGGTCCACTCCCTCGACAAGACATAGCAATGACGAAATAAGCATATAGGCCACAACAAAACGGTAAAAACGGTATTTTTTTACAATTATACAATTTATTTGAAACGAGTTACAAACAAACAACAACAACGAAACATTTAATTGCAGGACTTTACTACAAAACAAACAAAAACAATAACAATTAAGGAATTCTTTGGACTTCGGCTGGCAAAAAAATGTGCAGATCGGATAACCGACGCACGTGATGATCCGGCTGACCCTCAGACCTGCGGGCGAGGATTCTGCCGTCGCGGGTTCACACGAAGCGCCAGGCGGCGGTGCGCGCGGCCTCGCGCGCCCGCTGGAACAGCTGTCGGTTGGCGCTAGTCAGCCGCTCGTTCACATAGAACCGTTGCGGCGCGCCGGCCAGGCCCACCCCTTCGGTGGTGGCGCCGCGGCGTGTGCGCGCACCCTGCAGCAGCTCGTCCTTGACGGCGCGGCGCGCCAGGCGCAGCACGATGGGCCGCGGCCGGGCCGCCTCGCGCGTCCACCCGGCACGATACACCGACACCACGTCACGCACGTCCAGCTCCACGCCCAGTTTTGCGCAGATCCGCGTGGCTAGGCCGTCGGCACTCTCACCGGGGTCCTCCGGGACGTTCGTCACCTGGATGTCGTTCGACAAAAGCTCTTGGTCGCGGGCGTTCAGCTCCATTTGAAGAGTCGCAACGGCTTCTTCGAGGACTCGGGTAGCAGCTGACGCCGCCCCATCTATGACCTGCCTTTCAATAGCGTCGACGCGGCCATCCAAACGATCCATCCTTTCGTCAAACACGGACAGGTGCGCTCTCAAGTCCTGAAACTCGTCGCGAAACTCCTTCAGCTCCTGTCGGATGGTGTGGAATTCCACTCCGATGAACCGTTTCAGCTCAATAAGCGCACTGGCCATGTTCTCCCCGTCGAAGGATGCAGGAGAGCAGGGCATGGCCGTGTCCGCGCTTAGCGAGTCCGAAGAGGAGGCAAGCAGTGCGGTGGCGGTCTGAGCGGAGGCGGGCCGAGCGGCAGCAGCGGGCCGGTCGGTGGCGAGCGGAGCGGCGGCTGGCGGAGCCGAAGAGGAGAATTGACCCAGCAGGCCTTTAACGGACGTGTCAGCGCGGTTGTCTCTCGGTTTTAATCTCTAGCAATCAGGGCAGTCCCAGTCCTTGGGGATAACTGCTCCGGCTGAGACACCCACACAAGCACCGTGGTACTGGCCGCCGCATTTTGAACACGATACGATGCCAGTGCGCCCAATAAATTTAGCACAAGCCCCACACTTTTTCATTGTTTTGTGCTGTGTTTTTTTTTCTTTTAACACTGTGGGTAGATGTCACAGCACACGACAGTATGTAACTATTTTGGTCACTTTTTGGCCTAATCACTGAACCTTTAATTACGCAAATAATAAATGTCAATATTTACACTAATGCGCATTAAATAAATGTATTTGCATAGCAAAAACAACACTAGTTTTATTTTATATGGACGGCGGCGATAGTAGGCGCATACGTCGTATGGCGTCCGTGAGTCACTCCAAGTTCCACTATCTAATAATACCTCCTAGCAACCCATTATGTCTTAGTAGCCAAAACAAGAATATAAAAACATCGTCATGTTGCGGAAAACCTATGAAAATATGTTCTTCAACTTTTAACATTTTCGTTAAAAAATAAATAATGTCATCTTTCCATTGCTGTCAAAGTGGGGCGTCGATTGTGCATAGTGTGTATAGTGTGCCGTAGAAAATGCCGTAAACTATTAACAGTGGCGTAAGAAAAGTTATTCACAATCTATCGAAATATTTGTCGGATAGAAAGTCTGAAGGATTGGACTCTATTCCTCTTAATAACATCCCCAGCCTTGTTGTCAACATGACTGGTAGATACGTCATATAGTATGTGCAATGTGAATTGGCTAATTTTCCAAATCGCTATTTATAAGTAAAATATTTTGTTGTATTTTAGGCATATCCCGATCTTCCGTAATGAAAATACAAAACGAAGGTCGTCAGCTGTATTTTCTACGCATAAGAAAAATAAACCTAAAACCAAAAAGAAAATCAATCTGGATGATTTTGATTTATATGCAATTAACCATAAAATACATGAATTTTATGCTGTCCAAAAAGAAGTACCTAGTTTGAAACGGCTGCTTGCAGCTCTAAAAGAATCCATAAAAAAAAATGTGGCAGAGAATCTCTTCGTTTAATGGAGTGACATGATATAGTGGCATGGAGGGACAGGTATCTAAATTAAGTCAAAGATGTAAGGGGGAGTGGTATGCCTGGGCTATACTTTGATTAAAGTTATATTCATACTTCGCTCAATCATGCAAAATGTTGGCAAAGCGAAAATGAGCCCGGCGTGTCTAAATCTGTGGCAACAGGACAAAGACACATAATTGTTCATTGTGGTGGCAAGAGTGGGTTCAGAGGGATAAAGAAAAAAAGCTGATTTGCATGATGCCATGAATAAAGTTAATTAAAAAAAAATGGGTATCCAGAAACACCGTCGTCACATATATACAAACATCCAAGACCTGGGGTTTTATTTTTCTTTACCCCCAGGCGGGGATAGAGCCAGGGACCTCTCGCATGGTAAGTAGAGCCACTACCGCTGCGTCACAGAGATCGTCGAAACACGGTCACAGGTGGGGATATGATAACTTTATTAACACTAGAAGCGAGGATGGGTCAATTTTGTAATATTTTGTATGAAACTCAAAAGCTACTTGACCCGTTGTGATGTGGCACATAGGTAGGAGGTAGTTTCTAAATAAGATACGTCTTTGACGTAATTTTCTAAATTGCTCAGAGGAGAGAAAACACTCCTGAAATACTTAGTTACACAATTATTTAAGAACATCGGCAATAAAGACCATTCCCACCCTCTTATCTCCGACACTACTGATCTTAACATTTTGAATAAATATTTTGAAAAAAAAAAAAAAAAAGTTTGACATGTCAAATGAAAGGATCTCAAATATATATTTTTGATAAACCTGAAATATCTCCTTCTCTTCCACTCTTTCTTAAAAAAAACACGCTTAGTCACGGGTGGAGCGGGGGGATCTTAGGTTTTCGTCACGTAGTCAAATCTTCTAGGAAAATCTCGCGCTTTTTCGAACTATATTCAAATATGGTAGCGCTCTTAAAAAATGGTGAAAAATGGGCCACGTAGTATGGGTACTTTCCCTACCTACGGCGCCCAGACGTGGTCACTGACCGATCATCTGCAGTCCAAACTCATGGTTTGTCAACGGGTTATGGAACGCAGTATGATAGGAGTCAAACTAACGGACCCTGTCAGAAACACCACACTGCACTCCATAACTCGTATCGTAGACGTGGGTGCACAGAGCGCCAAAATCAAGTGGAGCTGGGCCGGACATGTCTGCCGTATGGACCCCGATAGGTGGGCAAAGATTGCTACCTATTGGGTACCTCAAGACGGACGCAACCGAAGAGGTAGGCCGAAGAGGACATGGTGCGAGGATCTGGAGAGGTATCTCCCTGATTGGCAAGATAAGGTAAAAGATAGGGAGATGTGGACTATAAGTGGGGAGATCTTTGCCTAGCCGTGCAAGTCCCGCAAGACTGATCTCACCACTTAGTAAAAACATACCAAATGACCAACAATGACACAATCAACGATAATCTTGCGAAAACAGTTCTGTTATTGACATTATTAGATTAAAGTTGACTCTCATATCCATGACTGGATTTAATTTGACGTAACTGCGCTTTCAGGTTAATTAAATTTAAAGAAATACAAATGTTGTCATTTTGGGTTAAAAGTCTCGTAGAAACAATCACGTTTCACTAAAATCCACAATAATAAGACCTTTACTGGAGCAGGCGGAACATCGAAATGGGTCAATTTTGGAACGCCCGCGATTCTAGTGTTAGAGTTCCATCGATATGCAGTATTGTGTATGCCATAACGCATATTAATGAAATGGCTGTCATGGTGACTTACCAGTAGAGCTTCTCAATTTTATCAACGTCTGTCAGGATCTTATGAAGGGATCATGGAGAAATTAAGAAAAATCGTTAATACATACACATATGTTGTGTAACAAATTAGATGAAGGGTTTAAATGAAGTCGGCGGTGATCACAGCACACTTTGGCTAAGTACACTCTTTCCTAAGCTACGGTATTATTTTCATTGGCAATCTCAAAGGTAGTCAATTGGTTTAGTGCTAATAATCTTTTACTGAACAATAACAAAACTAAATGTATTCGGTTTATACTCCTCAATGTTAAACAAGTCTCGGCTAATGTTAATGTTAAAGGTGAAAATTTAGAAATTGTAGATAGCACGGTATTCCTAGGAATCACCTTAGATAATAAGCTTCAGTGGGGCCCACATATAGATAAGCTATCAAAAAAACTCGGTTCCGCAGTTTATGCAGTTAAAAAAATCCGTCTTTTTACGGACGTGGAAACAGCTAGACTAGTTTACTTCAGCTACTTCCATAGCATTATGTCTTACGGCATACTGCTGTGGGGGAACGCTGCAGACATTAACATAATATTTGTGCTGCAAAAGAGGGCTGTTCGTGCAATCTACAATGTGGGTCCCAGAGAGTCACTGCGTTGTAAATTTAAGGAAATTAACATTATGACAGTGCCGTGTCAGTATAATTATGAAAACCTAATGTACGTCCACAAAAATATTGATAAATTTCCTAAGAATAGCGACAGGCACAATGTCAACACTAGAAATAGGAATAAACTAGCTATACCTACTACTAGGCTCCATAAGGTTAATGTATCTTTTAAAGGGCAATGTATTCGCTTTTACAACAAAATACCGACTGAGTTACAAGAATTGTCTATATAAATTTAAAAATGTTGTTAAAATTCACTTATATAAAAAGGGTTACTACAAAATTTCAGATTATGTAGAAGACAAGAAAGCTTGGGAAGGTGTTTGCTCCAATTCTGTAAAAATAACGTATAAAGCTGGAGCTTTCTAGTCGCCTGTTTGCCTCCAGCATCTAAAACATTGAGGTGACGGAATTCAAATTGAGTTCTATATTTTCCTCTACATACAGTTCTATATTACCTCATACATGTGTTAGTTTAAGATTTGACATTCTCCAAATGTTACCTATGTGTTTCTTATGGAAATAAACTCTTTTTGAATTTTGAATTTTGAATTGGCAATTCTACTGATAGCCAATTGCTGGCATCAAACCCTAGGAAAGTTGCATACCTTATTTCAAAGAATATGACAATCTAAAATTTCTATCAATATTCATACTAGATTGTGTAATGTTTACAATGAAAATTTACACTTTTTTTGATGAACGCAATTTTTCTCGACCGAAAAGCACACGACTTTACAAAGCGGAGTAGCATATCCTAATAAGATATCACCTACTATTCTGAATAAAAATCATAATAAAGTAAAATAATATATTTATATTTATCCAATCATTTTAAATATAAAAGACAAATAAATACTAACTTGTTATCTAAATATGTTTATCTACACACGTATCATAAACCCTCTTTACTGCGCAGAAAAACCTCACGTTACGATCAGCATAATGTTAAACTACTTGGTAAAAACTCATTTCTTATCTGAAAAATTACACATTATGGCCATAATGTGTAATTTTTCTACATATTATTCAAATTTCGAACGCCGACGCCCACCTGCGTGCCGCCCCTGTTTGTCTGTAATAATAATAATAATAATACCTTGGACACAATTCACACACATTGATCTAACCCCAAATTAGGATTCCCTGTATCTTGGATACTAGACAACGATACACATACTTATATAGATAAATATTATACTAAGATAGATAAACAACCATGACTAGGGTACAAACATCCGTTCTCATCAAAAAATATTTGCCCCCACCGGGTCACTGCCGACTCGGCCATTCGGGTCGTCTGTGAAGTTGGTACTACAGAACAAGCTAAATAACTGCAGAGCCACAATGCCGGTCTAACATGCGGTTCCTGAACACATCAAAGAGAGCTTATGATATGTGTGTAGATATACTAGTGTATGTAACTGAACATAATTAGGCATTAAAACTCTCGAGTGATATTATTATGAAACTCACTCTCGAGTATTAATGCCCTCCATTATGTAGCAGTCACATAAACTACTATAATAAACAGACATATAAGCTGCTATATTGCATGCCTATATAAGGTTATGTCATGAGAAACAAGGGCCGAATTGGACCGGAAAATGAAGACAACAAAAAATACTATTTGGTGGCACGCAAAAACCGAACATTGATGGTGACCAACAAAAACTGGTGGCATTGTTCTCTCGATATGTTTTGAAAACGCCCTTGAAAACATATTTGTCAAGTGTTTGGATACAAATATGTATATTTAATAACGTAGCCATCCCCAAATTACTTACGAAACAAAAGTGAAGTGATGAATTTTAGATAGATTTGACCAGATATTATGCCATCACTTAAAAAGATATTACAGATTAGAAGTGGATATGGTTACCGATATGAGCTTAGACCTTCAGATCAAAAACTCATCAGCATCCCAGCTCTCGGTTTTTGGAAACACACAAAACCGTTAACCCGGCTCGAGGGTCATCAGAGTCACTTTCTCTGGCAACCTCTTGAGTAATTCTTCTCTGGCGCGTCCAAGCCGCGGGTGTGGGCATTGAGTGTTCTAGTCGGGACATCTCAATGGCAGAATTCAGAGAAGGACCCAGTACCGCGGAGAATAACGTGGTCCCCTGCCTAGGGTTACAGGTGAAGACCTCAACGGCGGTGAAGGCGTAGATCTTGAAGATCACATCGGCGACAGCGGCGGACGAGGCAAGCTCAGCTGCAGGAGCTTAATACGACAGCCTGGCGCTAGGCAGCAGTAGGGCCAGTACGATATTGAGGCCAGGGATGGGCTCATATCGCGACTTACTGGCGGAGCTAGAATGGCGGTACGGCGGTAAGCTGCGAAGACGGAAGGCAACGGGAAACCACCGTCATAACACTCCCTAGTTGATCAGCTCTGATTATTAATCATGGATAGCACAAATATAGCCACGGCCTTGAGTCCCCGGCGTCTCTTGAATGGGACAAGGGTGCGAAGAATCTCCGGAGGGGATCACGAACAAAAACAACGACACACGCTTAAACTTGGAACATGAAACGTAACGAGTCTTAAACAGCATGGGAAACTACAAAATCTCATCAAAGAAATGAGGCGCCTAGAGATCGGGGTGTTGGGTATTAGTGATACTAAATGGCCAAGAAGCGATAAAAGTCTCCAACGCAATCAAGCGCTGGGCCAAAGACAATATAAATACCATGCAATCAATAAATGCATCTATAGAGGAAGTGAATCAAGCTCTAGTTAAAACCATTACCGACATTAATTTATTAATTGTTGTCATATGTATGAATTTAACATAAAAGATACAGAACATTTTAAACAAATCTAAATTTATCTTTTCAAAACAACCAGAAAAAAATATAGCTTACTCTTTGTACAACCATGTCCACTTCTTACTAATTCTTTCTTATTACGAATGAAGGAATGCCAAAATTTGTTTTTCATCAAATAAATTAATTATCTCGTATTGAGAACCTTGAGTATTTGAGACACAATAGTTTTTTTTGCAGAACCTATTAACTTACGGATGTTTGACCAAAGTAATCGCTACTTCAATTTAGACTATCAATATATACTACCAAAATATTTAAGAGAGATTGTACCTACCTACATTTTTTTCTTGAGATTTGCTTGCTGATGGAATAACTACAATTGATGTTTGATAGATATGGCAAAAACTAGCGACGAGGAGAATTTAAATAGGAGACGTAAATACTTTAAGCATATAAATACTTCATCCAGGATAAGTCAGTGTTGATAAACTATCAGAGATAAATATTTCCTAACATAAATTAGTAAACAGAATGAATAGTTCAGTATTTACAACACAACTTTATTTATAAAATCAATATGCGTTGTATTTCTTCAAGTTCTTATTGAAGTTTGAGACTGTCATCTCAGCTTTTTGTGATGCTGAGCAGTATTCTGTAACAAATTAGTTAACTTTAACAAATGGCAAAAATACATATCTATTCTACAGTAAAGATAAATTTGAAATATAAACGGCCAGGGAGCACAACGACAAGGTATACCACTGTGCCTGGACACACATGTAGTTCTCAACTACCTCATAGGAGGAGCACGGGCAGTGGGCACGTGTGCCCCCCGAAGACGATTGTTTTATGTACTGTGAAGTTTCTATCATAGTACATACTTATTATAGGCAAATCAAATTATGAGAGTTGTAGAAAGAACTAACGAAAATTCTCACGAAAATTGAGAGAATCGAGTGCTTGCATTAATATTCCTTCTTTTTTTTTCTTATCACCTTAAGGTAGTTCGCGCTCAGTTGCTTTGGCCCTGAGTGTGCTGTCGCCTCTCTATCTTTCACTCCACCTTACCCTATACGAGGAATCGCTCAGAGCCCAAAAAACATTGTGCGGCCTTTTTTAGGGTTCCGTACCCGAAGGGTTCCAAACGGGACCCTATTACTAAGACTTCGCTGTCCGTCCGTCCGTCCGTCCGTCTGTCACCAGGCTGTATCTCAAGAACCTAGCTAGCTAGAGAGTTGAAATTTTCACAGATTATGTATTTCTGTTGCCGCTATAACAACAAATACTAAAAAACAGGATAAAAGAAATATTTAAGGGGGCTCCCATACAACAATTCTTTCAATACCACATACAAACTTATGGATGCACCTGGTTACGTACATGGAGTGTGAAAGTAACCGCACCAATAACTTTGTAAACAATATTTTGCTGTGTAAAATCCAAACTATTCACTCCACACCATCGCATCCATTGAACGGTGGTACGGAACCCTTCGTGCGCGATTTAGACTCGCACTTGACCGGTTTTTATTTTACTTAATTCGAATCACAAGTTAAGCTATGTTCTATTAGCATTATGAAGGTTTTCCCTTTTGAGGCGGAACCTTAAAAACTCATCATAAAATTAAAAGGTAGTTTTTAACTGTCACTATTTAATTATTTAGAGGAAATGAAATGGATATGGGTTCCGAATTAGATGATAATTTTAGTGGCTACAATTTTATAGCATCTTTTATTTCTTAATCATAAATCATTAAAAATAATAAAGAAGTTATTAGCTAAGGTATTTTAAGGGATCTCATAATTTAGTTTAAGTTTGATTACCTATTATTCCTCTCCCAAAGTAGTCCAACGTAGAGAAGACGTTTTAAAAATTAAAAAAAACGTGTATGAAATATCTCAACTGCCCGAAGAAACTATGAATTGATTCAAACATCGTGAAGAACCTTTGAATTAATTCTTGATTCTTGAACTATACTTGGTTTTATTTAGAATTTTTTTATTACATTTAATGCATTCGTGTGTAGTTATTTAACTTATTGTGCACCAGACTGCCCTTACTTGCAATAGACTGTTCTATCCAGCCTAGGTTTGCTTAAACAACTCTCTTTTTAGAGATAAGCTCGCCTTTGCATATAAGTGTTCTTTATTATTATTAAGCGCGTAATAAAGCATATCGAATGGAATTAAAATGGGTTAAAAAAGAAGCAGTGATACGTAAAAATTAAAAATAATTGATTATTATTTTGCTAGCTGCTTTGACGTCTTACATTGTTCACTGTCGCTGTTTACACAATTTCTAATTCTAAATAAAACGAAGTCTATAGTTCCCAAAATGGAATATTTAGCAAAATAAAGTTACAATAAGTCTATAGTTATTTATAGGTATGTCTACTAAAAATAAATAGTCTAAAAATAGGGCTCCTGCTTTGACGTGACAGGCGCGATGAGCAGAAGCAACTTGATATTAGGTAACGGACGTTTTAAAAAAAAATCTGCAAAAATTACGGTCCGCAGAATCTGGCGGTCAAACAAATTTCCGCCAAAATTCAGACTCAGTCAGTTGAAGAATATTACCCACTGTTAATTTTACTTTCTCTAATATAATGACATTTTGGGATATCGTTTGGGTATAGTGTGAGGAGTGTGGCTCTGCATACTTGGGGGGCAGGAGGGGATTTGGCAACAGATGAGAGAAAATATTCCAGTCTTTAGCAGAGGCCTAGAAAACAACGATGATGCCGAATATTAGAACTCTTTGTCGATTGTTGTGCATGTTTCCTATGACTACTAGCACTGCCGAGCGATCAGTCTCCACCCTACGCTGATTGAAAACATATATCTGCAGCAAGATGACAGAAGAGCGATTGAATGGACTGGTTTTAATACATAAAAACATTAAGACGTTGACGCAAAAATCAACGATATTGGAGTGCTGGACATTTAAAACTGTCTTGATTAAACATGTTAATTTTTCTATTGTTTTAACCGTTACACCGTAATTTAAGTTTAACAATAGTTCAATTCATTACTAACATTTCCACTATACAGGTAATTTGAGTTTAACAACAGTTTAAGTTTAATTCAAACAGTATTTTTGCCCGTCTGATCCATGTGTCCCTCCCAGAAACTAATCATGGACTATTATGGAATAGTTATGTGACATTGTTTCATTACATCCAGCACCTTACTATTTCCCAGATTTCGATAACTATGAAAACAGATTACTCACCAACATTGCTGGCCTCCCAACCAATGTACTCTGCAGTCCTTTGGTTCTCAGTTTGAAGCCATTCGTAGAGTGGTTCGAAGTACTCGAGCACTCCACTAGCGTCCATGTACCTCTGGCCCGTGAGAGCTTCCATGGCATCTGGCCAGGGCTTGGATGAGCCCATTTTGAGCATAGACCTAAAATCGGAAAAAGAAAATTTTATTTCAATGTTGCAGCATGATGGAGTAAGAAAATCATCATGGCAACTTAATTAAAAATTACAAATGATAATAAAAAAAAATAAAAAAGACATCTTAGAGATAACCTTTGAGATTCGCCGATAAAACTGAGATCTAGGAACACTAGAAAAATCCCCTTCGTCGTGAACGTCTTTCGATAATTTTCAATTTAAAGCGTTTATTTTTGCTCATAAATAGGATGAACATAATTTTGTTTCATTGTGGGAAGTAAGAAAATCCGTCAAAGTCTGAGGATTCATGGCAACATAAAGATAAATTACAAATTATGATACAAAATTTAAAAAAAACATCTTAGAGATAACCTTTGAGATTCGCCGATAAAACTGAGATCTAGGAACACTAGAAAAATCCCCTTCGTCGTGAACGTCTTTCGATAATTTTCAATTTAAGGCGTTTATTTTTGCTCATAAATAGGATGAACATAATTTTGTCTCATTGTTGGATTTCAGAAAATCCATCCAAGTCTGAGAATTCATGGCAATTTAAAGATTAGTTGCAAATTGTGATACAAAATGTAGACATAACGTTTCACGCCTTTCTCTTCTATGTCCAGTAGCCTATCATGTAATTCCGACATCTAGGAATTTCAATTGCTCTTGAAAAATTTACCAATCAGAAAACCTCAAAAATAAGCAATCGCAATAAAAGACAGCCCGTTTCAAATAAGCGTGTTGTGATTGGTCATTTTTTCAAAAGCGATTACAATTCCTTTATGTAATAATTACATGATAGGGCTACAGAACTAAAGCTAGAGATGGACAGGACATATTTATTTATTTATTGTATATTGGGAAAACCAACAGCACATTATACATATACCTATATAGAAACAATAATAAACACAGAAAGCCAATAAAAGGTTTTCACGTGTAGAGACGTGATGAAGAAAAGAAAAAATGCATGCGAACTTAATATCGAACTAGTTTCGCTTACATAACATAGTAAGTTACTCGTATATAACAATAAATGTCAATTAACTCTATGGGAGAATATTACATATGTTGTGTGGTTAGTGATGATATAGTGATACTAACCCGAGTGCCTCTCCAGCAGTGGTGCTGTTGTAAATGTCACAGTCTGACAGGAGTTTAGTGGAGTCATCCGGGCTGTACTCCCCAGCCAGTTGGCACAGGGCACGGTGGAATTGGAACTGGATGATATAAGAGATGTAGTATCTAGAAATAAATAACACACAATTATTGTTAAGGCTTCAAATTATAATAGGTATGAAGTAGTTGTTCTGAGGGTATGTTATAGCCTGTGAAAAATGAAAAATGCCTCTTAATAGAGGCATTTTTCATTTTTCCATTAGAGGCCAACTATACAATACAAGACATAATAAAGGTTGTTATGCTTGGAGTTACGCGGGTTGCTAAGCCCGCGTTGACGAATACCGCACCGCTTCGTGACGTCACGAAGCCAATTCGACCAGCACCTGTTGCGGTCTCTTCTGGTCCATCCAAAACACCGGAACCCCAGAAGGACACGTATGCTGCTGTGTCCCGCCGTGCCCGCCTCCGCCGCCCGCGCCCCGCACCGCCCGCTGCCGAACAACAGGCGCTGAAGGCTGCGCCGCGTACGTCGCTGGCCAGGCCTGCCCATGGCCCGCCGAATGCGACCGTTGATGGAGACGGATTTATCCTGGTCCAAAACAGGAAACGCCGCTCCAGACGCAGCCACAATCAGCATGGCACCGCCCCCGCCGCCGAGTGCAGCCTCAAAGCTGCCGCTCCCACAACGCAGATATATCTTTCCAGGCTCGACGTGAATATGACCAAAGAGCACATTGAGCGTCACATCCAGGAAAGGATAAAGAAATTCCAGGTTCCGCCGTGCAGTCAGAAGACGATGACACTGCAGATAAGTCCTTTAGAGTCAGAAAGACCAAAGGACTTCCTGTCGTTTAAACTTCGGGGGCCAGCCGAACTCAAGAAGATGTTCCTGGCCAAGGACTACTGGCCGGAAGGCATCGTATACAGACGCTATAGGGAGGCGAGACCGACGAGGAAGATAATCCCTAGCTAGGTTTAAGTTAAGTTAAGTTAAGTTAGTTTAGGTTCATAAAATGTTATATATCTCTAGTTTTTAAGGTATTTGTCAATATAGGTTTTTATACCTGAAATAAAAAGATTTATTATTATTATTATTATTTGGAAATGTAGCAAAAGATGTGAGTATTGATTTACCTCATATACTCTACATCCGCAGAGATATGGTACTTGGCAGCTGGATCAAAGTCCAACTCTGACCTAGCTTCAGGGGGTTCGATTCCCTGCATAGTTTCCCTTAGTTGCCAGAAGTGACAGTTGAAGTTGTCACTGTCAGTGGTTCCGCGGAAGACGCCGTAGCGGAAGACGTCCATGAGGTAACCAAAGGGGAGGAATGCCACTTTATCAAGACTCTGAAACAAATTGATGAATATTTATGTCAGTTTTAGTAGATTGAGGTCCACTTGCACGACTCGCTCGAGTTGGACTCGCCCACCAAGGGTTCCGTACATACTTATAGATAAGCTTGTGTTCACAGACCATAGATTAAATAGACGACTCATACACGGTGAAATGTATGGGAACCAAGCGTGAATTTTTTTACTTTGCCTGTAACATAGACTAGCAAATTACATGGTGTTACATACAAGCATAAGATTTTTTAAATTCGCCTTGCTTTACGATGTTTTTTAGGCTAGCCAGTCACTAGGCAGGGAAGATAGGGATATACTTTATTCTTTAGTAAGTCTATAGTATACAATCTTTCAAAGATCTTTTGGCGCGTGAGTAAGGGGTGCCATTTCTGCGCAACTAATGCACCGAAACAGTCGAAAAGCATTAGTTCCACCTATTACCTCAAACCAAAAGATACGCAAAGCTGTACTCATATTAAGACTGAAAGCAGAATGTTTGAAAAGTAGGCTGAATGATAGGTAAACCTAAATCACGTGACCGAAAAAGTTGCATTGCCTGCATACAGTATCAAGAAACGCGTAAGCAACCAGTGCTCAAAAATAACAGACAGATAGAGATAAATTTACAGTTTTCAGATTTTTCCCTTTATTTGTGCTATAATACCTTGCTCTGTGCCAAATTTCATAGTCCTAGGTCAACGGGAAGTACCCTATAGGTTTTGGTTCCCTTGCGAGTAATATGATAATCCAACTTTTTACAGCCTTATTGCTCGTATCGTTTGATTGGGTTAACCTAGAAGCTTAATTTTTTCACAGCTTTATACGACCACCGACTTGACTTATTGATATCAATTTCAACTTGAACCCTCGACGAGTTCTCGATAAAAATGTCTTGACACACGGACAGACGGACAACGAAGTGCTCTTATAAGGGTTCCTTTTCTTCCTTTAAAGGTATGGAACCCAACAACAACATTGGTGGAGGCTCGGATCTGTCCACATGTCACTGTATAATCGGTTAGGTTCCGTCGGGAAATGGGTTCAAGCTTTACGCCATCATTTGAACTTTTTTGAATAACTTTCACAGCAAATGTACCTATAGAACGAGCAATTGTTGTAGACTCTCACCATTTTATAAAGCTGGTTGATGGTAGACTCGAGGTCATCAGGATTATCTTCCAGCAGACCAATCTTCCTCAAATGTTTAGGAGTAGCTACTGACAAAGATATGACGTCACCCACAGCTTCATGGAAACCTAAAAAACGATAAAGTAATTTCATCATCATCGTTATATTCAGCCCACATCGACTCACTGCTGGGCATAGACCTCTTCTCTAAAGCGCCAATCTCCCCGGTCATGTGCTAATCGCACCCAGTGGGATCCCGACGACATCGTGGGACCAACGGGCTGGTGGTCTGCCCACTTGCCTTGTCGCTCCCCGTGGCCACCACTCTGTGACTGCTTTGGTCCACCGTCCCGTCACCCGTCTAGACAAGTGTCCCGCCCATCTCCACTTCCATCTCGTCATCCGTTTGCCTAAATCTGCGACCTTCGTTTTCCGTCGAATTTCGACGTTTGGCACACGGTCAACGAGAGAGATACCCAAAATGGAACGCTCCATCGCTCGTTGGGCTACTTTTATAGTATGCCCATTATGCTTTGTGAGCGTTCATGTTTCGGCTCCGTAGGTGAGGATGGGCCAGACACATTGGTTATACACCTTGGTCTTCAAGCATTGTGGGAGTGAGGATTTGAAGACATCACTTAGTTTCCCGTAAAGTAATTTAACTTATAAAAACTGTTCATTATTGAGAACAATTTAATGATGATGATGATTTTCTTTATGCTTACAAGTATACATACGTATCCTTGCCATAGATATTTATTTATAAGCGTGCTGACCTGGATTTGCTCCCCGTTTGTATATCGTAGGCTGATCCTTATATTGAAGATAGTACTGAATATGTCCCATTTCATGATGCGTAGTTTTGAAGAATCCAGTTGTTATGGACGTACACTGTTTAATTCTGGAAAGTGAGTAGTTTACTTTTAATGATGCCGTCTAACTACTACATAGGTATACTCACAGGTTGGAACATTCATACCTAAAATCCTCACCGTCATAGAAATCCCAAGCTGAAGCATGACAGATCATATCTCGTCCGTCATTAGGTTTCTCGAAAATAGATTTTTCCCAGAAAGAGTCGGGCATTTCACTCAAACTCAAAGAAGTGAAAAAATCTTCCGCTGTTTCAAACATCTTCAGTACTGTGTAGTTCTGAAAAGTTTTAAACCATTTTGTTAGTTGTTCCGTCAGCAGGTAAAAAATAGAGGTATCAACCTGGACAAAATTTCCAATTACATGAAATTGGGGATATTGTTTGGGAATTGAGTAGAGTGTGGAATTAGTTTTTGATCTCGAAGAGCTCACTCAAGGGGAGAGGTCCAGGCCGAAAATGCCTACCGATTGACCTATAGGAGCTATAGACAGAGGTAAGGATATACATTTTAAAAAAAAACATAAAATTGCATTACCTGAGCTAATAGAGCATTGGTCACATCTACTTCTGGTTTATCTGGGTAAGGTTTGGAGAATGTTTCTACTCCACCCCATGTCTGAGCCCAAATGTTTCCTAGAATTAATGAATATTATTTTATGGCTCTTTTAATTTTGGCAGTCAAAGATATCTTCTTGCTGATAGATATATTTATTTATGCAGCACCTGTTTTTTGTTTTGTTTTGTTGAAGTTTAGCTAATATGTATTTCGTTTCATCAAGAGTAAAAAAAAACCTTTCTTACCCAACAAATGCGCAGGTATTGGTCCCCTAGCCGACACCACCTCTTCACCATACTTCCTTCGCAGTTGACCCCTCACATAGGCGTGTAGTTGAAGGTACAGAGGTTTGATCTGTGTCCAGAGGTTTATAAATTCTTGCTCTATACCACTGTATTCATATTCGTCGAGCCACCATTCAGCTACGCTGTCGAAACCTAGAAGATCCCGGTGTAAAACGTGTATGATATTATTTACAAAGAGTCATATAAAAATTGCGACCAAATTACTTGTCTATCCAGTGTAAGTTCTAGATATGAGATAGTGTTATACTTATTTATAGTATCTGTGTTGTGAGTCAAGTTTAAATTTTGTTGGAGTACCTTTCCTAAATTGTGCCACAGAATGGCTTTATTAATTACCATTCAGTTTCGCAGCTTCGTTGGACATTGACACGTATTCTATGAAGTCATTTTTGGAAGGTGCCCCAGCAGCCTTGTGCCATTCCAGCCAAGCATACTTCAGCTCTTCAGGGTCTTCGCTGATCCTAAATATATCTGTGATCTCTGGAAATATGGAAACCCATAAATAGTAAATAGCGGACTAAAACGAGACTATTGGTATAATTTGATACTGATAGCCAGACAGGACTGATATAAGGAATGCGAGGTGTACTATTGTACAAAAAGCTATAATTTCATCTTCGGTTAACTTAAATATATAGATTTTGGATAATAATAATAATAATAATACCTTGGGCACCATTTACACACATAGTTTTAGCTATGTATCAACATGCAAATACCACTGATCAGTTATAAAAGTAAAGATTAGGAAACGCGCGCATGTATGCGTCTAACAGTTTCCACTAAATTGTAAGCCTCATTTCATTCGCTTCGCAAGATTATTCATAACATAACCAACCTGGTTCCATATGCAAATCACACTTAGTCTGGTTTTTGTAATCACATATCGTGGCCTTAGCATAAGTAGTCTGCATATTGTTAATTGCTTGGATCAGTCTTTCGTTTAGGTCCTCTGGCAACGCTGCAGTGCCTAGTATTGAATACTTCTGGAATTGTCGTTTGAGGTCCTCATCTGTGAATTCCTGCCAGAGGTACGTCATGGTTTCCTTCCAGTACTCCTTTTCGTCTTCTGCTATGTTAAGCGACAATTGCGTCTGAAAAGGAGGTGCAAGGTTTTTACCAGTAGTATTTAGACACACTTGGATGTAAATTGTCACAATCTTTGGTTCACAAAATACAAGTCCGTTGTTGTAAATCGAAACATGCCGCCTGATCACCGACTAATAAAGCTACACCGTCTGATAACAAACGGACCATCTAAAAGCTTGCCCGGATAGTCCAAAATGTCACGAGGAGGATCTTATACAAGCATCAGCAAATGCCATAGCGGTGGCAAATTTTTGGAAACATATAGTATAATATTTTTATTTCTTTCTTATTTTCTTTTTGTTTTTTTTTTATTTATTCTTTAATAACATACACAGTAATAAAATACAAAAACGCCAAACTGTGCTACAGTTTGTTGGCGTGACGCGCTCATAACATTGGTTGTAGCTAATATCTTATAAACCTACTTAAATTTAAACACAAATTGCTAAATAATATAGATAGATATAGATACAGCCAGTATGTACCCACATGAGTAATCTCCTGTAGAGAAGCCTGAGCCGACCGTGCACAGAGATGAGTCGTACCTAGTGCGCCCGCCCGGCCCATACCTATCCGCCAGTGACCGGATTAAATACCTTCTCACTGTAGCTACAATTTAAAAAATGCTGTTTTTAATTTAGATTTTAAACATGGTAAGTTATTTTTTTCAGAACTAAGTAAAATAGATTGAAAGTGATTACGATTACAAATTTTTGGTGTCATGTACTCTCTGGTTCTTTCACCATAATAATTTTTAACGGTAGGCTGTAATAGTTTTTCCTTTTTTACAGATCTTGTTAAGTATCGGTGATTAATTTTCGTTTTATATTCTTAACTATAATATGTTTCTAAGGCTATTAAATACCTAACCTTGCTACTGGCCGGCAATATTTTACATATACTAAATAGTTTATAATAATCCTGTTTACAGTTTACTTTGGTTTTATTATTTACTAAATATTTAATGATCCTTATCTGCAGCTGATGTATTGAATCTAAATAAGTTTTATCTACACACGTATCATAAACCCTCTTTACTGCGTACAATAACCGCACGTTACGATCAGCATAATGTTAAAATACTTGGTAAAAACTCATTTCTTATCTGAAAAATTACACATTATGACCATAATGTATAATTTTTCTACATATTATGACATTCAAATTTCGAACGCCGACGCCCGCCCCCCTGCTTGCCGTCCCTAGTTTGTCTGTGAAGTTGGTACTGACATTCAAATTTCGAACGCCGACGCCCGCCGACGTGAAATTGGTACTATAGAACAAGCCAAACAACTGCAGAGCCACAATGCCGGTCAAACATGCGGTTCCGGAACACTTTAAAGAGAGCTTATGATATGTGTGTAGATAAACTAGTGTATGTAACTGTACATAATTAGGCATTAAAACTCTCGAGTGATATTATTATGAAACTCGCCTTCGGCTCGTTTCATAAACCCACTCTCGAGTATTAATACCCTCCATTATGTAGCAGTCACATAAACTACTATTAAAAGTCAGCCTATAACAATTTAATCCATAGCTCAATAATGAGTCAGCGAGTGCATGACAAACAATATACAGGGTGCGCTTATTTAGAACTTTATTTAAATGATAGAATTTACCCAGGATTGATCTAAGCTTATTGCAAACTAACATTATATGTGATTTCCAATTAAAATTTGTATCTATTAATAGGCCCAAATGTTTAAATTTATTTACTAATTCTAAACTTTTACATTCACATTTTACTTTATTTAGGTGTAGACAATCGTAGGTATGGCCAATTATTTTTATTGTAGATGGATTGTTTTTAGCGATTTTATTGTATGGTGAATGAATATGCATACATTTTGTTTTATTTAGGTTTAGTATTATCCCGTTATCATGTGCACATTTAGTAATACTCTCAAAATCTTCCTGTATATTGTCCATCATGCTCGCAATGTCTTTTCCAGCGGAAAGTAGGCACATGTCATCAGCGTACATGTATAGTTGGGAGTTATGTACTACGTTCGCGACACTGTTTACATGCATGATGTACCCGACTGGCCCATACACTGAGCCTCACTGTTTAACGCTCTCACACGATAAGAAGATTCCGTTGTTTTCAAAAACCTACCGAATATAAGGTTCACTCACCATCGCATCCTCATTTTGCTTCGTAATATTAGACTGATAGTTCCATTTCGCGAGCCACAACTCATTCTTCAGCCGCATCGTCTGGTCGTCCAGCTTCAGCATGTAGTCTCTACCTGCCGCTTCTTCAGCTGCCCGCTCCGCCTTCCAACCCTCGGCGGCGATGACAAAGACAGCTGCTATTGCCCCAACCAGGGCTAACTCGCCGCAGATTTTCAGCGCCATCTGATACCAATTCAGTCATTTATATAGCCAGTTTTTCTTCTTATTATAGAGTTAGTTAATATATGTTGTAATTAGATTTACCAGATCCTCAGCACCGTCTAACACCAATTAATTTATTTTATGGTTTTGGAGTGGTTCTTTTTCTTCTTTAATTAGTATTTTATAACTTTAATCCAGTTCCATTGATACATAGGTTAAGTTAGACAGTGTTTAATATTAGCATGTTCTATTGGTAATTTTGCTTTATCTAAGATCTAATAAATCATGAGCTGATCTATAGTTTTAAATAATAAGATTTTTCTCTTCAGAGGAAAAATATTTACATTACATTACATTATTACACTGCGATTGTCTATTGAAAACCAGTGATAGACCACCCTAACAAAAACGATTCAAAACGTTTCAAAACTAAATGAGTACTTACCTCTATCTCAGACAGATGAACTGTGAGAATCCTAGACACTTGTTGTCCAATACCTACCTACGTAACCTACGTAAGGTCGATACGAGTCCTCAAAAATTACAGATAAGCTATCATATCAAGGGTTTTATCTGTTCAATCGATTTAAGAGCCCTTCTTACTATTCGACACATACTAGTTGAGTATAATCAAATGTGTCATATACCAAGTTGCATGATAAAAAAGACAACATCTTAACTCTTACAGTATAAGTAAATAATTGGAGTTTTATCGTTGTCAGGATGTCATAATTTGACGTCACTATTTCGTACCAGTGTGTGTACCACAATATTCATAACAAGATGCATAACTCTTTTCTCCTAGTTCGGGTAACCTATAAATGTTACTCTACTATTCGATACGGTTATCATCTTCAAAGTCTGATGTGATAACTTATCATCACACACAAAACCATCAAACCTTTCGTAGTTTGGCGAGCGCGACTACAGCTTAAAGGCCTTTACACACCAAAGCAGCCCATCACGAGTTAGGCCTCCGGGCCTTTTTTCGCGATAATCGTATACTACACCGTGCACCTACACTAGCCCGCCGAGCCGGCCGGGCTGAGGCCCTAAGGTGAGGAAGCGTAACATTTTGTCTCAGTGGTTTTCCACTAAAATTAGTACAGTGGAAAAGTCACGGTATGCGATATTGGCAGAATCACTGCAGGTTTCCTTTCGTTTGTATAATAATTAGGAATGTGGTCACTTACTTCTATCAGTAGTGCGAACTGTGACAATGACGATACGTAGCAGATAGTAAAACTATACTGAAATGCTAAGTATTCTCAGTCCTCACCTACCATCAAAATGCCTTTAGTCCTATTAGTGCAGTATCCACACGGCATATTCTCAACACAATATTGTTACACTTTGCAAATGTATCAGTTGACCGGACTGACTGTCACGCCCGGTTTCTGTAGGCTTTGTTGGACTAGAGAACAGGGGGCGGAACCATGTTAACTTGACGTCTTTGACGACTTTATTCAACATCGCAACATGCATATACATGCTGTAAGAAGAGTACACACTAGCATGATTGTCAGCATAGAGTACACTTGGTGATGGGTAATAGCTTCGTAAGACATTATGAGTCCCTTTTGGGTCGTAAATATTGTAGCTCCTAGTCCGATAATCTTTTCTACTAGAATATTACGTGCTTATAACACTATGTTTGCATCCAAGTTCTAAGAAGATGGGAAATTATGAAGGACGTAAAAGTGTCGCATAACACCGTCCATTTTCTACAAAACGAAGCGTGGAGATCTTCCCATTTATTTCCCTTGGTGCAGAACAAATTGGTGTTTTAATGTTTTCGGCATAACATTTGAAACTGTACTCCGTATGTCTTATTACCAACACAGGTGAGTATCTTGATGTTTCTATCGCTACTCCAAAAACTTCATTGTAGTAAGAAGGTGACGGGCTCCTAGAGTATTTAAGTTAGTTAGTTAGTAGCTACTTATCAAACATTATATCAACCTATATACTCTACGTTTTACGCAAGTCTGCGCGCAGCCTGATCTATAACACCATGCTGGTATATATTGTTCGCGACAGGTTGGGATAAGACATGGTACAGTGTGTTTGTCGCCCACCATTGCCCATCGGATTACCTCTCCACAATATTCGCATCTTAACCTTAATACATAGCCTGCACTCCCACTGCTGCGATCTTCGAGGACGATAGGGAAACCACAACTTACTTAAATCATAATTTATCATGTCTTCCCGATGTCTTCCCAACCTGTCACTAACAATCACGTTACTATGTATATTATATTTTTAGTATACTTTTCCGTCAAGGTCAGAGATGATTAAGAAGGAGTTTGTTGCTCACTAGGACATCACTTTTGTCTATAATATTTCATCTCCTTTCGCTGTTTTTATCCTTTCGTGTCATCATGTATATCTCATAGCATATTTTCTAAGTGTACTGTTAGTGTTGCGATAGCGGTCATTGACCCCTCTAGTAGCAGTAGTCCGGTTGTTAGTCCGGTTGACTGAACTAGTGCAACTTTTAGGTAGCAAAAGGTCGGCTAATAAAAATCAACGAACTTTTGAAACTCTAAAGTTGCAGTAGTTCCCATTGAAATTAAAGTTATATTAATTAAAACAAAAGTTAATTTAATTGGAACAAAAGTTAATTTTATTAAAACGAAAGTTAATTTAATGAAAACAAAAGTTGATTTAATTGAAACAAAAGTTAATTTGATTGAAACAAAAGTTAATTGAATCGAAACAAAAGTTAATTTAATCAAAACTGTTGTAGATACTGCTATAATCATTGTTGTGTAGACTCTTTTAAGTTTACTTCATAAATCTCAGACATATTCTTTCTGACATATTTTCTAATATTCAATATTTGTATTTAGATTTATCTTTGTCACTTCAAAATAAACATTCCAAGCAATCACACCATATTTTCATTCCCATATTAGACCACTATATTTCCAAATTACAACACGTTATCAGCACGAGATGTGGTAAATGGTTACATGGTTAATGTTAATGTGTATTTGTGTATTTTGTGTGTGACTAAATAGTTAAAAATGTCACAACAAAGTGGGGATGGTTTATCGAAGTCAAATTCGTCATTCTCAACTTCAATCCCATCGTTTTGCCTGCGCAATAAGGACGGGTATCCGACGTGGAAATTCAAGATGAGGAACTACCTTTTGCATGAGGACCTTTGGGCAACAATATGTGGTTATCATAGTGATGACACGACCCATACCTCAGTCAAAGAGAGAAACGAAGCAAAAGCACTGGCCAAGATCTGCCTTACAATAGACGGTGCAGCAATAACGCACGTAAGATGTGCAAAAACCGCAGCCGAAGCCTGGAGATCGTTGGAAAAAGCCTTCGAAGATAAAGGTATGGGACGAAGATTAGCTTTAGAGAGAAAGCTATTCAGATTGAGTCTGTCAGACTATGATAATATAGAGCTTTACATAAATGCTGTCATGTCAACAGCACAAGATTTGGCAGACATTGACAAGGTAGTAGAAGACACGTCTCTTGCAGCTATACTTTTAGGAGGCCTCACTCCAAAATATGAGCCCCTTATAATGGCACTAGAAAATTGCAACGTAGATGTGACAACCGACTTAGTCAAGACAAAACACTTAATGAAATGTCCAAAAGTGCAGCTTCACCTTTAGATTCCGTTTTTCATACGAAGACGCAGAAGTCCAAGACACCATGTTAATTTGTTGATGTGGTTATATTTTAGTTTTGCGCACTGATTTTAAATAAAAAATGCTAATTTACGTAAACCATTCTCATTTATTTTCTCGTCTGTCTCTGTTTGCACTATTTTGAATATTTTCGTAATTCCCGTGATCGACTCTACCTCTGTTCTCGGCATCCATAGTGTTGTAGTATCTTTTGTTGAAGAATCGGGATTGTTCACTCTGTTCTCCATCTTCGTTATTGTTATATTCGTCCTTGTTTGACGTCTGTTGCCTGTTGCGGTAATTGTTTTAAAAAAGAAGTGTTCCATCCTCTTCTTCGGGTATTTTGTTTGTAGGGTTATTCTTAGGCGCATTGCCTTGAACTCTGTTATTTCTAAAGTCGTTCATAATTAGTTTAGTGAGTTGGGCCATCTCGGGTTGATAATTTTCGTATGTGTCAGAGTTGTGTGATTTTTGTGACTGTGTTTCATCGTTACGCGAACTAGGCTCCTCCGAACGCTCGCCCTCTTCGCCTCCATCAGTCGTCCGACGCTTTGATGTTAAAGACTTGGCATTTGGTGTTTGTGAGTTATAAGGTTCCTCTGTCGTCTTCAAACGTTCTGAATCATTTTCGTTAATGCCGCCATCGCCTCCCCCCTCCTCTTGCACCTGCGAAGCTTCGTCGAACTCTGCCTCCTCGTCACCTTTATACGCCTCTGCTTCGCTATCTTGGCCCTGTTCTTCTAAGGGCACCGTTCTACCCAGGGCTTTCGACAGAAAACAGCTAAATATCAGGAAAATTAACATGAAACTCATCTTCAAGTTTCAGCAAGCCCGATTTTAATTGCACAAGACATATACCACCACAATGTCGCAATAAACGTTTTGAGTTTGAGTTTGAGTTTGAGTTTGAAATCGAATTCTAAGATAATATGTTATGAATGCAAGGCACCTGGACACAAGAGGCCAGACTGTCCATTGAGGAAGAAAGAAGTAAAAGCGAATGTGGTAAAAGAAAACGTCAGTGATGTCGGATTTACAGCTTTAAATACTTCTGGCACCTTAAACAAGGAACTTTGGTATGTAGATTCAGGATGTACGAAACACATGACTTCTAGACGAGATTGGCTTCAAGATATTTCGATATCTGAAAAAGGTCATGTTACCGTTGCTAACGGTGAACATATTGAATGCTGCGGAACTGGATATATTTCGATTAATACACCCAAAAACGTAGTCAATAGGATAAATGAAGTTGCCTTTGTACCAGATTTAAAGGCAAACTTGTTATATATGAAGAAAGCTGTTGATAAGGGTTTTATATGTGTTTTTGATAAAAATTGATGTAATTTTTATAAAAATAATACTTTTCGTTTTACAGGTGATTCTGTTCTTCATGCTTCGCCCTGTGGTGGATTATACGTCCTTGATGGTATTGTTGACGTTCCGGATACTGCGGCAAATTTAACACAGGATGTTCACTCTGGCTGTCAGGATACTAATTCTTATCAACTCTGGCACAAGAGGTTAGGACACTTGTGTCGTATAGGCATGAATCAACTGAAGAATCACGAGGTAGGCGTAAAGTTTAAAGTAGTAGATAAAAATAATTGTATCGCTTGCGTAGAAGGTAAATAAGCAAGGAAACCTTTCAAGAAGGTGGCTTTTAATAGGGCTACTACTTCTTTGGAACTGATCCATATGGATCTATGTGGACCATTGTCTACAATCCTTTCAAGGAAATAAGTATATGCTTACTTTGGTAGACGATTATACTAGGATGGTATTTACCTACTTTATTCATTCCAAAACAGAGGTCAAAAACAAATTCTGTCTTTTTCAAACCTTTGTAGAGAATCAGTTAGATAGGAAAATCAAATCCGTGAGGACCGACGGTGGTAAAGAGTTTGTTAATAAAGAGTTTGTTGATTACCTCGAATCTAAAGGAATTCAACGTCAAACTACCACGCCGTACAGTCCCCAACAAGTTGGATGTGCCGAACGTACTCATCGGTCGATAGTAGAAAAGGCGAGGTCGTTGTTGGCTGAGAGCTCATTGCCCACAGCATACTGGGAAGATGCTTTCCAGGTCGCCGTATATCTAAAAAATAGGTCCCCTCATCGAGCTTTAGGCGGGCAGATTCCTTTCGACAGGTGGTGGAGTCGTAGAAGTGACCTTGGTCATCTGAAAGTTTTTGGATGTAGAGCACTTGTCCATATACCGTCATGTCACAGGAAAAAGTTAGATTTGAAGGCGAAGGAAGCAATTTTTGTTGGTTATGCTGAAAATCCTAACACCTATATTTTTAGGGATCCATCTAACCCACGACATGTGTTTATGTCCAGAGATGCAACCTTTTTCGAAACTAGCTTTACGATGTTAAAGCAGAGGCAAGTGGAGCCTGTAATGCAGTCAGACCCTATATTATTACTCGAAGAAAGAGATCCTGAGACCGAAGACTGTCAATTCTTTGACTGTGTTCAGAGTGGTGGTCTTCCCGAAGCTGGATCACCTCGACCGGTAAATCAACAAAGTGCGGAAGCATCGGAAACTATTGTAGAACAAAGTCCCCCTATTGAGGATGTGGAGCCAGCAAGTTTGGACGAGGAACAACCTGCCCGTGAGCAGAGGTACCCCTCAAGAAATAGGAAACCACCTGATTTCCTGGCATATAATTTATCATCGGTTGATGCCAGCGATCCAACGACATACTATGAAGCTACTTATGCCGAGGATGCTGATAAATGGCACCACGCGATGGCAAACGAGTATAACTTCACACTTGGGACTTAGTTGATCGACCAACCAAAAAGGTTATACCCTGTAAATGGGTTTATAGAATTAAAAAGGATGCATATGGGAATATTACGAAGTATAAAGCGCGAAGTATAAAGCGCGACTAGTCGTCAAGGGTTTTCATCAAGTAAAAGACATTGACTACGACGAAACTTTTGCGCCCGTGATCCGTCATTCTTCTCTTCGCACCTTATTTGCTTTAGCTGCGGAGATGGGTCTAAACATGAAGCATCTAGACGTTGATACAGCGTTCCTAAATGGAGATTTGGAAGAAGAAGTCTTTATGGAGCAACCCTTTGGATTTATACAAAAAGGCAAGAAAAACAAGGTTTGTTTGCTGAAGAAATCCCTCTATGGCCTTAAGCAGGCCCCTCGAGCTTGGAACAAAAAGTTAAATGACACATTATTAAAAATAGGTTTTATAGGAACTCCTTCAGAGCCCTGCGTGTATACTAAACTTTTTGGTCAAGAACTCGTAATCTTGGGTATATTTGTCGATGATATTATTGTCTTTCATAAATCTGATTTGACGTTTGACATTGTCAAGAAAAATTTGTCAACATTCTTTGGAATCAAAGATCTGGGAATATTGAAGTCTTATTTGGGATTACAAATAAGATATGATTCTGAAAGCATCCAAATAAATCAGTCAAACTATATTTTAACATTGCTAGATAAGTTCAATATGCGTGAATGTAAGACTGTTAGTACTCCTTTGGTCAAAAAAAAACCAATGGAAAAGAGAACTGATGGTGAAATTGGTGAGTATCCTTACCAAAATCTAATAAGATGTCTTATGTACTTGACAGTGAACTCTCGCCCGGACATAGCTTATGTAACGAGCTATTTAAGTCAGTTCAATACCTGTTTCACTAAGGAACATTGGAATGCTGCAAAAAAACTGTCCGATTGATAGGAAGTCATATACTGGCTATACCTTCAAGCTTAGTGGAGGACCAGTATCCTGGGAATCAAGGAAGCAACCTACTGTCGCTCTGTCGTACACGGAAGCGGAATATATGGCGCTAGCGTCCGCCACAAAGGAAGCGTGTTATTTACGTCGGTTCGTTCACGAAATAACAGGTAAACTTACCCCAGTTAGGTTAGCTTCTGACAGCCAGAGTGCCATCAACCTCGTTCGAAATCCAATACACCACAACAGGACGAAGCATATAGATACCAGATTTCACTTTATCAGGGAAAAGGTATCCTGTAATATTGTTGTCCTCGAATACTTATGTAGTAGTGATATGCCTGCAGATGTCCTAACTAAGCCACTTGGGCCTGTTACACACAAAAGGTGTATAGTTGGTTTAGGACTACAAACTTATGTTTTTTTTTTGTTTGTCGAGCACAACATCGATTAAGGGCGGCTGTTGTAGATACTGCTATAATAATTGTTGTGTAGACTCTTTTAAGTTTACTTCATAAATCTCAGACATATTCTTTCTGACATATTTTCTAATATTCAATGTTTGTATTTAGATTTATCTTTGTCACTTCAAAATAAACATTCCAAGCAATCACACCAATATTTTCATTCCCATATTAGATCACTATATTTCCAAATTACAACAAAAACAAAAGGTAATTAAATTGAAACAAAAGATAATAAACAAAAGTAAATTTAATTAATTGAAACAAAAGTTAATTTAATTGAAATAAAAGTTAATTTAATTGAAACAAAAGTTAATTTAATTGAACAAAAGTTAATTATAAACGAAACTGATGACTTACTGCTAACTCGGTTACGGCGCGTTCACTATTTGCATATTAACGCGCCCTAAATTGGGTAGCAGTCTGGACAATATACTTATGTGTTAAAAAGTATTAGGAAATAAAGCAGATTTGTAAAGAAAAAATTCAGTGGTAATTTCATCACAAATTAACTCTAATTGAGTGTTTCTAATAAAATCTTCGTTTTCGATATCTCTTTTCCACCTTTTCGGCTATATTTTGTTTCCAAATGTTTTATTCTTATCAACTTTTAAATTTGCAAGAATATCGTCGTCTTTAATAACATGTAGAATTTGCATCATAGTCGGGTTTTTTTATCAACCCATTTATTTTGAAGTTCCAACCTTCGACAATGTTCGTAGTCCAATGGCGATAAGAAAAGACTGACCACATGGGAATAAAGATAGGCTGGCCTCATCCATAAGTTTTCAAAATATTCAACTAATTTATTTGATTGATTGATCATTTGACGTATTGCCCGCCTTCGTCTACTTTATCCACTGGCAACAAAGGTAACAACAAAGGTACAGAACATAAATTTATAATATATTTGTGTTTTCTCGATTTAAGATTATACGTCGCTGCTTTACGTTTTAAACAATTCCTAGTGGAAATAACATCCAGTCAACAAGGCATATTTGAATTTGGATTTCAACGCGCGAATTGTAGCTTTCTCATAATCAATGTGGACTATAGGCTCCAGTATCCGCAGTCAGATTGCATTGTTAGATCGATCTGACCACGCCCACTCTTTTGTGTCCCCACTCAGGAATTCTGGAGTTTATCAATTCAAAAACTATTTGATAAGCTTTTACATTTTTGCGAGACATGAAATATATACTAAAGGTATTACGTTCGTCTTTTCAATTGTGCTACCCAAGTCGCCATGTATCGTGAATTGTTGCGAAATTGGTTGAGGACTGGCCTTAAAGGTACCGTCCATGAAGTTCTCTTTAACAGTTTTCATGTGTGTTTGGGCATCGTTGCAACAAAAAATTACCATTCTATTGTCGCCATCAAAATAATCGGCCAGTAAAATATCAAAAAAACAGTGATGTACTTCGATTTCGGAAAGCGAAATTGGAAGAATTTTCTCCACTTGGGAATTTTTGCACAAATTATATAGACACAAAAATTTTTTTGGGCAAATTTTGGGACTGGCTTATTGATTCCTAGATATAGTCCTTTATTTTTTATTTCCACCAAACATTTCCGGTAGACTTTGGGAGCAGGTTCCCTATCCTCTGCAGCTTCCGTTATGCAGTCATTAATTAAAATAACGATATAATTTGCATATGTTCAGGACTACAAGAATGATCCCCTTCCTTGATGATTTTATCCTCTTCCGAAAACAATAATAATAGTGTTTGCAAATTCTTCACTCGAGAAAAAAATTGTTGGCCCGTTTATTTCCTAACCGACCAACTAAATAGTTGAACCGATGGGAACAAAAGTAGTTGATCGGTTTAGTTGGTCCGTGTGGGAAAAGGGTAAAAAAATATTAATTACTCACCGCCGATAAAGTAACATATCCTTTACAATGTATATTTTTATTCTTGTACTGTTTACACCGCCACTAACTAATTTTTTGTCGCGTAGACCGAGTGTTTATAATATTGATGTCCATGAAATAATAAAACTCTACCGCGTCCTCGCTGTAGTATTTTAAAGTCAAATATAGTATCTTACGTAGTAAATTATTACTCTTTGAAGTCAACATTCATTTTCATAAAATATGTACCGAAAAAGCCTCATGAAAATATTTAAAGAATAATGACATGACAAATACGCATAAATAAATTGCATTTCCGTCAGTACTTCAAAGGAGATAAGGATAACATACCATCAGTGAACGATTAAACCATAGAAACGCTGTATTTTGGCGCAACGAGAAGTCAACCCAAATGGGCGGGGTGGAAATAAAATTTAATCGTTCACTGCATACCATGTAGGAATACTACAAAGAAGATAACAAATGTAGATACCTATGTAAATATCTATTCCAGACTGTACCCAACTTAACTGTATTATACTTTTTAATTATTTGCCAGAGGCAATTATAAGGAGAGCGACATCTTCGGGAGTAAAGTAAAAGGCTTGAGATGCACGCAAATACTAGACTAATTTATTATAGGAAATCCTAGCTTTTATACCTAGTCGGTCCTTAAGTTCTGTCACAAGGTTTTTGATAGATAAAACTCAGCAATAAACTTTTTCTTATTCGTATTATACATGATTAAAAAGCTTATTTTATACGAATCAAATTGCAATACAATACATTTTGTACGATTATCGCAATATAACAAAAAACCTTATAACTTGAGACAATCGCGTACCCAAAACACGCCGCAACTGACAAAAATACCACTTACCACAAATTTAATAAAAAAAACAGTGTTCCAGATAACCAACAAGGTTTTTTTTATTTATTCTGAAACCTCGATTTTAGACCATGCTTAACAACTAGCATTTGATTTTCTGTTAGCTTTCAGTTCCAACTGCTCCCAAAGAGAACTTTACGTACTTTTTACATTGTCAGAAAAACGTATAAAAATTATCTTGTGGGCAACAAGTACACTACGTAAAATGTGAATATGATAATTAGTTTTACCCAGACTTAGTTATCTTATGCTTCAAAATGAAGGTAACGGGTTCAGGGAGGGTTCTGACTAAAATCTCACGTAAGTTTGAAAGGTTTTAAGAGTCATGGAAAAAAGATAAAGTGAATCACGTCCGTATTTTTGATTGGGTAAAAAAGTTCAAAATCTCTGAAGAAACAAGCATTTGTGTAGCTTTAAGCATTTAAATCCAATAATCGTTCTAATTTATCAGTATTTAATGAGCTATCAAACCATATATAGTATTTAATAAAATAAAACTTGGTATTATTTACTATGCGGCAAAATATTTGTGACAGAACTTATGGACCGACTAGGTACTAGGTTGGTACATGTTATTAATGACGTGCATAAGACATAGTGCGTGATGAATATAAATATACCTTATCTGTGACGGTCGTCAACTTATCATAACATTTAGGGAAAAAAATAAATGAATGTACTTATAACAATGAACAAAAATCTAAGTTAGAATCAAACAATAACCTTAAATGAATCAAAATAAAAAATGTGTATACTATAACAAACTTATATCAACTGCAATTATAACTAGTAGGATTTTAATAAACATAAATTAAATCGTTATTGTGCATACTTCAACTTAATCTAAAGGTAAATCTTACACGAATTAGAAAAATAAAGGAAGTAAGATAATGTGAATTCTACATAAGTTTAAAGAATTATTTAATATTTACCTACAGGCAAGTCTTGTATCTGGCCGCACACTACATATAATAAACTAAAAACTGGAAAACAGAAAAACACTAGGAAAATGGGGCTTCGCGGTTAGTAAACTAACCCAACCTATAACCTAGAAAAGATCCGCAGGAGAGTCGTCTGATTCTGCAGCCGCCCATATTTTTCAGGAATCGATGAGTCAATTTACATCGCACGTCGTTGAAGTTGTAATCACTGTTTGTTTATAATTGCGACACAAGGATGATTGTGCTGAATCAGCGTCAACATTAAATCTGTAACCTTGGCTGTAGGCAGTCAATGATCTCGTACGTCATATGTACGTGCGTGCTCTTCACTCTTGAGTGAATATTAAGTTGTCGATTGATGAAATTTGTGTGCCTAAAAACCTTGGGATTTGGCAACATAGGGCACATCTTGTACACCAATCGTTTATATATATATATATATAGACGACCCGAATGGCCGAGTCGGCAGTGACCTGCCTACGAAGCCAAGGGTCCCGGGTTCGAGTCCCGGTGGGGGCAAATATTTGTTTGATGAGAACAGATGCTTGTACCCTAGTCATGGTTGTTTATATATATATATATATCTCTCTCTCTACAGTGATTTGATTATTCTTCGTGCGATGTTCTTCCTGGATGATTTCAATATTCGTTGAATTAGGTATATCGATGATGTTTCAATACTCTTCTGGGGGCTAGAACGGCTTCCTATGTCTTGGACTTGAAAAGCTGCTTACTGTGAATGAATTTGCCGACGCGTTCGTTTCTGCTGGTGCGAAGCTCCATTTTGATAAATCATCAGTCAGCTGACTATCGGTTCATTGTTCTTGCGGTATCTTGAGTTCGATGCGGGAAATCTTCAGTTGAAATTATTTATCTTTTGGCTTCTGGTCCGTTTTCAAATCTGGTCCGGTCATGGCTGGCTTGATGTCGTCTTGGTTTGGATGGGGTCTTGATTATGGAGTTCTGCAGCGTGGTTTGAAATAGGTATGCAAACCGAAGTCGGGGCTCGGCGATCTTGGACGCAGTGCTTCTTGCTTGCACTTCTAAGGTAGCAGCACACGGAGTTTTCTTCGCGGCTGGGTCCATGCTGCTATTACCGTAGGTTGCTGATATTCAGAAGTCGGGTCACCACTTTTCCAGAGGTAATTATAAGGAGAGCGACATCTTCGGGAGTAAAATAAAAGGCTTGAGATGCGCGCAAATACTAGACTAATTTATTATAGGAAATCCTAGCTTATATACTAGGTTGGTACAGCCATTAATGACGTGCATAAGACATAGTGCGTGATGAATATAAATATACCTTATCTGTGACGGTCGTCAACTTATCTTAACATTACGTGAAAATATGACTAACATAGTCGACCGGCACAAATTACCATAACTTTAATTTCAATGTGAACTACCGCAACTTTAGAGTTTCAAAAGTTCGTTGAATTTTATTTGCCGAACTTTTGCTACCTAAAAGTTGCACTAGTTCGGTCAACAGAACTAACCACCGGACTACTGCTACTAGAGGCATTGACCGGACTGCTACTGCGAACCTAATCATACATGGTAACCATGGTAACGATCAAGTAACCATAACGCGGCGTACCATGCAATAAGAAAGTATCGCTAGCACAATTATGAGCTTACAATGCTACTATTTGGGCGCGCTAAGAAGGCACCTGACTCGAATGACGTTTGGGCAATATGTACCATACAGTATTACATATTACTAAATCGAAATTCGATTCGAAATAAGTTTTGGTTGTGCGTTGTCTGTCACTCACTGTCAGTCAGTTTAGCGTGTTACGTCAATGGGTGCATTCAGCATAACACATTGATGATGGAACGTTCTAACGGTGATGGAAAACATCGTGAGCAAACCTTTAATTTGCATAGCTGCAGCGATAGGCTAGTTCCCTGCTACGCAAAAATGGAGAAATTAAATAAAAGGCTAAACGTGTACAAAAATAAATTAGTTTCCATATACAGATTTAAAATGCGCTCGTGACTTCACAGTAGGTAGTAAAAAAAATACACGCTTAGTTCTCATACATTTATCCGTGCTTGTGTTGTCTACTCTATATATGTCTGTGAGTAAACCTAATATCGATTACCCAATTTTTATTTAGCAATATTACCGTACTTTATATACTGTACTTTGCACAAACGTCACTTGAGCCAAGTGCCAACTTAGCTCGCCCGAGTAGTAGACAGGCGTCGATGCCCGCTATTGCAACACTAACGCTTACCCAACCTACTATACCACTTACCTGATGTTAAAAAGCAATTAGGCATAGAAGAAGTTACAGACGTCAAATTATTAGGCCTGACAATAGACTCTAACTTAAACTGGAAATCACACATCTCTTCAATAAAATCCAAAATGTCACAATTAATATATGCCCTCTCTATCCTCAAAAGAAACACCAGTAAAGAATGTGCTCTGTCAGCTTATTACGCCTACGCACATTCATGGTTAAGTTACGGGATAATGCTCTGGGGTAATAGCGTCGATGCTAACGACTTGTTTATTATGCAAAAGTAATGTATCAGGATCTTAGTTAATATTCAGCATATAGACAGCTGCAAATCCCACTTCCAAAAAGACAAGATTTTAACTCTACCATCGCTGTACATATTAGAAATAGCCACCTACGTAAAAAAACACCCCGAACAATATCACCACCACACAAACGCTAGACGGAGAAATAATTTAGTTTTACCAGAACCTAAACTAGAAATTTACAAAAAAAGCCCATACTATATGTCAATCTTAATATACAATAACCTACCAAACAATATAAAAAACGAACAAACCGTTAGTTCGTTCAGCATAAAACTAAAAAATCTGCTAATCTCAAAAAGCTACTACACTATAGACGAATTTATGACTGATTCTAAATAAGTGATATAGAGGATCTCAGCGTTGCAATAATTAAGAATATTAAAACAAGATATTTTGTATATTTTAATTGAAATGTTAACTACTTGTGAAATGTTTTATCTAGATATTAAGCGAACAATTGTGATACCCTTTCAGGGTGCATGTACTTTTACTCTATATTTACACACACCCCCCCCCCACCCACCTGTAACCAACCCCCGTGTACATGTCTGCAAATAAAATGAATATGAATATGAATACCTTACAAAATGGGAAACCTTAGGGATTACTGTTACTTTCGATTGACTTTACTTTCAAAATTTATGTCAGAAGCTTGAATGTTGTTTCTGTAGCCTACGGTTTATAGAAAATCGTTCTTTGGCAAAATACAAACCACAGACTATTTTTATTTTATTTATTATCATATAAACATTAATAAGTCCATTGACACTTACCTGATATCAGTTATTCTAAAAAACGCTGACGAACCCGGCAATGTGTAGGTACAAAAGGAAAAACGCGTGCTATCCTGAGCCATGGAATCCAACAGGACCACCTGTGACCTGTACTAACTTTCATCGTAGATGGCTTGGGACAAATCTCTTGTTTTCGCACGCCCTGTAGCTAACATTACAAAACAGAGATTCATAAAAATACACGATCAGTGGCCCTAGTGTGAGGCTCTATAGTTTGAGCCTTCGGCTGTAAGTACGGTGAAGGAGGGAGGGTTTCAGGGGGACTGTCACGATTCGCTGGTCACTGTAGCCTCCTTCGCATCGTGCTTGCTGTCTGCTGCGCTCGCGTCTAAAGCTGATTTTTGTTCTTCCGTGCAATATTCTGCAACAGAATAAATATTATATACAGGTTGTAACACAAAAAAATAAAGGGATTGTTCAGAATGATATCCCTCGCGACCCCTTAAAATATGGATATACTTTTCTGTTAGACGAAGCAGTGCAGATAGAGACTGCCACACATTAGGCTCTAAAGGTTGTAACTGAAAGAATACTTAAGTATATGGGGCATAAGTAAGACTGCAATCTTTATGAAACCTATTTGATGAGATCAACTTTATTAACAAATATAGCCCATTAATTTTCCTTCCGATGGGACACAGGCCTTTATCCGGATACGATTAATAGTGCCCACAATACTAATTATATTTTAAGTCACTTACGAATTTTACTAGGCTCCCATCCGATATACTCTCCAGTTCTCTGGTTCTCTGCTACCAGCCAATCGTGTAATGGCCTAAAGTACTCTAGAAGACCGTCTGCTCTCATCGCTCGCTGTCCGGTCAGGGCCTCCATAGCTTCAGGCCAGGGCTTCGAGGACCCCATACGGAGCATGTTACTGAAATAGGATCACCAGAAGTAAGTCAATATTCATTTTGTATTTTCAGTACAAAGAACGGTACAAAGCAAAGATTTAACATTCCGATCGATATTATAAAACAAATAAGTTGAAATAATAACGGTTTTTCACGTTTACGATACATGCCGGAAACAGCAGTCACATAAATTAAAGCAATCTTAACTATCAAATAATAAAGGCCTCAGCAACTTCGAGCCAGCTAATTCGATTCAAATGACTTGGACAACAGTCTGCCTTTGAAAATTATCTTTCGTTTTGTTCTACGGGTCAATATAAAATCAACAGAAGTGGAAAACTGGTGTTAATAGAATAAGAACAAAATACACAATGACTCACGCCAAAGCATTTCCGGCAGCCACGCTCTGGTAAATGTCACAGTCCACCAGCTTCTTGGTCAGGTCCTCCGGAACATATTCTCCGGCTAACTGACAGAGGGCGCGGTGGAATTGGAACTGGATGATAAAGGAGACGTAGTATCTGGAAATAGAAGCAGAGGTGGTAAAATGGGGAGAAACTGGTGACGTTGGTGAGAATTGCAGGCTCTGAGATAACTTTTTCTGTCTGAGATCCTTGACTCCAGTCATTTGGACGAATCATTTGAGAAGAAAAATTGCGATGAATACCACCTTAATAATTACAATACGCAAAAAATAAGAGGCATTTGAAAATTGCCATATAACCAAGCAGGTGAGCCGCGCAGGCGTACGCCGAATGCCTTTCTGTCTAACATATCTAACATTTCTGTGGTAAAATGGCAACCTAAAACATTTTCTACATCTTTTTAGTGCAAAAATACCTGTACAATGGGCTATTAGAGCCCTTCGGTTTACAGATTAGGAAGAAAATGCACTATGTTTCCATTCTGGGAAGTACTTGGTCCATACCCTGTCAATTTCCTTTTTCGGCTGTTTTCGTCTAAATAATGTGAATCTTAATAGCATCTTGGACGGATAGAGTTATAAACGAGACGTTGTTGCAGATAATGTACAAGCTATTGAGCTACTGAAGACTTTACAGTAAAAAAACTGCAGAATATAGGCCACATAACGCGCGGAAGCAAATACCACCTTCTGCAATTATTCCTGCAGGGAAAAAACCAGGCCGCCAAAGACCTGGCCGCAGAAGATGTTCCTGGGCAATTCTAACCATTTCTAAACCCAGGCTTCAATGCCTCGCGGGTTCAATACAAGCACAACCGATATATTCCCAGCCGCAACATCATGCTCATAAATAGCAGGGTCAGTGATGACGTCACTTTACTGATCAAGAAGTTAAATCTCTATTTGACCAAAGATTACATATAAATAGAGTTTGCTGTAGCAAAGGTATTCGTTATAGCGGATTTCAGTTTTTTATTTTGTTTCGGAAAATATATACCTAATCAGACCACGCAGTTCTCTACGTCTTCACGAGACGAACCCGTGGACACCAGATTTGACCTATTAGGACCAAGAAAATGCGAGTAATCGCCAAAACATATACCCCTATTTTGCTCAAGTCTGCATAGTAATTGGAAAATTCAAGCACCTGATATTCAATTTAAAATTGGACTTTCGTCGTTAAATTGTAGTGCAAAATAAACTTGTATCGCATTATAATAAAGCCTTTTCGTCCGTCAGTCGTGACAATGTATGTATGTATGTCGCTAGGGATCACGAGGTGTACTGTTCTCACAGAAACACTAGTCAATAGATACCGAATACCTAAAAATTCATTTTTGGATTTCTGTCCGGCTGTTCTCCTCTACAGGTCGCATTTCTCAACCGATTCTCGAGAAATTTCGTGAGAAGGTCGATAATTATATGTTTTTTATGTCGATTCCGTTTTTGGCATTTTTTTCAAAATGGCGGAGATTGTGGGTCTACAACGCAAACGTTTGACAGATTTTAATAAATTAGGTGGCGTTGAATTTGTGAAGACCTTGAGAGTGATATAGGCTATATAATTTTAGAGAAAAGTCAATACTTTGGATTAAAGATCCCAAAATGTAGTTTACAAAGTTATTGGTGCGGCTACTTTCATACTCGATGTACGTAACCAGGTGCATTCATAAGTTTGTATGTGGTATCGAACCCCCATCATGCACGTGTCTATGTTCGCTCCAAAGCCACGGATGATCACTGCAGCAAGAAGGGTCAATTGCCAGCCAGACCTGAGCTCCCAGCTCGATCGCGGTAACTGGACGAGGATAGGCAACCCCACCCACGCCTACGCCTACGTGGGAAAATTGTCACCGCACTGGCGAGCCGCCCTTCCAAAGGGTGACGATGGTTGATGATAGTTGAGTTCAAACACTGACTATAGTTTTATGATTACACTGATTTATTGCCTCTTACATACGTTACAATTATGAGACATAGAAAACTGTAATAAACATAATTTATGAGAAACCAGACTGGACCAGTTCCCCAAGCATCCCCCGTTCACGAGTATGACTTGTTCACCACCCATCACCCCCTCGCTATATTTGAGGGAGGGGAGCAACCCGAAGAGGAGACCGCTTCAGGTCTTACCCTAAGACCAATTAAGTTTGGTCAATTCCTACATATGAACAACATAAAGAATATCGCTGAGGATGGTGTGAAAAGCGATGGCCGCAACCGCGTTTCTATCTATCTATCTATCATCCCGACACCGTCAGTTGTAAACACAATCTCTGGTCAGGTTCTACCAGAGAGAATCTACTGCTTCTACAATATTATTCTGGTGGAGCAGTACCAGTTCCCCACGATTCAATGTTAGCATTGTTGCCAATTTGGCCATATCTTGCTGCTAGTCGACTTTTACTGAGATGGTGTGGAATGAATAGAAATTGAATTTTAGAGAAAATTCAATATTTTGGATTTAAGATCCCAAATATTTTTTACAACGATATTGGTGCTTTCACCCTCTATGTATGTAACTAGGTGCATTAATAAGATTGTATGTGGTATTGAAAGAATTGTTACATGGGAGCCCCCTTTAATATATATTTTATTCTGTATTTTAGTATTTTTGTTATAGGGGCAACATAAATACATCATCTGTGAAAATTTCATCTATATCACTATCACGGTTCATGAGATATAGCCTGGTGACAGACGGACGGACTGACGGACGGACAGCGGAGGCTTAGTAATAGGGTCCCGCTTGGCACCCTTAAAAAGCAGACAAGCTGGCAAGATTCGGTGCAGACCAGATATTTATTGCCAGAACCCAGACTGCCTATATCAGCATATGATGAGGCGCGGGAAGGTTGCACTCAGACGGAGATCAGAGCGATAAAACGCCAAAATCTGGGGAGATCGATGCAGAATGGCAGGGACGTTGAATGAATGAAACGAAAGGTCAAGGCTCAAGGCGTCTTGGGTTGAGCCGGACTACCAAACTTCGCAGATACTGTCGGGCCACGGGTACTTCAGTAAAAAATTGCATGATTTGACGTTATGCCCGATGAGTGTATGTGAGTGCGGCATAGAAGATGAAGTTATGCATCATGCTCTTTGGGAATGTCCACTATACGATGACGAACGAAAGAGAATGTTAGACGGAATCACTCGAGCGGATGAAGGACCAGTCTACTACGAGGACCTCGTCTCGTCTAAGGCGAACTTTCGAAGGCTACACCAGCTTGCGCACGCCTTGCATAAAAAGAGATGCTCAAAAGCTCCATGCAAATCTTACCCGTTGGCTTGCTCCCCCGCGTTTGTCTCATTATCACATGAAATCGGAATGAGGTTGGGTGGAGGTGGGATATGTCCTGCCAATATCAGCAACTCAAGAACAAGAAGATTTGAGGAGGAAAGGCGGCTGAATCAACAGTACCCGGTGCTCAAACACTGGGAATTGGGTGAAATAGTATCAAAGAGGACCGATCATCCACCCGCATGCAGCGGCCGTTCCACCTCATCATCTATCTATCTACCCGTGGTACTTCTGGTAGTATCAATGCTGAGTCAGCTATTACAAATTTAATTTTGTGTATAATATTTCTAGCAAGTATTTTGTATGAATAAGAGTGTATTTTATCATATAATCCTGCAAATTTATCAGCCCACAAGCAACCATTACATTTGATCCAAGTAGCTCAAACAAAACTGCGAATAATTCTTGAAATATTCTGTGTTCACTTGACGACACTATTCTTCTCGCAGACTTTATAGATTTGGTACAAATAACAAATCCGGGTTATCACTGCTGTTTGAACATAATGAGACGTAACACTCTTTGCTTCATATTATGAAAAACAATTAGATTTTTTAAATCTTATCACGATAATAATCAATAATTCACGTACCCGAACCAGCAAATTCTTATCGCCTCCGGGGAGTTAGCACCTCCAGAGAAACATTAATTCACAAACGCACTATACACACATTATACACGATACATTATACCAAGTTTCAACACGATTAATTATGTTCCTAATAGGGAACATTGGGCTGTTATTACATATCCATTTCTTCGTTTTATGTTCCTCTCAGGGTACATTGGGTTTTAATGTAAACAATAATTATTATGAAAAACAAGGACATTAACGAAATAACTATTAGATACGGTACATCTACATATTGGGTACATCTTTATAAAAATATTCTTAATCACAAACTTATCAATTGAGATCAACCATGACTTAGTCGAATTATAAGTTACAGGTGGAAGAGTTTGAAGCAATTTCTTTGGCTTACCTCTTAACCATAGTTTTCATCTGGCATACTCTACACCTGTTCTTTCTTTCAACGAAACCCGGCAAATATTTGGCTGCAGTAAAACGTACGGCGTCTGAAGGGATAGGTACAACTGGTGGGTTGGGAGTAGTTCTTCCTCGTTGGTGTATTCAGGCTCAGCTTCAGAATTTATGCCGAAACGCTCTATCATATATTCACCCAACTCCAATTGAAAGGCCCGTATCTGTGGAATTTTATTGGCAGGAATGTTTTTATTAAGAGCGTCTTTGCGATACTCAGTCCAAATGTTTGTCACAGTGATATAACATATGTGCTATAAAGTGCTGAGTCCACTTCCTTGTCCTATAACGATTGGGAAAAACAGATAACATACTGTCCGCCATGTCGAGGCCACCCATGTTTTGGTTGTAACAATTCACAACGTTGGGTCGTTTTACATCATCTTAGCGTTTTTGAGATTTACACCAACGTCTACATGTATCTTCTTCTTTATGGGCCTGGATGGAAGACATCAATATAACAGGTGTGTTGTCCAACATTTGATTATGGCAATTTGGTCATCTTGTTTCGTCAAAACACGACAACTGCCGCGACCTTCACTTTTAAGTTGTGAGTCAGTTTTCAGAAGAGGTCTGGCTTGCCGAGTTATGCGGTTTTTCATTACGGTATCAGTACATGCGATCACTTTTGAAAGAAGTGTCTCTATTATATTTTGTGAGGTAAAATACCGGTCACAATAAATGACATGACCAAGCCAAGGTGATTTGTGAGTTTAAGCACGGTTTTTTCACGCAATGAATAAGCTGTATTTTCATGATCTGAAAAAGAAGTGGTTCCTTGGTAAATTAAAAAACCGCATACTGTTACATACGGGTTAGCTATTACCAGTGCTTAGAGTCCCGCTGGATTCGGCTTGCTTGGGATATCTTGCTTTATGGCACAACTTCCGCTGAAAGTAAATCCGCCTCGACATGGCGGACAGTATGTTATCTGTTTTTCCCAATCGTTATAGGACAAGGAAGTGGACTCAGCACTTTATAGCACATATGTTATATCACTGTGACAAACATTTGGACTGAGTATCGCAAAGACGCTGTTGATAAAAACATTCCTGCCAATAAAATTCCACAGATACGGGCCTTTCAATTTGAGTTGGGTGAATATATGATAAGAGCGTTTCGGCATAAATTCTGAAGCTGAGCCTGAATACACCAACGAGGAAGAACTACTCCCAACCCACCAGTTGTACCTATCCCTTCAGACGCCGTACGTTTTACTGCAGCCAAATATTTGCCGGGTTTCGTTGAAAGAAAGAACAGATGTAGAGTATGCCAGATGAAAACAAAGGTTAAGTGGTAAGCCAAAGAAATTGCTTCAAACTCTTCCACCTGTAACTTATACTTCGACTAAGTCATGGTTGATCTCAATTGATAAGTTTGTGATTAAGAATATTTTTATAAAGATGTACCCAATATGTAGATGTACCGTATCTAATAGTTATTTCGTTAATGTCCTTGTTTTTCATAATAATTATTGTTTACATTAAAACCCAATGTACCCTGAGAGGAATTTAAAACGAAGAAATGGATATGTAATAACAGCCCAATGTTCCCTATTGGGAACATAACTAATCGTGTTGAAACTTGGTATAATGTATCCTATAGTCATATATAATAAGCCCTACTAAAACTAAAAGCAGGGGTCAAACAAAAATAAATATTAACAAAATTTGTCGTGGGCGTATATAATAATAATAACAATACCTTGGACACTATTTATACACATTGATCTAGCCCCAAACTAGGATTCTTTGTATCTTGGGTACCAGACAACGATACACGTACTTATATATAGATAAATATTATAGTTAGATAAACAACTATGACTAGGGTACAAACATCCGTTCTCATCAAACAAATATTTGCCCCCACCGGGACTCGAACCCGGGATCCTTGGCTTCGTAAGAAGCCAGAAAATTTACGAAAAGCAATAGAATCCTGTGACTATTATAGATTTGGATTACTTACATCGATTCTGCGCCATCGTCTCCTTATTCCGGACGAAATAATGACAGATTGCTTGGCTGGGACTTGGACAGGTCAAAGACAAAACCCTAAATATTGACGTTTAACCCTTAGTACCAAATTTTGAAATCGAATCAAATCAAACCAAATATTTTTATTTCGGATAACTTAGGTCCATAGGTACATGTTTATTTTTATACTGATATACAGTTATAAATAAATTAACTTACATTAGATAAAATAAAATAAAACAAACACATGCAAGTCCATAAATAGGACAGACTATCCGACCCCAGTCTACCAGGCTTTTCATGGTCTATTTGATGTCATGTGAATGTTTACCCAGTGACACCGGATCGGAAAATCTATCCTAATCGCAATAATGTTCAGGATGGAGTTGGTGCTACCCCGCATAAGGTACATCAGGGATGCTGTTCTTGCTCTTATTATGGTAAAATCCGCAGTACGCTCTTCGGCAAACATCTCCGATTCACTGCAATAACGCGGCAGCCACAACAACATCCTAAAACCATTGTTATATTGGACCCGAAGGGCGTCGAACGACTTCCGCTTGTATCTGACCCACAAAGCACACGTGTAGAAGGACTGACAAAATGCCTTGCGTATAGTCACTTTGCCATCCCTCCCACAACGTGCAAATCTGCGGGCCAGCATATTGCATCGAATCGCCAACGCCCTTCGCTCCCTTTCCATATTTTGATCATCTGATAAGTCCTCGTTTACCAGATGACCAAGATATTTAACAACACTAACTTGTATCAATTGAGATCCACTAAAAAATAGGCGGTACGTGAGATGGAGCCTTATTACCAGCTTTAAATATCATTATTTCGCTTTTAGTTGGGTTGTAACGCAAACCGTGTGCTACAACATAGGTCTCACACACAGACACCAGCCTCCTTAAACCACTAACCGACCCCTCAACAAGCACATGTCGTCTGGCTGAGGCTGAGGTTTTGTATTTTGTTTCCCGAGGGTACATAGGGCGTTAATACTCAATGATGTTTATAATGTCTTGGGCGTTAGTTAGGTCAGGGTTTTTGTTCCCCATAGGGAACATTGGGCGGCAGGAGGATAGTTTTTAAATTTTATTACGATGGCTTAAGGTTCAAAATCGGGACCCATCCCAACTACCCTCCGTTTTTGAGAGGTTAAGCGAACTTGAGATAGAAAATGTAAAGCAAAAATAAGCAAAGTGGGATCGATCATAATCTTTTATTTCGGCTCCTCATAATCAAATCCAAAAGTACGAGGAGCACATATGTCATTAGGAAGTTTTTAGCCCTTAAATACTGTGACAGCCAGTGATGGGGTGCATTTCGATGAACAACTAGATGTTATATATACCAGGACAGCAGAAAGTTGTTGGAAGTTCCACTATCTAATAATACCTCCTAGCAACCCATTATGTCTTAGTAGCCAAAACAAGAATATAAAAACATCGTCATGTTGCGGAAAAGCTATGAAACTATTTTCTTCAACTATCAACACTTTTGTTAAAAAGTAATTAATGTCATCTGTCTATTGCTGTCAAAGTGGGGTGTCGATTGTGCATAGTGTGTATGTAGTGAAAATGCCGAAAATTATTAACAGTGGCGTAAGAAAAGTTATTCACAATCTATCGAAATATTTGTCGGAAAGAAAGTCTGAAGGATTGGACTCTATTACTCTAAATAACATCACCAGCCTTGTTGTCAACATGACTGGTAGGTACGTCATATAGTATGTGCAATGTGAATTGGCTAATTTTCCAAATCGCTATTTATAAGTAAAATATTTTGTTGTATTTTAGGCATATCCCGATCTTCCGTAATGGAAATACAAAACGAAGGTGGGACGTCAGCTGTATTTTCTACGCATAAGAAAAATAAACCTAAAACCAAAAAGAAAATCAATCTGGATGATTTTTATTTATATTGAATTAAGCATAAAATACATGAATTTTATGCTGTCCAAAAAGTGGTACCTAGTTTGAAACAGCTGCTTGCAGCTCTGTGGCAGAGAATCTCTTCGTTCACTCTTACACAAATTAGGTTATAAATATAAAAAAATGTTATAAATATAAAAATCAAAAGACAGTACTTATGGAGCGACATGATATAGTGGCATGGAGGGACAGGTACCTACATTAAGTCAAAGATGTAAGGGAGAGTGGTATGCCTGGGCTATACCTTGATTAAAGTTATATTCATACTTCGCTCAATCATGCAAAATGTTGGCAAAGTGAAAGTGAGCCCGGCGTGTCTAAATCTGTGGCAACAGGACAAAGACACATAATTGTTCATTGTGGTGGCAAGAGTGGGTTCAGAGGGATAAAGAAAAAAAGCTGATTTGCATGAAGCCATGAATAAAATTAATTAAAAAAAATGGGTATTGAATAAATTATTACCCAATCTAAATGAACCACCTGTATAGTCACGGACAATGCTAGATATCATTCTAGCCAAATTAACAAACCTCCAAGCTCGGTTAATAGAAAAAATAAAATTGCAGAATGGTTTACATCAAATAATATTGCCTACCCTACCAAAGCCATCAAAAGTATGTTGTTTTTAGTAAAACAAAATAAACCTGACCTTTCAAGATTTTCCTAATCTAGTACTTGTAGTAGTAAGAACTGACTCGCCATTCATCCACTATAGTAAACATGCGTGGAGTAAACCGAAAAATCTTTTCGTTGAGTTTCCTTGTCGCTGCCCTCACTCACCCAATGAATCATTCGCGTTCTAGTGCCCGCCTGTTCACCGAAAAATTTTGTGAGCTAATTTTGTTGTCGGTTGATAACATTTATTTTGTATTAGTTGGTGTGATCATAGAAAAATATGCCACAGTGATGAAGACAGTAACGAATATATTCGTAACTAAGTGCGGAAATTAGAAAAGGAGTTGAAAAAAAGTAAAAAAAGTTCGCGCCGTTCCCGTAGAAGGGAATCATCCACGGGTAGTCACGGATCACGCCCCATGCTTGCCGCCGCCGCCGCCGCCGCCGCCGCCGCTGGCCCCCGCGGACGATGACGAGCTTGAGCCCTTTGTTTAGTCACATGGTTATGGTAAAAACTTAACCATATTTTATAACGTGTTGTGGGCATCTTGTTGGGATGCTAACTTCAAATAACGAAATGTTCGCGTGATTTGTAAAACTTGTGGGGATGTTACTACAAAACAATAAGTATTGTGGATGGCCTCCAAGGATTATCTCGTAGAATATTCCATAAATAAAGCTAAAACTATTTTTTGGCGTTCCCAACAATGCTTCAGTGGCATTCTCAACAGGGGACTGCGCCAACTCGGATAATGGCGCTAGCGCCACTAACAGCACCAATATGGGTGCATACTCCAGCTCCGATACTGGAGCCAAAGTTAGCACAAACTCCGAAGCCGTGGAGGTATCGGATTTTTATCATTTTAGATGACGAAATCTTGGAGATTCTGGGAAAACTCCGTCGAAGGAGAAAACATATGCACCAAGAATTCAGAAATACTAAGCTTTGAGAATTCGTTGCTACTTTTGGATTGAGTAAATAAGAACGAAAGAGCTACTCGAAAACATCTAGGAGTTGGAAAACTGTCAAAAGATTGACGCGCTAGTGCTGAATGCTGAAATAAAAGCAGCCTTAACCGATACTCTTCCAAGAAATCTAAGGCTATCGCAAATAAACAGGGTCTCATCAGTGCTGCATTCTCCTTTATAGGAGAGGCATTAACAAAGATATTCTCTCAGAATTACAAGGATACGTTAGTGGTTAAACTCCTTATCGAGGCTGGTCCAATAATGTGCGATGTACAACACACGGAATCTGTGAACCGGCGCAATTTAATATGCGGGAGTATCAAGAAAGATAAAAATGATCACCTTTACGAGTCAGACATACTTAAATATATATACTATAATAATATGTTTTGCGAAAAACTCTCTGAAACATTGTAAGTCTGGCAATGAAATCAAGATTCAAGTTCCTGCAAAAGATGCAGCTGCAAGGCCGAAAAGTTCACATCCTTTTGGTCCTTTAAACTCGAAACCCCCACTTTCGTACACCGCGGGGACAACAGGGGGCCGTTGGCAGACACCTGCGCCCCACTGCCACTGCCACTGCCACTGCCACTGCCACTGCCGCCGCCGCAGCCGCACCCACTGCAGCAGCGCCCACAGTAGATATCGCGCTCCTCAACGATTCACTATAGATTCAGTATGTGGAATACTTTCATATTTCCATGACCTTATGGTGCCTTATAACAAGTGATCCTGTTGTACCGTCATGGGTAAAGGGCTATAAAATACCGATCATAGAATAAGTTGCCCAAATACTAACCCCAAGACACTCAACTTATTCAAAGTCGGAACTTGTCGAATGCGAGAAAGCTATTAACAAACGATTTATTTTAAACTTAGACATTAAATAAATGTACTCAACATTTTCAATTAGAAGATTTGCGTACGACCATCAAGTTGATTTCTCCGGGTTTCTATATGGCTCTTATGGATTTAAAAAATGCTCAATTTCTAGTCCCTATTCTAGAAGGAGACAGAAAATATTTGCGTTTTGAATGGAAACACAAGCTCTTTAAATTTAATGTCCTCCCATTTGGGTTAAATACGGCACCATATGTTTTTACAAAATTACTCTAACCGGTCATGTGTTTGTTATGCTCGTTAGGTTTTCTTTGAACTATTTATCTCGACGATATATACGTTACGGCTCAACCCCGAAGTGCGGGTACGCCTGGTTTTAGCCGGTTAGAACTAGGTATAGTTACTCTTGGTTAAATCTAGTATAAGCCGATTATTTTCGGATAAAACTAGGTCTAGCCGGTATCATTCCGGCTAGAATGCAAGCTGACATCAACAAGATTGTTTAAAGAAACAACTGCTTTATTACTCCTATTTTGCGTAACTCGAGATTTACAAAAGGCTGTTTTGGGCTACTGTGGCGCCATAAATAGACTTGGAATCGTACGTCGACCAATAGCAGCACGAGGTTCACTCGACTTTTGATGACGCAGGCTTTCTCTGTATTCATAGGCAATAAATAAACTAACAAACTTTTGTGATTGTATTAGTTCAGCCATTTCGACTATAATGAGGTACGTCACGTCACAAACCTGGCATACTCCACGTCAGCCGACACATGGTACTTCGCCGCGGCGTCGAAGTCCTCCTCAGTCCGGTTAACCGGAGGCTCTAGTCCCTGCAGCATCTCTCTCAGGTGCCAGAAGTGGCAGTTGTAGTTCTCGGGGGTCGTGGTGCCTCGGAACACGCCATAGCGGAACAGGTCTAAAGTGTAGGCGAAAGGTAGGAACACTATCTTGTCTATGCCCTGAAAGAAGGACAAGAATTTATGTTGAGGCTGTTTTGGCAGCTTTTGAACGATTGGTGGATGCCGATGCGGTAAAATGGGGGAGCAGGCCGCCAAATTAGTTCTAAGTAGAGGGCGCTTTAAATTTGTAGATAATAAGCACAGAGTAAGTAAGCGAAGAGTTTCGTTCATCTGAGGTTACATACAAATGAATGCCAGGGTAAAAGTAAGTGAAGCAAATGTATGCAAAGAGTTTAGTTATTCAGAGAATTGAATTGCCAATATCCAGATATCCATAGAACCCCAGTCGAATGAAACTCTTTGTTGCTGTTGACAATGTTTATTAAGTTACAAATATACAGTGCCCTCTACCAAAAAGTTTTGCGTAATTTTCCCATTAATAGGTAAGTCTAAGGGAATTTGCTTGCAGTTTTTGAAAATCGGATTTGTTATATTAGTATTTTTTATTCGTATTGTACAATAGAAAATATTAGTATATGGATAAATGTTGACAGAAAAATCATGACCTCATCTCTAAAATATTTATTCTAACAAACCTTGTAGAAAAAAGAACCGGGAAAGGAAAGAATATAGGTTTTTGTATTGTATTTCAGGAAGCTGCATTTGATATTGATTTGTCCATTTAAGTATGTAGATAATTTTGCTGATATACGAATATACCCACCATTTTGTAGAGCTGGTTGATCTCAGTCTGGTCGTCCTCAGCGTCACCGTTGCTCAGACCGACTCTTCGAAGATGTTTCGGAGACGACACCGACAAGGCTATTGTGTCACCGACTGCTTCGTGGAAACCTGCACATTAAACATCACTTTAGAAGCTCCGAGGTCTAGTAGGTTTCACGCTTGCTCCTCACGCAGATGGTGCAAGTTGAAACCCGGTGCAGAACATGTACTAATAATATACAGACGTGCTGACGGTGATGGAAAACATCGTGAGGAAACCTTCAGTCTCCTTACTTGTGGCGATGGGCTAGCCCTGTCACGCAAAATGGAGTCTTGTATAAATGGTTATTGTGCCTCTGCCACCCTGTATGGGAAGACGTGAAGCTATGTTTAAACTCTTTAAATTTGCTAATATAAAATCATTATTTTACATGCGAAACTCACGGGGCCACCATTAAGTTACGTGTTATCCCAAGAAGTTGTACATGAACAACAAAAGGGGTTCCAGTTTCAACAATTTAGTAACGGAACATGTTCATGGGGCAATAAGTGCTCTTTCACAATATGCAGCGCGATAGTCGCGCGACTACCGCGCTGCTGTGGTGCGCACTGCTCAGATAGTCGCGCGACTACCGCGCTGCTGTGGTGCGCACTGCTCAGATAGTCGCGCGACTACCGCGCTGCTGTGGTGCGCACTGCTCAGAAGCTGCTGATTTCCATATTAATGACAGCGGCGGGACTGAATAAAAGTGTTGCAAGAGCCCATTCCTTATTTAACAAATGACCGACTACCATCAAAAGCAGGAACGGGAGGCAGTTGCCCACGTCGGAAGGATACACTCGGTAGTGCTAAAGAGCAACAAATTATTGTCATGACTTTAATTTCCAGATTCTCGATTCAAATTGTGATCTTTCAAATTCTCTTGACACTGGAATATTTAACCTCAGTTAGCAAGCCATATTAATCAAAATAGAAGAAGAAGAAAAGCAGGACCAACAAGCAATGAAGTTTCTCCTTTGCAATCAATTTTAGAGCCACCCCGTCCCCCGTGTGGTGTGAAGGAAAGCAGCCGCCGTAATGTGAAAGCACACTAAAAGGCAATCTTTGTGAACGATTCTCCATACTTTTGGGTCGAACCGCCAATCTATTAGTATAAAGTGAATGGCAACTTCGTGATTACAAAATGATGACCCAGATGTTATTCTCAAGACTGGATATGGTTGAATGGAATGGAATTAAATAGAAAGAGATTTATTAAGCAAAAGATTCATGAAAATAAGTACAGAGAATATAAATAAGATATTCATTCTAGTTCAAGACGTGTGGGACTGCCGCTCCATCCTCATATAGGCCTGTGCGATTCCACCTATGGCGGGTACCGCGGATGCACATGCTGCTAGCCCTGATGATGGCGGTTTGAATTCTTGCTCGTAGCCAGCCCATTAAATAGAAAGAGTAATCACCCACGAGCGTTACTTGTAGTCCTTCTATAAATAATATTTTTAATGTCAAAACATAGCCACACGAAAACTCTTTATAACTATGTTTATGTTGTTAAAGGCTTTCGTGTGGTAGTGTAAGTATTTAAATGTAACTCACACAACATAACCATGATGTCATATCATCCTTAAACTCAAAACAATACCCAATCACCTGGATTCGCCCCACTCCGATAGAGAATTGGCAGTTTTCTATACTGCAAATAATACTGTACATGCCCCATTTCATGATGGACTGTCTGGAAGCGTTCACCAACCACGACCGTGCACATTTTGATCCTGAGTATTTAAAACAATGCATTAGTGTAGTTTCTAAAATAGGGTACCTGGGTTAGCGCCATCCCTGAATACCACAGGCTGATCTCGGTACTGAAGGAAGTACTGAATATGGCCCATTTCGTGGTGCGTTGTTTGGAAGTATTCATAAGCTACACTGGTGCACTGTTTGATCCTTGAAATAAAGCCAAAAAAGTGTGGTGTTATTATTAAATTTGGACTTGGCAAAAATGGTAGATATCAACCATAAAGACTGCTTATCAAACTGTGCTGTGTGGTATGTGAAAAGGAGTGACGCTTTGTTATATTTATCAAGTTGCTTATGTCACGTGTTAAGTCCAAGTCAAGTTTAATGGCCATTTTTGGCCAGGTTGTCGATGTCGATAGTTATAAATACACGACAAAATTTATGTTGAATATTATCATCTTTTTATTTATATTAAAATTTTATTTATCACAATAAAAATTATATGTTTCATCGCAAGAAACGTTCGTTTATCACTGGCTACTCCGACTTTTATGATATAATCTTGCATCTCTTTTTCTACATCATTTGATACTGCGTTGGTATTATTTATTTATTTGGTTTTATTTTCTAGTTTATGAACATATTTTTGAAATATGTTTTCCGTTCAATGTCACAATTTTCCAGTACTTATTAGCTAGTATGACAATGGTCACGCAGGGCCTTTGCGAGTATGCGGGGGATGTGCGGGACGTCACCCGCTCCGCGATTCCTCTTTCCTCTCTGGCCATCAATCCTTACTTGCGACTATTTCAGGGAATAATGAATAAGATAGTAAGTTATAGTTGCAACATGGGGAGGACTTGGATCAGCAGTGAGGAGTAGATTTTAATGGAATGCGTACCTAAAATCTTCACCATCATAAAAGTCCCAAGCCGAGGCGTGGCAAACGATATCTCTATCCAAAGGCTTCTCAATTATAGAATTCTTCCAGAACTTTTCCGGCATGGCGGTCAGGTTCAACGACCTGAAAAACTCATCTGACTTCTGGAACATCGTCAATGCAGTATAGTTCTTGGCTAACATGGCCTGGGTCACATCCACTTCCTTCTTGTCTGGGTAAGGGCGGGTGAAGGAGTCGACGTTCGACCAGGTTTGAGCCCACATGTTGCCTGAAATAATTGAATAATATTTTTCCTTGCTATACAAAGTATTATTTCAAGGCCTAATTTGAGGTTTTAAATTCGGTTAATAATTTACACTTACCGAGTAAATGAGCTGGTATCGGTCCTCTAGCCGACACATATTGGTCGCCATACTTGTCTCGCAGGCGTTTCCGCACGTAAGCGTGAAGCTGCTGGTACAATGGCTTCACTTTCTCCCAGATCTTCGCGAGCTGATCCTCGAAGTCGGGAACCTCGTACTCGTCCAGCCACCATTCGGCTACGTTGTCAAAGGCTGGAATTATGAGAAGCATTTGTGTTTATTGAGTTGTTGTGGTGGCTAGAAAACTGTTGATCATCATAAGCATAAGCATTAAGGAAAAATACTAGAGGTTAATTAAATAGTAATTTATTTTCTTGGTTTAACAATGGCTTATGGTTCAGTCAGCATGCTAAAGGCAGTTTTCAGCCTTTTGTTTAAATATGTCTCTGGGAACAATTTTAGGAAGGTTATGTTGGACGGATTCATTTCTAAAACTCTGTACTGATTTGTAAAGATACCGGATACTGGATGGAAGGCCTGCCTGTCAGGTGGACGAAGAAATTAATAAAAACGACCACTGTATTTAAGGAAGTAAAGAAGTATCATTGGATGGTTAGCAAACTCACAGTTAAGCTTAGCAGCCTCATTATCCAGCTCAACATACTGAGTGAAGTTTTCGCGAGCCCGGGCGCCGGCTGCCTTGTGCCACTCCACCCAAACGTGCTTCAGCTCTTCAGGGTCTTGGCTCTTCGCGAAAATCTCTGTTATCTCTGGAATTTGTAAGAAAAAATATGTTTATTTTTCGGTATATTTAAGTAATCAAGATTCGGTTAGGTATTACTTTGGATAATGGGTGTACAGCACATCCTAATCCAAATCACAGTCAGGTGGTCTGGTCACTGTCAGGTCATATACGAGATCTGATTCTGATATTTGCGGATTGAATATGACTAAAAGTCTAAACAACGAATATTTACCCAACAGCTTTATGAATCTATGATAAATTTTAACCAAGGTATTCGAGATGTCTAGATGAGAAATTATGAATATCGATGATAATTTAACGTACCTGGCTCCAGTGCCAAATCGCATTTTGATTCATTCTTATACGAGCAGATTTTCGACGTTGCATAGTTGGACTCCATGTCTGAGATGGTTTTTATCAGGAGCTTATATTTTTCATCAGGGAGGGCTGACGTCCCCAACTGACTGTACTTCTTGAACATCCTCCGAAGATTCAGGTCCTGGAAGTCTTGCCATCTGAACATTTTGGTCTCCTCCCATGCTTCTTTTTCTAGTTTTGAGAGCTCCAGCTGGACTTGTATCTGTACGGGAAACAATATTATTGAAGGGTAAAAAAAATACAAAATATATGATGGAATAAAGCAAGGGATTGGGATCTATGCAAATTATTTATTTTATTTTATTTGACGGAGCAACAACAAACTGACGTAAGACGTAGTACTACTCGGGCGAGCTAAGTTGGCAACTGGCTCGAGTGACGTTTGTGCAAAGTACAGTGTATACAGTACGGTTTTACATATTGATAAATCGAAATTCGATAATCGATGTTAGGTTTACTCACAGACATAGAGTAGACAAAGCAACCATGGATGAGGGATCTAGAGAAGAGGCAAAAAATGACGTTTGCTAAGATATTTAAATATCTACAGTAATAAAGACTTTGGCTTGGATAAGAACCAAGCGTGTAAATTTTTAGGGTTTTGTAACCGGAGGGTAACAACCGAGACCCTATTACTGAGCCTCCGCTGTCCGTCTGTCTGTCTGTCCCTCCGTCCGTCCGCCCATCTGTCCGTCCGTCCGTCACCGGGCTCTATCGAATCAACCGAAATAGGTAGAGAGCTGAAATTTTCACAGAGGGTGTGTTTATCTTTCCGCTATAACAACAAATAATGAAACTTAACGGTTTTTAAGAATGAAAAGAAGTATCCAAATAATAAATTATTGGTATGGCCATTTTCTTAGCAATTTTGTTTTATTTGTTCATTGGTGAAAATTGGTCTCTCCCAATCTTATCGGAAAAGATCTTTAAATCCAGATATTAAATTTGTGCTTAGTTATATGTCATTATACGAATAATAATTGCTCATTCGAATAATAATTAATATGATTAAGCTATTTATAATATTTTATTTTATTTCTATAAATAAGTTATTCAATTTCTATCTACTTCCAGTTTCAATGAGCAGAGTATCGTTTACCTGAGTACATAGTTCAGTACTTACATACTACATATACAGAACTATTTATTAAAAATTATAAAGGTATACTCGTGCAAAAGACTGTCGTTTTATGTTTTCCCGTGCACAGTGGTATGGAACCCTTCGTGTTTGGGTCCGACGCCCTGCTCGCACTTGACCGGTTTTTTAATTACTACCTACTGTGACGTCACGAGCGCATTTAAAATCTGTAAATAGAAACTTATTTTTTATAAAAGTTTAGCCATTTATTAAATACTCCATTTTTGCGTGACAGGGGGCTAGCCCATCGCTGCAGCTATGGAGATAGGTTTTTTCACGATGTTTTCCATCAACGTTAGAACGTTCCATCATCGATGTGTTCTGCTGAATGTACCCATTTGTGTAACACGCTAAACTGACTGACAGTGAGTGATAGACAGACAACGCACAACCAAAACCTCATATCGATTAAGTACATCGAAATTCGATTTAGTAATATTTAATACTGTACTGTACACATTGTACTTTGCCCAAACGTCATTCGAGTCAGGTGCCTTCTTAGCGCGTCCGAGTAGTACACGAGAGTGATGGCGCCACATGTCAAACAGTTCTTCAACAATATAGTTTCAAACTTTTTCCCATACGGGGTGGAAGAGGCACAGTTGTACCCACATTTAGCCAGTTATTAAATAGTCTATTTTTGCATGCCAGGGGGCTTGCCCATCGCCACAACTACGCAGATATGAAGGTTTTCTCACAAAGAAATGACAATAATGATATGTTACAGTGTTGAGTGTTTTCAAGTAGAAAAAATATTGACACGCTGAGGTCTTAATTAATAATGGCTATTAGAGTTAGCAATTACGAATCATTCAACCACGGTCTTTTGACATGATCCTTAACAAAAATAAAAGTTATATTTATGTTGATTGCCAAGTTATAGACGTTTATAATTAATGATCTGTGTTAGAGTGGTAATTACAGCGAGATATCGCCTTGCGTCGTTGCGTAATTTTTGATAGTAGCGACTATAGAATTAAATATTCATATCATAGCCACTTTTATTGCTATAAACCTATAAACAAATTCTTCTGAACTTTGGGAAGCATAATACTAGAACCGAACTACGCCCCAAGATTTTGTTCATCTTGGAATTTTTCTCCACTGTATTTCTGTCTCTCGGTACATCCTAGCCCATTCGACCAATTCGAACGTCAATTATAAAACAGTGTTAAAATATCATCTCCGGAATTAAAAAAATTGCCGTGCAGTATGAAATGACCCTACTTGTATTATGAAATAACTCTCGTCTCACATATACCCACATACGTACCAAGTATGTAGGTACCACAAGTCTCTCATTGAAACAAGCTGAGTAGTATCTCACACTCGTGGGAAACTTTTAATTTGTTTTGTTAAGGAAGCAAGGCACCCTCTCAGATAAGGATCATTATCAACCCAAGTTTATACCTTCACGCGAGCGGGTTTGCACTTTCTGTGATTAAACGGATTTTTTTATGGGAACATTGTTTTCAAGGGAGTAAATAATTATTTTTCGAATGGTTATTCGAGCGAAGGATTATCAAGTTAAATCCCGAGCATAGCGAGGCTGAGCGTAGCGAGGGATTCAAAGTACATCACTCGAGTTTGAAATAGTTTTGTCTTCTGAGGTGGACTCTAGAGGTGGGAATAACGGCTATTTAAAAAAATGCAAATAACCGCTGAGTTATTTTATAAGAACCGTTATTGAAAACGGCGTTTCCTTATACGCTATTGGTAATGAAAATAACATTCGCAAGTTGTGGCTTTTAAAATGTGTTACGGTTATTAGTAACATTATAACGATCAAATAAACTTCCGTTTTCTTTTTTTACTTAAGATATTTTTTTTATTTGTTATGGGATTATGGTATTTTTACAATTTCTACAAATATTTTTTTTGTCAACATCACTTTTATCATAATAGTTCAAAATTGCAGAAACATGTCCTCGATTTTAGCATTTTGAAAAATGTTTATTTACAAATCACTGCACTTAAATTAATACCTATTCACTATATACAATGTCTACACATCTTATCTCTAGAAGAGATCTAAACTAGTCTTTCACGACCACTCTTTTACGAGAAAACTGGAATACAAGGCAGGTATGCGAAGGCGCGTCACGCAAATTACGTAATAACGCAACAGGAATAAGCGATGCACTAAAACAAAAACAAAACAAACAACGCCTCATGCATGCGCAATTGCCAAACCGTGCCGCGTACGTAATCACGCCATGCCAATAATAACATGCGACCAAACAGCGGAGCGGCAACGTATCGTGAAAACTGAAATGACAACATCGCACGCTAGCTGATTCTTACGAAAGCTGCGCTATTTGATAGCCGTCTCGACGAGACAACCTCTGTGGAGCAGCGGTTGTTTTTATGTTTTATTTATTTATTTACAATGCAATCATTACAGGTGTCCCTAAAACGAGAGCAAGGTAGAAAATTAATATTCAACAATTAACCCTTTCCTTGATTGAAGCGTCAAACTCGTATTTAGGGTCTCTTGCTTTGGCGCAGATCGAGCGCTCTGCGGGTAGCGTGCCGCGCGCCCCACGCTAGATTCTAACCTCTAAATCACTACAACTACCAAATTGTTAGATTCAATCGATAAATATTTAAAAACTTTATTAAATTTCCTTTCTACTGATGTACAAAAGTCAAGATCAGTTCAGTAGTAAAGCTGGTGTCAAAGAATGGTTTGTAGAACTGCAAAAACTTTATGTATTAATAGAAAAATACAAAATTCAAATAAGAGACTGAAAACAGTTTGGCAAATAACAAACCGTGAAACTGGCAAAGGTATACCAAGGGAGGATGATTTCGGCCTAAAGATAAGTGACGATGATGTTAAATCCAAAGCTGAGGTTGCCCGAGCTTTCGAAACATTCTTCACCAATGTACCCTTACTAATGACAGAGCGTCTAAATTCATCTCATTTGTTAAAAAAACATAATAGCGTCAGTAATGTATATTTAAAATGTCATCATGTATATCCCCCGGTAATTATCAAAACGTTTAGATTACTTAACTTAAAAAATACCGAGAACCTGTGGGGTATATCAGTCAATGTCATTGGTTCAGTTATAGCCGTTAGCTTATATATTCAACAAATGTGTTGACTATGGAGTTTTCCCAGACCTCATGAAACACAGTAAACTGATACCTCTGTTCAAGTCGGGAGACAAGGGTGATACTACAAATTTCAGACCGATATCTGTTCTTCCAGTACTAAGTAAAATATTTGAAAAGATTATGTTCAATCAAATGCTCTCACATTTCAACCGTTCAAAACAACTCCACGCCAAACAATACGGTTTCTCTAGTGGTAAATCGACTACGGATGCAGATATATGACATTTTGCATGAGAGGCCGCACAGGATGCTGTCGGAGTTTTTTGCGATCTGTCGGATTGATTGCTTTGACCATGATATGCTCCTAATGAAATTAAATCTTTACGGAGTTAGAAATATAGCATTGGATCAAGTAAGATCATACTTAAGCAAAATAAATCAAAAGGCAGAAGTCAACGGCGTTAAATCTGATGGATCGCTCCGTATTAGACACTTTCTTATTCCTGGTACATATTAACGATCTGCCTTTCATGGTGGAGAAATTGACTGACATAGTGTTGTTTGCTGATGATACTTCACTGGTCTTCAAAATTTAAAGACAAAAAGGAGAGTTTGATGATTTTATTGGTGTATTATCTTTAACCTTGAATTGGTTCACAGTTAATAATTTATTGTGATACGCTGGGAAAATAAGTGTATCAAAATTCTCACTTCCAAATATCAGGCAATTTGAGACTTTAGAATTAGTAAATGATACGAAGTTTCTTGGAATAACCAGTGATGGCTAATATCATTGGGGACCCCACATAGATAATTTAGCTGGTAAATTAAGTTCTGCGGCTTACGCTGTTAGGGACATCAGACAAAACACGGATGTGGCTACATCTAGGCTAGTATATTTTAGTTAATTTTATAGTGTCGTGTTCTATAGTATCTTGTTGTGAGGGAAAGCAGCGGATATTCGAACTATTTTTATTTTAAGTTGAGGCTCGCGAAGGGTAGCAATTCATTCAAGGGTCAGTGCATTCTCTACTACAATAAGATACCTCTGGAGATTTTGAAATTGCCGTTTGAATTATTTAAAAAGCATGTTAAAGCGACTTTGTCGAAAAAGGGATATCACAAAGTTCTTGCTTACTTAAATGATGAGACTGTATGGGGTTAATTTGTCTCAAAACAGTCCTTGCTGTAAATAATTTTGTAATTATTTATTCCTGCTTATTAATTATAATAGGTAATTTATATTGTAATATTTGTATTAGTTAAGCACAAGCAATTTTAAAAGAGATCTAAAAAATCAATCTTTGGGAGTTCCTACGCCCTTCTTATGCCACGGTGGTTCAATAAGGTTCAAAAAATTACGTTTGCTAAGTATATGTAAATATCTACAGTAATAAATAAATTTGACTTTGACTTTGACTAATGTAATCTGAGAATAGTGAAATTTACCGTACAAGTTTAGCAGTAGTTGTAGCTCTGCCTACCATGCGAGTGGTCCCGAGTACGAACCCCGGCTGGGGGTAAAGAAAAAAAAAAGACCCCAGGTCTTGGATGTTACAAGTGTGTGACTTCACTGTTTCTGGTTCCCACGACACAGGGTATCCTAGTGTGGGGCCTGAAGCAATATATGTGCCTGTATGTAAATGTTTATGTTTGTTATGTTTTTAATACAACCTGGAGCCGAAGCGGCGGAGCGGAGCGAGGCGACCCCATGTAGTTGTAGTATAAAACTTTGGTCAAATTTTAATTAATTTGGGATGAACATGTATTTTTTTATGTAACTTTTTACTCAAATTGGTAAACAGTTAAACATAAGACTTTGCTTATCTTGCATGCTGACCACGGAACCATCATCATCATGATCAACATATTGATGATGTGGGCCATCAAGCCACTGCTGGGCATATTGTCTCTTCTCTCTCTGCAGCGCCAACCCGCACGATCCTTTGCGGTCACGTCTGTCGAGTGAGATGCCGTCGACTTGATGTTATCGTCCACCCATCAGGCAGGTGGTCCACCCACTGGCCTTGTCCTTCCCGTGGCCACCACCACCGTATTGATTACAAGAATAATCATCTCACCTTCTTCTCCTCATTTTCCTGCGTAATATTGGACGTGTACTCCCACTCAGCAAGCGCTGCTCGTTTTTTTCTGAATCCAGATGCCTTGTCTAGTTGCAGTATGTACTCCCGGCCTTCGTGTTCCTTGAATATTCAACAAGTATTTTATTTCGATGGCGTATTGAGGTAGGAAAGCCAAGATTAGTAGCACAACCTCTAAATAAATTGTATGCCAACTACTAAATATTGCAAGTGGCCGAGAAGCATCATAGCTGGTCGGCTGAGGATATGGGAGGCGAACCAGAGTAAATGGCTCGGTAAAGACGAGGTCTATATCCCTTTCAGTGGGTGAAAGTGGACCGATTGATGGTGACGACGAGAACCGAGAAGCCATTTTATTATTTAAGACTACAAATTTGCATACTTCGAGAGAATAATTTGTACACTGAACTCTGATGTGGACATGGGATGTTGGGTTACGTCTAGCTTTATACATACCTTAGCTTCTAGATCCGGGTCTCGGCCTTGAGTGGCAATGACGAAGATTGCCACTATGGCTGCAACCACCGCGGCTCCTCCGCCAATCTGCAGCATTGTCTGGAAAAGAATCAACTTTGCAATCGTTGTCATGAATAAACATAGAGATGATAGATTCAGATTTCAGATCCATTCTCCAACTGCGGAGAATTGAATCAAAACAATGCTGGCCGGACAGTTAAACCAGTTTCTACCCGATCCGGGGTTAAAATAAGATGACGCTGTCCACGATGATATGTAAATCCGGCGCTACGTTGTTCACTGGAGGAGATGTGATGTGAAAATACCTATATAACAGGTGTGAACTTTTACCCAATTCATAAAAAATAATGTTCAACCCAGTACTCGGATGACTCATCCAAATATGATATGATACATCCACCACCGACCTTTGAAATAAAATCATACAACAGTAAAATTAATAAACAATCTCTAATAAATCTTCATAAAATTATGATAAAAACACAACACCAAGACTACACCAAAGGCTGAAACAGTGTTTTTCTTTCCTCTCTTTGTTTGTGAAGAGTTTCGTTTATCTGAGGTTTGTGTACAACACTTGGCATGTGTTTTTTTTATTGATTGTTTCCTTTATCCTTCTTACGATTTTACCTAATTATTGTTTCTTTATTTTTCGACGGTTCTCTCTAAGTTCTTAGTGGTACAAGAGCCTCAGATAAACGAAACTCTTACCAACCACCAAGTTTCCTGTTCAAGTGGGCAAAATTAGAACTACGGCCCATCCGCCATATTTGCGCCAAATCGAATACATTATTCCGCTACAGTCTCTCTTGTGTAAGTGCTCCCGTATTTTTATTTGATTTCATTGTGAAAAGTGCAAATAAAATGCCGAAACATCTCAAAAGTAATGTACGGCTAGTTATTTAAACGTTTTATCTTTTATGAGAGAAGAGAAACAACTCCAAGTTCCTATAATTCTATTCGAAAAGCTGAATGAACGCGTTGCTGCTGCGACAGGTCAGTGCCGCCAGATATCTATCATCATAGATATCAGACGACCTCTGTGGCGCTATGGTTTTGCCTCTACCTACCATACCAGAGGCCCAGGTTCAACCCCCGGCTGGGGAGAAAGAAAAAGAAAAACGCGAGGTCTTGGATGTTTATATGTGCGTGACGTCGCTGTGTTTCCAAGACACAGGGCATCCTAGTGTGGGGCCAGACGCCATGTATGTGCCTATATATAAATGTTTATGTTAATATGGAAAAATTAATGCACCCATTATTTAAATATTTTTTTTCTTGTTGGTGATTTCATAAAAAATCCTCCAAAATATATATTTTTTGGTGTATTTATTTATAATTACCCTACTTTATAACAATCTGAAAGTAGTTACTTAAATAATGTCGTCATATTTTTTTAATTAAAGCGATTGCGGTATTTTCTATTTGGTTCATGGCAGTTCATACAAGAAAAATGTCCGGTTTGTTACAGGTCTGAACGATTTGTCTACAAACTAATCAATGAAGAAAAACAGGCTGAAGAAACTAATTCTAAAATTTATATCCCTGGCAAAAAAAAAGGAAAGGATAACAGGGAAACTGGAAATTGATGAATATGACATTGGTTTGATGAAAAGAAAGATACATGAATTTTATTCTGTAAGAAAGGGAAATTCCGACCTTACCGAATTAACGTCTCTCAATTTCGCAGAGTTGGGGTGGCTTCCGATTCGTCGTCGCCGAGACTCCCATATTCTTTTTTGTCTTTTCAATATATTGAAAAATCCGCGCTACCCCAGTTACATTCGAGACCGCTTTGAGTATCTCTTTTCAGGAGATCGGCAACGGAGATCTCACACGGTCTCACTCTTAGCCACTCCAAGGCATACCACTTCCGCATATGAGCACTCCTTCAGGTTGCAGGCGGTCCGACTGTGGAACGCACTTCCTTGTGCGATAAGAGACAGCCCGACTCTTTTCGCTTTCAAAAACCGGGTAAAAGAGCACTTCCTCTCTCTTTTGTGATAGTTGTAGTATGTATATTATTATTATATGTAAACTTTATGTACAGGTTTATGTATGTATTGATACGTATTTAGTAGTTTGTTAGATACGAGTATGTATTTTATTTACCGTATTTTATAGATATGTAATTTACTTATATGTATTTTATTATTGTTTAGATATTGTGCACTGCCTACCCTTTATTGATAAAATTTCCTCTCATGCCTTGGTTTGCTGGAAGAAATCTCTTTTTAGAGATAAGCTCGCCTTTGTACATATGTTTTCTCTTAATGTATCTTTTTTAAATAACTGTGTTCAATAAAGAATTATGAATTATGAATTATGAATTAACTAAATATTCTTATAATGTATTCCATTAGTTTCCAAGCAAAACGTGAAAATCTTCTAAAATAGCTCCATAAAATAGCATTTAGTTTTAAAAACACGAAATCGGATAGGGAAATGCTGCGGGAACGTAACGACGTTGTGGCGTGGAAAGCAGCCTATCTACATAAAATAAAGGAAAATGAGCGTGGAGAAAAAAGCCTGTTGCTTATTTAGATGAAACTTACAGACATTCGTCTCACTCAACTGGCAAAGTCCTGAAGTTGACGATGATTTGGAACCAGTTTTGAAAGTAGTAGAAGTAGTAGTAGAAGAGATAAATTTTCTCGTTTTCAAACTAAACACGACAAAAAAGTGGACACTACCACGACGAAAATAGTTAATAAAAAGAAATAAACCTACTCCTGAACATGAACTTGACAATGTATTAAAATGATCATGACATTTTCGATTGCCTCTTTATCAGTGCGATTTGAATGCAATTGAAATAATATCGTGGAAGTCGTTGAGTCGTTTGAGGTCTTCAGCCATTGAGCTGCTTCGTCAGTTAGAGTGAAGAGGTCAGTGGGGCCTCCATCATATTTTCTTTTAGGACAGTCTCGAATTATGTGTTCTATGCTCTCAACACCTTACATTATCTGTTCCAACATTTTAAAATGTATGTCAATCTTGAAAATTATTCTGTTAATATTTTAGTTAAATAATATCATGTACAATCGAACCAACTGAATCATGACCCATTTGCCTGATAATTCGTTTGAAACTTTCAAACTTGTAAGATCTATCGTAATGTCAGTGTCTAATCAAATGATAACAAGTTCGTTACCAAGGAAATAAACCTTCAAGCGAATTTCGACCTACTTGCATTTAAGGGGTTTAGCAAAATAAGCTTATGGTGGGTCATGATTCAGATGGTTCGATAGTACTATCATGCTTATATTGGTTAATAAAAAAACGAACAATTCCAAGGCCGCAATTCAACTAAACGCTCGATTAACATCGCTGCTAATTTACCAAAAAACAACTCTTTTATTTAATAATTTTATTTTTAGTAGAAACCTCATCAACCTGGTGATTCTCTCCAGCCACAGCGGTGCATGTATTGTATGGAGCTCGATCAAGAGGAATGCAGCAGAGAAAAATGTTGGGAAATCAAGTGCACAAATGCCTCAATTGATTGAAGATGCATTCTGCAAAATCACACGGACGGAGTAGAAAAATCATTGTGATCATGTCCGAAAAAAGAAAATGAAAACTTTTATAATTCAATTACTGAGTGACAATGAAAGCGATTCGAGTGACTTTTTTTTAATATTTACTGTAGATGAGTGAAATGAACTGAAAGATGAATTGTGGGAATCAGCAGATGGCTCGGGAATATTAATTACGACCGGTATTCCTGAAGCGTGGACGCACCAACTTAGAGACCATGACCACAATTATTTTTTCAAAATATAAAAAATAATCCTATTCGCACTTTTTGTTTTATTTATTTACTATTTATAACGGAAACCAACTTAATTAATTGAATCGATTACCAAAGTATGTATGGAAACTGGTCAATCATGAGGAAGGATCGTGCAAGGACGCCGGGAGGCAGTGCGATGCAGCTGTGGCGCACGCCCGTGCGGCTCGAGTGCCAGCCTCATCTGGAGACCAGCGACGGCGAGGATTTGTGGGCTCGGTTTGCAGTGAACCAACATAACATATACGTATGTGTAGTCTACATCACGCCGGATTCGAGTGACGCAACGTGTGCTAAGTGGTTCAACAGAGTGGAAAATGTGAACCTAGTAAAAAAAAAAAACTCGGTGACTTAAACCTACTAGCTGCTAGCTTAAAAATGGCTAACTATTTTAGTAGTTTCAAAATTTTACCTAACCTACATTAGTATAATATCGTGCCTAATATGAATGGGAGAATGTTAGACGTGGTGATGACGAGCCCGCAGTTGGACGGTGCGGTGTCGGTGCGGCTGTCGGAGCCGGCGGAGGAGCTTAGTAGGATCGATGCTCAGCATCACTCGACGCCGCCTGACGTGTCCGTTGAGTGCAACTTCTGCTATACCAGTTTTATCGACTGGAACTTCAGCAAAACTATATGAAGCTTCACACCCTATATAGTAAGGGATACAAACTGGGATAAACTTTATCATTGTGCTACAACAGAAAGCGACATTAAATAATTCTACACAATTGTGTATAACCTATTTTACCTCTGCAATCCACAGAAAAAGCGGAAGCGATCTTGTTGTAGGACTTATCCAATCTATTACACGAGCGCAATTATACGTGACATTTAAATTAAAGCTCAATTTCATCGGGAATAGAAACGGACCGGGGATGAGGGCGTTCATTGCGAGTTTAGGCGACTGCGAACCAAAATTAAAGTTGATACAGAATTAGCAAATCGTCTGCATGTTTGAGATGTCTTCTTACGACTGCACAAGGCACCCGCGATGTTTGCGCGCAGCCCACGTTCCGCCCGCACGTGCAGCGGCTCACCGCGAAGGAGCTCCAGAAGCTAGGGTTCGTGATTCGCAACGCGGTACCGCTCACTCTCGGGGCTACGCGCACTGAACGTGACCTTGGTGAGGAGCATAGCCGAAACTAATACTGTGGTGTGGTCTCCACATGCACGTAAATATATACTCATGCTGGAGCAAGTACAAAATGGATTTTTACCTAGTCTTTACAAAAAAGGTCATAAGTACTATCAATTTATGTCCCGACAAGATTTCTTCAAGGTAATCTGGGATATGAATCATTGGAGCTTAGGAGATCACTATCTCTATTTAATTTCGTGATAAACATACTCAGGAACCAAATTGATTGTATAGAGCTTCTCCAAAGGTGTGTGCGAAGGTTCGTGCCCGACGGATACGTCAGGCTGCGGGCCAGTGGCGCTCGCGCACGCACTGCTGGCGGCTCGCGCGTCTCGCGCCAACTTATACTCGCTACTATACTTGGTACTCGCGCGTCGCGCAGGCGCAGATCAACTCCGTGCTCTCCGCATCTCCAAAGTGTGATATATTCGCGAGCGGTATCGCGTCTTTAGTGAAGGAGTGTAGAAGAATGATTGAATGACGAATGCAAGCGATTGATTGTCTAAAAGTATATTATAATGTTTTTTAATACTTGTATGTGTTTAGATAAAAATGTATGTAAATGTATGTTAAAATTGAAAAGGGTTAATTTTAAAATATTCATATCTATATTGAATATTCACTAAATTAGTAAGACTTGTACAACTGATTATATGAAGCATCTTATTATTATATTATATTCTTATGATAATATTTAAAGTCCGCGCCTTGATTTTTAATTCCCTTTTTTGGGTGGATTTCTCTATAGCAATAGCAAATTCTCTACTAGCGACACTGTCAACTGAACAGTAAAGATGGTGGCACCTAAGTTAGTAGAAGCTCACAACTTTTATAATTTCACTGTGACACCGTCTCCAGTAGAAAGACGAAAATAGAATGTCTTTTAACATAAATAATTACAAATTTGACAGTAACCTCTTTTATCTTATAAAAAAAATACATTAAAGTAAAACAACGGAAAGATATTCTTGCAATTACTGCGGAAAGACAAATAGAGCTATCCTGTATTGACTTCTATTTCTAGTGTTAATTATATGGCTATCACCTACAGATATAATAATGCTACGTTTCTTACATGCATAATATTCTCGATATTGATAGGTAACCCTAAGTTTATTAATTTCTTAGGTTTGTTTTCTTAGATAGTCATATTTTGAGAAAATTAGGGTGGAAGCCCTCACTAAACTATGTAACAACAGAAAAAGGTTAATTGTTTGCGGTGATTTAAATGTATATTTTTAGTGGATACAACCATTAATAATTTTATTTAAATCATTTAATTTGTACCATGAAGCGTCCGTGGTCTAGCGGCCGTCTGGCCGAGACAAGTACTGGGTGGGTGTCCGTTCTTTGTGGCATTTGTCTCGGGCGCTTCCGTGTTCCGGATGACACGTTAAGCTGCAGTTCCCGGCTACTATCGCTACTCGGTGGTAGTTGTCGTAAAACTGTATCAGAGGCCCTAATAGGGCAGCTCGATAACTACTGATAGTGGGGTTGGCCACAAGCCCGACACCCCTCCATCAACTCGCATTGAGCCAGCGTGGTGGATTATGGCTCAATCTTACTCATATCCGGGAAAGGCTCGTGCATCTCGGTGGAGTCAGTAATGGGCAATATTCATCATTTCATCAATGTGGATCATGTATTTTTAGAGCCGACTAGAATTACACTTATCAGCCAAACCAATTCACAAGTAAAAATATAACGAACTACTTACAATCTTATCACAGCGGTCAAACAGTTTCATACCCAATTTCTAGTAAAGCAAAAATGATCCATCATTTTATAGGCCAATTTCATCCCATAGACTAGAAACGTATAAGTCTAGAAGTGTTGAAACACTTCTAGACTTACATAGTAGGATGAAATGCAAATTTATACTATGCAATTTTCCATATGCCTGTAATTTGACAGAACTACAGAAAAAATCTGTGCATAGAATGAATATTCATTTATTAAATTTAACGTCTCATCACAGCTATGCTATTTTATATTTTGACTTGAATAATTTTATTCATAACTTTACTCTGACACAGGATACATTGTACCTGTCTAATAAATATAGAAAATTAGTAGCTACATTGTTAGCTTATAATATATGCGACGCAGCTATAGTTGGTTTAACCAAGTTAAACTTGACATTAGCTTATATTAAGAGTAATATGACATGCACCCCTATTGGGAATTCACCTGTTAATTATACTTTGCATGCAACATTGTAATCTGTTCCAAGTAATTTAAATTAGATCATAAGACAATAGAGGAAATCTCTAGCATACAAGAGCCACTAAATATGTCAAAATATAAGCCCCAGTTAAATATTACCCATCAAAACCTCCAGGGGTTACCTGGCAAAGAACTTGTATTAGAATTATTTCAAAAAAATTCTGACATTGATATTATTTGTGTTACAGAACACTGGTTGAAGGAAAATATGATGTCTTTTAACATAAATAATTACAAAATTGTCAGTTGTTACAAAAGAAAGACTGCTAATAGAGGTGGTTCTTTAACCTTAGTGAAAAATAATATTAAGGTGAAACAACGGAAAGATATTCTTGCACTTACTGTTGAAAAACAAATAGAGGTAACCTGTGTTGAGTAAGATAGCCATATTATTGTTTGTGTCTACAGGCCACCGAGGGATGAAAAAAGGCCATGGCAATTCCGAAATATTTGAGAAAATTATGGAGGAAGCCCTCACTAAACTATGTAATAACAGAAAAAAGTTAATTATTTGTGCCGATCTTGATGTAGATTTTCTTGTAGGAACAACAATGAAACAACGATTAATAACTTTATTCAAATCGTTTAATTTATGTCATGTATTTTTAGAGCCGACTAGATTTACACTTACCAGCCAAGCTTGCTTAGATAACGTTTTTTGTGACTGTGCATTCACAAGTAAAAGTGTAATTAACTGCTTACCTTCCGATCACAGTGGTCAAACAGTTTCATTCCCAATTGCTATTAATGATAAGACTGGTCCGTCGTTTTATAGGCCTATTACATCCCATAGACTAGATACAAATACGAAAAACTTAGATATAAAATTGCCAGTACCGGATTTTGATGAACAGAACCCAAACAAAATCTACTCAGACTTCTTCAACATTATTCAGACAGAATTCAATAAAGTTTTTAAATTAAAGAAAGTCAGTGACTACAACGGTAAATCTAAATTTAATGATTGGGCAACGTTTGAAATTCCTAAAAGTAGAGTTATCTTGTAAGACCTTTATGAACAAAAAAACCTATAACTTTGATCGAAAATTTCACGACTATGTTAAAAAATATTCCAAAAGTTTCAAGTTGGTTTATAGAACTGCAAAAACATTACACATTAATAGAAAAATTCAAAATTCAAATAATAGAATGAAAACAGTTTGGCAAATAATAAACCGTGAAACTGGCAAAGTTATACCAAGGGACAATGATTTCTGCCTAAAGATAGGTGATGATGTTGTTAAATCTAACGCTGAGGTAGCTCGAACTTTTGAAACATTCTTCACCAATGTACCCTTACTCACAACAGATCCTCTAAATTCATCTCCATATGAAGCAGAAACTTTATTAAAATATAACACTAGCGTCAGTAAGGTATATTTAAAGTTTCATCATGTATATCCCCAGGACATTGTCAAAAGGTTTAGATTACTTAACTTAAAAAATACGGATGACCTGTGGGGTATATCAGTCAAAGTCATTGGTTCAGTAATTCTAGTTATAGCCCCACACTTAGCTTATATATTCAATAAATGTGTTGACGATGGGGCTTTCCCAGACCTCATGAAACACAGTAAACTGATACCTCTGTTCATGTCGGGAGATAAGGGTGATCCTTCAAATTTCAGACCAATATCCGTTCTTCCAACACTAAGTAAAATATTTGAAAAGATTATACTCAATCAAATGCTCTCACACTTCAACCGTACAAAACAACTCCACGCCAAACAATACGGTTTCACTAGGGGTTAATCGTCTACGGATGCAGGTATTACCCTTATATCTCATATTTATTCTGCATGGGAGGCCGCACAGGATGCTATCGGAGTTTTTTGCGACCTGTCGAAGGCGTTTGATTGTGTTGATCATAATACGCTATTAATTAAATTAAATCATTACGGAGTTAGAAATAAAGCGTTAGATCTACTAAGATCATACCTAAGCAATAGAATTCAAAAGGCAGAATAACGGCGTTAAATCTGATGGATCGGGTGTTAAAATTGGCGTTCCACAAGGTTCCATATTAGGCCCTTTCTTATTCCTGGTATATATTAACGATCTGCCTTTCATGGTGGAGAAATTAACTGACATAGTGTTGTTTGCTGATGATACTTCAATGGTCTTCAAAATTGAAAGACAAAAAGGAGATTTTAATGATGTTAATGGTGTATTGTCTTTAACCTTGAATTGGTTCACAGTTAATAATTTATTGTTAAACGCTGGTGTATCAAATTCTCACTTCCAAATGTCAGATAAGTTGAGACCAGTTTAGTGTTAGACAACAGCACGTTAGAATTAGTAAATGATACGAAGTTTCTTGGAATATCCATTGCAAATTGCAGTGGGGACCCCACATAGATGAATTTGCTGGTAAATTAAGTTCTGTGGCTTACGCTGTTAGGAACATCAGACAAAGCACGGATGTGGCTACATCTAGGCTAGTATATTTAAGTTACTTTCATAGTGTGATGTCCTATGGTATCTTGTTGTGGGGGAAAGCTGCGGATATTCAAACTATTTTTATTTTACAGAAAAGAGCTATTCGAGCAATATATAATTTCAAACGAACAGACTCCTTAAGAGAGCTATTTAAAAAAATTGACATACTAACACTAGCTAGTCAATTTATTTTCGAAAATATAATGTATGTACGCAAGAACCTTACAACATTTTCCAAACCTAGCGATAGCTGTAATGTTAACCTAAGAAATAATCACAGACTATGTGCGCCCCGATTCAGACTCGCGAAGGTTAGCAATTATTTCAGGGGTGCATTCTCTTCTATAATGAGATACCTCTGGAGATTTTGAAATTGCCATTTGAGCAATTTAGAAAGCATGTTAAAGCGACTTTGTCGAAAAAGGGATATTACAATGTTCAAGATTACTTAAATGACAGGATTGTATGGGGTTAATCTGGCTCAACCTGTTAATAATTTTGGAATTATTTATTCCTGCTTATTAATCATAACAATTAAATTTTTCATATTTGTATTAGTTAAGCACAACCTATCTTTAAAAGAGATCTAAAAATCAATCTGTGAGAATTTCTACGCCCTCTTCTCCCACAGTGTTCCAATGTAGAGAAGAGGCAAAAAATGACGTTTGCTAAGTATATGTAAATATCTACAGTAATAAGTATAAGTATAAGTACTTTGACTTTGACTTTAAAAAAACACTGAAATTGGGTGCATCAGCCAAAGTCATTGGTGCAGTAACTCTGGTTAGGCAATATATAAGCTAAATGTGGGGCAGTAGCCCCACATTTAGCTTATATATTCAATAAATGTGATGACGATGGAGCTTTCCCAGATTTAATTAAACATAGTAAAAAGGCTTTGTTCAAGTCGGGTGACAAGGGCGATACTTCAAATTTCACGCAATTTAACTCTATATTATTTGAGGCACTTCTTCCTCAGATTCAAAAATAATGTATGACAATAAAGTTTAGGTTTATAACGACCGGTTTAGCTTAGCGGGTGACCCTGCCTACCAAGCTGACGGTACTGGGTTGGAATCCCGGTAAGAACAAATATTTGTGTGACGGGCATGAATATTTGTGTCTTAGTCTTGTATGTTTTCTATGTACATAAGTATTTATCTCTATGAAATATATCGTCGTCTAGTGCCTATAATAAAGCCTTGTTGAGCTTACTATGGGTCTAGTTCGATTCGTGTAAGATTGTCCTCTAATATTTATTATGATAATGCGAGGTAAAAATCACATTTTTTATTATTTTTCAGAGCTCATATCCTAGACAACGATTTGTAGTAAAGCTTTCATTAGGTAGTGCAACAATTTTTCCTATGATTCGTCGTTTTCGAGATGTAAGCAAAAAAAAAAACAAAAAACGGGACCTTAACTGTGCCCGCTCAGAATTTTCTCAGGATCACAAACCCTCAGAAGATTATCATTTGATTATAACATACAACCACAGAGTAGTACGAGTTTCGTTCATCAGAGCATACAACATTCAAATGAGTATACATATATAAATAGGTTGTAAAGGAAAGATCTTACTTCACAAAACAAATATGAACTCTCTATTATCTCTGTGCCTACATTGTTATTTGACAAAAGATCAACATGTCTATGAATCTCTTTGTCTTTCTCTCTTCTAACCTAAATCGCTTTAGGTCTATCTAGCTATATCCCTCTTCGACTTAAGTCATAACGCGATGTAGTTAATATACGCTTTAGGACTTATCTTCTAGAATCACCTCAGATATGTCAGTAGTATGTGTGTCTCCTAACTAGTCTGTACAAAGTTTCGAAGTCAAACTTTCTGCTTTCGACTTTGCCATCTAGAATCGTTCGTTGCCTGATACCTATATAAATATATCTAGCACAGTCTCGGTATTTGAAGTAATTGTGTATGGTAATTAAAGAGCACCACTGAGCGTACTTGTATTGTCCTTGTAGTCATCGTCACTCTCCGCTGCACACCGCTCAGGTGACTCGCTGGACTGCCAGTCTCACATCACTTACAGATGCATCACTGACCATGACGCCTCGCTATGGAGGCTGGTAATCCCCTCTTTTTTGTGTGCTTTCAAAAACCTAATCCCTACGAGCAAGAGCGTTCTTCAATACCTAGCGCTGTACGAACAATTCACATTGTTTATACACTTTGTAGTATTTAAATCTGAGGCATTTATTCTTGCGGGAAGTAGCAGCAACATATCCTAAAACACAGGGTTCGCCCTATTTTAGGGAGTAGCGATACATCCCTTGTTTACCCTGCTAAACAAGCTTGTAATTTACATTTATTTCTGTAAATAAACGTTTATTATTATTTATAATTCATTTAATAAAGTTTACAAAAGTTTACTGAACGCATTTAGCTAAACTAAGTAAACTATCCTCATATAGGTGATGAACTACGTCGTCTTACTTACACACTGATTTAGCGCCAGCTTATTCTCACTGTACTATCACTGCACAAAACATTTTGGGCAGTAATACTACAAATACCGGCCAACAATAGGACACTGAGTCAATTTAAAACTTGTAGAATCGATGGCCTGAAGGCAGCCAATCATAAGCCTAATGCATATTGTTGTACGACTACTATATACATTTCACAAATACATAAATTGTGTGTTATCTCCTCGTTTATAATATTTACCAACCCACTCAATTTCTTTAATAACTAATAATCTACGAGCACCTCATTTAATTTGCCAGGTATTTATTATCTTAACAAAGAGTCAACGTCCTCCCACAGGTCAAATACCTTCCCACAAGTTGAATACCCAATAAGATGCCAATCGATGACCATAGCAATACAGGCTTAAAGTTCACATGACGAGAATCCCGCTACGGTTTGCAAATAAAAATAACCAAATATAATGAATTCGACGTCCAACGATGCTTTTCGTAAGAAGATAAAAAACTGTAGGTGTAGGCCGGTATATGTACTCGTGTTTAAGTTGGTGGTAATATAAACCTGTGAGATGTGCTACAGTTCGTTGCATCATACCAAGAACCAGTTTCACAACCCATTGCTCCCGCTTACAAATGGTGTTCATTTTGTATGTGTAACAGGAAAATGGGGAGTACTGTGGCGCGACTGCTATAGTACCTTTATAGGTACTATAGCAGTCGCTTCTTTTCTTTTACGTGTTCATACACGTAAAAAGAAAAGAAGCTTGGATCAGCCGAGATTCAATGGTTTTGGCAAATCGGTGAAATATTTGTTCAGCAACATACAATACGATATCTTATTCGAACGCCCACAACATTACGAATCATGATGACTGTGATAAAAAAATCCAGATGCTCGTTACGATGATAAACTTCAACAAAAAGTCGAAACGGACAAAGTATAGGTAATACTTGATAACAGAAGTTTGCTAAAATAACATGATGATACCCCTGGTTCACAATCAACCTAAATCGTCTTTCCTTTGTTCGCTGGAAGAGATCTCTTGTTAGAGAAAATCTTGCCCTTGTACACTATTTATATTTTATTATATTACTTTTTCTGTATCTCGTTTGTGTGCAATAAAGAAATTATGTGTGTATGTAAATTATAAATACAAACTGCCCCAGGAGGCAACGTGCTTCCTTCTCCTATAGACAACGATCAAATTATCACTTAGATGAAAATATTTTATTGATATTTACTGAAGTGTGGAAAGAGTTGTTAAGTTAGGTGTCCCATGTTGTTAAGTGAGGTGCCCGATAAGAACAAGAGAAGAAATAATCAAGGAAAAAACTAGACTAACCATGACCTGTTATTGCAAAAATCAAGACCGTTTCACTTGATTGAGGTTTCTACTAAAAATAAAATTATTAAATAAAGCAGCGATGTTAATCGAGCGTTTAGTTGAATTGCGGCCTTGGAATTGTTCGTTTTTTTATTAACCAATATAAGCATGATAGTACATGATATTATTTAACTAAAATATTAACAGAATATTTTTCAAGATTGACATACATTTTAAAATGTTGGAACTGATAATGTAAGGTGTTGAGAGCATAGAACACATAATTCGAGAATGTCCTAAAATAAAATATGATGGAGACCCCACAGACCTCTTTACTCTAATTGTGATGAAGCAGCTGAATGGCCCAAGACCTCAAAATTTATTATTTAATCGATAGCTACTCGACCACATTGGCCAGACGAATAAATAAATAAAATTAAATGTCTAGCCAGATTTTGAAATCCTGCCAACATCTACATAAAGCGATGGGTTTGAAAAAAAATGTCGCATTTACTCTATTATGCAGGTAATGTTGAGGAAAAGCTTCTGATAATATACTTTTATCTACACACGTATGATATACCCTCTTTACTGCGTCCAAAAACCTCACGTTACGACCATCATAATATTGATACATTATGACCATAATGTATCAATATTTCGACTTACATTCAAATTTCAAACGCCGACGCCCGCCTGCGTGGCGCCCCTAGTTTGTCTGTGAAGTTGGTATGGTACTACTGAACAAACTAAACAAGTGCAGAGCAATGATCAATGTCACAATGCGGGTCGAACATGCGGTTCCTAATATGTGTGAACATAATTAGGCATTAAAACTCTTCGAATGATATTATTATGAAACTCGCCTTCGGCTCGTTTCATGGACCCACTCTCGAGTTTTAATGCTTTCCATTATGTATCAGTCACATTTTGCGCATTCCATTAAGGCTGGAACCCGACAGCGGCACTTAGAATTTCAACTTAATCTTACTTTTAGAGGAATACAAATGTTAAAAAGGCTCTTCACTAATGTATAGAAAACTAATAGAGCAACATAACCCAATATGTCCTGTAAAGATTACATGTAAAAGTACGAACATTCCAATCCGGAGATCAATTTTATATTTTTATTGTTGTGATAAAAAGATTTCGTAATAAAATAACTCAGAGAAACTTCTTATCAAGCAAAAATAATCAAATCACGTTTATACGTTCCTGAATGCAAGCTGACACTCAAGATCAACGAGCTCATATAAATAGACATATGATTTAATACTCCTATTTTGAGTAACTTGAGATTTACAAAACGCTGTTTTGAACTGAGGCGTCACCTTAAGACAATTGAACTAAGCGGTAGCAATATGCCTTTTATCATTAAATAGAAGTGGCACTGATTCGCACTTACGTGCAGCCAGTTAATTAAATCTCAATTTTGCGTTAGTTTGATTCAGATAAAGATTTTTCATCCCTGGTATCTTACGATATCGCCATATGTTCATACATTTTGCTTCCCCGTTTAAGGCGCGTGTATCGGTAAATTAGCAAATGGATTTCGATCGATTTGTTGTGGTTGACATTTTGGTCACAACCATATTAAAATGAAGTTCATAACAGCTCGCACTGCAACATGCGGCAGAACATTGCGTTATTTTTTTTTTCAAGATGTTTAGAAGAGTTATTTTTCGAATCAAGAACAATATCAATATTATTTTTAGAACCCTTAAAATAGCAAGTTTAAGGTGAAAAACAATTTTTTTTTGTAACATATTTTCAAATACACACACACACATTGAAGGAAAAGGATGCCTTCACAACATATATTTTTTCGGGGTTTGTGAAGTGGAAGGAGGCTTCCTTTATGTATGAGGAATAACACTTTAAATAGGGGCATTTGACAATTAGCAGCTTCTTCGTCGTGGAACCATAAAACAACCGTGTCGTGTAAGGTCGTGCAGTTACCAACGCATTCTTAGCTTTTTAATTTGAATGCACATTCTGCAGATCAAATTGATCCACCGCGGTTAAGATTTTGTAGTATGCAGTAGATGCCTTAAACATAAAACCTTAATCAATTTTCATGGGTATACGGGATTAACAAGATCTGAAATAAATGTTTTTGATTTGATTTCATAGCTGTCATGTCGTAAATCATTTAAAAGTTTGAAATATAACTTATGATTAGAAGGTATCTACCTAATAATCCATAATATGTGTCCATTTTTACAATTGTTTTATGTTGAAACTATATCGCAAATATTATATTCTCTGTACTTTTTTTCATGAATCTTTTGCTTAATAAATTTCTTGTCGTTTGGACATTTATTTAAACACTCAATTAAATATATCCGCAAAAGTAACGCAAGTACACTGGCTCACTTCCAAATTAGCTATTGTATTAATTAGAAATCTTTTATAGGTTCCGTGGTTTATTGAACTACCCGCCCATTAGGATATAAATATATATATTTTTAATTCCTCGCCGGTACTTAAAGTATCAAAAGATCAAGGAAAATAGCTCTGTTAGTAAAGGTAGTTCAAAGGTCTTCAAAATAGGTACCTACTAAATAAGTGTTCACTTTTATTAACGATTTCCATATTATTTTAATAAGGTAAAAAATACGATGACACCAAAAATATATTTGTTACCTAATTTATTGAAAAACATCTCCAAATTGCATCATATTTCGTTAATTTTCAATTGTATATGTAGGTACAATATTTAAAAAACCAATTAAAACTTACCAGACCGCAAAAAGTTCCTTCGAGCTTCCAACAGTCCTCAGATCAACAAATACGTCGTCGGCCACCACTGCCGATGCCGGTCAACTGCTTTGTGGTCGAGAATTCTGCGCGGACGCAAAGCGAATAGCGAACGCACACAATAGCACACATACATAAGCCCGGGGTGTCGATTCTGCTAAGGATTCTTAGGATATAATGCGTATTATAATTTTTTTCTATCTACCTATATAGGTTGCATGAATAATTATTCGTGCTTCCGCATCACAAGCGACCCATCGAAAATTGAACTGTCAGTGACTCTTATGAACAATGATATAAAGGTAATTTCATTTAGGCTCGCATATTTATAGGTTACCTTGTAATGATAGTGGTATCACTGTAACCGTGGAGCAATCCTCTATCACTTACAACTACTTTTACCTCCTAAGACCTTCATCCGTAGGCTGTTGACGTGGGAAAGTGAGGGACATCGCTATGTGCTATATAAAGCTCCCTCACCTTTCGCGACGAAATTACACATGCTACGGGTTCTGCGCCTGTTTAGCAAGTCCAACTTTTTTAATAGATTTTCAACAAAAAAATGTCTGCAGTCTAGTTCCGACACCTGCGATTTTCAGGATCTTATTTAGAATAACAACTATCCACCAAAAAATCACGAAGAACTAAGCGGAACGCCGCCGCCGTCTTTCTGAAGTCCTTCCCCAAAATAAATATGTATTTTGTGCAGTGAAAGCATAGCGAGTATAGCGACAGTCCAGTGACAGGTGAGTAGGTTATGTATAAAAGAATCGACACCCTGATTGGCAGAGAACTGAACTTGAAAAGCTCTTCAGATTACAGTGATAGGAACCAGACATTATGAAACAATTAAATAATAAAATTTACTAACATATTGACCATAGCTTTTAACCTTTTAACTTTATCACGCCCTAAAGTTATAAATGTGACAGAGACAAACGTTACTTAACTACATATTGATGTACAGAACAATTCTGTATTCATTTGTCAGTTATTTTATATTTCATTATTATTTATAATAAATTATGCATTATATAGATATACTAATACATACTTACACATTACTTAGAATTGTAAGAACATTCGTTTAAGTGGCCCATTTGACGGTATGTAGTTTCCGAGATATTTAAATATGCCTTTGTAAACACTGTCTGTATAGATAGACGGATTTGTACAGTGATGGCCAACCACTGGCACGCGTCCTCATGATGGCACTCGACAAAATATTTTTTGGGCACTCCACCGATAGTTTTTTTTCCATAATCAAAAAAAATGGAAACACTCGAATACCCTGATATATTGTAGAACCATACGTCATCCATCACGCCTGTGTTAGAATGTACCTGTGAATCCCTCTCTTTCTTACAAAGGAGTAATGATGTATCGTGAATTCGTCTTTGAGCTTCTTGGTTGTACCTGTATGCCGTTGTCCCCATAATGGGGACAGACCCAAGGGGGACAACGGAACTACAGGATTCTATTCTATTATGCCCTGATATTAATTCATTTTATAAACTGAACTTGACCCAATACGGTATTTGACTGCTAGTCAAAATAGATACTTTTTGGGAACTGTCAAAACGGTTAATTTGTTCACGAGTTCTATGAAATACTGGCATGTGACGTCATAGTCAAATGCCGTCTTTTTAACATAAAATTGAGTTTATAAAATACCTGGAAATATACAATTCTGATATTGTCTAACCTTTTTGTTCAAATAGTTTCAACTACAGACACGTTTCTGGATTTATTGGAATACCTTGTCAAATACCCTATTTGATTAGTTCCCAAAGACTTGCGCCACCTTTCACAGCAGAGCTTTTTGAAATATCTTTCCTGGAATGTTAATCATGCTCTTAACTCGAGTTTTGAGCCATTTTTTTTTTCACATTAGGGACGGTCTGCGCCGCTCCTTACGACAAGTTTTGTAGGTTGTTAGTTACCTAGCTTACTAACCATGTAAAATATCAAGGATTAGCCGCCCTGTTAATCTTAACTAATACACTTTACTCAAATATTCAAATCCATAAGCTTCGGCCAAGATATCTTGGATATTTATGTGTGTGACGTCGCTTCTGGTTCCCATGACACAGGGTATCCTAGTTTGGGGCCAAAAGCAATGTATGTGCATGTTTATGTTTTTTTTTTATGTTTAGGATATTTATCTTATTTAATAATATTTTGAGTCCTAAAAACATTAAAGGTCCCACTTTTGCAAGTTTTTATTGTATGTATTTAGTATCGATTTTCAACCAATTAATACGAATTTTAAGTAACTTGTTTTAAAACACCTTGTCAGAGGAAGTGACGTAATAGTTGGTGACAGTAAGGGAAAGAGTTATGCGTCAGTCTCCCTCTCCTTTTCTATGCGAAAAGGGGAGAAGGAGATTAACGCATAGCTCTGTCCTTACTGACGTCATTACAAACAACGTCATTTTCAAACTCTCAACTGGCAGTTTGAACCTGTGATTTTTGGCATTTTTTTTTTTAATTTATGTTTAATATGCTCTGATGTACGTGATAATGAAAGCAAAAATAGAATTAATTAATGATTCCTATTGCTAGCCCATACTTTCATCTCTGTCAAACTTCCTCTCTCGAACTCCCCATTTAGGCCCTCCTAATTAACAAAATAATACGAGTTATAGTTTTTAACTTCACAATTTGGGCGTGAAAATCAGCAGACCGTTAGGGCGGCTTATAGCGAATAATGTTGGGAACCCATGAAAGAACCACCTCATTCAACATGTTAAAAAATTACATGTCCACCCAAAAAGGTTCGCCATCCTTGAATTTCTAATAAGCATGTTTTCGAAACGCGATATGGTAATTGCAGAATCGATTATTGTAGATATTGTACATCACATAAGTATTTATATTAAAAATACATCTCTTGAAAAAGCTTTCACGCTGACCACAAGTCAAAATCAAAAACGTGACTAAAATTTAAATCCACGATATTACAGATTTAAAATAATATTTTAAATGTAGTGAAAGTGGGTTTCTTACTTTACACTCTATTGAGGTGGTGTAAACAACTTTGATTTAGTTTTTATGCTATGTTAGTAATGAACTTAACTATATGGGGAAAATAAGAAACCAATAACTAATTAAAGGATAATCCTTAAAAATATCCATGGAACATATGTCACATACCTCCAAATAAAATCACTGCATACAAGTCACAGCACTCCAAAATCACAACCGGATTTTTACAAATCGAACAAAAAGAAGATCGATATGTCTCATTTCCAAATTCAAACGTCAAATCCCAAGGAGTTTGCAACATACGGTTTTATCTTATACCGTTATTCGAGTTTGCGGCCAGTATTGCAACACGCTAGGTGTGGCTTGAGTACAAAACGGCACTGAATGGTGGGTGACTGACTAGGTATGAAGTGGCCGGTTGGGGAAATAAGGTAATGTACATGCACCATAATCGTGTACAACACCTATTAAGAATTATGTGACAATACTAAGTAGGTACAGGCCCCGCCAAGTTTCTTGGGGTTTGAGCGAGCTGTCACCTCTCTCTCTCTCTCTCTCTCTCTCTCTCTTTCTCTCTCTCTCTCTCTCTCTCTCACACACACACCACCTTACCCTATGCGAGAAGTAGATGGCCTGTACCGAGAGGTCACTGAGACTAGAATTAAACCGGTCAAGTGCGATTAGGACGTAGGACGAGCACACAAAGGGTTGCCCCCATGCCCATTGTACACTGTAAAACGTAAAACGACTGACTTTTGTACGAGTATACCATTTTAATTTTTAATAATAAAATATTGAATACCAGGTAGGACTACATTCAAGGAGTGAAAAAAGAGTTTTGTGTATGTGTAAGTATTGAACTATTTACTCAGGTTAACGAAACTCTTTGCTCATTGAAACCTTAGGTGGATAGAAATTGACTTATTTACAGAAATATAATCAATTTAGATAAAAACACTTAATATACATAATTCGAATGAGCAATTATACATCGTATGATGACAAATAATAAAGCACAAAACTGAATACCTGCAATTAAATTTCCGCTATGATCGGGAGAGTCCAGTTTTCACCGATAAACAAACAAAACAAAATGGTTAAGGAAATGGCAAAACCAATAATAACTTGTATGATGGGTCGACTGAAACCAGATGGGTAATGTAAGTATTAGATGCTGATGAGCAGATGTTAGATACCAAAATCCAAGTCCTGGATTCCGGATAAGTTCGCTCAAGAAAAATAATATTGGCGGAAGGAGGTACCGCTGCTGCCTGAGGGGATGACATAGGTTTTTCTATCTTCTGTAGGCCAAAATCATCAGATGGAATATTAGGAACGTTATATACTCTTAGTTCTCGCTGCTCTGATCAGGAATATTAACTTGTTTATAGAGAAAGCAGGTCGAGATGAACTGAACCTTTTTCTTTCTTCGCAGGTATATACAGAAGACATCATTCTGAACAAGTTTTACTAGTAAACCGATTTGATCAAAGCAACTTCGTGTTTGTAGTATGGAGTACTAACGAATCGTCCCCATTTCGAAGCATTAAGAAACGGATAGCTGTACTGGGCTGCACACTAATATGGTATGGTATGTAGACGGCCCAGCTGATTCGAAATGTCCTTATTGCATATACGTACACATAAAAGATACAGATAACTTTTATTAGATACAACATGTAGGAAGGCGAGTATTTTCTCTAACAATACATCTGTTCCAAAGCATTGATTGAAAGGAAGATAGTTGAGCGAGGATTGACATTCATATTGCGCGTAAATACATATATATATATTTCTTATTTTATATTGTATTGTATTGTAATACGGGAAATATTAAGCAAATATCAGGGAAAAATGCTGCGGTACTTAGGTGAAGGGTAAAGGGGATGAGCGAAACGAACCCTCCTTTATCTTTCGTGTTAGGTTGAACATGCAAGAACAACAAAAAATATTTAAAACATAAAATTGAGTACACATAAAATATTTAAAACATAAAAAGTGTTTTGCTGATCCTTTTTTGCTGTGCAAATCAGTAGTATTGATGTGCGATTAAATACTAGCCCATATAAACTAGTGGCTCTGTGAGCTGCAGATCTCGCGCGTCTCTTAGTGGAAAGCTGAACTTCGAACTGACTTATGAATGCACCTGGTTATGTACAAGGAGTAAGAAAGTGACCGCACCAATAACTTTGTAAACTACCTATCAAAAACTGAATCGACAAAAAACATATAAATATCGAATTTGCTCAAAAAAATTCACGAGAATCGGTTGAGAAATGCGACCTGTAGAGGAAAAGAGCCGGTCAGAAATCCGGACAAAAATCCAGACATACTAAAGCATTATTGTCAAAGCTGAAACGGAGTCGCTTTGACGCTGCGCTCGCTCGGTCAATTATTATTTCTATAAATTCGCACCTAAGTTGAGCGAGTGCAGCTCGCCCAGGTTACGGTCAGGCGGTACATAATGCCATGCATTTACCGTCACTTGCGGCTATTTACGACTCCACACATAACTGCAAACAGGAATTGCAGTGCAGCGACGGACGTTTTACGAACGGCGCATTACCAAGTTCATAAAACAATAACAACATAGCGTCACGCCTTTTCCCATACGAGGTGGTAGAGGCACCGGTGTGTCCACGTTTAGCCAGATTAGGTACTGCATAAATAAATGTAGCCCGTTAATGTCCCGACCGAGGCGCACGGGCCTTTACCCAGAGACGAGTAAGATTGAGCCATACTCCACCACGCTGGCTCAATGCGGGTTGATGGACGGGTGTCGGGCTTGTGGCCAACCCGTCTGTCAGAAGTGATTTAGCTGCCCTATCATAGCCTTTGACACAGCCTTACGACTACTACCACCGAGTAGCGATAGTAACGTGTCATCCAAAACACGGAAGCGTCCGAAACAAATGCTACACAGAAAGGACACCCATCCAGTGCCCGTCTCGGCCAGATGTTAATGTCCGCGCGATCGTTTCCAAGGTACTGCATGTATTACCAAAATGTATCTGTTGCATTATCAAAAGTACCCATAGTTCAGGGACAATAGAAAGAATCTTCCTAGAGTTTGTTCAGTGAACTGTAATCTGCAACGATTATTTAGATTAGTAACTTCGATCGGCCGACACGTCTGGTTGCAAATCAAAATGTTTCCATCAATAATGTGTAGTCTCAGTGTTGATATTAATAACCAGCCAAGTGCGAGTCGGACTCACGCACGAAGGGTTCCGTACCATTATCTATAAAAACAGCAAAAATCATGTCTGTTGTATGGGAGCTCCCCTTAATTTTATTTTTTTAAAGTGAATATATAACTCAATATTCTGTGAATATTTCAAGCACCTACCTGTTGCCGTTATCAATATCGAGCAAAAACGAGCAAAAAAAAATCACGTTTGTTGCATGGGAGCCCCCTTAAATATTAATTTTGTTCTCTTTTTAGCATGTTTTATCATAGCGGCAACATAAATACATGACTGTGAAAATTACAACCCTCTAACTATCACGGTGACAGACGGACATACAGACGGACGGACAGCGGAGTTTTAGTAATAGGGTCCCGTTTGGCACCCTTCGGGTACGGAACCCTAAAAGCTATAATTTATTGAATATACTTGTTACTTTTATTTATTCCATTCTATAGAGAATATTGTTAACCTTATCTGTGGAAGTCGTTAAAAAATACGGTTTCCTAAAATATGTAGCCTTATTCCTATATATATCCTTAAATAAGTAGCTAAATATGTAGCCTTATTTAGCTACTTATTTAAAAGTCCTGACGTAAAAAGAAGGGTAGGATACTTCCTCCTCATTTTAGATTCTCCGAATCCCTACACCCCATACAAATACCCAAAATATTGATGTTTATATATTTGTGACGTCTCGCTGTTCCTGCAGCCTTATGGCGTAACTCTCTGAAGTTCATAGCGTGTCTATGGTTCATCTCATGCTCATACAATTTCATCGATTGCGGGGTATCACCGAAGGCTTCTAGGCTTCATTCAATGAGCTTGGGTTTGGCCCCCATTATGATGCTACTTGCGTGATACCAATTTGACAGATGGCGCTGGTGTAAGGTGTCAAACGTAAAAGTCTATATGAAGTTCATAGCTCAGACGACTTACGCCATAAGGCTGCTGGTTCCTATCGCCTGGATATGTCGTGGCCATATCAACCATGGTTAGTCATTTCTTGAAACGATAAATTCTATGATATTGTTAAAATCTGTAAAGCCGTTTGGGCTGTAGCGGTTTTTTTACATTTTCAACTCCTATCTCCGGTATTTTGAAAAAAAAAACGAATGGACTAAAATTAGATTAAGGACCAATTCTTATATGGACTAATTTATAATAATAATAATAATACCTTGGACACTATTTAGGCGCATTGATATAGCCCCAAACTAGGATTCCCTGTATCTTGGGTACTAGACCACGATACACATACTTATATTATTAGATAAATATTATGCTTAGATAGATAAACAACCATGACTAGGGTACAAACATCCGTTCTCATCAAACAAATATTTGCCCGCACCGAGACTCGAACCCGGGACTCTTGGCTTCTTAGGCAGGGTCACTGCCGACTCGGCCATTCGGGTCGTTAATTCGTAGTGACTGTCTCTTTATATCCTTTGGTGGAACGTACCCAGATGTTCACGATTCCAAATCTATCTTCCCTACAATGTCGGTCGGTACCCTTCTTTGACGATTATTTGGCTACCGAAGCGCGATAATTAGATTTTTGTCTTCATGGAAAAAGTAAATACTGATAATACTGATGACACCTATAATATACAAAAGAGCTCCGTGGTCTAATGGGTTTCACGCTTGCTTCTCACACAGGAGATGCAGGTTCGATTCCTGACCATGTACCAATGAGATGATTAATTTATCTTAATTACATAATACGGACGTTCTAACGGTGATGCAGAACATCGTGAGGAAACCTTCATTGCTCCACAACTGCGGCGATGAGCTAGCCCCCTGTCACGCAAAATGGGGTAATGAATAACTGGCTCAAAGAGGGCACAACTGTGCCTCTGCCGCCCCGATGGGAAAAGGCGTAATGCTATTATGTTATGTTACACGACAAATATAAATGTTTAACGGCCTTACTTATAAAAAAGTAAATTCACTGTTTAGCTTGTTTATGTACCTACTGTTATTTTTGCACTAATTATACTTATTAACTGTAAATTATTCCTTATTGATGTACTCTTACCGACGATAGATAGATATAATCTATCTATCTTAAATCTATCTATTATATCTTCTATCTATCTTCTATCTTTCTACTATACTTACAAAAGTGAATCTTTGTACTAGTAGCCGTAGTTGACGTTGAATAATATTATTTATTTATTTATATTCAATAAAAAATTGATTCTGAATCTGAATCTGAATCTTACTAAATCTCTGGTATGGCCCGATCGTTTTATATAATTCCTATTTGGTTTTATTCTCCTCAGTCCAAAGGAGGTGTACATAAAAATAAAATTACGAAAAACGCAAAGAACAACCAAAAAATCGAAAAAAAATTGTGTGTGGAAAGTTCAGCCTCTTTCGCTAGATGGCGTTACTACATTCAACCTCTTTGTTGGTAGCGGAACTTATACATATATTTGGCAGTGCGATGTATAAGCAAAGAGTTTCGTTAATCTGAGGTCTGATGCGTATTATGCTCAACAACGACCTGTCGAAGGCGTTTGATTGTGTTGATCATAATACGCTATTAATAAAATTAAATCATTACGGAGTTAGAAATAAAGCGTTGGATCCACTAAGATCATACCTAAGCAACAGAATTAAAAAGGCAGAAGTTCACGGCTTTAAATCTGATGGATCGGGTGTAAAAATTGGCGTTTCACAAGGTTCCATATTAGGCCCTTTCTTATTCCTATTATATATTAACGATCTGCCTTTCATGGTGGAGAAATTGACTGACATAGTGTTGTTTGCTGATGATACTTCAATGGTCTTCAAAATTGAAAGACAAAAAGGAGATTTTTGTGATGTTAATGGGGTATTGTCTTTAATCTTGAATTGGTTCACAGTGAATAGTTTATTGTTAAACGCTGGTAAAACCAAGTGTATCAAATTCTCACTTCCAAATGTCAGGCAAGTTGAGACCAGTTTAGTGTTAGACAATAGCACGTTAGAATTAGTAAATGATACGAAGTTTCTTGGAATAACCATTGATAGCAAATTGCAGTGGGGACCCCACATAGATAAATTAGCTGGTAAATTAAGTTCTGCGGCTTACGCTGTTAGGAACATCAGACAAAGCACGGATGTGGCTACATCTAGGCTAGTATATTTTAGTTACTTTCATAGTGTCATGTCCTATGGTACCTTGTTGTGGGGGAAAGCAGCGGATATTCAAAGTATTTTTATTTTACAGAAAAGAGCTATTCGAGCAATTTATAATTTAAAACGAACAGACTCCTTAAGAGAGCTTTTTTGAGAAATAGACATACTAATGTATTGACATACTGTAGCTAGTCAATTTATTTTCTATAATATAATGTATATACGCAAGAACCTTACAACATTTTTCAAACTTAGCGATAGCTGTTATGTTAACCTAAGAAATAATCACAGATTATGTGCGCCCCGGTTTAGACTCGCGAAGGTTAGCAATTCTTTCAAGGGTCAGTGCATTCTCCACTATAATAAGATACCTCTGGAGATCTTGAAATTGCCATTTGAGCAATTTAAAAAGCATGTTAAAGCGACTTTGTCGAAAAAGGGATATTATAATGTTCAATATTACTTAAATGACAGGACTGTATGGGGTTAATCTAGCTCAACACAGATGTTGCCGTTAATAATTTTGTAATTATTTATTCCTGCTTATTAATCATATTAATAAAAAAAACATATTTGTATTAGTTAAGCACAACCTATTTTTAAAAGAGATCTAAAAATCAATCTGTGGGAGTTTCTACGCCCTTCTTCTCCCACAGTGGTCTAATGTAGAGAAGAGGCAAAAAATTACGTTTGCTAAGTATATGTAAATATCTACAGGAATAAAGTACGTTGACTTTGACTTTGACTTTGACCGATAATGTCGATATGGATTTCAGAAAACTATGAAGGTGCCTCTAAAATATAAAAATGAATAGCTTTATGACGAGGAACTATGATAATAATGATGATTTCGCAATAATATGTGCTATTTCAATAATTTCGTCACCTACTCAAATACATATACATTTACTTCCGCCGACTTGAGCCAAAAAATTACATTTGCTAAGTATATGTAAATATCTACAGGAATAAAGTACTTTGACATTGACTTTGACTTTGACCGATAATGTCGATATGGATTTCAGAAAACTATGAAGGTGTCTCTAAAATACAAAAATGAATAGTTTTATGACAAGGAACTATGATAAATGATGATTGCGCAATAATATGTGCTATTTCAATAATTTTGTTACCTACTCATATACATATATATTTACTTCCGCCGACTGGCATTAGATTTCTGACAGCTGCTGAATACAGTTTAAACATAACTTAAATGCAACCCGGCTATGTTAAGTGGCAACCGGCTGATGGGCAGCAACCTTGCCGTGCTCGACTACTTAACTTAACCGTGGTGTGTCTAAGTTGTCTTCAAACTGTATTTACAGGCTGTAAAAAATCTGGTGCATATCTAACTACAAAGTTAAAATCCTTTAGTTACATTGAGGCCACTTACCATTTCAACCATTGTTAGTTTTTGTGCCAATTTGTCAATTACCCATACTGTGAAATTCCCATTTTGACCACTCTAATAACTCTATTGGGGCCTGCCCACGAGTTATGAGGTTAAATGTAAGTATGTAAATAAATGTTGTCAAATTGGGAAGTGGTTGAATTGGGAAGTGGTCGAAATGGGAAGTGATCGAAGTGGGAAGATGTCAAACTGGGAAGTTATCAAAATGGGAAGTTGTCATATTGGGAAGTAGTGGAATTGGGACGTGGTCAAAATATATATAATAATAATAAATGAATAAATAATTAAACAGGAACTTGTCATAATGAACCTTTTCATAATGGGTAGTGGATGAAATGAACCTAAATGGTTTAAATTCGCAGCGAACGCCCCTAGTAGACAGTAGTGAAAACTGCTTTATTAAATTACAAGCGACATCTGTTGTAGAGTAGCGGGACCAAATTGTTAAGTGTCCTGGACCGTGTGCTAAGAGGCAGTACCGCTAGATGTCGCCCCCAATGTCGCCTCCTACCTCGACTTACTTCTGGTTACCCAGAGCAAACAGTAACATCACGCAGGATCTCAAGGCCACGTTTAACATTTTGAATGCCATGGGTCGAAGCAAAATGGTGCCTACCAGATGCCACGCCACAACAAAAACATGCAAGTCGATCTCCAAAACGTAATGATTCCAAAACGAACTATCGATATTATAAATATTATTAGATTACCCTTAGCTGTAATAGTGTTTAGGAGTAAGTATCGGAAAACTTTAACAAATATAAATTAACAATATACTTAATTTTATTAAATGTCCAGATTTTATTAGCATTATAAATCCAAAATAAAGTATCAAAACACCTCAACGTTCGCACGACATTCATTTCCACATCCACACGCATTGTGATCATGTCCGAAAAAAGAAAATGAAAACTTTTATAATTCAATTACTGAGTGACAATGAAAGCGATTCGAGTGACTTTTTTTTAATATTTACTGTAGATGAGTGAAATGAACTGAAAGATGAATTGTGGGAATCAGCAGATGGCTCGGGAATATTAATTACGACCGGTATTCCTGAAGCCTGGACGCACCAACTTAGAGACCATGACCACAATTATTTTTTCAAAATATAAAAAATAATCCTATTCGCACTTTTTGTTTTATTTATTTACTATTTATAACGGAAACCAACTTAATTAATTGAATCGATTACCAAAGTATGTATGGAAACTGGTCAATCATGAGGAAGGATCGTGCAAGGACGCCGGGAGGCAGTGCGATGCAGCTGTGGCGCACGCCCGTGCGGCTCGAGTGCCAGCCTCATCTGGAGACCAGCGACGGCGAGGATTTGTGGGCTCGGTTTGCAGTGAACCAACATAACATATACGTATGTGTAGTCTACATCACGCCGGATTCGAGTGACGCAACGTGTGCTAAGTGGTTCAACAGAGTGGAAAATGTGAACCTAGTAAAAAAAATAAATCTCGGTGACTTAAACCTACTAGCTGCTAGCTTAAAAATGGCTAACTATTTTAGTAGTTTTAAAATTTTACCTAACCTACATTAGTATAATATCGTGCCTAATATGAATGGGAGAATGTTAGACGTGGTGATGACGAGCCCGCAGTTGGACGGTGCGGTGTCGGTGCGGCTGTCGGAGCCGGCGGAGGAGCTTAGTAGGATCGATGCTCAGCATCACCCGACGCCGCCTGACGTGTCCGTTGAGTGCAACTTCTGCTATACCAGTTTTATCGACTGGAACTTCAGCAAAACTATATGAAGCTTCACACCCTATATAGTAAGGGATACAAACTGGGATAAACTTTATCATTGTGCTACAACAGAAAGCGACATTAAATAATTCTACACAATTGTGTATAACCTATTTTACCTCTGCAATCCACAGAAAAAGCGGAAGCGATCTTGTTGTAGGACTTATCCAATCTATTACACGAGCGCAATTATACGTGACATTTAAATTAAAGCTCAATTTCATCGGGAATAGAAACGGACCGGGGATGAGGGCGTTCATTGCGAGTTTAGGCGACTGCGAACCAAAATTAAAGTTGATACAGAATTAGCAAATCGTCTGCATGTTTGAGATGTCTTCGTACGACTGCACAAGGCACCCGCGATGTTTGCGCGCAGCCCACGTTCCGCCCGCACGTGCAGCGGCTCACCGCGAAGGAGCTCCAGAAGCTAGGGTTCGTGATTCGCAACGCGGTACCGCTCACTCTCGGGGCTACGCGCACTGAACGTGACCTTGGTGAGGAGCATAGCCGAAACTAATATTGTGGTGTGGTCTCCACATGCACGTAAATATATACTCATGCTGGAGCAAGTACAAAATGGATTTTTACCTAGTCTCTACAAAAAAGGTCATAAGTACTATCAATTTATGTCCCGACACGATTTCTTCAAGGTAATCTGGGATATGAATCATTGGAGCTTAGGAGATCACTATCTCTATTTAATTTCGTGATAAACATACTCAGGAACCAAATTGATTGTATAGAGCTTCTCCAAAGGTGTGTGCGAAGGTTCGTGCCCGACGGATACGTCAGGCTGCGGGCCAGTGGCGCTCGCGCACGCACTGCTGGCGGCTCGCGCGTCTCGCGCCAACTTATACTCGCTACTATACTTGGTACTCGCGCGTCGCGCAGGCGCAGATCAACTCCGTGCTCTCCGCATCTCCAAAGTGTGATATATTCGCGAGCGGTATCGCGTCTTTAGTGAAGGAGTGTAGAAGAATGATTGAATGACGAATGCAAGCGATTGATTGTCTAAAAGTATATTATAATGTTTTTTTAATACTTGTATGTGTTTAGATAAAAATGTATGTAAATGTATGTTAAAATTGAAAAGGGTTAATTTTAAAATATTCATATCTATATTGAATATTCACTAAATTAGTAAGACTTGTACAACTGATTATATGAAGCATCTTATTATTATATTATATTCTTATGATAATATTTAAAGTCCGCGCCTTGATTTTTAATTCCCTTTTTTGGGTGGATTTCTCTATAGCAATAGCAAATTCTCTACTAGCGACACTGTCAACTGAACAGTAAAGATGGTGGCACCTAAGTTAGTAGAAGCTCACAACTTTTATAATTTCACTGTGACACCGTCTCCAGTAGAAAGACGAAAATAGAATGTCTTTTAACATAAATAATTACAAATTTGACAGTAACCTCTTTTATCTTATAAAAAAAATACATTAAAGTAAAACAACGGAAAGATATTCTTGCAATTACTGCGGAAAGACAAATAGAGCTATCCTGTATTGACTTCTATTTCTAGTGTTAATTATATGGCTATCACCTACAGATATAATAATGCTACGTTTCTTACATGCATAATATTCTCGATATTGATAGGTAACCCTAAGTTTATTAATTTCTTAGGTTTGTTTTCTTAGATAGTCATATTTTGAGAAAATTAGGGTGGAAGCCCTCACTAAACTATGTAACAACAGAAAAAGGTTAATTGTTTGCGGTGATTTAAATGTATATTTTTAGTGGATACAACCATTAATAATTTTATTTAAATCATTTAATTTGTACCATGAAGCGTCCGTGGTCTAGCGGCCGTCTGGCCGAGACAAGTACTGGGTGGGTGTCCGTTCTTTGTGGCATTTGTCTCGGGCGCTTCCGTGTTCCGGATGACACGTTAAGCTGCAGTTCCCGGCTACTATCGCTACTCGGTGGTAGTTGTCGTAAAACTGTATCAGAGGCCCTAATAGGGCAGCTCGATAACTACTGATAGTGGGGTTGGCCACAAGCCCGAAACCCCTCCATCAACTCGCATTGAGCCAGCGTGGTGGATTATGGCTCAATCTTACTCATATCCGGGAAAGGCTCGTGCATCTCGGTGGAGTCAGTAATGGGCAATATTCATCATTTCATCAATGTGGATCATGTATTTTTAGAGCCGACTAGAATTACACTTATCAGCCAAACCAATTCACAAGTAAAAATATAATGAACTACTTACAATCTTATCACAGCGGTCAAACAGTTTCATACCCAATTTCTAGTAAAGCAAAAATGATCCATCATTTTATAGGCCAATTTCATCCCATAGACTAGAAACGTATAAGTCTAGAAGTGTTGAAACACTTCTAGACTTACATAGTAGGATGAAATGCAAATTTATACTATGCAATTTTCCATATGCCTGTAATTTGACAGAACTACAGAACAAATCTGTGCATAGAATGAATATTCATTTATTTAATTTAACGTGTCATCACAGCTATGCTATTTTATATTTTGACTTGAATAATTTTATTCATAACTTTACTCTGACACAGGATACATTGTACCTGTCTAATAAATATAGAAAATTAGTAGCTACATTGTTAGCTTATAATATATGCGACGCAGCTATAGTGGGTTTAACCAAGTTCAACTTGACATTAGCTTATATTAAGAGTAATATGACATGCACCCCTATTGGGAATTCACCTGTTAATTATACTTTGCATGCAACATTGTAATCTGTTCCAAGTAATTTAAATTAGATCGTAAGACAATAGAGGAAATCTCTAGCATACAAGAGCCACTAAATATGTCAAAATATAAGCCCCAGTTAAATATTACCCATCAAAACCTCCAGGGGTTACCTGGCAAAGAACTTGTATTAGAATTATTTCAAAAAAATTCTGACATTGATATTATTTGTGTTACAGAACACTGGTTGAAGGAAAATATGATGTCTTTTAACATAAATAATTACAAAATTGTCAGTTGTTACAAAAGAAAGACTGCTAATAGAGGTGGTTCTTTAACCTTAGTGAAAAATAATATTAAGGTGAAACAACGGAAAGATATTCTTGCACTTACTGTTGAAAAACAAATAGAGAAATAAACAAATAACCTGTGTTGAGTAAGATAGCCATATTATTGTTTGTGTCTACAGGCCACCGAGGGATGAAAAAAGGCCATGGCAATTCCGAAATATTTGAGAAAATTATGGAGGAAGCCCTCACTAAACTATGTAATAACAGAAAAAAGTTAATTATTTGTGGCGATCTTGATGTAGATTTTCTTGTAGGAACAACAATGAAACAACGATTAATAACTTTATTCAAATCGTTTAATTTATGTCATGTATTTTTAGAGCCGACTAGATTTACACTTACCAGCCAAGCTTGCTTAGATAACGTTTTTTGTGACTGTGCATTCACAAGTAAAAGTGTAATTAACTGCTTACCTTCCGATCACAGTGGCCAAACAGTTTCATTCCCAATTGCTATTAATGATAAGACTGGTCCGTCGTTTTATAGGCCTATTACATCCCATAAACTAGATACAAATACGAAAAACTTAGATATAAAATTGCCAGTACCGGATTTTGATGAACAGAACCCAAACAAAATCTACTCAGACTTCTTCAACATTATTCAGACAGAATTCAATAAAGTTTATAAATTAAAGAAAGTCAGTGACTACAACGGTAAATCTAAATTTAATGATTGGGCAACGTTTGAAATTCCTAAAAGTAGAGTTATCTTGTAAGACCTTTATGAACAAAAAAACCTATAACTTTGATCGAAAATTTCACGACTATATTAAAAAATATTCCAAAAGTTTCAAGTTGGTTTATAGAACTGCAAAAACATTACACATTAATAGAAAAATTCAAAATTCAAATAATAGAATGAAAACAGTTTGGCAAATAATAAACCATGAAACTGGCAAAGTTATACCAAGGGACAATGATTTCTGCCTAAAGATAGGTGATGATGTTGTTAAATCCAACGCTGAGGTAGCTCGAGCTTTTGAAACATTCTTCACCAATGTACCCTTACTCACAACAGATCCTCTAAATTCATCTCCATATGAAGCAGAAACTTTATTAAAATATAACACTAGCGTCAGTAAGGTATATTTAAAGTTTCATCATGTATATCCCCAGGACATTGTCAAAAGGTTTAGATTACTTAACTTAAAAAATACGGATGACCTGTGGGGTATATCAGTCAAAGTCATTGGTTCAGTAATTCTAGTTATAGCCCCACACTTAGCTTATATATTCAATAAATGTGTTGACGATGGGGCTTTCCCAGACCTCATGAAACACAGTAAACTGATACCTCTGTTCATGTCGTGAGATAAGGGTGATCCTTCAAATTTCAGACCAATATCCGTTCTTCCAACACTAAGTAAAATATTTGAAAAGATTATACTCAATCAAATGCTCTCACACTTCAACCGTACAAAACAACTCCACGCCAAACAATACGGTTTCACTAGGGGTAAATCGTCTACGGATGCAGGTATTACCCTTATATCTCATATTTATTCTGCATGGGAGGCCGCACAGGATGCTATCGGAGTTTTTTGCGACCTGTCGAAGGCGTTTGATTGTGTTGATCATAATACGCTATTCATTAAATTAAATCATTACGGAGTTAGAAATAAAGCGTAAGATCTACTAAGATCATACCTAAGCAATAGAATTCAAAAGGCAGAATAACGGCGTTAAATCTGATGGATCGGGTGTTAAAATTGGCGTTCCACAAGGTTCCATATTAGGCCCTTTCTTATTATTGGTATATATTAACGATCTGCCTTTCATGGTGGAGAAATTAACTGACATAGTGTTGTTTGCTGATGATACTTCAATGGTCTTTAAAATTGAAAGACAAAAAGAAGATTTTAATGATGTTAATGGTGTATTGTCTTTAACCTTGAATTGGTTCACAGTTAATAATTTATTGTTAAACGCTGGTGTATCAAATTCTCACTTCCAAATGTCAGATAAGTTGAGACCAGTTTAGTGTTAGACAACAGCACGTTAGAATTAGTAAATGATACGAAGTTTCTTGGAATATCCATTGCAAATTGCAGTGGGGACCCCACATAGATGAATTTGCTGGTAAATTAAGTTCTGTGGCTTACGCTGTTAGGAACATCAGACAAAGCACGGATGTGGCTACATCTAGGCTAGTATATTTAAGTTACTTTCATAGTGTGATGTCCTATGGTATCTTGTTGTGGGGGAAAGCTGCGGATATTTAAACTATTTTTATTTTACAGAAAAGAGCTATTCGAGCAATATATAATTTCAAACGAACAGACTCCTTAAGAGAGCTATTTAAAAAAATTGACATACTAACAGTAGCTAGTCAATTTATTTTCGAAAATATAATGTATGTACGCAAGAACCTTACAACATTTTCCAAACCTAGCGATAGCTGTAATGTTAACCTAAGAAATAATCACAGACTATGTGCGCCCCGATTCAGACTCGCGAAGGTTAGCAATTATTTCAGGGGTGCATTCTCTTCTATAATGAGATAGCTCTGGAGATTTTGAAATTGCCATTTGAGCAATTTAGAAAGCATGTTAAAGCGACTTTGTCGATAAAGGGATATTACAATGTTCAAGATTACTTAAATGACAGGATTGTATGGGGTTAATCTGGCTCAACCTGTTAATAATTTTGGAATTATTTATTCCTGCTTATTAATCATAACAATTAAATTTTTCATATTTGTATTAGTTAAGCACAACCTATCTTTAAAAGAGATCTAAAAATCAATCTGTGAGAATTTCTACGCCCTCTTCTCCCACAGTGTTCCAATGTAGAGAAGAGGCAAAAAATGACGTTTGCTAAGTATATGTAAATATCTACAGTAATAAGTATAAGTACTTTGACTTTGACTTTAAAAAAACACTGAAATTGGGTGCATCAGCCAAAGTCATTGGTGCAGTAACTCTGGTTATAGCCCCACATTAAGCTTATATATTCAATAAATGTGATGACGATGGAGCTTTCCCAGACTTAATTAAACATAGTAAAAAGGCTTTGTTCAAGTCGGGTGACAAGGGCGATACTTCAAATTTCACGCAATTTAACTCTATATTATTTGAGGCACTTCTTCCTCAGATTCAAAAATAATGTATGACAATAAAGTTTAGGTTTATAACGACCGGTTTAGCTTAGCGGGTGACCCTGCCTACCAAGCTGACGGTACTGGGTTGGAATCCCGGTAAGAACAAATATTTGTGTGACGGGCATGAATATTTGTGTCTTAGTCTTGTATGTTTTCTATGTACATAAGTATTTATCTCTATGAAATATATCGTCGTCTAGTGCCTATAATAAAGCCTTGTTGAGCTTACTATGGGTCTAGTTCGATTCGTGTAAGATTGTCCTCTAATATTTATTATGATAATGCGAGGTAAAAATCACATTTTTTATTATTTTTCAGAGCTCATATCCTAGACAACGATTTGTAGTAAAGCTTTCATTAGGTAGTGCAACAATTTTTCCTATGATTCGTCGTTTTCGAGATGTAAGCAAAAAAAAAAACAAAAAACGGGACCTTAACTGTGCCCGCTCAGAATTTTCTCAGGATCACAAACCCTCAGAAGATTATCATTTGATTATAACATACAACCACAGAGTAGTACGAGTTTCGTTCATCAGAGCATACAACATTCAAATGAGTATACATATATAAATAGGTTGTAAAGGAAAGATCTTACTTCACAAAACAAATATGAACTCTCTATTATCTCTGTGCCTACATTGTTATTTGACAAAAGATCAACATGTCTATGAATCTCTTTGTCTTTCTCTCTTCTAACCTAAATCGCTTTAGGTCTATCTAGCTATATCCCTCTTCGACTTAAGTCATAACGCGATGTAGTTAATATACGCTTAGGACTTATCTTCTAGAATCACCTCAGATATGTCAGTAGTATGTGTGTCTCCTAACTAGTCTGTACAAAGTTTCGAAGTCAAACTTTCTGCTTTCGACTTTGCCATCTAGAATCGTTCGTTGCCTGATACCTATATAAATATATCTAGCACAGTCTCGGTATTTGAAGTAATTGTGTATGGTAATTAAAGAGCACCACTGAGCGTACTTGTATTGTCCTTGTAGTCATCGTCACTCTCCGCTGCACACCGCTCAGGTGACTCGCTGGACTGCCAGTCTCACATCACTTACAGATGCATCACTGACCATGACGCCTCGCTATGGAGGCTGGTAATCCCCTCTTTTTTGTGTGCTTTCAAAAACCTAATCCCTACGAGCAAGAGCGTTCTTCAATACCTAGCGCTGTACGAACAATTCACATTGTTCATACACTTTGTAGTATTTAAATCTGAGGCATTTATTCTTGCGGGAAGTAGCAGCAACATATCCTAAAACACAGGGTTCGCCCTATTTTAGGGAGTAGCGATACATCCCTTGTTAACCCTGCTAAACAAGCTTGTAATTTACATTTATTTCTGTAAATAAACGTTTATTATTATTTATTATTAGTATATAATTCATATAATAAAGTTTACAAAAATTTACTGAACGCATTTAGCTAAACTAAGTAAACTATCCTCATATAGGTGATGAACTACGTCGTCTTACTTACACACTGATTTAGCGCCAGCTTATTCTCACTGTACTATCACTGCACAAAACATTTTGGGCAGTAATACTACAAATACCGGCCAACAATAGGACACTGAGTCAATTTAAAACTTGTAGAATCGATGGCCTGAAGGCAGCCAATCATAAGCCTAATGCATATTGTTGTACGACTACTATATACATTTCACAAATACATAAATTGTGTGTTATCTCCTCGTTTATAATATTTACCAACCCACTCAATTTCTTTAATAACTAATAATCTACGAGCACCTCATTTAATTTGCCAGGTATTTATTATCTTAACAAAGAGTCAACGTCCTCCCACAGGTCAAATACCTTCCCACAAGTTGAATACCCAATAAGATGCCAATCGATGACCATAGCAATACAGGCTTAAAGTTCACATGACGAGAATCCCGCTACGGTTTGCAAATAAAAATAACCAAATATAATTAATTCGACGTCCAACGATGCTTTTCGTAAGAAGATAAAAAACTGTAGGTGTAGGCCGGTATATGTACTCGTGTTTAAGTTGGTGGTAATATAAACCTGTGAGATGTGCTACAGTTCGTTGCATCATACCAAGAACCAGTTTCACAACCCATTGCTCCCGCTTACAAATGGTGTTCATTTTGTATGTGTAACAGGAAAATGGGGAGTACTGTGGCGCGACTGCTATAGTACCTTTATAGGTACTATAGCAGTCGCTTCTTTTCTTTTACGTGTTCATACACGTAAAAAGAAAAGAAGCTTGGATCAGCCGAGATTCAATGGTTTTGGCAAATCGGTGAAATATTTGTTCAGCAACATACAATACGATATCTTATTCGAACGCCCACAACATTACGAATCATGATGACTGTGATAAAAAAAATCCAGATGCTCGTTACGATGATAAACTTCAACAAAAAGTCGAAACGGACAAAGTATAGGTAATACTTGATAACAAAAGTTTGCTAAAATAACATGATGATACCCCTGGTTCACAATCAACCTAAATCGTCTTTCCTTTGTTTGCTGGAAGAGATCTCTTGTTAGAGAAAATCTTGCCCTTGTACACTATTTATATTTTATTATATTACTTTTTCTGTATCTCGTTTGTGTGCAATAAAGAAATTATGTGTGTATGTAAATTATAAATACAAACTGCCCCAGGAGGCAACGTGCTTCGTTCTCCTATAGACAACGATCAAATTATCACTTAGATGAAAATATTTTATTGATATTTACTGAAGTGTGGATAGAGTTGTTAAGTTACAACAAGAGAAGAAATAATCAAGGAAAAAACTAGACTAACCATGACCTGTTATTGCAAAAATCAAGACCGTTTCACTTGATTGAGGTTTCTACTAAAAATAAAATTATTAAATAAAAGAGTTGTTTTTTGGAAAATTAGCAGCGATGTTAATCGAGCGTTTAGTTGAATTGCGGCCTTGGAATTGTTCGTTTTTTTATTAACCAATATAAGCATGATAGTACATGATATTATTTAACTAAAATATTAACAGAACATTTTTCAAGATTGACATACATTTTAAAATGTTGGAACAGATAATGTAAGGTGTTGAGAGCATAGAACACATAATTCGAGAATGTCCTAAAATAAAATATGATGGAGACCCCACAGACCTCTTTACTCTAATTGTGATGAAGCAGCTGAATGGCCCAAGACCTCAAAATTTATTATTTAATCGATAGCTACTCGACCACTTTGGCCAGACGAATAAATAAATAAAATTAAATGTCTAGCCAGATTTTGAAATCCTGCCAACATCTACATAAAGCGATGGGTTTGAAAAAAAATGTCGCATTTACTCTATTATGCAGGTAATGTTGAGGAAAAGCTTCTGATAATATACTTTTATCTACACACGTATGATAAACCCTCTTTACTGCGTCCAGAAACCTCACGTTACGACCATCATAATATTGATACATTATGACCATAATGTATCAATATTTCGACTTACATTCAAATTTCAAACGCCGACGCCCGCCTGCGTGGCGCCCCTAGTTTGTCTGTGAAGTTGGTATGGTACTACTGAACAAGCTAAACAAGTGCAGAGCAATGATCAATGTCACAATGCCGGTCGAACATGCGGTTCCTAAATGTGTGAACATAATTAGGCATTAAAACTCTTCGAATGATATTATTATGAAACTCGCCTTCGGCTCGTTTCATGGACCCACTCTCGAGTTTTAATGCTTTCCATTATGTATCAGTCACATTTTGCGCATTCCATTAAGGCTGGAACCCGACAGCGGCACTTAGAATTTCAACTTAATCTTACTTTTAGAGGAATACAAATGTTAAAAAGGCTCTTCACTAATGTATAGAAAACTAATAGAGCAACATAACCCAATATGTCCTGTAAAGATTACATGTAAAAGTACGAACATTCCAATCCGGAGATCAATTTTATATTTTTATTATTGTGATAAAAAGATTTCGTAATAAAATAACTCAGAGAAACTTCTTATCAAGCAAAAATAATCAAATCACGTTTATACGTTCCTGAATGCAAGCTGACACTCAAGATCAACGAGCTCATATAAATAGACATATGATTTAATACTCCTATTTTGAGTAACATGAGATTTACAAAACGCTGTTTTGAACTGAGGCGTCACCTTAAGACAATTGAACTAAGCGGTAGCACTATGCCTTTTATCATTAAATAGAAGTGGCACTGATTCGCACTTACGTGCAGCCAGTTAATTTAATCTCAATTTTGCGTTAGTTTGATTCAGATAAAGATTTTTCATCCCTGGTATCTTACGATATCGCCATATGTTCATACATTTTGCTTCCCCGTTTAAGGCGCGTGTATCGGTAAATTAGCAAATGGATTTCGATCGATTTGTTGTGGTTGACATTTTGGTCACAACCATATTAAAATGAAGTTCATAACAGCTCGCACTGCAACATGCGGCAGAACATTGCGTTATTTTTTTTTTCAAGATGTTTAGAAGAGTTATTTTTCGAATCAAGAACAATATCAATATTATTTTTAGAACCCTTAAAATAGCAAGTTTAAGGTGAAAAACAATTTTTTTTTGTAACATATTTTCAAATACACACACACACATTGAAGGAAAAGGATGCCTTCACAACATATATTTTTTCGGGGTTTGTGAAGTGGAAGGAGGCTTCCTTTATGTATGAGGAATAACACTTTAAATAGGGGCATTTGACAATTAGCAGCTTCTTCGTCGTGGAACCATAAAACAACCGTGTCGTGTAAGGTCGTGCAGTTACCAACGCATTCTTAGCTTTTTAATTTGAATGCACATTCTGCAGATCAAATTGATCCACCGCGGTTAAGATTTTGTAGTATGCAGTAGATGCCTTAAACATAAAACCTTAATCAATTTTCATGGGTATACGGGATTAACAAGATCTGAAATAAATGTTTTTGATTTGATTTCATAGCTGTCATGTCGTAAATCATTTAAAAGTTTGAAATATAACTTATGATTAGAAGGTATCTACCTAATAATCCATAATATGTGTCCATTTTTACAATTGTTTTATGTTGAAACTATATCGCAAATATTATATTCTCTGTACTTTTTTTCATGAATCTTTTGCTTAATAAATTTCTTGTCGTTTGGACATTTATTTAAACACTCAATTAAATATATCCGCAAAAGTAACGCAAGTACACTGGCTCACTTCCAAATTAGCTATTGTATTAATTAGAAAGCTTTTATAGGTTCCGTGGTTTATTGAACTACCCGCCCATTAGGATATAAATATATATATTTTTAATTCCTCGCCGGTACTTAAAGTATCAAAAGATCAAGGAAAATAGCTCTGTTAGTAAAGGTAGTTCAAAGGTCTTCAAAATAGGTACTAAATAAGTGTTCACTTTTATTAACGATTTCCATATTATTTTAATAAGGTAAAAAATACGATGACACCAAAAATATATTTGTTACCTAATTTATTGAAAAACATCTCCAAATTGCATCATATTTCGTTAATTTTCAATTGTATATGTAGGTACAATATTTAAAAAACCAATTAAAACTTACCAGACCGCAAAAAGTTCCTTCGAGCTTCCAACAGTCCTCAGATCAACAAATACGTCGTCGACCACCACTGCCGATGCCGGTCAACTGCTTTGTGGTCGAGAATTCTGCGCGGACGCAAAGCGAATAGCGAACGCACACAATAGCACACATACACAAGCCCGGGGTGTCGATTCTGCTAAGGATTCTTAGGATATAATGCGTATTATAATTTTTTTCTATCTACCTATATAGGTTGCATGAATAATTATTCGTGCTTCCGCATCACAAGCGACCCATCGAAAATTGAACTGTCAGTGACTCTTATGAACAATGATATAAAGGTAATTTCATTTAGGCTCGCATATTTATAGGTTACCTTGTAATGATAGTGGTATCACTGTAACCGTGGAGCAATCCTCTATCACTTACAACTACTTTTACCTCCTAAGACCTTCACCCGTAGGCTGTTGACGTGGGAAAGTGAGGGACATCGCTATGTGCTATATAAAGCTCCCTCACCTTTCGCGACGAAATTACACATGCTACGGGTTCTGCGCCTGTTTAGCAAGTCCAACTTTTTTAATAGATTTTCAACAAAAAAATGTCTGCAGTCTAGTTCCGACACCTGCGATTTTCAGGATCTTATTTAGAATAACAACTATCCACCAAAAAATCACGAAGAACTAAGCGGAACGCCGCCGCCGTCTTTCTAAAGTCCTTCCCCAAAATAAATATGTATTTTGTGCAGTGAAAGCATAGCGAGTATAGCGACAGTCCAGTGACAGGTGAGTAGGTTATGTATAAAAGAATCGACACCCTGATTGGCAGAGAACTGAACTTGAAAAGCTCTTCAGATTACAGTGATAGGAACCAGACATTATGAAACAATTAAATAATAAAATTTACTAACATATTGACCATAGCTTTTAACCTTTTAACTTTATCACGCCCTAAAGTTATAAATGTGACAGAGACAAACGTTACTTAACTACATATTGATGTACAGATCAATTCTGTATTCATTTGTCAGTTATTTTATATTTCATTATTATTTATAATAAATTATGCATTATATAGATATACTAATACATACTTACACATTACTTAGAATTGTAAGAACATTCGTTTAAGTGGCCCATTTGACGGTATGTAGTTTCCGAGATATTTAAATATGCCTTTGTAAACACTGTCTGTATAGATAGACGGATTTGTACAGTGATGGCCAACCACTGGCACGCGTCCTCATGATGGCACTCGACAAAATATTTTTTGGGCACTCCACCGATAGTTTTTTTTCCATAATCAAAAAAAATGGAAACACTCGAATACCCTGATATATTGTAGAACCATACGTCATCCATCACGCCTGTGTTAGAATGTACCTGTGAATCCCACCCTCTCTTTCTTACAAAGGAGTAATGATGTATCGTGAATTCGTCTTTGAGCTTCTTGGTTGTACCTGTATGCCGTTGTCCCCATAATGGGGACAGACCCAAGGGGGACAACGGAACTACAGGATTCTATTCTATTATGCCCTGATATTAATTCATTTTATAAACTGAACTTGACCCAATACGGTATTTGACTGCTAGTCAAAATAGATACTTTTTGGGAACTGTCAAAACGGTTAATTTGTTCACGAGTTCTATGAAATACTGGCATGTGACGTCATAGTCAAATGCCGTCTTTTTAACATAAAATTGAGTTTATAAAATACCTGGAAATATACAATTCTGATATTGTCTAACCTTTTTGTTCAAATAGTTTCAACTACAGACACGTTTCTGGATTTATTGGAATACCTTGTCAAATACCCTATTTGATTAGTTCCCAAAGACTTGTGCCACCTTTCACAGCAGAGCTTTTTGAAATCTCTTTCCTGGAATGTTAATCATGCTCTTAACTCGATTTTTGAGCCATTTTTTTTTTCACATTAGGGACGGTCTGCGCCGCTCCTTACGACAAGTTTTGTAGGTTGTTAGTTACCTAGCTTACTAACCATGTAAAATATCAAGGATTAGCCGCCCTGTTAATCTTAACTAATACACTTTACTCAATATTCAAATCCATAAGCATCGGCCAAGATATCTTGGATATTTATGTGTGTGACGTCGCTTCTGGTTCCCATGACACAGGGTATCCTAGTTTGGGGCCAAAAGCAATGTATGTGCATGTTTATGTTTTTTTTTTATGTTTAGGATATTTATCTTATTTAATAATATTTTGAGTCCTAAAAACATTAAAGGTCCCACTTTTGCAAGTTTTTTTTGTATGTATTTAGTATCGATTTTCAACCAATTAATACGAATTTTAAGTAACTTGTTTTAAAACACCTTGTCAGAGGAAGTGACGTAATAGTTGGTGACAGTAAGGGAAAGAGTTATGCGTCAGTCTCCCTCTCCTTTTCTATGCGAAAAGGGGAGAAGGAGATTAACGCATAGCTCTGTCCTTACTGACGTCATTACAAACAACGTCATTTTCAAACTCTCAACTGGCAGTTTGAACCTGTGATTTTTGGCATTTTTTTTTTTTTTAATTTATGTTTAATATGCTCTGATGTACGTGATAATGAAAGCAAAAATAGAATTAATTCATGATTCCTATTGCTAGCCCATACTTTCATCTCTGTCAAACTTCCTCTCTCGAACTCCCCATTTAGGCCCTCCTAATTAACAAAATAATACGAGTTATAGTTTTTAACTTCACAATTTGGGCGTGAAAATCAGCAGACCGTTAGGGCGGCTTATAGCGAATAATGTTGGGAACCCATGAAAGAACCACCTCATTCAACATGTTAAAAAATTACATGTCCACCCAAAAAGGTTCGCCATCCCTGAATTTCTAATAAGCATGTTTTCGAAACGCGATATGGTAATTGCAGAATCGATTATTGTAGATATTGTACATCACATAAGTATTTATATTAAAAATACATCTCTTGAAAAAGCTTTCACGCTGACCACAAGTCAAAATCAAAAACTTGACTAAAATTTAAATCCACGATATTACAGATTTAAAATAATATTTTAAATGTAGTGAAAGTGGGTTTCTTACTTTACACTCTATTGAGGTGGTGTAAACAACTTTGATTTAGTTTTTATGCTATGTTAGTAATGAACTTAACTATATGGGGAAAATAAGAAACCAATAACTAATTAAAGGATAATCCTTAAAAATATCCATGGAACATATGTCACATACCTCCAAATAAAATCACTGCATACAAGTCACAGCACTCCAAAATCGATATGTCTCATTTCCAAATTCAAACGTCAAATCCCAAGGAGTTTGCAACATACGGTTTTATCTTATACCGTTATTCGAGTTTGCGGCCAGTATTGCAACACGCTAGGTGTGGCTTGAGTACAAAAAGGCACTGAATGGTGAGTGACTGACTAGGTATGAAGTGGCCGGTTGGGGAAATAAGGTAATGTACATGCACCATAATCGTGTACAACACCTATTAAGAATTATGTGACAATACTAAGTAGGTACAGGCCCCGCCAAGTTTCTTGGGGTTTGAGCGAGCTGTCACCTCTCTCTCTCTCTCTCTCTCTCTTTCTCTCTCTCTCTCTCTCTCTCTCTCACACACACACCACCTTACCCTATGCGAGAAGTAGATGGCCTGTACCGAGAGGTCACTGAGACTAGAATTAAACCGGTCAAGTGCGATTAGGACGTAGGACGAGCACACAAAGGGTTGCCCCCATGCCCATTGTACACTGTAAAACGTAAAACGACTGACTTTTGTACGAGTATACCATTTTAATTTTTAATAATAAAATATTGAATACCAGGTAGGACTACATTCAAGGAGTGAAAAAAGAGTTTTGTGTATGTGTAAGTATTGAACTATTTACTCAGGTTAACGAAACTCTTTGCTCATTGAAACCTTAGGTGGATAGAAATTGACTTATTTACAGAAATATAATCAATTTAGATAAAAACACTTAATATACATAATTCGAATGAGCAATTATACATCGTATGATGACAAATAATAAAGCACAAAACTGAATACCTGCAATTAAATTTCCGCTATGATCGGGAGAGTCCAGTTTTCACCGATAAACAAACAAAACAAAATGGTTAAGGAAATGGCAAAACCAATAATAACTTGTATGATGGGTCGACTGAAACCAGATGGGTAATGTAAGTATTAGATGCTGATGAGCAGATGTTAGATACCAAAATCCAAGTCCTGGATTCCGGATAAGTTCGCTCAAGAAAAATAATATTGGCGGAAGGAGGTACCGCTGCTGCCTGAGGGGATGACATAGGTTTTTCTATCTTCTGTAGGCCAAAATCATCAGATGGAATATTAGGAACGTTATATACTCTTAGTTCTCGCTGCTCTGATCAGGAATATTAACTTGTTTATAGAGAAAGCAGGTCGAGATGAACTGAACCTTTTTCTTTCTTCGCAGGTATATACAGAAGACATCATTCTGAACAAGTTTTACTAGTAAACCGATTTGATCAAAGCAACTTCGTGTTTGTAGTATGGAGTACTAACGAATCGTCCCCATTTCGAAGCATTAAGAAACGGATAGCTGTACTGGGCTGCACACTAATATGGTATGGTATGTAGACGGCCCAGCTGATTCGAAATGTCCTTATTGCATATACGTACACATAAAAGATACAGATAACTTTTATTAGATACAACATGTAGGAAGGCGAGTATTTTCTCTAACAATACATCTGTTCCAAAGCATTGATTGAAAGGAAGATAGTTGAGCGAGGATTGACATTCATATTGCGCGTAAATACATATATATATATTTCTTATTTTATATTGTATTGTATTGTAATACGGGAAATATTAAGCAAATATCAGGGAAAAATGCTGCGGTACTTAGGTGAAGGGTAAAGGGGATGAGCGAAACGAACCCTCCTTTATCTTTCGTGTTAGGTTGAACATGCAAGAACAACAAAAAATATTTAAAACATAAAATTGAGTACACATAAAATATTTAAAACATAAAAAGTGTTTTGCTGATCCTTTTTTGCTGTGCAAATCAGTAGTATTGATGTGCGATTAAATACTAGCCCATATAAACTAGTGGCTCTGTGAGCTGCAGATCTCGCGCGTCTCTTAGTGGAAAGCTGAACTTCGAACTGACTTATGAATGCACCTGGTTATGTACAAGGAGTAAGAAAGTGACCGCACCAATAACTTTGTAAACTACCTATCAAAAACTGAATCGACAAAAAACATATAAATATCGAATTTGCTCAAAAAAATTCACGAGAATCGGTTGAGAAATGCGACCTGTAGAGGAAAAGAGCCGGTCAGAAATCCGGACAAAAATCCAGACATACTAAAGCATTATTGTCAAAGCTGAAACGGAGTCGCTTTGACGCTGCGCTCGCTCGGTCAATTATTATTTCTATAAATTCGCACCTAAGTTGAGCGAGTGCAGCTCGCCCAGGTTACGGTCAGGCGGTACATAATGCCATGCATTTACCGTCACTTGCGGCTATTTACGACTCCACACATAACTGCAAACAGGAATTGCAGTGCAGCGACGGACGTTTTACGAACGGCGCATTACCAAGTTCATAAAACAATAACAACATAGCGTCACGCCTTTTCCCATACGAGGTGGTAGAGGCACCGGTGTGTCCACGTTTAGCCAGATTAGGTACTGCATAAATAAATGTAGCCCGTTAATGTCCCGACCGAGGCGCACGGGCCTTTACCCAGAGACGAGTAAGATTGAGCCATACTCCACCACGCTGGCTCAATGCGGGTTGATGGACGGGTGTCGGGCTTGTGGCCAACCCGTCTGTCAGAAGTGATTTAGCTGCCCTATCATAGCCTTTGACACAGCCTTACGACTACTACCACCGAGTAGCGATAGTAACGTGTCATCCAAAACACGGAAGCGTCCGAAACAAATGCTACACAGAAAGGACACCCATCCAGTGCCCGTCTCGGCCAGATGTTAATGTCCGCGCGATCGTTTCCAAGGTACTGCATGTATTACCAAAATGTATCTGTTGCATTATCAAAAGTACCCATAGTTCAGGGACAATAGAAAGAATCTTCCTAGAGTTTGTTCAGTGAACTGTAATCTGCAACGATTATTTAGATTAGTAACTTCGATCGGCCGACACGTCTGGTTGCAAATCAAAATGTTTCCATCAATAATGTGTAGTCTCAGTGTTGATATTAATAACCAGCCAAGTGCGAGTCGGACTCACGCACGAAGGGTTCCGTACCATTATCTATAAAAACAGCAAAAATCATGTCTGTTGTATGGGAGCTCCCCTTAATTTTATTTTTTTAAAGTGAATATATAACTCAATATTCTGTGAATATTTCAAGCACCTACCTGTTGCCGTTATCAATATCGAGCAAAAACGAGCAAAAAAAAATCACGTTTGTTGCATGGGAGCCCCCTTAAATATTAATTTTGTTCTCTTTTTAGCATGTTTTATCATAGCGGCAACATAAATACATGACTGTGAAAATTACAACCCTCTAACTATCACGGTGACAGACGGACATACAGACGGACGGACAGCGGAGTTTTAGTAATAGGGTCCCGTTTGGCACCCTTCGGGTACGGAACCCTAAAAGCTATAATTTATTGAATATACTTGTTACTTTTATTTATTCCATTCTATAGAGAATATTGTTAACCTTATCTGTGGAAGTCGTTAAAAAATACGGTTTCCTAAAATATGTAGCCTTATTCCTATATATATCCTTAAATAAGTAGCTAAATATGTAGCCTTATTTAGCTACTTATTTAAAAGTCCTGACGTAAAAAGAAGGGTAGGATACTTCCTCCTCATTTTAGATTCTCCGAATCCCTACACCCCATACAAATACCCAAAATATTGATGTTTATATATTTGTGACGTCTCGCTGTTCCTGCAGCCTTATGGCGTAACTCTCTGAAGTTCATAGCGTGTCTATGGTTCATCTCATGCTCATACAATTTCATCGATTGCGGGGTATCACCGAAGGCTTCTAGGCTTCATTCAATGAGCTTGGGTTTGGCCCCCATTATGATGCTACTTGCGTGATACCAATTTGACAGATGGCGCTGGTGTAAGGTGTCAAACGTAAAAGTCTATATGAAGTTCATAGCTCAGACGACTTACGCCATAAGGCTGCTGGTTCCTATCGCCTGGATATGTCGTGGCCATATCAACCATGGTTAGTCATTTCTTGAAACGATAAATTCTATGATATTGTTAAAATCTGTAAAGCCGTTTGGGCTGTAGCGGTTTTTTTACATTTTCAACTCCTATCTCCGGTATTTTGAAAAAAAAAACGAATGGACTAAAATTAGATTAAGGACCAATTCTTATATGGACTAATTTATAATAATAATAATAATACCTTGGACACTATTTAGGCGCATTGATATAGCCCCAAACTAGGATTCCCTGTATCTTGGGTACTAGACCACGATACACATACTTATATTATTAGATAAATATTATGCTTAGATAGATAAACAACCATGACTAGGGTACAAACATCCGTTCTCATCAAACAAATATTTGCCCGCACCGAGACTCGAACCCGGGACTCTTGGCTTCTTAGGCAGGGTCACTGCCGACTCGGCCATTCGGGTCGTTAATTCGTAGTGACTGTCTCTTTATATCCTTTGGTGGAACGTACCCAGATGTTCACGATTCCAAATCTATCTTCCCTACAATGTCGGTCGGTACCCTTCTTTGACGATTATTTGGCTACCGAAGCGCGATAATTAGATTTTTGTCTTCATGGAAAAAGTAAATACTGATAATACTGATGATACCTATAATATACAAAAGAGCTCCGTGGTCTAATGGGTTTCACGCTTGCTTCTCACACAGGAGATGCAGGTTCGATTCCTGACCATGTACCAATGAGATGATTAATTTATCTTAATTACATAATACGGACGTTCTAACGGTGATGCAGAACATCGTGAGGAAACCTTCATTGCTCCACAACTGCGGCGATGAGCTAGCCCCCTGTCACGCAAAATGGGGTAATGAATAACTGGCTCAAAGAGGGCACAACTGTGCCTCTGCCGCCCCGATGGGAAAAGGCGTAATGCTATTATGTTATGTTACACGACAAATATAAATGTTTAACGGCCTTACTTATAAAAAAGTAAATTCACTGTTTAGCTTGTTTATGTACCTACTGTTATTTTTGCACTAATTATACTTATTAACTGTAAATTATTCCTTATTGATGTACTCTTACCGACGATAGATAGATATAATCTATCTATCTTAAATCTATCTATTATATCTTCTATCTATCTTCTATCTTTCTACTATACTTACAAAAGTGAATCTTTGTACTAGTAGCCGTAGTTGACGTTGAATAATATTATTTATTTATTTATATTCAATAAAAAATTGATTCTGAATCTGAATCTGAATCTTACTAAATCTCTGGTATGGCCCGATCGTTTTATATAATTCCTATTTGGTTTTATTCTCCTCAGTCCAAAGGAGGTGTACATAAAAATAAAATTACGAAAAACGCAAAGAACAACCAAAAAATCGAAAAAAAATTGTGTGTGGAAAGTTCAGCCTCTTTCGCTAGATGGCGTTACTACATTCAACCTCTTTGTTGGTAGCGGAACTTATACATATATTTGGCAGTGCGATGTATAAGCAAAGAGTTTCGTTAATCTGAGGTCTGATGCGTATTATGCTCAACAACGACCTGTCGAAGGAGTTTGATTGTGTTGATCATAATACGCTATTAATAAAATTAAATCATTACGGAGTTAGAAATAAAGCGTTGGATCCACTAAGATCATACCTAAGCAACAGAATTAAAAAGGCAGAAGTTCACGGCTTTAAATCTGATGGATCGGGTGTAAAAATTGGCGTTTCACAAGGTTCCATATTAGGCCCTTTCTTATTCCTATTATATATTAACGATCTGCCTTTCATGGTGGAGAAATTGACTGACATAGTGTTGTTTGCTGATGATACTTCAATGGTCTTCAAAATTGAAAGACAAAAAGGAGATTTTTGTGATGTTAATGGGGTATTGTCTTTAATCTTGAATTGGTTCACAGTGAATAGTTTATTGTTAAACGCTGGTAAAACCAAGTGTATCAAATTCTCACTTCCAAATGTCAGGCAAGTTGAGACCAGTTTAGTGTTAGACAATAGCACGTTAGAATTAGTAAATGATACGAAGTTTCTTGGAATAACCATTGATAGCAAATTGCAGTGGGGACCCCACATAGATAAATTAGCTGGTAAATTAAGTTCTGCGGCTTACGCTGTTAGGAACATCAGACAAAGCACGGATGTGGCTACATCTAGGCTAGTATATTTTAGTTACTTTCATAGTGTCATGTCCTATGGTACCTTGTTGTGGGGGAAAGCAGCGGATATTCAAAGTATTTTTATTTTACAGAAAAGAGCTATTCGAGCAATTTATAATTTAAAACGAACAGACTCCTTAAGAGAGCTTTTTTGAGAAATAGACATACTAATGTATTGACATACTGTAGCTAGTCAATTTATTTTCTATAATATAATGTATATACGCAAGAACCTTACAACATTTTTCAAACTTAGCGATAGCTGTTATGTTAACCTAAGAAATAATCACAGATTATGTGCGCCCCGGTTTAGACTCGCGAAGGTTAGCAATTCTTTCAAGGGTCAGTGCATTCTCCACTATAATAAGATACCTCTGGAGATCTTGAAATTGCCATTTGAGCAATTTAAAAAGCATGTTAAAGCGACTTTGTCGAAAAAGGGATATTATAATGTTCAATATTACTTAAATGACAGGACTGTATGGGGTTAATCTAGCTCAACACAGATGTTGCCGTTAATAATTTTGTAATTATTTATTCCTGCTTATTAATCATATTAATAAAAAAAAACATATTTGTATTAGTTAAGCACAACCTATTTTTAAAAGAGATCTAAAAATCAATCTGTGGGAGTTTCTACGCCCTTCTTCTCCCACAGTGGTCTAATGTAGAGAAGAGGCAAAAAATTACGTTTGCTAAGTATATGTAAATATCTACAGGAATAAAGTACGTTGACTTTGACTTTGACTTTGACCGATAATGTCGATATGGATTTCAGAAAACTATGAAGGTGCCTCTAAAATATAAAAATGAATAGCTTTATGACGAGGAACTATGATAATAATGATGATTTCGCAATAATATGTGCTATTTCAATAATTTCGTCACCTACTCAAATACATATACATTTACTTCCGCCGACTTGAGCCAAAAAATTACATTTGCTAAGTATATGTAAATATCTACAGGAATAAAGTACTTTGACATTGACTTTGACTTTGACCGATAATGTCGATATGGATTTCAGAAAACTATGAAGGTGTCTCTAAAATACAAAAATGAATAGTTTTATGACAAGGAACTATGATAAATGATGATTGCGCAATAATATGTGCTATTTCAATAATTTTGTTACCTACTCATATACATATATATTTACTTCCGCCGACTGGCATTAGATTTCTGACAGCTGCTGAATACAGTTTAAACATAACTTAAATGCAACCCGGCTATGTTAAGTGGCAACCGGCTGATGGGCAGCAACCTTGCCGTGCTCGACTACTTAACTTAACCGTGGTGTGTCTAAGTTGTCTTCAAACTGTATTTACAGGCTGTAAAAAATCTGGTGCATATCTAACTACAAAGTTAAAATCCTTTAGTTACATTGAGGCCACTTACCATTTCAACCATTGTTAGTTTTTGTGCCAATTTGTCAATTACCCATACTGTGAAATTCCCATTTTGACCACTCTAATAACTCTATTGGGGCCTGCCCACGAGTTATGAGGTTAAATGTAAGTATGTAAATAAATGTTGTCAAATTGGGAAGTGGTTGAATTGGGAAGTGGTCGAAATGGGAAGTGATCGAAGTGGGAAGATGTCAAACTGGGAAGTTATCAAAATGGGAAGTTGTCATATTGGGAAGTAGTGGAATTGGGACGTGGTCAAAATATATATAATAATAATAAATGAATAAATAATTAAACAGGAACTTGTCATAATGAACCTTTTCATAATGGGTAGTGGATGAAATGAACCTAAATGGTTTAAATTCGCAGCGAACGCCCCTAGTAGACAGTAGTGAAAACTGCTTTATTAAATTACAAGCGACATCTGTTGTAGAGTAGCGGGACCAAATTGTTAAGTGTCCTGGACCGTGTGCTAAGAGGCAGTACCGCTAGATGTCGCCCCCAATGTCGCCTCCTACCTCGACTTACTTCTGGTTACCCAGAGCAAACAGTAACATCACGCAGGATCTCAAGGCCACGTTTAACATTTTGAATGCCATGGGTCGAAGCAAAATGGTGCCTACCAGATGCCACGCCACAACAAAAACATGCAAGTCGATCTCCAAAACGTAATGATTCCAAAACGAACTATCGATATTATAAATATTATTAGATTACCCTTAGCTGTAATAGTGTTTAGGAGTAAGTATCGGAAAACTTTAACAAATATAAATTAACAATATACTTAATTTTATTAAATGTCCAGATTTTATTAGCATTATAAATCCAAAATAAAGTATCAAAACACCTCAACGTTCGCACGACATTCATTTCCACATCCACACGCACGACGCGACGTCCACAAACAGTGGGTCCAACTACAATCACAAAAGCTTGCAATGTTCAAATTTGAAGACTGATTAATACTATTAGATTTACTGTTTGCTTGCACCGAACCTAGTATGTACCCTAAATTGTTATTATTTTATTTCATTTACTTCTCTTTAAAGAGTTTATCTACACACGTATTAAGATACGTGTAAACCCTCTTTACTGCGTCCCAAAACCACACGTTACGATCAGCATAATGTTAAACTACTTTGTAAAAACTCATTTCTTATCTGAATATTGAACATTATGACCATAATGTGTAAATTTTCTACATATTATGACATTCAAATTTCGAACGCCGACGCCCGCCTGCGTGCCGCCCTTACTGAATGCCACAATGCCGGTCATACATGCGGTTCCTGAACACATCAAAGAGAGCTTATGATATGTGTGTAGATAAACTAGTGCATGTAACTGTACATAATTAGGCATTAAAACTCTCGAGTGATATTATTGTGAAACTCGCCTTCGGCTCGATTCATAAACCCACTCTCGAGTGTTAATGCCCTCCATTATGTAGCAGTCACATAAACTACTATTATGTTATGTGTTGCGCTAGTTTTTAATGTTTTATACTTTTATATGAAAATGCTCTGTATTTCTGAAATAAAAACTTTATTATTATTTTTATTATTAATTAGTAATAGAGTCACAATACTAAAGTCTGTGTTTGTATACTTGAGCTAAGCAGTAAACAACAATCGCGGAATTAGATTCTGACAATCTGTGTGCAGGAATTTCGTCAAAATACTATTTTGCCTAAAAATGTTATTCCAAATGACAATTAGATTTTTGAGTTGTAATTAATGCGTGGGGGTCTGTCTACAACTGTCTATAACTTATTGTGGTAATCTTCGTTACTTTATTCTTTCGGAGGTCGTAAAATGATTTTGTTTAGTACTTAGCTCCAGTAAGAAAACACCGAGTTTACTTGTATTTTTGTAATGGTGACAATGACGTCACGCGTTTTCGGCTCTGGCCGACTGGGCGTCAGAGGAACTGCAAATAGTTGGAAGACTGTGTGTGGCATTCACTTTTCATATCGAAATTTTTGATTTGAAATCTTCATAAAGTTAAAGGTATATTTTGAAATATATAAAATCAAAATACACAGGGTGTTTGGTAGATCGATGCAAAGCTAGTACAGACTATTAAGAATCATTTGAGCCAAGTATGCCTCTGGCAAAGACTTACTGTTTATTTTTTATTGTGAATTATTGTTTTTGGCGAAAATACCTAGATTTTCCCAGTTAATCTATAATAATTACGAAATTAAATTTATGTAACGTAATGGGCTTCTTAGTTTAATTAAGTAGCCCATTATTGTCCCCACCGAGGGGCAAGGGCCTTTACCCAAATACGAGTAATATCGAGCCATACCACACCACGTTGGCTCAGTGCGGGTTGATGGAGGGGTGTCGGGCTAGTCCGTTAGTAGTTGGCCCGACTGTCAGAAGTTATCAAGCTGCCCTATTAGCGCCTCTGACACAGCTTTACGACAAATACCACCGAGGGGCGATAGCATCAGGGACCTGCAGCTTAACGTGACATCCGAAACGCAGAAGCGCCCGAAATAAATGCCACATAGTAACGGACACCCATCCCGTACCCATCTCGGCCAGATCGGCACGATCGTCTCCGATGTTCGACACCACGGACAAGGCCACGGACGCTTACAATTAAACATTAATTGGATTATTTTAAAATCTATTCTAATAAAACTTTTACTAAGCATTATAATACATCTTGATTTGTGCATCTGATACTTCATACATAGTTTTTAGAAATCTTTGAAGAGCACGACAAATTTCAATCACCAATGCGATGAATACGCAAACATTTTTAGTAGAGGGCTCTGTTTATTTGTGACATAATTGGGTTATGTGGTTCAAATTTTACATTTTGAACAAAACTCAGTTTCTTGCTTTCGTGCCTATATTTGCTTTTTTTACTTTTGCTTTGTGATTAATTCGTAACCTCAGATGAACAAAACTCTTTGCATACTATAAGTATACGCTAATGTTTGTATAAAATGAATAAAGAATCACAAAATAATAAGTAACTACAAATAGTTAGCGCAACCTACCTGGAACGCAAACACGACGTGTTTGATTTTCTCACTTGTTACCAGATACTTACAACTGCCAAAACTACCTGGGGTCCAATTCTGTACTGGAGATTGCATCACGATCGAACCGCGACTGCTCCGGAGCGCAAAACGCCGCATTTGACAGTCAGTCTCCAAACAAATAGGTGCCGCCAACCATCGAAACACGGCATTCCGCGCCCCTTAGGAGCGGTAGCGATCCGATCGCGATGCAGTCCTCAGTACAGAATTGGGCCCCTGGATTTTAATCAGAATGTCCTTTTAGTTTTGGTGGAAGAGTCTGGAGAGCATTGGACAATTGATACGAGAGCTATCTTGACGACAATTGCTGGATCGGTAGAGACGGACCAATTACTTGGCCCGCTCGTCGTGTTCTTCAAGGGTCTGTAAAAACCAAGTCTGAACAGATACACAAAACGAGATTTATAATAATGATTTATTAGAATTGATTTTAAAATAATCCAGTTATGATTTAATTTCGCAATTTTTAACGAGTAGATTAAGTAAGTTCAAAATATATATTATAATTTATGAAAGTATTAACTATCAAAATTCATAATGTATGTCATGCATAATGTTCGATACACATACTGACGAAATGCATAAGTTTAAAAAATATAAGTTCAAGATATATAAAATCAAAACACATAATACTTAGAAGACTCAATCAAAATCCAGAAAGTACGAAATAAATACATACTATGTATATATTTTTTCTGTGTAGAGTTTTATTATCAATTATTATTACAATATAAATTACAATAAAAATAAATCAATGTTCAGCATCCGTCAACTGGCATCCGTCAACTGGCATCCGTCAACTGGCATCCGTCAACTGGCATCCGTCAACTGCTTTGTCAAAAACTTAATTATGTAAAATGTCACACACACACAAACTCCGGGGCGCTTTGTTTTCTTAGTGTGTTTACACTATGAAAACAAAGCGCCCCGGAGCCCCGCCCGGACCATATCAGATGCAAAGGTCCCCATCACGCTGGCGGCGTTTCCGCGCTGCACTGCGGAGGAGATCCTCTGCATAAGATAGGACCCGGAGCCGGAGCGGCGCCGGCGGCGGTCATAGCCACGGTCCCTCAGGTCAGGCGGCGCCCTATTTCCCTAATGAATGCCTTGCCCTGCACTCCCCAGACCCCGGTGAAGTATTGAATAACTGGCTTAAAGTGGGCACAATTGTGCCTATGCCACCCCGAATGTAAATGAAAATATCTAAAGCGAATGATTCCGTAGCAGCAGCTCAACATTATTCCGTAGCAGCAGCTCAACATGATTCCGTAGCAGCAGCTCAACATCATTAACCCCTCGATATATATTTTTTGGCGGTTCGCGGTTTTGATCCTTATGCCATGGTAATAAAATTAAAGAAAAATTATACTTGACTGTGGTTAATTATTCTTTATCAGGTTCATACAAATCAGCTCCGTAGATGATTAATGTTGTATTCTATGTATAATATACATTTTACACAATTTATGTAGGTAGCTAGTTAGTTAGGTCAACTTGTTCCGATATAAATTCTCGAAATTCATTGTCAGCGTTGCTGTCAACATCTTCTAACTCAAAGCAACTCCTCAGTACACTACACACACGTAAAATACTTACTCACACTGCCCAACACTAAATAATCAAAATGACTTGCATCCATGACCCACGTGATATGATAACTGGCCAAACGGGGCTGCAAGGTCTTATAACTCCTCTTCAAATGTTATCTATTTTACGTGTATCCTTAGTAGATAATGTTATTCAGGACATAAGGTGACATTTTATAGGGACCCCTACACCACAGTCATGGTCAAACCTATTATAGACATCCCATACATCCAAGCCCCAGAAATTATTCTTTTCCTCCCCAACAGGTATTTCAACCTGGGACCTCACTTATGAGGAAGAACCTCGAACGCTGTGGCATATAGGTTGTGATCATTAGAATAACCCCAAAATCCCCATAAATCATCACCTAGTTTCACATCACAGCGGACCTCCTACTCCACAGTCACGGTCAAACCCATTGTAGGCTCGCAATCATCATGCGATTCATCAGTCGCCATTTGTGCAACATAATCACCAGTTATTGCGAGAAAATGTCCACACGGACCGCCCATTGCACAAAGTCTATCTGTTCATCTAGTGTACAACGAAATTACACTATATACACATCAGGCGTACAATACACATCGGAGTTTGAAAGGTATAATACATATCTGTTTGCTGTGTTAAGATCTGTTGGGCTCATCTAACCGGTGAAACCAGTTTTGCTTTCAGATACCTTACCTACCTTCCGTACCTCCCTTTGAGCCGACAGGCCCAGTTCGAGTCTGTGTCTGTTGACCTATCTAGATTCCTTTCAAAATCAAAATACAATAGCTTGAATAAAATAATCGCTTTCTGATTGGTCGACATAAATGTGAAGTTGGCGAACTACTTAAAACATCAACTTAAAGCTACTAACTACCAAAGAAAACAGTCATTCTTCAGGAGACTGCCCGGGCAGAGAACCACGTTAGGCTGAAATTAATGATGATTATATTTGAAGTAAAGTAGCCGTAAACAAGTATTTTAATCCATTAAATAAATATGTGTTTGCTATTTCAAGGCGAGAAAATGCACTCTACTTCTAGTTCCTATTGAAAATCAGCGCTGCAGCTCTGCTGTAGCATTATATGCTGAGTTGGAGCTATTTCACTACGAAACATGGTACATGGTACGATTTATTCTTTTTTGTGTTTTTTCTGTCATAGAAACTTTCCTGTCGATGTACTTGTGTGTTTTGTTGTGAATAAACATATGTCTATGTCTATGCCTCTACAAAAGCGTACCTCGTAGACATTCAATAATCCAACTTCCACCAATCCGTCAGGAAATTGACATAATAGTAGAATAGTCAGATTCCTAACGCCGTTGTTTTTATTATGCAGCACTCTATATATTTCATCAGATGAATATAAATCGAAATATCAACAAGATCCTAAACACGATATTTAAAAGCCACATTGCACTGTTTTCCCAGATCTAATAACAACAATAAAGTGTGCTCGTATTCTTAAAGTTCACCATCGATGGTAATAATGACAAGAGATCGCAAAGGACATTAAATTTTGGAACGTGTTTTACCTTGACAATAACAAGCTAACTATGTTCTGTATATTACTGAATTGCTCAGTGACATAAATACATATTGATCACTGCTTTGACGTTTTCTTTACCCGCATTAGAATCATCAATCCATGTAAGTAATCCTCAGGAATCGTGTATTTACAGGGTCGTCTATTATTGTGTGATAATGATAATCTCCAAGCCGTTTCAGAGCGTACTTTTCATGTTGGAGAGTACATGCGAGAGTTTATCTGCAATCCTATCTAATTTTTAACCCCGATGAAAAAATAACTTTTAAAATCGATTCCGTAGTTCTAAAGTTATCTGCTTACCAAGGAAATAACTGAAATCGCAATAATCAGGTCTCGCCTTCTTGCCTGTATGTATCTGGAATAATTTAGATAACACTTGTGTTAATATTGTCATCACTCTCGCTTTTACTATCTATATATTAAGAAATAAATTCGCGATTCAATGCATTGTTAAGCGTAAGAATAATACCTTCTATTCATTAAAAGTAAAATGAAAGTAACCAATTGCAAACGATCAAAGGCCGGTCAACGAGCAGACTATTGACAAAGACATTGGGCAATGGTCCGAATGAATAAAGAAAAGTTTCACCTGTCATTGGAAGGAAATGCTTAATATTGCCAATAATTATCGTATTTCTTGAAATAAAATAAGTAAAAGGGTTACACTTTTTAATAATTCGGCCTTTTGCACTATCATCGGTCATCGGGGAAACCATCCACAGAAAGAATGCAACTGCAGAAAATTCGGAAAATAATTGAAGAAGGTATAGCATATAGTTACGGCTGTTGGAAATTTTACATCAACAAAGGGAAAAAAGAGGTTGCCTCAGACTGGTTGCGTCGAAAAGCAGAGACTTATACTTATAACGTTCTTGTCTCGCGGGACGTCGCAGAGATAAGTTTGATATCTGAAAATAAACTCTTGAACGAAAAGTTTCATCAAAACACTGCGATTGTCTTCAAAATAAATTTCCTGCATCATTCGCCCCTATTTAATTTAAAATATCCAAACATAACAGCACAACATTATTTCATGCTGAGGATCGATTATTACTTTTTTCAAAAATAAATCTTTTTCAACCTTAATATTCAACTTAATATTCATAGATATTGGACTTTACCAAGCCACAGCTTGGTAAAGTCCAATATCTATGAAAATCCTGGGATTTTTTGTGTGGACACCTATCCTATATAGAGTACTGTATGAATACAACAAAAAAACTGGTAAAGGTAAAGGTTATAAAAACAAAAAGTTATTCCTATAAATATGTAGGGCATTCCTTAAAGTTAGGATAAAATAAAAAAATTATAGGTAATTATATTGTTAATTGTTATGCAGAATGTATGGGCTCATATATAACATCTTCAGAAGTTCAGGCGTAACTTTGTTCTGTGGTAATGCAATTCTTCCAAGATAATGGGTTCGGTTAATCCCCTATTGTTCCATTTAATAACGTTTTATAATGCGCTGCCGCCGTATTGCGTCAGGCCGTCAATCAAGAGTTAATCAGATAACTTACATTTTACCTTTGCATATTCAATATACAACACATGATATTGGTTATATGGACCATATTTATCAATAAATTCTGTGTTGTTTGAGCAAATTCAAAGTAAAACTAAATATTATATATATTTGTTAACTAACATGCCTAACATACTTTGATATGACGGATAAAAACGGCTGGGGCAGAAAAAAATACACAGATATCTTGGATGTTTATATGTGTGTGACGTCGCTGTTTCTGGCCCACACGATGCAGGGTATCCTAATGTGGGGCCAGAAGCACTGCATATAAATATTTAATATTATTGTGATTATAGTGTGCATTACAAATCACAATTTTGCACATAAATAAATCAACTGTAGACGTACTTAAAAAACAATTATTATATCGAAACGTTAACATTAGAATCCATACAAAAGGCTGGATACATTGTTGTCGACTGTTAGTCAAAATAATCACAGATAATTTCGAAAGAGTACGTGTAGTACCTACTCGCTATACTGACGAACAATTTATTCAGAAAGCGTGAAGGCCGCTCATAAAAAAAATACTTACGTATAATGAATACGTCAATGGTTCCATACAAAATCTTACTTTTGTTCAAAATATAGTAACTGAAAGATTTTAAAACTATACCGGGCATAGGGAAATAGTTTTTGTTACCATATTTTCAACGTTATATGCTTGGAAGTAGCTACAGTATAAATAATAATAATAATAAAATTATGTATAAAGATAACGAAAATCGCAACACCAGTCAAATTGAAAAACCGGCCCATCAACACGATAATATTACTCAAGATATTTTCTTGCGGTTTGTATTGTCAACTTCGAATTTCGAATTAGCATTGCGTTGCGACTGATATCATAATAGTAGTTTATGTGACTGCTACATAATGGAGGGCATTAATACTCGAGAGTGGGTTTATAAAACGAGCCGAAAGCGAGTTTCGTGATAATATCACTTGAGAGTTTTAATGCCTAAATTATGTACAGTTACATACACTAGTTTATCTACACACATATCATAATCTCTCTTTGATGTGTTCAGGAACCGCATGTTTGACCGGCATTGTGGCATTGATCATAGCTCTGCAGTTGTTTAGCTTGTTCTGTAGTACCAACTTCACAGACAAACTAGGGGCGGCACGCAGGCGGGCGTCGGCGTTCGAAATTTGAATGTCATATTTTGACAATTTTTTGTACATTATGGTCATAATGTACAACATTTCAGATAGGAAATGAGTTTTTACCAAATAGTTTTACATTATGCTGGTCTCAACGTGCGGTTTTCGACGCAGTAAAGAGGGTTTATGATATTTATGTAGATAAATATATAAAGGGCAACAGTTCGACTACATCAACCCACGTTTTCGGTACGTTAAATGTTCGCACAATTTCTATAGAGGTATTAAAACAACACCACAGAGTTCAGTTTGCGTGTGTCGCTAATTGAATCTAATTCGATCCGAGACACGATACGGCCGGAGCCCTTTAGCAAACGATTGAATCAGTCACTTCGTTGAATGGCTTGTATCCTGTTTCTAAAGCGATAGGACAATAGACTATTTCAATTGAAGATTCCATTTCGGATCCTATATTTGAGTGTCTCATCACTCGCTTTATAAAATATAACTCTCGTAGAAATCCATGAGCTGATGCAATGGCACCTAATCTCAAAAGTTCATTGTAGATGGCGCTGGTGTAGTTGGAGTCGCTGTCTATCTGTCAAAGTTGTCAAATTCTATTTAAACTCCATTTCAATAGCATTTCATAATAATGTAAACAAGCCAATTTACACACGATTACGCCGTAACTACTTACATTTGAATATCAATCCTGAACACATTCACATACCAAGGAATCATTTATGGTTCTTACATCATTTCGAGACCAAGTTACTCCCTTAAGATAGTTATTTTCTTGCAAAATTATCGGACGACGAATATTTCAATAGTTTGTAAAAAGTCATATTATTTTTTTACACATCAAAGCGCATTAAAGTCTTATTGTCTTTGGAAAGTAAGTGTGGTTCATTCTTTTGAATCGATCCGATTCGATCGATCAATCGGTTTGATTGATTGATTTGTTGAATGTTGTTGTTGAATTGTTGATGAAAAGAATAATGAAGAACTTAAAGGAGATCTAGCTACCGAAGGAGGGGGTGAACCTAAAAAAGTGAAAAGAGGAAATATATATTTAAAAAAAAATTTTACTTCATTCACTGTCCCTGTCCTGTGTCAGTGGGTATTGTTCCAAGTTCTCTGCGTTTTTCCATTTCCAGTAATTATCGACGACTTTGCTTCTTGTATTTTGGATTAAGGACTTTTTCTTTGCGATTTGGTTGGATTTATTATTGAAACGACGACATCTGCTTATAAACACGCATAAAAGCACAGTTACTCACAAAATTCGTAAAGGAAAAGAATAGAACAAAATATGTCGATGATCTCGCCGCATCTAAAGGAGTAGCTGTGTTGCGCCTTCCTCCATATCACTGTGAGTTGAATCCAATAGAATTGATTTGGGCACAGGTCAAGTCTTACGTAGGAAGAAATAATAAATCTTTTAAAATGGCAGTAATAAAAAATTTGCTAAAAGAAGGATTGGCGAGAGTCGGAGCAGACCAATGGGCAAAATGCGTCGGTCACGTTCAAAACAAAGAGGATAGGATGAAAAAATTAGAAGGCCTTATGGATGTGGCTAGCGACGCTGTAACTCAGCCTTTTATTATAAATGTGACCGATGATGACACATCAAGTGATGGTGAATCTGTCACAAGCGAATGACGCGCGTCAGGTTGGGATATTTCTCTATCTTTGGTTATTTTCTATTCTACTAAATTTTCTAAAACAATTTAATTAAGTTTTTTAGTATGATGCTAGAGCTCGTCTAAGCTGAAATTACGCGCCCCATTCCTTGGTTTTGTACTAGTAATAGAAAAAAATCGATTGAAAATCGATTGAAAATCGACAGCGAACTATATCTCTTTGATCAATGCCTTTGACATCAGTGTAGGTACAACACTCAAATCTCGCTCAATCATAGACAACTGTCAACTGACATTCTGTTTACATTATTATGAAATGCTATTGAAATGGAGTATAGTTCTTCCTAAAATATATTGGGTGCTAACCTCATTTGAGGTTAATTTGGCCAGTGTCAAGCGTATTTGAAGGATCACGCGACGTGTTTTTGAACCTAATCTTTGATGAATGAAACTCTTTGCTTCCAACTAAGCCAGCGCCACCAAGCGGGAGCAAAGGCGACACAGCAGCTGTTCCCATCCTTTTCAGGTCATAATTTTTAAGGTTTGGGCGGCTTTATTTTCAGATTATTTAAAAACTCCATAGTCATGTTATCCACCCCTTTAGCTTATCCAAAATATGACTTGGTGATTCAACTCCACTTTTGGCTAAATTGCCAAGTTCAAGTGGTGCATATCAATTAATTGGGTGATAACTATACCACCAATTAGTCTGTTCACAGCTGTATTACCGCTCTCCTAAATATAACTATGTGTATGTGAGTTTGTCAACACTTCGTCCAACCTGTTTACCAGTATTGTTAATTGCTTCTTTTGTTTCAAACAAAACGACGTATTGTACAATGCTAGGTGGATTTGCGAATGACCGATTTTTATTAGACTCTTGATAATGATATGATGATCAATAATATGTTGTTATACTCATGTGCTGCCCCCTATTCATTAACTCCCCTATTCATTAACTTCACAGTTTTCGGAAGATTTGATTTAGAAAATAAGAATGATGTTAAAATACAATTCATATACCAGCTACATTCCTAATTCACTACTCAACCCATGTATGTCGATTTATCTGTCAAGCCTTTCCCTGGACAGAAATATTTTCACTGTACTTTAATTTTCAAATCAAAGGATAATACAGTACATTACTCCATTGTCTTATTTTGTTTACTTTAACCGCTTATTTCTTGATGTTCGTTATGTCCACCAACTTTACCATCCTGGACATATAGCAATGTTTTGTTCACTATATACTATTCCTAAAAGAAAACACCTATGTTTAGAATATAGAATAAAGCAATAGAATATTTATACCTCAAGTAACGAATAAAGCGAAAAGGGTAGTATTTACACGGGTCAATGTAAATCCAGTTTTAGGTTAGTAAAAATACTGATTTTGGCTGACGGAATCACTAAATTGGGCGAATAACTGTGAGCTACTTGAAATATCAAAAACAGTAACTTAAAAAGCTTAATTAGTTGGTTGGTCTTTGTAGGTCGGTTGAGCGTGGGTTTTGTAGTTCCGGACAGTTTTTATTAATCAATCAAATAGCGAATTGGCTAAAGCTCATTCAGTATGTCGATGGGCAAACGACTTACTGGATGAGGTTCTATAATTCATATACCCATTTCAGTAATTTTGCTGTTCGCTTATAATTTTAAAAGAATGGCTTTAAATCCTGTTTTTCCTTGGTAAAAATACCGGTTTTGCCTGACTGAACACTGAACGACGACGCGACGAACTTGAGGGCGACTAGACTAAAAAACTATTTGCTAGTATATTGACCCAACATTTTTAAATTAATTTCTTCGCTTAAAATAATTGAGGACGCAAAATGTAACACATAAGTCATAACACATTTTAACACACAATCAATTAGCCATGTAACTAATGTTAAAATGGGTTCAATTTCCACTCAGGGAGAAGATTAGGCTACCTAAAACCTTTAGCATTTGAGCAGCATTCATCGTGAGTTTTCTATAGTTTTGCAATTAATATATATTGGGACCTGTGCTAAGCATACGTAAAAGCTGTAAAACAATGTAAAATACATCATTTTATAGTAAAGAGTTATTATTGCTCCATTTTTTTAAATGTTTTTATTGTTGGGAATTTTCAATAGTGACATGTGAGTTGTTGATGTGGCATTGATTTTTTGTTCAGGAACAACCATCCGCAAGTAACCGTTATAAAATATTGATCAATCGAAGTCACGAGGCTAAATTTTATTTAAATTATTTAATAAGCTAAAATTATATAAAATTAAATTAAATTAATAGGCTAAAATTATATAAAATTAAATAAAAGTACTACGTAATTTAATGGGGGTTGTTTTAAAAAGTCGGAAGGAAATTTTCCTATTCGAACTTTTTTTTAAAATCCATGATTATTGGCGACTGTTGAAGTAAAACTTTCATGAATGTTATGTATTCCGAAAAAAGAGCTTTATTCTATCAATTGATCAAATAGGTGAGATCATGGTTGACTTTTCTCCGCATCATACTAAACTGCCTTAAGCTGTCTTTCCATAAACAAATATTGTTGATGGATTTGTCATGTATGAAAACACAGATGGTGACAACATAATTCAGCCGCGTAAAAGCCGCGCCTATACAGGAACGGAAATCTCAAAACCATTTCGAGAAATATGTCTTCTGTACAATTTCTATTTATCAGATTAACTAATAGGTATATATATATATATATATATATATATATATATTTTAAGATATTTTAACAAAACACAATGACATTCATTTGACCTTCTATGACATCTTCATAAGATGTATGAAAAAAATCCTTTATTCCTCGCGCCACGAGTTATGAGCGGTAGTCTTGAATCCGCAGTAGTCACTTTTCAATACCTGTACATATGTGCAGTAATTCCCGCCAACGTCGCCCAGCGCTCTTAATTCGTGGTGCGAGGTATACCTGCTCGTCTCACCTACAATGTATTGCTGTGACAAACGATTGAAGTTTTCTTGATAATGTGTAACGCGTTTGATATTTAAACTACAATATGGTCTTCCTCTCAACGACCCAAGGCATCATATGACGCCATTTTCCCGTTTTTGGTTTTGAATTTTAATAACATGGCAATAATAAACAACCTGGGGGTTTGAGAATTAAGCATATTGTGGAATTTAACTTGTTTGTTGTGGTAATAGGTATGCAATTTTGCATATTATTGTACAAATATTTTCTTGCAACATTAATAATACCAATAATTTCTATTTTAAGGTGGCTGCAACCATTCCCTAATGCTTTTGTTTTGGCTTGAGAAGCGGATCTGTGATCACATTTATCACGATGTACCCGCGGTATATCGAACCGGGGCGGTGCAGACCAGAGATGTATTGGGCCAGAACCCAGACTGCCTGTATCAGCAGCTCAAAAACAAAGAGATTTGGGGAGGGAAGTTGGCTGAATCAACAGTAACCGGTGCTCAAACACTGGGAATTGGGTCAAATAGTCTCAAAGAGGACCGATTATCCACCCGTGTTTACGAGGCCTCCCACCTCATCATCTATCTATCTATCTATATATCTACCCGTGGTACTACCGGTGGTACTTCTGGTAGTATCAATGCTGGGTCAGCTGTGGTGAGCTTTACAAATGAAATTTTGTTTATAATATGTCTAGTATATGTTTTATATAAATAAAACCATACATATTCTCAGAAATTATGTATATTTTTATCAAATCATCCTGCAAATTTATCAGCCCACAAGCAATCATTACAATTTGATCCAAGTAGCCCAAACAAAACTGCGAATAATTCTAGAAATATTCTGCGTTCACTTGACGACCCATTCTTCTCGCAGACCTTCTAGAATTGGTATGAATAACAAATCCGGCTGCTGTTTGATCACGATGGGACGAAACACTATCTGCTCCCCATTATGAAAAACCATTAGATTTTTTAAATTATATCACAATAATAATCAATAATTTCATTTTAGTCAGGTTAGGACTGACATGAGTGACGTGATGTTTATTTGACAGTTGACTTCACTTATATACTTGGCACTCTTTGGTTGACTCGACTGCTACTTTTTTTTGTGGTAGGCAAAGCAATTTATCCCATAACGTCTATTGGTAACTTCAGGTTTACTTTTGGCGGGTAAAATTTTAGCTTAGTTTTTTTAATAGACGCAATGAATAAAACCCAAAAATATTTAAATCAGTTTCTTAAAATGGTCTATATTTTCAAAATAAAATTAATATATCAGAAAAATGCAGGGCCAATTGGTTCACAGTTAATAATGTATTGTTAAACGCTGGTAAAAGTGTATCAAATTCTCACTTTCAAATGTAAGGCAAGTTGAGACCAGTGTAGGAAGCAGGAATAATTACGCGTCGAAAAAGTATGCGAATCGAACTGTCAGTGACTCTTATGTACATTGACATAAGGTTCATGATTTCTGAACTCGAACACTTTTTCACTCTGGTAAATATTCCTGGTAAATATTCCTGCTTGAGCCTCAGTTTAGTGTTAGACAGCAACATGTTAGAATTAGTAAATGACACGAAGTGTCTTGGAATAATTATTGATAGCAAATTGCAGTGGGAGGCTCACATAGATAAATTTGCTGGTTGATTAAGTTCTGCGGATTACCCTGTTAGGAAAATCAGACAAAACACGGATGTGGCTACAGCAAGGCTAGTGTATTTTAGTTACTTTCATAGTGTTGTTCATGTTCTATGGTATCTTGTTGTAGAGAAAAGGAGCGGATATTCAAACTATTTTATATTACAGGAAAGAGCTGTTCGAGCAATTTATAATTTAAAATTCTTCCCTCAGATTGACATACTAACTGTAGTAAGTCAATTTATTTCCCAAAATATAATGTAATATGTAAGCAAAAACCTTTCAACATTTCCCAAAATTTGCTGTAGCTGAAATGTTACCCAGGAAAAAATCACAGACGTTGCAACCCGGTTAAGACTCACGAAAGTTAGCAATTCTTTCTAAGGTCAATGCGTTCTCTACTACATTAGATAAAGTTTTAAATTGCTCGTATGGCAATTTCAAAATCCCCAGAGGTCACCTGTTGTAGTAGAGAACGCATTGACCTTAGAAAGAATTGCTAACTTTCGTGAGTCTTAACCGGGTTGCAACGTCATTCATGTCTAAATAACTAATATTTGGTTAGATATATAATATATTTAAATAACTAATATAAAACAATATAAACTAATTAGTATAGGAGTGCTTTTATACATAATTTATAATATATATGCTAAATATAAATACTATATATATATATATATACTAATCAATACATACATACTACCTATATTTCTAAGGAGAAAGGCAATGCATCTTCACGCGACTTTCAAATATATTGAAAGAAGGACTGCCCCTGATGATGCAGGGGAATGCATTCCACAATCGAATGCCCCGGAGTGTCAACCCGTGCTCACAGGACGCGGTGTTATGCTGTGTAGTTGTGAGCAATGAAACTTTGTGAGTTCTCTGAGGCCTGCTGGAAGAAAGCAATGGAAAACTTTCTCGTAAGTAGGTTGGATAGCGTGGATTCCGTACAATGTTGTAGAGAAATTTGAGGATGTGAGAATCCCGACGGAGACGTATCGGCAGCCACTTCAGCTCTTTGCGGTGCTGTGAATCAGCCTGTCATAAATGGTCGCATCCAAACCGAATCCCGAGATTTTGAAGCCGTTCGAGTTTGTTCAGTAATTCTTCGTTAGCACTGACCCAGCAGACATCAGCATAATCGATGAGGGGTAGAAGAAGAGACTGAGCGAGAGTGATTTTGGTCTGTCGAGGCAAAAAGTACTGACGTCTCCTGAGAGAGTGAAAAGTAGCAAATACTCGTCGACTAACCTAAGTGACATGCGATGACCAGGACAGCTGGTTGTCGAAGATCAGACCTAGTTTTTTAGCTTCATCACTATAGGCGATTGTGGTACCATTAAAAGTGACAAGTGGCAAGGCATAATTTATTCCTGCATATTATTTATGATGTTATATTTGTACTAGTTAAACAAAACTGATATTCAAAAGAGATGAAAAAATTAATCTGGGGGATATCATCTTGCTCTACAAAAAGGGATATCCTTCAGATGTTGGAAACTACCGGCCTTTTAATATTTGTAAGCTCTTCGCGTCATGCCTTGAAAAAATAATTCATCAAGAAATAGGGACACATCAGCCGATCGAACAAGCTGGTTTCTGGAAAGGCTTTTTGTATCATCGATCACATCCACACATTGGAAAAAATAATGGAAAAGCACGAGGAATTTAACCGACGCCTACATATTGCTTTCATCGACTACACGAAGGCCTTTACTCGATGTTACATAGCAGCATATGGCAAGCTTTATTAAGCCACAACATCCCACAAGAAGCTCGCTTCGCTCGCTCGGTCAATTAAATACTACGGACAGAATCCTAACTATTGGATGGCAATAGCACACAATAGGGATGAAGCTAGGGTCGCCTCAAAACAAATATACCAGGTTCCGGAAATAGACATCGAAACTGAAAGCACTTCGAACAACCCAGCAGAACAGAACCCAGAAACCCACATGACAAAACCAACACCACATGACACAGAAGATCAGGAAACATGAAGATTTTTTCTGCTCTCCCATCACATATCCGCCCCTGTCCAAACTTCCTATATTGGCTAAAGGTTGCATTAATCGGTCGATTCTATTCACAATCCTATCCTATCACGTGAGCAGGTCTCTCCCCCCGCCCCCTCAAAAAACGTGATAATCCTGGCTGGAGTGGTACAATTCGTTCGTTCGTTCGTTCGTATATTATATTCCTATGATATTATTTAAAGACTGCCCCTTGACTTTAAATTCCCTTTTTTCTTGGTGAATTTATTTAATGGCAATTCTTTAATAGCGACGCTATCGACTAAACAAAAAGGTGGTGGAAGAACTCGTCCGAAAATATATCGATAAAAATTATATTGAATACCATTGCATCGCAAATTATTAAACTCCTTAAAACTCGTTTGAATTTGGGTTACAGGCCCTGGACGTTAAGAAAATTAGTTTGGACCGACATTGCTGTTCCTTTGAACTTTAAATAAATAATAACACTTTAATTAATAAAGTTTTTGTGAAAAAATATTTCTCGTATGATTCGTACCATCAAGAACTATGCCTGGACGAAATACCCCGTCTTGATATCTGCCACATAATATTGAAATATAAAATAATAATAAGTTTTCCAGGATGATTTATGCATACTTTTTCACAGTAGATTCTGAAGAAATAACATTACCTTGTCTATAATTATGGCCTATACCTACTTAGATCTCGTGTGACCTCGGGTTTTGTTATCCTCGCTGACAACCTTCATTGATAGATCTGTATTAATTACTTACAACCTATAAAGTGTTTACTTCAGATGAACTAAGTAGCAGATGATCGAAGTATTAATATAAGCATAGTAACCTCCAATCTCCAGATCCATTAGATTAGAACAATTCATTCCAGTTTTACTTTTGTCTTGTTTGATGTGAGACGGATTTGTTGATAAACTACACAGCTTAAACAACAGACTGATGACGGCAGCAAATTATCTGATGTTTCTTAAATATATTCCACGTTAAACACGTCAAATCAATCAAATTAACCGTAACGCCTTATCCCATATTAAATTGACTGGCGGAGGCACTATTTGCATATGTTTCACTAGAATTGCATATTACTACTTTGTCTCCTCTACTGAAAATAATGTGGGTAGTCGGTACACACTGCATGTACCGGCTTCGCAACTCTTCTATCTTTTTATTTCTTGTTTTATAAAATAACCCTACGTTAAAAATCACTGGGCGTGTTATAGTTCAGTCGGCAGGTACTTCCGATCCGATGTTAAATGACAGTTTTTTTCAATGTTGTCTTGACCTGTTAGGGCTGTGGTTAGGGTAGTGTTAAACCAAATTGGCAACTTCGAAAAATTTGTGCTTGCCATGCAGCACCCGAAATTATGCGTTTTTTGTTTTTTTTTTCACTTTCTGCTCTAAAATTCATAAACTCTGCGTTTCGCGACACATATAATTAGGACTTTAAAAATTTAATTTAATTTAAGCCCTATTGCAGCTCTATAAACCCTATGCATTCAAGATATGAACGTGCGAAATTGGTCCATTTTTGCCAAAACTTGCTCCCGCCTGGATCAAAATATTAGCGAAATTGCTTGTCCTATGACAAAAGTCATTGTAAATTGTTGAAGTACATTTAATTAGCTTTTATTAGCGCATATAACGAAGTCGTGAGACTATTGTTTCACACACAATCTTGAAATATTAAAAATAAGGTGAAACAGAGTTTTTGAAGAATAAAGAAAAAGCCGCTCGTTGCTCCGTAAGAAGAACTCCCTAGTGGTTTCACGCTCGCTTCTCACGCAGGAGATGCGGGTTCAATTCCGGTGGTGACCATGTACCAACCAATGAGATAAGTACAAATACATTATGCGGACGTTCACCTTCAATCTCCATAGCTGCGGCGATGGGGAAGCCCCCTGTCACGCAAAATGGAGTATCGAATAGCTGACTAAATGTGTGCTTCTGCCATCCCTTATGTGAAAAGCGTGAAGCTATATTTGTTATGTGATTATATGGGCATGAGACAAAGCTCTTTGAATACTATATTTTGTAGAATCTGGCGAAAAGCGTCGTGGCTCTTTACGGAGTTATTCCAGCCACTTAGAGACTGCACAAAAGACTGAGTGTTCGTGGAGACAGCAGCAAATAAAAAGGTTGATCTGGCATGTTTGCCCCAAACCACCGAGGCTTCCTCTTGCCCTGCGTCGTTCCACACCTGCCACCTAGCGAGCCACTGTTTCTCGGTAAGTATTCGGCCGACAAAAAACTACCTATTCAATGTTCTACAACTTTGTCTTCGACTTCGAATGCTTTCCTGTAAAATGCAGAATTTAGAAGATTTAAGGGTAAACCGTAAAAAGTAGTATATTCGGGGTTTTTCAGCAAAGGCCCCTCGAGTTCACAAACTGAAATTCCACACCTCTCACTATCCCCAAACAATATTCTAAAATATAATTGGAATGGGGATTTGGGTTAGTTAATTATTATTTTTAAACGAATTTTTGCCTGCCGGCTGTGTCATATTGATTACCGTCGACATTTTTTGACTTTAGTCAAAAACCGGCCAATCGCGTGTCGGGCGCACATTAAGGGTTCCGTTAGAAATGTAGAATATAAGCCTAAAAATGAGGGAATTTTAAAGAAAACATTATCAATATATAGATTTATTAAAGTAAATGTGTAATAATAAAAATAAACATTATCACCAAATTTATATTTTTATTTTTATTTTTAGAAAAATAATATAAAAAATAAATATATATATTTAAATTTCTTAATAAAACAATTTCTAAAATCAAATCCTTACAATAAAACCCCGCTAAGAAAGGAATCCCACGTAACAATGGGAAGTAATATTTTTTTTCGGTACAAAATTTTGTAAAAAAATAGGTGGCTTCTCATTTCTTTGTTTTACAATATTTTTTTTAAACAATAATACTGGATTTATCTTCTCAACGAGTTCTTAATAGTACTTTTTTTCGCGCCATCTTTATCTGTGTGGGAGCTCCCACATGTATTGGACAATTTGTATGGCTTTTGGTCAACAAGATGTTTAATTGTGAAAAATTGAAGACTGTGACAGACGACGTGCGGATGGAGGTCGGACACGAGACTCATAGCGTAGAGCTCCATATGGATCCTTCGGGTACGGAACCCTAAAAATTGAGACTATCTACTATCTCTCTAAGATATTTCTATCCTACTAACTAACGTGAGAAGGATAGAGGGTACACTTTTAAAAAAAGACAAGTAAGAAAAATGTAAAATCTTAATGCATGTTTCCTGTAAGTATATTACAGTGATTTGAATAAAGGTTTTATTATGTATGAATGAGCTCACTTTAAATCCAGTGACCTATTTTCCATCTATTCAACATCGTAATGGACGTTGTGAACAAATAAGCTGGAGAGTGGAGGAGATGATCAATCTCTCGCCATTGGCAAAGACATACCTGTCTTATTTAGTTTTATTTTACTGCTATTATTATTTACAACCGTTTTCACAGATGACATCAAAACCGGCAGCAAAAACGTGATGTCCCCACGTGCAACATGCACTTTCCAGACAGCACCACAAATTAACTAAACTAGTATCAATTTCGTTACCTTGACTTTCGACATCTTGCAGCAATTACATCTGGCGACACGGAGGTAAGCCAATTGACGTTCATTCACCGCGGCTCCGACGGCCGAGACAATAATCTAGGAAATTCGCGGAGTCACTAAAGACATGCACGAACACTGCCGAGGTCTGGTGACTACTGGCTGGCTGGCTGGCTGGGTTGTGTTGTGTTGTGTGTGTACTGAACTACTGACTGCCGCTGGACAATATCGTGTTCTCTTCAATCATTCGGATATGGGCGAAGGAGTATTGTCTGCTGTTTGTGCGGTATGGCATAGCCTACGTCACTCGTGAAGTCATTGTGAGAATAGATACAACCCATAAATCATTATTAACTTTTTTTGAATAAAAATACTTTGGTATTTATTACCTGGTTCATCTATCCAGGGTGTAACCGAAAGGTGTAGTCATTTTTTCGAAGGTGGTTGGGTACAACTTTCCGAACTCACAGTAAAACCAATTTGATCAAATTGATCAACTTTGATTTTCACTTTTCCATACTAATCAGCTGTTTTCCATACTAATGACCTGTTTTGTTTGGGTAGGATATGTTTAAAATCGTAAAATTTGGACGGCTAGTCAGTTTGAAATGTTAAAGCGCGAGTGTGGCTCGCATACGAAGGGTTCCGTACCTTCGTACAACAAACATAAAAAATCCTATTACGGTTTAAGAGATACAGCTCGCTGACGGACAGACGGACGGACGGACTGCGGAGGCTTAGTAATAGGGTCCCGTTGGGCATATCCTTCCGGTACGGAACCCTAAATGAAAGACAAATAAACGTTAGGTCTTTTTATCACATTTAACCAGTTACTATCAAAACTCCAGTGACAGGGTTTTAGTTCTAGCACATTAATAATAATAATATAATAATAATACCGTTCTCATCAAACAAATATTTGCCCCACCGGGACTCGAACCCGGGAGACCCTTGGCTTCGTAGGCAGGTTCACTGCCGACTCGGTCAGTGTCACTGTCGTCATTGCCGAGGCTATGCAGATTTATATGAAGGTTGATCACCATTATTCCCATCACCGTTAGTCCCATTTGTAGTACTTGTGATAAATTACTAATTTAATTAATATATCTTATATAAGTGACCATGTCCTAATAATATACCCCAAACGTGTGGTGAAGTCAGTAAAAATATTGTAAAATCTCTAGGATGGAACCCCCTGTATAGTTCCTTAAATAGGACGGGACGTCACGACTGTTACATCACGTGGATATAATGTCCCCACCGAGGGGTACGGGCCTTTACCCGGATACAAGTAAGATTGAGCCATACTCCACCAGGCTGGCTCAGTGCAGGTTGATGGAGGGGTGTCGGGCTTGTGGCCATCCCGACACACACATATATATATATATACATATTACCTTAAGATTGTAAAAACCGTTAGTTTAACTATCGCGTGAGATTATAAATTATCGATTAAATGTAAACGAGACCTACAGGGTTTAAAATGTCTGTTGCTATTGTACATGACAACCACCGCTTCGCCCTGGCATTAAGCTTGCAATTCAAGTTTAAACCGGTTCAGAATTTAACGGTTTGATTATAAATAAAATAAGGAAATGAATACGCCATATTGTAAGCAGTACGTTACAGGTTAAATTTTATCGATAGTTTACAATCTCGCGTGATAAATTTCGTGAGTTTGTAAACTAACGGAGTTCACAATCTTACAGTAACAAAACTGTATAAGAGCATTTGGTAATTAGATTTTGGTAGCCACACATGCATGTAAATACATGGGTAATTTTTTTCTTCTCATGTATTTAGCCAACTTGCAATCGGTTTAGCAACTATGAGCAGTTTTTATGAAGGTTTATTACGCTTTAGGCATTCCATTCCATTGTTTGGTAGCCCTTCTTGGTACTTTTTGGGTTATCTAAATATTGCCCCAAACATGCTTTCTCTTCAATCTCCTTTGGTAGGGAATGTCACTGAGTGTCGAAGATCGAAGGGGGTTTTTAATGATGGTCCTGGTGGATCCTATCTCTGTAGGTTCTGTTCATTCGTGTCACCTCCTCCTTAGTAATAGGCATTTGTAAGTAGTCATGAACTTCATCATTTTTTGTGAACCAAGGTGCATTTACTATTGACTCAGGGCTGAATTTTGGAATCGTTGTAAGATTTCAAGTTGATAGAGTTACTCGCAGTTCCCCATAACTGTATTCCAGATGTCCATATCGGTTTTAGCACAGTCTTGTAGACGAGTACCTTATTGTTGACTGATAGCTTAGTCAGTCTTCCAATAAGCTATTCCAGTTTAGCTCATCACGCTTTTTCCTTATGTGGTCACGCCATTTTTGTTTCCGGTCCAGATGGAATCCAAGGTACTTACTGTGTGGTAACGTGTCCTCACCAAGTTTCACCAGAGGGCAGTCCTGACGTCTCAGAGTAAAGGTGATACGATTGGATTTAGCAGCGCTGGCTTTGATGCGCCACCTTTTCATCTACGCGTGCAGATGTTTTTGCAGCTCAATAAAGACAGTTTCTGAGTTTTTATGAGACGTCAGTGCAGCTGTATCGTCCGCGAAGGTGGTGGTCATCACGTTGTTGGCTTCTGGAATATCTGCTGTGTACATTAAGGATAAACTTGGTCCTAGTAAAGAGCCCTGGGGCACTCCTGACGAAGAATATGCGGTCCTCCAGGAATGACTACAACAGAAGAAATAGGTTGTGCGGTAAACTTCTCTTCATTTTATACAGTCCATCACATCCATCATGCCAAACCTTGTCAAAGGCTTGCTGTACATCCAAAAAGACGCCAGAGCAATATTCCTTGTTTTCTAGCGCGTTCCTTATCTTGTCGCAAACTCTTTTTACCTGTTCTATAGTGGAGTGTCTCATTCTAAACCCAAATCGGTGTTCAGGTATGATTTTTTCATGGACGGAGTTTCGTTAAGGCGTGAGGAGATTATCCTTTCAAATTTCTTTGATAGGACTGGTAGGAGGCTAATTGCCCTATATGACAAAGTTAGGTGTTGTGGTTTCCCAGTCTTAGGTATCATGGTGATCTGTGAGACTTTCCATATTCTATTCCATATGCTGATCTTAGAACGGGGTTAAACAGCATTATCAGAAATAATATGGCTTTCTTAGGAAGCTGTCTTAATATTTCAGCTGTAATCAGGTCGAAGCCGGGGGCTCTTTTAAGTTCCAATTCCAGGATTGTTCTTCTTATTTCTATAGAACAGCAGCTTTGTAGTGATCTCTTTTCAGAAAAGTTTGTAATTCTTCATCTAGTTCTTTGTCTCACATGATTTCCTTTGGGTGTAAACACATCACTCGGAAATTCCCCGGAGGCTTCCGCTCTTTTTTCGTTTGTTTTAGCCCACTTTCCGTTCAGTAATTTAAGAGGGTACTGGATTAATTGAGGCTTTTGTGATGATTTCACGGTATTCCACAAAGAATATTTATAAGTTTTAGATGGAGACAGTAATAATAGTTGTTGCTAGTGCCATTTTCTCTATTACGCAGGAATTCCTTAAGCTCTAAAGCTGCCTTGTTGAATACTGCTTTGTTTAAGGGATGACGACTGTAATGCCATATTCTTCTTAACCGAGGCTTCTCTAATTTAATTACGAACGAAATCTATTTTTTTTACGAACTTCAAGGCGAATATTCTGTTGTTTTTATGTTTGTGGTCATCCAGAGTAGGTAGGTGTACTTTTCATGCTGCAGTTTACATCATCTTGGTTACATATTCCGCTGCTATGTCAATATCAAATTCAGACTTAAGTTGTGGCTTCATATTGATGTTATCGTCTAGATATTTTCTGAAGTAGTCGTCCCAGTCAGTTTTCTTATTGTAAAGACATTCATTAGAAGGTCTTTCTATGATTGTGGTACTAATCGTAGCGATTATTGGGGTGTGGTCTGAGGATCCATCAAAATAACTTTCTATCTTCATGAAGTAAGCTTCCGTATTCTAAATGATAAAGAAGTCTAGTAGATCTGGGAGTTTCTTAAGTTCGGTTGGCCATTAAGTTGGTTGGCATGTTGTTAGTACATCTAAAGTGTTTCTATCTATTACAACTTAAAGTTCTCTTCCTTTGGTATCTCATCAGAGAGCCCATTTGTTCTATGAGGCGATCTAGCTTTTCAGCTTGGTTTGAGAGTAATTGTTCTAATTGGCTTGGCTGTGGTTGATTCGGGCCGGCCACTAGATTTGTATATGGTTGTAGTGTTGCTTTTGGGATATTATTCTTTGGAGGCAAATTTGGAAATTCCTTTTTTGTTTTTAATTTTTTCATGTATTATTTCTACTTGCGGGGTATGATTATTTTTCTTGTGTGGATTATTTTGTGATGATGTTTCACGTTTTTCTATTTCAAGGAAGGCGTTGCACCCTTTTTAGTTGGCAGGATGGTCTTCGAGGCATAATGCGCTCTTAGCAGGGGTGTCACGGTCTGTTTTGGGCAATCTTTAGTATTGTGATTTTCAGCCCATTTTTAACACATTGATAGGGTCGCATACAGTTATTCCTTGTATGGCCACATTGTTGGCAGCGTTTACATTGTGGGATAAACTTTTTACGTAGTGGATCTTCAATTACTAAAGATGTGTGGTACATATATTTGAGTGTTTTCACCGCAGTGTTGCTTGGGTTAGGTTCCAGATTGACAAACCAAGTGTATAGCAGCGTTTTAGAAGCACCATGTCTTGCATTGTTTATTTCACCAGAAACATTATTTCCTGTTCCCTCTATTGCCTCTATTATGGCCTCCGTTCGTGTGGAAGGATGAAGGTTTTTTATGACAATCCTATACTTTCTTTTCTCTTACCAATTGAATGAATTTTTGGTCTCAATAGTATGGCAGTTTACGTGGAGCTGGTTTTAGGTGAGAATTCTGTAGGAGTACTCAGATTTAGCCAGTAAACCATCAATGAGTTTGGTTAGTTTTGTGATGTTTGGTATGCCATAGAGAACTATTGGAGGAGGTTTCGTAATTTTTCTCTGACTATTTTTGTCTTGTTGTACAGTACTGTCGTGATCCACCGGCAGTTGGGAGAAACTGTTGTGCAAGGTGTCCCTGAATTACTATCGCCAAAATTAGGTGATAGGAGATGACACGGACGTTTTGGAGCGGGTCCACCTCTTGGCACAGGTAATCTAGGAACAGCTACGGACTGCCAGTTGAACATATTCGGGTGAAACACTTGTTGGATACATTTTTTTGGTGTTTCTGTTTTAGCAACAGGCGTGTTGCTGTTAGAATTGATTGTTATATTTTTACTGATTATGGTTAGGAATTTAACAGTTTATGTAGGATAAATCCTAGCCATAATTCAGTCGGTTAGAATGTAGAATATTTTTTTAGGGATTTCGTTTTATTTGTTTCGCTGTTGGTTTTTGCACTGATTTTGAGTTTATAGCTCTGATTTCAACTAGAAAACACTTTCACTGTAGTATTTAACATTCATACTGTGTACGAAATCCATTTCAAGCTTATGATATTGCATTCAACTATTTTATGGGAATAAACACACGGGAACTTATGTTGCCGCGATCAGTGCCCGCCACTCACATGCGTAAATGATATCACGTTTTATATTTACACCGTTTAGTTGGAGTCTTGTTATTGAAATTCTGATATGATAGTTCGATGTTTGGATGTTGGGATGATGATATTGATGATGTTGATTATCATGACGATCATGATGATAATGATGATATTGTTCATGATGCTTAGTATTCAAAAGTATAATTATTTAAACGTATGACCGTAAATCCTTTTTCGATTGACAAAACTATTGAATTGCGCGACAATCTGAGCGCGTCTAGAAATACTTGTTTTGTCTGACAAAATTACTGAATAATGACCAAAAAAATATGGGCAAAAAACCCAGAGTCGATTAAATAATTATATATACAGCAATGTAGTCCATAAATATAAGTACTCGAAAACGTATTTCGTTTACCCTAAAAACATCCCCGGACAACACACGGGCTCACACAGCGCAGACATTTTAAAGCTTGTTGAACGCGAAACTGGTTCTTATATGTTGTGCTAATTCGGTCATTTAAATGTATGTTTACATATGTACGTATACATATGTATACACATATATATAATTATGTGTTCTTTTGTGCAATCAATATATTGAAGTATTTAAAGTGTATATATAGCGTATCGTAAACGCGCGACAGCATCGCTACTAACGCGTGTTAGTCGCATTCGCAACACGCTTAAGAAGCGATTCTAACGCGCTACTATACCTTGTTCAACATAGGATGATCTCTGACAGCTTGTCACTGTGACTTTACTAGGCATGGGGATAATGTCGATATAAATTATCGATATTGTATTGTTTCAAGCAAATCAAACAAAGGGAAGTTTGTTACATGTTTTTATTCTTGTTAAATCGGTTCACAGCCCAAATCACCATCATCAAAGTCTGATTCGGACTCGCTGGAGCAGTCTTGTAGATTTATAATCATTTTGTGGGTAGATTGGTCGAATCATACGTCACGCTCCCAATCTTCTTCCATAATTTTTCTTGGTCTGTCGATGTCTTTCTTCCAATTTTCCGATGTGATACTGTCACATGCATCCTTGAGTAACGTCAGCATTTTATTTGCCGTAAAAGGCGGTGTTGTATTATGTCTAGCTGCGTAACCTGTAACAAAGAAATAAAATACATATAAAACCCACCATGGCTTGTTGGAAGAGATGTCTTATTAGCTAAGAGATGTCTTATTAGCTAATTGATGTCTTATGAGTTTTTTTGCATGTCTTTGCTATCAAAATTTATTTGATTATAATTTTATGTGAGTACAATAAATTACAAATAAAAATCTAATTGAGTTTTTATTTAGCCAACAAGAGAAATGCGAGCGATGGTGATAGAAACACAGAAGCACCAATTTGTTTGTGAATGCGGACCAATCGTAGTTATTCAGTTTTTAACATCGTTTCGCCACGAAATTAAATCTGATGTCCGGTGGCTTGACGTTGGCGCTTTATATCTTGGTACGATGCATTATCCATTACGATGGTATGCGGTTCTTTCAGGTTTTCCAAAAGAGTTAAACACCACTTTTGGAATCTTTTGAAATTCATTTCTTCATGATATTCGGTGGTCTTGACTGATTTAAACACTAGCAAACAATTGGGCACAAAGCCAGATGACGTCCCAGCATGTGTTATGATTAATCTTTGCCTTTTGATTTGGGCACCTTTGTAGTTGACTTAGCTGTGTCATCCGTCCAAGATCTTAAAACTGTGTGATTTGCATTTAGCCACGTATCGTCCAGAAAAACCACTTTGTCCCAGTTTGAGATCTCTTTAACTTTTCGGAGAAAATAAATTCTCTTGAGCGCAACATCTGTCCGCTCCATTAGTATTTTTATTTTGTTACTTTTTTTGTACCAGAACCCATGTTTTTTAGTGTCCTGGCTAACGCCTTGTAGCCACCTTTAAATAATTCAGCGTCTTCAAGGGATTTTTGTAGTTTTCTGAGTGTTGGTAACTCCCCACGCGTGTAGTGCCCATAAATATGGTTCCGGATTGCTGCGGCATCAAAATTGACAATTTTTGTTATTGAACACGTCTTCTTCCTCTTTTTATTTGGCGTCGACAGTTTTTGCCTTCGTTTTCCTCTGTCGTCGTTGTCGCAGTGATTGCTCACCATACTTTTCTCTGCTGAAATGAATCACTGTAGCAATCCCGATTCCTAGAGAATCAGCAACTCTGTTGCACGCTTGCGTTAACGGCAACAACGGTCCGCCATTTTGATTCTCCCGTTCAATGTATTCGCGCAAGCGAATCACAAACTCCCGGCTTTCACTATTTCAAACACTTTTCTTTTTTCTCTTTGGCATACTGTATCCAAAAACAGAACAAACTTAACAAACAAATAACAGCAAAACTCAACAAATTAATAACAATAACCATAACGATAACCCAATGGAGACTGAATGAAAACATGTGGCGTATACAAGGCGTTGGCACTCGTACTGAACAAGATGGCAGCAGATGCAATCAAACAAGATGGCGGCTTGGCGCGGTGAAGCCCACTACACACTCACGCGCGAAGCCCGCAAAACATGCATGAATGAATGAATGGGATTTCATTATAGTTTCGCGCGCGAGTGTGGAGCGCCCATGAAGCACCACTCGTCAAAAAATCATTTTTCTTTTACCAAAAATAAAACTATTTTAAATCGTTGTTTTAATAGTATTTCATTTACATTGTTGTTTGCAATCTATTTTATTTACACAATATCTTCAATATTATTTTACATTTTTCAAGTCAAGATCGATAACTTGTCTTACGATAAGTTTAGCACGTCACTATTTGCCAATAAAGTATGTTAATTATCTCTATACATTTTACCGTCGAAAAATACGATACTTCATAGGCGAGTTTCAGCATCGCGACTGTATCGATGCCAGCGCGCGACCGTGTTGGACGACAGCGGGTAAAGAATGGAGGGGGGGGGGGGGGGGGGCTTGAGTGGTGAAGCACGTTTGCATCGCGACAGAAGCGCGACCGTATCGCGTTTGCATCGCGACTGTATCGATGCGGACGCGCGTCTGCTCGCCCGAATTGAGAGATTGAGCGGTAATACGGTCACAACGAAAGCTTCCGAAGGACTGTGCTAGCGCAGCAGTGCATGCGGGGCAGGGTGAGTCATACTACCTTGTTAGATAGCAATGTTGCGCTTTCTTCTATCTCTTTCTGTCTCCTACCTGGGTACCCTAATCAGTATTTTGCATTCCTGGCACTGGTCCGGGGATGGTTTTAGGGTAATCGAAATACGTTTTCGAGTACTTGTATTTATGGACTAAATTACTGTATATAAGATTATTTAATCGACTCTGGTTTTTTTGGTCATCCTCCTTCAATCTGTAAATCGGTAATCTGAAAACAGAAAATTGAAAACCCTTAACATACAGAGAGCTCCGTGGTGTAGTGATGGAATACATAGAATGGAGGTACCATTACTCGAAAGCTGCGGCGACGGGCTAGCCCCCTGTCACGCAAAATGAGCAAATGTTGAATCACAGTGGACACAATTTTACCTCTGCCACCTCGTATGGGAAATGGCGTGACGCTGTCAAAACGAGCGTTTTTTTTACTTACATGTTCAACCTAACACGAAGGAAAAATGGGGCTTCGCTTCGCTCACTCCTTTTGTCCTTCACCTACCCTAACCTAACCCAATACTTCGCCCAGACAGTCTTTATTTAGACATTAGGTCTTACTACAAAAAAATAAACTCCTGTTCGAGACTTGTTTAAATACACAAATGTATAGGATTTACCGTTTGTTTTGAGGTTAAACTATATAAACCATTTTTGTAGTAACAAGGTAAGGGCCTTACCAAAAAAAATTAACTTCTGTTCAACACTTGTTTTAAATTAAAAAATGTATAGGATTTGACGTTTGTTTTGAGATTATAATAATAATAATACTTTGGACACTATTTACACACATTGATCTAGCCCCAAACTAGGATACCCTGTATCTTGGGTACTAGACAACGATACATATACTTATATAGAGAAATATTATACTTAGATAGATAAACTGTAACGTACTACCTCCTTGACCATATTGGCTACTGGCGGATTAGCCAGTTAAAAACTAAAACTATAAAAATTCGGAAATTCGGGTCTGGAATCTCGTCTGGCAGCTGATTGTTTTTTTGAGGCGGACATTGTTTGAGCTCTGAAACGTGAGGTTGTATCTTCTGCATCAATAATTTTTAAGTCACGCCTTTAGTTGCGGCGATGGGCTAGTCCCTTTAGTACTGTAATGGAGCTGAATGTTTAGTTGCTGTAAAGTGCAGTAGTTGATTTGAAACTTCCCTACTCTCCCCAATCCATGGGGTTCCACGCTGAGGAGTAATATCCTCCTGGCGCTAACGGAGCTCTGAATCGGTTCCACGCTGAGGAGTAATATCCTCCTGGCGCTAACGGAGCTCTGAATCGGTTCCACGCTGAGGAGTAATATCCTCCTGGCGCTAACGGAGCTCTGAATCGGTTCCACGCCGAGGAATAACATCCTCCTGGCGCTACCGCATAATCACTTGTTGACGTCTGGAGAAGTGGACCAGTTGGATTGAGTCTACCAAGGAGCTGAAATCTAAAAATTCCCGGCGAGTCCCTATCCAGCGTTTCAACTATATCACCAATATTCGACTCACGACCTTGTGATTAATAAATGTATCTTGAGCCTGCCAATAATCTCTTTTGGTCAGGTTAGTCTCACTGTTTCAATGGCGCCCGGATTAAGGGAATATTGGTGATAGAGTTTTATGTCTGGTCAGAGTAGTTAGGCCATAAGAGCGCCGTAGAACGCTAGATTTCTTTCGTAGCTTGTATATTTTGTTGTGTTTATTTTTGTCTGACAGGAGTATATTTGATCGTTTATCTGGGTACCTACCTCATTTCTACATTATTTATGGTCGCAGTGTGACGGCTGTCATATTATAATTGTTGATAAATATTTTCCTCCAAATTCTCAGTACGAAAAATAAATTAATAAATTGTGAAGATTTTAGTAGGGAAACTTTTCGGACTATTAAATAATAAATGAGGTTAGTGTTTAACGGCCGATTTCTCGTACATTTAATCTGTTGTTGACAGTCCTTTATCAATTTCAGCTGTCAAAACGGTAGATCAATGGCTTGATTTTGTACCAGAAACCGGGCGTTAGTCGTGTACTCTGCTTACTTTCATGTAAACTTGTACAGTTTACTAGATAGGTAGTAAACATGACGTTTCCTATAAAATATCTGTACTTGTACCGAGCGATCTGTGACTGTCTGCGAGCACCTTCTGTCTGAAGATAGGCTGCGACAGCGTTCTGTCTTATTCAATAGTAGTTAACGATTCCTTTATGTATGTAATAAGTATTTTGACCCTTGTATTCCAAAAACCATCTATATCTACAGCTATGTAAAAGTTCTTTATTGTGTAACGTTACTCTGCAATGTCTGTTACTTTAGCTTATGGCCTCTTGAACTATAATTCTCTACTTTTTTACTCTTTGTTGTAGAATAGATATTCTACTCTATTATTATTTTCTGTACCCACTAACGGTGCAGGAAGTCTTGAACACTTGAGGGAGCTGCCCCTCATGGTGTTATTCTGCGTTACGATAGTAGCTAAGCTATCGGGGCGTTTATGTACTAAGGTTCTTATTTTAGTTCAAGGGATCTTGCTTATTTTTCAACTTCTGACAGTTAGTCTGGGTGTGCATTTGGCTATAATAATGGCACCCTGTGTGTAAGGCTGTTTACACGATGTTAGTGTGAACTCTTGTATGAACTTAGTATGAATTCTGATGTCTGATTGTTGGTACGAATGTGTGATGTTGGTATGTAGTTGAGCTAGACTGTTAGTTATATATTACTCTGACATTGTAGATGGCGAGCTTTAGAGAATTTTATCTTAAGTAGTTAATTTGGTAAGTTAGTTTAGTTTAGTTAGTATCTTAGCGGATTTTATCAGGTAAAATCCTACCCAAACAAGACGGGTATGTAACGTACTACCTCCTTGACCATATTGGCTACTGGCGGATTAGCCAGTTAAAAACTAAAACTATAAAAATTCGGAAATTCGGGTCTGGAATCTCGTCTGGCAGCTGATTGTTTTTTTGAGGCGGACATTGTTTGAGCTCTGAAACGTGAGGTTGTATCTTCTGCATCAATAATTTTTAAGTCACGCCTTTAGTTGCGGCGATGGGCTAGTCCCTTTAGTACTGTAATGGAGCTGAATGTTTAGTTGCTGTAAAGTGCAGTAGTTGATTTGAAACTTCCCTACTCTCCCCAATCCATGGGGTTCCACGCTGAGGAGTAATATCCTCCTGGCGCTAACGGAGCTCTGAACCTGGTTTTAAACTCTGTTTAATATTTTTGTGGTAACACGGTAGATTCGGCTAAACCAATCAGCAATTTTGTCAGGTATAATTCCGCAGTTCATGGTCATTCGCTAAATTAGTTTATTATTCGCTCGTTTTATTATTCCCCTTATCCAAATAACCTAGGCTTCTTGCTGCTGCTCACTACTAGGAGATATATCCATGTTTAGATTGAATTATAAAAAAATACCAGGTCTTGGATATGTATATGTGTGTTACGTCGCTGTTTAGTGTGGGGGCCTAGACCTAGTGTGGGGCCAGAATCAATGTATGTGCATGTATATAAATGTCATACTACATGTATAGGTATGTCGTAGCTATATCATTTTATGGATTCATGAATTTTTCATTTCATGATTTTATGGATCAATAGTCAATTTTTCCATGATATTATCAGAAAGGGTTGAATTTCACGAAAACATGTATTTTTAAAAGCATTTGTATTCAGTACTACTTGGTGTTTTTTGTGTTATATATACATGTCGAACTAACACGGAGACTATTCGGGAGTTTTATCGCTACGAAAGTTTTATCCCCCTTTAGTCTTCACCTAAGCTACCGCAGTGCAGTGTATTGCCCTTAAATATTTCTTCGTTCAATGAAAGTTCTAATTCAACCATGGTTGGCTATATCATGATATAGTTAATTCTACGATATTGTTACGACATACATAAAGGATGTGTCATTCACTTAATTAAAGTCACATTAACAACCTCAGAGTCCTCAGAACAAGTCACATCACCAACACAATGTAAACGAAGAACTGTAAGGGGTTTCAGGAAAAGGACGTTCAGAAACCAAATTTTACTCAACACTCAATCTTATAGAGTAGCGCCATCTAGTATCGAGTAGCCAAACAACTAGACTTTTAAAGTCGCTTCCAAATTTCACCACCAGATGCCGCTAGCGTCCCCCCAATTTGACAGATCGAGTGAAATGCACAAAAACACCAGTTCGGTAATGGCCGCCGTGAAAGTGGACGAGCACCGCGCTGTCAATTCACCACGCGTTATGATTGGTTGTTTACTATTTACAATGCAGATCTAACCAACATCTCCAACGTGACAAGTGTTTATCCCCGCATACTGTTGCAATTAAATGCGGTTTCAATGCAATCGTGGGTGATTTCGAGAGTTTATTCCGCTGCTCTCCGTAGCGTTGAGTCAAAATGAGAATGCATTGGCCGGCGTGTGTTGTGTTGTGCTAATTCAGTTTACCTAGCTCAGTTTTCGGATCGCCATGTGTAGTCGTCAGCACAGCCAAGCGTGTTTGAACACATCCCTGTCAATACGACAAGAGATACAGCGATTTGAGAGTGTACATCCGTCGATTTATGCACTTTATGATCTGTTGGAGTTGATTCCCGATCCGCTGCTGGCTCAACAGATTCGGGATCACGTCGTAGCGATTGAAGGTTAGTACAGTTTTTGTTCGCATGGCTGTTGAGTTTGATAGTAGAGCAAATGTTTGCATTACTAACCTGCGCGGAACGTGCCTGGAGTGCGTGCGATCAAGGAAGTGATACCTAATAGGTACCTAACAAAATGTAGAGTCCCACAGTAGTCTAATGTAGAGTTAGAGAAGAGATAAAAAAATATATATCTGCAAGTAATAATTATTTTTTTATTTTTATTGATTTTGATTTTGAGTCCTACCTAGGTAATCAGCTTGAGACCTTAAAAGTAAGTTCACGTATCTACATACCTAGGATTCATTAGGTATAGGCTCTGAGTAATAATGAAGGGTATAGGTAGGAATATACAGGGTGTCCCATAAGTCATGTTGTACCATAGCGACGTCGAAGGTAGACCTTCCTCAGATGCGTCAAATACGTCTAACATGACCTCAGTGATATTTGGGTCAGAGTGTCGATAAGGGGGCGGAAGCATTTCGAGATATTATACAATTTTTACATTACAGTTACAGCCAATTCTTGTCTTTTAGTTTTTTTAAGTCTACGTTATTGTGAATAGTTACATATGACCAACAAATGTTATTTTATCGATATCTAGATATAGATGACTTTCTTAACCCTTTTTCAGTTAGAGGGAAATATATTCTAACCAAATATTCAACTTCATGTTGTGGTCATAAAGTCCAAAACCAATGAAAAATTTTGTATGCTTATGAACAGAAAGTGGTTAACGTAAATGTTCAGCAAAAACATTGACACCGACTTTGATCAGGTGCAGTGAAAAAATATATCTACTTGACACGGTATGAGAAAATATCTTCAAAACCTTGCCTATGCTATGCCAATTAAGGACTGGTACAACACTTGTATCGTAATGCAAGTAAAGGTAGCACTTACTCATCAAACCGGGGCTCTATCTCATTTGCTACTGACTTTTTCATTATTTGCAACATATATGAGAGCAAAGGATAAGGAAAGATTAATTCGTAAGTAGCATTAATGCCTCTATCGAGGTATTATGGTAAGATTGTTGTGCCATGAATTGACATCACATAGGCAAGATTTTGAAGGTTCTTCACACCATGTCTAGTTTTTTTTAAAGGCAAAGTCAGTGTTTTTTTGAACTATCACGGTCATCCATTTCTAGTATTCCACATTAGGTATCGACAAAATAACACTTGTGACGTCTTATGTAACTATTCACAATAGCGTAGACTTAAAAACATGAAACGAGAGGGCTATTCGAGAAATCGCTGGTACTAACAGTGTAAAAAAGTGGTTGAAGAAAACCTTAAAACTGATGATATCTCGAATTTCATGCAACTTTCACTGAGGTCATGTAAGGCTTATTTGATGCATCTAGGGTAAGTCTACCTTCGGTGTCTCTGTGGTTCATGACTTATGGGACACCCTGTATTCACCTAATGCATCCTAGTTTTACACACGATATCACTATTGCAGTAAAGATTAGAGATTTTAAAAAGGTACTCAGGTAGGTTGAGGTTGGTGCCTTGCCCATGGTACCTACCTACCTATGATGGTGATCAAAGTTGGTAATATGCATCCCACTCGTAGGTACGTAGGTACCTACCTACTACCTATTCTCTGTCTGAAATAAACTGAATGTAATATCGGCGGACATTCCACAATCATTGCGATTATGGCAATTTCCTGCTCTAACGACGCGGCATTTGATTTGATTAATTAATAACTCAAATCCTGTTTTATAAGGTTAGCTTATGTTACGAGAGATGTGATTAATTGAAAAGTATTAATAATTATCGGTAATTAAATTACTAATTATTAATAATTTTCAAGATTGATGATGAAAGTGTTAATTAATTTTCAAAAGATCGTTCGGTTTACGTCTTTTGCGAGCAATAGAAGCGGGCGGGGGTGGCGGGAAGGTTCACTATTGGATTGCATAACACGAAATATACTATTAAGGTTACGCATAAATACTTTGACAAAAAAAAAAGTTTTTTATTTTATTTGCATACGAACGGCTCCACTCCGGTCCGGTTTTGCTTCTCCTAAGTTCTAACCTAACCTTTAACCCAATCGAAAAGCCACAATAACCTACTCAGCCAAATTTATTGTTGGGTTTATTAATTTAATCAAATGCAGTAGTGAATTATTAATCCGAAAAAGTCATAAATTTCACAGAATTTATCACATTGATCAAATCGTGCAGTAATTATTAATAACAATCGAGAATTATTAATAATGTTCACATTAATCACTTTGATCGTAACATACATACCGAAAAAATATATTATGTCGGTGACATACGACATTAATTTGGCTTCGAAAAAGAACATATCAAAATATGTCGTTTACCAACAACATTTCGAATTGCATATAAATGTTAACATAGCGTAAAAAATACAAATTAGAACTTACAGGCAGGTGTGAAAGTTAACTCTAATATCGTCTGATGGGTTCGTGGGTGCACGTTGAAGCGGGGGATGGAGATTAGTGACCGGACATAACCAGCTAGGAAGGGCTGATGTAAGCTATTTATGTCAAGACTGACTACCTAGGGATGCTATCAAAGATTAGCCTTAAACCTTAATCGAATTGGTTTTAATGCTTTTTCATCAGAAAGGATTGAGGCTCACAGAGAGGCCCAGACAGCCTGAAAAATGATACAAGTCTTTATGTGGACATACATCATCCTCTGGAGACTCCTATCTTGTGATGACGGTGCAGGCTCTGGTGTAAATGTGTATTTTTGGCACTTGTTCTATGACATGCTACTTCAATCTGAAGCAAATTGTATCAAAGCCCAAAGAAACAGATGTTCTGTGTTAGAGAAAGTACCTATATTTTAATCATAATCTGTTGTCAAGTACTTTTCTGCCCAGCGCGCAATGTCGCAGGTGAACAACATACATATTCTTCGATTGTATCCCAGTCCCGCAGCCGACAGTAAATAATATTCTAAAAAGAGTGAAATGAAATAGTTTGCACATGAATCCATGATGCACTATTTATATACCATTAAACTGAATTTAATTGTGTATAATAGTTATTTATTAACCGTCGTTCCGAGCATGATTAATGAGTATAATTTAAGTCAAATTATAGAGAAAATGCTTTGCAGGCTTTGCTTGCGGTTCAAATTTTTTCCTTGCTTATCGTATTTTCTATGAAATCTACCACAATCTCAAAACAATTATTAGTAAAAGTGCAATATTGTTTTGATTCGGATGTAGGTATTCACAATTCTTTATTGCACAGAACATTACAACAATACAATTATACACGAAATTAAAAAGCAAAGGCGAGCTTATCTCTCAACAGAGATTTCTTCCAGAAAACCTATCTGGATAGGATACATATAAAATGAAAAGGGTAGTCTAGTGGAATTAAATACTTACCAAATACCAATAAAATATGATACTTACTATAAAAATACATATAATCAAAGAAATAGTAGATAAAATAAGAATAAACAAATAATAATAATAAATAGATAAATACAATTACATAATTATATATACAATACCTATGATGAAAGGGAAAGTAAGTGCTCTTTCAAGCTGTCCCTTATAGTGCAGGGAAGTATATGTATTTCAGGATTGTCGTTGCGAATCAAAGATTTAAGTACATAGGTAGGTACCTAAATGTTTTCTGATTAGCTACGACATGACTGCGCAGGTAACTTTCTAGGCAGCCGGTATCTCAGGAAGGTGGCATGCCTGTGTGCGCCTGTCAGTGAGTGTGAGATAGGTCGGTAGGTATTCTGTGATCGTCGCGCAGCCGCGCATCAAAACCAATGCACGCAGACCTATGCCACAGACAATCGTATGTAGGTAAGTAAGTAAGTACCTACCTACCTGCCTACACCAGCTCTCAGATTATGAACAGCAGATAAATTGTAGCAATTACGAGGAGATATGTATATAATTGAGCATGATCTACGTAATACTACGTAAAGCAAGGCCAATTTTACGAGATTAAAGAATGGAAACAAACTTTCAGGGGTTTTACACATTTTTTTTGAAGAAATTATGTTCAAATTTTAAACTTCGTATTCTAACCGTCGGCGTATGTACTAGAAAACGATTATTCGTTAGAAGAGTCCGAATCTACCGTATTTACTATAAAACTGGGTTGATTTTTTATCAATAATTTCGTCAATTATGCTATAAAAATTGCTTACTTCTTTTGTGATGTGATTTTCGCCATTTGTCAAAGGATACATTTTGAATTCCATCGAAATATTAAATTGCACATTAATAACACTGATTTGCACAGCAAATATACTGATTTTTACAGCAAATATCAGTGCAAAATACTTCGCTAGCTTAGTTGAATGGTAAAGGAGGTGGCGAAACGAAGCTCCCTTTATCCTTCGTATTAGGTTGAATATGTAAGAACAACAAAAATACTTAAAACATAAAAAGTGTTTTTGATGATCGTTTTTTGCTGTGAAAATTAGTATATTTGCTGTGCGATTAAATACTAACCAATCTGGAATACTTATTTTTTTTCCCAAATAGTCACTACTATTTGGAAAAAAATAAACTACTACATGGATGTTTTCCTTAGCGTCTTGAGTGGTAAAGAGTATTGTCCAGTACCACTTCCGCATTCTCATCAAGTTTTCGTAAAATTCGCGGTATTCTCAAACCACCGCTCAAAGCGGATCGCGTCCTTTGATTCGTGGTAATCATCTGTGTTTTAGGGTTCCGTACCCAAAGGGTAAAACGGGACCCTATTACTAAGACTCCGCTGTCCGTCTGTCTGGTTTGTCCGTCTGTCACTAGGCTGTATCTCATGAAACGTGATAGTAAGACAGTTGAAATTTTCACAGATGATGTATTTCAGTTGCCGCTATAACAACAAATACTAAAAAAACAGAATAAAATAAATATTTAAGGGGCCTCCAATACAACAAAGTTATTTTTTTTCTCGTTTTTGCTCGATATTGATAACGGCAACAGGTAGCCGCTTGAAATATCCACAGAATATTTAGTTATATATTCACTTAAAAAATAAATAATTAAATGAGAATATAATTAATATTTAAGAGGGGGCTCACATACAACAAACGTGATTTATTTACCGTTTTTTATGAGATAATAGTACGGAACCCTTCGTGCGCAGGTTCGACTCGCACTTGGCCGTTTTTTATTTATTCATCATCAGCACCCTACCATTTTCATATCCCATGTGCATCACAATCAGCCGTTTGCCCTTCGAAGTAGGGTTCCTTGCCTAGATTGCCGTTTAGAAGTTTACTGTAGTGAAAACGTATTTTTTTAAACAGTGTGCCCTGAAAACGAAACGTTCAATAATGCTAACCGCTTCTGTGGTTCATTTTGTCAATGTCAAGTGTATTTGAAATAGGCAACAAATATAATGATCACCAAAATATTTTTTTCCTATCCAAAACGGATAAATGGACCTTTGAGTAATAAAATAATGTATAAATACTAGATACGCTTGCTCGAACAAAATATGTGGCCGGCCTCTTGACGAGAGCGGCCGGCCGTGTCACTTGTCATAGATAACAATCTGCGCTCAGATGCGACATGCCGAACACGTACAGTCGCCTTTGCCCAAAAGTATACCTATCGAGTGAATCCTGCCTATACTGGTCGCATACTTTTAAGCGCAGGCGACCTATAATGTGTATTTAGGATAAAATAAAAGAGTATATGCACATTTCCCATATTTTAATAGGATTTTTTTTTCATTGATTGTGATGTTGTTAGTCAATTTAATGAATAAATTGACAGTTCTTAAAATTTTCGTCAGATGATAATTATCATTAATTAATTGCGGTAGTAAAACATGGGACGTATTTCTGCGCAAGGGTCTGCCTGTCACTGCTTTGAAATTTATCCTTATCATCTTGGGCTTGCTGGAAGAAATCTCTTGTTAGAGATAAGCTTGCCTTTGTAAATGACTTTTCCATAAGCTTGTAATGTGAATTTTCATGTGCAATAAAAAAATACAAAATATATGACATGCATAACGTTGGTATTCGGAAATGACACATCTGCATGTAAAAATCTTGTTACTCTTTGATTTTCAAAGAGAAAACATGGCTGTCGCTTTGTTGACTTTTGTAATTCACTAAATATTATTGGATATGCGTATTTTACTGATAATACAGTGTAATTAATGTAATGAAAAGTTATTCCTCGGCTTCTTAGGTCTGTACCTACGCTGTTATAGTTTCTACAGTACCGCAGAGCACATGACGGCAACTCTCGTATCAAAAGCGTCATGGCTCGGCAAGCGCTTGGCACAGAGTAACTTATATTACTGCACTTGGCACAGACTGACTGAATTGGGGTTGAGTGAATTCACTCTACTTATAGCTGCAAGAAAGTCAGTTTGCGTATCCTACTCTAGTATTTATACATTATTACTCAAAGAAATGAACACCAAAAGTTGCAAAAAATCAGGGCAAAATACTGCGGAGCTTAGGTGAAGGGTAAAGGCGGTGAGCGAAGCGAAGCCCCCTTTATCCTTCGTGTTAGGTTGAACATGTAAGAACAACAAAAAAAAATTAAAACATAAACTTAAGTTCACAAAACATAAAAAGAAGTTTGGTGATCATTTATCCAAACACAATTTGGTGGATATTTATCCATTCTGGCAGTCATTTCGAATTTATTGGTAGTAAAATAGGTGCGTTTTTGGTAATCGTTTAAACATAAGCCTTTGAAATATTACAAATTGGCGAAGATATCCCAGCGGGGTCCTATTGCTAGACAATCGGAATCATTCTCATCGACTACGATAACCCATGACAAGGCCGCGGTCCTCCAAGCATTCTCAATAAAGCCTGTACTTGTAGGTATTCTAAATGTATATTTTACTTTACTTAATAAGAAAGCGACTACCGTTTCAAACGTCTTGAGAATATTTTGTTGCTCTTAGCACTACCCAGGAGTACGTGTAGGGTGATGGAATCCAAGTGATTCCTACGGAATGGACGTGAGCGACAGTCCTCCGGCCGTAATGTTGATATCTTCTGATCTGACGGATTTCCTGTACCATGAATCTCGCAACGACAGCTGTCGTTGACCAACTGACAACTTTTTTGCGTACGAGAGAAAAGGACAAAGATATTAATTGTTTGCTATCACAATGTAACTCAGTATAGGTCAGATTGTTTACATTCTTTATCTAGACAAATTGGCATCACTAGAAGAAGGTACGATCAATATGACCTACCTGTGTTTAAATACTAAATAATTCCACAGCCATTACAAATTCAAAATTATTTATTTTCCAAAAAGTCTTACAAAAGATTGTTCATTGGCCCCATTGGCGAATAGGCCCAGCCTGTGTCGTGGGCGTGTGGGGTCCTGTAGTCAGAAACATTTGAAGTTGACCTTATTTTTTTTTCTTAATTACTTAAAATAAAAAATAGTAGCTTAAATAGCAATTACAGTTGCCTAAAGTAATAATAATGCAGCAATATATAACATATGTACAGTACCTAAATATATCGAAAATATTTCTTTTACGTTTATTTACATTATAAACATTAAGGGTTAAAAATAAGTTATACCTACAATAAATCTTAAAAACTCAAATAAACCTATTACATTTTTCCCCAAGTTCACTGCCGGGCAGCAGGGTGCCCAATATGCTGGCATCATTTCCTCGATGTAATGCTTAACTGATACTTTGAGCGAGATAGGTGCCAGCTCCACAGTCTCATGACGCTTCGACGAGTCGCTTAGATGTCTTTAAGGACTCGTCGAGCGTCAGGGGCTCAGGGCCCCACGGTCTGAGGGTCTCCACGGCCCAACGGCATGAATAGATATTCGTCGTTTGAGACCCAGCAGCTGCCGCCGAGGCGGCGGCCACGGCTGAGGTCGCCGGTAGGTGGTACTGTGCCAACGTATCCACGCATGTCGCGTCCCAAATCATCGACCTCCCGTTCTGCCAGGGAATGAGCGTCATTCTGTCTGGCCGCTTGCCATCGTCACGTGCCAGGCCATTGGGTTAAAGGATGGCTGGCACGCCACAACTGGCAAGGGCCCGGCGAATGACGTCATTCAGGCTGGCGTGACGGGACCACCGGCCAGCGATGCGCTGACAGGAGAGGCCGTGGTGACCTAAATTGGTCCACCCTGGGACCACAACGGCAACGAAAATAAAATAATTATCATATAGAAAAATAAAATAAAAATAGCATTCATAGTAAGTTAGTAGACATAAAGTTACAAGCAACTTATTCCTATGGTCATTTCGGTATCATCGTAATCTTGTCTGGGTACTTTTCGTTTTGCTTCTCTTACTGTGGACAATATGTTTTTCTTTGTAGATGAATGGATGCAAGAAGAGAGGGAATCGATGGGTGTCGGCGGTTCGTACTACCTTAGGCTTGGTTCGGAAAACGCGTTGATTTTGCATGTCCATTGTATTGAGGAGAGTTAATGCTGATGCGGTCCTGGTACAACGATGATGTAGTCATATCTTAAAGGGTTGTTAAGGACAACAGAAAGGTATAGTCATATTTTAAGGGCTTGTTAGGGACATATTTATTAGCACCTTTTACTATCAAACCGATTTGATCAGAGCAACTTTATTTTTCACTCCTCAATAAAGTTGCTCCGATCAAGTCGGTTTCGTAGTGAAAGTTGTTCAGAATAATGTCCCTAACAACCTCCTAAAATATGACTAAACCTTCCTGGTAAACCCTGTAAATTATGTTGATTTTATTTATTTATTTATTTATTTATTTATTTATTTATTTAGAAGACCAACAAATGATACACTTGTAACATACATCTAGACTTAAAATAGAATACTAGACAAAGTGTTCACTTAATTATAGGTACTTTCAGCTATCTTTATAACGAGGAGACATTGAAAGAAAATATCTAAACTAAACTAAATTATTCATGAGCAAAGAGAGGTATTTTTACTAGTTTTTAACATTCTTTCACGTTTATAGTGTTTGTGCGATATCAGGGAACCATCTGATCAAAATTAGGCACGAAGAGTGCGATACCAGGCAAATTGGGTGTCTGATGCTAATTCAATTAATTACTTCATTACCCAGACAAAGTTGTTTTCTATTTTATTGGATTATTTAGTGGTTCTTTAACTAAAATACTACGTTTCTTAGTCGAGGATCTCAAACTAACAAAAAGCGAACGATCAAGAGTATGTGATCTAGTCAAATCAACAATACACACTACGTTTTCTTCTTAGATATTACTAGTAAGAATAAAACGCTCTACTGGTAGTAGGTAGGTACCAGCACGTTACTTAATCGTAATACATAGTACCGGCACTGGCACGCATACGACCTTTAACTTTTTGTGTATTTCATTGTCTTCTACAAAAAACCTTGCAAGTAGAAGTGGTTTTATAGCATGGGCTACTATTACGTCATCTGGGAAAAGAGCCTTCAACCGGCAATGCTTAATTAGTTTTTATGTAGTACAATTTTGAAGAAATTGTTGTTATTCTTAACCGAGTTTATTTCAATTTTAAAGGAAAGTTTCCTCTTCAGGCTTAGATAACAGTTGCTGAAGATGAAGAAGCTCTTCGTTTTGTCGTCAATGAAACGAAAACACCGAAACCTTGGTATTTTTTTGAGCGCATGAATTCCTCATTCCGAATTCTATACATTCACAAAAATTCAAAAATATTGTACAAACAATGGTACAATATCTATTCTGTTAACATATAACTGAATAACAATATTTTACTCCAAAAAAGTATAGAAATGACAAGTTTAAATAGATCATAATTAATCTAGACGAGTTAAGTTTTAAGCAATTGCAAAATTAGCACTTAACCTGTATCGAAATGCAACTCAGTGGCTTAGTTTAAGCATAAAAAGCTATAGAAATTACTAGATAAGCTTATTAAATGGTCTCGCTCAGCAATTGCCTTCGTGTTAACTGTAGGTAGGTATGAATTCAACGCTGCTTCGGTTTTTTATCGCTAATCAGAAGCAGCTCGTTTTTTCCGTGAGGAATGTAACCGTTTGCGATACGAATATTGTTTTTACCAAGAATTTCATAAAGAACACGGCACACAACATATACCACGGCCCTGTTCAATAAAGCTGACAAGGCTGTCACCTGTCGTGACATTTCTCCGTTCAATAAAGCTGACATTTTTTTCAAAAAGCGACAGGCGTATTCTTGACTTGATGAAAAGCAGTTTAATAAAGCTGACATTTGTCAAAAAACGCCTGTCAGAGATCTTGACGATTATGTCGAGTTTTGACAAATTTGTCATAACCTCACGACAATTATAAGTAAAATCATCTGTCAAAATTCGCGATATAACTGTCAAGTTGTGACAATTATGTCGGCAACTTTTTCATTAGGTTACACTTGAGGGTATCTAGAAATAAAGGGTAAATAATATGTAAAACGAAGCGGCATCGGCTACAAGCCCTTAAATCTCGCGGTTGGGTTAATATTTTTTTTTACTTGTTTTTATGAAAAGAGACATAATCGGCTTCAACCTTCTGGAGGAGGAAAGAAATGTAAATATGACGACAGTGACGAATTGACCTTCAAAATAATAGGGAAGGATTTCCCAGCTATTGAAGGCCTCCCTCCAGTGCCAGAATCCTCAGGGTCAAACGAATCAGTGATTTCTGTATCTGTCACCGACAAGTGCCGGTGGACGAGTGCCGAAACTCACGAAAATGTTTTCTGATTAGCTACGACATGACTGCGCAGGTAACTTTCTAGGCAGCCGGTATCTCAGGAAGGTGGCATGCCTGTGTGCGCCTGTCAGTGAGTGTGAGATAGGTCGGTAGGTATTCTGTGATCGTCGCGCAGCCGCGCATCAAAACCAGTGCACGCAGACCTATGCCACAGACAATCGTATGTAGGTAAGTAAGTAAGTACCTACCTGCCTACACCAGCTCTCAGATTATGAACAGCAGATAAATTGTAGCAATTACGAGGAGATATGTATATAATTGAGCATGATCTACGTAATACTACGTAAAGCAAGGCCAATTTTACGAGATTAAAGAATGGACCTGGAAGAAATGTCTTTTTAGAGATAAGCTCGCCTTTGTACCACCTAGTTTCCATTTTGATGTATCTGTATCTTCTGTTTTTGTGCAATAAAGTATAAAGAAAGTATAAAGAAAGAAAGGAACAGGTAATGGATAAACATGGTATAATTCAAATTCCTGTGGTGTTACTAGAGGTATATTGAGGATGAAGGTTAATTTAGAATTTACATAGAACACATGAAGAGGGGATATATCGATTAAAAGGTGAATATCTTCTACCGTAAGGGTTAAAGGAAATTGTTTTCCTGTTTTCAGTGATTTTAGATTAGTGGATTAGATTAGTGGACTTTCAGGGGTTTTACACATTTTTTTTGAAGAAATTATGTTCAAATTTTAAACTTCGTATTCTAACCGTCGGCGTATGTACTAGAAAACGATTATTCGTTAGAAGAGTCCGAATCGACCGTATTTACGATAAAACTGGGTTGATTTTTTATCAATAATTTCGTCAATTATGCTATAAAAATTGCTTACTTCTTTTGTGATGTGATTTTCACCATTTGTCAAAGGATACATTTTGAATTCCATCGAAATATTAAATTGCACATTAATAACACTGATTTGCACAGCAAATATACTGATTTTTACAGCAAATATCAGTGCAAAATACTTCGCTAGCTTAGTTGAATGGTAAAGGAGGTGGCGAAACGATTCTCCCTTTATCCTTCGTATTAGGTTGAATATGTAAGAACAACAAAAATACTTAAAACATAAAAAGTGTTTTTGATGATCGTTTTTTGCTGTGAAAATTAGTATATTTGCTGTGCGATTAAATACTAACCAATCTGGAATACTTATTTTTTTTCCCAAATAGTCACTACTATTTGGAAAAAAATAAACTACTACATGGATGTTTTCCTTAGCGTCTTGAGTGGTAAAGAGTATTGTCCAGTACCACTTCCGCATTCTCATCAAGTTTTCGTAAAATTCGCGGTATTCTCAAACCACCGCTCAAAGCGGATCGCGTCCTTTGATTCGTGGTAATCATCTGTGTTTTAGGGTTCCGTACCCAAAGGGTAAAACGGGACCCTATTACTAAGACTCCGCTGTCCGTCTGTCTGGTTTGTCCGTCTGTCACTAGGCTGTATCTCATGAAACGTGATAGTAAGACAGTTGAAATTTTCACAGATGATGTATTTCAGTTGCCGCTATAACAACAAATACTAAAAAAACAGAATAAAATAAATATTTAAGGGGCCTCCAATACAACAAAGAAGAAATCTCTTGTTAGAGATAAGCTTGCCTTTGTAAATGACTTTTCCATAAGCTTGTAATGTGAATTTTCATGTGCAATAAAAAAATACAAAATATATGACATGCATAACGTTGGTATTCGGAAATGACACATCTGCATGTAAAAATCTTGTTACTCTTTGATTTTCAAAGAGAAAACATGGCTGTCGCTTTGTTGACTTTTGTAATTCACTAAATATTATTGGATATGCGTATTTTACTGATAATACAGTGTAATTAATGTAATGAAAAGTTATTCCTCGGCTTCTTTGGTCTGTACCTACGCTGTTATAGTTTCTACAGTACCGCAGAGCACATGACGGCAACTCTCGTATCAAAAGCGTCATGGCTCGGCAAGCGCTTGGCACAGAGTAACTTATATTACTGCGCTTGGCACAGACTGACTGAATTGGGGTTGAGTGAATTCACTCTACTTATAGCTGCAAGAAAGTCAGTTTGCGTATCCTACTCTAGTATTTATACATTATTACTCAAAGAAATGAACACCAAAAGTTGCAAAAAATCAGGGCAAAATACTGCGGAGCTTAGGTGAAGGGTAAAGGCGGTGAGCGAAGCGAAGCCCCCTTTATCCTTCGTGTTAGGTTGAACATGTAAGAACAACAAAAAAAAATTAAAACATAAACTTAAGTTCACAAAACATAAAAAGAAGTTTGGTGATCATTTATCCAAACACAATTTGGTGGATATTTATCCATTCTGGCAGTCATATCGAATTTATTGGTAGTAAAATAGGTGCGTTTTTGGTAATCGTTTAAACATAAGCCTTTGAAATATTACAAATTGGCGAAGATATCCCAGCGGGGTCCTATTGCTAGACAATCGGAATCATTCTCATCGACTTCGATAACCCATGACAAGGCCGCGGTCCTCCAAGCATTCTCAATAAAGCCTGTACTTGTAGGTATTCTAAATGTATATTTTACTTTACTTAATAAGAAAGCGACTACCGTTTCAAACGTCTTGAGAATATTTTGTTGCTCTTAGCACTACCCAGGAGTACGTGTAGGGTGATGGAATCCAAGTGATTCCTACGGAATGGACGTGAGCGACAGTCCTCCGGCCGTAATGTTGATATCTTCTGATCTGACGGATTTCCTGTACCATGAATCTCGCAACGACAGCTGTCGTTGACCAACTGACAACTTTTTTGCGTACGAGAGAAAAGGACAAAGATATTAATTGTTTGCTATCACAATGTAACTCAGTATAGGTCAGATTGTTTACATTCTTTATCTAGACAAATTGGCATCACTAGAAGAAGGTACGATCAATATGACCTACCTGTGTTTAAATACTAAATAATTCCACAGCCATTACAAATTCAAAATTATTTATTTTCCAAAAAGTCTTACAAAAGATTTTTCATTGGCCCCATTGGCGAATAGGCCCAGCCTGTGTCGGGGGCGTGTGGGGTCCTGTAGTCAGAAACATTTGAAGTTGACCTTATTTTTTTTCTTAATTACTTAAAATAAAAAATAGTAGCTTAAATAGCAATTACAGTTGCCTAAAGTAATAATAATGCAGCAATATATAACATATGTACAGTACCTAAATATATCGAAAATATTTCTTTTACGTTTATTTACATTATAAACATTAAGGGTTAAAAATAAGTTATACCTACAATAAATCTTAAAAACTCAAATAAACCTATTACATTTTTCCCCAAGTTCACTGCCGGGCAGCAGGGTGCCCAATATGCTGGCATCATTTCCTCGCTGTAATGCTTAACTGATACTTTGAGCGAGATAGGTGCCAGCTCCACAGTCTCATGACGCTTCGACGAGTCGCTTAGATGTCTTTAAGGACTCGTCGAGCGTCAGGGGCTCAGGGCCCCACGGTCTGAGGGTCTCCACGGCCCAACGGCATGAATAGATAGTCGTCGTTTGAGACCCAGCAGCTGCCGCCGAAGCGCCGGCCACGGCTGAGGTCGCCGCTAGGTGGTACTGTGCCAACGTATCCACGCATGTCGCGTCCCAAATCATCGACATCCCGTTCTGCCAGGGAATGAGCGTCATTCTGTCTGGCCGCTTGCCATCGTCACGTGCCAGGCCATTGGGTTAAAGGATGGCTGGCACGCCACAACTGGCAAGGGCCCGGCGAATGACGTCATTCAGGCTGGCGTGACGGGACCACCGGCCAGCGATGCGCTGACAGGAGAGGCCGTGGTGACCTAAATTGGTCCACCCTGGGACCACAACGGCAACGAAAATAAAATAATTATCATATAGAAAAATAAAATAAAAATAGCATTCATAGTAAGTTAGTAGACATAAAGTTACAAGCAACTTATTCCTATGGTCATTTCGGTATCATCGTAATCTTGTCTGGGTACTTTTCGTTTTGCTTCTCTTACTGTGGACAATATGTTTTTCTTTGTAGATGAATGGATGCAAGAAGAGAGGGAATCGCTGGGTGTCGGCGGTTCGTACTACCTTAGGCTTGGTTCGGAAAACGCGTTGATTTTGCATGTCCATTGTATTGAGGAGAGTTAATGCTGATGCGGTCCTGGTACAACAATGATGTAGTCATATCTTAAAGGGTTGTTAGGGACAACAGAAAGGTATAGTCATATTTTAAGGGCTTGTTAGGGACATATTTATTAGCACCTTTTACTATGAAACCGATTTGATCAGAGCAACTTTATTTTTCACTCCTCAATATAGTTGCTCCGATCAAGTAGGTTTCGTAGTGAAAGTTGTTCAGAATAATGTCCCTAACAACCTCCTAAAATATGACTAAACCTTCCTGGTAAACCCTGTAAATTATGTTGATTTTATTTATTTATTTATTTAGAAGACCAACAAATGATACACTTGTAACATACATCTAGACTTAAAATAGAATACTAGACAAAGTGTTCACTTAATTATAGGTACTTACAGCAATCTTTATAACGAGGAGACATTGAAAGAAAATATCTAAACTAAACTAAATTATTCATGAGCAAAGAGAGGTATTTTTATTAGTTTTTAACATTCTTTCACGTTTATAGTGTTTGTGCGATATCAGGGAACCATCTGATCAAAATTAGGCACGAAGAGTGCGATACCAGGCAAATAGGGTGTCTGATGCTAATTCAATTAATTACTTCATTACCCAGACAAAGTTGTTTTCTAATTTTATTGGATAATTTAGTGGTTCTTTAACTAAAATACTACGTTTCTTAGTCGAGGATCTCAAACTAACAAAAAGCGAACGATCAAGAGTATGTGATCTAGTATCTAGTTCCAAATCAACAATACACACTACGTTTTCTTCTTAGATATTACTAGTAAGAATAAAACGCTCTACTGGTAGTAGGTATGTACCAGCACGTTACTTAATCGTAATACATAGTACCGGCACTGGCACGCATACGACCTTTAACTTTTTGTGTATTTCATTGTCTTCTACAAAAAACCTTGCAAGTAGAAGTGGTTTTATAGCATGGGCTACTATTACGTCATCTGGGAAAAGAGCCTTCAACCGGCAATGCTTAATAATTTTTTATGTAGTACAATTTTGAAGAAATTGTTGTTATTCTTAACCGAGTTTATTTCAGTTTTAAAGGAAAGTTTCCTCTTCAGGCTTAGATAACAGTTGCTGAAGATGAAGAAGCTCTTCGTTTTGTCGCAATGAAACGAAAACACCGAAACCTTGGTATTTTTTTGAGCGCATAAATTCCTCATTCCGAATTCTATACATTCACAAAAATTCAAAAATATTGTACAAACAATGGTACAATATCTATTCTGTTAACATATAACTGAATAACAATATTTTACTCCAAAAAAGTATAGAAATGACAAGTTTAAATAGATCATAATTAATCTAGACGAGTTAAGTTTTAAGCAATTGCAAAATTAGCACTTAACCTGTATCGAAATGCAACTCAGTGGCTTAGTTTAAGCATAAAAAGCTATAGAAATTACTAGATAAGCTTATTAAATGGTCTCGCTCAGCAATTGCCTTCGTGTTAACCGTAGGTAGGTATGAATTCAACGCTGCTTCGGTTTTTTATCGCTAATCAGAAGCAGCTCGTTTTTTCCGTGAGGAATGTAACCGTTTGCGATACGAATATTGTTTTTACCAAGAATTTCATAAAGAACACGGCACACAACATATACCACGGCCCTGTTCAATAAAGCTGACAAGGCTGTCACCTGTCGTGACATTTCTCCGTTCAATAAAGCTGACATTTTTTTCAAAAACGACAGGCGTATTCATGACTTGATGAAAAGCCGTTTAATAAAGCTGACATTTGTCAAAAAACGCCTGTCAGAGATCTTGACGATTATGTCGAGTTTTGACAAATTTGTCATAACCTCACGACAATTATAAGTAAAATCATCTGTCAAAATTCACGACATAACTGTCAAGTTGTGACAATTATGTCGGCAACTTTTTCATTAGGTTACACTTGAGGGTATCTAGAAATAAAGGGTAAATAATATGTAAAACGAAGCGGCATCGGCTACAAGCCCTTAAATCTCGCGGTTGGGTTAATATTTTTTTACTTGTTTTTATGAAAAGAGACATAATCGGCTTCAACCTTCTGGAGGAGGAAAGAAATGTAAATATGACGACAGTGACGAATTGACCTTCAAAATAATAGGGAAGGATTTCCCAGCTATTGAAGGCCTTCCTCCAGTGCCAGAATCCTCAGGGTCAAACGAATCAGTGATTTCTGTATCTGTCACCATGCCAGGAGCAGGAATGAATCCAGGGACGAGTGCCGAAACTCCTCCAATACAAAAAAGGAAATCACAGCCTCAGCGCGTCTCAATTAGTGAAAATGAGCCTATTGATTTAATTAATTAGAAGAATCAAACAATGGAAATGGAAGGCAAGCTTGCAATAGAAAAACTTAACATAGCTAAAAGGAAAAAATACAAATTTGATTTAGAACTTTACAAACTTGAAAAAGAATTACATTTGCAGCCATCCCAGTTTACTTGGCCATTGGACACACAAATCATTCAAGTTTTTGTTGGTGGAAAATGAAAAACCTGTTCAATTCATATTTTTTGCTACCATGGAAAATGAAAAACCTGATCAAGCGGATCAAGATAGAAGACGAAATGATTGTGAAAATATTTTGCAAAAAGCTATGAGAGGTTTAAATGAAACTATGTAAATATTTATAAACACTTTTATTATCATTAAAAAGTCAAAGGTATCATTCGAAAAATTGTATTAATGACTGCAAAACTTTTATCGCTTCCTCGTCAAGTACTTCATTAGGATTGTCATAATTTTCCACTAAATTATTGTCATCAATAACGTCGTTTTCCTCATTTTCATGATCTATGTAAGGTATATAATATTCTGATCCTAGTCGTTTTTCAATATTGTGAAAAATTATTGCACATAATATAATATTGCATGCAAGCATTGGCTGGACTCGTAGTTAATTGAGACACGGGAGTTTTTCTTCGTTATACTTAGAGCGTTTTCCACCAACCTCCTTGTAGATTTGAAAGCACGCAGAAATCTTTCAAGTGCTGCAGATCTTGGTATTTGTACTGGTATTTTAGGCGTTATAAGCCACTTTCTCAAACCATATCTACTGTCTTCCAAAATTATTGCGTTCGGGAATGGCCTCCACCCACTTTCCATCTCTTTGCTAAAAAAGAAATGAACAGAACCAAGCCATTTTTCTAAAGCATAAAAAATCTCTAAGTTTGATCCACATACCACCATAATGTTAATATAATGGTTTCCATTTCTGTTAACATATGCGGATTCGTTTTGATGAGGTGCATCTAGAGGAATCAATGAGCCGTCGACGATACCCACTATTATTGGTATGTATATTGTTATGTCTCATGAAAAGTGTTGGTATTTGGCTCCAATTCCCAGGCCAGCGCACTTCCTGTCCCAGTAATTCATTGGTCAGTGCTTGACAGACACGTCTTAAACAATTATATACGGCTGATTTGCTGATCCCATGTGCAAGTGTTGGGTTCCAGTTGATGACCAATTTTGGTAATTAAATATTCAACGGTTGCTTTAGATGTCCGAAATTTTTCTTTAAACGCGAAATCCGTAATGGAGATGGAAAAAATATTCTCAGTTTGAAATAACGCCGCCGCATCTATTGTACTTCCACGTTTTCATTCTCACTTCTCTCGAAACAAGAGATTCGAGTTTTAATAATGTAGGTCGTTAATAAATGTTTACAATCGTCTAATCGACATAGCGTCATAGCACCTGTCGGAAATGTCTGACAATTCTACATATATGTCGAATTGTCTTGACACTTGTCTGTTCAATAAAGCCGACAGGCGCGACAGGCGACAAGTTTAAGTTCAATAAAGACATATTGAACAGAAAATTGTCAAAATGTCGCGACATTTCGACAATTTTGTCAATTTTGTCAGCGTTGGTTTTATTAAATGGAGAATTGTCGCGACAGGTGACAATTGTGCGCCTGTCAGCTTTATTGAACAGGGGCGAGTACACAATAGAGTACAGTCAGCTGTCAAAACCCACCAACCAACATCAGGGGAATAAAATAGGAGACCCGAGCACCCATGAAAGTAAGAAGGGTCAAAATTCAAGAAAGTTAAGTTTGTTCTGCTGCAGATTGTAGGTACTACGGCGAAGCAGAACAGAATCTCTCCTTACATAAACCTGTTTTGATATTAGGCATTCCTCACAAGGTTCCGACGCCGGGATGCCATTTTATCTTCCCCTTTGCTAATTTTCAGGATTTTCCTGAAATCGTCGGGGTAATTAAATTTGCTGGCACCTTTCTTTGACGACCTCTTGATTTATTGCAGTCTAAATTTAATGAAAATCAGCCATCACTGGAGAGAAAGGGTGCTTACTTAGAACGGTACTCTAGATCTATACTTCGTGGGATGCTTTTGGAACATAAAAAGATTTAATTTGTATCAAACCATAAAAGTACAATCGAATCAATAAATCTAACACGTGCGTGTCTGCTTCAGTCCGTCACAGACAAGCCCAAGGTCAAATTCAGGGCTGTCAAATGGACAACAGACGCAATATACAGATGTAGTGAATAATCCTTTCCTATCGGCAACACTCGGAACAACGATAACACCCGAATGGTGCCGATGTGTCTATGAATTACTGTATTATTAAATTACGTGTAGGTATCAAATAAATCGCATACTTTATTTATCATTGTCAAATGTCAAATTGCCCGTTTGACGTATATTACACTGAGATGTTAAAACCACCACGATTCTATCATATAAAGAATTCGTTAGGTAAACAAAAATATAACTAGTTACTGAGGACGTTTTATTTCAATAAAACGCACTGATAAAAACCAAATTCCGGTTGGGATGATCTAATGATTCTATAAGGATTGGAACCCCAAAAGTCTAACTATAAGTCAAAACTACAGTAGGATTTTGCAGACCTTTTTTATAACAATAAATTTTTGTAATTAATTAAAAATACTATGACATAACAAAAAAGACACCTCAACATAAAACAAAACAAACCAGCAGAGAAATTAATATAAATAAATATGATTTTCTGATTGGATGAACGACTTCGATTATGACAGCGGGATAAGAGGAGGAGGAGCGGGGTGGACAGTGTGATGCGAAACAATACTTCCAACTTCCATATCACAGTCAGAATCAGAACTATTTTCTGGTGTATCATCGTCAGAGTTTTCATGAACGGTGATTACAAAACTAGCCATATAATTTTCCAACTCAGGTCCGTGTTTTTGGTACTCGTTTTCGCATTTGTCACATACTTTGGCCCAAACATCGGAACCAATCATATTAACCTTTTCCTGTACCAATTGTTTCACAGTAGTCATATTCATACTGATGTTTCTTTTGGATACGTATCCCTTTATTTGAGACCATATGTTTTCAATCGGATTGAAATCAGGATGATATGGTGGCAATCTTAGTACGCTGTGTCCATATTCGTTCATAAGTTTATCTATAGAGTATTCTACAAAGTCTTGTTTGTACTTGCAAATAATTTCATATATTTCAAGTTTTGTTAATGACGGATCAATCGGAACGTTATGTTTGGATAGCCAATCAATCATGTCTTGCTTCCTGGTATTTGAATTAGGAGGTTTTTCTACGTACTTATTATGATATGCAGCATTATCTACTACTAGTACCGAATGTGGAGCTAAGTTTGGAATGAGTTGATTACGAAGCCATTTTTCATAGTTTTCATTGTTCATCGCGTTGTGATAGTCACCTGTTTCATCAGTAGACTGATACATTAACAATGCCCCAGGTATAAACCCCTTTCTACTACCAGCGTGCACTATTATAAGACGTTGTCCTTTAGAAATTAACTGTTTCACTCCGTTTTCTGACGAGTCAGCCCAGCTTTTACCTGCCAAATGTGATGTATGTATGTATATTTCATCCATATAAACAATCTCTCTCCCTTGCAATCTGTACTTTTTTATCGCGGCTAAAAACTTTACTCTTTTTAAACGAACATCATCTTTCTCGATAAGTAATTTTCTGTTGTTTTCAACTTTTTTATACTGAAATCACATTTTTCTAAGAATTTTTCTTAGCGTAAAGTCACATCCCTTAAAATTTATGGCTTCGGATAACTTGGACTTCAGGGCTTTAATTGTAGGTACTTGTTTGTATATCAAATGGAAATTATACACTAATCGGCGTATAACGTTGTAGTCAAAATCGTCAAGACCTAGACAAAATAATTTATTTGGTCTACCCAACTTTGCCGACTTCGGACTATTGGAGGTGAATTGATTTATGTATTCTTTTTGCAATATTTTATTTACTGTTCGTTGAGAAATTCCACTGGCCTCCGAAACTCGTTTTTGGACATTACAAAAGTAAGCAGTATAGTTGGTATGTTTGCATTTATCATTTTCAGTTAAGAAATATAAATAAATATTGAAAATAACTTCGCAGGCTTGCCGATCTAAACGTTTCCCTTTTCTAAGTGCTTTCGGCATGTCTGTTATAAATTGTTAATGTGGATCGAATAAAATCAATGTTTATTATTTACAAAAATGACAGACAAGAGTGAAATGTAAAGTCAAAAAAAAATATATAGGTGGCCTGCATTAATACACGAGTCCATGAAGTTTATCACAAAATCTAACATAAATATCAACAAAATATTTCTGTGGTATTAACTACTCTATATAGATACTTCCTCTTGCAATGCGACAGACAAAAACGAACATTTCCTAGAAAATACGAAAGGAAAGGATTATTCACTACATCTGTACTTGTGCTTGTAACTTCTGCATTAAGATGAGAGCACAACAGCACTGGTGTTCAAATAGTGGCTGGAGCTACACTGGACGTTTAGGCTGAAATATTTAACTTGAAGATGACCTCTCTAGCGTTGCGGTCGAGGCTCTGCCCCCCAAGCGAGCAATCCCGTGTTCGGAGCCCGGTTTAATAGGTAGAAAAAAATAAAGTCTGGAATGTTTATATGTGTGACATTGCTGTATCTGGTTCCACGATACATCCTAGTGTGGGGCCAGAAGCAATGTATGTGCCTGTATATAAATGTTGTGTTAAGCTTCTTTATTACGTACTTGAGTTTATGTACCGCATCTCTCAAAACACGTGTTCACTTCAGTTATCGCTAGCTTTGATCAACGGAAGTTGATATACTTTTGTCATGTCGACCAACTTAATCCTGGACTAGCAATACCCTACAATACTTCTATCCAAAAATATTCTTAAATCCCTCCCAAACTAAACAAAATGTCCGCCAGCCCTAAACACATGTCTAATTTTCCTTGAAATGGCTGTCTGTTGGTCGCCATCCGTGCCTTACAACCCGTAACCAGATCTGATTCAGTAAGCACAGCCAATATCGCTACGCTTCATGGCCTCTGCTCTTCTTGTTACTAGGTATTTGGCTTTGGCCTGCTCGGTTATCTCATCGAAATGTTCAATGATCATCATTCATCTTAAGTCACTTGGGAGTTAAGTTTATCAAACCGAATTATGATAATGATAGATGGCGTTGTAGCTACCTAAAGGACTACTCAATCAACATCTCGGTCATTCATGAACGAGATATACAACTCCAATAAAACGCTACTCCAACTTTTACGAAAATAACTCTGCAGTACGTGACGTTAATTTGACGTAACAAAGTTGGTTATTCTGGCGGCAACACTGCGGACAATGGACAATTACTTCTTTCTGCTGATTCTCCAAAGTTGTTTGTGTCCAGTGTTTGTTGCTCATTCTACGAAACCTGCGTAACTCAATTGTCATCTTAATCATATGTCAATTTTACTCCGTTTTACTACTCGTCAGAGTAAGTTAATTTCGGCTGCACCCAATTATCTCATCAGTTTAGACCCACAGGTATTGGAATGATCGACAGATTCACGGTTATAAAATATTGTCTCCATATACATATTTTTTGGTGTTCTGTACATCAACTCTACCTATTTATTCAATACCGATACTCGAGGGAACAACACAAGTCGTGTTTATTCAGCCGTGCGTCCACATTACCATAGCACCCCGCATCAAAAGTTTCAACTCTGTTACCGATCGAACGGTGGATGCTCACTTTGTAATTGATGAACTATCATAGATTTTGTAAATAGGGGGATTTCTGTGAGAAACTATTTTGTTATGGCAGCTTTTAAAATAATTTAAAAGTTTCAACTGTTAAGCACGTCTTCAAAGCGCTTAACGTGCGTTCAAAGTGCGTTAAAACAATATATTAATTGCAAATTATAGATTTAAAAATTAATATTTTGGCAATTCATCGGTTTGGAGGAGTGCGCAGACGACGGTAGGATAATAATTGTAGCGCATTAATGTCCCCACCGAGGGGCACAGGCCTTTGCTTTACCTTATGAGTAAGATTGAGCCACACTCCACCACGCTGGCTCAGTGCGGCTTGATGGAAGGATTTTAAGACAACTACCACGTAGCGATAGTAGCCGGGACCTAGAGCTTAACGTGTCACCCGAATACGGCTGGGAAGGAAGCTATTTTTCGCGCGCCTATTTTTACGTGCTCGCTCGAATAGGTCTGCGCCGGTGTTTCGCGGATGTTTGTATGTTACGTGCATGGCTCTTTCTGGTTACCACATCATAGTGTATCCTAATGTTATGGTCAGAAGCAATGAATACGCAAGTCTGGGGGGGTACCACAACTTCTTATGCCGATTCAGATTAGGAACCTAATTGGAACCTCAAAATTAACGTGACCGTCTTAAGGTGATACGAAAAAAATATGGGTTTTTTCTTCGAATCCATTTACTCCACCATGAAGTCATCTACAGATTTGGTTTTTGGTTTAACGTTTATTGAGTATTTGATTAAGATTATCACTAAAGGGAAACGCGATTGGATGAAATTTTCTCGATAGAATTTAATTACGAAAACACCTCTAAATTGTTTTATTTTTTCCTGAACGAAAAAAATATGGGTTTTTTCTTCGAATCCATTTACTCCACCATGAAGTCATCTACAGATTTGGTTTTTGGTTTAACGTTTATTGAGTATTTGATTAAGATTTTCACTAAAACGAAACGCGATTGGATGAAATTTTCTCGATAGAATTTAATTACGAAAACACCTCTAAATTGTTTTATTTTTTCCTTTGATTCCGAAATCCTAACTAATTTAATTGTGGAACTGCGTTCAAAATGTAGATATTATGCATTCGCAAAATCTCCTAAAAAACTTTTTAACAAAATAGCGTAGTTTATTTTTAAACAATTTTTCTGTGGTTTATCGCTACGTTTTTTTTTTTTTTCCGATTCCGTCCCTATCACACTGCGGGTCTTTCCGCCAGGAGTAACGGGGACCTTTGCACGGACAAGGTAGCGCCTTAAAACAAGTCTTTGTATTGTGTAAATAAAGCCCATTATGGCGAATTGGAATGGAAATGGTTGCAATGGTGATATTCTTGTTTTGAACCTAATTTGAATCGGAAAAAGATTGTAGTAACCCCTCTGTATACAAATATGTTATGTTCAATAGACATTCTACCCACCCTCCTGCACCCGCTGTTGAGTAAAGTAAAGGTCTCTTCATTTTGCGGTTCATGACATCACCAGCTTCACAAATCGTTGCCATCCGACACACTGAACGTTACTTATGATCTATTAATTATCTCATTGGTACATGGTCAGGTTTCGAACGTGCATCTCCTGTGTGAGAAGCAAGCGTGAAACCCATTAGACCACGGAGCTCTCGGCAGGATAAACGGTACAAAATCTTACAAAAACTTGGTATAGTCCACATAAATATTCTCTCTCACTCGATGCATATAATTTATCCCAGAATTGATACCAACGAGAAATCTCGACGATTGTTTGCCTAATCTGGTTTCAACTAGGGATGCAACCGATACTGATATATCGGCGATATTTCGGGTTTGCCGATATATCAGCATCGGCGATATTGTTATAGCCGATACTTTTCAAATTTCGCGCTTTAAAAATGTAATTTAAACACGCGTGTTGTCTCGTCTATTTCATTGCAGACGAGGCACGTTAAACATACAATGTAAACGCGCATATTGTTGCGTCTATTTCGTTGCAAACGAGGCACGAACTATGATCGGAGAAACCCCGCGCTCTATTTATAAATAAAAATGTGATTAATGTTAATTTAATTACCAATACTGTATCAACCTGTCTTTATTTTTTGTATTACGTAATAATAAAAAACTTGACTTGTATTTTATCTATTTAACCTTCATTTTCTAATTCAATAAGTGAATCGGTATCGGTACCGCCGATATTTTCATAAGCGTATCGGTATCGTATCGGCAAAAAGGCGTATCGTTGCACCCCTAGTATCAACCACTGAGCAGAAATCATGCGCTGGAAATTAGATGCTTGAAAACGTAAATTTTTAGTCAAAGTTAAATTAATTAAAGAGGTATTCCGGTTGAGTCTGAAATACAAACAAACGCTTGGCCAGAACGGTTTTGTTTGGATCAAGTCTAATGGCAAGGCATCTATCCACCCACTATATTTTAATAGGATGGCGCTGCCGAAATGAAACGGAACTATTCCTTTGAGCTTAGTTGTCTTGTTTGGAGCAAGGCTGTGCAAAATATTGTACACAGATAGAATCATTGAAAATAAAGTGGAGTAGACTTAAAGATTTGCCTTCAAGCAGATAATACAAAATGTGTTAGCAAATAATTGTTGTTAAAAACGAGCTCTTGTTTTGAGTTTTGAGTTAAGGAGTGTTAGTATAGTATAAAACCAGACTGTGAAGCCGTGGGTGGGTGCAAGATTATCTCATAAGTCGTAACAGCGAGGAGCAACAAACAAACAGACAAACACATACATATAAGGACGTCATACGCATAAAGTCCATTCCAGTCCGCCCACGTGTCTTGCTTGCTCTAATCTATTGTTGAGTTCCTTACAAGGACGTATGTTTTGTATCTTAAATGAATCATCCTTTGTTCTACATGTCATGGAAAGTGAAAACACTTAAGAAGAATCAAACCATTATTGTGATGTGATCATGGCTATTAATACTTTTTTATACAGGTGGAATCAATTAATATATACTGACGACAACAAATGGCCCCAATTTTTTAAAACATTTAATTTAAAACTTGAACACAATATTAAAGTTTTTAATTGGTTATATTCCGATGCGCTGTTAAATGTACTTCAATATTGCAGACGGCGTCATTAAGCTAGCCTTTCCCGTTTAGGAGTAATTTGGTGCTATGTCACTGAAAAAATTTTCATTGCTCGTCAATGTATTTTGGCGGCATTTTATCTTTAAGAAAATAATTGAAGCGAACCGTTTGGCCAATGGCAATCCAACTTGGAATACATTTGGTACAGAAAGCGGACTCGCATCATACATCCAGCGATTACGATTTACCATGGTACGATAGACAAGCAATTCTTTAGAAAGAACTACTTCGTACCGTTAGATTGCAGTCTCATCTGTTACTAGAACGGTACATGTGATTTCACACTACGTTCATAAAATATACGAAAAGTTCATACAACTTGTTCAACGCACGATATCTGTAGTTTTGTTATTTGTTGCTTTCTGATTCAATGTAGTGTTTTGGTGATTTTCTTTTGGAAATGGAAGGCATTTATTTAATTGTAAAGTGCTCGTTTCTATAGGCTTAAAACTATCGTAGATGTACATACGTATTTACTTAGGTACCTCCTTTTGTTTATGCTGATATCATGTCAATTGAAATAGAACTAATTGCATGGATTACCTTTTGATTTAAGGTTCCACCGAATTCCTCTATGCTCACACTAATTAAATTTCCTTGAATAACGCTCAATGGTGACTCACGTACCGGTATCAATAAATTGACGACGGAAGTAATCACTAAAAACTGGTGATGGACTGGTCACCCAATGAGAATACCTGAATAATATCTGTAGTAATTAGACTGGTCGAGATGGGTAGTAAATAACAGAGTTCCATCTTGAACTATTAGTAGGGGAGGCCAATATGGGATTTCGTGAGTAACTCAATCTCGTCAAATTAAGATATAGGAGATACCTTACACACTGTTTAGTAACTCCACCAAATCTTAGCTCTCCATCCGCGCCGTTAGGGCAACAAAAAATAAGGTTGTAAGATCTTGAACTATAAGTAGGGGAGGCAAAAGGGGATTTTGTGAGTAATCGATCTCGTCAGATACAAAGCCTTAAAACAAAGAAAGAAAAGACCATTTAGAAAAAATTTGCCCAAACTTGAGTAAGAAAAAGTCTTACCGTTTCTTTCATTTTCATGTTTTATTGCTTTTTGACGAAAAGTCCCAGAATTTTACAGTTCATTACTAATAATGCGATTTTGAACAATAATTGATATCTTTTTCAATAATTTCTAATTAAGTACTGCTTAAGTAATCTAACAAAAACCTATTCTTGGCTTCTTTGAAATTTGATTTGTGTGTGACATACCTTTGAAGTAATAGAAATTTTCCTGGCAAAAATTTAATTTTCACGCCGACGGCAGCTGCTGTCGACTGCTGCCGACGCGCAATAAAATGCGTCGGCAGCAGTCGACTGCAAGCATAAAACGTGTCGCAACATTATTATAGCAACATTAGCCGCGTCGACGCCCGAAGTCTGTTGTCGACGCGTCTAGTTCTGCCTGTCGACACGTTTTAAGCCTGCTGTCGAGAGCTGCCGACACGTTTTAAGCCTGCCGTCTACTGTTGCTGACGCGCATGCTGCTCGTGTGTAAGAGCTCTTAAGGGGATACCCCGTCCGTGCAAAGGGTCCCGTTACTCCAGGCAGAAGGACCCGCAGTGTGAGGGGGACGGCATTGGGGAAAAATGACATAACGTAGCGCCAAACTACAGACATTTTTTTTTAAAATGAACTACGCTATTTTGTTAAAAAAAATTGAAGGAGGGTTTACGAATATAATAATATCCACATTTTGAACGCAGTTCCACAATTAAATTAGTTAGGATTTCAGAATTACAGGAAAAAATTAAACAATTTAGAGGTATTTTCGTAATTGAATTATATCGAGAAAATTTCATCCAATCGCGTTTTTCTTTAGGGAGAATCTTTATCAAATACTCAATAAACTTTAACCCAAAAATCAAATCTTTAGATGATAATGGCCGAGTCGGTAGTGACGCTGCCTACGAAACCAAGGGTCCCGGGTTCGAGTCCCGGTGGGGGCAAATGTTTGTTTGATGAGAACGGATGTTTGTACCCTAGTCATGGTTGTTTATCTATCTAAGTATAATATTTCTCTATATAAGTATATATATCGTTGTCTAGTACCCAAGATACAGGGAATCCTAGTTTGGGGCTAGATCAATGTGTGTAAAAGGTGTCCAAGGTCCAAATTTCATGGTGGAGTAAATGGATTCGAAAAAAACCCCATTTTTTTTTTCGTATCATCTTAATTAGCTGGTGTCCGTGGAGATAATCACAGTGACAGTAACTGTGTAGTATTGCATCACATGCGTGGCCAGTATTTGTCGGTTTAGTTTTTTATCGCTTTGTCATTCATTCATGCTTTTGTTCGCGCAACAAACATGGTGTTAGTTTATGGGTCACATAACAATATCATTACAATACGTCAAACAAATAAAACTTAAAAATTCTGATAACATCTTGTTCCTTTTAGTGATGCTAAATATTTCTTGCACAGCTTCATTTTTGTAGGAAAGTGTTCTTGTAGGTAGGTACTTGCTTCCTTTATGTTCTCGGAAACGAAGACTGACTTTGTCGTTAAAAAGTAAAGGGACTAGAGGTAAAATCAATTATCTTATCTTAAATGGTTTGGATGACTCCACATATACGTAATATGTTTTGGGGCTAGATCAATGTGTGTAAAAGGTGTCCAAGGTCCAAATTTCATGGTGGAGTAAATGGATTCGAAAAAAACCCCATTTTTTTTTTCGTATCATCTTAATTAGCTGGTGTCCGTGGAGATAATCACAGTGACAGTAACTGTGTAGTATTGCATCACATGCGTGGCCAGTATTTGTCGGTTTAGTTTTTTATCGCTTTGTCATTCATTCATGCTTTTGTTCGCGCAACAAACATGGTGTTAGTTTATGGGTCACATAACAATATCATTACAATACGTCAAACAAATAAAACTTAAAAATTCTGATAACATCTTGTTCCTTTTAGTGATGCTAAATATTTCTTGCACAGCTTCATTTTTGTAGGAAAGTGTTCTTGTAGGTAGGTACTTGCTTCCTTTATGTTCTCGGAAACGAAGACTGACTTTGTCGTTAAAAAGTAAAGGGACTAGAGGTAAAATCAATTATCTTATCTTAAATGGTTTGGATGACTCCACATATACGTAATATGTTGGCAAATTGGCAGTTTATCTGACGCAGCTCCAAGTCCTAGGCCCTGATCAATCAGATGGAGTCGTTGATTTCGTTGAGCTTAGGTGATCAGATGTTAGTGGTCTGAGACTGATGTGAAACTCTCCTGTTCCTATGCCTATGCCTTTATAAATGACCTGCCAGAAAGTGTTCCGAATCCTACAGTTTTGTTTGCGGATGACTGTTCCGTTGTCATAAAATGTACAGAGCCACTTAGCTTCGAACTAGGTATAAACAATACACTGAGTGGGCTTGTCGAATGGCTTCAGAATAACTATCTAAAAATTTACCTACGAAAAGCTATAATTATGCAGTTTAATCAACCACAAGCAAATCCACCGGAACTAAACATAAACTATGATAACAATAACGTAGACATTTTTCAAACAATACAATTCCTCGGACAGCACCTAAACCAACACTGCGGATGGAGACTGTACATAGAAAAACTGTGCTGTAAGATAAACAGCTTCGTTTACCCTCTGAGGATATGACCGCGGATTGCGACCACAGAGGCAGCTGTTACTGCATATTTCGGATATGTTCATTCTATCCTTAGTTTCGGTATCATCTTTTTTGGAAATTCTACTGATAGAGACAAAGTATTTAGGCATCAGAAAAAATGTATTAGGGCCATCGCTGGCTTAAAAAAGACGGAAAGCTGCAAACCCTACTTTAAAAAAATAGAAATTCTGACTTTTCCATCGATATTTATCCTAGAGTGCTTAATGTCCGTTAAGAAAAACTATCATACACGTTTTGGAGAGCGAAACGCAATCCAAACAAGAAATCTACGTAATAAAAACCATATAGTACTTCCTTCTCCTAAATGCGTGCTATATAGAAATAGCGTTTTCTGTGGATTTTGGAAACTTTGGATTTACTTTTTTTTAACAGTTTCTTAAATCTTAATAGTAGTTTATGTGACTGCTACATAATGCCTAATTATGTACAGTTACATACACTAGTTTATCTACACACATATCATAAGCTCTCTTTGATGTGTTCAGGAACCGCATTTTTGACCGGCATTGTGGCTCTGCAGTTGTTTAGCTTGTTCTGTAGTACCAACTTCACGCAGGCGGGCGTCGGCGAAATTTGAATGTCATAATATGTAGAAAAATTACACATTATGGTCATAATGTGTAATTTTTCAGATAAGAAATGAGTTTTTACCAAGTAGTTTAACATTATGCTGATCGTAACGTGCGGTTTTTGTACGCAGTAAAGAGGGTTTATGATACGTGTGTAGATAAAACATAAAATGTTCTTAATATCAATGAATACTCTAATGACAAAGAACTGATTAGTTATTACTCAACAAATCCGCATCGAAGTAAATGTACTGGATTGAGTTTTCTTGCTGTTTCTTTCTCGTCGTGAAGTTTGTGAAGCGGTGTAGCATTGCAATAATAGTATAGCTAGAGTCATAAAATAAAACAATAATATAATACTCATACTGATACTGATTTAAGTTGTAAATATGTCCACTACTCTAAATATGTTTAGATTATACTTAAGATGTTATATAATAAGGTTAATATTATATTAGTACACCCAGTACTACTGGGTAACATCATTTGAAATACTGTAAATAATATAAAATCTAGTTATAAAAAACAATGATGAACAAATAAAAAAAATGAAATTGTATTCGTATTTGAAATACTGCATGATGGGGGAAGGTGCTTTTGATTAGGTTAGGTTATGCCCATATATAATATATGATTAAATTTAACATTTAAGCAATTACTTAGAATACTTTACCAAGGTAAGATGCGTGAGTTTTCCTGTTAGTGAGTTAGTGATTCTTTTGGTCGTCAATTTTGTCGGCGAATCTTCTTCCGATTGTTGTTTCCGACTTTTTATGAAAAGTTGCGAATTAATCCCAAAACTACATACATTGGGATGCGTACGATTGCATCGCCACACGCTGGCTGCATTCCGACGGACATTAAGAAACGGAATAAGCTGCTTAGTAAGCAGCCCGGCGCAGCTATATGCAGTTCTATTGAAGTATAATGTAGAGGTGAATTTAGTTTAAAAGATACCTACAGTCAGTTGCAGAAACGATCTTTTACATTTTAAACCCCCGCAAAACGCTAATGGCGTGTTAGTCCTACAATATATAATATTGGTTTTAGGGTCCGTACCTTAAAAAGGAACAAAGCAACCATTATATGATCAGGATCACAGTTACATAAAACTACCGAATTCTGAACCGATTAAGTTGAAATTTGGTACACTTATGTATATAAGTGACCCAAACAGAAACGCGTTACGTACATTTTGAATTTGGGGGCTAATCAGAAAATAAAATAAAAATATTTTCAAACTTTATCGTGTGACATATCAAATCAACGGACTAGTTGTGAGGATTTCAATTTTTTTCTTCATAATTTTGATATACGTAATTAGTTAGACGAATATTTAAGAAAAAAGACAAAAAAACATTCCCTCCCCTAGTCTCCGAAACTAATGATACAATAAAATAGTAATAGGTCTTTACTTAAATATCACATAAAGTAATAAGAAATGTATGGGTAAAAGTGTGTTTCCAATATTATACTACTGACCTGAAGCCTGCGATATGCTTGTGCGAGGCCTGTCAACTTGTAGCATTACCACCCCGTACTGTACAGTATAGTTTGTACTAGCTAATGATACTCATGTGAAATACTAACAATGACAGAAGCAACTCGTAGCTTATTTTAATTCGTGTGGGAATGCTTCGCGTCGCCCGCCATTGTTCTAGTGTTAGTTGGCTGGCGCCTGTTAACTTGTCGTGTGCACAAGCACACAAGCACACGCTAATTAGTTGAATAGTTCAATTATTGTTAGCGACCAAAACAATTCCACGACTACTTGTTACCGTAAATATAGTTTTAGATTTACATTCTAAGGACGACTTGCACCACTTGACTTGACAGCCGCTAATAAAACACAACTTAAGTGGTCAAGTTACGTAGTCACGCCAAGGTTATTGTCAGCCAGGTTCCCACTTTGCATTGCCGTGTTGTATTTAAGTTGGGTTTAAACTGTATTTAGGGATTCGTCTATCTAGTTATACTGGATTTTTTTTGGCCATTTTGTTATATCGTATAACTAATTATACGATATAACAAAATGGTCAAAAAAAATCCAGCATAACTAAATGGATTCGATCAATTTGAGTCGGATTCGTCCAAATAGGTATACTGTATAACTAAATGGATTCGAAGTCTGTTACAAGTCGGCCTAAATGTAAATAGGATTTGAGGCGAGCTAGGTTATTTCAAGATATCTGTGAAACTGGAAGTGCATCATAATTATTTGACAACAATACTCCATATCAGATGTTTACCGTACCGTATTCAGACATGTCACTGAAATCACTCATCTCAATGCTACAATTCAACACATTCAACTACATATTCGTTGATTCGCTCACAGCGCTCAATTACCTGTGAGCGAATTACTAAATAGTTGTACACGACAAGAGGAATGCTTTCAAATGCTTGACGTGATTCGGTCTTATTACTCGAATCACATTGAATGGTTTATGTTGCGGCGATACTGATGCGCATGATTAACTTCAGAAATTAAGTACAGGACACGCATTCGCCCTGAGAACTTGGATAGTATAAAATGTATATTTATTTATTCAAACTTTTTTTGTTATAATATTTGTTACTTGTTTTTTGCGCAAAAATTGCTTGCATGCAGAATAGCTTGATTAGCACTACGACGCCGTTTCCTAATATCATTTAATATTGAGTCCAGTAAAATGTCTGAGAATAAATTGCAATTGACGACCCGAATGGCAGTGACCCTGCCTACGAATCCAAGGGATCCAAGGGCAAGATAACGCCACTTTTCCGTTATAGCCTCCTGCCGCCCAGACTTTTTTTTTGGTTTATATTGTAAACGCCCAATGTTCCGTATTATGAACTAAAACATTATAGTCATATATTTACCAATGGCCGAGTCGGCAGTGACCCTGTTTACGAAGCCAAGGGTCCCGGGTTCGAGTCCCGGTGGGGGCAAATATTTGTTTGATGAGAACGGATGTTTGAACCCTAGTTATGGTTGTTTATCTATCTAAGTATAATATTGATCTATATAAGTATGTGTATCGTTGTCTAGTACCCAAGATACAGGGAATCCTAGTTTGGGGCTAGATCAATGTGTGTAAATAGTGTCCAAGGTATTATTATTATTAATTATGAGAATTTTACTTTTGCTCTGGGATAAAGCAATCGCCTCTTCCCCCCCACCACCCTACCACAAATAACGGTATGGTGTCATCTAAATAAAACAAACAGTGCGTTATCTCAGGTCATTGACTCCCTAATCTGTGCAGCGAGTGTTGACTGTTTCGACATGACCATCCCATTACCCGCCAGCTCTGTGCAGTGGCATGTAATTGACTAGCGGTATTTCAATACTTCCTAATCTCTATATGCATAGATCCTGAATCTATTTGATACCTGCTACTGGTTAGGTACATCTGTATGTAATGCCACATGAAGGTATCTAATCTGGCGATCAAACTGCAATGTTGCTAATTCCTGTTGGTGAATGTTCGTTGTGATTAACTTCGTTTCTTTGATGCTGTAAATCGAGTCCTGAACGAGCAATCATAATTGCAGACATCAATCACTATTGAATTTTATTTAACATTGATTAGAATGTATGCAGACTTAATTCGGGGTTTTTGTCCACTGATCCCGGAATCGGATCAATGTAGCAGCCGATCTTGCCGATCTGTGCCCACTGATCACTGATCCCTTTGTACAGAGACACGAAATAAAAAATAATATTTTATCGAAGCTGAGTAAAGGCCTGCTCTTCATTACGCCATTGATTCCGGTCCTGGACCAACCTGGTCCACTGCGGCCCGGCAGTTTTGGCGATGTCATCCGACCATCGGGCGGGTGGTTTGGCTCTCGGTCTACGCGCGTCCCTTGGCCACCATCCGTCTCCATCTGCCGTCGTCCCTCCTAGCCAAGGGTCCCGCTCCATCTCCACTTTAACCTTGCGATTCGCGTACCCACATTTACGACCTTGGTGCGTCGTCATATCTCGACGTTGGGTATGTGATCGTAGATGATTTCTTTATCTGTATCTACATAGTTTCGAAACGAAGAATTTTAGGTAAATGGAAACATCACTAATGTATTACAATGAAGACGTATATTAATCAACTATATTTATTCAACTAACGTAATAAATAATGTCAAAAATTATCACAAAAATCATCACATAAAGATTTTACTAAGCAAAGTTTGCTCATAAGCAAGAATCAAAACAGTAAACTAGCGGCTCTGTGAGCTGTAGGCCTCGTGACACATTCATTTAATAACACATACAAAAGTAGCACCGATAACTTTGTAAACTTCATTTGCGGTCTTAAACCCAACCTATGAATTTCATTAAAATTATATGGCCTGTTACTCTCACGGCCTGGAGACCTCATTTGTTAAAATTCGTCAAGCTGTTTGGACTGTAGCGGTTTTTTGAAAATTGAAGACCCACACATCTCCGTCATTTTAAAAAATTCCAAAAACTGAATCGACAAATAATTATATTTAATTATCGAACCTGCTCACAAAATCACGAGAATCAGTTGAGAAATGCGACCTGTAGAGGATAACATCTGGGTCCCGGACACACATCCTGATGTACGAAAGCATTTTTGCCCAATCCTTAAACGGAAACGCTTTGTCGCTTCGCTCACTCGGTCAATAAAGTAGCTACCTAACTTTAATTTATTAACTATTTTGAGAAATAATATAATTACTTACAGATCAGATATATTTTTTCTAAGCAGTTTCGAAATCGTACAAATTGTTATAAAAAATAAAATTCTGAAAATAAATTATTTATGCCTTATATATTTATTTATTTTATTAAACAAATTAAACAAAATTATTTATGCCCTATAAAATGTATATAACATTGCATGCGCGATCTCGCGATCGTAACTCAGAGAGCTGCGTGCTGCGTCATGCGGCGGCGCCGTTGCACAACCGGTCAGTGTGTAATCGCGGGACCACGCTTTATGGTTCATCTATTGTAGATAATAAGTAAGAATCCCTTTGGATGTCCCTGAGCAAATCAGCTTCGATAAAATTATTATTATTATTTGTTAATGAAAGGGCAAATACGAAGTACCGGTAACCGGCGAGCTTGCATGAAGAGATTTATGAGGTTGAGGAAGCGAGAGATGTATCAGACATCAGACAAAGCACGGATGTGGCTACATCTAGGCTAGTATATTTTAGTTACTTTCATAGTGTCAAGTCCTATGGTATCTTGTTGTGGGGGAAAGCAGCGGATATTCAAACTATTTTTATTTTACAGAAAAGAGAAATTTAAAACGAACAGACTCCTTAAGAGAGCTTTTAAAAGAAATTGACATACTAACTGTAGCTAGTCAATTTATTTTCGAAAATATAATGTATGTACGCAAGAACCTTACAACATTTACCAAACTTAGCGATAGCTGCAATGTTAACCTAAGAAATAATCACAGACTGTGTGCGCCCCGATTTAGACTCGCGAAGGTTAGCAATTCTTTCAAGGGTCTGTGCATTCTCTACTATAATAAGATACCTGGAGATTTTGAAATTGCCATTTGAGCAATTTAAAAAGCATGTTAAAGCGACTTTGTCGAAAAAGGTATATTACAATGTTCGAGATTACTTAAATGACAGGACTGTATGGGGTTAATCTAGCACAACACAGACCTCGCTGTTAATAATTTTGTAATTATTTATTATTACCTGCTTATTAAATAAAAAAAAACATAATTGTATTAGTTAAGCTCAACCTATTTTTAAAAGAGATCTAAAAATCAATCTGTGGAAGTTTCTACGCCCTTCTTCTCCCACAGTGGTCCAATGTAGAGAAGAGGCAAAAAATGACGTTTGCTAAGTATATGTAAATATCTACAGTAATAAAGTACTTTGACTTTGCCTTTGACTTATGCCAGGATCGTAGCAGGTGGAGGTCTTTGGTCTCTGCCTACCCCTCTTCCGGGAAATAGGCGTGGGCATATGTGTGTATGTATGTATTATTATTTATTCCGTGTACAACGGGATCAGTGGACACAACAATGATTATTTTTTATGTGGAATCTGATCCCGGGATCAGAGGTGACAAATCGGCGGAATCTGTTTCTACATGATCTGATCCCGCGATCAGTGGAGACAAACCCTAATTCGCTGTGATTGACGAGCTCAGGTGATCTTCAAAATCTAGGTGAGGTATCAAAAGCATTTAAGGCTCTTAATAAAATGACAACAAGTCGCTCTAGCCCTAGGACCTATACATTGCCAGCTTGGAACCATTAAGGCCAAACCAGACACACTAGACACTGGAGTGATCGTCTTCATCATTCCCTGTGATGCTAAGCGGTGATGTCATTCCCCTTTTGACTACTTAACCCCGTAATTTGCTGTGTTAAATATACAAGGATAAGTTCGTTGCTAGACAAAATTAATCTAGTTTAATTTAGAGTGGCAAGTCTAGAATCTTCTCTGCATTCCTGATGCCTGACTCAGTCTTGAGTTATCCGCTTTAATGGCCGACTAAAGACACATCGGCTGCAGTCAAATAACGCCAAACAAGCGAAATAGGTACTTAGCTTTAAATAAATTGGGTCGCGCAACTCTTGTTCTTTAAAACTGCGTCTTTTTTGCTTTACAAAGTGTATCAAGAACTTCGTGAGCACCAGCTATTTGAGGAGAGCGAGCACGACAAGACGAAATAAGAATTAAAAAAATATTTTAAGTGTTTACATGTTGGCACTACCGTTTATTTACCAACCATTTCTGAAACTTCACTTTCGAAAGCAAAAGTATTAAGTTCATCAAAATGTCCATAATAATCCAGAAATCTCAACAACGATTTTACGAATATGGTCTAACTAGAAATATCAAAATACGCAATTGAGAGTACGGTCGGTACTACATAACACGCATTACGCTCGGTAACCTCAGCGTAAGTTACCCCTAACGTGTGTAGGATAATTTACACCGCGTGTAACAATAGGAAGTCTGCAAACTTGGCCGGAGGTATTTAATTAAGCTGGCTCTAAATTTAGGCCAGTATTAACACGCGCTTCCGCTCCGCCTTAGAAGTGTCTTGTTATCTTGCTACGAACATGAACTGCGGGGACTCGGTTATCTCAGAGGTTGTTAGAAAATGAAAGGAAGATCTAGTAGTTGATTTGGTAAGAAAATGTATATGTCTCAGTAATGAGCAACGAAAACTTGATTCTTGATATTCTTGGTAGGCACCCTAATTCCAATTTTCTATATGTTACCCTGCAATAGTATCAAACTAACAGTAAAATCTCAACCCTCAGCTGTCAGAGATTATTTATTTATATTTTATATGAAGTTTTCAGTATGTATGTTCAGTGCGTTTGTAGGTACACTACAAGTTTTATTTTTACTCTCTGTCGGCGCCAATTTTGATGAGTGCTGAACTGCTGAGTGAGAAGGCAACTGGCCGGTGCTACCATACTACACTAATTTTACGTCTAAATATAATACTCAAACGCAATAACCCTACAACGACCAGCATTTTTTATTTTTAGATGTTTACTATGGCTGCAAGAATTAGACTATTACTTGTGATTGTGTATTTTCTTTTTTCTTCGGATATTTTGTTCAATATTGATGATGATGAAGACTGATAGGTAGTTCATAGCCGTTGTTCACGTATTTTACGGTTTGACAATAATATCGTAGCAACCCTAATTTGCATTACATTACACTCCTTTCTAGCCTGATAAAACTATAATCCAAAACAGAGAAACTTTGAAAGTGAAAAGGTTATAAAAGTGACATGGCCTTACGGAATTACAGCATTGTCTTTGTGTTCCAGTTCACATAAACGAAACGTGCACTTAGTTCAAAATAATACAATTTCTCCTTTGTTAGGAAAGGTGAGCTTGTGCCATTTAAACAACTAGATTGGGGAGGCCTTGGCAAATGTCACCGGTCACCGAAACAGGTCTAGCTTTGACTGAGTAGGGACTGTTCTGTCCTGTCCTGCCTGTGTTACGGGAAAATGATGTTTTGACGTCTGAACGATTTAGTCTTTATATTTCATCATATCCGTATGTTCCTTACGACTGACATACCTCAAGAACATACTCAGTTAGTGCTTTGACCTTACTCTACGTATCCGAAATTGATAGATAGCTCAGTAAAATTATTGAGTTATCTTGAAGTACTTTCCTCTAGAACACCAATTCCAAATCTGTCTTTGTACCTCAAACGACGAAACAGTTTTCATTTGTTTTCTCTTACGCTTGCGCTCCTTTTACGAGTGCACCATCGGCTTCTTAATTGGTCCATTATCCAAGGCCATAAGATTGATCTAAAGTTGTAAAACGGTTGTTAATCCCAAAACAATGCAAGCAATAACAGCCTACGAAGGTGGCAGTAAACCGTTTGACCTGCATTCGGTTGGGAACCCCTCTTTACGACGGACTGTCTCACTGTTTTATTTAACTGCGATTTTACTCTTTACTGTAACCATTCGTTTTTAACAGCGGTTCGTGTCGCCGAAATGCGTCTTTGGACGAGTCGTAAAGGCGTCCGGAGCCTTCAATTGGTATATGAGTCGTAGCCATATCGTAGAATTGATCATTTTATGAAATGACCAACCATTTCATGATCTGGCCGACCATTTCATGCAATGGTCAGAAAGGGTTGAATTTTATACAAACATGTCTTTTTAAAAGCATTTTTGTTCAGTACTAATTATATTTTTAGTGAAGTGAAATGTCAAACTAACACGATGACTATTCGGGGGCTTCGCTGCGCCGCTGCCCCCTTTAGTCTTCACCTGACCTGCCGCAGAGTTTTTCCTCTGAGATTTCTTCGTTCAATGAAAGTTCTAATTCGATCATGGTTGGCCATTTCAGAATATGGTCTGTTCTACGATATGGTAACGAGATAACACAGATATGGGGGTGATCTGCGCTTAACTCAAGATAAATTCAACTATGTAGCAGAAATGCCATACGATTATATGACGCAGTCATTTGCTGGGACAGATTTACGGCAGACTAGAAATATTTTCAGGAGTTTTAAAATTTGGTGATTTTATAGATGTCGATTTGCTCTTTACTAATTTGTACTTTGCCGCCTCGAATCTTTGCCGTTCATGGCGCCACTCTCCAACTCATTTTACGGCAGAAAATTTCCGTTTTGCAATATTACAGTTCCGTTCCACTAAGAGATAAAAATGAACCCTTAGGAGGGATTTTCAAACTTATTTCGTCTACCAACCCCCTTGAAAATCAATTATTTTACAGCGCCCCCTTTACATTTCTTAAGCTTAAAAACCATAATGACATCTATTACATACATACTTTAATTAATTTAATTATAGTAATATCAGGCTGATCTGGAGTTTAAACTGACATCTAAACGAGACATTTTTACCAATGAGAGCAAGTTAAACCCAACTTAATAATATTAAAAATATGTTTTATTCAAATTTAATTTTATTTTTAAAACTAATCTAATGAGAGGGATGAATCTGATGACTTTTAACAAGTTTGTTGATATCAGGTTCGATTTTACTCAATAGCAGTCGTAAGTCGCCGCGTTCGGTAATATTCAAACATTTTCATTGTTTAATAAACAACGTTGCCACAACGCTAAATCCACGTTCACACAAATATGATGATGGGAATGCAATCAAATCAAAAATCGTTGAACAATCGACCACAATCCAGGGTACAATTGCGCGATTGGCTTTTGTAGCCAAAATTTGTGTACCCTTTTTGAATTTGATTTTTATTTCCTCGTTCGTTGCCAGTTCTATAAGTTCTTCTTACAGCAGGGGTGATATTGTTATGTTGCCATTTTAAAAAGGATCCAACACCCAGTCTGGTATTTTCAATTTCAAAATGTCCTGGAATCTTTCATTGAAATCTTTGTGGAGATTTTTCAAATGTTGACAGTAGACAAGCAAGTCGTCGTTGTTGCAGGATGCTGATAAATTGGGAAAATTGTGGAACTCACGTCTGCCGATATTACTCTTGTGTTAGAGCAGCTTTTCTATAAAAGAAGCAACGACATTATTTGTTTTTATTAAGTACAAGTCATCTGTTTGAAGTTGGAGATTCATATAATTAATCAATTTATAAAGGTCTGTCAGGTATGCGATATCATTCTTTGATGTGATGAGCTTGTCGCGCAATTCTGTGTCTTTGTTTCCCAAGAACTCTATGAAAGAGTCAAACAGATTGTCAAATCGAGTCAGACAACTTCCTTTTGATAGCCAACGCACTTCTGTGTGAAAGATCATTCGGTGGAAATCTTCGTTATCAGCAACTCAAAGCTGATTGATAATCTGTAATTTAAACCGTTTTTTCGGATTTTATTGACTGCTTTTATGACATGTTGCAGTGATTGAAACAGTCGTTCAGTTAAATTTCTAGCAACCAAATGTTGTCAATGAATGACGCAATGTATCAAAGTCAAAGTACTTTATTACTGGAGATAATTTCATACACTTAGCAAACGTAATTTTTTACCTCTTCTCTACATTGGACCACTGTGGGAGAAGAAGGCGTAAAAACTACAACAGATTGATTTTTAGATCTCTTTAAAAAAATTGGTTGTGCTTAACTAATACAAATATGAAAAATTTAATCATTATACTATAAGCAGAAATTAATAATTACAAAATTTATAACCAGGAAGGTCTGTGTTGAGCTAGATTAACCCCCGTATAGCGAGCACATCTGGAATATTGTTTTTTAAAGTCGCTATGAAGCATTTTTGTTATCCTGTCATAGCTGGAGCGTCATCTGTAGCAGCTGATATGATATTGTTCAAGGGAATTCCTTTCTCATCACAAAACCTTTCCAGTGTATTAAAGATGGTTTCTCCTTTTGTGTCTGTCTCTAAATTTCTAGCAAATAATGGTTCTTGACATATTTTTTCAGCAATAATGCTTCATTAGTTGGCAAAGTGGTCTTATCCAACTGAATTGAAAGTAGTCTTCAGACGATTGCACAATGATTTTCAATGTTTTCAGCCATTTCATCAATTTGTCTTTGCACAGAACTATTGCTCAAAGGAATTTTTCTAATAATATCTGCCGCTGGTTTAAGGACACAGTAGTTATAACTTCTTTTATTGCAGCAAAATTAACGTTTCTCCGATGGTGTGTGGCTTACCCGTTTGAGCAATTAACAAAGAGATATTGTAGGAAGCTTGAAGTCCGGCATCGTCTTGCTTAGCAGCCGCCGCAAAAAGTTTTGATACACTTGGCTGATCATATTTTGCTGATTCTTCTCCAGGTCTTGAAAGAAGGCTATATTTTTGTCCTTGTTATCTAGATGTATTTTATTCAGATGCTCTTGAAGTCTTGAAGGCTTCATCGCTTCGTCTGAAAATGTTTTTGAACAAAGTAGGCACAAAGGCAACGATGGAGTTGAAAGATTTTCTATAAATGCATATTTAATGTATTCTGCACTTTATCGCCGTCTCTTCTTTTTTTTACTTCCGACATGGTTTTGTTTTTGCAAATATGTAAGTAAAGTGTTGAACTTAAATACTTGTTGAAAGATTGCGCGCGAAACCTCTAATGAAAATAAAAGAAATGTGACATGTGAAATGTGAGCTTAAATATAATTGGAATACAGCAGCAGCACGCCCCGACAGGATTAAGACAAACATGCACAAACTCGTTTACTTATCCCTTTCGACGCTCAATCGTAATGAGCAAGTTAGGACAAGACTAAGTATCCATGAACCAGCCGATTGCTGCGGGTTTGCACAAATCGCCTTAACTTGATTAACTTGATTGCGTTTCGGCTATCCTGCAACAGCTTAGTTATTTTTAGTTTTTATACAATAATACAGCAAGAAATATAAACTAAATAATCAATATTGTGTAGTTAGTATTGTAATATGTAGGTTTTTATTTTAATGATTAAAAAAATATAAAGTACTTAAATTAAATAACAAATCAACCATCGCCCCCCTAAACCACGCCAACGCCGCCTTTTTTTCCGTCTAGACCTCCAGCGTCCACGAGGGGGCGTTGTCGCCCACTTTGAGAAAGACTGACTTATAGGATCATTTCATTGTCCGTCTGACTGTCTGTCCGTCCATCTGTCCATTTTTCCTTTTTCTGTCCTTGACCATTTTTCTCAGAATCACGCGAAGGTATCAAATGGAGATTAATATAAATTATTCATTCGTATATGCAATATCATAGAACTAAGAAAAAATCAAACTTCTAAGTCAAAGCAATCAAAAGATTTATCGCAATATTGCCGCATATTTCGACACTCCCTAGAAAATCAAAATGTAGCCTATATAGTACTTTCCTAGACCTAGCTAGAATCATGAAATTTGGCAAGGAGCAAGGTAAATAGCACAAGAAATAGAAAATACGAAATCCGTAAATTTGTAGTAATTTCAGTGAAAAAACGCGTACGAGAAAAATGCAATAAAAAAAATAATTAAGAATTTTGAAAAATCCCACGACGGTTAAAACGTAGTTGAAAAAGGATAAAACAATTTTGAAACGCCCGACTCAAAGAATTTATGCTATGAACTTAAAAAAAACAAGAAAATCCGTCGGGAGCTGCTATCTCTATTTTAAATAGTCCGACCCCAAAGCCGAGTTAAGTCTTTAGCAGGTCTTCAAATCGAAGAACTTGACTGCTCGAAGTTGACTTCATGCATGCATTAAAATAAATTTATAGAATGAGAAACGTTACAAATAAATAACTGGTGATTACATAACTAATTTAAACATTATTTTACCTTACTACAAATATGTAAAAAAAAAATACATATATAAATAAATAAAATACATAAACTTTAAGTGCTCAAAGCAGCACATATTATGCGAACGTACTACGGACTACATAACGGAAACACGCTACTACGTGCTACGAACTACGTCGTAGTAAATCTCGATTTAAAAATACTAAAAAGATAAAAATAAAAATAAAGAAAAAAAACTTTTTTAACAACAAGCTTTTATTAAAAATTAACTAAAAAGTTTAAAATAAATTAACTTCAATAACAAATATATCGCTTTATAAGTTCATTGTAACCCTTAACGATAATTGAGCTTCTTCGTCTACGACAAAATAATTACATACCGTACATAATTATATATTTTTAACATTAAAACCTTTACACTTTAATTGTTAAATCTTCCCGTTTTTAACACATTCCCAATTTTATAAATAAAAGCGTGTTACATTGTGATAGCGAGAGGAAGAGAAGGTGCTACATGTTCTTAATCATACCTTAAGGAGTCTGTACGTTTAAAATTATAAATTGCTCGAATAGCTCTTTTCTGTAAAATAAAAATAACTTGAACATCCGCTGCTTTCCCCCACAACAAGATACCATAGGACATGACACTATGAAAGTAACTAAAATATACTAGCCTATATGTTGCCACATTCGTGTTTTGTCTAATGTTCCTAACAGCGTAAGACGCAGAACTTAATTTACCAGCCAATTTTTCTATGTGGGGTCCCCACTGCAATTTGCTATCAATGGTTATTCCAAGAAACTTCGTGTCATTTACTAATTCTAACGTATTGCTGTCCAACACTAAACTGCCTGACATCCCAACTTGCCTGACATTTGGAAGTGAGAATTTGATACATTTGGTTTTACCAGCATTTAACAATAAATTGTTAACTGTGAACCAATTCAAGGTTAAAGATAATACTCCATTGACATCATCAAAATCTTCTTTTTGTCTTTCAATTTTGAAGACCAGTGAAGTATCATCAGCAAACAACACTATGTTAGTCAATTTCTCCACCATAAAAGGCAAATCGTTAATATATACCAGGAATAAGAAAGGGCCTAATATGGAATCTTGTGGAACGCCAATTTTTACTCCCGATCCATCGGATTTAACACCGTTGACTTCTGCCTGTTGAATTATATTGCTTAGGTATGATCTTAGTAGATCCAACGCTTTATTTCTTACTCCGTAATGATTTAATTTCATTAGTAGCGTATCATGATCAACACAATCAAATGCCTTCGACAGATCGCAATAAACACCGATATCATCCTGTGCGGCTTCCCATGCAGAATAAATATGAGATATAAGGGTAATACCTGCATCCGTAGTCGATTTACCCCTAGTGAAACCGTATTGCTTGGCGTGGAGTTGTTTTGTACGGTTGAAGTGTGAGAGCATTTGATTGAGTATAATCTTTTCAAAAAAAATAGTGCTGGAAGAACAGATATTTGTCTGAAATTTGGAGGATCACCTTTGTCTCCCGACTTGAACAGAGGTATAAGTTTACTGTGTTTCATGAGGTCTGGGAAAGCTCCATTATCAACACATTTATTAAATATATAAGCTAGGTGTGGGGCGGCTATAACAAGTATTATTGAACCAATGACTTTGACTGATATACCCCACAGGTCTTCAGTATTTTTTAAGTTAAGTTATGTATACGTTTTGACAATATCCTGGGGATATACATGATATTAAAATCTTCATTACTGATGCTAGTGCTGTTTTTTAACAAAGTCTCTGCTTCATATGGAGATGATTTTAGACGCTCTGTTGTGAGTAAGGATATATTGGTGAAGATTGTTTCAAAAGCTCGAGCTACCTCAGCGTTGGATTTAACAACATCATCAGTATCATCACCTATCTTTGAGCAAAAATCATTGTCCCTTGGTATAAGTTTGCCAGTTTCACGGTTTATGATTTGCCAAACCGTTTTCATTCTATTATATGAATTTTGTATTTTTCTTTTAATGTGTAAAGTTTTTTCAGTACAAACCAAATTGAAAGTTTTGGAATATTTTTTAACATAGTCATGAAATTTTATATCAAAGTTATAGGTTTTTTGTTCATAAAGGTCATACAAGATAGCTCTACTTTTACGAATTCCAAATGTTGCCCAGTCATTAAATTTAGATTTACCGTTGTTGGTACTGACTTTTTTTAATTTAAAAACTGTATTGAATTCTGTTTGAATAATGTTAAAGAAGTCAGAATAGATTTTGTTCGGGTTCTGTTCATCAAAATCCGGTACTGGCAAACCCATATCTAAGTTTTTCATATACGTCTCTAGTCTATGGGATGTAATAGGCCTATAAAATTATGGATCAGTCTTATTTTTACTAGTAATTGGGAATGAAACTGTTTGACCACTGTGATCGGACGGTAAACAGTCAATTACATTTTTACTTGTGAATGCACTTATATCATGAGCTTATAAGTCGACACGAGTCGGAAAGTGGAACTAAATACGTTAATCGTAATGGCAAGACGACACAGTGACGCCGCGGTTATCGCACTTGAGTGGTGGCGGTAACTCTACTATTGTGCATGTGCAAATATCTGCCACCTCTACCTCGTATCGCAAAAAGGCGTAGAGTAATAGAGTTCGTTCATCTGAGCAAAAAGGCATTAGCTAAATAACGTTCAGCCAAACATATTTTATGAAGATTGAAAATTAATGTACTGACCAAAATCTAAATCTAAGAGTAGTTTATGTGACTGCTACATGTATATGTAGTACTAGTGTATACTAGTTTATCAACACACATATCATAAGCTCTCTTTGATATGTTCAGGAACCGCATGTTTGACCGGCATTGTGGCTCTGCAATTGTTTAGCTTGTTCTATAGTACCAACTTCACGCAGGCGGGCGTCGGCGTTCGAAATTTGAATGTCAGTACCAACTTCACAGACAAACTAGGGACGGCACGCAGGCGGGCGTCGGCGTTCGAAATTTGAATGTCATAATATGTAGAATTCCTTTATTTACATAACACAATGGCAGCAGCGCCAAAACAAAGAATTGTCTTTCACAGATACATATACATTTCACATACTTTAGTATGTGCCTGTTCGTATGCTATATGTACAGCCCGCGCCAGGAGTAAAGAACGCTGTCCTTGAATGCGCAGTAGTCACTTTTCAGAGGTGTTAGACGCGTGGAAGTGAGGTGCGACGGGGGCGTTAGACAGCGCCGGCACCTGATTCGTAGATCAGTCGCTTCCCGTTCCGCGCATCGAAAGCACATCTCAACGCTTCCTGAGTACAGTCGCATACCTTATCTTTCGCTGATTGACAATATAGAAATGTTTATTTGACATAAACTCCATTATTTCTTCTTCTGCTTCTTCAGCATTATTTACAAGGACTAATAAGTATACCCTCATTATCAAAATATCAAGCAGAGATAAAATAGAAGTAAAGAAAGTCCTGAACACACATTTCTTCACACTTACCCTAATTTTGCACTTCGGAATTATGCCGCGACTATACTCATGCGCAGTAATCCCCACCAGTTTCTCCGAGCACTCTTTATTCCTGACGCGGGCTGTACATATAGCATAAATACAGGCACATACTTAAGTATGTGAAAGACAATTCTTTGTTTTGGCGCTGCTGCCATTGTGTTATGTAAATAATGGAGTTCGTACCTAAGGCATAACAATAACAAAATAAAATCGCTGAACAATAACAATTTTAATTAGATTGAGCCGACGGCGAGGCTTCAGACAAAGCACAGGTAAGTAATGAAAAGCCTTTTGCCGTGAAATTAGCAGAACTCACGGCAGAATTGTCAGAGATTGAATTAATTAAACTCAACTTTCCAGACTGCTACATACTGCACATACATAATATGCTACATACGCCTGGAAGTGTTATCCTATCACGGTACATTAGCACTTCGTAATTTGCATACACTCCTTTTTTAGTAGCGTATATAAAAGGTATGAGTGTTCGTAAACAGTCTTTTTAATGCTGATATACTAATCCAAGTTTCTGAAGGCTTTACCACGGCAACAAATATAATGATCACCAAAATATTTTTTCCTACCCAAAATAGATAAATGAACACCAAAAGATGCAAAAAATATCAGGGCAAAATACTGCGGTAGCTTAGGTGAAGGGTAAAGGCGGTGAGCGAAGCGAAGCCCCCTTTATCCTTCGTGTTAGGTTGAACATGTAAGAACAACCTAAAAATACTTAAAACATAAACTTAAGTACACAAAACATAAAAAGAAGTTTGGTGATCATTAGTCCAAACACATGGACATTTATCCATTCAGGCAGTCATTTCGAATTTATTGGTAGTAAAATAGGTGCGTTTTTGGTAATCGTTTAAACATAAGCCCTTTACCACTGAGAGCTTGAAGTTATTGTTATCCGCACACATAAACCCTGTTATTTACACGGGCTTCCATTAACTTTTATGAAACTGTCACCGACCAAATAACGAGCAGAGCGCTCGACGTAATGAAGAAATTAAAAATACATCTGCTGACTGAGATGGAAGATAGAGAACTTCCACAATTTATAACCGCAACGTTGATGGCAATTTGCAGGGTTCATCACGAAAACATTGACAAAACAATGTTGTTCAATAACGGGCGCTAATTTGAAATGTATTGCGACCTTCGTCGGGTCTAAATCTACTTTCACAAATAATCTCTAGATCTATGTAATGTTATTCAAACTAACTTTGCTATTAAGTAGATACACACTTACATTCCCCGTGACTCCATCAATAATAAAATAAATATTATTTAAAGATTTAAATCACCACCGACACATTAATTAAACGAAGATTTGGTTTACTTTTTTCCTATTTAGGCTGATAACTTTTGAACTGCTGCACCGATTTCAATAAAATATATCTAAGAACCAACGTAGAGAAGTCTGCTAAAATCTTCAAAAAGCTACATAAGTTCAAGTTGCCCAAGCTCTCAGCTATGAGTATCGCTGTGCACGTTTACATTTGTTACCACTGAAACTTCGCAGGGATATCTCAGATATGGTATTCCTGATGAAAATAGTTAAGGGCACTGTTGACTGTCCATCGCTGCTTGGTAAAATTAAGTATAAGGTCCCTAGTCGTAACGTTCGTAGACGACCGTTGTTCCAATTGCCTCTCGTGCATAGCAATTACAGGGAGAACTCCTTCTTGATAAGAGCGTGTTCTACTTTTAACCGTCTCGGTGACAGTGGCGACAACGGTGCTGACGGTGTTGGTGACGACGATAATGATGACATTGATATATTCTGGAGCAGTGCGCAAACATTAAGGGCTCATATGATTCGTAAATTTTTAACATCTTTGGACAATGCTGGGTGAAGTAGTGGTGTGTTGGACAGTTGTATGACAGTCGATTGTATTACTGTTTAATGAATAATGATATCTTCATATTATTATTTGCTAATATTGCTGTAAGTAGATATTTCCCTAAATCACGTAATTGTACTTCAGCGTGTAGTTCTGACTAAAAAGTTAGGTGTATTTTTACAAATTCTTTGTGAGATTCTTGACATTAATTTAAAACTTCAATGCAAGAACGTTTTGCGTGTAGTAAAATAATTGTGGGAGGCTATTATTAGCTCTTTAGTTAATATAGTGTTTTGTATTTACCTCTCCTAAAAATGTAAAACAAAAATAAAATAAAATAAACATTAATATCTATCCACCTGTTTGAACGTTTGAATCTTGTTAAGCTGCTAATTTCCTAACAACTATACCGATTTTAACTAAACATATCTAAAAACTTTTGCAGTGAAGACTACTTCCATTTACAGTAAACCGCATTAAAATCCGTCCACCGGTTTGAATACCACGGACAGACATACAGACACACCGATACACCGGCAGGCGCTTCAAACTTATAACAGCCCTCTGTTGGTCGTCTGGGGTTAAAAATAAAGGAGGGTGGGCCTCACGATCAGTTTTGCAAATCCGTCGAGGGACGGCCCAGAGCTTCTTCCATTAGAAGTGTAGGCGTTATATAATATTCGTGATATCGGCTTCATCAATATTCTACGACGGACCAATCAAGAGACTCTCATTATTTTTTATTCAGTAATGGTTAAGTATCGACAATAGTTTTATAAAAGAGATAATGGTACGAAGTATCTAAATAAAAAAGCGGTCAAGTGCGAGTCGGACACGCGCACGAAGGGTTCCGTACCACCGTACAATGGTAGGGATGGTGTGGAGTGAATAGTTTGGATTTTTCATAGCAAACTGTTGTTTACAAAGTTATTGGTGCGGCTGCTTTCATACTCCATTACGTGACCAGGTGCATTTATAAGTTTGTATGTGGTTTACAGTTAAAAAAAACCTTTGCAATTCCGGGTAGGGTTTCCTGTGATCTTTGCCTTAAGTTCTGTATTTTTTCATAATTCTAGACTCTGTAGTTTCGGAGATAAGGATGGGGGGGAGGTATTTTTTGCATTTTTTTGATCATAATTTAAATCAATAAAAACTAAAATAAAATTAAATGAAAAGTTTATAAAGAGTCCTTTTCAACGATACCCTACATGACTTTATTACGACCGGAGTGAAATAAAGCCAGCAGCCTAAGATAACCCGACCAAATTAGGAAGTTTTAAATTTAAGGTTTTTTAAGCCAGCCTAATGCCTTGATAGATACTGTATAATGATAATAAACGTCAAGAGCGAGCTGGACTAGCACTTGGGGGTGCCAAAAAAAATATAATAATTTTATAAAATATTTAATTTTTATTTCATAAATTATGCTATTAGCAATACATATTCTGCGACAATTTTAAGTGTCAAACTAAAGACGATCCGAAGCTTTTGGAGAAGGATTTGGCCAACTTCCAACCGAGATGCTAGATAATGACGTACTCTGTGTCTTAAATATTCAAAATTATTCAACCACGACAATACGTTTGAGCTCTGTGTCATTAAGAGTATTCTTTATGACACAGAGCATTATGTCTAATATGTCATTATCTGGCATCTTGGTTGTAAGCTGGCACTATTCGGCTCCAAAAGCTAGCAGCCTGTAATCATACCACCTGACTGATTTTTATTTCTGACATATCGAAGAACGGCAATTTTTTACCAATCGTGGTTGACAACACAAAGTATCATGTCTGATATGAAATGATCTGGTATCTCGGTTGAAAGTTGGCGCAATTCGGCTCCAAAATGTAACAGCATGAAATCGTACCAGATTTGAATTTCTGACACATTGAAGAACGGCCATTCTTTGACAAAACGTGCTTGATTAATATTTGTTATGACTCATAGCATTATGCCCGATATGTCATTTTCTGGCACCTTGGCAGCCTGTATTTTTTATAGCAGTCGACATATTTTTTAATACCTTAATACCTTGGACACCATTTATACACATTGATCTAGCCCCAAACTAGGATTCCCTGTATCTTGGGTACTAGACAACGATACGCATACTTATATAGATAAATATTATACTTAGATAGATAAACAACCATGACTAGGGTACAAACATCCGTTCTCATCAAACAAATATTTGCCCCCACCGGGACTCGAACCCGGGACCCTTGGTTTCGTAGGCAGCGTCACTGCCGACTCGGCCATTCGGGTCGTCGTCGGCCATTCGTTTTATTTCCTACATTCGAAGAACGGCTAATCTTTGACATATGGTTGTTGATTTACATTGGTTGACATTATCTGGCATCTCGGTTGCAAGTTCGCAGTGTTCGGCTCCAAAAGAAGCAGCCTAAAATATTAATTTATGGCATGCTATCCTTTGATACATCGTGGTTAATTAATGATATTTAAGACACTGTGTATAATGTCTGATATATCATTATCTGGCATCTCGGTTGGAAGTTGGGTGAATCCGTCTCCAAAAGCTAGTGAACCGCTATAGTTCGTCACTTGCAATTGTCACAGAATACGTATTTATACAGGGTGTTTGGAGCATCATTTGCTATCTACTAGGTCCACAAAAAAGTATAAAATGCATGTTCAGGATAGGGAACAATCTTTAAATAAATAGATTTCTTGAAATTTGGCTTCGTTTTAATGTGCGTTACAATAATATCACACAGAAAAGTATTAGAAATTAGGCATTAAATATTATATATAAAATTGGCACCACAGAGTGTGTTGGCGAGGTTAGGGCGATCGAGCAAGTGTTCTTGCGTGCCTGACGTTCATTCGCTGCAGAGCGCACGGCGCGATGTAGCGGTCCTGTCATTGGTTAATGCCTTTATCGCGTCATCGATACGAGCGGCTATTGGCTGCTGCTGCAGCATACCATCCTGGTAAGTACTTGTAGGGTTGACTCGTTCGGAAACAGCACGGCGCCAACATATTCCCGGCCGTTGAAAGCTCTAGGGTAGCTTTCAAGCTTAATTTAGCTCGGAGGTAGGAAGTAGAACCAGACGATTGAGAGCTCTCTTGATAGAGCCTTGAGCTGTAGCTATATCAGCTACTCTAGGTGTCTGGTCAGAGCCAATGTAGAGCCTGCTGACTCTTCCTAGGCGCCAGCATAGAGGCGGCGTGTTGACTTCCTTTATTAGGACTAGATCGTCGAGCTTGAGATCCCGGCACTTCTGTCGCCACTTGGTTCTTTGTTGGAGTTCGGCGACGTACTCGGATGACCATCTGTTCCAGAAGTGCTGCTTGGCTTGTTCTAGGCGCTGGAACCGGTCGAGGCGATGCGTGTTGGAGTCCAGGTAGCTCGGTGAGGGGAGCGCCGTCATTTGTCTACCGATCAAAAAGTGAGCCGGTGTGAGAGACTGGAAATCGTTAGGGGACGGGCTCAGAGGACATAGGGGTCGGCTATTTAGGATGGCTTCTATCTGTGTAAATACAGAGGTCAATTCCTCAAATGTTAGGTGAGATTGGCCTACTGTTCTATGAAGGTGGAACTTTGCTGATTTGACACCGGCCTCAGCAAGACCATTGAAATGAGGAGCGTATACGGGAGAGAAGCGAAATTTTATGTTTCGGCTGGCAGCAAAGTCACATATAGAGTCACGATTAGAATGTAGAAAGCTGCCAATCTCTTTGGCAGCGGCAACGAAATTACGTCCATTGTCGCAGTAAATAATCTTAGGCACTCCTCTGCGAGAAATGAATCGTTTTAATGTTAGTATGAAAGCATCTTTAGACAGTTCACTAACTACTTCTAGATGTAGGCACTTATATCTAAAGCAAACGAAAATGCAAAGATAGCATTTAGTTACCTTGCATCCTCGTCCCTTGCGATCTGTTATAAGAAAAGGACCGGCAAAATCAGTGCCAACAGTACTGAAAGGAAAGTCAGTTTCAACTCTATCAGTAGGTAAGTTCCCCATTATATTAGACATGGTGCTTCCTTTGAAGCGACGACAGACCAAACAGTTCCTTGCTACATCCCTAGCGAGCTTGCGGCCTCCGATAGGCCAGTAGCGCTCACGGATAGAAGAAAGAAGATGCTGCGGCCCAGCATGCAACAGCTGAGTGTGTCTAGATTGGAAGATTAGTTTAGTTAAATGGTGGTCTGATTTTAGAACAATAGGATGTCTTTTTTCATAGGGGTAGGCAGAGGTATCAATACGTCCTCCTACGCGAAGTAGACCTGCATCATCTACAAAAGGATTTAATGAGCACAGGTGAGTACTAGTTTTAAGTGGTTTATTTGATTTTAAGTCGCTTATTTCTTTTTCAAAAGTTTCATTTTGAGCCATTTTAGTGAGAACAGTCATGGATTTTTCTAGTTCATGAACATGTAGAGTTCCCGTTAGTTTGGCAGCAGGATTTTTAGAATTATTGATAAATCTATAGACCCAGGCATATACTCGTTGAAGAGTAAATAATTTTGAGTACCTTTCAAATTGTACTAAGGGCACCATAGGTGCATCCTCCCCCACCAAAGCAGGCAACGCTTTCAATTCAGGTAGGTCAACTACCTTACCGGCTGTAAGAGAAGGCCATGATGCTTCAGGTTCCTTGAGAAAGGAAGGGCCATACCACCATAGATCCGACCCCTTGACCTCTTGGGGTTCTACACCTCGAGAAGCGAGGTCTGCGGGATTCCCATTAGTGGGTACATGGCGCCAAGCTTTGAGGTCGGAGAGTTCACCTATAGCTGCTATTCGGTTTGCTACAAAGGTTTTAGTTTTGTTAGGCGAGTTTAGCCAACCTAGCACAACACTAGAATCCGTCCAGAAGACGCAGCGCTTTATTTTTAGTCTTAGAGCCTTCTTGACAGCGGAAGCCAATTCAGCACCCAGTAGAGCACCGCAGAGCTCTAAGCGCGGGATAGTGCAAGCTTTTATGGGAGCTACACGGGCCTTGGCACACAGCAAGTTGACATGCACGTTGCCATCAACATCTAGAGACCTGAGGTAGATACAGCTTCCGTAGGCTAACTGCGACGCATCACAAAAACAATGAAGTTCGACTTTATATGAATTGTTGGCTAGAACCTGTCTTGGGATTAGTAGAGACGATAGAGTGCTAAGTTGTCGACTGAATTTTTCCCAAACAACTTGGATAGAGTCGGGAACGGGTTCATCCCAATCTATTTTTTCGGCCCAAAGTTTCTGGAGTAATATTTTTGCGCTAATAGTGCACAAGGACAATAATCCTAGGGGATCAAAGATTTTGAAGGTTGCTGACAAAATACTTCGTTTAGTGAAGATCGTGTCAGGTGAATAGACGAGAGGGAAGTGAATATGGTCGGTATGAGAAGACCAACCAATACCTAGAGTACTAGAGGCATTGCTAATGATTAGATCTTCAGAATTGGTAGAGTCGGAAGCCAGAAGGTTAGGAAAGTTAGATCGATACTTTCTGAGTGGGAAGCAGCCTTTGGCTAGTTCATCGGAGACCGAACGCTGAATGTAACGTAGCTCTTCTTCAGTATCAGCACCAGTTAAGAGATCATCACAATAAAAATCTCTTTGTATAATAGTTTTAATTTTAGAGTCGTTACATTCCTCGCCGATCTGCCAGATGCACCTAGTGCTAAGGAAGCTGGAACTTGCAAAACCGTAAGTTACCGTATTTAGCTTTAAAGTACGAAGATGTTCATCTTCATTATCGCGCCACAGTATGAGCTGGAGGTTGCGATCCGACTCTCTTATATTTACTTGACGATACATTTTCTCCATGTCTCCTGAGAGGACGTAGCGATACTGACGAAATCTAAGCAGAATGTCAAACAATGTATCCTGAATTGGGGGGCCTACCATTTGGAGGTCATTGACCGATAGACCGGAAGTAGTGGGTTCCGACGCATTAAACACCACTCTTAGCTTGGTTGACTCACTTTTCTCTCGGATGACTGGATGATGCGGAAGAAAATATGAGTTAGGGGGTTTAGTCTCCGTAGACTCGGAAAGGTGGCCCAGGTCATCGTACTCATGAATGAAGTCTGAGTAATTTTTTTTCAATTCTAGATTTTTCCTAAATCTAGCTTCTAGACTGAAGAACCTTTTTTTAGCTATGAAGTAGGATTCGCCCAGACAGTCTGGTTCGTCCTTTAGTGGGATACCTACACAAAATCGACCATCGCTTTCGCGACAAGTAGTGGAGAGATAGTGCTTTTCGCAAAGCATTTGTTCCTCGGACAGAGGTTGAATTTTTGGGACGCTTTCCAGCTCCCAGAATTTTGATAGCACCTTCTGGATGTCGGTGGGATTTTCATTTTTAAGGAAATTACACATTAGGGACTTAGTCGGCGGAGTACGACATTGATTAGGCACAGGACCTGCGATTAGCCATCCGAGCTTAGAGCTTTGAAGATTAGGTTTATTGGAACCTAGGGACTGCTGTTTGGAACCTATCAAGTCCCAAAACAGGTCCGAGCCGATAAGCATGTCAATAGGGGATGGTTCGTTGAAGCTGGGGTCTGCAAGCTCAAAGTCGTTTAGTTGGTTTAGTGAACTTATATCAAAATGATGCTTGGGCAAGTCATCAGTTATAGCTTTCAATACTAGACAGAACATTACAACTTCAAAGGAAGTCGAACTAGATTGGAGTTTTATGGAACAACGTTCGGGGTTTAGGTCTAGGATATTGTTACCTATGCCTACAATATTGACATTTGATGGCTGAGAAGTCAAGTTGAGTCTTTGCTTTACACGATCAGTGATAAAGGACGATTGGCTCCCGCTGTCAAGTAAGGCCCGCACGGTAACAGTTTCGTTAGTTTCTGGATTAGTTAGTCGCACCTTAGCGGTACACAATAGAACCTCCGGGGAAGACAAGGCAGACATGACTACAGATTTTGGTTGGCTAGGGGTGAAAGAGACTGCTTCAGTTAGGTGTAGTAGTGAGTTGTGTTTTTGTTTACATGTTCTACAAGAACCGGGGAGCCTACAGGCCTGACAGTCATGCCCAGGTCTCAGACAATTACGACACAAATTTAGTGATGCAGCAATGGAATTCCTGTCCTCAGGTGACTTAGACTTGAATGTAGTGCACTCATATACGCGATGCTTGCCTGAGCATACCATACACTCAGGCGGGGCTCGAGATGAGGGGGAGGATTCCTTGGATGTAGCAACAAACGATTTAGTCTGTGTAGTAGTCCTATGATAGGAGGCTGGGTTGGTTGGAACTTGTTTAGCTACAGCTGGTCTGTCAGTCTTGTTTTTGTTAACAGTCTCAAGAACGTCGGCGCGATTTTTCAAAAACGAGAAGAAATCATCTAGGGTAGGTATCTCAAATATAGTGTTACGATGTTCTTCCCACTTGAAAATAGTACTGTTGTCTAACTTTGCCGCCAGAAGGTGAATAATTAGGACATCCCACTTGTCAGTAGGTAGTCCTAGTGTGCAGAGGGCACGTAGGTTTTTTGTCACATGATCAATAATGTATCTGAGTGATTTATCAGTTTCACGAACTGATTCAATAGTAAATAGAGATCTCAAATGATTATTAATTAATTGCCTCTTGTTGTCATACCGGTTGCAGAGAAGTGACCAAGCTTCGTTGTAGTTTTTCTCAGATACTTCTAGGTTACTTAGCAATCTCGCAGCTTCACCCTCCAAATAAGAGCCAAGGTAGTGGAATTTATAAATACTTTGTATTTTAGGATTACCATGAATCAATGAATCATAGATCTCTTTGAATTCCAACCACTTGTAATAGGTACCATCAAATTTAGGTATATTTATAGTAGGCAATTTGAAACCTAAGTTATTGAACCCATCATGCTCATGATGGTGGCAACCATTGGTGTGAGAACTACTAGCTATACTTTCAGGTTGCTTGGGGGTTGAGCTGTGAGATTCAATCAAGCTTCGGGCGATAGCAATGCAAGTATCGAATTCTAGCTCAACTAGATCCCGCGTAGTTAATTCTATCTCTTGGTTAGACTCATTTAGTACTTCTATTTGGCTCTGCAACCCGTCGAACTCAATAAATAACGCTTCTATTCTTGATAACCTCATCGCAAGCGTACTTACTTCAACAACAGAGGCACTGTCGAAGGATTCTAGTGAGTCTAAATACTGTTTAAACTTAGTCACGCGTCCCTTAATGGAACCGCGCTTGACATTCAACTCTCTTAATTTAAAATCGGTAGCCATTGCGATGAAGTATCAGAATTGACGATTCAAATAATGAAATTGTATACGATACGCTCCTCGTTTCTTAGTCCCGCGCGCAGCCGACGACCGGTGTCTTAGCAGCGAAGCAGGCTATCAGCTGGGCAAGCAATCAGCTGAGCAGCGCGTAGGCAGTTAGGTGCTCAGGCAACGTTTACCGTTAGCTCGGTTGCGCTGGAATCAACGTCAGAAAACTAAACAGCTGACTGCGATAAGCGAGCAGTGAGGGATAGATAGAAGTGAATATACTTCTAGATAGGTAGGTACGTACGTTAAATAGGCAAATGATTCTTGAATGCAATGGATAGGCAGACAAGCGCAAACAATTGGGTAATTAGATGACTTGCAGGTAGGTATTTATGTTGACAGGTTATGTTATGATTACTTATAGATTTTAGACTTGCTCGGGTCAGAGTGTCGATAAGGGGGCGGAACTCCAACCCTTGCTCGACCAAAAATAGATAAGCATGCGTGAAATTGCGAATAATTTAGATCACAATGATTAGGCGTGAATAGAGGTTGGCTTGCAATTTCCCTTTGGATGATTAGGCAAATGCTTAGCGCTAAGTAGGTATTATAGGCACGCAATTTCACTAGCAGTAGATAGATTGAGAATGATCACCAAGCACTTAGAGGAACGAATCCTGAGCATGAACACAGATAGAAGAGGAGAGGAAAATGATAGGAACGGGCTCACGTTATGTTAGCAGACAAGCTAAGCAGGTAGGTGTCCAGGCTCCACAGCTTTATCCTTAGCTGATTAAGCGGCTACAGGCTCCTCCAAAGTGACACGTAGATGGGTAGGTAGAACTGGTGCACTCAGGTACGTGGCAGTTTGTCCCGCCGTTCTCGTTCGTCTTCTCCGTATGAAGTCTTCGTGTAGCGGAACCTTCCGCGATGACGAGACCGTTGTTCTTGTGCAATCCTCTTCGGCTGGTGTAGGTTGTTGGTAAGGACGTTGACCTCGACAAAGGTTATAGATGCACGCCGGTCTAAGTCCTGTCACGGTCGCCAGTTTTGTTCAGGATAGGGAACAATCTTTAAATAAATAGATTTCTTGAAATTTGGCTTCGTTTTAATGTGCGTTACAATAATATCACACAGAAAAGTATTAGAAATTAGGCATTAAATATTATATATAAAATTGGCACCACAGAGTGTGTTGGCGAGGTTAGGGCGATCGAGCAAGTGTTCTTGCGTGCCTGACGTTCATTCGCTGCAGAGCGCACGGCGCGATGTAGCGGTCCTGTCATTGGTTAATGCCTTTATCGCGTCATCGATACGAGCGGCTATTGGCTGCTGCTGCAGCATACCATCCTGGTAAGTACTTGTAGGGTTGACTCGTTCGGAAACAGCACGGCGCCAACAATGCATTATTTTATGAAAATAATATTTTTTTTGTTTTTTTACTCGGAAACCTACAAGCGCTGACAGTTCTTATAAATATACAGTATATATCAAGGTACTAGGCTGGATTAAAAAACCTTAAAATTAAAACTTCTTTATTTTTTACGGTTTATCTTAGGCTGAGGGTTTAGTTAGGCTGCTAACTTCACTGCGGTCTTATTACGGAAAATTACGATTTTGCGAATTGAATTGAATTTTGAATTATGTTGCGGTTATCAGGATAAGTATTTTCGCAGAAGATTTCAAGAGTCTATCTCTTATAGTTCCTGAGAAAAGTGCCTGTGACAGACAAACAGACGGACAGACGGACGGACGGACACGCGAGTGATACTATAGGGGTTCCTCCTTTTGAGGTAAGGAACCCGAAAAATTAAAACACCGCCGACTTTTAATGAAACCTAAAAAGATTTGATTCACTTTTTTAATTGTTAAGCTGTTTACATGGCTAAGAACCATCGCAGTGAAGTCTACTACCATTGACAAAAAAACAGCATTAAAATCCGTCAACCCGTTTGACCGCTAGGGTACCAAGGACAGATACACCCATACACAAAGATTGACGCTTCAAAGTAATTTCACCCCTCTTTTTAGGGTTTCGTACCCAAAGGGTTCCAGACGAAGCCCTATTGCTGTCACTCACGTGTCCGTCCCTCCGTCCGTCATCTGTCACACAGGTTTTACAGCTAAACGGTTAAAGCTACAAATATTTACACTTATAAACATCTTATTGACCCAAACCCATACAAATTGTCAAAAATATTTGTATGTTTTAAGGAAGCCGCGAATTAAAAGTTACCTCCCCCATCAACTGGGGTTTTTCATTTAAAAAATATTGGAAATCACCAAAGTCAGGTTTCCAATTCAGTTAAATTTTGACATATGACCTTAAAATTGGTGATAATATGTATTATTACGTATATTCCACTAACAAATAGTTACCAATATACCTACATAAATATGATTTTTCTTTAAAATTCCCCCGTTTTAGAAAGATATTCTACATTTGTTACGGGACCCTCAATTTGCCAAGTGTGACACGCACTTGGCCGATTTTTTTTGGTAGGGCCGTGTTTTATTGAAATCGGTTCAGTGGTTCCAATATTCTAAGGAAACAAGTCAGCCTTTTAGAGTTTACATATATTCTGTCGGGGATTTTACATTTTATTTATTTATAGTTATAATAAATAAAATATAGCTCCTGGCTCCGTATGGCCCTCGAAACACGTCTGAATAAGTAAGTTTACATAGTATAAAACATTTATATCACAGCAGTAAAAAGATCACGGCCCCGCCCGTTGCAATCTCAGTGTGCTCCAAACAAACAGCTAAATGTGACAGTAAAAGCTTTCAGCAAAATGAAATCCGAATCCCCGTGAATTATAAATGACACCTTGCATTATCAAATCTCGAAGATCCGATACACGAGATTTCTTCGAGCCGAAAAGTCGTGGAAATATTCCGGAGACATCTGAGTGAATCAGAAACATATTTTCCTTTTACGATATTGAAATACCGCAAAAGTCGCTGTGAAAAAGCTCTACCTTCATCGGTGACAAGATGGTTCTGACGGTAGTCCACTAATGCTCCTGGATTTGAACGTTATAATATGGTAAACATGTGTTGATTGGTTATTAAATGTATAATTTACATTATTGACTCTCTACCTACACCTACAATTACTGTTACAAATTAAATCTGTGTTGTGAGTACGTTTATAAAAATATTTTATTACTTTCGCATCGGTTGTGATTCTTGAAGTTAAGTTACAATCTTTTGGCGTGCGAATAGGATTGTAACCGAGTATCCTGCGAAATAATTCCGGATTAGGTAAAGGCTCCCATTACCTGATTCGCTGTTACCATTTATTCCCTTTGATTTAACATCCTCATTGGCATTTTGTTAACGACTAATTAGGAAGGCAATGTTCATTTTTGGAAACCGTTGCAAAGTTACCAAGGGCCCAGGGTAACATCCGATGTTGATTCGGAGCCTGCCCTCAACCTTTACGGAACTTACAATATATTTATATTTAAAAAATCTGTTTTAATATAGTTCACCAAGTTGAAAACTTTAAAAAACCGACTTAAAGTTCAAGCCCTATTCTTCCTATCGGAATGCGAATGAAGTCCAAGAACATGAAAAGTCCTCATCAAAACTAAACTCATCTGTGATATGTTTAGTTTTTGTTGATTTTTTCAAAAAGCGCTATTTTTTTTTTTATATGGGACCACCTCTGAAGTATGACCTACCAAAACAAGAGTCATCAAAATCGATTCATAATTGACAAACACACAAAAAAATACGAATTGAGAACCTCCGCCTTTTAGAAGTCGGTAGAAGTTTAGCAGCAGCTTGAGAATAACTTGGAGTATTTCACGTCCTGTTACAGTTACAGTTAGGTGGTTTACCTTTGCAATAAAGGGTTCTAGTGAGGTTCAGCATTTCAATTCATATCATTTGCGTGATGGGTCCCTCCCTCGGTTTTGCACCGCCATTTGCGGTGTCCATGAAACATATTTTATTTCATTACTCCCTCCGCAAACTCGCCGTGTCTAAATGGGAAACAGTATTTATGAGCCCTCATTGGTTGCTGCGGATTACTGTATTCCTCGTTTATTTTTCTTCATTCCGACTTTGGATAAGTCTTTGGGAATTAATTGAAATTCCTAGCAAATGGCATTGCAGCTTAGGAGAGGAATATTAAACCTACTTTGATTGATATGAAACTGTGCCAAGGTACCTCTTCGCATACCAATTCCTTGTTGGATCATTTGTTCAATCACTCGTCCATTGTTCCATCACTTATGACGACGACGACAGTCCGTGATAGGTATTTCGTGCAACTATTTGTCCCAAATATTTACGGTGATTGCGTAATATTGAGTCGGACCCTAGGGCCGAATCCAAACAACACAACTTACAGCTATGGCCAATTTTCTAGTCCCTTGAATGCCGCCTGGAAGGGGTTGCGGCGGATAGGCACTGTCGCGCACGAACTTGTTATCCCTACAAATAATCATTATTGTGACTCAAGAATGTTTGACTGTATGTGACCGTGAGGTAGGTATGTTCTGTGCGTGCAATTCGTTTATAACGATCAATTTATAAATAATATAGTGTTTTCCCACCGCAATATAGCAGGGACTCCTGTCTCGATAAGTTAATCATGATTCATCTGAGAATGGTACTACGCCTTCTATTGAATCTCTTTCCATTAAGCCTTTCAAAAAGGTTGTACATAAAAAAAAACTATAACAATCGGCAACAACTATTTAGAACTGTTCTTGTCTCATTCTGATAAGGTAGATCTATTTGTTCTTAGTTTAGATAGATTTAAAACATATGTAGCAGCTGCCTTAGCGGTCAAGTTATAAGTAAGTTTATCTATCTGTTTTTAGTTTTTAGTATTAACATCACCCATTTCTTGATTTTTTGTTTGTTTTTACTGCGTTTTAATTTATATGACGGGTGATATGTAGGCATTTCATAATGTTTTTTTTATATGTTGTGTTAACCTATAATTGGATCTGCACTGCGAAATGTTTCGTATTAAGTTAAATTATATATTTAGTCACTCCCCTCACCTGATGCGCCTCTGGGTCAGGGGCTACAACAAACCTGGCACTACCTTAGATAAAGGACATTACAGACGATCCCTGTGGCGTTGCGGCTCGAGGCTGTGCCTCCAAAGCGAGAGGTCCCAGGTTCGGAAAGAATTAGTCCCACTACTAAGACCGGAGCCTAGTGGTCGGCTCCGTGAGATGGTCTAGTTCTGATATCGTACTACGATTAAAAACACTTTATAGATTTTTCACGTGTATTACCAGCAAAAAATATTTTACATTACTATCTTCAGCAAAGTATTACATCTATATATCTATACTTATAAAAATGAATCTATACGCTCGGAGTGAGCTATATAGTGGACTGTATGACGATAACGAAAAGGGTTTGTGAAGGTAAGTTTGATGTGTGGCAGTATAGACTTCTAGGCCCAACAAGGAGAAATGAGAGCTTCACTACCTCCGTTCCTGGGTCAGGCTACTCACGCTTGGAAAGCTACATCAGCTCTGATTTGCTTCTGCAAGCCTCTTCACGATCGCAACCTGGATCTAGGCTCGGCAGCGTGAAGTCCCACTGCTTCTTGCTGGTTCGGTTAAGCTGACTCGGTAAATAGTTGACCGCCAAACTCACTTTTATACTATCAAAACGACAGATGTGAGAGTGATTTTATCTACTGCGCGACACGACGGACGAAAAGGGATGTTTTCGCGACAGCAGACAAAGGTGTTCTGATTTGAATTGATGCAGACTAACGCCAATTGTAACGATAATTTTTCATTCAAATTGGAACCCGCAAACGTCAAATATTGTCACATTTGCGACAGATGGAACAGCCCGATGTGTTCCATATTAAAACTAAGATATAGTAGACGGCTTACCTGAACAGAATCACTGTACGTTAGTATTACTAAGTCTCTAAAACGGCCCGGCCAGTTTGAATAATTCCTATTCGTATTTATTCTCCTCAGTTCGGAGGAGGTTTAGATAAAAAGAAAATAAAGAAAAACGCAGAGAAACAGCCAAAAAATCAAATAATGTTTTGTGTGGGAAGTGGCGAAGTCTCTGCTTCCTATCGCTAGATGGCGTAGGTAGCCTTATATGATTCAAACTCCTTTGCCATTGATTTATTAAGTAATACATTTAGGCCCTAACCACAAAAAAATAAACTACTGTTCTACTTATATATTATATTATTTATTACTATGGTTTACTTATTAATCCATTTGACAACTCCATACAAAAGACACGGCTAATTCGATGTATAGTATAGACGACTGCCCCAGATTATATGCATACCAGGCGATACACAATTATTCTGAGTGGTTTCAGAAGTTTCAGGCACTTTTCAGATGTTCTTAATTCTGAAAATAATATCTTAAAACCCCTGTGAGAATAGTAGCAGAGTCGTTAAATGACAGATAAAAATAACGGCCAAGAGCGAGTCGGACTTTTCTGATTCTGTTTTTGAGATTCTGATTTTTTCCTTTACTTGCCGACATTCGTGCCAAATTACATGATCCTAGGTTAATGAAAAGTACCCTTTCGAGTATCAAGCAAATTCATCAAAATTAAACATTTACATAGAGGCACATACGTTGCTTCCGGCCCCACACTAGGGTACCCTGTGTCGTGGGAACCAAAAACAACGATGTCACACAAAGTCAAAGTCAAATTTATTTAATACTGTAGATATTTACATATACTTAGCAAACGTCATTTTTTGCCGTTTCTCTACATTGGACCACTGTGGGAGAAGAAGGGCGTATAAACTCGTACAGATTGATATTTAGATCTCTTTTATAAATTGGTTGTGCTTAACTAATACAGATATTACAAAAATAATTATTATAATTAATAATAAGCATAGTGCTGGAAGAACAGATATTGGTCTGAAATTAGAAGGATCACCGTTGTCTCCCGACTTGAACAGAGGTTTAAGTTTACTGTGTTTCATGAGGTCTGGGAAAGCTCCATTATCAACACATTTATTGAATATATAAGCTAAGTGTGGGGCTATAACTAGAATTACTGAACCAAATGTCTGACTGATATGTCCCACAGGTCTTCGGTATTTTTTAAGTTAAGTAATCAAAACGTTTTGACAATGTCCTGGGGATATATAAATGAACGTTTAAATATACACTACTGACACTAGTGTTGTTTTTTAACAAAGTCTGCTTCGTATGGAGATGAATTTAGATTCTCTGTTGTGAGTAAGGGTACATTTGTGAAGAATGTTTCGAAAGCTCGAGCAACCTCAGCGATGGATTTAACAACATCATCACCTATCTTTAGGCGGAAATCATTGTCCCTTGTTTTAACTCCAAACGTTGCCCAGTCATTAAATTTACCATAAGATTTACCGTTGTAGTCACTGATTTTCATTAATTTAAAAACTTAATTGAATTCTGTTTGAATAATGTTGAAGAACTCTGAATAGATTTTATTTGTGTTCTGTAAAAAAAAATAAGTCTTAATAACTTGTAATCAGCTGATCGGGTTAATGTACTGAGGGACGAAATATATTTTTCATTTGCGACCATATGTTTCTTGGGGAAAGTTGTTCATAAAACGGGCACTACTATCATTCCCCAAAATATGGTCAGCTAATTAAATGTCAACCTGTATAAAGCTCTGATCAAATCAGTTTCACAGTGAAAGTTTTTCAAAATGATGTCCATATATAACAACCCCTTAAAATATCACTATCCCTTTCTGTTATAGCCTGAATATCCAAAATATAATTATGAAGATAACTATTTTCTCACACGTTCTCTACTATATTTATACTGGACTGTATGACGATAAAGAAAAGGGTTTATGAAGGTAAGTTTGTATGTGTGGCAGTTAGACTTCTAGGCCCAACGAAGAGAGATGAGAGCTCTACTTGCCTCCGTTCCTAGGGCAGGCAACCCACGCTTGGGGACCTACATCAGCTCTGCTTTGCCTCTGCAAGCCTCTTCACGGTCGCAACCTGGATCTGGGCTCGGCGGCGGCGTGAAGTCCCAATGCTTGTTGTTGGTTCGGTTAGGTTTATCTTGGTTTATATAGTTTAACGCCTAAACATCACATATCATCCACTGCGCGACACGAGAGACGAAAGAGATATTTGCGCGTCAGCAGACAAAGGTGTTCTCATTTGAATTGACGCAGACTAACGCCAATGCTAGCGACAAATTAACGAAAGGTTTTTCAATTCAAATTGGAATCCAAAAAGTGAAATATTGTGACATTTACGACAGATGGAACAGCCCGATGTGTTCCATATTATTACTAGGATGCGGTAGGCAGCTTACCTGAACACGTCCGATTTTAATAAAACGAAGGCTTAACTTTGTTGCTAATTATGCTGAATGTGCCTGTGAAAACTGCATGAAAATTGATTCAGTAGTTGTATCCAAAAATATTTAAATTACGATTACTTGTTTAGGAATTCGTAAGTTAAAAAGGAAAAACAGAACCGTTATAGGATCAACTCGTGTCTTAGTCGTGTAAAAGTAATATTAAACGGCCGACCTCGGAACCGAATTAATGTAAATTTGGTACACTTATGTATTTATGTGACCCGAACACGAACGTCGTAAGCAAATATCTTTTGAATCTAAAACTTTTTTCAAACTGTATCGTCTTGCAAGTCAAATTGAAGGGCTTGTTGCGAGGATTTCGAATTTATTTTTTTCATTAACATGTGTTAGCAAGGGCTTGTTGTGAGGATGTTCATATTCATATTCTTTATTGCACAGAAATCTTAATAGTAAGGTAACAAAACATTTTATGAGCAAAGGCGAGCTTATCTCTAAAGAGAGATTTCTACCAGCAAACCTAGGTAGGACAGGAAAAATTGTGCAACAGGAGAGTCTAAGTCGAGGAAAACTGTACACATCTAATTGCTTACAACTAAAACATAATAATGTAATAAATGATATATACTAAATAAAATACAAAAGCAAAAATTTTTATATATATCAAACATATACTACTTATATATACATATATAAAAGTACCTATCACGAAAGAGAAAGGAAATGCTCTTTCAATCTTGTCTTAAAAGTGAAAATTGAGGGACTATCTCTAATAGCGCAGGGAAGTGCGTTCCACAGTCGAATCGCCGTTAACCTAAACGAGTGTTTGTAAGCGGCAGTGTTATGCCGAGGAGTAGAGAGAAGAGACATCGTGTGGGATCTCCGGTTGCTATGCCTGGAGGAAATAAACTCGAAACGTTCTCGAAGATATGAGGGGTAGCGGGGATTTCGCAAAATGTTGTACAGATAGGAGAGAACGTGCATATCACGACGAAGGCGGATCGGAAGCCACCCCAACTCCTTGCGATACTGTGAGGCATGGTCATACTTGCGCAGCCCGAAGACAGGATGTACTTTTTTATTAACTTGAAATGCTTAGTTAAAAAATATTTAAGGAAATAGGCGAAAAAGACCGTCCCCCGCCTTATCTTCGCAAATACTGATACAAAATTGTGACAAAATACGTTATTAGTTTTTTACTTAAATATGACAGTAAAAATATTGTGAAATGAAAGGTTTAAATAGAGCGGCACATTTGGAGGGCAAATCCTAAATCATAAAATTAAATAACCCCCCCCCCCCCCATCTCCGATGCCACTGCCCTAAAATTTAGAAAAATATGTAATAATAGTAGTTTATGTGACAGCTACATAATGGAGGGCATTTATACTCGAGAGTGATCACTCGAGAGTTTTAATGCCTATTTATGTACAGTTACATACACTAGTTTATCTACACACATATCATAAGCTCTCTTTGATGTGTTCAGGAACCGCATGTTTGACCGGCATCGTGGCTCTGCAGTTGTTGCCAACTTCATGTAGGCGAGCGTCGGCGTTCGAAATTTGAATGTCAGTACCAACTTCACAGACAAACTAGGGGCGGCAAGCAGGCGGGCGTCGGCGTTCGAAATTTGAATGTCATAATATGCAGAAAAATTACACATTATGGTCATAATGTGTAATTTTTCAGATAAGAAATGAGTTTTTACCAAGTAGTTTAACATTATGCTGATCGTAACGTGCGGTTTTTGTACGCAGTAAAGAGGGTTTATGATACGTGTCTAGATAAAGGTGTTTACTTTACTTAAACAGTACAGGAAATTATTTTTTATTTATTTTTTGTTTATAGTTAAATAGGGTGCAGGGCTGTCTTTCAATATCTACCACATAAAAACTTATAAATGCACCTGGTTAGTTATACATGTGGAGTACGAAAGTAGCCGCACCTAGAACATTTGCAAACAACATTTTGCTAATCTTAGCTCACAAGAAAAATTGAGATATCGAATCCCCACGCAAGAAACTTGAATACCATTGTACGGTTGTGCGGTGGTACGGAACCCTTCTTGCTTTGAGTCCGACTCGTACTTGACCGTTTATTTTCAGAGGCCCGATTGTTACATATAATTACTACATATACATATAGTTAATTATGATATATCTGCCTGTGAAAAATGCTTCAAAATCGGTTTATGGTTTAGAAGTTAACCTCGCTCAAACAGACAGACAGAAATGAATTCTAAAAATCGCAGATTTGAGTGCAATTGCTGTTGTTTAGTCATCCCCATTTAATTTTTATTACTTATCTTCAATGTACACCAGGTTCCAATGTTTTATGTATTATGGATATTGGATATTGATTGATTACTTTTTAATTAAAATATATATATATATATACATATATAGATTGATAATGATCTTATCGAGGTTACCAGCAGCTACGATATCGTAAGATTCGTACTCAGAAAAGAGGCGATTGGTCGCCACTCAAATACATAGATGGAATGTAAATTCCAATTTTAATTCAGCTGTTCTGCAATACAGACGCGCTCTCACTCAGCACACACGGCTCCTAGCTTCAAATATTCATATACATATATCATAAAGCCTCGTCAAAAGCTACGCCAAAATTGCATCTCGCCCATTCTCATTTCTATCTTCAAGTGTTTAGGAGGGTTTTACCCAAAACAGCTTGGTGTAAGTATTTCCTGAGGTTTACAAAACTTGTTTAATTTCGACTCGGGCAGCTTTGTGACCGTGAAAGAGTGAATATAAAATGCGTGTAAATAGCTGTACGTTTGTTTATAGCTTACAAAGGCGCTCCTGAGTCAATAGTAATATAGTATACTCCTATAATATAGTCCTCTGGTCAATACAAATACTACTTACTCGTAACTAGTGGTTCTGTGAGAACAGAAGACCTCGCGTTACCTCGATTTATTAATTTCTATCTACTATGTACTATCTTTAATTATGTATGTATAGAGTGTTATTGCGAACTAGGACTTTCCTGTATAATTAACTCTCCTGTCTCGCCTAGGTTTGCTGGAAGAAATCTATTTTAGAGATAAGCTCGCCTTTGCTTATTACATTTCTTTTAATTGTCTGTAACCTTATATTATCTATGCAATAAAGAATATGAATATAATTTATTGAATGTGTGTGTATAACCAAATATTAATTCCTATCTATTGTGTAAAATGTAATGCATATGTAACCAAATATTTGTATGCCAAGTGGCTGAAAATAGCGAACCTATACAAAACATCAATCTTAACCATATTTATTACAAATAAACGATTTGATTTCATTGGATTTGAGCCCTTCGACGTACATACATACATACATACATACTTAATATCTTGTCACGGCTGACGGACAAAAGGCTTTATTATAAAGCGATACAATTTTATTTTGCGCAACTATTTAACAAAGAAATTCCAACTTTAAATTGAATTTCAGATGCTTGCATTTTCCAATTACTTACTTTACAGACTTTTGAGCAAAATAAGGGTATAAGTTTTGACGATTACTCGCGTTTCCTTGGTCCTAGGAGGTCAAATCTGGTGTCTACGGGTTCGTCTCGTCAAGGCGGAGAGAACTGTTTAGTCTGATTACGTATGCAATTTCCGAAATAAAATCAAAAACCGAAATCCGCTATAGCGAATACGTTTGCTACAGCAAACTAACCCCCCCCCCCCTTAAAGTTTTTCGGATGAACAACTGGAATTATTATAAATAAAATAACCATTTTCTTTCAATGCCAGATACAAACTTATGAAGCACCTGGTTACGTACATGGAGTATAAAAGTAACCGCACCAATAACTTTGTAACGCCTTAGTACGCCATTATAATAAAAACTACAAACTGACTCTACAAAAAATATCTATATAATTATTGAACCTACTCACAACATTTCACGAGAATCGGTTTAGAAATGCGACCTGCAGGCGAGAACAGACAGACAGACAGAAGGACAAATGCATTTTTGGCCATTCTCGAAACTGGACGCTTCGCTCGCTCGGTCACGCACGAGCGAGTTTCCAGTGCTAACTTTCAACTCTTTACAGTTTACGGTTCATGAGATACAGCCCCCCCATAGACGGATGAATCAACGGACGCAGTTCCGAGGCTTAGTAATAGGGGCCAGTTTGGCACCCTTCGGGTACGGAACCCTGTTAATTAAGTACCTATACCTAAATACAATAAATATCTACTTACATCTCGTCACGCCTTTTCCAATTTCACATACATCAAGTAATTCAACTACATTTCTTGCTTGACAGGGGTCCAGCACATCGCGGCCGCTTCAAAATTTCAAAGGTCTAATTCAAAATCGTGGTCTGCATTGCCATTAGTGATCACAACGAATTGTAATTTGATATTCAAATTGAGAATCGAGGGCCCGATCCATTTTCATCATGAATTTGGCATAGATGGATGGGTAGCTTTCACCGCAACGCAACGCTTTTAGTTTTCTCGCAATGTTAACCAGTTTTTGCGCGCGTCTAACTTACCTACCTCACACAGACTGTCGGGAAACATGATAGAATGCTCTGCTGAATTGAAACGTCCTCAATGAACCGTTCGATTACACAGGACGGTACCATATTTTGTGCACTGAATAGGTATTAGGTATTGTTCTGGGAGATATGAAGCGAAGAGCCTAGGCCTCGTTTGCAGTTCCTAGTGTGGAAGTGTAAAGCATACTGAACCCATGGTGGGGCCACCGAGGAGATGAAGGTTCAGCACGTCACACATCCCCTTCAAAGCAAAGGAATTCTGCTACAGGATTGACGATCAGGAAATGGCATTTTTTGTATTATCTGGCCAAGTCTGAGTATTATTCGGGCCCATAATGTTTTTGACGAAGCATAAATTACTTCTCCTATGGACCTGGCGCACCAGTTAGATTTAATTCCCGAATAGTAGCTAAATAATTTACCACTTTCTTATGTAAATTTTCGCTTTTAGTTCCACTTAATGGAAATCAGGGCACATCTCACTCTAGGCATTTGAATGTTAAATTACTTCTCGGCGAGATGTACATAAGTACTGAAATACTGCATAGATAAATCATCAAATGCTTCCTTGTCTAGACTTCATTCACGCGAAGCGTTAAATATTGCCTCTCTAAAGCAGTTTCAAAGTAAATAATAAATCTTCTTTCCGCACACAATTATTCTCTAGTTCCTGAAAAACTTATGTTTCATTGTCAAAGAGCGGAGCTGGGCGAGCGGTGGATGTTCCTTGCTGCCTGTGAAAGATTCATTTTGCTGAGTTTCAGAGGAAAGGAAATCCTCTACTCTGCATGTATACTCTTAAACCGGAAAAATATATCTGTAAAGAAAAGGAAAACTCAACCTGCACACAAACTGACTCGGCAGGATTAAATCTTTGAACTGAGGCATATCTTTCAAACGCTGCATCAGGGTCTTTTGACGTTACTGAGATTGCGGAATTGTTGTTAGAGATGTTTATTTATTTATTTGAGAACTGAGTCCTCAGCACGGTATAATCGAAAGTAGTTAACATTAATACATGACATAGGTAAAATTAAGGACTCTTATTCTACTTCCTTAACATAGAATAAATAGGGTAAGCAATAAGCTTAAAAAAAACATAGGCATCTGATATTATTACAAATATGATTAAAAAAAATGAAACAGATTTTATAATTTGATTGTTTTGCGTAAAATAAAGCCATAAAATTCTTGTGCATTTTGCAATGCTGTAAGCCGTAAAGGGATTTTCTCTGTAGCCGTCGACAGGGAATATTAATATTCGGCAGCGCTAACGTTATGACAATGACACGTTGATAGAGATTCGATGTAAGGCACCTACAATAAAACATTCACCCTGCTCACGTTTTCCTTAGGTATTTATGAATAGACGCTTGGAAGTTGAGAATGATTCGATATTATGTCTGTTATATATTTTCTTAATTTTCATTCTTCTGTCTTTCCACCTGAAAATAAAACCTCACGTCCATTTTAATTTTAATTCGCTTTCTATTAAAAATGGAGCGTCATTATTTCTTAAGAGGATTCCTGGGGGAACGAATGAATGAAACCCGCGGGAAGACAAAATATTAATGCTATTAATTAAAAAAATAAGCCTCATTGTTGAAAGACAATGAAAAATAAGCTGTATAAAGAATAAAGAGGCCTTTGCGTACTAAAGTTGTTGTTTTGGTACGTTATTTATTATTGAGCCTAATAAGTTGAATGATGATGTTACGTGCAAAGTTGTCAGCACTGATGTCCAAAGATTGGTTGGAGCTAAACTAAATAATACACGTATGCTATGGTAGACTTAAAATACTTTGTTGAAACCTTTACGACGTTACGGTTCGAGACTTTGCCTCCCGAGCGAAAGGTCCCGGGTTTGATTCCCGGTTGGGGAGGTAGAATAAAAGATCTTGTATGTTAAAACGTTGTCGGTCCGCGGAAGCTTGTCCACGTCTCGGAGTACCCTGCGATACTCGGAGACGTGGGCAAACTTCCGCAGTTTTTTCCCATATTCTCATTGCCTTTTCAATATTATATATTATCCTCGCTAACCTGGCTTCTTACTAGATCGATTCGAATTTCTATCTTCGAGTAGGCCACAGAGATCGCACACTCGGTCACTACTTATAACTCCGCAACATAACACTTCCCTCTATGAACATGGGTTAATAAAAAATTCGAGCTATGAGGCTCTGGAACAAAGTCCCCAGCAACAGCCCGTCACTCAACATTTTTTAAAGTCGCTTAAAAGACCACTTTATTTCGTAGTATTTGTGGTAGTAATTATTTGTATTTAAGCTTCTATCTATATCTGGGCGCCGCCTCAGAGGTCGAGGTTATGATCACCGTCCTGGGGCATTTCTCATGCAGAGGATTTCCTTGGCTGTGCAGCGGGGTAACGCTGCCACTGTCTTGGGAAACTTTGGAAGGGAGATGTCCCAAGGCGGTTTGTTTACTTTGTTTAGTTTTTGACATTTCAATGTATGATTTCATTTGTAGAGTTATGTTTTTGACGAAACATCAAATAATTATTTGTAGTATTTATGAACATATTGGTAAGTAGTTTATTATTTTAATTAACTTGTTAGATTACCTGTGGTTTAATTATGTCCTTTCCATCCTAGGTTTACTGGAAGAAATCTCTTGTTAGAGATAAGCCATTTTTTTGCAGAAAAGTATAACGTAATACGTGTGTATCGTCGCTGTTTTCTGGTTCCCATGACACGGTATCCTAGTGTAGGGTAAGAAGAAATGTGCCTGTATAAAAATGTTTATGTTTACTATTTGTGACCTTAAACAAAGTTAAATCTATTCTGAAAATCAAGATCGAAAAAACAAAAATACGAAGCAACTTAATTAACCTATTATATGTAACATTGCAAGAGCTTTCAAATATCTTGGGAAAGTTCGTATAGAGAATTGATTTCAAGCTATAAACTTTTCCGGTAACAATTCGTCTAACTTTTACCAGGAAACAATACTTTGAAATACAAATTACAAGTTTTCATTTTGCTATCAAGACAGCGAACAACTACGTAATGAAGCTTTAAATCGTTACATTTTGGTAGTTTCAATAGTATACTTCTACCCGTCCTGCTGATATTAATTTAGCAAAAATTGGAAGCAACCTGGATCAACAGCGCAAAGCAAGTTACAACCACTACAGGTTCTAGCTTCCAACCTTGATGATGAAGCTACAACTTTCTGCAGCAGTATGCTCCTGAATAATAATGGAGTGCTTTAACGTAATAACCAATAAGGAATTATGTTTCTTAGAAATTATATTTTACTCTTGTTAAACAATTATCTTCAGGGTGCAGGTCTTGCCGACATTCATTGTGGTCAGTTGTTTGGTAATTTTAACTTGAAAGTTTTCCGGAAGTTTTGAAAATTGGTGATTACTTTACTGGTATGCCCTGGTTTCGCATTAAACGACTCGACTATTGGTCCAGTCATTTGGTGCAAAACAATCAAAACAACCGTTCCTGTCATCCAATTTTAATTTTCATATATGTCAGCCATGGGATGTCAGGACAAGAGAAACCTTGCGAGGTGGGGGATCACCCCTGAACACGACACCCGCATGCACGGACGAGGAGCTGCCCGAGCGAGGCTACCGAGCGAAATGTCTCGGTTGCGGCTTTTTGAGCGGCCCGTGTTTGAAATGACCGTCAGTCAACTAGAGAGTAATGGGATCACAATTAATTTGATAAGTGAAGAGTACTTACCACCTACATGTACCTAAAGCAAACTGCGTTAAATTTTTGACTTTTAAGGTTCCGTACCCGAAGGGTGCCACACGGTACCCTATTACTAAATCTCCGCTGTCCGTCTGCCTGTCCGTCCGTTACCGGGCTCTATCGGATCAACCGAAATAGGTAGAGAGCTGAAATTTTCACAGAAATTGATTTTCAAGAATTAAAAGAACTACCCATAGAAGAAATTATTGGTACTGCCATTTTCTTAGCCATTTTGGTTTATTTGATTATCCGTGAAAAATGGACTCTCCCGATCTTATTGGGAAAGATTTTTAATCGCAGGTATTGAGTTTTGTGCTTAGATATTTGTCATTGTATGATTAATAATTGCTCATTCAAATTATCATAAATAATGTTGAGTTTTTTATCATATTTGATTTTATTTCTGTAAATAACTTACTCAATTTCTATCCACTTCCGGTTTCAATGAGCAAAGAGGTTTGTTAACCTGAGTACATAGTTTAATACTTACATACTACATACACAAAACTATTTTTCAATGTTTCGATGTAAAGCCTTGAATGTAGTCCTGCCTAGTATTTAATCTTTTATTATTAAAAATTAAATATGTTTATGTATGTACTCGTAAAAAAGACTGTCGTTTTAAGTTTTTCCGTGTACAATAGTATGGAACCCTTCCTGTGCGGGTCCGATGTCCTACTCGCACTTGACCGGTTTTATTTACATTTTAAAGTTATCTAATCTGCATAATCATCGCAGCAACGCAACACTACAAATTGGATTGGGCCTTGCCCAACTATGGACCAACTCTCGTCTCGGCCAAAAGCATTTCATTTTATTACATTTCTTTGTATGCCTACTCGTTGCTCGGCCTGGGTTGCCGTGCAGCCGAAATTTTAATATCACGCTACTTCACAAGTTTGTGTATAGTTTGTATATAGTTTGACCGCAATTTTTGTATTCTATTGTAACCAGCAACTTGCAAGCAACACATGTTATTTGTTAACACTGTTTTGTTTTCTTGAACTTGTTTAAACTTTTAAAGAAAGGTTTTACAGGGTGTTTGGTGCACCGTTTGCCAAATTAAAATTGCGGATAGAAGGGTTTATTTGCAATCTCCACCTAGGTCCACAAAAAAAAGTTTTAGTCCAGCGGATTTTTTTTTTATATTTTTTACTTTTTTGAAAAATTCTCCAGAATTACTACTTTAAACTTGAATAAATAAAAAAGTCATTAATAAAACCTGCAATTATTTACTGTTATTGGTTGTGTAATATTGTACGGTTCTTTTATAGTCAAAAATACTGGAAATTAACATTTAGTTTTTAGGGTTCCGTACACAAATGGTAAAAACGGGACCCTATTACTAAGACTCCGCTGTCTGTTTGTCTGTCTTTCTGTCTGTGTGTCCGTCTGTCACCAGGCTGTATCTCATGAACCGAGATAGTTAGACAGTTGAAATTTTCACAGATGATGTATTTCTGTTACTGATATAACAACAAATACTAAAAAACAGAATAAAATAAATATTTAAGGGGCTCCCATACAGCAAATCTTTCAATACCACATACAAACTTATGAATGCACCTGGTTATTTACATGGAGTGTGAAAGTAGCCGCATCAATAACTTTGTAAATGCCATTTTGCTATGTAAAATCCAAACTATTCGCTCCACACCATCCCAACCATTGTGCGGTGGTACGAAACTCTTTGCGCGCTAGTACGACTCGCACTTGGCCGTTTTTTTTATTTTTTTTTAATTGACTCAAATGTTTTTTCAAGAAGTGAATTTCTATAATAAATCATCTTTGACATCCATTAAAAGAAACTAAATGAGGCTTTTTTTCTTGAAAGTTTTTAAAAAAGTTCGCTGTTCTATCTTCTTTCTAATAATATACAATAATGCCATAAAAACCATATTACTAATTTCATTAATTTGCCAACTTTGTATATAAGACATTTTGTAGGTCGAAAACAAAACAATTGTTCTTTAATCACAAAAACACATTATTTATTTAAAAAAAATATAAATCTTGCTCGAATTGCCAACCTTCATTGCGTATGCACGTGTAACATCGATTCCTTATTTCTACAGTGGTAGTTCGTAAGCGAATTTCCTCTTTAATTACGGCGAATGCTGATTGTATCCGTTAGGATAAATCATCTCTAGATTCGACTTCCGTAGCGTAGACTAATTCTTTCGCCCGTCCCCAGATGTAATAGGTTCTTGGGCATCATACCCGTGCCATGGAGTAGGTTCATCCCTCCCTATCCATTCCTCCCGAATTTGGGAATACATTATCCAAGTGTTCCCTGGCTGCAGTTCTCCAGTGAGCTGGACAACCGTCTTGCTGGAAGACGACAGGCCAGTCTTCATTGAAAAGTGGCCAACAATTCTGGTAGGGCATTTACTAAAAAATCAAGGTAATTTTCCCCGTCCATAATATTGGGTAGGAAGTGTGGTCCCATGACTTAATTTCCAAACGACTCATTCCCAAACATTGATACTGAATCTCCTCTGGAAATGCCTCTGTCTTTTGACCCGTGGGTTCTGTCCTTTCGACGACCAGTGCTGCACCACCAAATTGTGGAGATTTAGAATTACCTCTTGTAAATTTGGACTCGCCCGTCCACAGGGTACTTTTTAAAAGTGACGATGCTCCAGGTCTGTGTGCAGCAGAAAACGACAAAAGGGACACGTGTTCCAAAGTTGTTATCTTCGAGATGTACAGGTCTGTATGTCAGATGTACGAATGAGAACGCATTAATTATTTCCAACATGTAGATAATTAAAATGGGACTACCGTAAGAGACAGAGTGATGATTGGATCAATCAGGATTGGGTTTCAGGCAATGTGATGTTAGTTGTACCTACTTATTTTATATGATATCTCCCACTGCTGGGCAAAGGCTTACCTTAACAGCCCAGGCCGTCAAAAACTTCCCGAAATCCGCCCGATAAATTAATGATCTTAATAATGGTTTTATGGCATTATTGTACATAGAAAGAAGATAGATCAGCGAACTTTTTTTAAAATTTTCAAGAAAAAAGCCTCGTTTAGTTTTTTTTTTATTACAAGTCGAAGATGATTCGTTACAGAATTTCACTTCTTGAAAAAACATTGATAAGTCAATTAAAAAAACTAGATGTTAATTTCCAGTATTTTTGACTACAAAAGAACCGTACAACATCATAACACAACCAACAACAGTAAATAATTGCAAGTTTTATAAATAACTAATCCTAGTTTAGGGCTAGATCAATTTGTAAATAGTGTCCAAGGTATTATTAACTTTTTTATTTATTCAAGTAGAAGTAATTCTGGCGGATTTTTCAAAAAAGTTGAAAATATTATTATAAAAAAAACCGTTGGGCCAAAACTTTTTTTTGTGGACCTAGGACATAGCAAACGCCCCACCAACCCCATTCAAACTGTACTGCAGTTTCAATTCTTTAGAAACTGTCCACTAAACGGTTATCCAACGGTACGTCAGAGGGCATAATCGGAAATACGGAAAGTTGACTAGAAATGTTACAATTATCTCATTAACTCTAGGTTACCATAATGGCGCAAGCGGCCTTTAACAATGGCTCATGGTTCACCTTTCATTCATCTCGCAGTATGCGTCCCGAAGTTGGCCTCCATCAGAGGTCCTCCAAGTTTATTTCAGTCCCACATTGGTACACCGCATGTCGACAAACTTGGGCCTTTGTCTTCCCAACCTGTAATAGGACTATTGTTACAAAGTTTCCCCTCGTAAACAATGTAAGGCTTATCTTGGGACCGTTTTCACCGGTGATGTAACTACCTTCCTTACTAATTGAGTCTGTTTAAATACACTAATATTTGGATGAAACATTACCGAAATACACTTTTCGTTTAACTCTTTTGTGTGAAGCTATATCATGTTTGAATAAAATTAATGTTACCTTCATAAAATATAAATCGTTATTTACAGTAAATCTGACTGACCACCCAGCACCCACCCACTCCTTCGTAGATAATTGTGTTACATTTGACATAATTCTTAAGATTATTCGCCAAAGTACTACGAGTCTTTCTCACCCCTATTGTACCGAATTGAGTACTTGCATAAATCATAAACAATTGTATATAAACATACATTGCGTCTGGCCCCACACTAGGATACCCTGTGCCGTGAGAACCAGAAACGCGACACCAAACACTTAGAATATCCCAGACTTGGGGTTTTTTCTTCCTCCCCTGCCGGGATTCGAACCCGGAACCTCTCGCTTGGGAGCCTCAAACTGTTACTCCACAGAGGTCAGCAAATAGATAGAAATGTGCGAAATTTCCGAAATGAAGATATTCATACTAAATCCCGTCTACTTCCCCAGCAATACTCCAACCCAACTATTTACTCGTAACAGTTTATATCGATTGTTCACAGGATGTCAATTCTAACTAACTAACGCCAGAACTAAGAGGACAATGTATCAACTAGCCGGTGCAACTCCCGAGAGCACCCTTTACCATTCTGCTGCTGCATTTATCACCCTTATACCGTTGTCAATAAGATCTACAAAGGGCTTGCGTGTATGACCTGTAGACTGTACCGAATGCTGGATTAATTAATTAAACGTGCAGGTAGCTTCGATACGTGTGTGGAAGTGAAGTCCCAGGCGTGGAACTTGGAGAATGGTCTCTTCCGAATGATATGACGGAATAATGTGGCGAAGATGGTTTGTTTCACTTCAGAACTTACTTACACACGATAAACTTCGCTTGTTAGTACTATTTCGCAAATGTAACCCTGCATTCAGTTGTGTAACTTATAGCAGTATGCACAGACTGCTGCTAATTGCAACTCATACTATATACATACATGGGGAGGAGCTCCGTGGTCTAGTGGGAGTCATGCATGCTTCTCACGCAGGAGACGCATGATCGAATCCGGTGGTGACCATGTCGAATGTTCCGGATGACACGTTAAGCTGTGGGTCCCGGCTATCACTACTTGATAGTAGTACTCGTAAAACCCCTCCGCCAGCCCGCAGTTAACCAGCCAGCGTGGTGGAGTGGAGTGAGGCACAATCTTACTGAATCTGGGTGAAGGCCTGTAAGTACGCCCTCGGTGGGGACATTAATGGGCTACATTATTTTTTTTATTTGTATGCATATATATATAAGTGAGACGCCGTCATTTCCCTGAAAGACTGCTATAGCAAAATTTTAAGTAGTTTCAGTCAAATTTTGTGTTGACATTTGAGTTGTGCATCCGCAGCATACGTAATTAATTAAGTAGTTTTTATTAAAAGTTTTTTACTCAATCGTAATTCGTGTAACTGGCATTACACGAATTTATAGTGCTTATTCTTAAATTGATAACCGCATGAATCGAATACTTCGCTGTTAATTTTATTTGGTTTAATTGTTTTATATTTTGTTCTATGTAATTAAGTTGCATCCATGATAATTTTTTTTCGCATGTACGTATGATATATAGGTACGCTCTACAGAGCGTCGTGGCCAAGTTTTCTTTGGATCAGAACACTTCCGCATCGATCGATCGAGTGCCAGACTAAATAAAACCTTACTAACCTATATTTGTTCTGCCAATATTGACGACTACAAACATCGGTTCACAGCAATAAGAGATACCTACTATTTTTACCTGACTACGGCAAAGCCACGGCTAACTACGGCAGAGGGTTATGATTTTGACCGGTAAGTATGTATGTATGTTCATCTGTTCCCCCAGAACATCCTAACTATTTATCAGAATTTGACAAATGACGTATCGTTAAAAGCGTCTTGATCTACCGCTGGTTATATGACTATGTGAGGTCATACTGAAGTCAATATGCATGGTAATAATTGTACCTTTATGAATGTGAAGTTGTTTGATAGCACATACAAAGTTTCCAAAATATATCATATAACATTCTCTTGAGTATAACTTACCTGCGTCATTAGAGCATCTACTTCATGAAACAGAAATACCTGTCCAAGTTCTGCTCAACTTTCGACTTAAGTATTCTACTTCAACTCACAGACAGTTACCAACTTGGTGGTTTTGTACCTTTATACTTAGATTTATATCATATGCTATATGTTCATTTATCACAATACATAAAGAGAGTTTTCTAATTTTCGGGCTACATGCTATTCCCAATGTCATCAAGTAACCCACGGCCGAAACACAAGCTGACCCGACAGACGTCATCCTGTCAAAAGCTACCAACGTCATAGATGACGTTGGTAGATTTATAGATATAGATAGATCTATCGAACGAAGGTTGAAATGAACAAAAGATTTTTCGTCTTTTCGGCTCCTTTCGGTTTCCTTTACGTTTCCTGAAGTTTTTTTTCCTTCTTAAGATGTAATCGAAGAAGCACATGCACATAAATACGATAAAAAAGTGTATCCAAATAGGTCCACCCGTTTGCAAGTTTTGTTGGCCAGCCATGATCGCCTTTGCTCTCGCTTGGTGGCGCTGGTTTTATTATATTAAGAGTTTTATTCATCTGAGGTTAGGTAAAAACACGTCAGGTGAACTTTCAAACATACTTTTCACTGGCAAAATTAACTACAAATGAGGTTAGCACGTAATATAATATGAGAAGAAGTAAATAGAAATAGACAGTTTATAACTACACCAGCGCCATCTGCAATTAGATTTTGGGTCAGGTGCCATTAGGACTGGACTGAGTTTCCATTCACTCACCAATAAACCCATACCAATATATGTATTCATTATGTACTTGTATTCATTCGCGCATCGAAATATGTCGGACTTTCTTGGTATAACTTCAGATCTACTAAATTGTTTTCAATCAAGTAGTGCGCCGCCTTTGGTGTGTTTAGGTGGCGCCCTCTGCTGGGACCATGAAAGCACTTCGTTGATAGTTTCGTGCGGCAATCACACCTGCCACTGCCAGTGACATGATATTATTATCATAGGGTAAAACCGAAATTTGGTTATATCAAAGCACGTGATATTGTTTTATTAATGTTTCTGTATTGTGTGTGTGCAAGAGATGTATGTCGGAAATGAAAACTAAAGGAAAATAAGCCTCTCTGCTCTCCTTTTTGTTCGTCTGACATGGCATGAAGAAGTAACCGCGGTAAGAAGACCGCCGTGTAAAATAATTCTTATCCGACTTTTTCTCCTACGTATTCTTAAAACAAAGCAAACGAACTCCTGCTCGACCTACATTTGCTGTCACAGGACATTTCAGACCGCTACAAGCCAGTCTAGGCACTAATTAGCAGGACAGCACACATAAATGTCCTAATTGCGACGTTACGCAATTAGCGGCGCAGCAAGACACTTTGCGTTTGGAGTTGCAGCGGGGTTGCTGCGTGGGCGACATTTTAGCGCTTACCAAAGGCAGAAAGCTTGAGATGAGACGATGTCAAAGGAATGGAATCTCGCGACATGTAGGCTCCATATAACACTTTTATTTATTAGAAATAGGCTCTATTGACGATTAGCAAAACTGGTGACTAATTAAATAAAAAAACTGCACAGACCGCGCCAAATATCTTTGTATCTTCACGAAAGGTGCGAATAAAAAGGTGAGATGCCAAAAATGAGGCGGCTATGGTGGGGTGAGAGAAAGAGAGGTCAAATTTTATTCATAGCCAGAGATATTTGACGTGGTCTGTACAGTAAGATTATTTTAACTTTACCGCTAGGTTTGTTTTCAGATTCATTCATTTTCAGATTTTTCCCTTAATAATACTCATCATGATACACCTCTATGACAAATTTCAAGTTTCCAGGACATCTTGTCACTTTCAGCGACTCAAACCGATAAGTGTCGAGCCGTAAAGTTAAAGTAATCGTACCGAAATATTCCTGTAATGGTAGATCCTTGTTGTTTTTCACGTACGTATTGTTTGCTGAAAACTGTTCCAATCCAACATCAAGTTGTGCTATTGATATGCAATGTCAGTGAAGGAACTCGTACGTCAGACACCCTCTAGTGCAGCATGCATTTTCACAGCTCACGATTTATGCAAATCCACGAAGACGCAAGGTGAGATAACGCTGTATTCAGATTTATTTAGAATGTGCATTATTTACGAGTAAAAAACGCTGAGATTGTAACTAAGACTATGTAGTGCAGTTGCGGTGGAGAGGGACAGTCGGGTGCACATCAGACTTCGTACTTTTAGCTGAGATTGTAACTAAGACTATGTAGTGCAGTTGCGGTGGAGAGGGACAGTCGGGTGCGCATCAGACTTCGTACTTTTAGCTGAGATTGTAACTAAGACTATGTAGTGCAGTTGCGGTGGAGAGGGACAGTCGGGTGCACATCAGACTTCGTACTTTTAGCTGAGATTGTAACTAAGACTATGTAGTGCAGATGCGGTGGAGAGGGACAGTCGGGTGCGCATCAGACTTCGTACTTTTAGCTGAGATTGTAACTAAGACTATGTAGTGCAGATGCGGTGGAGAGGGACAGTCGGGTGCGCATCAGACTTCGTACTTTTAGCTGAGATTGTAACTAAGACTATGTAGTGCAGATGCGGTGGAGAGGGACAGTCGGGTGCACAGCAGACTTCGTACTTTTAGCTGAGATTGTAACTAAGACTATGTAGTGCAGATGCGGTGGAGAGGGACAGTCGGGTGCGCATCAGACTTCGTACTTTTAGCTGAGATTGTAACTAAGACTATGTAGTGCAGATGCGGTGGAGAGGGACAGTCGGGTGCGCATCAGACTTCGTACTTTTAGCTGAGATTGTAACTAAGACTATGTAGTGCAGATGCGGTGGAGAGAAACAGTCGGGTGCACATCAGACTTCGTACTTTTAGCTGAGATTGTAACTAAGACTATGTAGTGCAGATGCGGTGGAGAGGGACAGTCGGGTGCGCATCAGACTTCGTACTTTTAGCTGAGATTGTAACTAAGACTATGTAGTGCAGATGCGGTGGAGAGGGACAGTCGGGTGCGCATCAGACTTCGTACTTTTAGCTGAGATTGTAACTAAGACTATGTAGTGCAGATGCGGTGGAGAGAAACAGTCGGGTGCACATCAGACTTCGTACTTTTAGCTGAGATTGTAACTAAGACTATGTAGTGCAGATGCGGTGGAGAGAAACAGTCGGGTGCACATCAGACTTCGTACTTTTAGCTGAGATTGTAACTAAGACTATGTAGTGCAGATGCGGTGGAGAGAAACAGACGGGTGCACATCAGACTTCGTACTTTTAGCTGAGATTGTAACTAAGACTATGTAGTGCAGATGCGGTGGAGAGAAACAGTCGGGTGCACATCAGACTTCGTACTTTTAGCTGAGATTGTAACTAAGACTATGTAGTGCAGTTGCGGTGGAGAGGGACAGTCGGGTGCACATCAGACTTCGTACTTTTAGCTGAGATTGTAACTAAGACTATGTAGTGCAGATGCGGTGGAGAGAAACAGTCGGGTGCACATCAGACTTCGTACTTTTAGCTGAGATTGTAACTAAGACTATGTAGTGCAGTTGCGGTGGAGAGGGACAGTCGGGTGCACATCAGACTTCGTACTTTTAGCTGAGATTGTAACTAAGACTATGTAGTGCAGATGCGGTGGAGAGGGACAGTCGGGTGCGCATCAGACTTCGTACTTTTAGCTGAGATTGTAACTAAGACTATGTAGTGCAGATGCGGTGGAGAGGGACAGTCGGGTGCGCATCAGACTTCGTACTTTTAGCTGAGATTGTAACTAAGACTATGTAGTGCAGATGCGGTGGAGAGGGACAGTCGGGTGCACATCAGACTTCGTACTTTTAGCTGAGATTGTAACTAAGACTATGTAGTGCAGATGCGGTGGAGAGGGACAGTCGGGTGCGCATCAGACTTCGTACTTTTAGCTGAGATTGTAACTAAGACTATGTAGTGCAGATGCGGTGGAGAGGGACAGTCGGGTGCGCATCAGACTTCGTACTTTTAGCTGAGATTGAAACTAAGACTATGTAGTGCAGATGCGGTGGAGAGGGACAGTCGGGTGCGCATCAGACTTCGTACTTTTAGCTGAGATTGTAACTAAGACTATGTAGTGCAGATGCGGTGGAGAGAAACAGTCGGGTGCACATCAGACTTCGTACTTTTAGCTGAGATTGTAACTAAGACTATGTAGTGCAGATGCGGTGGAGAGAAACAGTCGGGTGCACATCAGACTTCGTACTTTTAGCTGAGATTGTAACTAAGACAATGTAGTGCAGATGCGGTGGAGAGAAACAGACGGGTGCACATCAGACTTCGTACTTTTAGCTGAGATTGTAACTAAGACTATGTAGTGCAGATGCGGTGGAGAGAAACAGTCGGGTGCACATCAGACTTCGTACTTTTAGCTGAGATTGTAACTAAGACTATGTAGTGCAGTTGCGGTGGAGAGGGACAGTCGGGTGCGCATCAGACTTCGTACTTTTAGCTGAGATTGTAACTAAGACTATGTAGTGCAGATGCGGTGGAGAGGGACAGTCGGGTGCGCATCAGACTTCGTACTTTTAGCTGAGATTGTAACTAAGACTATGTAGTGCAGATGCGGTGGAGAGGGACAGTCGGGTGCGCATCAGACTTCGTACTTTTAGCTGAGATTGTAACTAAGACTATGTTGTGCAGATGCGGTGGAGAGGGACAGTCGGGTGCGCGTCAGACTTCGTACTTTTAGCTGAGATTGTAACTAAGACTATGTAGTGCAGTTGCGGTGGAGAGGGACAGTCGGGTGCGCATCAGACTTCGTACTTTTAGCTGAGATTGTAACTAAGACTATGTAGTGCAGTTGCGGTGGAGAGGGACAGTCGGGTGCGCATCAGACTTCGTACTTTTAGCTGAGATTGTAACTAAGACTATGTAGTGCAGATGCGGTGGAGAGGGACAGTCGGGTGCGCATCAGACTTCGTACTTTTAGCTGAGATTGTAACTAAGACTATGTAGTGCAGATGCGGTGGAGAGGGACAGTCGGGTGCGCATCAGACTTCGTACTTTTAGCTGAGATTGTAACTAAGACTATGTAGTGCAGATGCGGTGGAGAGAAACAGTCGGGTGCACATCAGACTTCGTACTTTTAGCTGAGATTGTAACTAAGACTATGTAGTGCAGATGCGGTGGAGAGAAACAGTCGGGTGCACATCAGACTTCGTACTTTTAGCTGAGATTGTAACTAAGACAATGTAGTGCAGATGCGGTGGAGAGAAACAGACGGGTGCACATCAGACTTCGTACTTTTAGCTGAGATTGTAACTAAGACTATGTAGTGCAGATGCGGTGGAGAGAAACAGTCGGGTGCACATCAGACTTCGTACTTTTAGCTGAGATTGTAACTAAGACTATGTAGTGCAGTTGCGGTGGAGAGGGACAGTCGGGTGCGCATCAGACTTCGTACTTTTAGCTGAGATTGTAACTAAGACTATGTAGTGCAGATGCGGTGGAGAGGGACAGTCGGGTGCGCATCAGACTTCGTACTTTTAGCTGAGATTGTAACTAAGACTATGTAGTGCAGATGCGGTGGAGAGGGACAGTCGGGTGCGCATCAGACTTCGTACTTTTAGCTGAGATTGTAACTAAGACTATGTAGTGCAGATGCGGTGGAGAGGGACAGTCGGGTGCGCGTCAGACTTCGTACTTTTAGCTGAGATTGTAACTAAGACTATGTAGTGCAGTTGCGGTGGAGAGGGACAGTCGGGTGCGCATCAGACTTCGTACTTTTAGCTGAGATTGTAACTAAGACTATGTAGTGCAGTTGCGGTGGAGAGGGACAGTCGGGTGCGCATCAGACTTCGTACTTTTAGCTGAGATTGTAACTAAGACTATGTAGTGCAGATGCGGTGGAGAGGGACAGTCGGGTGCGCATCAGACTTCGTACTTTTAGCTGAGATTGTAACTAAGACTATGTAGTGCAGATGCGGTGGAGAGGGACAGTCAGGTGCGCATCAGACTTCGTACTTTTAGCTGAGATTGTAACTAAGACTATGTAGTGCAGTTGCGGTGGAGAGGGACATTTGGGTGCGCATCAGACTTCGTACTTTTAGCTGAGATTGTAACTAAGACTATGTAGTGCAGATGCGGTGGAGAGGGACAGTCAGGTGCGCATCAGACTTCGTAGTTTTAGCTGAGATTGTAACTAAGACTATGTAGTGCAGTTGCGGTGGAGAGGGACAGTCGGGTGCACATCAGACTTCGTACTTTTAGCTGAGATTGTAACTAAAACTATGTAGTGCAGATGCGGTGGAGAGGGACAGTCGGGTGCGCATCAGACTTCGTACTTTTAGCTGAGATTGTAACTAAGACTATGTAGTGCAGTTGCGGTGGAGAGGGACAGTCGGGTGCGCATCAGACTTCGTACTTTTAGCTGAGATTGTAACAAAGACTATGTAGTGCAGTTGCGGTGGAGAGGGACAGTCGGGTGCGCATCAGACTTCGTACTTTTAGCTGAGATTGTAACTAAGACTATGTAGTGCAGTTGCGGTGGAGAGGGACAGTCGGGTGCGCATCAGACTTCGTACTTTTAGCTGAGATTGTAACTAAGACTATGTAGTGCAGATGCGGTGGAGAGGGACAGTCGGGTGCGCATCAGACTTCGTACTTTTAGCTGAGATTGTAACTAAGACTATGTAGTGCAGATGCGGTGGAGAGGGACAGTCAGGTGCGCATCAGACTTCGTACTTTTAGCTGAGATTGTAACTAAGACTATGTAGTGCAGTTGCGGTGGAGAGGGACATTTGGGTGCGCATCAGACTTCGTACTTTTAGCTGAGATTGTAACTAAGACTATGTAGTGCAGATGCGGTGGAGAGGGACAGTCAGGTGCGCATCAGACTTCGTAGTTTTAGCTGAGATTGTAACTAAGACTATGTAGTGCAGTTGCGGTGGAGAGGGACAGTCGGGTGCACATCAGACTTCGTACTTTTAGCTGAGATTGTAACTAAAACTATGTAGTGCAGATGCGGTGGAGAGGGACAGTCGGGTGCGCATCAGACTTCGTACTTTTAGCTGAGATTGTAACTAAGACTATGTAGTGCAGTTGCGGTGGAGAGGGACAGTCGGGTGCGCATCAGACTTCGTACTTTTAGCTGAGATTGTAACAAAGACTATGTAGTGCAGTTGCGGTGGAGAGGGACAGTCGGGTGCGCATCAGACTTCGTACTTTTAGCTGAGATTGTAACTAAGACTATGTAGTGCAGTTGCGGTGGAGAGGGACAGTCGGGTGCGCATCAGACTTCGTACTTTTAGCTGAGATTGTAACTAAGACTATGTAGTGCAGATGCGGTGGAGAGGGACAGTCAGGTGCGCATCAGACTTCGTACTTTTGACTGAAATTTCGCGCGCTACATCGCTTGAACAAGGTCCAAATAGTGCAAAATTATATGGTTATCAAAGTTTGTATGTGCGTGTGTGTGATTTCTAGTACTAACACCTACCACGTTTGACGTTTTGAAGACTGGTTAGTTAGTTGGTAGTTCAATGTATGTTAAAGATTATTAAACGAACCTAAATTATGTTAATGTAACTGCACTTTTTTATAGATGACATTGAACCATTTGGAAAATGAATGGTTAGTTAGTTAGTGTCCAGATCTGTTCATTAAAAAAAAAAAAAAAACAAATAAGTTTTTCGTATACGTCTCTAGTCTATGGGCTGTAATAGCAGAGAGTAACTAATGGTACCTAATCGGCCTATTATCGATAGTAGAACTGATCTACTTATGTGAGATATCAATTGAGAATAAAACGAGGATAAAGAGATGATAATTTGATGAGAATGTGATGAGAAAAATATCAAAAGAAATAGTGGTCAAGTCGAGTCGGACTCGCCCATGAAGGGTTCCGTTGTAGCAAGTAATTATGTGACTGGATGTTTGTGTTGTAACTTTGTATTTGTAGTGTTTGTAGGAATGACAAATTTATCTTTGCGGTTTTAATAAATATTTATATCTGTATATAGTACGGTGGGCGTTAATGGGTTAAAACTGCTTATATTATTTTGTTCAAATCAATTTTCGTTGAAAGTGTGTATTGAGATACACAGCATATATTTTTTGTAGATTTTTCACTTACTTACTTTAAAAGTAAGAGGGGGTGGACACATTTTTCCACTTTGGACGGGTCTGACTCTTTATCCATTCACTTTGAGGAAAAATGGTTTTAGGAACCTCAACGTCATTTTTAAAGACCTATCTACAGACACCCCACACATATAGGTGTGATGAAAAAAATACTTTTTGGTTTCAGTTCCATGTATATGGAGCCCCCCTAATTATTTTAATTTTTCAATTTTTGTATAAAAATCGTAAAGCGGATCACAGAATACATCTAAATACCAAGTTTCAACTATGTTATCCTTATAGTTTCTGCATAAAGTTGCTGTGAGAGACTTGACGAAACTATAAGGGTTCCTTGTTTCTCTACGGAACCCTAAAAAGGGGTGTAAAACAATTCAAAATTATGACATTAAAAAGTAAATGTACATACATGATGCTTCACAACAAGGTCTATAAAATGATGGATCAGTCTTATCCTTACTTGCAGTTCTGTTGCGGTAATACCAATTGCTCAATAGTTTGATCGAGGTTAATAATGCATTGCTTAGTGCTTCTAGTTTTAATTAATATGTAACTTCTATCGGTGAGAACCTATTAGTGGTTTTATGTGTAATACTTTGTTACCCTATTAAACTTTTGTAAAACTTGGTTTTCCTAAGATAATAAAAATAAAATAAAATAAATAAAATTGGGAATGGAACTGAAATGAAAAGCGGTCAAACGCTGACTAAGCAGTAAGCAGCAAATTATATTTTTACTTGTGAAAGCATGTTTGGCTGGTAATTATTTTTCTAGTAGGTTCTAGTCATACATAACATAACTGAAATGAATTTAATTACAAGTCTACATTAAGATCGCCACAAATAGTTAACTTTTTTCTTTTAACACAGGATAGCTATATTTGGTTTTCAACAGTAAGTGCAAGAATATCTTTCCGCTGTTTCACCTTAAAATTATATTTTACTAAGATTAACCACCAGTAACATTATCAGCAGTCTTACTATTGCAAAAACTATAATTTTAATTTTGTAATGATTCACCAGCTCGAGTTACTACAATTATTCACCAGCTCGAGTTACTTTACTACAATACGGCTGACATTTAATTAGCTGGCTATATTCACCAGCTCGAGTTACTTTACTACAATACGGCTGACATTTAATTAGCTGGCTATATTCACCAGCTCGAGTAACTTTACTACAATACGGCTGACATTTAATTAGCTGGCTATATTCACCAGCTCGAGTTACTTTACTACAATACGGCTGACATTTAATTAGCTGGCTATATTCACCAGCTCGAGTAACTTTACTACAATACGGCTGACATTTAATTAGCTGGCTATATTCACCAGCTCGAGTTACTTTACTACAATACGGCTGACATTTAATTAGCTGGCTATATTTTGGTGAATGATAGTACCCATCAATATGAACACCATTCCTCAAGAAACATTGATGAAAAAAAAAAGTCCTTGAGTATTGTACATTGACCCTTGAGTACATTGACCCGCTCAGCTGATTACAAGTTAATATGGGAGAACCAAAAAAAAATCTTATGTTTCCATTTACAAACGCTCGAAATAAGCACCACAAAGTCCAGAAGGTCTTGAGAGACTGATCGAGAGATCGCGACCACCTTTACTGAGTACTCAGTATAGGTTCAGTATATATTCCGTTTCCAATTGGAGCGCATATTTCCCTTCGGAGTTAGAGGCAGAAACCTATTGCAAATGGCTATAGGCCTTCTTGACGTTCGGTTCCTAACCTATCGCCTCGCCCCACTGCCGATGATCGTTTTTTAGGGTTCCGTACCCAACGGGTAAGAACGGAACCCTATTACTAAGACTTCGCTGTCCGTCCGTCTGTCACCAGGCTGTATCTCAAGAACCTAGCTAGCTAGAGAGTTGAAATTTTCACAGATTATGTATTTCTGTTGCCGCTATAACAACAAATACAAAAAAACAGGATAAAAGAAATATTTAAGGGGGCTCCCATACAACAATTCTTTCAATACCACATACAAACTTATGGATGCACCTGGTTACGTACATGGAGTGTGAAAGTAACCGCACCAATAACTTTGTAAACAATATTTTGCCGTGTAAAATCCAAACTATTCACTCCACACCATCGCTTCCATTGAACGGTGGTACGGAACCCTTCGTGCGCGATTTAGACTCGCACTTGACCGGTTTTTTGTTTATATTTTTAACCCTTACCCTCAACAAAAAATAAATGGACCTCGATTTTATTTTTTATTAGTCGGTAATATAATTAATTTCTATACAAATTGATTGTATGCAAGTTCCTCTGTGAGAGCCAGTGGGATGATAAATTGGTCGTATGGAAGGTCTCTTCGTGAGAGCCAGTGGGATGAAACATTAATCGTATGGATGGTCTCTCTGTGAGAGCCAAGGGTGAACCTTCATGATGGTCCGCGGGAGCCTTCTGTAAGCTACACATAAGGATTTTAAAGGAGGGTCGAGTTCACGGCGGTCAAGCTAGAGGACCTTAAACAGTTTAGTTGTAAATGCCTATCGGATTTTGTTCCCTGCAGGGTACAGCCAAGTGCTTAGGACTTATATTAAGACATGAAGGACTCCTCCTTACAATTATAGAGGGCAAACTCCAACGAGGGCGTCGTAGGGGGAAATATACAGACCAACTAAAGATTTGGAGCCATAGTGGATCGTACCAAGAGATGATGACCAAGGCCCAAGACAGTGAGTACTGGAAGTTGCTTCAACCACAGGGGATGACAAGACCTCTCATGTAATATTCTAACGCTGATGGAAAACAGCGTAAATAATCCTTCTTATCTCCAGAGCTGTGGCGACGGGCTAGCTAGCTCCTTTTCAAGCAAAATAGAGTGTAGAATAATTGGTTAAACGTGGGCCACCCCTTATGGAAAATGGCGAGACGCTGTTAGTTTTAACCATAATATTAATTCTTAATTGCTTAATTGTACTGCAATTGAAACATACAAAAAATGTATTAGATAAAATTGAACAAAGGCGAGCATGTCTCCAACAAGAGATGTCTTCCAGATATCCACGGTTGGATAGGAAAAGTAGATGGAACATGTTCGAGGTACAAGTACAAGGCGTGAGCTTGCCGGCTAAGTTACTTGGTTGTATTACTTTGGTGGGCAAAACTAATATGTGGGATGCACAACACTTCTTTAACGATACTTTATAATAACTTCCGGGGAAATATTCTTGGAATATGCGGGAAAGTCTGGAAGGCTGATTTATCTTTGCCATGGAAAATAATGTATTTTAGGTATAGTCCGGAATGCGGGACCTGAGAAATGCTTTTGTGGGAGTGCTTCCATTCGTATAAGACTTTGACTAAGTATTGATGAGACGTGACTAAGAATTAGTGTGATGTGTGAGACGTGTCTATGTATGTTTTGTCAGTGTGCATACTTCAAGCAGCCCATTGGCCGGCCCTGTGCACGCACACAATCGCAATTCCCAAGTCTCACCTTCTTGCATGTACTCCATACCAAGGTCGCTATTCAAATAGGCGAATACTTAGTGGATAATATTGTCAAGTAATTATACCTACCGGAATAATGAGAGTGCCATTCTACTACTGATTCTTATCCCAATAAACCTTGGCGAAAAATAGGCAAAAAATCAAGGAGAGTACAAGTCGTATTTAAAAAAAATGCCATTTCTCTCCTCAATTTCTCTCTAATGATGTGTGCCTTTGCCCATGCCATGTTACGTAACATTTATTTTGCTTTATTTGTTCACAGGTAATACCACTCTGATGCTCAAACGCTGGACCCTATCTACGTGTATTTTTGTATGTAACCAGTTGTTAAAACACACTTATTTCTGTTGTAGTTCCAGAACATCTCCTGTAAATTGTCCTATGAACTACTACTGTAGTAATTAAACCCTGACTATGCAGACCTCTAGATTTCACAACAGTGCTTTTTCATAACATTCTTTAAACCATAAGCCATTCCTTCAGTATCAAATAAATATACATTTTTCATTTCGCAAGAGTAAAAAAAAAGTACTATTAAAGGCCCCTCTGAAGATGGGGTCCGATTTAATATTTTACCTGCTTCGGTGACAATATCTTCAAAACGCATCTTCATTTTAAACTGCCGAAAGATTATTGTAAGGCAAAGAGCAGGTTCCGTCTTCAGGTTATAATCGTCCGTGAGGTGGAAAAATCGTAAATGTTTGTATTATTGGTAAACTTATAGGCAAATTAATAGCTATAAAGATGTCTTCGAATATCTTCCATCCCAAACCTATGCAGGGTAAGAAAATATATTGGAAAGGTTGAAGCTGCGCACAATAAATAGATTAGATATAATTATCAGTAGATACATTTATTCGTGCTACATTAGATACTTAAATACGTTCTAATTTTTATATATACATCTACATATTGAAACCGGGATAGTCCATTTTAGATTAGAAAGATAATCCATTAATGTACGGAACCTTCGTCCCGGCTATTACGTACGCTTCGCGAGTTTTCCGGTTCATCTTGAAATTTATTAAAATAAGTGGTCTCTCAAAAGGCATTTCTTACGGTACCTTTTTAATGATCTTTGCGATACTAGCTTGAAACTGTTAGATTGTTAATTTATGCGTAGATTTTTTTCTCACTCAATGGCGAATTCATTTTAGATATTATTTTGGTCCCATGGCCTCTCATCATCATTTCCGAAAATGCATGCAAAATAATTGTTAAACTAGTTACTGATTAAACGTGAGTTGTGATTCCGTCAATCTGTGTTGCAAAATGCTTAACGATATTTTGTTATGCGTTTTTTTATCGTAGTAATCGGAAGCGGATCGATTTCTAGTAGTAATCGAATCGACTCAGTACACCACGCTTGGCTCGGTCGGTTAGCTGGGCACTGGAGCCGCTGATGGGCTGACTCGTCAGAATTGCGGATTTTCAGTTGAAACCTTACTAATTTCAGTCAATGGTAATTATGTTTGTGGTTAGTTCAATGATCGGCTTTATAAATTCTACAGTACATAGATTAATGATAAAATATCAATACATAAAGGCATATCACTGAATTGATAATTTCATGTAATGGTCAGTAAGGGTTAAATTTGTCTTTTTAAAAGCATTTTTATTCAGTACTACCTAATGTTGTTTGTAATATCATTGTAAAGCTAAAATGAAGACAATTCTGGGGCTTCGCTTCGCACACTTTAGTCTTCACCTAAAAGATTTCTTCTTTCAGTGAAAGTTCTAATTCAACCATGGTTGACCATTTCATTCTAAAGTCAATTCTACGATATGGTTACGACATACATATAAAATACAACCCTAACCATCACATCAGAGAGTCCATAGTTGAGTTTTTGACAAAATTTACTGAAATATATGAATAATCTGGCCACTTTTGGCTCGACATGCTGCTCCATTTGAGTCCCGCTTACGTAATCATAAACGCAAAGCCTATTCAGAATAATTAGGGATTTATTGGTGGCGGCATGGTCCGTTGGAATCTAACAGAACTTCAACACGCTAACGATTCGAATTAGAGCCTTATTTCCATGCTAATTTCATCAAGGCTCCAATTTGATCGAATCGTTAGCTTGCTAAAACTTCTGACAGCTTCCGCAGAGCGACCAGCCCCCCTAGCCAAGTTGCAATCACTAACTTATCACTCGCTACGACGCTAACAAAATGTGTGCGATTTAACGTTTAGCGCGCAAATTCACGTGATACTTTGCGTCGGCAAACGTCAAATCGCTTACATTTTCTTAGCGAGTGATAAGTGCGAATGCAACTTGGCTACGGGGCCTCCTATCGATATCGCTATGGACAATTTCCCTCAAGAAACAAGACCTTGCACATTTCGAGGCTTCAAGGCTTCCACTTCATTGGAATTCGCAACTTTATATTGCGGCGATAGCGGTGACAAATTTATCTTCGTTCCGATAAAATAAAACCCAAATAAGAGTCGCTCTATTATTTGGGTTTTACAGCTTATAGTCATGACTTCATGCCAATAGATCTTCGTACTTGTATGTCCTGCAGCTAGCCTTTATCAGCCCCTTACAGACACAGCTTCAATTCAATCCAGAACAACGTAAGAACTCCTTTGTCGCATTCAATTCAACTGGGCACCCAATTCAACTAATTAACTAATACTGCCAGTCGATATTTAGTGACAGAGGGCCAAGTTAGTTAGTTTTCCATATACACACACATAATAGCATTCACTGATAAACTACTCCCATTTGATTGCAATCAATACGTGATATTTATCTGTGCGTCAAGCATGATAATTTCATTGAATTAGGCCTCTCTTTCATGGTAATGGCAAAGCTAGTTAGCTTCGTTACCTCGACTCAATTTTGACAAACCATAACAAAAATGTTTATAGAATGGCACTGATGACCATAACAGTTAGTAACTCGCTCTTTTCCTTTGTCTCCAATTCAATCCTTGACGTTCGAATTAGTTTACATGGCCATGGAATAGAATGAAGATCTAATCAGGAATAACTCTGGAATAGCGGCACAGAATAAGCAGTAGTACAGTGGTCCTTAGCGAGCATCCAACGGATCTTACAGTAGTAGAATCAGGACCCTGTTCTCTTGAGCGTCAGATTTCAGAACGCCCCTCTCTCAGAAGTGGCTCGCTCTATTGATATCCCATTCACACCGGGTAATTGGTTCTTGAGCCGATAGGGCTTTTATCAAATCATCAGTGAACCAGGGCCAGAGGGGTGTTAAACTATGTATCACGGCTATCTAATAACATATTATGTGAAATGATAACTTGGCCAATTAAACAGTGGTTTTTTTAAAGGGTTCCGTACCCGAAGCGTGCCAAACAGGACCCTATTACTAAGCCTCCGCTGTCTGACCGTCCTTCCGTCTGTCACTAAGCTGTATATTATGAACCGTGATAGTTAGACAGATGAAATTTTCATAGATTATGTATTTCTGTTGCCGCTATAACAACAAATACTAAAAAACAGAATAAAATAAATATTTAAGGGAGCTCCCATACAACAATTCTTTAAATACCACATACAAACTTATGAATGCACCTGGCTACGTACATGGAGTGTGAAAGTAGCCGCAACATGTAAACAACATTTTGCTGTGTAAAATCCAAACTATTCACTCCACACCATCCCTACCATTGTACGGTGGTACGGAACCCTTGGTGCAAGAGTTATACTCTCAGTTGACCGTTTTTTTAAATAATGGCACGCTTATCTATTTTGAGGTTCATTTTGCCCTGAAAGTGTATTTGAAAGATTACGATGTGGACAGGTCTGTCGAGAGCCTGGAAATTGACGTCTTGAGATTAATTTGTTGCTCGGTAGTACTACCCAGGGGTAATGTGCAGGGCGGTAGGATTCAAGAGTTTCCTGCGGACGTGAGCAACTCTCCCCCAGTGGGATTGATCGCACGCATGCTCCGCAGTGGTCCATATGTCTGGGACATGGTCAATATCACTGTTTTGTTGACTGTGTTAGATGGACTTCTTCTATTGACGCAGGGATACTCTACCTATTATTTTTATAGATTCGGTGCCAGCTTCATGATGCTCTATTTAGATTCTTCCACTCCATATGGAAAAAGACGCGAAGCGTTGCATGTGTATGTTAATTTATTCCGTTTGATCTTTCAAGAGGAACAATTATACAAAGTTGTATAATCCTACTCTATATGCATGTCTGTTCCACACAATATGCCGCAGGCAATTAGCCTGTTTAACTTTTTACTCGTAATCCTTATTTACATACATTCCGCAAAAAATAACCTGAGCCGTGTAGCGCCGTGTAAGCTTCACATAGTCGGTAACTTTTAGGAAGTATGTTCACATTTTCATCTGCCTCCACAGCCCGTATGCACAACCGACAACTCGAAGTTTGACTGACACTCAGAGTCATGCTGTCTCTGTCTCCCGCTCGGGAAATGACAGCGCCAGTATGACATTTAAGCGGCACTTTAATTGAGCAGCAGTCTGTGCATTTGGTGAAGGGCTAGCCTATTGACACGCAAAAACGAGTATTGAATAACTACTGCGCCCAGTATAGGAGCACCCCGTAAGGCATGACGCTAGCAAATATGTGTTTGCCTATATATTAAGTATACTTTTTTCATGCACTTATGAACAGAGAGTGTAGCAAAATAAGCATGACGGCGGGACAACCCGAATCCCTCCCATGGACCTTCGTCAGAGTGTGCTGGCAGCTGGCAGTAAAGGTATATCGTAACCTTTTTGAATGTGTATGGTTCTCTTAAGAAAATACGAAAAGTTCGTGAAATCCAGTACTAGCTAGCTCTCTAGCACCGTATTTATAGGAATAATGAGATCTAGGCTAGCCAACGCAGTTATTTAACAACTGCTATGATTTGTTGGCTGCGCCATCACATAAATCGACATATAATAAAGATATTAGATGCACTTATTTAAGTAAAAAGAGTTAATGGTGGACGATAAATAAAAGCGGTCAAGTGTGAGTAGGACGTCGGACCCGCACACGAAGGGTTACATACCATTGTACACGGAAAAACGTAAAACGACAGTATTTTGTACGAGTAAACCTTTTTTAATTCTTAATAATAAAATATTAAATACTACGGTCTGTGTTCGTATACTTGAGCTAAGTATTAGTAAACAATAATGGCGGAAGCTCCGACAATCTGTCTGTGCAGGAATATCGTCAAAATACGTTTTTGCCTAAAAATGTTATTTTATCTACACACGTATCATAAACCCTTTTTACTGCGTTCAAACCGCACGTTACGATCAGCATTATGTTAAACTACTTGGTAAAAACTCGTTTCGTATCTGGAAAACTACACATTATGGTCATTATGTGTAGTTTTTCTACATGTAACCCTTTACACCCGAGATAGTACAATCGTGAGTCTTGACTTTGAAAAATTCTACACTGTACCCGAAACCATTTCTGCGATCGCAAACGACGTCGATCGTTCGTGAGTCTATCTGAGAGCGCGCCAAAATATACCTTAGTGGTATTTAAATAATTTTTAAGTGGCAATCAGTGCGTGAGTGTTCCCACTAGTTTGCTCTAACTTATTGCGGTAATCTACGTTGCGTGATTCTTTCGGAATGTCTTGAAAAGTGTTTGTTTACCACTTAACTCAAGTATGAAAACACCGACTACATTCAGGATCGTATATAGAAACATTAAAAAAGGGTTTTGTGTATGTACTATGTAAGCTTGTATTGAACTATGTACACAGGTTAATGAAACTCTTTGCTCATAGAAACCGGAATTGAGTAACTTATTTACAGAAATAAAATTAAATATGATTAAAAACTTAATGTTATTTATTGCAATTCGAATGAGCAATTATTAATCTCATGATGACAAATAATTAAGCACAAAACTCAGTCACCGGGCTCTACCGGATCAACCGAAATAGGTAGAGAGCTGACATCTCCTATTATCATTGTATTATTGACTAAAGAGACTATACATCTCTGTTATTTATATTTTAATTATTTTATTATGACATTTGAGACTCTTTACATCTCTCAGAAACAATAATTAAGTACTTTTTTTTTTCTGATAATATGATAATAATACCAAATGTTCTGTAAAAAATGAAATGAAATGACATGTGAAAGTGCCCTTGTGGCCTATTTACAGAATAAACGTTTTGAGTTTTGAGTTTTTGAGTTTAAAGTGATAATTCGTTTTAGATACGAGACGTTATTCACGTCGTTTTCAAAATAGCCCAAAGACGAAAAAAAAGGGGTGGAGGGGGTATTTAAAGTAAAGGATTAAGAATCGTCTTTCAATGTTGTCGGAATTGCTTTTATTATCAGATAAATAGATAGGTAAGTGTAAGATGTTGGTACGCAAGCCTTTGGCCTCAATGCCCCGAGCTCCATTATAATGATAATAATAATTAAACTAACTTTTACAAATGCAATAATGTAATTAAAACTCTTAAAAAACCGAGGGTAGTTCGGAGGGGTCGCGATTTTGAACCTTATGCCATGGTAATAAAATTTTAAACCTACAACGGAAAAGTGGCGATAGCTGTGGCGCCTGTGGTATTCAAGAGGTTAATAGTCTGGTTATATAATTAAGTGTACAAAAGTGCTATGTATATGTGACTCATAACAATTTATTAGTTTTAACGTAGAATATGTTACCAAAAAACCAGAGTTTATGGTCATGCTCACTAAAATGTCTTTTCTTGCGACGGCTCTGTGTAGCGGGTTGCTCCCCTCCCTCAAATATGGTGAGGGGGGTGATGGCTGGTGCACAAGTCATACTCGTGAATGGGTGCTGCTTGGGGGGACTGTTCCAGTCTGGTTTTTCATAAGTTATGTTCATTACAGCTGGTCTTTGTTCTTATTTATTTATTTTGTTAGATTGTTATTTTTGGGACATCTTTTTGGCACATATGCAAACTATTTTTTAATATTGTCATTAGTTAGATAATTTTTATATCGTACATTGTGTAATAAAAAAATATGACGAATATTGAAAAAATGACATCCCCTTAGAGTTTATTGGTGCTTTCTTCTCAGACGGACGTATTTCCGAAGCACTGGTAGAGTTAATGGAGTTTCTATTCCTGTGCGAGATTCAGCGATGAATCACCCTTAAAGGGGAAATTTCCTTTTTCAAACTCAAACCATAATCATAATTATGTAATCATTAGTTTAGTTGATCATATAATTTTTTTCCATGTATATTGAGACTTAAGTAAGCGTTTGACTTGTAGTAAAGTTCATTATTTTGCCTTCATGCAATAAATGTTTGTTTTTGTATACGGGTACGACTCGTACTTGGCTATGTATATGTCACCGTAAGATAGTCAAAATCGTTAATTGATAAACTAACGCGTTTGTTGATCAACTATCGACAGATAGTAAACCAGACCTTAGAATTTACGTTTCTTTTGTTCTTACATGTCAACCTAACACGAAGACTATTCGGGGTCTTCGCTGCGCTCTTCACCTAAGCTACCGCAGTGTTTGCCCTGGTATTTCGTTTGCAATTCAAGTTTAAACCAGTTTACTATTTAACGGTTATAACCATTAGCTTATCAACTAACACGAAATATAGTAAGCATTACGCTACAGTTTACTATCTGTCGATCGATAGTTGACCAACTAACGAGAAAAAAGAAACGTTAGTTTATCAACTAAGGGTTTTCACAATCTTACAGTGACATAAAATATACCCCACTCCGCCGCGGGCAACGGCTAATCATAAAGAAATATTGAAACCTACATAATTCCCACTTTAAAACTTTAGCTGACATAAAAACTTGGTTTTGTATTTTGTGTAACATCACGAACCGCAGAAGTATGACGAAACACTGTTTTAGGAGTATAGAATCCCGCCATTAGGTATGACCATTATTAGAAAATTCTATCTAAACTTGTCTTCCTACTCGAATTTGTATTGTACTCGGCTCCCCGCGTGAAACACAATTGTAATCCATTGGAGCGTTTCCTGTGAAGTTTTGTTTTCCCAGTTGGCCGCAGGATAGCATCCGCGGCAAGATCCTCTTTTAACTTTCCTATTTTACTTAAAGCAGAGCAAATAGTAGACAAGTTGGATTCCATCGTTGTACGGAACATTAAACAACTTGTATGGGATTTAGAAGATACGAAGCGAACGTTGGATAGCGAAAAGAATTGAATTGTACAAAGTGTTCATGCTGGGAGGCGGTATGCGATACTGGTTTGTTTGTTCGTTTTGTTAGATGCCCCTGGCTTATATGTTAGTCTTTCAAAAGAGACTACAAATCTTTAAATATTTTAATAAATGTATTTTGTGTACCATGTTTCCATAACATATTTTTTAAAGAAAAGCTTACGAACAATATACAATACATTTCAACGTTTTTAATACTTACTTAATACTTAATAACATCAATGTTATGTTTTCACTGGATTTCACTTCAGGGTTTTATATTTTTCTCTTTTATTGACTTATTTTGGCATGCATACTTTTATCTTTACTTACATAATTAAGTTAGGCTTAAGTATTTGTGACGAATAATCGGACAGTGTTGGAAAACACATTACAATTAGGTATCTTCAGGGAACCGCTGGCTGTAATTTATCATATTCCTACCACCAACACTGTATGACGTCACATATTTACTTGTTCAACAATATCCATCAACAGTTTTACCTTTCGCAGCGAAATGTCCGGACAGCACACATTGTACTAAAAACCCTCTCGTAATTATTCACATCACAACAATAAAGTGGAACTTTTCGTCACGTTATTTTGTCATTGTTTGTTGCTGTGTCCGAGTCTTTTGCATTGCTAATTTTATTGAGCACGAGTATCCAAAGTTAAATTATTCTGTTGATGCAATTCTGGACCACGTTTTTACAGCAATCTATGGAGATGCTTATTTAACTCGACAAACTTACTTTAACTTTCATTAATTAATTTTACTGCAAAGTTGTTCTTCATAAAGAAATCTTGTTTTCATATCTTGTATTAAGAATTCATATTCTTAAAACTAAATATTGCTCTGTTCAGTTCGATCGAATCGATTGTTTCAGCAAATCACTAGTCCGTAAGACGAGATCTCACATCCTTAACTATCAAACGTGAAGAGGGGAGGGGAAGATGGTCGGAGTATAATATAGTATTTTTTATTTTTTTGTCCTATCGTATGGAAATATATTATTTTTGTTTTACGCATTGAGTTTTATCAGTCAGAAGTGGCATGTTTACACATGAACGCCGTCCAGATAATCTGGTAGGTAAGTAGTTTTAGCCCTTCTCCAAACGCCACCTGATCCGTATGAATTGAACGAAGTAAACTAACACCAATTCGATGGTAAAAGCACACAAAAAAAAGCTTTAGAAATAATGAAATAACCATGGCAACAGACGGATTTCAAGTGCCTGTTGTCATCAGGAAATCACGATATCTTCAGGCCAACATACCTATTCTAGAATTTTGTAGCGTAGATATACAAGTTTTGGTACGACAGCGAGTTGCAATTATTGCTTATATTATGTAATGAGACAGCCATGTGAATATCTCAGGTGATCCACATCTTGCGAGTCGGGGATTTTCGCAGTGTGATTCTAAATTGGCGGGCGCCACACGGGGGTGATTCCAGTGGCAGTGTGGCGACTTGACGGGGTAGTCTAACCAATTTAACAAGATCATGTCAGTTGGTGAAGCCTTATAAACAAAAGGGCTCGTCGATATTAGAATTATTGACTACATACTTAAACTTTGTTAATGAATATGAAGTAATTAATAATAACATGTTAATTACATGTTGCATGCCTCTCTGCTATGCACCTATTTGCAGATTCGTAAGTTTCAATTTAATCTGATGACTAATCATCCAAGGAGTCCAAAGTTGGTCAACTAGAATGTCGGTCATTAAAGTAAAAGATGAGGTAGGGTAACCTTAGATATTTGGTTCAGACATTGTTCGAGTTTCAAAGATTGAAAGATTTATGTATTCTCTCAATAGTGTTGATACATTTGTTGTTTGTCATGCACTAAAACCACAATTGGTTTGTCTCAGCTGCACATTTTACCTTGCCTTTATAAGATACATACGGTGCATAACAAATAAGTCATAAAGTTATTTAAATATGTTTATATTCACATAGAATAAACAGAGAGTGCAATGCATGCAAATCCTAAGAGAGTTTTAGATATCTGTATTGACAATTTAATTAAATAGAAATAGAAATCATTCATTTGCGTTGATTTAGTACAATTATAGGTCTTTTGAGTATTATAATAAAACGGCACATTCAACCCTTGATAAATGAATATTTTACACTTCAATTATTTTAAGAGTTGCTAATGTCATTCAAGCTTTGTGTAATCAACGTTTTACACATAAATTATATTATTACACCGATGAGTTGCTAAGGGCATTCAAACCTTGAGTAATTACCACTTTACACAATAATGATATTATTACACTGATTAAGATTTGCTAAGGCCATTCAACATTTGAGAATGAAGATTGAGAAAGCAATGATGTTACGCTGATTGGGAGTCGCTAAGGGCATTTAACCCTGAGTAATGAGAATTCTAGACAACAACGATACTAGCGTAACTGTTTGAGAAGTATTAAGGGCATGCAACCCTTGATAAATGAATATCTTACACAACAACGTTATTTCACTGACTAAGCGCTGATTTGGGAATGTAACCCAGAAACAGCGTCTGTTTTGGAAAACAAGGTATTTAACCAGAGATAACACTTGCTAAGCGCTGCTTTGGGAATTGAACCCAGACACAGCGTCTTTTGTGGAAAACAAGCTATTTAACCAGAGATTTCACTGACTAAGTCCTTCTTTGGGAATATAATCCAGGAACAGCGTCCTTTTCAACAACCAGGTATTTAACCAGAGATTTCACTGACTAAGTCCTACTTTGGGAATGTAACCCAGGAACAGCGTCCTATTGAACAACCAGGTATTTAACCAGAGATAACACTGACTAAGCGCTGCTTTGGGAATTCAACCCAGACACAGTGTCTGTTGTGGAAAACAAGGTATTTAACCCGAGATTTCACTGACTAAGCGCTGCTTTGGGAATTTAACTCAGAAACAGCATCTGTTTTGAACAACCAGATATTTAACCAGAGATTACATTGATTAAGTGCCGCTTTGGGAATTCAACCCATAACAGCGTCTATGTTGAACAACAAGGTATTAAACCAGAAATAATGCTGACTGGGTGCTATGGCAGCAGTGATTTTACAAGGCAAGATATTAAACATATGCATACTACACCGATCGAGAGCTGTTGAGAGAAATTGCTGAAGTAGCGAAACATTTTCAGAAGTCATAGACTTCTGATTTGATTTGATTTTGGTTTACATGTACAATATCGTCTTATTACAGTCCTTAAAAATAGATGACGACCGGACAGAGTATCAAAGCATTAAAGAAGAAAAATGAAAATGTTTATAGAATAAATACCTGATCATGAGGACTGCAATGAGAATAAATTTAAATTAAATGCCAAACTATCAAAAACCTTTACAAAATAGGCCCGAATAATAAAATGAATTGAGTTAACTCAAATGCAAGAATGAAATGAGATCATACCAACTTGGAACAATGAAAGTACAAACCACACGAATGACAGTATTGAAATTTAACGAGTCACATAAAAACAATTAACACGATCAGAAATTGAACCGCATTGTGTGGATATATAAATTTAACCTAAGAGCGATTAAGACGATAAGAATCAGATATTCAATTGATTCGCAGGTGATTTGGGATGTAACCCAGGAGTGATTAACACGATCAGAATTTGATGATGTAATTGTTTGAACCTATCAGCCATTAACATTTGAAATCGATTGTGAACTGCATTATGGTAATTAAACCTATGAGCGATTAACACGATATGAATTGGATATTGAACTGACTAGGCACTGATATTAGAATTTAACTTAGGAGTGAGTACCACAAGTCAAATTAGGTATTGAACTGTTAAAGCACTTTTTGGAATTTAACCGAGAAGTGAGAAATACGATTTGAACTGGATATTGAACTGATATAGCACTATTATGAAAATTAAAGCCAAGAGTGAGAATCACGATTTGAATAAGAAATTGAGCTGATTGAGCATCGCTATGGTACTTCAATCCATGTGCGCCTACAAAAATATGAACTATACATTACACTGATCGAGCACTACTCTGCAATGAAAATTTTATTCCTGATCAAATTACACAACGATTTATGAACAAACATTTGAAGCAAATAAACATTTCAATTCATTTAATTTCGAACCTGATTTTGCATTAAATGAGGGCTGCCATGAGAATTTAACCCATCAGCACAATACATAACGAGACATGGACCAGATATCTCACTGATTGAGCGCTGCTATGGAAATTAAAATCAACGAGCAACCAATTGAGCATGTAACAAATTGAGATATGAACCAGATATTTCAAGGTTTAAGTGCTGCTATGATAATTGAAACTATGAGCATATAACAATGACATGATAGTTCGATGATTGAATGCTGCTATGGAGATTGACTCTGAATTTTTTACATAAAAAGATTTAATTAGATGCTCAACTGATTGAGTGCTGCTTATTTAACCCTATATTGTCAACCATATAATGCAACAAGTTAAGTACCACAAACTGGTTGAGGGTCGTGATGGTGTTATTTTATCCCACGAGTGGTAATAAATTATGAATAATTATGATATATATATATATATATATATATTATATTCCTTTGCCGCTGGCCCGGTTTCCATTCCATATATTCACTATCGTGTTTTAATTCAATATTCAGTAATACCTACTGAACTATGATCTGCCGTGAGGCGTTCAAACATTTGTTTTGAATTCTAAAATTAGACTTAAATAATACAGAACACATGCATGCACACACAAAATTAAAAGTTATTAATGAATAATGTCAAGCTTCATAAAATGTCAGAAAGAAAATCATTGATGGTGTAGTATGCCTTTACAATAAGTATTTTTTTAAGATCACATTTAAAGATATTTATATTGTTAGTAGCTCTTAATGTCTTCGGTAGGTTATTGTATATTCTGGTGGTCATGCCAAATGTACTTTTATCATAGTATGCAGTTTTTCGTGGCTTAGCGCTCAGTTTGTCTTGATTGCGTTTGCCCTTCATGAAATTAAAAAGATGGAGATTGGATTTCACAAACACTGCCGTTTCAAATATGTATAGCGATGGTACAATGTTAAGATCTTAAGATTAATAAAATGGTCCTTACAGGTATCTGTACTAATAAGTTTACATATTGCACGTACACATTTCTTTTGTGCTTTAAATATAACATCTTTTTTGTGGCATTTCCCCAGAACATTATGCCATAACGTAATGATGACTCGACAAATCCATGATATGCCGTTAAAACAGCGTCCTTGTTGACCTGTTTAGAAAGCATATATAGAGAATATGAAAATTTACTTAGTTTATTGCTCAGTAAGTCTATGTGTGTATTCCATGACATGTTGTTGTCAATGTGAAGTCCTAAGAATTTCGTAGTCTCAGTCTCTTCTATTTGTCTACCCTCATAGTTAATGTTTAATGTCAGTTGTTTTTTATGTCCATTCTTAAATTTCATTAATTTTGTTTTGTTAATATTAATTAGAAGATTATTGTTATTAAGCCAGTCAATTATACTTATTAGAGAATTATAAATGTCACTTTCATATGTATTTAGATTATGTCCTATAAATGTAACGGTGCTATCATCAGCGAAAAGTACCATGGGATGATTCACACATTTTGGAATGTCATTGATGTATACAAGAAACAACAATGGACCCAAAACACTTCCTTGTGGAACACCACAATTTATGTCCCTAGTGTCAGATGGATATGTCAATTCCATTTTTGATTCAGTGCATATTTGTGTGATTTGAGTCAATTATTTCCTATTACTTAAATAAGATTTGATAAGATCATGTGCGTTACCCTGAATACCATATGCATATAGTTTCTCTAAGAGTAAATTGTGGTCCACATAATCAAAAGCCTTGGTTAGGTCCATAAATAGGGACGTGACTGGTTTATCATTATCAACATTCGTCATGATTTTACTTAAAAAGTCGTATATTGCCATGTTAATATTTTTACTTTTCCTGAAACCCTTTTGTTCATTTGAATTTGTATAGCCTGTCATAAATCGCCTTCTCAACTATTTTGGAGAATATTGGTATCAGTGCTATGGGTCTATAGCAGTTGATATCTTCCCTATCGTCTTTTTTAAAAACTGGTTTTACTATGGAAGTCTTGAGGCGATCAGGAAAGGTTCCGTGTTGTAAGCATAAGTTAGTCAAATGAGAGAGAATCGGTGCAATACTACTACTCACAGCTTTGATAATCTTTGTGGCTATACCATCGTCACCAGTACTGTTGGTGTTCTTAAGGGCTTTTATATATTTAAGAATGTCAAGGTTAGATGTGGGAGTCAGAAATATAGAATTATTTAGTAATGTCATAGTTAGTTTACCTGTTTTAGTAGTGTTAGTATTTGGTTGGACTTGGTCAATGAAATGATTATTATAGGCTTGTGCTATTTGTTGAGGTTCTTTTATCGCTACTCCATTGCTTTGTATTATCGTTATGTTGTTTTGTGGTATATTATTTTTGGCTTTATTAATTACACTCCATGTTGCCTTACATTTATTATTTGACCTTTTGATGAGGTAATCATTTTGGGACTTTTGTGTAAGGTTGATGACTCGTTTTAATCGTTTTGTGTACTGTTTGAATTTATTTTTATTATCAGCAGTTGGGTTGAGTCTATATATCCATAATAGTTCACGTTTTCTTTTGCAACAACGTTTGACGCCCTTAGTAATCCACTTAGATTTAACGAGGATATGTTTTTTCCTCTTTTGAACAGGGAAGCAAAGGTCATAAAATAACACGAAGATATCGTGAAATAAGTTAAAGGCTTCATCAGGATCATTACATTCAAATGCCAAATGCAAATTCAAATGGATATAGAGATAATAGACTGATTGAGTACGGGCAGGGTAGTGAAACCCACGAAACACGATTGTGAATATATGGAATGGAAACCGGGTCAGAGGCAAAGGAATTCAGCATATGATCAGGATGGACACAACAAAAATAAGCATACGGGTAAGAATTTATAATTGATACAAATTGATTTAGGTGCTCCGAAAATGTGAAAATTAAAGACTGCATAGTGCAAACAATTTGATGAAGAATGAGGTCATTCTTATCATGCGGATGGCCGAGAGGTTTGCAATTTTGCATAGAGACATTGAAAAATTTTACTTATAGCCAAACCAGTCAACCATAAGCCAAGTTGTGGCGAATTGACCGAGCGAAGGACCGGTAGCCCGTCTGAGCTAAGCAACAGTGACACGTCCGAATTAAGCAGTACTGTGTCTCATCTGAGCTAAGCAGGTGGGAGCTCTCCGAGATTAGCAGCTGTGAGCTCTCCGAGCTAAGCAGAGGTAACCTGTCCTAGCTAAGCTGAGGTAAAATGTCTGTGTACGAGCTAAGCAGCAGTGGTCGCTCCAAGCCTAGCAGCAGTGGTCGCTCCGAGCCTAGCAGAAGCGGTTCCTCCGAGCCTAGCAGCAGTGGCCCCTTCGAGTCTAGCAGCGGAGACCTGTACAAATTAAGCAGTGGTGATCGGTCCCTGACAAAATAGCGGCGTTCCGGACCAAGCAGTAGCCTACAGGGACAAGTGTGAAACAGTCAGTTTATTTTGGGCTCACTCTGAGATACTACGATAAGATGAAATTCTTCAATATAATGTGCAGTACAGTTAGGTTTGTAAGACTTTCTGTAGAAAATGGTCTGATTTATTTATTTTATTTGACACTCTTTGATCTGATGAGTGATTGAGTGCTAGTGGGGGTGACTCATAGTGACTCATCACGGTTGTATGTTTGGGACAGTCATATTTCTTGTCATGCTGTGTAAGTCTTTGTGTAAAACTATGATCCGTTGAATTAATTCAAACTAAATTAAACGATTTTGTGAGATCTGGCGTACCGAACAATCAAGTATTTACTATAGCGTGTCTGGGACAGACACAGTCCCAGGATGCCCGACTGTTAAGAATGCATATTCTTAAAACTTAATATTGCTTTGTTCACTTCGATGGAATCGATTGTTCCTGCACATCACTAGTCCGTAAGACGAAATCTCACATCCTTAGCTGTCAAACGTGAAGTGGGGAGGGGAAGATGGTCGGAGTGCGTTCTCTGCGCGCACAATATTGTATTATCATTGTTTTTGTGTCCTATCGTATGGAAATATATTTTTTTTGTCTTACACAGTGAGTTTGTTCTTATTACTTGCTGTACAAAATTCAAATCGACGTAGTTTACAATAGTGTTATCAATATTTCTGGCTTATTTTGGGATTGAAATATCGTCCGTAAGTATGTAAGTGTCGATTTGAGTGTGAAATGTGTGTGTGAGCAGCTGTGTGTTTGAGGGTGTGTGCGTGTGTGTGTGTGTGTAGTGAGTGTGTGTAGGGTATATGTGTTGTGTGCAAGAAACAACTTAAAAATTATATACTTCCAAATAATAATAACCTACTTAAATAATAAATAAATCTAAAATACATAAAACTACACAAATAAACCACCCCAGAACGCTCCCGGACCAAAGGTACCCATCACGCTGGCAGCGTTGCCGTGCTGCACAGCAAGTGAGACCCTTTGCACCAGGAACGCTCCGGAGCGGTAGTCATGGCCTCGGTCCCTCAAGCGACGCCCAATGTCCCTGATGAAGGCCCTACCCTGAGATCCCCACACCCCCGTGGTCTCGATGGCCAATGGAACAAACCAATAACTCCCAATCAGCTGTGCGTACTTACCGCATTTCTGCCGCGCCGCCGACTCCGCAGCCGCACCAGCAGTCTGCATGGTGGAGCCTATATGCGATGCCGCGAAAGTGCACACGCACGTCGCATCCCACAAAAGACTACGGCCCCTCTCCCAAGGTATCAAAAAGTGACACCGTCCGGACGTTTCCCGTCGCTGTGACACAAACCAGGCGGCTCAAGAACCGCCGGTATGTTAGCTGAGACGAGAGCCCTCCGGACGATGTCATTGATGGAGTGATGACGAGACTGCCTCCCTGCACTTCTGACGCAGTGTAGTCCGTGACGCCCCAGCGAATCGACTGATACACCGCAAACACAGCGGTGTGGCTCGCAAATGCTACATCCCAACCGAAGCGCCACGGCCACGCGCAGGGAGTTGTCATCTAGATGGGTGCCTAAATGAGGAGACGGCAACGCATGCAGCCAAGCACCAGATTCCGGCTGGGAGATTGCGCGCAGACGAGCAAGCTCCGCTCCCGAGGACTGCCCCAACAACCCGTCAAGTGTCGACTTACATATCTCCTCATCCCAGGAGCGCTGCACGCCTGGCTTCTCCGGAACGTCTCCCGCCGGGCAACGTACCCGCCACAGCTGAAGAGCCTCGTCCGCAAATGGGATGCTGAACCCGTCACCATTAATATTCAAAATACGAGTGACAAGCTCCAACACCCCCCGCGAAGAGGCTAAGAAGGCGGGGAGTACCGTGTCCCGAAGGCGACGAACGCCGAGACCACCAAACCGTATAGGCATCGCTGCCTGCGACCACTGTGAGGGAGACATATTAACGTTTAAAATAGTCTTCAAAAGACACTTCAACGCCTCGTCATAAGCGTCTGTCTCCCCTCGGCACAGCCAAACCGGAGCAGTTCGCAAAGTATAGGTTAACCTTGGCTGGGACAGACAACTCCTGAGAATAGTAAGAGCCACATGCGCGGACAACTCCTTGAGATGTGGCTTAGCCCCAGCCAGGGCCTTCAACTTTTCTCGCAGAAACCCCGGCACGCCTTCCGGAAAAATGGGCGCGCCTAACAGAGTGAAATCAGGTTTATCAAGAACTTTCAGCCCCGGCATCAATTCCTCCAGCTTAGCTCTGGAACCTTGTGCCAAGTCACCAGAGGAAGAAAACACCTCACACTTCTCTGAGTTCAGGCGGAGACCCAAGTCCCCTAGGCCACTGATAACCGTTTTCAAATCAGCCACAACTGTCTCTAGTGGTCCCCCGATGGTACCATCGTCTAAGTACCAGACGTTCAAAGGGGAACTCAATGATTTAACAACGTCGTGGATGGCCAAGCTGAATAGCAGTAGGCCGAGGGGGTCACCCTGTTGCGCACCCACCCGCGACTCCACCAGATTTTCACCAAAATACAGGTTGGTTGGGCATCAGTAACACTGGTGGAGGAACGGATAGAGGGACGGAACCAGTTCGTTGACCTTTCCCAGAATGACGTCTCGCTCAACTATATTGAATGCATTCTGGAGGTCAACCTTCACAATGACGCTGTCGGAGTTTTCCCGATCGAACAAAAACGCTCGGGTGGCGTGGATTGCGGCCTCGCAACCTAAAGGTACTCCGAACCCCAACTGCTGCGGCTGAAGAATAGATGATGCGACTCCCCTGGCTGCCCTGCATCCGAGTTTGGCCACTAAGCGCCGAAGGACACTCCTCACTGCTATGGGACGAATCCCCCCGCCCTTCTTATGCAGAGCACATAGGGAAGCGCCATAAAGAAAAGGGCACACTTCCCTATTGACCATTCACTTAAGCTTGAAGTTCACTAAATTAACTAGTGAACGCAGGAGAGTCGCACCGCTATCCCCAGCCGCCACTGAAATCAACTCCTTCAGTATGTCGGGGCGGATCCCATCCAAGCCCGCTGCGGACCCGCTATTGAAAGACGTGATTGCCTCCAACACGTCAGCCGCTTCAACCGCCAATGTTTCGCTTGAGAGGGCGGGTTCCGGAGGGAAGTGGAGGTCACGTGACGGTGGCGGGTGCTTTCGCCGCAGGGACTCCAAAGTCTCCTCACTGTCAGCTGCCACAGAGCAGTCAGACAGGAGGATCCGAACAGCACCGCCAAGGTCGCCATCGTGAACCTTGGACTCGACGTACTTGTAAAAAGCACGCTGGCCAATATTACCTCCCTTCCTTGAATAAACATCCGATGACTGAAGGCCGCCCAGAGAACTAGCTGTAATGTTGTCTTTTACCTTACTGGTAAGAGACCGGCCCTTGTCATCGGACAAAGGAACCCGGAGGCATGAATAAGCAAAGCTTAGGAGATCCTGCCAATCATTGGTCTCATTAGTCTCCACACACCTCTCAATAAGCTCCGACAACTTCCCTGCGGCCAGACTTCTGGCCCCCTTGGGGACGTGTTTTAGAAGTCGGACATTTCTTCTCAAGGAAGGCAAATCACTGAGCGTCGGCGGTGGCGAACTACCGACCACATCAGCAGGCGAAATACCAGCGACATCTGCAGGCGCATTACCGCCCCGTCGCTGTGACTGTTGCGGTCGAACAATATTTTTATGCACCTGCCCAATGTGAGACTTCAAACCACGCGGAACAATAAATTCCCTTGTGGAACCGGGGCAATGAGGACATGTTGCGTTAGTTACACTCATACTTGCCTACTACATTTCTATTTTCCAACACACATTTAAAAATTTCCACCATAGTAGTAAATAATAATAATAATAATTAAATTTTTGCCAAATAAATTAATTTGAAATCTACAGTCAATAATAATGTCAAATATAGCTTAAATAATCCGCATTCAATTCAGTCATAAATATCCCTAATACTATTTATTGTTATTATAACAATATTAATTATTATCAAACAATATCAAACATTAAATTAATTGTACTTACAACAAAACATAAGTGGTTCCAATGTCAACTACATACTTAAAACATAGAGAAAAAAAATATCAGTCAAAAAATGTTTGTCTTAAAACATAAAATTAAAATAGTCACAAAATCAAAAAATAAAAGAATTAAAAATCTAATTCTAAAACAAAGCAAAAAAAAATGAAAAATAATATAAATACTTTCTACGTTAGACGGGTTTCGAACCAGAGCAACCTCTTCGTTGTATTTGTTCTCGGCCGAGAGAGAGGCCCGCTGAGCCACCAACGTTGTGCGATTTCTTGGCGAAATAGAAATATCGATGCAGCGTTTTTTATTTCATAAATGAGCGGTACTTCGAGTTGGCATAATATTTTCGCTTGACACCCACTGTGCCATATGAACGTTCACACTGAATGTAGATTTTTCACTGATACTTGACTGAAAATCACTGTTCTTCTTGAAGAAACCACGCACAACAAAGCAAATGGGTGCACTAGCCCGCCTGAGCGTTTTGTGTCGTTTAGTTTGTTGATTTATTGCCGCTTGGTGTCCTTGTCACTGTTTTGATGAATTGTCACTTTTCAGATTGTGATAACACTCCTGTAGGTCAATTGTCACTTGTTCTTTAAGTCAAAAAAAAAGAATCCAGGTATATTTACACGAATTCTATTTTAAATTTGATTAAGATGTAGATCGTCTTCAAACTGCTTGTTTACATCGCAGCGCCCCCTGGACTACATGCTGTACATACATTGTCATACATGTCACAGGTGTGTACAGATGTAGTGAATAATCCTTTCCTATCGGCAAAACTCGGAACAACGATAACACCCGAATGGTGCCGATGTGTCTATGAATTACTGTATTATTAAATTACGTGTAGGTGTCAAATAAATCGCATACTTTATTTATCAATGTCAAATGTCAAATTTCCTGTTTGACGGGTACTGAGTGCGAGTGAAGTAGTAAGACAAAAACGAACATTTCCGAGAAAATACGAAAGGAAAGGATTATTGACTACATCTTGTATGACATTATAACTGAACGCGAAGATGTGTGAAGGACGTTGACATTTAAATTAAATATATCATTAAACTTTTATGGTGCTGCAAAATATGTTATTGTATTCGGTTGGCAGGATACCGGCCGGCCCTTATTAGGCCTTCCTTTGGCGTCGCTTGCGGGAATGCTGCCTACATTCAGCTGATTAAAGTCAATGACCTGAGTTATTTGCATCGTTTAATTAGTATTTTTTCACTTCTCATGCTCGAAAAAGTACTACTTTATGCAGGATCTAGGCGACATAAAGTTGAATTTTATGCTCTTGTGCATAAAAGTAGCTTTTTAAATGTGTCTACACTAAGGCAGTGACCATTTAGCCCATACAGCCAAAAACAATTAATTGTACATGGATAAAACTTGCTAATTTATAATATTTCCATCCCTATTTGCATTTTTGATTTATAATAAGATAATACGAAAAAGAAACTAAATATCAAAACGTGTTTACCACAAAAAAAAACATTATTCCAAAATAATTTAAGAATAGGCTGTATATTTTTTTTCTTTGCCCGAAAATTATGCAGGAAAATTAAAAAAAGTAAAGTAGCGGGAAAGAAGCCGTAGTAATTTTACTTTGAATTTTAATTAAAGAAATGTTAATACGTTATGTTACTGTTTTATTTTCTCGCAATCGAAGTGAAAAGCAGAGTTTATAACTCGTCCACAAAACCATTTTTATCCTCGACATTACTATCAGCCCTCGCCTTCGGCTCGGGCTGCTAAAAGTCTCGGATAAAAATGTTTCGTTTTGTGCACTTGTTGTAAAATCTACTATTTTGACCTTTCTTGCGGTATTTTATTTCATTAATCACGATTTGACCTCTCTCTGTCGTAAATTGAAGACGGAAGGTGCACTGAAACAGGCCTATGTATATATATGTATTATATCTAAAGTCCCCATAAGTTGATCTTAGACTATCTCAATTCCAATCATAATTATATCACACCGCCGATGGAAGACCCCAAAATCCTACTCACAAATGAAATGAATAGAGGAAACTTTTTTTCTTTTCATTTTAGTGAAGTTTTACTATCGAGAACAGAATAACGGATCTCACTGCAATTTAGTTCAAATTAGCTATCAGCTATCGATCTTGCCACCTGTCTTCCAAAAAGAGTCGCCGGCGCTCTAGACATCTATTGCCTGTCTCATTTCACAGTCTTTCTCTGGAGCCGCTGGAAGTGGAAGGCACACATTCTGCATCAGTAATGAGCTCAGGCCAGTAATGGCGACTTTTGGCCAATATTTTCCTTGTTTTGTTACCGTTCCTTTCACCGTGTTGTGTGGCACCCCGTTCGGGAAATAGGAGGACATATTTTGAGGTTTGATAATGAATAAGTATTATAGTTATCTCCAAATACGCCGTAGAATCTGATCAAGATAATTCATCGACATGCAGAAAGGTTAAAGTAGTGCTAACGATCCGAGTTTATATGCTTTAATAAAGGACGCGAAAAGCGGCGGATAAAGTAGGACAGCTTGTTTTATATAGTCAATTACGTGTTTGCACTGCACTCACACTTTTAATGTCTTTATCTACACACGTATCATAAACCCTCTTTACTGCGTTCAAAAACCGCACGTTACGATCAGCATTATGTTAAACTACTTGGTAAAAACTCGTTTCGTATCTGGAAAACTACACATTATGGTCATTATGTGTAGTTTTTCTACATATAATGACATTCAAATTTCGAACGCCGACGCCCACCCGCGTGCCGTCCCTAGTTTGTCTGTGAAGTTGGTACTGACATTCAAATTTCGAACGCCGACGCCCGCCTGCGTGAAGTTGGTACTAAAGAACAAGCTAAACAATTCCAGAACCACAATGCCGGTCAAACATGCGGTTCCTGAACACATCAAAGAGAGCTTATGATATGTGTGTAGATAAACTAGTGTATGTAACTGTACATAATTAGGCATTAAAACTCTCGAGTGATATTATTATGAAACTCGCTGTGCCGGTCGACTATGTTAGTCATATTTTCACGTAATGTTAAGATAAGTTGACGACCGTCACAGATAAGGTATATTTATATTCATCACGCACTATGTCTTATGCACGTCATTAATAACATGTACCAACCTAGTATATAAGCTAGGATTCCCTTTAATAAAGTAGTCTAGTATAGTCTGGTATTTGCGCGCATCTCAAGCCTTTTTCTTTACTCCCGAAGATGTCCCTCATAATTGCCTCTGGCAAAGTGGTGACCCGACTTCTGAACATCAGCAACCTTCGGTAATAGCAGCATGGACCCAGCCGCGAAGAAAACTCCGTGTGCTGCCACCTTAGAAGTGCAAGCAAGAAGCACTTCGTCCAAGATCGCTGAGCCCCGACTTCTGCATACCTATTTCAAACCACGCTGCAGAAATCCATAATCAAGACCCCACCCAAACCAAGACGACATCAAGCAAGCCATGACGGACCAGAAGCCAAATGATTTCAATTGAAGATTTCCCGCATCGAACTCGAGATACTGCAAGAATAATGAACCGATAGTCAGCCGACTGCTGATTTATCAAAATGGAGCTCGCACCAGCAGAAACGAACGCGTCGGCAAATTCATTCACAGCAAGCAGGTTTTTCAAGTTCAAGACTTAGGAAGCCGTTCCAGCCCCCAGAAGAGTTTCATAATAATATCACTCGAGAGTTTTAATGCCTAATTATGTACAGTTACATACACTAGTTTATCTACACACATATCATAAGCTCTCTTTGATGTGTTCAGGAACCGCATGTTTGACCGGCATTGTGGCTCTGTAGTTGTTTAGCTTGTTCTGTAGTACCAACTTCACGCAGGCGGGCGTCGGCGTTCGAAATTTGAATGCCAGTACCAACTTCACAGACAAACTAGGGACGGCACGCGGGTGGGCGTCGGCGTTCGAAATTTGAATGTCATTATATGTAGAAAAACTACACATAATGACCATAATGTGTAGTTTTCCAGATACGAAACGAGTTTTTACCAAGTAGTTTAACATAATGCTGATCGTAACGTGCGGTTTTTGAACGCAGTAAAGAGAGTTTATGATACGTGTGTAGATAAACTACTATTAGAATCACATTATCTATGCGTACCTATAAGGGGGTCATGCCAAAATAAATTATATACTCCATGCTTATTTGATTGATAATGGTCACCATCGTGAAGGCTCGTTAAATAGCTGTAAATAAAAAAAAAAAACTCCGGAAATCTGCGTAATATTTTTTTTAATATTTTTTTCTGATTGAATCTGGCGGGAATTTGCGGTTTCAATGGAACTTAGTCGTCGAGATTTTCCAGTTATTATTTATTTATAAGACTAAAAAAGGTTTAAGAAGAATGAATGTTTTAAACTTTTAACCACGACTTTTGGTGAATCTGCTTGTTCTCGTGAAACTGTCTTTAATTGGTTTGCTGAATTTAAAAGAGGGCGGGAGAGCTTTGAAAATGAGGTGAAGTCGGGGCGACCGCCAACCGCAGTTACTCAACAAAATGTGCAAGCCGTGGAAAAAATATCCGTGAGAACCGATGAATTACCTACGTAGAGCTTCAGCGACATCTAGGCATTGAATCAGCAGCACTGCAAACCATAATTCATGGACAACTGTCCCTTCATAAGCGTTGGGTGGGCGAAATGGGTGCTTCACGCCACGTGGATTGGAGTAAATTTCTGAAGTAGAAGTAGCAAAAGCTTTCGAAAATTTCTTTACGGACATTCCAGTTTCAACAACCAAGTCTTTAAATTCATCTCCCGCTGCTGCTGAATCTATACTTAAACAAAACTTTGAGGAATGTAAAACAGATTTTAAATTTAGGCTCGTAAATAATGAAGACATTGTAAAAGCGTTTAAATCCCTGGAAATGAAAAAGACAGCTGACGCCCATGGTCTATCAGTAAAAATTATTAGGTCCATTGTAGATTGTATTGCACCTCACCTTTGTTGTATATTTAATCAATGTATAGATAATGGTGTGTTTCCTGACTTGATGAAACTAAGTAAAGTTATACCTTTATTCAAAGCTGGTAGTACATCAGACCCCACCAATTTTAGACCCATATCGATACTACCAACGCTTAGCAAAATATATGAAAAACTCATACTTAATCAATTGCAAAGTCATTTTTATCTCAATAATTTAATTCATATTGCTCAGTTTGGTTTCACAAAGGGTCGTTCAACAGCCGATGCTGGTGTTGAACTAATCGACAATATTTTTGATGCCTGGGAAGACGCAATGGATGCAATAGGTGTCTTCTGCGATCTATCCAAGGCTTTTGATTGCGTCCATCATGACACTCTTGTCAGGAAGTTACGCCATTATGGTGTAAAAGATCAGGCACTTGGCCTTCTGGAGTCATATCTAACAGATAGGGTTCAGATGGTCGATGTTAATGGGAAAAGATCACCTGGGTCTTTAATAAGTATGGGCGTACCGCAAGGTTCAATTCTTGGTCCTTTCTTGTTTTTAGTATATATTAATGATTTACCTTACCTTGTTAAAGCAAAACATGGGTTAGTATTGTTTGTCGATGATACTTCTTTGATATTTAAAGTTAAAAGACAGCAATCAAATTATGACGAGGTAAACAATGTTATCTCTAGTATAGTGAACTAGTTTACTGTTAACAATTTATTACTTAATGAAAAGAAAACTAAATGTATTAAATTCGTGTTACCCAATGTGAACCCGGTAACTACAGACATATTTATAAAAGGACAGAGATTGGACCTTGTGCAGTCGACTGTCTTTTTGGGCATTACTTTAGACGCCAAACTACAATGGGATCCTAATATAAATAAATTGTCGAACAGACTGAGTTCGGCAGCGTTCGCAGTTAAAAAAATTAGAGCTTTTACCGACGTAGACACCGCTAGACTAGTCTACTTTAGTTACTTTCATAGTCTAATGACCTATGGTATTTTATTGTGGGGTCACGCTGCGAATGCTAATAGTATATTTATTCTGCAGAAACGGGCTGTTCGTGCAATTTATAGATTAGGGCCTAGAGTGTCACTGAGGGAAAAGTTTAAAGACATCAATATTCTGACATTTGTGTCTCAATATATCTATGACAATCTTGTGTATGTAAAAAGAAATATAACTAATTTTCAGAAGTACAGTGATATACACAATTTAAATACTAGAAATAAAGACAAGTTGGTTGCTTATGTAAGCCGACTACATAAAATTAGTGATTCTTTTAAAGGCAATTGTATACGCTATTACAATAAGGTCCCTACTGATATTAAAAACTTACCTTAAGACAAGTTTAAAATAATAATAAAACAGAAATTGTATAGAAAAGGTTACTATAGGATATCTGATTACTTAGAGGACAGATGTCCATGGGAATAGATTGTTTGAGTAACAGGCTGTTTCGATATATAATTAGCATTCATTTTGTAATTTGACAATATTTTATTTAAAAAAGGAAACGCAAAAGATGCGACGACTGTGGAGTTTCTTCGGTGAGCTCTTATCCACAGATTCCGCCATTGTGTTAGTGAACTCACCCAAAAAAATGTAATGACGGATCTAAGTGATGTAACAACATCCTATGGAAATAAATGATTTTTGATTTGATTTGATTTGATTTGAAAATAAATTCGACGCCGGCGAGAAGAAAACCGTGTGTGATATACTGACAGCAGGCGAAACATGGTCAACGGTATGGTGCTTTAAAGTTGAACCGACTCCAACAAAATGTCGCCGAGCACGAAGCGCACAGAAACAAATGTTTGCCTCATTTTTCTGCAAGACAGGGCATATTGCGACTGTGATGCTAGAGGATCAAAGAACTTTCAATGGTATTTGACAGTTTGTGCTCCACAAATGTTGCCAGATTGGTGTGACAAGCGGCCAAAGTCAGGAACTCAGCACCTGCTCTGGCACCAAGACAACGCCGCCCCGCACACTTCTGCCAGAACACTAGACTATTTTAGGTCGAAAAATGTCACTATACGGCGAGAATATGGCGGGTGAGGGACAACCGCCATATTCTCCTGACCTGTCACCCTGTGATTTTTACCTGTTTCCAAAAATTAGAGAAAAATTAAAAGGAAATCGATTTAAAACCAAAGAAGATGCCCTGGCTTCCTATAATTATGAAATTTCTGAGGTACTCAAAGAAGAATGGTCATTGTCATTTTCCAAGTGGTTTAGCCGAAGAAAAAAGTGTATACGTTCTCACGGTGAATACTTCGTATGTACTAAAAATAGATGGTGGTAATAAATAGTAACCTTTGTAGTTTTTGATTATCTAATTTCTTTTGGCATGACCCTCGTATGAACATTCTTTCACGAAGGAGTTCTAAGAATCTAGCGACTCGAGCAACCCCAAATTGGCATTGGAGTGACTAGACGCTGACTCAGCACCTTGAGTCTATTGGTTTTCTGTGTGGCGTCAGCTTAATTTTTCAAAGTCTTCTAGAAACCTGAAATATTTCCGTAGTGCATCTGCGAATTCTTATACAAATGTGGTGGCATAGCCCTCATCACTATACTGTGCGTTTTATTAAATGTATCTGTGCGTTTAAAAACCTTAAATTATTACCAGCTTAAAGATAAACTGTTTTGTTAGAGCACTTTTCTTATCTGTGAAAATATTATTATTGGTTCATAATAACATGGCTTCGATGTTCTTATTACACTAAAATTTCGAACATCTCTTAAAAACAAAGCAAGCTTCATAATAAAATCGAAGTCGATGTTTTTATTTTTGGAGACAGTACTGAAACTCAGGCACCAGAAATAGTAAGGCAGTCGTGTTTAGACTCAATTTGTTAAAGACGATTAGCTGGTTTCGCAAATTTGGTGTAATGAGCTGGTGATGGAATGAGGACTTGGATGAGTACTGGAAGTCAGGAACCAGAATAGTAAGTCAGACGTGTTTGGACTCAATTAGTTATAGTAGGAGATCCAGCCATAGAATGACCCTCACCCATCGTATTACGGGATGAAAATGTTTTTTTTATAAAATTAAATATGTTAAAAAATTTATTTACAGGAGGTTGTCTAAAAAATTTGGTGCAAAGTGTAATTAATTAATTATTAAAAAATGTTTTTTTTTTAACATTACACTCATTCCCTTACGCAAAAAACTGTATACTAATCGAAAGTATGTAGCTCATAGAATATGCAAACGCTGGGTTGACTTTTTTTTTCCGGTGCAATCATCAGGTAGGCAGGTATATACAGGTAAATCGGTACTAGTAATTTGCAACGATCCAGTTACGCAATAAACCTTATATCAAAATAAAGAGAATTTTATTTTGAATATAATGATATAAGGTTGGCTGCAAAAAATTGGTGCTAAATCCCGGTTGTCGATTTTTGAAAAAACGAAATATTCGTGCGGTTGAATACGTGCGAAAGAGAGGTCCGAGGAACGTATCTAGTGAGATAGAAAAGGACGCAGCATTGCAGCTGTGTGTCGCTCTGTCGTCGAAAGAAAGAGAGTGCGCATGCTCTTTGTTTGTGAAATTGAGAAAGACGGTGATAGGCTATAGTAAGTGTTGAGCATTATTTCGGAGCAACTGTTGCTGCTACGTATCGATATTATTTCTTGATAATTTATTGTTCCAAACATGGCTAAAAAGTGTTTTCTGTGTGATTTAAGTGACTCTGTAATGGATTTTAATGATGAAACTTTTAAAAATTGTTCATTAAAATTGGCTTTTCGAAAATTAAAAAACTTTAAATACAACGACGTTGAACTAACCAACGCGTCATTTCTTGGTTATCATACTACGTGTTATAAAAAAGTGACTGCATTAAACAATAAATATAATGAAGAATTTAATAATTTTGCTACAGAAAATGCAGTAAGTACATAATAAAAAAATCTTTTAAATTTATATAGTAAACACATTTTAAATATTTAATTTTTATAACGAAATAATGCTACTACAAAGCGTGTGGAATTTAATTATTTTATTACTATAATAATTTAAACTAGTTATTACGAGATAGAATAATTCTGAAGAAATTTGCATTTTTTGTATTATTAAATTCCATCACATGTAAGCTTCTTACTGTTTTTTAAAAACATTAGTTTTATCAATGAAACACTTTATGAAAATTATCTATCGAATACTTTTATTTCATCAAAAAAACCTACGTTTTCAGGTGCGTTTTTATTAATTAAAAAAATTTTAATCAAAATATTGTATTTATAATAAAATAAAATTTTTGTACAAAATTATAGATTTGTATTTCATATTTGTAATTTATGTTTTATTTAAAAATTTTTTCGGATTTTTTTTTTGATTTTTTGCTTTGTTTTTTTTTTATTAAGTCTCTTGATGTAAAAAACACGAAATTTTCAAGATAAGTATGTCATAAATTATTTCTGTACAAAAATATTCATACACTTAAATATAATGACGATTTATATATATATGTATATATATATATAAATAAATATTTACATATATGTACTACATACATAATTTTATCATTTTGTGCAAAAATGCATTGCCAGATGCTCTGAAATAATGCTCAACACTTACTATAGCCTATCACCGTCTTTCTCAATTTCACAAACAAAGAGCATGCGCACTCTCTTTCTTTCGACGACAGAGCGACACACAGCTGCAATGCTGCGTCCTTTTCTATCTCACTAGATACGTTCCTCGGACCTCTCTTTCGCACGTATTCAACCGCACGAATATTTCGTTTTTAAAAAATCGACAACCGGGATTTAGCACCAATTTTTTTTGCCAACCTTATATCATTATATTCAAAATAAAATTATCTTTATTTTGATATAAGGTTTATTGCGTAACTGGATCGTTGCAAATTACTAGTACCGATTTACCTGTATATACCTGCCTACCTGATGATTGCACCGGAAAAAAAAAGTCAACCCAGCGTTTGCATATTCTATGAGCTACATACTTTCGATTAGTATACAGTTTTTTGCGTAAGGGAATAAGTGTAATGTTAAAAAAAAAACATTTTTTAATAATTAATTAATTACACTTTGCACCAAATTTTTTAGACAACCTCCTGTAAATAATTTTTTTAACATATTTAATTTTATAAAAAAATCATTTTCATCCCGTAATACGATGGGTGAAGGCTGTTCTATGGCCGGATCTTAGACTATTAAGCATGATGAGCTGTTTGGCAAACTTGATGTCATGAGCTGGTGATAGAATGATGACTAGGATGAGTACTGGAACTCAGGAACCAGAAATAGTTAGGCAGTTGTGTTTGGACTCAATTTGTAATGAGCTGGTTTTGCTCATGGCACCAATTTTGCAAAATCACCTCATCATCCTTAACAAATATAGACCAAACATTCCTGAGTTTCAGTAGTGTCTCCAACTCCTCATTCCAACACCAGTTCATGAAACTATGTTCGCGAAACCAGCTCATCAGCCTTAACAAAATGAGTCCAAACTCGACTTCATTACTATTTCTGTTTCATGAGTTCCAGTACTCATCAAACTCCTCATTCCATCACCAGCTTATGACACCGAGTTGGCAAAACCAGCTCATTATCCTTAACGAAATAGAGTCCAAATGCCTTACTATTCTTGATCCCTGAGTTCCAGTACTCATCCAAGTCCTCATTCCATCACCAGCCCATGACACTAAGTTTGTAAAGCAGCTTATATATCTTGGGTAAGTGCTTGTATAAGACACATTGAATTTGGGGGAGGGGGGGGAGGGAGTTTCCCCCACCTACCCCCCCCCCCCCCTTTAGGAAACCACTAGTTTTTATGTTATGGAGGTCCAAAGATTGAAGAAAATGACTACATTTTTTGGATTTCGGGGGAGTTGGAGGAGGAGAGGGGTTGGAGGAGGGGTTGCCAAGAGTAGGGGGTCGCCTCGCTCCGCTCCGCTTCGCTCCGGCTCCCGGGTCTGCTGTAAAGTGTGAAACTGACAAACCTATCTTTAGTTTTTAAACAGGAAGTGACCTAAAGCAACCAATTTGGTTCTGATAAACTCCATAAAGTAGTTAGTAAGTAAACAAAGCCAAAGTCGTCCAGAGAATCACGGATAAAACGAGAGCGCAACAGAACATTCACGAAACACGGAAGGAATCGGAATGAAATGAGCAAGTAGGGGGTCGCCTCGCTCCGCTCCGCTTCGCTCTGGCTCCCGGGTCTGCTGTAACGTGTGAACCTAATAAACCTATCTTTAGTTTTTAAACAGGAAGTGACCTAAAGCAATCAATTTGGTTTTGATAAACTCCATAAAGTAGTTAGTGAGTAAACAAAGCCAAAGTCGTCCAGAGAATCACGGATAAAACGAGAGCGCAACAGAACATTCACGAAACACGGAAGGAATCGGAATGAAATGAGCAAGTCGTTATGTCAGAAAATACAAAATTGCTAACGCAAATTTCTACCATTACAACAAAATCTTGTAATTTGTACTAAAATCATGTACCAATATCCAACGTTGGAGCTTTTGTGTTTGACATTTATCGTTCCGAGATTGGCCAAGTTGTCAAAATCGCGTAAGTAAAGTGCTAAAATGATGTTTCCTAAATCAGAAAATGGTATCAGAGGATAGCTAAGGACCCCCCCCCCCTAACCACCTAATTACTCCAATCTTCAAATTTCAATGTGTCTTATATAAGACCCAACCCTATATCTTTGCAATGTTAGTTCAAACACGACTGCTGTACAATTATTCCTCATAGACTCGACGAAATAAACAGAATAATATTAGATAAAATAATGGTAATATCGATTATTGGGTTTATTTATTATATATATATTTGTATTCATTTTATTAGTATATTTATTTTAGACTATGGATAACTACAACTTTAGTAATAGTTTCTTCTCATCTTGTGATAACGATATTTCTGTTAGCGCGGGAAGTGTTGGGTCAACAGCGGATGATTCGCTGTCATATAACTTGAAACGGGTGTTTTCAAACCTTGGTGCAAACTTCAACGTTGTTCATATTAATGCTCAAAGCATTCATACCAGCTATGCTGACCTTCTTGTAGTTTTTAGTGATCTGAACATACATGGCATTCTTGTTTCGGAATCTTTTTTCAAGCAATCTCTTTCTTCTGCCATGTATGCTCTGCCAGGATTCAGTCTATACCGGAACGACAGGATAGGCAAGGCTGATGGCGGTGTTGCTATCTACCTACGTTCTGACATCCCATGCAAAGTCATCAGCCAGTCGCCAAGCCTGTACTCTGGTTCTGCTGAACACCTGTTCCTGGAGATATTCTTGCGTCACAACAAAGTCCTCCTGGGTGTCTATTATAGCCCCTCTCTTCGAATCGACTATTTTAACTCTTTTGAAACCCTTCTCAGTGACTTGACTCCTCTTTATAGCGACACCCTAATTCTCGGCGACTTCAACACTTGCCTTCTCAAGAATAACGGTCGCTCAGCGAAGCTGAATTCTCTTGTAAGTTCATTTAACATGCATATCCTTCCTCTAGAGGCCACTCACTTTCAACCACACTGCACCCCCTCTCTTCTAGATCTAATGATTACTTCTGACATGTCTAAGGTTGCTGCGCATGGCCAACTTAACGCCCCTTTCTCCTATCACAATCTTATTTACCTCTCTTATAAGATAAAACCTCCCAAGCGTGCAGCTAAATTCCTTGACATTCGTAGCTTCAAGGGCATGGATATAACCTCCCTTAATTCAGACGCCTCCTCTGTCGACTGGTCGCCTGTCTACGGTAGTGAGACCATTGATGACAAAGTACGGAACTTCAACTCTATTGTCCTGAGCTTGTTTGATAAGCATGCTCCGGTCAAGAGGGTTAAAGTGAAGCATCTTCCTGCACCGTGGCTTACTGACACCATTAAGGGTCTGATGGCTAAGAGAAACCGTGCCAAGTCTAGATATAAGAGGGATCCGACCGATGAGAATCTTTTAATTTTCAAACGCCTCCGTAATCGTTGCACTCGCCTGTGTCGTGATTCTAAACGCCGTCATATCTACGAATGTATCGAGAGCTATACTCCAGCACAGGTCTGGAAGTTCCTGAAGACCCTTGGTGTTGGTAAGTCACAGGAATTGGCAGCCGGAAATGTTGATCTCCGGGGTCTCAATAGTTTCATTGCAACTCCCCCTGTCGCGATGGACCCCCTCGTCAAGGATGCAACCCTTCGTAACCTACGGTCCAAGGCAACATCCCTCACCTCAGCATTTAATTTCATCCCTGTCGGAATCGGCGCAGTAAGGAGGGCAATACTAGCAATCTCGTCGAAGGCCATAGGTGAGGACAAGATATGTTCTCAGATGATAACAACTATTGTTCGATTCAGAATCGATACTCGATCTATGGTTCCGGAACGGCCATTTTGAATTTGACAGTTGCTGCCAACAGAGCAGATTTTTGACAACTGACAGACGAGAAGCTCTCGCGATGGAACGCGTATTGGTATAGGGCATTGAAATAAAATCGTAAGCCATCTGCAATTGTATTCGGGCTCCCCTCAGGATTGTCTTATAGCTGAGTGTATTGTGGTTCTCCGAACCAGATAAAATTCGTATTTACGTAAAACTGTGCGCGTCGAAGCTGGCCTGCCAGCCATACCTGGTTGGCTGAAGAACCTGTCTACCAAGAAGAGCCTAGGGTGCACCCAGGCCTTGCAGAGAGACAGGAGTTTGACGGGAACGAAGCACAGACCAGGTCAGATAGAATCTATTTACTTAAGCTCGGTGAAACGCCGACGTTCTTGCTTCTTGGCATCTGATCGTTACGTTACCTCGTAGCTATGGGCCCCTGCGAGGTCATCGGGTGCCGAGAAGCCTGAACATTTTGGTAGCAAGAGCGTGGTTTCCTGAGATTTGCAGCCGTCAAGGGCTCCAGGAACCCACGGATATAGGCGGTTATTAGCTAACTTGGTTTTGTTCCTGTATCCACATAGATTGGTAGTATTATAAGTTATAAGTCTACTGCTGGTAGTAGACAGACAGACATAACAGTTTTCCCTAAATGACCAGTTGTACTGAGATGTGACTCAGAATAGTAATTACATTACAGGTACATTGTAGGTGAATTGAAATTTGCATTGAAGTCATATCATGTTTGCAGTTTGAAGTTTGCATAGTCAATCTATTAGTGGTCTAGTAATGCTAATGAATGTTTGGACATTGTTTTCAGTTTATAGCAATTTATAACTTGAACTAATATTGACTATCTGTGTGTTTTATATGATATAGGGAAACTAAATTGTTGTTTACAGAATTTGTGTAGATATAAAACTCGGTTTCTATTGTTTGGGGAAACCAGCATTGTTTAAGTTATAGATTAGGGTTCCCTCGTTTGTGTTGTAGACTGGAGGGTCCAATATAATTGAGTTACTGCAAATTGTGAGTAAGTATCGTTCCGATCATGTCGTTGTCTGAAATACAGAAGGGTGTTTCTAAGGAGCTCAGATGGTTTTCCTCCGCACACGGTCTGATAGACCGTTTAGATAGGCATGATGTGGTGTTGGAGCGGTCTATGGACGTTAAGGAACGCTACAACAGGGTGCTCGAATTGTCCGCGCAGGCGGAAGCAGTTGATGGTTGCGCACCTGACAGGCTGTCACGGTTGCTAGGGGATGTCGACCAGTGTATGGAGATGGCGGCTGCCATCACGCAGAGGGCTGCGGACATACGTAGGCAGCGCGAGTCCAGCCATAGTGGTGACATTGGGGCGCCTCTGCCGCTTCAGGGTTCGGGGTCCAGGTTACCTGCCATAACGATGCCTACTTTTGACGGAGTGTCCGGTGAATGGATGAGCTTCATCAATCTGTTCGACAGTTTGGTGCACATGCGATCGGACATTACCAAGTCTGTCAAGATGGCTCAGCTGGTGGCAGCATTGAGGGGTGAGCCCAGGGAGCTGGTCGCTCATTTGACAGTTACGGAGGATAACTATGAAACGGCCAGGCAATTGCTGGTCAGACGTTACCACAACAAACGGAGGTTGGCCGATGCCCAACTGAACCGTTTGTTTAGTATCCCGGTTGTGAACAAGGTCGGGGCCATACAGACGGAGGTTTTGAACCCGTTGTTGTCCGTCACCAAGGCCCTAGAGAATCTTGGACTTCCGGTTGGTGAATGGTCGTACCTATTGCTGTACATTGTACTTTCCCGCCTACCCGCTGACGTGCAGACTCGTTTCGAACAGTCTCACGGGCGGTCGGCCGAGGACCTGCCCGCCTTCTCCGACTTGGTCGGATTTTTGGAAGAGGAGGCTCGACGGGCAGAGAATTTGGGGTTGACGGTCACCCATCCTTCGGAGCCACAGAGAGCTGCCGGGAGCGCTGTGAGTAGGGGCACTCCGACGAGGAAGGACCGCACCAACCGGCAGTCGTATGGGACTGTGAGTGCATTGACCCCACCCAGGGGTGCAGGTGAGACCTGCCCATGTTGTAGGCAGATTGGCCATGCTGTGGCCGATTGCAATAAGTTCGGGGAACTTAGGATTGAGGGACGGCGCCGGATGGCCAAGCAGCGGAGCTGGTGTTTCCTGTGCCTCGGGCCACACATGGCTAGGGACTGCACGCGCACAAAATTGTGCGGATATTGTGGTGGGGCCCACCACAATTTGTTGTGCATGAACCGGTCCGGCCAACAGCCACCACAGGGCCGTACCCAGGGTGACACGGCATGGGGCCCTGAGAATTCGTTTGCGTCTCGGAGCGCAACTCAGGGGCCAATGTCCCCACGTGCACAGGGCGGTACTAGGGTGCAGGGCCGCACTCAGGGTCATCACATGGGGGGCCCTGAGTTTTCGGTTGCGACTCAGCATCCGACTCAGCGGGCAATGGGGCCACAAGCACGCAGCCACCCAGGGGTGCAGGGCCGCACTCAGGGTCATCACATGGGGGGCCCTGAGTTTTCGGTTGCGACTCAGCATCCGACTCAGCGGGACATTGGGTATGTTGAGCAGGCTGTAACGGGCGGGTGGAATGGGACAACTTCGAGCTATGCGGGTGCGGTTCGGACGCCGCCTCAGTTGTCGCCCCGCTCGTCGCCTCGTCCTCGTCGGTCGCATGTGATGTCCCCCCCGCTCATGGAGCGGCCACGGTTGAATTCACGCCCACAACCCTTCGGGGGGCGTCGTAGGGTGGCAATGGAACCGGCGCGTGGGCCATTTGTACAATGGGACCCTCTGGCGTATAGCTGCCTGCCTGATCGGTTACAGGCACAGTGGGGCCCCGGGGGCCCTCGCTAGGAATTTACGGCCCAACAATTTGTTGCCCCCCAACCGGAGACGGTGGTGTTACCGATCGCCTCTGTGCTTGTTTGGGATTTGGCGGGCAACCCAACATACGTTCGCGCCCTATTAGATTCTGGAGCTCAGGGCTGCATTGTATCGAACGATTTAGCGAAATGGTTGGGCCTCAATATAAATAATGTATCGCTGCCGAGGAAATTGGTCCCTGCTGGGGATTACAGGGCAACCCTTCACGGGTTTTGTGATGCCTTTGAACGAGGGTTTGCGGCAGCGGTTTATTTGAGAACCGTCACCTCCACCGGGGAGGTCGACGTGCGATTGGCTTTGGCAAAAAGCAAGGTAGCGCCTATTCGGGCAAGGATGACGATTCCAAAACTGGAACTGTCCGGGGCTGCTCTTTTGACCAAACCTTTGAGTCACACTCTAACGGTGTTGCGTGGGTCAGTGGTTTTGGAGGATACGGTGTACGCGTGGACGGACAGCCAGATTGTTTTGTGCTGGCTGAAGGCATCGGTCCATAACTTAGAGGGTTTTGTTGCGAACCGTGTCTCCCAGATTGTGTCGTCTGGGGTCCCACTGACCTGGAGACGTGTGCCGGGAGAGTTGAGCCCGTCTGGTTGTGCATCCGGCGGATGTCGGGCTCCTGAACTCGAGCTCGTTGCTGATCTCTCGACAGAGGCTTTCATTGCTTGTTTGGATAGGTTTGTTTCTCGAAGGGGACTTCCAACTTTGATCCGCCCTGATAACGGCACTAACTACATCGGTGCGGAACGATGCTTACGAGAGATAGTCAACTTTTTGAATGTAAATAAAGTGGATATTGGAACGGCCCTCTCCCGTCGGGGTATACAGTGGACCTTCAGCCCACCGAGTTGCCCCCACTGGGGTGGGATTTTTGAGGCCGTAGTTAAGTCAGCGAAGGCGCACTTAGGGCGTATAGTAGGTCAGACCGCGCTGACTTTTGAGGAGCTCGCGACATTGTTTTGTAAGATCGAGGCCGTTCTCAATTCGCGACCGTTGTGTCCGCTCAGCTCGGATCCAAATGACCTGGAGGCTCTGACCCCAGGCCATTTCTTGATAGGACAGCCACTTAACGCGTTGCCCGAGCACCCCTTCGAGGGAGTGAAATTGTATCGGTTGTCAAGGTATCAGATGTTGCAGCAGTTTACTCAGAATTTCTGGAAGCGTTGGTCGCTCGAGTATCTGCATATCTTACAACAGCGCCTTAAGTGGACTGACAAAACCAGCCCCCCTAGTGTTGGTGACCTCGTGCTGGTTAAGGATGCTAACCTACCGCCACTGCGTTGGCGCAGGGGGCGCATTGTTAACTTGTTCCCTGGCAGGGACGGGACCCCCCGGTCTGCAGAGGTTCTAGTAGGAGGCTCGGTACTAAAACGAGCGGTAGCAACGTTGTCTCGGCTGCCCGTAGATTAAGGGACAGGTGGGTGCCTGTCCGGGCGGGTGATTGTTCGATTCAGAATCGATACTCGATCTATGGTTCCGGAACGGCCATTTTGAATTTGACAGTTGCTGCCAACAGAGCAGATTTTTGACAACTGACAGACGAGAAGCTCTCGCGATGGAACGCGTATTGGTATAGGGCATTGAAATAAAATCGTAAGCCATCTGCAATTGTATTCGGGCTCCCCTCAGGATTGTCTTATAGCTGAGTGTATTGTGGTTCTCCGAACCAGATAAAATTCGTATTTACGTAAAACTGTGCGCGTCGAAGCTGGCCTGCCAGCCATACCTGGTTGGCTGAAGAACCTGTCTACCAAGAAGAGCCTAGGGTGCACCCAGGCCTTGCAGAGAGACAGGAGTTTGACGGGAACGAAGCACAGACCAGGTCAGATAGAATCTATTTACTTAAGCTCGGTGAAACGCCGACGTTCTTGCTTCTTGGCATCTGATCGTTACGTTACCTCGTAGCTATGGGCCCCTGCGAGGTCATCGGGTGCCGAGAAGCCTGAACAACTATCATTGATGTACTGTTACCTCTCATCACCCACATAATTAATGTGTCGCTTGACCAATGTTGCTACCCCAGCCAGTGGAAATTGGCACTTGTGATTCCCCTCCCCAAAACGTCTAATCCCGCCTTCTTTAAAGATTTCCGTCCCATTTCTATTCTGCCTATCCTCTCCAAAGTCCTGGAATCAATTGTCCACTCCCAACTCTCCTCCTACCTTTCCTCAAAAATGTTACTGAATCCCCACCAATCAGGTTTCAGGCCGGGTCACAGCACTACCACAGCACTGCTCAAAGTCACTGACGACATTCAATTAGCTATGGATCAAAAGCAGCTTACGGTCCTTACACTGCTTGATTTCAGTAGCGCCTTTAACTGCGTCGATTTCGATATACTAGTCGAAATTTTAAAGTCACTTAATGTCTCCTCGCACTCTGCTCGCTGGTTTGACTCCTACCTGAGAGACCGCCAGCAACGCATTAAGTCTGAGGAGATCTCAACGGACTGGTGTGATCTCTCCGCAGGTGTTCCGCAGGGAGGCATCCTTTCTCCTCTCCTCTTCTCGGTATTCATTAACTCCATCTCTGACGTTCTTACCTCTTCTTATCATCTTTACGCAGATGACCTTCAAATATATCGGCACTTCTCTCCGTGTGATGTGAATCTGACAGTAGAGGCGTTGAATGCTGATCTCGATAACATCAGGAAATGGGCTACCTCTTATGGTCTGCTTGTCAACCCGGGCAAATCGCAGGCCATGATTTTGGGCACTCGTCACTCTCATAACCTAGTTCAGAAAATGCCTGTCGACCCTATAGTGTATAATGGTAACATAATTTCATACAGCGAGAAGGCCAAGAATCTTGGGGTTGTATTTGATAAATTGTTGTCCTGGTCGCCCCATGTTTGTGAGGTCAGCAGACGAGTCTTTGCGTCATTTCACTCCCTACGGAGATTGCAGCACTTCCTGCCACAGCAGACTAAAATCACCCTTGCCCAGTCCCTCCTACTACCTTTAATCGACTATGCAGATGTTTGCTGGATCGGTGCGAACGAAGAACAACTGAACAAACTCGAACGACTTCAAAACCTCGGGATTCGGTTTGTCTTCGGGCTGCGCAAGTATGACCATGTCTCACAGTATCGCAAGGAGTTGGGGTGGCTTCCGATCCGCCTTCGTCGTGATATGCACGTTCTCTCCTATCTGTTCAACATTTTGCGAAATCCCCGCTACCCCTCATATCTTCGAGAACGTTTCGAGTTTATTTCCTCCAGGCATAGCAACCGGAGATCCCACACGACGTCTCTTCTCTCTACTCCTCGGCATAACACTGCCGCTTACAAACACTCGTTTAGGTTAACGGCGATCCGACTGTGGAACGCACTTCCCTGCGCTATTAGAGATAGTCCCTCAATTTTCACTTTTAAGACAAGATTGAAAGAGCATTTCCTTTCTCTTTCGTGATAGGTACTTTTATATATGTATATATAAGTAGTATATGTTTGATATATATAAAAAATTTTGCTGTTGTATTTTATTTAGTATATATCATTTATTACATTATTATGTTTTAGTTGTAAACAATTAGATGTGTACAGTTTTCCTCGACTTAGACTCTCCTGTTGCACAATTTTTCCTGTCCTACCTAGGTTTGCTGGTAGAAATCTCTCTTTAGAGATAAGCTCGCCTTTGCTCATAAAATGTTTTGTTACCTTACTATTAAGATTTCTGTGCAATAAAGAATATGAATATGAATATGAATAAAAAAAATACATTAATGTTTATCTAGGACGGAGAAATGGCTAGACGAAACGGACATACCAGTGGGTGAAGTTCAATAAAAGCTTTTACTTAAGTTTGTAATTTTAACCCACGCAATTCAGCACTTACGTAGTCACTATTTTTCAAAAATACTGTGCAACCATAATAACGTCCAGTTTAGGTAAGTTGTCAGTTTAACCTTTGACAAATCCCTCATTCATTATAAAACTTTATGATTATATTTTTTATGATTACAATATGATTATAACTAAACACACGTAATTTTATATTTTATAATAGTTCAACAGCATAAACTGGTGTAAGAAGACAATAAGGATAAGGAATCAGTTTTTGCGACTGCAAGGTCGAGCGGCCGCCCGAACTCAGACTGACTGCGAGTCGTAGAGTGACGTCATCATAAGCGCAGATGCCGTAAGATAGATTCACAAAGCGTTTAGGAAATACCCAATATGTTTTGGTCATAACTTCGGTAATACTGTAACTACTGCAACAAAACAAAAAACTGGTGTAATGTCCACAACCCTGGCTTTAATACTAAGTGCTGCTTTTTGCAAAATTCCGACACCTTAGCCTTATTAATTAGGCATTAAAACACTCGTCTGATGTTATTATGAAACTCGCCGGTCGGCTCGTTTCATAAACCCACTCGTATTTTAATTACAATGCCTTTCAGTATGTTACAGTCACATGAACTAGGTACATTATGTTCCACCGACACAACTGCGTCAGTGACTCGATGAAATTTCAAGACTTTGAACTTTTCACAAAGGTCGTCTTTATAAAAAGTAAAAACCAATAAAAAACGGACGCTCAAGCATGCCCATAAGTGCCATTTTGTTTACTCTAAAAGCCTAGAACCAGCTATAAACTATAATTTATTGCCTAGAACTTTCTGCGGTTCCCTACTTTGCCCCAGCGAGCGCGGTACGGTCCGAGATGATTTATGAAGGCTTTTAATCCGTACTACATAATCGATTCTGACTTGTTGGTACGAAACATTAGTAATTTGTTATTTAAAATACTTGGTGAATAATAACAATGGATAACCAAAACTTTTCCCATCAAGAAATCCTCGTTATCGTCTCTAGTATGTGGTAGGTAGGTAGTTACTGACGTTAATGTATAGCCTATGTCTATATCATTATCATAAATAAATCAACGTTCTTTTAAAGTAAAGTTGCTCCATCAACCATCTGTCTTAATAATAACATATAGGAAAAATTGCGAAGGAATTTTTGAAATTAAACCATCTTTAATATAATAATGAATTAGCCGCAGACGAAAGTATTTTATTTGATGAAGAGATCCAAAAATACGCGAACTCATGGACGAAGTAAATGCCATCAAAATGAAACGTTCGAAAGAAAAAAATCCGCAATATCCTGGATTACTTTTGATGTTCGCAAAGTCTCTTTGTCTCAAATCGTTGGCGTCCGATATGAACTGATATGTCGTTTATCCTTACACTGCCTGAACAGTCTGCCTACTTGCTTGCCGGTGGAGCTGATTTCAGAGGCGTCTTAACTAACATAACTAAAGTAAGCACCTAATTAAAATACGGCTTTAAAAATAGAACTTATGGCAACCAGAAAAGGCCTGTTTTTGAGGTCTCACTTTATTTCGTTAACCAGTATTAACGCTGAGGGAATAGTTTCTTACCTCACGTCCGTAGGAAATACTTGGATCCCATAGCCCTGCACGGCCCCCTGGGTAGTACTAATGAGCTATAATTCAACACTACTATTCCAAGGCTTTCGAAAGAGAACCCGTCCAAATACAGCGAAATCTATAAAGACCGCCATTAATTAAGATTATTATTATTATTAATTTTGACGCCTTAAAATTGCACACAAAACTTTCAAATGCATTTTTTTTCTTCAACGTCCTGTTCAGCTTTGTAGTCTGCCAGCGTTGTGGTAAAAGAGTGGCAGCCTTGCATTCTAATTCTAGGAAAATAAAAGAAAGCTCTAACTAACGCGTCTGGTTTTGAAGGGAGCTGAGCGCATAATACGTTTACAGATAAATTCGTTTCATGCAGCCGTTCGTTGTGCTTGCGGTCACTTGTGATTCGAGGCTTGATTGTGTTGTCAGAATGTGGACGGGCATCAGAGGATGGTCACTGTACAGGAGATTAGCGGTTGCCATGATAACCGCGTCAATCGATCGAGATTGGAGATTTTAGCAGATAATTTGTGAATGTTTCGTATGAACTTGAAGGTATGGATTTACTTTATGCATTCGTATTACTTTACTAGATCTTATACTAAGTTGAGATTACAATCTATTCCTGTTGGCTTTACGATACCCGATAAAGTCATTAATCTAGTAAACAGGCGACTTTGTTTCAATTTCAAGGAATGCTTGCGATCGATTTAGTCTCCAGGACGCGACGCCAACCAACGAAGGATATAAATAAACGAACAGTTTGCACAAAACTGCAGTCACGAGTTCCAACTGTGGCTGTAATAAACGATTAAGCACATTAATAATGGCAACAAATATATTGTTCACCAATATAAGTTGTAGGGCTTAAGGCTCGAATATCGGTAAAATTAGCAGCTCGGTTGCTGTTGGTTGAAATTTTGGACACAACCATATTAAAATACAGTTCGTACCAGCTCGCACTGCAACATGGCCATAGTATAAATAATGGCTGTAACTTAGTCGCTGCGGCAGAGCAATGCGAAAATTGTGTATTTTTTCTAAACCACTGTTTAATTTTAGTTTTAACATATTTTGAATACCTATTTTTCGACAATATTCTTTTTAGATTCCAATAAATAGATTTTTTTGTTATTTTTATTTTATATAGTTTCCATTGACATATTTTGTTTTTAACCCCCGACGCAAAAAGAGGGGTGTTATAAGTTTCACGTGTCTGTCTGTGTGTCTGTCTGTCTGTCTGTGGCATCATAGCTCCCGAACGGATGAAGCGATTTCAATTTAGTTTTTTTTGCATTAAAGGTTACTTATGTGCGAGTGTTCTTAGACATGTTTGATGAAAATCGGTTGAGCCGTTTAAAAGTTGTGGGGGGTGAAAGTGGGAAAGAATAACCGAATGTCTGCAAATATACTCGAGTGGGGTCTCAAATGAAAGCGCATCACGTCCATATTACAGAATAATATGTTCAATGAAAATTGGATGCGCTATGAAAAAGCTCTGGGGGTAAAAGTGGGGAAAATACCCAATATCTGTAAATAAATGTGGGGGGGGGGGAGAAAATGGGGATGGAAATCCGAATTTCAGCAAATATACCCAAGTAGGGTCGAAAATTTAATAGCATTACATGCACTTTACAAAGTCAATAATATTTAATAATATCAGTTGCCTGGAAGGGATATATGTAAAAAAAAAATGTAATTATAAGTAAAATAAAAGCGAATGAGCTTGACCTTAAATGTGATCTTTACCTTAAATATAAATTAGAAAATGTTCGATAAGAAGCTATGTATTTACAACTTAACAAAATCTACATTATAATAAGTAAGTACCTATAAAAAGTATTAAATAAAAAATTAAATTAAAAATAAAAAAAACCCACGACACAAAAACCTAACTTCCCTTTAAAAAGTAAACAATAATAAAAGGAACTCAATCTTAAAGTACCTAAGTATGTATTAATAATTTAAAAAAAAATACGTCGCGTTGGGGGACCGCTCCAAACCTAACAATTTAATTACAAATAATCTAACCTAACTAATCAACATGGATGAATTTAAAAACAAAATTAAGAAACGAAAGTTATCTTCAAAATTTTGCGTTTAGGATACTACTGTCAACGACGTCTGCCCTCGCGTGTCTGCCCACTCGGGTAACGAAACTCGACGACCTAACGCTCCGCCCACTTTACTCCCCTCCCGCAAGCCGCCCGCGCCACAATATTCCGATTTTCCGAGTTATAGTATAGTTCTTTTTAATGTACGTATGTGAATCGGTTAAGTCACTGTACAATCTATAGTATACAATATTTAATATCCCTTATACTCTCAACTATTTATGCAAATAGTGTTTTTTAATGTATTATTTATTAATGGGTGCTAATTAAACAGACTTCTTTTTAATAGCATTATTCGCGTCTAAAAATGTACATTGCCTTCTAAATTACTAAGTCAGCTACAATTAACGAGCGTCTGAATTATGCTAGCTCAGCCACTAGTTATCTTCTAAGTAAGACACTCTAAATACAACTCAGCATGGTGATTATTTTTTAGCATCTAAATTTGTAACATGCATTCAAGCAGTAAACTTCTAAAATATGTATATGCGACATCAAAAAATATATACTATTAGCTTCTATTTTTTTAACTCGGTACGTTTAAAATGTAACTCATCCTACATTAAGTGATCGTCAAAGATTTGCTAAAATTGTCATCAAATAGTAAATTATGGACGGGTGCTAATTAAACAGACTTCTTTTTAATAGCATTATTCGCCTCTAAAAATCTACATTGCCTTCTAAATTCAGCCACAATTAACGAGCGTCTGAGTGATACTATCTTAGCCACTAGTTATCTTCTATGTAAGCCACTCTAAATAAAACTCAGCGTGGTGGTTATTTTTTAGCATTTTAATTTGATTTGATTTAATTGCTATATGACATCAAATAAGATTTTCGTATAAGTACTTAAAATGATCTGTCGCAGGCAATTTGTTTGATTCCGCATTTTACAAACGGCGTCGTCCGTTTACAAACGCGCGCTGCTATGTAATATGCCGAAGGCAAATTGACACTCCTTTATGTTTTAAGAATTTATTGTTGTTCTTACATGTTCAACCTAACACGAAGGGTAAAGGGGGCTTCGCTTCGCTCACCCCCTTTACCCTTCACCTAAGCTACCGCAGTGTTTTGCCCTGATAATTTGCTATAATTTGATATATTGCTATATTGCTACATGAATCGAATGGCGCTCTCTGATTGGTGCAAACGGCCGGTCGCTGTCGTCTCGCGAACTCGCGCCAAATCTTGCAGTGGCTATTTTCACGACAAAAGAATATGATGTATTATTTTACATGCTAAGTTATAATAAATGATATTGTCTATAGGAGCTTAAATTATATTTTTTTGAGGACCTTGTGTTGAAGCTGTGAAACGTAAAATGGTGATGAGATGTAAAATCCGTGGCTGAGTTAGTAAATTAGGTGGCAATGTATAAATAAGAAGGACAAATTAAAACAATTGTTAATCTTTACTTGATGCTTTCTTTAGAATAATGAGTTGGTATTGTAAAAAAGACGAATTCGTTTATTAGAGGCTATCTCATTTTCCCGTTGCTGAGTTATAAAATGAGAAGTTTGATCACGTGGCTAATAAATAAATCTGCGGCTGGACTTATAATTTCCCTTTATTAATTATAATTATATTTCTGATGTCAATTCGCCTTCTACTTAGCTTATCCATCCACTAAATTTTCCTAATTTTTTCCTATAGTTTATTTATTTTCATATCAATTATATATGCAGTTTTAATAAAAAGTAGTTGATTAACACCCACCCTTTATATTCTCCTCCTTGATAAGGTGCCGACAGAATACCAGCGTTGCAGGACCTCTTGCAGGTTCTGTGGCACATGCTGAGTCGGAACCTATTCGCCGCCTAGGCACACACTTCACGACGTTACTGTCTACTCGTCGCTACAAAATTGTATTTTGCTTTTATTTATTTCTTGTTGTCTTGTGTATGTAATATTCATATAAGTTACTGTGTGGTATGTACTTTTGTTTTTGTGACGCGTGTGTATATTATTGTCTGCGATATTGGTTGTTATTACTTTCTCCTTCAATTGTATGTTTCACTTTTTTTCTTGTCCTCTCATAATTATCGTGTATTTTATGTTGTGTGTGTTATGGCGTAGTCCGAATAAATTGATATTCTTTCTTTACTTTAACATCACATTAAAAAATAATAATAAGTCTTGGGTAAAAGACTAGTTAGGCATGTGATACTTATGAAAAAAAAAATCGTAGATAATAAATAATTACGAGCGGTCCCCCAACGCGACGTATTTTTTTTTTAATTATTAATACATACTTAGGTACTTTAAGATTGAGTTCCTTTTATTATTGTTTACTTTTTAAAGGGAAGTTAGGTTTTTGTGTCGGGGGTTTTTTAAATTTTTAATTTAATTTTTTCAAACATACAGATTAAAGAAAATGGATGTCTTCATAACATATATTTTTTGGGATTTGGGAAGTGTCTCCTTTATGAGGAACGGCTTCAAAGATGGTCATCTGACCGAAGTTAACGACACCCTGTGTCCTCAATAAGATTATTGGGCTTCGCTTGAGGGACCGAGGTTTTGACCACCGCTCCGGGTGGTTCCTGTCACAGAGGATCTCGCTAGCTGAGCAGCGCGGTAATGCTGCCAGTGTAATGGGCACGTTGGGTGCGGGCGTTTCTTGGGGCGGTTTATTTTTATAGATATTTAGTTTTGTATTTCATTTGGTTTAGTTATGATGACGAAGTTGGCGGATTTATGACATTGTATATTGTAATTTTCTTGTGTTTTTTTAAATTTTACTTTATATATTTTATGCATTCTGTTATTAAATTATAAATAAATTGAATTAAATAAACATGTTAATTAGTCAGGGGAAATTTAAATTATATGCTAATTATATCAGTTTTGGCCCTAAATATGTTAAATGTTCAACAAATATAGTGCCCCATTAGTTTCACAGGTCCCTATTGAGTATTTAGGTCATTGTTTGTCTGAATACTAAAGTTAGGTTTGTTAGGTCACAACTGTTTGTTCTCCTAATAAAATAAAACAGGACGTAACATTTTGGTAAACATTTAGTTAATTTGGGCTGAAAGTGTATTTTGTACTTTTTACTCAATTTGGTAACAGTTTGAGGTGATACGAAAAAAAATGGAAATTTTTTCGAATCCATTTACTCCACCATGAAGTTATCTACAGATTTAATTTTTGGATTAACGTTTATTGAGTATTTTATTAAGATTTTCACTAAAGGAAAACGCGATATGGATGAAATTTTCTCGATATAATTTAATTACGAAAGCACCTCTAAATTGTTTTATATTTTCCTGTAATTCTGAAATCCAATTTCATTGTAGAACTGCAGATATTACGTATTCGCAAAATATCCTTAAAAAACTTTTTAACAAAATAGCGTAGTTTATTTTTAAACAATTTTTCTGGGGTTTACCGCTACGTTTTTTAATTTTTTCCCGATTCCGTCCCTCTCACACTGCGGGTCTTTCCGCCTGGAGTAACGGGGACCTTTGCACGGACGAGGAGCTGTTAATAATTACCACATCGTAACCTAACTTCTTAATATGCCAACCGCAAACATTACATTGCATTTCTAAAAGTGTCCGGCTATTGCAGAACCACTACCTACCGACTAATCTTTCATTATTTCTTCCCTAATCAGCGAGAACGATATAAATGTGTGATGTTGTCCTTCGTACCAATCTAACAATAATAATGCATCGTTAGTGACTAAACAAAGGGCATGTTGCATCTTTATCAAACCTGACTGTCGGCCATTTTGATTTTTTCAATCAATACAGTATTTAGTTTCTGTAACTAGGTGCTACATTCAATTTGAAATATTCCAACCTAATTCGAGTATAACCTAAATCACGTGAGTCTCGCTAGCAATAGAGTCCTCTCAATGCGAATAGTAAATGAGAAGTCATGCAACCAAGGAGATATCAGTACAATAGATGTAGTTTACTACGACATTATGATATTTATACGCTTTTATTGTTAACATGCATTTCTTCGCTGCGCCTCATGAGCTACGCTACACTAGGATTGTATAACTATAAATAGACACAAAGAGTGTACCACCCCTAATAGACCTTTCTGAAGACTAGGTTGATTTATTTTAATAATTTCAGCGCTTATTATGATAGCAGGAACAGATAGGCTAATGAAACTTACCGAAAGAATAAAATAGCAGGTCAAAATAGCAGCTTACAGACCTATCAACTTAAGCTGATACTTGCATTTGTGTGAGTGTACGTGTGTACGCACCGCTTCCCTGCCGCCCGCTCACATACTTCACTTCACCTCCGGTACTGGTAGCAGATAGACGTGTAATTTTATGTGATTGATTGTGTTTGAAATATTAGTGAAATGGCTCCTACTGCTCCTGGCTGCTGCTAATGGCTCCTACAATCGACGATATAACGGAACGATTAATTATTAATACAGGCTCTGACTCTGATGAATCATCAGACGAGAGTGAAGATGAAGATGCAATGAGCGGAGTAGAAGAGTTATAAGATTCAGTCATTATGAGGTCGAGAATTGGACAGTTGGTAACATTGTGTTGTATGGACTTCGTTTAAATAAAACATTGATTTTATTTGTATGTGTTTTACTAACTGTACTTTTGGCGATCACTCACACAAATGCAAGTATCAGCTTAAGTTGATAGGTCTGTACTGGTATATTGATACAATGTCAATGTGTGTGTGTCGTGTCGATGTAGTTCAATTATTATCGAATATACAAACTACTGCTCAAATAAACAGCCGCTTAAAGGTAGTAGCTCACTTAAACGCTCCAGCACAGCTAAAGAATGTTCATTCACATATGAGTAGGTTGTGCTCTGTAGATATACTATCGAGTGATACATATGCTGCAGGCGCGCTTACAGCAAGATGTTTGCTAACTGATGTCGTCTACAGAGCGCAACCTAAAACCCATATTTGAACGAACATTATATTAGCTGTACTGGACCGGGGTCGTATAAGTCAGCTACGACCTTAAATGTCATACTGGCGGTGTTATTACCCGAGAGGGAGACAGTGAGAGTCAGCCTCAAATATATATATATATATAATATAGATAGTCAAACTTTAAGTGGCCGGCTGATCCGGGCCTTATTCTTCTATAGCGGAATATGGCACTTATTTGCGTGCATGCAACCGCAATTCTCAATTTCAACCGCATGTCGGCGCCTCTGCAATATTACGGCCTCTGCGGATTTTGTTAAAGTCGGGACTAAATTGCTAATTTTGCCCATATGCAGAACTGCAAAAACTACGTTTAAGTGGCACTCAAACAAAATCGCGTTCTCGCCTGATTTGGAAAAAACAGCACGACTAGGATATTTATTGGGCCATGCAAAAAAATACGTACTACTTTTTATTTTATTTTGTGTAATGTTGGCTTTTTGAAGAAACAGATTTGAATATTTTGGATAATGCTTGTCTTATTTTTTTAATAATTTTTAAAATGACACCCCTTGTGACGTCAATTGCTCACAGTTTTTGAACGGTTGTACTTGAGGCTGGTTGTTTCCGATTATAAAACTAAAAAACCATAATATTTATATTTATTTACGTTACTAATGACATCTGCGCTATCGACTGACAGGAAAACTGTTGATGATACTTGACAGTTTAACAGAACAGCCAACTTAACGGCGAAGGGAATCTGTACAAAATACGCCGTAGAGGACAAATGAAGTCCATTTTGTTTTTTTACGTATATTTCAGTAATCCTGTAGTATTTTTTGATGTTAATAACGGAATTTAGTTAGGAACACAATTATCTCGAAACAGTTTTCCCAGTTTGGTACCTTTTATTTTTTACATGGCTAAACTATGAAGTCAACTCGGTTATCATACTCACTAATGTACTAGCAATAAGAGGAAACCATAGCAAAATTGCGTCGTAAGTCTTCAACTTTTTAAACTCATTAGTGTATTTGAAGGCCATAGAAAAACGTACGTTTACATGTGTAGCTTAGAGGGTTCCTTATGGCAATACAGAACCACTCATTAATATTATAGTATCTTGGAACCCGAAAAAATGTCGTCAAATTGGCTTCCCTTTGGTTTCTCAAAAAAGCTGGACCTCATAAGTACACATCGTACATGAAATATCGTTTAAAAGTTACACCAAACTTTTTCATTCGACCTGTCATGTGACCACGTCATGTGACCACGTCATGTGACCACGTCATGTGACCACGTCATGCGCTGCAAGGGTGACGATTTTTGCCATAGAGTTAGTATCTATGAAGTAGCCTTAATTGATTATGTCCACGCACAGAATACTAGTTTTACAAAATTTCTATACAACTTATTGCTATGTTAAAATCTATGATTGTAAGTGGTTTTTGATATAATCTGACCTTCATTAACATAACGCTACCACCACCCACCCTTTACTAGCCTAGATAAACGATATACAATGTATATTTACGAAGTCATCGACGAGCAAATGCATAAAACTGAATATCGTCAACAGCTTTAACGAGAATTCACAATGTCATCATTAACTATTAAACAATGTCAACCTTTGCATGAAATGAACATTATACGAGCGTCATTATGAATATTTAGAACATGCACACACAACAAACACATGCCCTTTGTTGTATATACCTCTGATGAGGTCCATTTGGAATTATTAACTAAGAATAACAGCTTTTACCGGTACGACGAGTTCACGAACAAACATGCTCATGTCTGTAGCGGCATTCTATTAACCTTAGCACTCACATAGAAAATGGTGCCCCCAGTAAAATATATTTTGTCGTACCAGAATTTTCTGGAGGACAAGTTTGTAAGCTTCGTCCGTGAGACTTCGCGAAAGTTGGATATAGCAGCGGCTTTCGTTATAAGTTTAACGTGTGGTCGTCAGAAGTGCCGTCAATATAATGACATGGTTTATGGCGCCCAACGTGGGGCCTCTTAATAAAGGGAAATGTTTATTAAGGCCCATGTTTATCGCTGTCGCCATTGGCCGCGTCAAAGAGAGATAGATGAGAGAAAAAGAAATTTCACCACGTTAAAAACTTAAAAGAATTTTTGTAAAAGAATATATAAAGAAATATTTTCAAGTTCCAGCCCTATTTCTTCCTCCCCGGTTGGAATGCAAATGTCGTCTATGTACACGAAAAGTCCTCAACAAAACGTTTGCTGAATGGAACCACAAACCAAACCGTCATCTGTGTATATGTTACGGCTAAAGCTAGGTGTGAAACTAAACTTAAGTTTAGCCGGCTATATAGTCTTAAGATTAATTTCGAGCCTCGGCCAATGTCCGACATAATGTTCATTGCGATAAATGAACTGCAGTTTAGCCTCGACGCTGTTGAGGCTAAAGATGGGTGAGAAAATATGGTTGACATTAGCCGACTAAACTTAAGTTTATTTTTCAGAATACCTAGGCTAATGTTGAAAAATTACCGTCTTAATCTGGAACAAGTGATGATAATGAATCGGTAGCCGTACTGCGGTAGCTTAGGTGAAGGGAACGGGGGTGAGCGAAGCGAAGCCCCCTTTATCCTTCGTATTAGGTTGAACATGAAAGAACAACAAAAAATACTTCTACTCGTACTTGTTATAGGTTTTTGTTGTTCTTAAATGTTCAACCTAACACGAAGGATAAAGGGGGCTTCGCTTCTCTCACCCCCTTTACCCTTCACCTAAGCTACCGCAGTGTTTTGCCCTGATATTAGAAATAGCTTTCTCATCTGAATAAAATCACCCCGCCCCGCTCCCCGCAGTCGCACGAATACTTCGTTTTCATCATTACCTAACTAATGTCCAACATTAACCGAAACGAAAAATTAAATCGGCTAATGTGCAGTCTAGCCGATTAAAGATGACAACCGTTATCACAAACGAACATGACTTCAGACATTAGCCACGGCTCAAAATTATTCTTAAGATTAGCCGGCTAAACTTAAGTTTAGTTTCACACCTAACTTTAGCCGAAACATATTATATTATTTGGTTTTTGTTGATTTTTTCAAAAAGTGCTAATTCAATTTTGATAAAATTTATATGGGACCACCTCTGAAGAATGACCCACCAAACAAAACAACAATCATAAAAACCGATTCATAATTGACGAAATAATCGCGTAGGTAACAAACATACAAAAAAACAGTGAGAACATTCTCCTTTTTGAAGTCGATTAAAAAGGAAGAAAGCTGGAAAGAAGGTTTTCATTCCTATTATGTACATTATCCAGGTCCAAATGTGAAGTATTTGGCGCGTCTCCCTTGATTCAACGCCGGAATTTCGAATGCAAAGTACTAAAAATAAAGGTATGCAATGTTTTACTGTAATACCGCAAATGACGGGTCATTCATTCGTGTAATGAGACAAGACCATTTGGAGAAAGTAAATCCATTCTCATTTTTGTACATTTCCTCATCTCTAGTAATGGCGACGGCGGGGACTCGAATAAAACTCCTACAACTACCCTCCTTGCTATAGAAACAATCTAAAGTAGCCCTTACTCCTTGGTAATAGAAGTTATAAGGAATGAAAGGGTAAAAGTGTCGCCAAATTCATTACTATGGGCGCAGAGCGATGCTACAAAAAGGTCATCAAAATAACGACATTCATAAAATAGCGACTGAATTAGAGTCAATGAGCTGTCAGAATATTTATAGTATTCAATTATGCTCGGTTGCCATGACAACGTTCCTCCCTCGGAGATAGCCGTTTCTAAGCTTGGACGTTCTGTATCGGTTGTTGGAATATGAATTTCCCTTATGAATATTAATATAAATGGCCATGAGATGACGCCAATGTTCAAAAGACCGTTTCTCTCAATTTCTCGGAGAGAAAACTAAGAGCTTAGAACTTAGAAGAAGAATCTAAGACTTTAGAATTCCCTTCTTGATACATATCTTGAATATTTAGTTCAATGTTCTATACATTGTTCACATAATGGTTCAAGTGCAAATTGCGGAAGTCGGCAGGTAAAACGATATCTTTACCGGAAACATATTAATATATTTTTGATTTTCCCCCTCAACAATATCCAACGACCGTGTGCCAGCCACCACCAATGATGGAACAGTCTCTATCGACGACCTTACACCTTCCGTTCCGTATTTCAAAATTGTAGCGGTCTTATTTCATGCGCCATAGATAATACTTTTTTATTTCACCAGTTTGTGACTTTAAGCGTTGTAAAATGGCAACTCACGGCAAGTCATTAAAACCTCATGTGATGCCACCTTTAATGACCGAAGTGCCACAGGACTGGTGGTACTTAGTTACATACAACGCTCACGCTTTTTTTAGGTCCACTCCCATCTGTCTCTGAAATTCTGCACCGGGATAGAACGATTTATGACGTATGTAAAACTAATATATAATCTACGTCATAATTTCGCAAACTCAAAACGCAAATCCATTAATTACCACAGAATATTTTCTGTTTGTTAGTTCTGCTTTGACTTACTGCCGCGGAAAATATTTAATTTCGATATTTAGTGATAACGGCATCAGTAACGATAAATGCAAATGTAAATAATGGAAAACTCGCCTTAGATATATCCACAATAATCCACATAGAGGTTAGAGTTCTGTCAACTTGTAACTTGTAAATGCAGGGGTTGAGCTAGAAAATCTCCCACTTGAATAATCATAATTCCTTATTTCTTTATTGCACACAAATAATTAAAATAACAAGATATACATTGAAATTGTGAGCAAAGGCGAGCTTATCTCTAGCAAGAGATCTCTTCCAGCAAACCAAGTCAGGATGGGGATCGTTGAGCACGGGTAGACCTTTGTGTACAACAAAACCTAATTATAATATTCCTGGTAAATATTACAACTCAATAAACTAACTATACGAGTGCCTACAATACATACATAAAATATACATCCTAAATATAAATAAATATTCAATGTAAGATTGTCAAAACCGTTAGTTTATAAACTAACGCATTAGTAAATTGTAAACCAGACTGACATGGTTTAGAAGTTACGTTTCTTTTGTTCTTACATTTCAACCTAAAACGAAGTCTATTCGGGGGCTTCGCTGCGCTCGCCCCCTCTAGTCTTCCCCTAAGCTACTGCAGTGTTTGGCCTGGTATTTCGTTTGCAATTCAAGTTTAAACCAGTTCACAATTTAATTGTTTTATTATAAATTAACGCATCATATCGTAAGCAGTACGGTACAGTTTACAATTTATCGATAGTATGTAAACTAACGAGAGAAAAAACATTAAAAATTTTGACTATCTTACGTTGACATATATACTAATAAATACAAACATACTGCCTATAATATGTATGTTGAATTTCCGCAAAAAAGCGACGTTTATTTGCTGGGGGCCTATTTTGGTTCGTGCTGAATGAAATGAATCCAGAATGAGGCTATCCTCATAGTTTATTAAAGTCTGCTCCCGCTTGCTGCACAATGACGGTATCTGGGTTGCGTTCAGTTATGAATATTACAACATAAAACATGAAGTAAATGTTACTGAAAGACTCGAGGTTTATTGCAGGATTACCGGCTTCTGAAGCTGAAATTATATTACACCGGCTAACATAAACTAGAAGGAAAATCTCTACCAGCACCATCAAGAAAATTGATTATATGCAACGGGTATTTCGAGTAAAGATACAAATATTCGTGAGTCTTCTAAGCGATTTCGTAATTCGTCGCGGAGTATGTATGGGATGGCATGATGGAGTATTTATGAGGAAATGATTATGAGTATGACTAGAACGTGGGAACATCAGGTAGTTTCTTATATGACACGTAATGTCGTACTATTGGAGAATTTATTATTAAACGCACCCCAGGGTACGCAGATAGCATTCTCAGCGTCCCAAGCTCCGTCGATAACATTTTTCAATTTGTTCGACAGTTACAACTGAGTGTTGTATGCAACTTATGGCGTTAGTAATTCCCCCTTTGCGTTGGCCGTCTCCAGGAAATAGTTATTCCGGCGGAGATATCAGCTTGGAAAATCTTTTTTCAGCTATTTACAGTACATGTAAATTTTTCTTTGCTACTTTTAATAACCGTAGATACCTCGAATGTCACGACAGTTGTCCAACTGAAATAACACACCTGGGAAATGCCGTACTACAGCGACAGCGACAGCGTCTGATCGCGCTGTCGCACATCATAGTGATCTAATGTTACCCACCCATAGTGTTGCCAATACAACAAGGAAAGACATCTACAGATACTGAATAACATAATGAACGGTACAATAGTAACAAGAAGATATTTTACGAACAATCTCAGCAACATGTCTCTTTTGCGACGTCACGAACAAGTTCTTGTCTTTGTATTTCGTTACGATACACGCGTTGATATGTAGAAAATACTTACTCTAAAGGTTGGTTGTCTACCCAGGTATCCTTACTTAGACGTAGTTAGTAACTTTGTTAACTAAAGCACTGGGACATAACAGCGCTAATGTTGCAGTTGTTCCTATTCACTGTTGTTGTTGTTTACAGACCCGTGTCCCGCGATTCGTTTTTGACTCCGATAATAGCGATAAAAGATAATCATTACAGAAAACTAGGAGATCATGGAATACGTAAGTATAAAAGTCTAAGCCTGAGGCGTCACACAGTCATTACCTAATTACCTCAACACTTAAAAGCGTGGTCGACCAAGGAAGAGCATGGAAGAGATCAGGGGATGAGCGAGGTTTTTGGGATGAGAAATGATGGATCACCGCTCAAGCAGGACCACCAAAGGTGGAAGAAGGGGAGAGAGGCCTTCTAAAGCGTGCTACTCGGCCAGATATACGAGCACCTCTAATCCTAACTTAAGTAGAACTAAACTGAACTATTTAACTCTGTCGTAAATCCACTGCTTCGCTACAGTTAGTGCAACTATTTGATAATGGGCGTCCCTAGCAATGTACCGTTCTTGTTACACTATACAGTACAGACTTTGTATCGGCCGATAGTTTTGGTCGGGCTCCTAATAAGTATGGAAATGCAGGCAAGTTCGCAAATTATTTTATAAGGTTCGGTCGCTGGCATCCCAACAAGACACAAAAAGTGTGTGGTCTGCGGGGACCCTAACTCGACGAGTTGTCTATTAGCTTCATTCTGCCTTCGATAATTGTGGAAAGGTGGTTGTTTTCAGTTCTCATTTACACTAAAAGTCAGTTTGGCATACTACGTCAATTTCGCAGTAGTTTCGAGTCAGCGAATTACCCTTTATGTAATTTTAAATAAGCCCTTGAATGTAAGTGAATTAATATGTGTATTTTCTACACAAAACCAGTTTAAACTCGACAGTCATGCAGCAGAGACGCCGATCTTCACATCAATGAGGAGTTTATTTGTGTACATAAAGATTTTGTTTTATCACCCGTTTATTTAATCTCGTTAACGCCTCATCACCACATTGTTTAGTTTATCGATATTGAACAAATTATCAAACGCATTGAAAAGTGATGATGGGCTTACTCCGTTTAGATAAAATCGTTTAAATACGAACATAGACGACTTTGTATCGGCTTCTCTAACTAAAAATATGAATTAATCAGACGAATGCACAGTTGGTTAAAACTCGTGTTTGGTCGTTTAAGTTACCCAGCCTTTCGCGATCTGAAATTTCATTAAAACCAGGTAACCGCTAAACTGTAAAGACACAAAGAATATAAAAGCCGGCCTCGAAACCGCAGTCCCTCTGTCTCCCATTTCCTTATTTGCCTAACACAAATGACAAGGAAACAGGGAAACGCAAAGTAAATACCTCAAACACATTATAAACAAATCCAAAACTTTTCCATCACATCCTCTCTCACGATCTTGTTAATTCAAGTTTGGACGGAGTGGTCCCCTGTGAATGGACCTATGTACCACCGAAAGGGTTCTTTATTGCCCGACTGACTAAACCTAACCCTTTTCTCGTACGCTTGAAACATTTTGAGCCAATGATTTTGATTGAATGATTTAACATTTTGACCGCTGTTGTCAATATTTAAGGTAAGTAAATAGTTTTTTTTATGGATAACATTATAAGAAAAGCGTTTAAGAAAATCTGGGCACACAGTCGTAGATTTAAAATTTTACTTTCATTTCCCCGAACTCTTAAGACACTTTATTTAAGAAAATAGAGTTGAAGATACTCCTGATCCTGGGGTATACGAACATGGACAATACAAAGAGAGTTGGATGTTAATTAAATTCTAGTACTATTCTGGAAAAAAATCTATAGCTACGGCGTTGGGCTAGCCCCGTGTCAAGCAAAGTGGAGAATTGAATCACTGGCTTGACGTGGGCTCAACTATACCTCTGCAATCTCCTCTGGGAAAAACCGTGTTTGTAGATTTGTAATTCGTACTTCCAAATTATTCCCATAGCTTAAATTTAAAAAGGATCATGTGTTTTCTGAAATAGGTCCATTGTTACAGGTACAAAGCACTCACCAACTTATGTAATTTCAACAGCCGTCTCCCCACCAAACCCAATTTCCCGCCGGCGCGGCGCCGCGGGGACCAACCGAATAAATACAGTTAGGACGAGGCCCATTTGAGGTCCCTTTGTGAAACTCGGCCAGGTGCAACGCAAAAAAACGGCCGTCACCATAAATTCGCTAAACTGTTGCTAAATGAAGAGCTTCGCTGATTAAATTAGGCGTATTTACCTTCATATGTTTAGGTTAACTGGAATGCTTTGTGTCGGCTTCATTTTCATTTCTGATGCTTCTACGGGTAGGGAATTATATATCTATTGCGGTTAACAGTTTCCTGGAACATCTACTTATAAGAAAATCTTCCAGTAGCTGTAAAAACACGCTGACATCAAATACGGGGAATATATAACAAACATACATGAAAAGCTTATAAAATTATTAACACCGCAAATTTTGTAGAGGCTCAAGCGTTTAGGAGCAACTCGTTATAAAAAATCTTACTTCTAAGAGGATCAAAGGAAAATCCCCAAATACCTACACACTTTGAATTGCTTAGTATTTTTGTGACTTCCTAATTTTAGCGAATGGAACGAAATCTCTTTGCTTCACTCGTGATGCTTATATTCATTCCCACATTCTGATGATTCTGTAAAGGACCCTGCGTCAGTTTAGGCCCACTTTCACTTTCAACATTGTCCAACAGTAATGAAACCTATGTCGTATAAGAGCTCTTGGGGTGTACATACTTCATTTCGTATTATGGCTGCTAAGTTCAAATACAGCGCAAAGTGGTGTTTTAGTACGTTTTGATATTTATGATTCGCATTTATTGCATTATGATCATATTTGATTTATTTTTTATTTTTCTCTATGTACTTATATGTTACTTAAATGTTTGATTTGTAAAACTACATTATTTTTGTCTACTTGCTGCTCATTAAATGATTTCAGTTTTGAGATTTGAACTTAGTTGCCATAATATGAAACGCAGTAAAACACAAAAGCTTTCATATGATATGAGTTTTGTTACTTTTGGATGTTTTTGGAAAAGTAAATAAATATTTATATATTAACAACACCATACGTGCTTTATTTGAACATTGCTGTAATGCCAAGAGCTTTCATATGACATGAGTTTCATTACTGTTGGACAACGTTGGAAAAAGTGGACCCAAAATTCAAAACTGCCCACGATCCTTTCAAGATTATGAAATGTGTATGGTGAAATGTAGAGTACCAAGCAACCAAGCTCTATTTTGCGCAATGAAGTAGCTATAAATAATAAAATAAGTCAAGACCGGCTATTTCAATGCAGTTGCTCTTCATTTAAGATTACCTAATTTCAACTCAAAGGCATAACGTAAAAGCCCGCAGACATATTAAAAATCCAATGTTTTCTCTGAAAGTACTGCTTTCAGTCGGCATTTGTGTGAGAACATACTGCCAAGTGGCTAGACTGGAGTCGCCACATAATTGCGTTACATGAACACGTCCACTTCGCGCGCTTGCCATGCAGACAATGACCTACCTAACTAACGGTAACGTCACCTGTGTAGGGTTGGCGCTCTGTGGTATGTACTACCGATAGTTTAAGTATTGCATAGCCTAACTTCTTCATCACCTGTGAAAGCACATCACTTATTCGGATACATCAAAACATTTGTTTTGGTAAAGATGTACTTGACTCTTTTTTGGTAGCAATATTTTTAATTTTTGCGTATGTACTTAATTGGTATGCAAATAACCAGAGTCATGCAATTTGAGTCGATTTACCTCTCCACCTTTTACATACATACATTACATGGTACGTTACTTGCCAATTGAAAATTTTGATAAGTGTATTTAAACTTTGTTACATTCACTATACATTAAAAAATCTACATAGGCGGATATAATTTTAAAATATTTTATTGTCTGACAACCCTCACTTACAGTCCAAACATTCAATTTGCATTTGCATTCGCTACCTCTTTTCGGCGCTAGTGTGCCGGAAATGACTTCACGCGCGCATCCTCGACGCTAAATAGCGAGAAAACTTTTCTCTGCATTTAGAAATGCTGCGAAAATGTGTTTTGGTATTGAAAAATGCTTGAGTGTTTGCGAATGCAGAAAGATTAAAACCCTTCAGGTTCACTTGGTCCACATTCCCACATTTTCACACATAATCCCAACTAGTCCACATACCAATCCCAAATCGTCCTCTTACTATCTCGTCCACATTCCCAACTCGTGCCCAATCGTAACTCGTCCTCAATCTTAACTCGTCCTCATTCACAAGTCGTCTACAACCTAACTTAGGACTATGGGGCTATTCGATATCCTTTCTTCACTGGCGTAAAAATATCGATTGTCTAAATTGGTATGTCAAGCTTAATTTTATGCCTAAACGAGTGCTAATACGAGATCTGGCCAAATTTGTGGCACTTACTACGTATATCTGAGTCCAAATAGACGGTCCTTAGACATAAGATTTGATAAAAAAAAACTCGCAGTTACGTAGGCAAGTTACAAAGAGTGAAATATGTATCTCCAATTCAGTTTAAAAATAGTAATATAAGAATGTACAGAATGTACAGATGCACCAATGCAACTACGATGTAAGTAAAGGTATCAAGTGGGTTAAAGCTCACAGAACTTTATAATAAAGGTTTTTCGAATGCTTCGTAGATACGAGTATAGAGTGTTTTAGTTATGTTGTGTGTTATGTTGCTATGATATGTTATGTGTTAAATCAAATTTGGAAAAAGTTACTGAGTGCATTTTATTACTTGACTGTATGTCTGTAAATAAATTGTGACACCTTTCAAAAATGTCATACCTGTCAAAATTCGTGACAGCTGCCAAAAAGGTGACATCTTTCAAAAATGACGACACACCAAGATGTGCCTATGCTACTAGATGGGAATGTGGACGAGATAGGAATTTGGACGAAATGGGAATGTTGACAAGATGGGAATGTGGACGATATGGGAATGTGGATAAAGTGAACCTGAAGGAATTCAAACCTTGAAATAAGGTTTTCGTATAGTTTTTGTAAAAACTCCATATTCTTATTTTATAAGTTCACCTTTAATTTGAGACGATATAAATATTATGTAATTTGTGTATACTGTTCTATATGGATATGTCACCTTGAGATTGTCAACACCTTTAGTTGATAAACTAACGTTTTTTTTCTCGTTAGTTGATCAACTATCGACAGATAGAAAACTGTAGCGTACTGCTTACTATATGAAGCGTTAGTTGATAAAATAACGGTTAAAACCATTAAATAACAAACTGGTTTAAACTTGAATTGCAAACGAAATACCAGGACAAACACTGCGGTAGCTTAGGTATACTTTAGTTAGACTAGAGGGGGCGAGCGCAGCGAAGCCCCCGAATAGTCTTCGTGTTAGGTTGACATGTAATAACAAAAGAAACGTGAATTCTCAACCCTGTCGGTCTGGTTTACTATCTGTTGAAAGTTGATCAACTAACGCGTTAGTTTGTCAACAAACAGTTTTGACTTTCTTACGGTGACAGATACATACAATAACAAATGATCATCAGTGAGTTCGGCAGACCCTCTTGTTGTTCATGTGGCCGGCCCTTTGAGGCTACCTTAAGAAGTTCGTAACAGTAAATAGAGATTTATAACTCCCCCTACTTACTTACAACCGCATCATCCCTTTCGGTGGACAGGAATGCACGGCCCAGTAATGCCCGGCCCCGGAATGCCCGGCCCCGGAATCGTGGGATTTGAGACGCCAATTCCGGGGCCGGACATTCCAAGCCGCACATTACTAGGCCGGGCTTTCCCAGGCCGTGCACTGCCTGTTCAACCCCGGAATGCCCGGCCCCAGAATTGTGGGATGTCTCTCATTGGCTGGAAATACTGGCTTCTGATTGGTCGAACATTTTCGATTTAACTGAGACGAATCTAAGGCCACTGTCATAGTAGTGAGGTTTTTTTGTAAGCAAGTTTAACATTCACTTGACACATATCATAACCTAAAAATTATTCATATTTAGTTAGTTTAAAATCAAAATAAAACTCAATTCTGCTATTTGTTAAAAAAAATAACACTGTGAAGACTGTGTTCAAGTGCATTATATTTATTGAGTCAAATTTGGCTAGAGTAGGTTATTGTGGCTAAATTTCAATTGGGTTATAGGTTAGGTTAGAACTTAGAAGAAGCAAAACCGAAGCGTAAAATAGAAAAAAAAATGATATTAATAGATTTTTTGAGATAGAGACACTATGAACATACCCTAATCTCTGATGTAGCAGTTGTCTATGGTACTCGGGACGCCAATTCCGGGGCCGGGCATTCCGGGGTCGAGCACTATTTTGTACGGCCACGGAATGCTCGGCCCTGGAATGACTGACCCCGGAATCGTGGGCTTTCGGGACGCCAATTCCGGGGCCGGACATTCCTGGGCCGGACAATACCGGGCCGTGTATTACAGGGACTCATCCCTTTCTAACGCAACGGTTTAGGGTAGCTCCTCAGCTCCTCAGAGATTATCTTTTGTAAGTAGCCTTTTTTGTCTTGCATTTCTGGGCGAATGCCTTCCATTTCCTCCATTATAAAATAAATCCGTGTGCAAACTTATATTCAACTCAAGTGTTTTTTGATACGGGAATTTTGCACTTATTTACCTTAGAATAACTATCGGGCAAAATTTGGTGCAAATGAATGAGAGCTCCCTACGTATTTAATTGTCTAAGGTTTAAGTACGAAATCAGATTTTTTATAATATTAGCAGCAGAGCTTTTCCGAGATCTCGACTCAAGCAATAAATTAAAGACGTCCTATTGTTTGAAAATAAAAATTCTTCATTATCGTGTCTTCAAAAAACTCCGTAGCATTTATCAAAAAACAGATGTTTTATCTTCATTCAGGGATGTCTTATAATTCTGCAAAAACAACTCGCAAAACGGCAGACGATAATTAATGGAACCACGGTTTAACTCGGGCAGAATTATTCCAGAAAGCCCCCGGGCCAGAGGAAGGAACAAAAGTACACTGCGGCGACGATCAACCAGCGATTATTTTACTCTTCAACAAATTAGCTCTGTTGTTGGGCAAGAAGAATTGACAGTGTCAGAAAAGATTTCGTTGAACTCCTTTAGATCTTGTGGTATTTTAAATAGCACGGGATGTCCTGTAGCAGACTATGTTCTTGTATTTTGTATAGTACTGTGTAAATGATGGTTACTACATTAAAAAACCGGCCAAGTGCGTGTCGCACTTTTAGGGTTCCGTAATAAATTTAGAATTAGCCAAAAAATAAAAATTAGGAATGTACACACTTCACATACACCTGATACACCTAGCTAAAATATCACTTTCATTCTTCACCAACAAATAATTGCTTTGTTTTTCATAGTGTTTGAATGAATGACAAAGTTATATTTGCGGTTTTTATAAATGTTATATATCTTAAAAACTGCTTATTTTATTTTGTTGAAACCAAATTTCGTTGAAAGTGTTTATTGAGATATACAACACATTTTTTTAGAATTTTCACTTTCTTACTTTAAAAGTTCCCCCCTCTTAACTTTTCCCCCCACAATTTTTTCCACTTTGGAAGGATCTGTCTCTTTAACGATTTATTTTGAAGAAAAATGGTTTCAGGAACCTCAACGTCATTTTTGAAGACCTATCTATAAACACCCCACACATATAGGTTTGACGAAAACAAAAAATTGGTTTCAGTTCCATGTATGGGGAGCCCCTTTAATTTTTTATTTCGTCAATTTATGTACAAACATCGAAAAGCGGTTCACAGAATACACTACATATCAAGTTTCAACTGTGTGGTCTTGATCGTTTCGGAATAAAGTTGTTGTGACATACGGGCGGACAGACGGACAGACAGACATGACGAAACTATAAGTGTTCCTTGTTTCTCTACGGAACCCTAAAAATGTTTCATTACTAATGTTCGACGAGGCGACATACTAAGCCCATCGTGCATAATTAGTGATGTTACTTTGATGGGTATGTTATCCTTTGTTATATTGTATACAGAGTTATTTGACATTGCGGGTTACCGCCCCATCTTGAATTGACCCTTTCGTGTTGCACAAACACCGCTGTCACGCTGCACACTACGACAAATGACAGAAAGGCACGCAAATTCTTGCAGGTGCGCGAAATCCTTCCGGGGTGGCCATCAACAGAACTGTAAGAATTCTTTAAGGGAGCGGCTATCAGTCAGAGGCAATCATTCGGGAGAATCTCAAGGATCTCGATTCGTCACTGCCTCGGAAGAGATTTCTCACGTAACGGCCGAACTCTGAGATATAGGGGGACATGTCCGTCCGACAAGCGAGCGACAATGATGCTGTTACTTGGACTGGATGGAACGCCGGATATTTCAGACTCCGCCAACAAAGGGAAGTGGGGAACGGGGATGAAATCGGTCTTGTCCCCGTTATTAGCACTACAGTTTGTTTTATCTGCATTGTGGTTAACCTGGCTAGCTAATGGAGTATCGAATAACTGGCTAAAAGTGTGCCTCTGCCACCCCGTACGGGATAAGACGTGACGCTATGTTATGTTATGTTATGTGGTTAACCTAGGTGTTTATCTGCGACAGTGTGCTTCTGCTGAAACTTTCACGACAAATGTCATCATTTTTATTGGTATTCATCGAAATCTATAACTAATGATGCGTACTCGAAAATATCACTATTGGGGTCGAACCAAAAATATTGCAGGCTAACCTCAGGACTCCTCAGCATAATTAGCTCAACAGTACCGAGACCTTGTCGATCTGTATCGTACGTTTGTCCGCTTTCCCTTTACAGAAGGTTGCTTGGCACGTGCAGCAGTACTCCAGGTACGTGCCAAGTCTATGGCCACCCTTGAAATCCGGCCAATAGCGGGGTATTTTCCCACAAATTCACTAGCATCTAAATTCAAGCAGCGCATCACTGGAGTGTCGGAGTAACGTTACGTGTTCGAGCATACAGACGCTTTCAAACCTTTTTAGAACGGTTTATTTTTTTCACGCTGTCCCTCCCTTAATGGATACTGTTACATGGAAAATGTTATAGCGCTTTGCGTTGAATCATTTGAATAGCCTTTCAGTTCGCAACGATCGGATCTACATTGCCGGGGATTATTTGCATCATAATGATCAAAATTCTGTTTGATTTGTAAAACTCCTGACACGGCATACGACTGGGTGTCAGAATAATGTATGATGGCCATCGCAGGCGCGTTGTTGACAGAAAACAATGTGTGCCGATAACAAATCACTTCCCTTTTATTCAACTTTAGTAGGAAAATAACTCTATAAAAATACTGAAGAAACCCCCACCGATACCGACCGTTTACAAAAACCTCCGCAAAATCAGGGCGGATAATCGGATGGTCAAAAGGTAAACGGTCCCCATCTTAACCCTCAATCCCCAATGATTAATGTCTCGCAGTGGTGGGACTGGTAGGTAGGGAGGACTCCAACAGGATATTAACCTTTGCTCGTTCATCATTGCCTGCATTTTAGGGTTTGGCAGGGTCACCTGCGTGAATTATTAGAGTAACGCTCCCCCGCTCTTACTCTGCGATGTAGAATTCAATTATGGTTTGATGAATTGTCCAATTATTGGGCGGAGGTGGGGGCAAACGGTATATCCTAACACGTTACGTAAGAAGCCGTGATAATTGATATAAAGAAGTATCACTTCTTTACGCACGCTTGACTTGGGGAATAAGCTGACGAATGCGTGACGAGAGCGTTACGAAAAGTGTGGTCGGGCGAGGCAAACGAGAGGTGCGCGCGCTCATTTTCTTTCTCTCATAGCCAGACACAGTGCAGGACATTTATTTTTGAAGCATTAGAGCTAAAGAAGTTTTACTTCAGTTGTGTGGTCTAAAGCACACTCTTTTTTAATTTAATTTATTATAATGACGATGATGATGACCCTATCACGATGTTATACATATTAGCATTCGTTGTTAGATTGATAAATTGTCCTCGGAAGTAAACAGAAACATTAAAAAGCAAACGGTAACAAAAGCATCGATAAAAATAGACTCAACATGGATATTAAGAAAGAGCGTGAACAGAAAGCCACATATTTTAAATTGTTTCAATAAATAAGCGATTCAGCGAGCTCGGATAAATACAGTACAGAGGCAAGATAATTCCGACCAAAACAAAACGTGTGTATTAAGGCAATATTCTCTTAAAACAACCAGTACTGTCTACTCCATGGCAAAGTACACTTTTCAGACTTCAAATTATACGGGAACCGTGCCCTGATTGATGGAATGGGAACAAATGTCACATCAAAATGGACCATCCGCTAATCAAATATGCCAGCATGCTATTATAGATCATCTAAATAATGCATTCACGAAACAAAATCTAAATGTTGTAGGGTTGATAACCAACTTAGCTTAGCATGCAATTACATCTTTTCCTGTAGGCTTAAGGTATAGCGGCGAGGAAAGAGTTGTTCCTACTGAGGGCAAGTTAATTGTCATACATTGTGTACTCATACACAACCTTGGACACCATTTACACACATTGATCTAGCCCCAAACTAGGATTCCCTGTATCTTGGGTACTAGACAACGATACACATACTTATATACAAATATTATACTTAGATAGATAAACAACCATGACTAGGGTACAAACATTCGATCTCATCAACCAAATATTTGCCCCCACCGGGACTCGAACCCGGGACTCTTGGTTTCGTAGGCAGCGTCACTGCCGACTCGGCCATTCGGGTCGTCAATTATATTATATATCATATTAATAATAGCCTAACCTGAGAATATTTTACATTACGGTATTTCCGACTAGTAAATATATAAACCCATAGTTTTATTAATGTATTACAGATTAAACAGAACAAAGGGTACACAAACTTGTGACTGTCGGTACACTAAGCCCAGGTGCGGAAGTAAAGCCTTCAAATAATTAATGAGCACAAGCTTTATACCAAGATGAAAATGGCTTCTAATTCCCGGGGCGGCACTGTCGCTTGTACCGACCGACAAGATGCGAGCATTAGTCCTTCGAATATGAAATGGATTACGTATTAAAGGGATTACTGCTTATGGTAGCCGAATAGTGGAGATGTTATTCTGGTTTACACTTATTTCGTCGCAAAGACCCTTGAATTTTTACCGAATAAAAAAAGCAGGCGTCTGCTGGGATTTTTGGGGAATTCCTCATACTAGGCAGGGTTAGATTGGCAGAACATAGGAATATGGAATAACCCAATTGTGAACCGCTAGCTTGTTAAAAAAAACTGTAATTAAAATAGATGAATAATTTTAAACCTTCTTCAAAAATATATATGACTAAGCGGGCTTTGGTGGAATTAATGCATGGGATTCTTATAAGCTGTATTATTGGGTCCAACAATCGCACAAAATTCCTTCTTCCAGTCGACGTCACATCTTCAATTAAATACTAAAACCATTTCTCCCGAGAGCCTCAAGAACCCAATATTGTTGAAACTTCACGTTTCGCGTTATTATTAAATTCGTGGGTAGGAAATTAAAATTGTTTAACGGAAATTGTTTTACAGAAGTTGCGTATACCGCAAAACATTATACGTGGGTGGTCCCGAAGAGATTATTAACATCTACTAAAGTAATTAAAAATACTCCCCAGAGATTTCTCGGCGAGGATTTGATTTGGGAATTATCCTGTCAGTCAAATGGAAACGATCGATTCTCTATTTCTGACGGGTATTGCGACTTGGAATTTGATTCCAGTGAAATGTCAACTGTCAAACTTGCGCTTTATTTTATTCAAATCCGTCACAAAACAGCCGCTTTAGAGAATTGAGCTCCTGGTTAGTTGGTTGTTTTTTTTTTTTTGGTTTGGTAGAAAGAAGTGAACTTATTCAGAACTACACCCAGCACCTTGCCGTTACCAGTTGACAGGGGCATATATTTGTTCACCTTGTGTCTGTCATTACTGCAGTGCGTAGCAAGCAACAACAACATGCTAATAGATATTGGCACTTCGGAATGTTTGCAGATTATTATCTGCATTCGCTATGGTAGCGGAAGCATAAAATTGCAAAATAAATAGACCAAAATCTATTCATTCGTTTTCATTCCTTCGATTCACCCGAAATACCCTACTAAATGCTCTTAAGAAACGTCCGTAATCCCTTACATACAGGAAGGAGAGGAAGCCAATAAAAGCCCCATTCAAATCGAAAATCTTGACGTGACTAACCCAATGTGTGTGTTGTTAGTGTCCAGTAAACAACATACACGATAGTGACTATTGATTGGTTCTTGCAATGACAGCCTGCTGTTAAAATGTTGGCTAATTTAATTTATTTGTGACAACATATTTACAGACGATGTCTTTCCTTACTTACACCTTTTTAATTAATAAATCTACTTATTGAAATCTTGGCATATTGCTCCATTCCTTTTCTCCAAATTATAGTAATTCGCTCTTCGTTAATAAATATTAAATTTAATAAAGATACATTAGTACAGAATCAACTCAGTAAGAAATATTCAAACGATGTTTTATAAAATGCAAAACAAACAAAACCACTTAACTAGATCCCTGTTTCTTATCGAATCTTACGGATTGAAAGGGCGAATAATGTTTGCTGCTTCTATAAAAATATTTCCAAAGAGAAAAGGTCTCATTATTTATTCCGTTTGGTTCTTTGTACAGAGCGGATCTACAGTTGTTTGTATAGTCCAGTAAGTAAGATTATTTTGATTGTGCTCAGACTTCTTTGATTTATTGTTTAAAACTATGTTGGAAAATAGTGCACTACATTCTTAGGCCTCGCATATAATATGTACAAGTTACTGTTTATTTTCTAGTGTGCAACATAAAAACTTGGGCTGCAATGTCTATTCCTCCGAAGTTTTAGTAATAATTCATAAAGAGACCCGTTTTCTGATATCGCAAGGGCCATCCCGTATATCATCTCTGTCACCGGAGCGAAAGCCTAAATATTGAATTCTATTCACTGGCCCTTTTTTATGCACTTTATGTTGTCTCTCTTTTTGGTGTTCTTATTTCCGCAACGATAGTGTATTTCATTCGTTATCTTTACATAGTGTTTGTAATGTAAATAAACGTAAAAAATGTAAAAATTGGCGAAGGAACAATGTTAACACTCTCACTGACCTTTACCACTAGGTTTATAAACATGATGTCTTTATTCTTAGAGACGTTCTCTCCTTTTGATGTCGATACTTATTCAGAATACGCGTTTGTATTTTTCTTGAATGAGGCTCTGATTTATATCCTTCAGGTTTTGGCTAATAGTTTATTAGCCAAATCTCTAGTTACAGCTCATATCATTATTATTCTGGTGTTATCTTATACATTTTGTTATTCTTAGGTAGATGCTTCATCTAAATTATATTTTTCAAATATTACCACTACTTAAACCTTTTAGAGAAAAAGATCTGGTCTTCAAATCGATCATAGATAAATTGCAGATCCCATACCTATTCCAAATCTTGATCGAAGCTCTGAATTAAATAGTTTTGTGTGAAATTATGAATGGCTGCCATGTTTCATGATATCCTGCTCATGTGACTCAGGTACTGTAAAAATTAAACCTTGCGATATATATTTACAATTAAGATAACATGTTTTATACTTTTTTCGAACTGTCACAAATAGTTCAAATAGTATTTATTCATAAACAATAGTACATTTGTGAAAAATGTGAAGTACATATATTTAAAATTAAAACATTATTCAACGTTATAACAGTTCAATACAAGTGAAAACATTATAATACCAGAAATATAATAAAATGTAACTTAAATTAAATTAAAGGTTGAGGTACCCATATGTCAAAATAAATTATTCAATACAAATACACATATCTGGCATAACAGTTATTGATAATTAAAAGTGAAGTATTTAAATGTCAAAACTAAAATTAATTTAATGATTAGTCATGCGCATATCACCTTAAATAAATTAATTCATAAAAAAAAGATGTTTAATGTTATTTTGTTTGATTGCAGAATTCGTCAATACTGTATGGACTCTGGAGAACTAAAACACTTCACTTTACTTTACTCACTGCACTGTATTTAAGTACTTGTTAAACTCTTAGTTAAAACTCAACAATTCAAATTACATGTTAGAAATATAAGCTGAGATGAAAACCTTACGATACCGCGAGGCAAAGTACTACCAACGCCATCTAGTGGTGTGGTTTAAAACTAAACACTTAGTATAATTGACATCATTTAAACATCATCGCCGCCTAAGGACAATACGGTCCTTAAACAAATCGCACATAACAACAAATTATAGAAATATCTACCCTATTAATCATCCAGGGGCAGAGGACATAACTTAGTAAGAGGTCTTTTAAATATACAATTTTTATACCGTAGTGAAACAACTCGAGTTATACCATCTGTTCCCGGGTGTTTTGTAACAACTCTACCCAAAAGCCATTTTCCCGGAGGTAAATGTTCATCTTTTACTAAAACGATAGTACCTATGTCAATGTCTGGAACATTTTTGTTCCATTTGTAACGATGCTGCAGATTAGTCAGATATTCAATTTGCCATCGCTGCCATAAACATTGCACCAAGCGCTGAACAGTTTGCCAACGTTTTAAGGAATTCAATTTGGCATTCGTATAATCTTCTTCCGGTATTGTAATTGGAGGTTCTCCTATGAGAAAATGTCCAGGGGTAAGTGGAGGTTCATCGAGAGAGGAACATATTAAAGTTAAAGGACGAGAATTAACACAAGCTTCAACTTGGGTCAAAAAGGTTGCAAATTCTTCGAAAGTGAGACAAGTTTGTCCGATAACACGTTTCAAATGACCTTTTACGGATTTTACACCGCTTTCCCACAATCCGCCAAAGTGGGGACTACTAGGGGGATTGAAGTGCCAATTTGTGGCATCATTGGATAACAATTCAGCAATTTCCGCAACTACTTGTGATTTTCTATTTTTAAAAGCAAGATCTAACTCGCGTGAGGCTCCTATGAAGTTGGTTCCACAATCGCTCCACAAGTCGCTACAATGGCCACGACGCGACGTGAATCTTTTAAATGCTGCTAAAAAGGCTGAGCTTGTGAGATCACTCACCAGTTCAAGGTGAATGGCTTTTGTCACAGTACAAACAAACAAACAAATATATGCTTTACAAGTTCTCGCACATCTACCTGTGTACAGCTTTAGAGTAAAAGGACCAGCATAATCTACACCGCTACTGCGAAATGGTCGGGTTGGTGTGACTCTGCACTGGGGTAAATTGCCCATGAATGGAGTGATTGGTGTTGCATACTGCTTAAAACATGGTATACATTTTCTTACAGTTTTCTTTATAAGTTGTTTAGCTCCAACTATCCAGTACTTACGTCTAACATAATTGAGTGTGAGTTGATGGCCACCATGCAAAGTTTTGTGATGAGCTTCAGTAGCTATAAGCTCCGCAAGCTTACTTTTATTCATCAGAACAATTGGAAATTTCAAATCAAACGCTATATCAGCATTGGTTAGACGTCCACCCACTCTCAGAATTCTCGAATCATCTAGAAATGGATTTAATGCATATATCTTACTGCATTTGGTTACAGATTTACCATGTGTTAACAGTTCAATTTCCGCTGTGAAATGTTTAGCTTGTGAAAGTCGTATACATATATTGGAGGCATTTCGAATTTCACTCACTGTCAAATAGGAAGGCAGCGGTTGTATATTGTCTTGGTTTTTGTGAGATTTACATTTGTTTACAAATCGAATGCAGTACGCAGTGACTCGAACCAATTTTAACAGTGTTGAGTACCTATTAAGATGTTCTTCAGTATCATCATCTACACAATGATAAGTAAATTTTGTAAGTTTCTTTCTTTCAGGTAACTCGTCTTCGGCAATAGCTACAAATTGTTGGTAACAAATATCTTTCTGTTTCAAAAAAGGTGCGCCATGCCACCATAGTTCTTTGTTTGGGAGCTCCTCTGGATTAACACCTCGTGTAGCACAATCGGCTGGATTTTCAGAGGAACTTACATGATTCCACTGGCTACTGTTAGTGACATTCAACACTTCTGTGGTACGGTTCGCAACAAACGTTGTCCAGGTATTTGGAGTTTTTCGCAACCACGACAGAACTATGGTAGAATCGGACCATGCAAAAACACGATCGTCAGGTATTTTTAGACTTGTCTTTACATCGTATAACATCTTAGATAATAGCACGGCACCGCAGAGTTCAAGGCGAGCCACAGACACTTGTTTTACGGGGGCAACTTTAGTTTTACTTATAATCAAACTAACTCTGACGTCTTGGCCATCCCAAACTCTGAGGTACACCACCCCAGCATATGCGGTTTCAGAAGCATCACTGAAGCCGTGAAGTTCAACATGAATTGTGGCGACAGAAATTCCTAACCATCGAGGTAGTTGAATGGGTTTCATGTTAACAAATTTCTCTAAGTAAGTTAACCATTCATTTTTGAGTTCATCTGGTAGTTCTGTATCCCAACCTAAGCCAGCAGCCCATAATTTTTGCATAAACATCTTTAGAACTATGACACTTGGTGCCAACCAACCCAGGGGGTCGAAAGTCTTAGCTATTGCAGACAAAACATTTCTTTTTGTGGCAAAGTGTGTATTCTTACAGTCGATTTGTATTTTCAACTCGAAATTGTCATTTTGAGGTTTCCACATTATACCCAAAGTTTTCACTGATTCATCAACTTGGATATTCACCGAGCTTTGAGGTTCTTTATTAGAGTTTGGGATATTACTCAACACTAATTCACTGTTCGAAGCCCACTTGTGCAAAGGAAAGCCACCTCTAGACAGTAGCGCTGTCAAGCGTGTCTGCAGTTGAACCGCAGTCTCTTCAGTGGACGCACCCGTCATCAGATCGTCCATGTATAAATCGACTTTCAGCTTCTCGACTTCTTCAGGGAATTCTTCACGTTCGTCTATAGCAAGTTGATGCAGTGTTCGAATCGCCAAAAACGGTGCGCAAGAAGTACCGTATGTTACAGTAAGTAGCCGATATTCTTCTATTGGTTTGTTCGGTGCTTCCCGCCACAGAATTCTTTGATATTCGGTGTCTTCTTTGGATATAAGTATTTGTCTATACATTTTCTGTATATCAGCTACTAAGCAAAATTTGTATTGTCTCCATCTCGTAACTAAATCTCGAATGTCTGCTTGTAGAGGAGGACCAATTAGCAATTCGTCATTGAGTGAATTTCCTTTTTCAGGTTTGGCACTTCCGTCGAAGACCACTCTGAGTTTTGTGCTGGTGCTAGATTCTCTAACGACTGCGTGATGAGGTAAGTAATATATCCTTTTATCCCTTTGTGTATATTCATTTTTCTTTTCTTTTTCAGGTACCTTTTCCATGTGACCATCTGTAAGGTACTGTTGCATGAACTTACAGTAATCGTCTCTTAATTCAGGTTGGCGTGCAGTACGTCTCTCCATTTGAAGTAAACGATTGACTGCCAGTGGCCTGGAATCACCTAAGTTGGTGTCTGAATCATCTTTGAAGGGGAGACTCACGATGTAACGACCGTCAGTGTTCCGAGTGTGAGTATTCTTGTAATGCTCTTCACACAACGTCTCTAATTTCGCCATAGGCTTCGTGTGTGGTAAGTATTCTTCAATCTCCCAAAACTTTCTTAGCAATTGATCAACCTCAAAATTCGCATGAGCAACTACTATATTGTGTGGCTGGGTGGTTGGAGTTTTCTCTATTTTGCCAGATATCAACCAGCCTAGACGTGAATTTAGTGCGATTAATGTGTCGTGTCTCTTTAATCCTTCTAGCATGATTTGTGCGTGCACTTCGGCACCAAGTAAAATGTCAATGGAGCCAGGTTTGTGGAGTTGTGGGTCTGCAAGGTTTAATTTTTCAAGTGATGGCCAAGCATCCACAGGAAACTCATGGGAGGGTAGCAATGAGGTAAGTCTCCTTAGGACATATGCGTTGACTGTGATTGGTGTCATTTCTCGATTGTGCAGAGAGTGGAATGATAGTGTGACCATAGACTTTGTAGTTATCACTGATGTGTCAGATATTCCAGAGATTTTGCCATTAACACTTGTGCGCTTGAGATTGAGTAGTTGAGAAGCAGCTTCAGTAACAAAGGAGGCCTGAGATCCTTGATCAATGAGGGCTCGGAGAATGTGTGTCTCTCCGTTTATAGCTTGAACTGCAACCAGTGCTGTAGCTAGCAAAACTTGCGAATTCATGAATTCAGTTTTCATGCTTATAGCTTGTGTTTCCTCGGGTTTCTCAGGTGTGACAGCTGTCTTGTGCGTGTGCGTAGCATGGAGCAACGTGTGGTGACGACGGTAACACTTTTTGCAGGATGTGCTTTGTCGGCAGTGACTAACGGAGTGTCCTTTTACAAGACAATTGAAGCATATTCCGTTATTCTTTACAAATTCTTGACGTTGTGGAATATCTAGTGTGGCAAAATCTTTACAGTGGCATAAGTAATGGTTCTGATTGCAGTAGGTGCAGGTGCTTTCTATTTCTGCGACGAAAGTTTTTACAGTTGTAGTTTTTGGTGCAGGACGTGGTGGTGGTTTGGCAAACTCTTTTCTTTGTGTGACGCTAATCATCTCCATCGATCGGAAGCGATTCTCCAGATGCTGAGCTAATGTGGTAAACTTTGGTATTTCTGTTGTGGATCCAAGTGATTGTTCCCAAAGTTTGTGTGTCTCGATATCCAACTTGGAGACTACTATATGTACCACAATCGCATCCCATGCAGAAGTGTCGATGTCCAAATTATCCAGAGAATTAAGGCATTCTTTTGTTGTGTCCAATAATTCTTTCAGACCACTTGCGCATTCTATTGTCAGCTTCTTTTGGTTAAGTAGGCGATTGAGGATGTTGCTCACAATAACTCTTTTGTTATTGTATCTCTCTTCTAGTGTCTTCCAAGACTTTTCATAATTAGCTTCCGTAAGAGTAAAATGTCTCAGCAATTGTTCGGCTTCACCTGACAAACTTGACTTCAAGTAATGGTGTTTTTCAATCTTTGAGAGACCTGGTTCCTTGTGGATGAGTGTGGTGAATAAATCTCTATAGCTCATCCATTCACTGTAACTACCTGAAAAGGTAGGTATGGCTATGGGTGGAAGCTTAGCTTTCATCCGCTTAACCTTTCCCTCTGAATTGTCACTCACTACCGATACACTGCTTTCATTATTCTGTTGTTTCTTGTCAGCGTTTTTTAACTCGTTGATCGCCTCTTTCATATACGTTTTGAGTGCCAAATAACTTTCTTCTGTTAAATCGAAATGTTCTCGAATGTTAAATCCTGTTTCTTTAACGACCTTGTCAGAAACGGTACTTAGAATATGTGTCTTCTGTGTATTATACTCTTTCCAATAACCTTCCGCTAATTCTAAGCGTGTCTCATAAAATCCGAGTGTACGTAAACTCTTACTTGTCTTTTTAGTATTCGTTAAAATCTTATCAATTCTTTCTTTAAGATCAATCTGAGACATGCAAAGTTCAGCCATCTTGATATAACTGATTTGTAGACGTAGTTAAATTCTATTTTTTTTTTTTTTTTTTTTTTTTTTTTTTTTTTTTTTTTTTTTCGAAGTGTGAAATTTTACAAGTCTTTTTTTTTAATCGTAATTTTTCTAAGTTCAGAATACACTCTTGAAATTTTACAAGTCTTTTTTTTAATCGTAATTTTTCTAAGTTCAGAATACACTCTTGAAATTTTACAAGTCTTTTTTTTGATCGTGATTTTTCTAAGTCCAGATTACACTCTTGAAATTTTACAAGTCTTTTTATTGATCGTGATTTTTCTAAGTCTTTAGAACACAACTGTAAAATTCTCAAGGTCAAATTTCGCACTCGCACTGTCCCAAATACAAATCCGTTTCGAAGGACCACTATGGAGAACTAAAACACTTCACTTTACTTTACTCACTGCACTGTATTTAAGTACTTGTTAAACTCTTAATTAAAACTCAACAATTCAAATTACATGTTAGAAATATAAGCTGAGATGAAAACCTTACGATACCGCGAGGCAAAGTACTACCAACGCCATCTAGTGGTGTGGTTTAAAACTAAACACTTAGTATAATTGACATCATTTAAACAGACTCATTTTCAATAAGAATCTTCTTAGCTTATCTTTAAAACTGCTATGCGTAACGAGGAGCTCAATCGGAAGTTGCTTGAATAACCTGAGTGACTGATAACCCGCTGAATGTCTTGCTACTTCTAACCTAGCTGCAGATACTATCGGGAAGTCTTTTCTACGAGAATTATCTCGTATATGTCCTTGTTCCGGGTTTTCTATTTTTTGAATATTCTTAGCTATCTATCCATCAGTACAAGTAAGTATAGCGCCGGAACTGTCAGTATACCCAACCTGATGAAGTGTGACCTGCACGATTCCGTACTTCCCATTGGGTTTGCATTCCTATCGAAAGATTGGTGTATTTTGACATTTAAGTCGGCCATCTCAGTACCCAAGGGTACTATTGAGTTTATGGGTGTTAGGATGGCAATGTCTATAAGAAATACTTCTTTCTTTGCTTTATTTAAGACGGTTATATTTTTTCATATTTCATATTCATATTCTTTATTGCACAGAAATCTTAATAGTTGGGTAACAAAATATTTTATGAGCAAAGGCGAGCTTATCTCTAAAGAGAGATTTCTACCAGCAAACCTAGGCAGGACAGGAAAAATTGTGCAACAGGAGAGTCCTAGTGCGCAATAAAACTGTACACATCTAATTGTTTACAACTAAAACATAAATATGTAATAAATGATATATACTAAATAAAATACAAAAGCATAAAAATAAAATATATATCAAACATATACTACTTATATATGTTACGGCTAAAGCTAGGTGTGAAACTAAACTTAAGTTTAGCCGGCTAGTGTTAAGGTTAATTTGACATTAGCCGACTAAACCTAAGTTTATTTTTCATTATCCCTAAACTAATGTTGAAAAATTACCGTCTTAATCTGGAATATAAGTGATGATAATGATTCGGTAGCCATAAACACTGCGGTAGCTTAGTTGAAGGATAAAGGGGGTGAGCGAAGCGAAGCCCCCTTTATCCTTCGTGTAAGGTTGAACATGTAAGAACAACAAAAAATACTTATACTCATCTTATTATAGTTTCTGTTGTTCTTACATGTTCAACCTTACACGAACCTTATCCTTTACCTAAGCTATCGCAGTGTTTACGGCTACCTATTAGCTATTAGAAATAGCTTTCTCATCTCAATAAAAATACACCGCCCCGCTCCCCGCAGTAGCACGAATACTTCGTTTTCAACATTAGCTAACTAATGTCCAACATTAACCGAAACGCATCGGCTAGTGTGCAGTCTAGCCGATTAAAGAAGAAAAGAAGGCTAAACTTAAGTTTAGTTTCACACCTAGCTTTAGCCGTAACATATATACATGTATAAAAGTACCTATCACGAAAGAGAAAGGAAATGCTCTTTCAATCTTGTCTTAAAAGTGAAAATTGAGGGACTATCTCTAATAGCGCAGGGAAGTGCGTTCCACAGTCGGATCGCCGTTAACCTAAGCAAGTGTTTGTAAGCGGCAGTGTTATGCCGAGGAGTAGAAAGGAGAGACATCGTGTGAGATCTCCGGTTGCTATGCCTGGAGGAAATAAACTCGAAACGTTCTCGAAGATATGAGGGGTAGCGTGGATTTCGCTAAATGTTGAACAGATAGGAGAGAATGTGCATATCACGACGAAGGCGGATCGGAAGCCACCCCAACTCCTTGTGATACTGTGAGACATGGTCATACTTGCGCAGCCCGAAGACAAACCGAATCCCGAGGTTTTGAAGTCGTTCGAGTTTGTTCAGTTGTTATTCGTTCGCACTGATCCAGCCAACATCCGCATAGTCGATTAAAAGTAGGAGGGACCGAGCAAGGGTGATTTTAGTCTGCCGCGGCAGGAAGTGCTGCAATCTCCGTAGGGAGTGAAATGACGCAAAGACTCGTCAGCTGACCTCACAAACATGGGGCGACCAGGACAACAATTTATCAAATACAACCCCAAGATTCTTGGCCTTCTCGCTGTATGAAATTATGTTACCATCATACACTATAGGGTCGACGGGCATTTTCTGAACTAGGTTATGAGAGTGACGAGTACCCAAAATCATGGCCTGCGATTTACCCGGGTTGACAAGCAGACCACATGAGGTAGCGTAGGTACGAGATCAGCATTCAACGCCTCTACTATCAGATTCACATCAGACGGAGAGAAGTGCCGATATATTTGAAGGTCATCTGCGTACAGATGGTAAGAAGAGGTAAGAACGTCAGGGATGGAGTTAATGAATACCGAGAAGAGGAGAGGAGAAAGGATGCCTCCCTGCGGAACACCTGCGAAGAGATCACACCAGTCCGTTGAGATCTCCTGAGACTTAATGCGTTGCTGGCGGTCTCTCAGGTAGAAGTAGTATATTTGGTCTATTGTAGTGAATTGTTTTCTCAGTGTTAAATAATAAGTCCCAGTACATTTTGTAATTATCGTCTGCCGTATTGATGATGGCTGGTATTTGTAGTAGGTAGTTTTTTCATTAAAGATTTTGCTGTGGTATTGATGGATTATTGCGGCGATTTGATCATGTCGCTGTCTTTAGTCCGTTTGAGCAAAATATGAGCAGGTATTAGTGATAAATCGAATTGCTTCGGGCCATCGGTGGCAGAGCCTGCATATGTCTGAAGATACCCAACCAGGGTAGACGGAGTATTTGTTTCTGCTAGTTCCTGGTCGCATAGTATTAGTACGAACCAAATTTATGCAGCGATTTTTTAAATTTTTGGGGCCCTATATTTATAATAATCTGAGTAAGCACATTGACCTTAGGTCTAATAACACATTTGATAATAATAAAAACATACATCTTTGATATGACATATGATGACTGCGAAAAACTTGCGATCGTCTAACACAAGTCCAATTATATTTATATCGAAATAATATTCAAGTTAACTCTCACAGGCACTACACACCTCATTACTTCCAATCACACACTCACCATACTCCCCATCTTCTCTCCCACTAACATAAATCACCAACATTACACAACAAACTGTTACGTTTTTGCTTTTTCTTATATTTTTAAATGTCAGAACAGGTCTGTCTGAACAGACCAGAAAAAATATTGTTGGCTTATTTGTTATGGTTCAGTCAGATGTCAACAGATGGCGCTTCATGCCGCTTCATGCCGAAAAAACGTGCATAATGCCGTCGCGTTGGTAAAATCGCACTTGACGTGTGCTGTCGTTTGCGGAAGATGGCGGACTCCGCCAGACGGAGTTCCAAACCTAATTATCTAAGAAATATTTTCTGTCTAATTATTATTATTTCCTCGCAGTAGTCGTGAAAAGCACTGCACATATTTTTTTATTTTGTCACTCGTTAGCTTGTTGCTCCGTAGTCTCGTCGTCGCCAGTGCGCGGGAGCCAAATACCTTAATCCAATAAAAAGTATAACAATACTTTATTAAACTAAGGTAATATCCCCATTACACCAGTTCCCCGTCCAGACCAGACCCATATTTCAAAAAGGATCATGGCTTGCGAAATGCTTCAAAAGAATTTCACATAATTTTACATAGGTTGCTGGTCTCTGTTGCTCTGGACGTAAGAGCTATTTTGTTCTGTGACATGATATTAGTGGAAATAATGTTATTGATCAGTACATTTGGTAGTAAAAGTTGTTAGGGTGAATATTTTGAAGTAATTATGTGTGTTTCGGCGATAGATTCGCTGAGGTTATCTAATGTTTTACTTATATTTATTGTCTCATTACTGTCTCTACATTGCTGTAACATTAAGTTTCCATCTCTGCCTCTCGCAAATCGACGTCGATAAATCAAATTGGAAAATTGACGCGCAATGCTCGTACGAGCCCGTGACGTATTTCTCGATTGAATAGAATTTGTTCAATCTTGCGCACCGTTCACACATAAACCACTTTCTGTTGGGTCTGTACAAAAATGGTGGAACTCGGAGAAAGTATGCGAGATTGGAAAATGAGGGGAATACAATTTATGACTTTAATTCCCGAATAGCACCTGCGACTCGTTCTAGGATAGAACGAGAACCCTATGTTATTTCGTGACATATTTTTCGTTTGCATCATCTAATTAGTGTTCCTTTGTTTCAGGTATGCATATTCATGATTGTTACTTATACTGAAAGGATGGGTCCGTTAGTGGCTAATTGTCTGTGGAGGACATTTAAGGAGATTGCGGTAGGTAAGATATTACTTCAATTACTACCGTTACTTTCATAAGGGAAATATTAAACTGCACATCAATGATACTGATTTGCACAGCAAATATACTGATTTTCACAGCAAATATCAGGGCAAAATGCTGCGGTAGCTTAGGTGAAGGGTAAAGGGGGTGAGCGAAACGAAGCCCCCTTTATCCTTCGTGTTAGGTTGAACATGTAAGAACAACAAAATTACTTCAAACATAAAAAGTTTTTTTGCTAATCCTGCTAATATGCGATTAAATAGCCCTTTCATAATGACGTTGATATAGAGATTAACCATTTTTCTGAAAAAATGTGAAACCTACTTTAACCTCAAAACAAACGTCACAACCTTTTTACATTTTTTTCTTCAAGTGTTGAACAGGAGTTTATTTTTGTAGTAAGACCCTAACTATCATATTGCTGCAGTCATTTTGCATAACTGTCATAGACGTGACAGCTCAAGATAAAATATGACAGTTACGCCTGGATCAACATTACAAAATCGCAAAGCAAAAAGTCCACTCCTAGTTTAATTTACCTTTATAAACATCTTTTTCGATTTGTAGCGGACGCCATGCCTGGATAATTAAATTTGCAACTTTCGAAGATAAACGTCGATTCGATCTTTATTGTTTTCAGTTGGACGCGCCACTGAAGTTGGGATCGGACAACAGAGTGATTGTTGACACCCGCCAAGGCACTGAACAATATTTCATTGTAGTTACCCCCTGAATAATCAATTAGATATCGAAACAATATGTACAATAGGCTCATACCGCTTCTTAAAGACTATCTGTTCAGCTTTTGCGTCAAAAGGCGAGTTTTTATTAGCTTGCGTCTCGATAAAACATACTTCACCCTTTTTTACGCCATGTATATTGTTTACCACGAGTAGGTACCTAACCTGTACTACTTAAGCCCCAAAATTAGTAAGAGCACTATAACCCACCCTTACAAAGTCGTAATAAGTCAGCACACTTTCGGGCATCGTTTCATGCCGCAATAAAACGTAGCAGGTAACACTCAGTATGCCGTGTCACCCCACATGCCCCCCGCGCCGAACATTGGAGCCACACCTCCAGGATATGAGCGTGAAGTGCAATGCCCTTGCTCACTCAGGGAATGATGCAAATGAGAAGTAGAGAACTCACTGCGCAATAGAATTGTAATTTTTTTTTATAAAGCATAATCTGATGTACCCAAAGTCATCAACAATGCTTGGCGGACACATACATTCAGGCAGTTATTCTGTTTGATGAAGTAGTGATAGAAGGCAGATGTTTTGTATCTTTGAATGACGACCTCTGTGGCGCATCGGTTATAATAATGATAATTATAATTTTATTCATTAAGGTGTACATTTGAATTACTTGTTAATTACATTAGTAAACAACAAGGGATGTTCACTACCCCCTAAAAAAGGGCGAACCCTGTTGTATAGGATGAGTAGTACTTCCCACTAGTAAATGACACATTTTCTAATTAGATTTTACCAAAAATATAATTTTTCATAACATTAATAATTAATGATTAATGAAAAATATAAATTGAATTATTTTTAGACAGGTTGTGGCTCTGCCTACCGTGCGAGAGGTCCCGGGTTCCTCGGCTGAGGGTAGACAAAAAAAAAACAGGTCTTGGATGTTTATAAGTGTGTTACGTCGCTGTTTCTGGTTCCCACGACACAGGTGTGTATCCTAATGTGGGGCCAGAAGCAATGTTTGTGTCTGTATGTAAATCTAGCCATAAAAGACTAAAACGCTACCAGATGGCTCGTAAAGGGAGCCGTCTGTATCAAAATGTTCTGTGACATGGGCAGTATTTAGTTTCTATTAGCATGCACCATTAGGCAAATCTGGCCGAAGAAAAATTCATGAATGATTGCTATCGGAAATTAAATTCGTATAGCTTTTTTGTATGGTAATTTGATTGGGAAGGGTACGTATTTGCTGGTATGCCTAATTTCCATTGTCCAATGTCCATACCATTTATTTTTCCATCATCGATTCAACATGATACGACTAGCCGCATGATTATAAAATAATTCTACAGCCATGTGGGTGGAGTGACCACGTAAGTAAATTTACGTACGCCATTTTAGGGGAACCTTTTACACAAGGAAATAAAAGGCACTTTTATGATTGGTCAATATTAGTGTGAGTCTCTCACGTGTGAGCCAGAAACTGAGCCTGATGGCAACGTAGGATGAATAGATTAGAATCCATTTCATGACTCAGTAGTACTGCACTAATCACCTAGTCTGAGCATCAAGTAGCTTACTACTAAATCATATACGACGACCCGAATGGCCGAGTCGGCACTGACCCTGCCTACGAAGCCAAGGGTCCCGGGTTCGAGTCCCGGTGGGGGAAAATATTTGTTTGATGAAAACAGACGTTTGTATTTGTACCCTAGTCATGGTTGTTTGTCTATCTATGTATAATATTTATCTATATAAGATGTGTATCGTTGTCTAGTACCCAAGTTACAGGGAATCATAGTTTGGGGCTAGATCAATGTGTGTAAGTAGTGTCCAAGGTATTATTATTATATAAACTACCCTTGTTCATTCAAAAGACCGTTCATTTTATCAACAAAGTTTGCTTTTTAATTCATCACGCCATCCAGCCAGCCAGACTCAATTTGACGCCGGCCACCGCGCGCGAGCCGCTTGAAATTCTATTGTGTGGCTAGAAAAAGTAAAATTAAAAAACTGGAACCTCCATGGTCCTGAACTAATGGGAAGGCAGGCACACGCGTGCGGACATGCAATTTGGTGGAACACTCGAAGAATCCGCAATATGCATGAAATGACACGGAACGATGCCTGCTTCAATGAAAATGAAACCCTTTAAGCTGCTGGCCGAAGTGTTTTCATTATGTAGGTATAGTTTGAAGCGACAAGGAAATTTTGGTACCTATAGGTCCCTTTTAGATAAGATTTTAGAGCTAACGTAAAAGTTGAATTGTTATCTACAATGTTCGACATTGCCACTTTTTTCGATAATTATTTTTAAAGCTAAGACCCCTTACGGGATGAGATGCAGCTGATGATGAGCTAAAGGGTCTAATACACAGCTGCCAATGGCTTCCAGCAAAGGTCACATTGGAGAAGCGAGTCCACACACGGCATCCAGTAAGCTTCCAGCCAGGCAACTGTGTTAGAAGAACTTTGCGCAGAGAGGACGTATCTTCGTTTGTGTACCGTACATTCACTACTACGTCATGGCATGTATAATATAAAATATCCCACGATCACATGGGAGCATGGCATATATAAAATATCCCATGCATTTTTTTTTCTGTTTAGAGTATGTATGATTCCGATGATTAGTCCCAAAATCAGGGCAAGTCTCTATACAACTCGAAAGTTAGAAAAATTATGGAACTTTCCTTATATCGCGAGTTTACGTCGTGATTTTTTTGACTTTAAAAATTCTTGACTAGGAAGAAATATACCTCATACTATAAGCTACTTTCAAAACATATTTAGATGAGAGAGCATTCAAAACATTATTTAATTGTGTGGACATAAGTTTTAACTAATCAGACACCGATATGTCGCTGGGAATGATTTAAGTTTTTTTCTCTCGGGTGTAAAGGGCTATGTTGAACTTTTTCTCAAGCCTTTTTTTGCGCAGAACGAGGCGTGCGTTTGAGCTCGCCGCCTGCAGAAGCTCGACTGTTGTTCGCGTGGCGTGACAGTAAGCGATTGCGCTGCATCCAGCCAACGCTGCTGCCAGCTGGCTGGCAACGCATGCCTCCCAGCCAAGGGCGTTTAAAAGTCATATGAAATTTAGGTGAAAACAACATTCATGCTGTACTCATTTACTGGCTGCCGTTGATGGCAGCCGTGTATTTGGCCCTTTAGAATGTGAATGAATGTGTTACCTCGACTATGAATTTACATAGTAAATGCGGCAATCACCTATCACGAAATTGAGAATTCCAATTACCAGTTAAACGTGGGCGCAATTGTGTATCTGCTACCTCGTATGGGAAAAGGAGTGACGCTATATTTGTTTGTAGGTAGGTGGCTCTATGAACTACCTCGTGAACCAATCCTAGGTTTTAAGGTGATACGAAAATAAAAAGGGGATTTTTTGGATCCATTTACTCCACTATAAAGTCATTTACAGATTTGATTTTTGGGTTTACGTTTATTGAGTATTGGATTAAGATTCTCACTGAAGGAATTTTCTCGATATAATTTAATTATTAGAATGCCTCTATTAATTTTTATTTTTTTCTGTTATTCTGAAATCCTAATTAATTAATTAATTAATTGCGGAATTGCATTCAAATTATGAATTCGTAAACTATCCTTAAAAATATTTTTGACAAAATAGCGTAGTTTATTTTGAAACAATTTGTATGTGGTTTGGCGCTACGTTATATTTGTCACCGTAAGATAGTCAAAACCGTTAGTAACGTTTTCCTTCTCGTAAGTTGGTCAACTATCGTCAGATAGTAAACTGTGGCGTACTGATTACTATATGACGCGTTAGTTGATCAACTAACGGTTAAAACCGTTAAAAAGTAAACTGGTTTAAACTTGAATTGCAAACGAAATACCAGGGCAAACACTGCGGTAGCTTAGGTGAAGACTAGAGGGGGCTATTTTTTCGTCCACTTTACGATTTCCAAACCACGGCTAAAGAAGTAATTCACTTCAAAAGTTTGTCGATATTGATGTTTATTAGGGTTCCGTACTTTCAAAAGAGAAAACGGAACCATTGTAGAATCACTCGTGTGTCTGTCCCAGTTGTGCAATACTTAAACGTCCGACTTCTGAACCGGTTATGTTTAAATTTCTATGTGACCCAAACACGAACGTGTTACGCAAGCAAATACATTTTGATTTTTGGGGGAAAATCAGAAAAATATAAACTGTTGTGTGTCATGTCAAACAAAAGGGCTAATTGCGAGGATTTCAATTAAAAATAAAACATTATAATAATATTAAAAAATATTCAAGAAAAAGTCAAAAAAATACCATCCCCCCGCTAATTTCCGAAACAAGCAATCCTAAAAAAAAACTACCTTTTATAGGTCTTAACTTATAATATTATATCACAAGAAAAATAATGAGAAATGTATGGTTTAAATAGGGCGGCACAATTGGGGAGCAAATCAGAAAGAGAGGGGCGGGCACAATTTCATTCAATACAACATACAAACTTATAAATAAACATAAACATTTGCATACAGGCACATACATTGCTTCTGGCCCCACACTAGGATACCCTGTGTGTCCAAGACCTGTTTTTTTTTCTTTACCGGGACCTCTAAATGCACCTGGTTACATGAATTCATGAAGTATGAAAGTAGCCGCATCAATAATTTTTTAAACAAAATTTTGCTATCTTAACTCACAGGGAAATTCAATAAATAAACCTAATCCCCGAGCAAGAAACTTTTATACCATTTCGCAGTGGTACGGAACCCTTCGTGCGCTAGTCCGACTCGCACTTGACCGTTTATTTTAATTTTATTACGTATTGAAGTTCTGTTGAGTTTGCCTGTACATACATCAGATTAGCATTTCCTTATCCAGAGTTAATCCTAGAGCCTCTGAATCTCAGACGTTTATGGATCAAAGCAATCGATCTTATCTGTCATCGGCAGTCCGGAGTCTGCAAACAGTCCATACAATCTGTGAATGGTTTTTGTTGGGTGGTCCATGTAAAGAAGTGATTACAACACCTTTGAAAACTTTTAAAAATAACAAAAATTTACTGATACTTATTATAAGAACTACATTCATGGGAATTGTTTTCACCGAACTACATTTTTTCTTTTTAACCTTTTTTACAGAGTTCACAAAAGGTGGAGGTTTACTATTTGTCGGGAACTGTTTTTTTATGATTTCTCCAAGACGGATGGTTGGATTTGGAATATTTTTGTTTTTGTTTGAAAGGTTTACCTTACGATGGGCCCCAGTTATCAGTTCAGGGTCTGATGATAGGATCTTGGAGAAACCGCGGGAACTCTACATATATTAAATTATATACCCTATAACGATTTTTGTATTTTTCGTAGTAACTCGTGCTTTTACTCTGGGGAAGCATAATTTTGTGAAGTCGAACAGATGTAGATGACCACAGACAGCCACTCACTGCTCAACACTAGATATCCTACATACAGGCTGCGATATGATAACTTGGTGGTAATGTGCGCTCGTCATAATGTATAATGGTCAAATTGAAAATGTAGTGACGAACCATGAGAGCTTCTCATCAATTAATCAACGTCGATCAGGATCTGATGGTGGGATCTGGAGAAATAAAAGGTACTCTTCAATTAATGAAGACCCTTATGAGTATGTTTTGTGACAAATAGGCTTCAAGTCGGTTTTTTCTAAAGTTTAACATTTTGTTTAAATGATTTAATTCCATTATAGACAAGAAAATCGTCACGCCTTTTCCCATACGTGGTGGCAGAGGCATCATCGCGCCCACTTTTTTTTAATTAATTGATACTCTATTTTGCATGTGAGGGAAGGGGGGCTGTTATATCATGGGCACAGGTCAAATGCCGCGTTCGGACGCTTGCCACTTGCCGCAAGCTCCGAGCCACTACAAACGTTTGGGTTGATTTGGAGAGTCCCACGCTGGCGATTGCGCCATTTGTTTGTTGTCAGCGGGCAAGCATGGCGGACATCGAACTTATTGCGCCGGCCATAACATTTGGCCTAAGCTATTTTTATTAAAAGTAAAGTCACTTTTTTAAATGCTTTATGAAAGTGGCCATAATAATTTCTTACTTGGTTTTCAGTTCCTCCACTTTCATTTCCGAATTTCTTTGAACCAAACCAAAATTTAATTGCAACAGAACTGGACCGAAAGCGCAACATAGACGTTTGTCCATGTTACGAAATAGCGCGATCGGCCTCCTGGTTTATTACCAATTCCGTTTTATAAATCTAAATTATAAATTTTGGGGAGGAAGAACAAAAACCCTAGGTCTTGGATAATAACGTGTTTCTGACGTCGCTGTTTCTGGTTTCCACGACACTGGGTTTCCTAGTGTGGAACATTGTATCTGCCTGTATATGTTGTTTGTGTATCTAATGTTTCTCAAATGCTAATGCTAAAACCATGTATCGGTTACTTTTATTTTATCCTTGTGATGATTATTGCCCGGGTCGCAAATGCACGGCTCACTCTGGTACATTCCAGCAAGTTAATAGCGTCCTGAGTTGACCAGTCAGTCATATTTTTACGTCACGTCGCACGTCTGTCCGCCACCGCTACACAAACGAGACTGAGGGTAGTCAAAGGTAGGCAGTCACAAGTGTGAAAGTGTGTGGGTGGACGCGTCGCATGCGCTTGCGGCAAATCCCTTTTTGTGACCAAAAAACCGACACTCGAAAGGATCGCCTACAAGCTCTCGCAAGCCTACGCAAGCCAAGCCAAACGACCTTTCCAGACGCTTGAATATGTGATGGCTTGTGGAGGCTTGCCGAGCGTGCGGACGCGCCATGAGATTCTACTTAGTTTTTAATTACCCTTCAATCTTTACTTTATAAAGTCGCCTACTGCTTTCAGATGTGCCATAGACGATAGAGCAGTCATTCTCAGAACTCCGTCCCGTCTTCCGGACAATAGCGACGCGGACGTACACCGGACCGGACTGACGCTATTGTAGCAGAGCGACGGACAACGGGGAAATTTATCCCGCCGCCCCGCCGTTTGCGTGCTGGCAAATTTTTATCGTATATACCTATTCTTTTTTCACTCAACCTATGCATACTAGGTGGTTCATGTCAGGAAGATCTAGATGCGGTTCATAGACGGAAGTGTTGTGTAATGCCCTTCACGCGCTCTCGTCGGCCTAGTAGCGTGACGTATACACTCGGCACGGAGTCAATGACTCGAGAGCATTAGATGTAGGATTTCGGTGCTACGTTTGACCCTAAACTTACATTCCTTGAGCACATGAGCACCATGGCTAAGGAACGCTTCAAAGATTAGGTTTTATTATACGGAATAGTAAGGGATTCCATAATCTGGGCGTGTTCCGGCTACAAACTTGAATCGCTCGGTTGTATGGAATCGAACAAAAGGTCTCACCTCGTCGTTATGTGACAGTCTCCGCTTGTGCGGGCGCGGGCAGCCTCAACGCCCTGTTGGCTGACCACTAAATGATCTGTTTGGTAATGCATGGAGGTAAATGGGTACATATTGAAACATATGCAATTAAAATACAACATTTCTAAATATATTTAAAAAAATGTACAACTAACAAAATTCATAATGTAATCTATGTTTTGAATACCTATTTTTTGACGCAGGAACCATATAAATAATCTTTTTCGTTACCAAGACAAAGCAGTTATTTTGTTAGGTATGATTTGACAGTGGCGTGCATTGAAATTGAATTGGTCAAATCTAATAATAAAATAAGAGTAAAAAAAACATAAAATCCTTATTTTTATTAATAATAAAAATAAGGATTATAAATATAAATATAAGGATAATAAAATAATATATTGTAGTGTTATGTTACTTACATGTCATTTTCCAGGATTTTCAGCTGGATACTTGCTGAGCTGTACAGCTTGTTATTTGGTATCACCTTTATTTTCATAGGACCCTGTAACGTTTTAAACCATAAGAACACATTAACAAATCATTTTCGCTTTGTATTTTCACACTATCAGCACTTCTAAATCGATAGCGAAGGGGTTTACCTTTGGTGACCTTGTATTTGGCTTTCTCCGAAACTCTGCAATCTCGGGCTTCGTGCGCGCTGGTGCGCTACCTTTTTATATTCATTGTTACTTCATTTACTTCATGGTTTTCTTGTTGTTTTCCGTATTACGAGCCTGAAACCAAAGTTTGACATATGTTGATGTCGTTGTTTATCTGGTTGTCATGGCAATGTCCATTCAAACTCGTTAGCGGTCTGATATGTTTGCTTCAATACTTTTATAAAAATACTTTTTCTCTCTTGGCCACTCACAAAAATTACGTTTAATTTAAATAATTTTTAGAACTCTCCAAAAAGGGTATAAGAGCGGAACATTTCTGAAATTCTGAAGTCTCACGTCAGCTTCTGAGCGAGAAGAACCACCTAAAGGCCTTATCCCGGGGTCGCACTACCCCGGGATCCTGCGAGCCGTTCCTACAACGGGATCCTGCGAGCCGTTCCTACAACGGGATCCTGCGAGCCGTTCCTACAACGCGATCCTGCGAGCCGTTCCTACAACGCGATCCTGCGAGCCGTTCCTACAACGCGATCCTGCGAGCCGTTCCTACAACGCGATCCTGCGAGCCGTTCCTACAACGCGATCCTGCGAGCCGTTACTACAACGCGATCCTGCGAGCCGTTACTACAACGCGATCCTGCGAGCCGTTACTACAACGCGATCCTGCGAGCCGTTACTGCAACGCGATCCTGCGAGCCTCAACCCTGTTCAGCGCTGCGCTGAGTCTCCTCGTCACCTACCCGTTCTCGGCTACACCTGCATCCTGGTCATCACTTCATTGGTCTCATACTCTCCGTGTCCTCCGCTTCCTTTTTTATACCTAATCTATATTTTATAAAAACCTGTTCTCATTTCATCCATCCTCATCTTCGTATCATTTTTCTATAGTCATCACTGTAAATAACTCTAATAAACTGTCACTACTAAATTTTATCCTGGTTGTTTTCGGTTCTGGATAGGTAAATATCTTCACACGACAATATATATATATATATTAACAGGATTTGGGAGTGTCTCGTTTAAGAGTAACAGCGCTTCAAAGATGGACATTTGACAACACCCGCCTTAACATACCCTGACCCACCAGTTGGCATATTTTCGTAAGTATTTAGATATATTATTCTCTATAACAAATACATTTCCGTGAGCAAATGAGCTCCGTGGTCTAATGGGTTTCACGGTTGCTTCTCACACAGGAGATGTAGGTTCGATTCCTGACCATGTTCCAATGAGATAATTAATTTATCTTAAGTACATTATACGGTCGTTCTAACGGTAATGGAAATCATCGTGAGGAAATCTTCATTACTCTAGCTACCTAGCCCCTTGTCACGCAAAATGGAGTATTGAATAACTGGCTCAAAGTGGGCACAACATTGTGCCTCTGCCACGCCGTATTGTAAAAGGCGTGACGCTATGTTATGTTAAATAAATTTCTCTCTTACATATTTAGTTATACATTTTGAGCATTATGCATTCCAAGGTTATGTATATGTATATATAACCATTATGAAACCAGTGCTGCTGCGACTGCGCATCGCCCCCGGCGCGGTCGCGTCGCCACACACCGGCGCTGCTTGGGTACGAGCGCGCGCGCACCAACTATGACTCCAATTCACCGCTAAATAGGAGCATTGATATGTACGAGAAACACTTTGCGGGGACCGATGTCTTTTACCTGAACCGGACCCAATTTATATCACAGGTTTGTGCGAAGATAAGGTCAATCAAATTAGATAATTGATATACATACAACAAACGCACACACGCACAAACACATACCGTATTATATATAATGTAAAATTACCTTTTATACATATGTTTTATGATCTAAAAATCCTCATCATAATTTATAAAGGATATGTTTCGTAATTAGCATTACCCATTTATATCAGTGTTATTTTTATCGAATTAATTACTTATGCTGTGAAATATCAACAATTAAATAAATAAATAAATGAACTTCAACCGTTATACATTTTGAGAATTATATATTTTGAACTTTATTTATTCCATGAGTATGGATTACTTTATATATCGATTTATTATTTATTCTGATTTTATATATTTGAAGTTATGTATTCCAAAGTTAGATATTTCGAGTTTAAATATTTCAATATTTCTTTGGTACATTACAATCGATATTGCTTATGATAATAATATTAATTAAATTAACATGATTAGAGATGTAGAGAATTGTGCTTTGCAACATGGGGCGGCCTTTACAAAATGTTTTATCGTATATAATGTGATGTATTAATTGTAAATGGTCCTTTGAAATTTGTACAACCATTTGGATGCATCTGTAATGTTGTTTACTTTAATAACAAATAATTAAAAAATATCCATAGTCCTATTTTCTGTTAAATCTTACAACTTAGGTAGTTCAGAATATAGTCCTATTTATGATTAAAAATTCTGTACATCTCTGACTATTTACTTCTTATCTTAGTCATATTTATATCCTGTGTACTTATGTAGAGACACAACAGATGCTTCCCCTATTTGATGACAACTGTTTCCTTATGTCTTTGTCAACCGATATCATCTTGTCTCCATTTCATCTTATCTTATCAGTTTCCTTTACGGTTGTATGTGGAAATCTACAGTACTGTCTATTTGGCGAGAGTTGGCAAGTTTTATGAATAATTAAACAAAGAGAAAAAAAATGCCTTCAATCAAACCTTATTTGATTAGCAACCATAAAAGCTATCGGTATCCCAAGCGACCCGTGAAATACCTGAGTTTTAAGCAGTTCCGGTGGACATATGTGGTCTTCATCAACAAAATTATGCATCCCGAGGGTATATGCATGAGTTACTATGAAAATACAAAACATCGCTTTATGTGTGCCTATGATATTTGTAGAGTTCCCTCGATTTATCCAGGGTCCCATCAGATCTTGACCTGATTTCATTGGGATCAATTGGGAAGACACCCTTTCAAACAAATAAGAATTTTCCTAATCGGCCCAGTCGTCTTCGAGGAATCGCTGAAAATACATAAAACAACATCATAAAATAAGAAACTCCTCCTTTTTTAAGTCGCTTAAAACTCCTCGTATAAAAAGATCCCGACGAATTGAAAACCTCCTTGTTGCCGTCGGCTAAAAACGAAAAGTATCGCAATCTGCATGATGTTGTCGACATCGATAAAAAATACCTTTAGGAACTGAATTCCTTCATCGCCTCACAATGTTTAACGAGGCAAATACATTGTTTCTGGCCCCACACTAGGCAACCCTGTGTCGTGGGAACCATAAATAGCGACACGTCACACACATATAAACATCCATGACCTGGGTAAATTAAACTACTAGAAACTGTAGTTTTAAATGGCAACAAATATAATGACCACCAAAATATTTTTTTCCTACCCAAAATGGCTAAATGACCACCAAAAGTTGCAGAAAATATCAGGGAAAAATACTGCGGTAGCTTAGGTAGCCTAGGGTAAAGGGGGCTTCGCTTCGCTCACCCCCTTTACCCTTCGTGTTAGGTTGAACATGTAAGAACAACAAAAAATACTTAAAACATAAACTTAAGTACACAAAACATAAAAAGAAGTTTGGTGATCAATTATCCAAACACAATTTGGTGGACATCCATTAATTTTGGCAGTCATTTCGAATTTATTGGTAGTAAAATAGGTAAATTTTTTGTAATCGTTTAAACACAAGTCGTTTTAAATATCAACTCTTTCGGAATACACTCTGGCAAAATTTTACCTATCATTCTATCAATATTCTTCCTTCTCGATGTAAGAAAGATCACAAATGTATGATGTCTTTGTGTCTGTTTTCCTGTCCAAGTAAAGATACAGTAACTCTGATGTGATTGCTTCGATTCACTTCGACGGTTTAGTCGATTCTATATCAAACGTCTCGTCTTTTGTTATGTCTATCGGATTGGCAAATATTAGGCAAATGTTACAAAGACTTCCACTGTCTTGTCGTAATCCGAAGTTCGCCGAAGTTGTATAGGCAATAGATCAGACGGGTTTGGAAGTCAAAGGTGATAGTCACAGACAAGTCGGATAATTGCTCCACTTACAAACGGTTTCGGGGTCCAAATGTTTCTACGAAAATTATTAATTTGTATGCTAAAAATCATAGTCGAGACAAGTAGGTTTTAAAAGACTGTAAACAAGCACAAAACTAACTATTTTTCTCAACTGTCTCCTAAGCTTGCAATATTTTAACCTCTCAACACAGACCAACTAGCCTAGTTGGTCTGTGCCTCTCAACGACCCAATTCCGTTTGAGGCATCGCGATTTCGCCATGCGATGGTAATAGCAGGAAAATGGTCGTTGAGAAGTATTTGAACTTTGTAATACGTAGTCAAGACATAAAGCAAAAATATTTCTCGTTATTCCCTGAAAAATGCCATCTTCATTCCCTGCAGCATCTCTTTGTACAATTTCTGAGATTTCCTTTTGCCTGTCCGTAATAGTTATTTATTTTAAATTATCCTCTTAATTTTTGTAACATTCCTCTCATTTCTGAGCCTCGAGCCCGAGGTACGGAATATTCTTTTGTAGACATATTCGCTTGTAGAGGTATAATTTGATTTGGTATTTTTATTCCATTTATGATTCTGAAGAAATAAGAAGCGTGGAAGAAATTCAAGGGTTCAAATATTCCTGTGGAGATTAATTAGTGCGTCTTTTTGCCAGGAAAGCTGGTGGAAACCAATACAATCTCACATCATGGCAGAAAAGCTACTCAATGTATACTTAGGTATTTTCTTTGGACTGCCGTTTTCACTAAAACTTTGTTGTATAATTTTACAACATTGTTTTTTTGCCAGAAATATGGGAACCAATGCCAACCGCGTATGATGTTTTTTCATAATGCAGAACACCCTATTGGAACAATAACCTTCAAAACAAGCTCTACAACACTTAAAAATCAAGAGCTCTTGTACAACATTGAGTGAACTCTTGACACGCTCTTTTCAGTACAGGCGCTTTAGTTGATGCTCGTGCCTAATAGCTCTATTGAATAATCGAGATAGCTCACAAAATCCGATTATTGATTATAATTAATTTTTGTCCGACCCTGGTTTCTCGCTCGCTTCTCACGCAGGAGGTGCGGGTTCGAATCCGATGCTGACCACATAAGTATGTAATGAGATTTGTTGGTGATTTATCTTAAGTCATGATACAGACGTTCTGACGTTAATGGAACACATCGTGAGGAAACCTTCATATCTCAATACTGCGGCGATGGTCTAGCCCTGCGATAACACGCAAAATGAAATATCGATTAACTGGCTAAATGTGGGCACAACTCTTCGACCCCGTGTGCGTAAAACATGGCGCTATTTTGTTAAATTATACTATTCCGGTTTGGTTACACTGTTACACACTTGGGGGCGTGACTGTCCCGGCAGCGTCTTCAGGAACGCCCGAGGGGTACAACGCTGGGCCGTGTTGTCCACTCTGGCTTCTCAGAATTGAGCACCGCCAGGAAAGCGCCACGCCGACGCAGGCGTTGGACCACAAGAGTTTTGCTAGCACATATTGATAAATTTTAAACCACCGTCAATCTAGGCAATGAATATATCAATATGAGCCGGGAACACCTGCGAGGTACAACGCAGGCGTGGCTTTGTCGCGCTCTGGCTTTCCTGGCGATGCTAGATTCTGAAAAGCCAGGGTGGGAGAGCGCGGCCCAGCGTTGTACCCCACGGGATTTCCTGAAGAGGCGTCCCGGCACTTTGCTGATGAGAACGATGATTCTTAAAGCTTTTTCGTGACGATTACAAAAATATGTGACTGTTATTGTTCAGAATGATCTTACGATGATATTAATTGTCTTCACCGAAGCGTGTAGGAAGGTGATGTCCTAAACAGGAGAAAACAGTAATTTGTGGCTGTGCCCTGCAAGCTGACTCATGAACATCAGGGTTGCCAACATTATTATGCGGTGTTACGCTTATCTGGGATCGATTCGCATGCTTGCCCGAAGTGTTTGGGCGATCTTACCAATCATTTTGTCTCTACTTGATCATTCAAGTTCAAAGTGTTGAGACATATCTATAGATAAGGATACATTTTGAAAAAAATAACTGTCCCCTATGATCGGATGAATATGTACTGTGGGACCTTTTTAACGAGTGGCCATTATTATGATCTACAAGGTAAGTTATACAATATTCAGCTAATTAAAAGTCTTCCAGTTCTTTTTAGTATGAAATATTATTTGATTTATAACACCACCTCGCTCAACGTGTTTCCCAAACGGTCTCAAGCCAGGTTATTGAATTACCCGGTAACTTGCCTGCCACGCTGACTCATTCCCCTGGGAGGGCGGGTTCATTCAGACCTTCGATTCTAATATCGTCGGTTAAATGATATTTTTCGAATATAACTTTTGATTTCGTCTGAAAAATAACAAACAAAATATCTAGGTCGTGGATGTTTATTTCAGAAAATCGGTGCTATTTTACTACCAATTAATTCGTAACGACCGCCAGAATTGGTAAACGACCACCAAATTGTGTTTGGATAAATGATCACCAAAGTTCTTTTTATGTTTTGTGTACTTAAGTTTATGTTTTAAGTATTTTTATCTACACACGTATCATAAACCCTCTTTACTGCGTTCAAAAACCGCAAGTTACGATCAGCATTATGTTAAACTACTTGTGTTTAATATTTATGCTTCGGAACGCACCGGTTTTCCTTGCGCGGATCGACCGCGAGTAATCGGGACATCACTAGCGGAAACGGAACCGCAGCTGTCACTTGCATAGAAACGAGATGACGAATTAGAGGTTACTTTTCTTGTCGTGAGAAAAAATGTCTGCACATGGCGTCGGGCCTTGACTGTATTTTAGTGTAACAATTGTCTAACACAGGTGTCGGGCCTGGTTGGAGTGTTAACCATAATAATCGTCGGGAAATAAGTAGATTCACGTCATCGGAGTGAGTGATTCATGTTGTGAAGGTTAAAGTTGTACGGTCCCCAACTCGTCGCATTCGGACAGCGACTCCTCGTGTCGGCAAGCAACACGCCGGCGACAGCATCGGGCTACGACGAGAGTAAGATTCGAATCCTCTCCCCCCACACCTTGTGCTCCTATCCCGTATTCCTGCCTCGAATTGAGCTTTCGAATTCCGGTCTACGACGTCAAGGTCAGTACCACTTGCGATTCTCCCCGTGCTGGTGAAAACCACCCCCTCAAGATTCCACGCCGTTCGGTTGAGGCGTGGAATTAAACAACTTGGTAAAAAATCGTTTCGTATCTGGAAAACTACACATAATGGTCATTATGTGTAGTTTTTCTACATATAATGACATTCAAATTTCGAACGCCGACGCCCACCCGCGTGCCGTCCCTAGTTTGTCTGTGAAGTTGGTACTGCCATTCAAATTTCGAACGCCGACGCCCGCCTGCGTGAAGTTGGTACTAAAGAACAAGCTAAACAATTGCAGAGCCACAATGCCGGTCAAACATGCGGTTCCTGAACACATCAAAGAGAGCTTAAGATATGTGTGTAGATAAACTAGTGTATGTAACTGTACATAATTAGGCATTATGCAGCAGTCACATAAACTACTATTATTATTCTTACATGTTTAACTTAACACGAAGGATAAGGGGGCTTCGCTTCGCTCACCCCCTTTTCCCTTTAACTAAGCTATCGCAGTATTTTGCCCTGATATTTTCTACAACTTTTGGTGATCATTTACCCATTTGGGTAGCATTATCCACTTTGGGTAGGAAAAAAAAATTTTGGTAATCATTATATTTGTTGCCGTTTATTTATATGTATGACGTCGCTGTTTCTGGTTCACAGCAAAACCTAGTGTGGGGTCAGAAGTAATATATGTACATGTATATAAAAATATTTATGTTTAAGTCGGACATGAAGTTGGGATATAAAGTTAGGTGGGGCATTTACAGCCCCACCGCAGTAACTACAAGTATAGTCATTACATATAAATTCGTTGTACGAAGTTCTATACAACCACGCACACCTGTCAGCATCCTCCAACCGCAGAACCTGTATTGAAATACAAAAATGGATTCGACAGTGTGCACAGGTCTTCTATAATTGCGTCCACATTTACACACTGCCCTATATTAAAAATTTTCAAATGTAAGTACAGCGACAGTCCTGTAACAGTAATCGACGGCCAGGGCGGGCGGCACGTGGGCGGGCAGAACGCCGCGTGTGGCGGCCGTCAAACACGCGTGAAAATGCGAGATGAATGTTTTATTGGCTTAGATGTTGGTGTGTAATAAAACGCGAAATCTGTGTACTCATTCGAAACCTTTGTAGCGTAATTTATTTGTGATATGTCTTGGGGTGATTTGCATGACGTGTTGAATGGAAATAATTAAGTTTAATTGCTTTTTAAGGTGTTCAGTACTTTATTAGTCGCGCCACACGTTATGAGCGGTGGCCTTGAATGCACAGTACTCACTTTTCAATACCTGTACATATGCGCAGTAATTCCCGCCAACGTCGCCCAGCGCTCTTTATTCGTGGCGCGAGGTATACCAGGTTAGTATTCAGCCTCACCAAGCTGTCTTTGTAAGTTGACTTTGCTAATTGTCTGTAATTTATTCTGTATTTTGATGCAGTTGAGGTTTAAAATCACACAATATAGTGAATTTCATATAAATAACATAACATAACAAGCACCGTCGCCGCTAAGAAGAAACCAGTGTTGCTAGTTTTGTAAAAATATGTTACCCAATTGTAGAGAGATAACCCATATTATAAATGTTGCACATTGTCATAGGTAGCTTTTGTATTTAATTTACGTATTTCGTATTGTGACGAGGTTGTAGCTACCTACAAACCTGATATGTTATTTTTTGAAAGCGGGAAATTGTGGTATGGGACTGGCAACCGGATAATGCTTTTCGACAGTTGTTCACTCCAGCCAATTTAAGGGCGAAGGTACAAGTTATCTGAAAGGCACTTTATATAGTTACATGGTTATAGCCAATTTATGGCATTGTCAAAAAAGATATGAGCAGAAGCTGCATGTTGTTGTTCCTACTTTATTACACATTTTGTTATTATATTATGTTGTTGTTACTTTATTACACAAAATCAGAAGATACAGATACATCAAAATGGAAACTACATTTACAAAGGCTAGCTTTTCTCTAAAAAGAGATTTATTCCAGCAAACATAGAATGGACAGGACACATTAAAGAACAGGGCTATGTGCACAACGTTAAATAATAATACTTATCAATATGTAAAGCCCAACCAGGACCTTAAAAAACCTGGTTTGAGGGCGCTAAATAACTATATATAGCAATAAGTACAGTACACTAAGTACAGTATACCCATGCAAATTGGCCGCTTCGCTAATTGCCGAATTTATTTTAAAATCGAACTTATTAGAAGTTACATTTTAAATATAACTATAAATTAACAATCATACGGAGCTTATGATATGTAGAGATAAAGCTGTGTATGTAACTGTACATAATTAGGCATTAAAATACTCGTGTGTTGTTATTATGAAACACTCGTATGTTAAAGCCTCTCATTATGTAAGTCACATTAACTACCATTATTTTTTATTATTATGAAATAATCTTCCACTAAAGTAAGTACCTGTAGTCGGGTTAAAATATAGAAAATAAAACCATTATGATTATTTATTCATTTTTTTCATTAGTCCTCAAATTCAGAATCTAAATATTCAACAGTGACATTTCATGATCAGATTGTACTGGTTCAATTCTGGACATATCAGACTCATTGTCAGTTGTAAGGCTGGATGTTTCGCTATCACTGCCGCCAACATTTATAATAAGTTGTTCAATTTCTCTATCAATTACCAGTCCCTGCATCTATATTCTTCTTCTAGTTTTTTTGTATGCTCACAGAAATTATTCCATGTATCAGCAGTTATATCCTCAAAACAGTTTTGTACAAGCTGCAAGAACGTGATATTATCTAAGCCAACATTCTTTTTGGCAACCTTTTGTTTTACTATGCCCCATATGAATTCTATCGGATTCAGGGTACAATGATATGGCGGCAATCGTAGTATTTTGTGACCATACTCCTGCACTAAATTATCAATCTCAGGGTCAGGTTTATTTTGTTTTATCACAAACAACAATAAACTTTTGGCGGCTTTATAGGGTAGGCAATATTATTTGATGTAAGCCATTCTGCATTTTTTTTTTCTATAAACCGAGCTTGGAGGTTTTTTAATTTGGCTAGAATGATATCCAGCATTGTCCATGGCTATACAGGTGGGTTCATTTAGATTGGGTAATAATTTATTCAATACCCATTTTTTGAAATCAACTTTATTCATAGCATCATGGAAATCAGCTTTTTTTTCTTTGTCGTTATAAATTAACAAAGCATTCGGGACCAACCCAGTCTTGCCACCATAATGAACAATTATGTATCTTTTTCCTGTACCTACAGATTTAGATAAGCCAGGCTCATTTTGGCTTTGCCAAAATGTTGCATGATTGAGCGAAGAATGAATATAACTTTCATCAAAATATAAAACAGGCACACCACTCTCCTTTACATCTTTGACTTCATGTAGTTACCTGTCCCTCCATGGCACTATATCATGTCGCTCCATAAGTACTGTCCTTTGGTTTCTAAATTTTTTTATAGTTATTCACCTAATCTGTGTAAGAGTAAACGAATTGATTCTCTGCCACCAAAAAAAATTATGGATTTTTTAAGAGCTGCAAGCAGCCGTTTCAAACTCGGTACTTCTTTTCGGACAGCATAAAATTCATGTATTTTATGCCTAATTGCACATCAAAATCATCCAAATTGATTTTCTTTTTGGATTTAGGCTTATTTTTCTTAGGCGTAGAAAATACAGCTGACGTCCCACCTTCGTTTTGTATTTTCATTATGGAAGATCCGGATATGCCTAAAATACAACAACATATTTTACTTATAAATAGTTACAAATTAGCCAATTCACATTGCACATACTATATGACGTACCTACCAGTCATGTTGACAACAAGGCTGGTGATGTTATTTAGAGGAATAGAGTCCAATCTTTCAGACTTTCTTTCCGACAAATATTTCGATAGATTGTGAATAACTTTTCTTACGCCACTGTTAATAGTTTTCGTCATTTTCACTCACAAAACTCAAGAAATATACCATGCGCAATCTACGCCCCACTTTGACAGCAATCGACAGATGACATTAATTACTTTTTAAAGAAAGTGTTGCAAGTTGAAGAAATTAGTTTCATTGGTTTTCCGCAACATGGCGATGTTTTTATATTCACGATGTATATCACCACCACCGTTAGAAAGTAAGTTTAATTATAAATGAGCAAAGTTACACCGTACGTTTTGTTTTTCTATAGAATATTGTACGACTTTTTGCATAAAAATTACACCACGAAACAGGTACTTACTTCATTGTTGATTACCATAATTCCAGTCGCATTTAAACTGACCTATTTACGAACTATGCAAATCACTTAATTGACCTGAAACATATGGTATGTTTGTAAATTTTATTAATATGGCCTGATCTCGAGCATATTTATTTTTATTGAATTTATCGGAAATGGAGGGTGAGCCCCTTTCCGAGATTGCCCTAACGTGGTTTTGATAACGGCGATTTATTTATTTTTCACGCCACTGCGAAAATACCAGTTGATTTCTTGGCGAAAATATGGGAAAGACGTTGTAAAACCCGTGATACAACCCCTTTCCGGTCTTTCTAAGTGACTGGTTTCCCATCAAACCCATTGGCTCAACAATACTTTATATGTAATTTAAAAAAATATCCGAAATTGCACAGGTCCGTGGTCTTTTGGGTTTCACGCTTGCTTCTCACGCCGGAGGTGCAGGTTCAAATCCCGGTGCAGAAGAGTAATAATAGGCCTCGCCATACCAAACGCGGGGCGAGCGCGGGGCAGGCGCGGCGCGGGCCCGCGGCGGCAACAACGAATTTGTAATACAGGGAATCCCATGAAACCCGTCGCACCGAAAGCGGCGCGGGAGCCGCGCGCATATCGCGCTGGACCCGCGCTCAAACCGCGGCGGCACTCGCGCGGGTCGATGACAGATGGGCGGCCCTGGCGCGCAGGAGTAGGGAATGGGAACAGAGACAAACCTTTGAAGGAGCGTGGAAAATTCTTACCTGTTTTAGTAGGGATGGCAAAAGAGAATAAACTAAATTGCTGAACGTGGCTTTAGGATTGCTTATGTGATCCTGCAGCTCTGGCTACCCCTTTATGGGAATATCGCCATGAATATATGCATATGCAAATGACTATTCGGAAACCAAACAGTAAAATATTTTCATCCAATTAGTTCTGTAATAAAATACTAATAACAATTACCTACGTAACTAAATAACACAGGGGCTGATGACATGCACACATACGCCGTATGCTTGTAGTAGGTTACCTACGATGGCGTGGTTGTATGAATCTTTGTCTCTGTTCCGTTTCTTTACTCATGTGTCGGGCGGGAGCGCAAAGGTAGTTACTAATCTCCTTTGATCGCACCGCTCACCGCCCCACAGTGGGCGGGATTTTGACTCTAGAGGACATAGCCACTTTGGCTTCCAAGTGTCAATTTTTCTTATTGATAGAGCTTTAGTTAATCAATAGACAGCCAAAAAATAGCGAGATTTGACAAAAATTAGTGAGTTCAATTGTTTTTGAAACCAAACAACAATTTATTGGAAGATTCACCCAATTAGTTATGTAATAAAATACTAATAACAATTACCTGATTAAATAACAGAGTTTGTGCGATAGCTATTATCTGGTATTAATTTACTTACCTAGTGACTCCTTGGGATAATTGAAGTATGAAATATCTTTTCTTTTCCTCGTATTGTTCATACAAAAAGTTAAACAACCATGGTACTAATTCAAAACGTATTTCCCCACAACAAGATACCATGTACCTTCTACGAATCTATCTTAACTACCACTACTACCACTAGGTTGGTAATCCACACCACAACGCATCTACTCGGACAGCCAATTGGGTACCTACCTACCTACCTACAAACAGGCTATCTACCTACACTACTAGGAAGTAGAAGGTAAAAGATGGTAGAACATGCTAGCTAGGTATTTCAAGAGAACAAATTCTAGTAGGTAAATCAGTTTGTTTGTAGGTAATAGCACGTAATAGGCTGTCCGAACAGGTGCATCGTCGTAGCGATACCTAATATTAAAAACCTACTTACATATCACTTGTTATCTCCTGTAAAACTCGACATTTATGGGCAGTTAGGAGTTTTTGACAGATGAAATTGGACGTAAGCGTGTGAAACGGTGTGAAATGCGGCGATGAAATTTTTGTCTGACGATAACCACGCATTTTCGGGGCGCATCGTCAGCTTACCGCCCTAGGGCATTATATGTTGATTAATTCAGTCGCTTGCGCGCGCTTGCTCTGTGCAGTTGGTCGATATCACGTGATTTATTGTTGTTATTGTTAAATACAGAGGCGATGGCCTCTTACGTGTTAAAATGCAAGTCCTGCAACATCGTGATAAACGAGTTACTTGCTTTTGTGCAAAACAAAATGGATGTTATGGTGGATGAAAGTTTAGTGCAGATTTGTGCAACGGCTTTTTCTGATGACGAAATCGAAAAAGCAAGAATCCTTCTGTTTGAGTCAGTCTCACAGCAGAAAACTACACGTAGACGTGATGGGAAGACTCAACGCAACTTGGATGACATCATCTGCCTCCTCAGGGAAACGGATCCCGAAGAGATGCCGATCTTCGTGGCCAGGGATCTTGGAAAACTCCCCCCGGTCACATTTGACCATGTAGACGTCACTAGACTTCTAAAAGACATTGTGTTGATACAAAGGGAGCTTGGTGCGATGCAGCAGAAATGCGCAGAGGCGGCGGAAACAGAGTACGTTACTATTCATCAATTTCAACAACTTAAATCCGAGCTCGACGAGATGAAACGACAGTGCATTGTTTCTAATGTCAACACAAAAAGAGGCGCTTTCTGCCTGGAAGACAGCTACCAAAACAATAGTGGCCCTATGGGTTTCCTTGCTGTGTCAGAAACTCATCAGCAAGATGCGTCATCAATATCCTCATCATCAAGTCCGGAGGGTAAGCCAACGGAAAAAACACTTTCGCAAACGACTGAGGCGCGCGAGCCGCTGTCTCTGTCTTACGCAAGCGTGGCGGCTGAGACGGCTGCGGTGCCTGCGCAACCGACTAACTCACGCGTGGAGGCCCGTATTAGTACCGCGGTTTCGAACAGTAGGCAACCAGTGGACGCCACCGCCGGTGAGGCCCTACCGCGGTTTCAGACACTAACGGAACCAGCTGTCGGAAACAATAAAAAGGAGCAATCTCAATCTGAGCAAGATGGCTGGATAACGGTGGAGAACCGAAAGTCTAAATCTCGTTTTGTAGGAAGAAAAGGAAGAGCCCCTGTTGACCCAACATCTAAATTTAGAGCCGCGGCTCCGAAAATACCACTTTTCATCTACAACGTTTCTTTAGAATCCTCGGAAGTGGATGTCGCTGAGTACATAAAGGCGAAAACTGAGATTGTTGTGTCTCCAGTGCGAGTAGGTATGAAAGAGGAAAAAGAGTACAACTCATATAAAATCTACATACCTAAGGACAAACTACCGGTGTTCTACAACGACGACCTATGGCCAGACGGGATTTTTTTCCGTAGGTATTTTATATTTAGCCGGATGGCTATCAAAGACACTGATAAACTTTTAGCTTCAAGGAGAAACTGAGCCGCAGAACCTGTAAGCTCGCAAGCTTCAACTGTAAGTCCGTGACGCGTGTTTCGGACCATGTCAGAGAGCTATGCCTATCGATGGATGTAATTGCACTGCAGGAGACTTGGCTGTTGCCCCACGACGTACCTTACCTGAGCGGCATCCATCCTGACTTCGCTGCGACTGGAGTATCGGCCGTGGATACGACGGCGGGAGTGTTGCGAGGAAGGCCCTACGGTGGGGTAGCTATTCTGTGGCGTAAAACCGCGTTTGATAAAGTAACTGTTATCAATTGTAAAAGTGTGCGATTGGTGGCTATAAAGTGCGAAGTGGCTAGTCGGTCTGCTATGTTTTTCTCCGTATATATGCCTACGGACTCGAAAGAAAACCTTCCAATCTTCACTGAATGCCTATCGGAGGTGAGTGCCATTGTTGAGGATAACACTGTGGACAATGTGTACGTACTCGGGGACTTCAACGCTCACCCTGGTGAGTTGTTTAGCTATGAACTACTGCAATTCTGTGCTGACCGGAAGTGGATCTGTGCGGACATTGAATCACTAGGTATTGACTCAGACACTTATACGTATATTAGTGACGTACATGGCTGCTGTCGATGGCTTGATCACTGTGTAACTAGTAGTGTAGCATATAAATCTGTTAGTAAAATTGAAGTGCGTTATGATGTGTCATGGTCGGATCACTTTCCCTTGCAGATTGAGTGTGATTTCACGGTTCTTTCACCTAAAATAAAAGTAGCGAATCACACTCCATCTCATGTCATTTGGGGAAATAGAGACGCTGCACAAATAGATATGTACTATAACGTATGTCATAGCCGTTTAAGAGATATAGACTTTCCTCCAGAGCTGAGACACTGCGATGATGGAATATGTACAAATACTGATCACAAAATAATTATAGATAATTTGTATAAACGCATAGTTAACGCATTGAGCGAGGCTGCTATCGGCAGTTACATAGTCAAAAATGTTAATAATAAGAAGAAATACATTGTGGGCTGGAACAAACATGTAGCGGGGCTCCATAGGGAGGCTCGACTTGGGTTTCAATCATGGGTACTCTCGGGAAAACCCGCCAATGGTTCAGTTTATGACAATATGAAAGAGACCAAAAGATTATTTAAAAATAAATTGAAATGGTGCCAGGATAACAATGAGCGTATCAAAATGGACATACTTGCTACTAGTCACGAAGCTAAGGACTTCAAAAATTTTTGGAAACAGACAAACAAGCTGAGCCCCCGGTCGAGTCTGCCTCTGGGCGTGGCGGGTCTGTCTGAAAATATCGACATTGCCAATATGTTTAAAGAATATTTTAATGTAGTGCCTGCAGTTATGCCAACCGCAGGCACTGTAGTGTCAGATGCTCATACCCGGCGGGCAGTTTCAAGCCAATACACTCGCTTCACTATTAAAGAAGTAGATAGGGCGATACGTGGAATGAAACGAGGGAAGTCGCCGGGACACGACGGGTTGAGCGTTGAGCACTTGAAATATGCTGGTGCACATCTGCCTAGGGTTCTTAAGATTTTTATCAACGCCAGTATTGGACACTCCTATCTGCCTGAGGAGCTAATGAGAACTATTGTTGTACCTATCATTAAAAATAAAACAGGTGATGCTAGTGACAAAGGTAACTATAGACCTGTATCACTGGCCACTATAACGGCAAAGGTGCTGGACAGTTTGCTTGACAAGCAACTTGATAAACATCTAATCTTGCACGATGCCCAGTTTGGTTTTAGGAGTGGGCTGTCTACTGAAAGTGCCATCATGTGCCTCAAGCAAACTGTCCGGTACTACACAGACAGAAAAACGCCAGTGTATGCCTGCTTTTTAGACTTGTCCAAGGCGTTTGATTTAGTTAACTATAACATGTTATGGAAAAAGTTGGCGACTGAAACTGGCCTACCTGATGAGTACATTGATTTGTTCAAATATTGGTATGGCAATCAACGCAACGCTGTCAGGTGGGCCGGTTCATTAAGTCAAGAATACAGGTTGAGCTGTGGAGTGAGACAGGGGGGGCTGACGTCTCCTAAGCTGTTCAACCTGTTCATGAACAAATTGATCGGGGAGCTCAGCGACACCAAGGTCGGATGTTCAGTCGGCGGCGTCATGGTGAACAACATAAGCTATGCTGACGACATGGTGCTGCTGAGCCCCTCGATTCGAGCCCTCAGGCGGCTACTGGACGTCTGTGGGTCATACGCCGAGTCGCATGGCCTAAGGTACAATGCCAAAAAAAGCGAAATGCTTGTATTCAAGGCCGGCACTAAAAAACCATCTTTTGTGCCTCCTGTCAAATTATGTGGCATCGCCCTGAATAGAGTCGCAAAATTTAAGTACCTAGGGCATGTGGTCACGGAGACACTCACAGATGATCTGGACATGGAGAGAGAGCGCAGGGCGTTGTCGGTTCGCTGTAACATGCTGGCCCGCAGGTTTGCACGGTGCACTAAAGAAGTGAAACTTACACTTTTCAGAGCTTACTGTCAAACCTTCTACACCTGCAGTCTGTGGGTTCGCTATACGCAGAGGGCCTACAGCGCTCTGCGTGTCCAATACAATAACGCGCTGAGGATTGTGTTGGGGCTGCCGCGATACTGCAGCGCCTCATCGATGTTCATGGAGGCAAGAGTGGATGACTTTTTTGCCATCTTGCGTAAGAGAGCAGCCTCTATGATGAGTCGTGTTCGCGGCAGCTCGAACGGGATCATCAGTGCGTTAGGGGATAGGGTCGATAGTCCCTTGCTGAAACACTGGATAGATGTGCACCTATACAAAAATAAAAAATAGTTTAGGTTACCTGTGTGTTAATGTACAAAATATTTTGTCTTTTTATAATTTACTATGGATGTGTACCTATCTGACAATAAATAAATAATAATAAAAAAAAATAATAATAATTCAAAGTGATACATTTCAAAATCGCGGTCCAATTTTTAGGGTTTCGTACGTCAAAAGGTAAGGAACTCTTATAGGATCACTCGCGTGTCTTGAAATCATATCTGCAAAAATACTTATTCTGATAACCGATAATATGAAAAAAATATGCCTACAAAAAATTGGGGGTAAAATGACGAAACGAAAAAAAACAAACACCGTGACTAATAAGTCATGTCACTGAAAAGGGCTCTTTATAAACTTTTCAATAATATTTCTTTTTAAATTTTAGTTTTGATAACTTCAGAAGTTATGATCAAAAAAGTGCAAATAATGACCATTCATACCCCCTTATCTCCGAAACTACATCTAAAATTATGAAAAAACTACAGTATATCGCCCTTTGAGCATAAGTGTTCATATATTTGTAGGTACTCATTATTTACCGTGCAATAAAGAATATTATAGTTAGGACTTAAGCCAAAGATTTCAAGTAAACCTACCCGGAATTGCCAAGGTTTTTTTATTTATATGTAAACCATGAGTACATGGAGTATGGACGTAGCCGCACCAATAACTTTGTAAACAACATTTTGCTATGTAACACCCAAACTATTCACTCCACACCATTCTACGGTGGTACGGAACCCTTCGTGCGGAGTCCGATTCGCACCTGTTGTTACGTAGGGCATTTGACAATCAAAGAGGCCCCGAGCGAGGCGCGCGGGAAACGCGGCGACAGCAGCGCGGCTCCAGCGCGGCCCCGCGCTGCTACCGCCGCCGCGCTCGCACCGCTTTCGGTGTGACGGGGTCGCTGATCGCGGGAGCCGCGCGGCAGTCGCGCTGGAGCCGCCCCGCGCCCGACCCGCGCCGCCCCGCGTTTGATGTGGCGAAGCCTTAAGTACATTATACGGACCACCTAACTGTGATGGAAAACATCGTGAGCCAACCTTCATTACTCCATAGCTGCGGCGATAGGCTAGCCCCCTGTCACGCCAAATGGTATTGAATAACTGGCTTAAAGTGGGCACAGTACCTCTGCCATCCCGTATGGTAAAAGGCGTGGCGCTATGTTCATGTATGTTATGTACCTGAAACTAACTCAAGTTTCATCTTTCGGGCCCTATGTTCTAGGCACTAAGGGATAGGTCCCTGAGATAAATAATATTACCTTCAAGTGAAACGCAGACGTTTTGAGGAGCGTATTCCTCAGTGTTACTCGATTGTATGTACCTGTACCTGTATGAATGTAAAAACGATCATATCATAGACTTACATTATTACTCAAAGATCATAGATTGTTAGCGTCTGCCTTTGGGTTCGTCACTTAGACAAAGCGACCAGAGATCCCCATTCTAAATTCAGTGGAGAATCCTGGAAAACCCTATCTCCATAATACATAATTCGCAACAGTTTTCTCGCATCCGGCAGGGTATCCTTTTGGGTCTCTAAAACAAGTCACTTCAAATAGTCAGAGGATCGCATAAGCGCGGATCGCGCGTCCATTTATATTTATTGGAGGGTATTCCGTGACCCACTGACAAAAGGTTGCCAACAATTTTTGGGAATAATAGTCCGCGGCGACGGGTTGGAACCTTTTCTAAGACCCACTCCATAAACCAAGTGAGATCCATGATTTTAACATAGTACAATAAATATGGATGTATCATTTACCTCTTTAGTTCCAGATTAGCTCCTTGGGGCAAGAGTGCCAAAACTCGTCAAATCACTCTATATATCTAGTCTGCCTCGTTGTAATAATAACATACACATTACATATCAACCGTTGCGAGATAAAACCCAATTTAATGACAAAGTAACTCCATGATTAATAGCAAATTAATCAGCAAAATCCAACTAATGACGTAAATGGCATAGTCAGGATTAAGTTAATATTATTCGTAGTTATGGTTATGTATTCTATAAATTACCTATCCAAAGCGAAATGAACCCAGTGTATCACAAATTGTGGTTAAAAGTGGAATCATTATAAAATCAAGTAATCCACAACCACATACAAACTTATGAATGCACCTTGTTACGTACATGGTGTATGAAAGTAGCCGCACCAATTAATTTGTAAACTACATTTTACGATCTAAAAATCCAACCTATTGACTTTTCACTAATACTGACAGAAAACACACAACTGAAAGAAATCCAACGACACCTCATTTATAAAAAAATCCGTTAGGCCGTTTGGAATGAAGTGAGTGCTAACGAAATACGTACACACGCTCGAAAAACAGTACCCTCCTTCTTATACATTCTGGTAAAACTAGAGACCTACCACATTTCCACAATTTTCAGTCGATTTGAATTTGGAAATAAGAGTGGAAGGAGAAACGAACCTGTGACAAAGTCCTTTCCTAGTAAAATCTTCCACAGTGTAGCAACGCTCTATCAGCCCTTATGCCCAGCAGTGTTTGGGTCCGGATACCAAGGTATGCTTTGAATAAAGAGCCGACGACGGCCCGTGAACACGCTGTGATTTTCAAGGGATGTGCTGGGTTATATACACATATCCCAATACGCCCTTTGAGTGACGACGAACTAAATAACTAATTTGTTATTTTTCTTGTTTCAGGTTGGTCCGATGTTTATTTTTTTATCGAAGATCAGCGTATACGTAAGTATCTAATTTTATCATGCCCAGGGTATGGAGTAGTCGATTCAGGGTCATACTTTATTCTTCATGACACGAGCTTGTGATATGTGGCAATAGGCTAACCCCATAAATTGAGGGATATCTAAATAAACAAATGAAGCTATTTTATATCCTTATCGAGGGGCACAGGCCTTAACCCAAAGGAGGGAAACCTGTGCAACAAATGATCAAATCTTAGTTTAGCGTGCCTCTGCAATCCTATCTGGGATGAAGGTGTGGTGTATTAGGTACTCGTATTGGAAACTCGATATTTAGTTAATTAACGCGTTGTAATGATATAGGCATAATTGGGTTGAGACTGAGAGGCCCAAATACAGGATGTAACAGAATTTTAGTATTGTAAAGGTCAGGGTCAGGTAGGGCCGATTGAAAACTTCTAACTGTCGGGCGGGTTGGCCACTAGCCTGACACCCTTCCACCAACACGCACTGAGCCAGCGTGGAGCCATGCATAACAAATACGACTATTCCCATAACGTTTAGCAAAATATGACCCGTTGTAAAAACTCCTTTTCTATCTGAATAAAAAATATCAGAATGAAGTTGTTCAAACAAGTTAATCCTTAGATATGATTAAGCTGATTTCTTATTAGAGAAGCTAGCCTTTGTACAGTTAGCCAAGGGATTAGCTAGGCCGGTCAACATACAAATTTTGTACGCAGGTTAGCCCACTAAAGCTCGGTTCGCGCCGCGACTGCGACAGGAGACCGACACCCAGGGACCGAGACAGCAGACCGCGAGCGACACTGCAAGCACGGCCTTTGTCTTGTCATTGTCACGTCTCATCGCCTCAGTGGGCGCAGTGCCTAAGGCCCCAGTTCACGCGTGCGCGTGCGACGATGCGAGACAGAAGACAGCACGACAGTTTCCGCCCTGGACTAGTAATGTCTGCGTCGCATGGATTGGCTTTTGGTTGCAGTCGCGGTCTCGTCTCGTTGTCGACCCACAGTACATGCAGAGAGACTGCGGTCGCGGTCCCCTGACTCTTCTGTGACTGTCTCCTGTCGCGGTAGCGGCGCGAACTGCCGCCTTAACTTCTTGCCTTACTACTAGGTACGCAACGGTCTCCAGCTTCTTCCTCTCCTTGAATCGATGGTCGATCGGTAGCCTCGTACAGCTCCTCGTTCGTGCAGGTTGTCAGGCACCCAGGGAACCTAGTCATGTGCGCAATGGTCTGCTACGGATGACCGCATATGCACTCCATTTCCTGTTCGGGGATGATACCCCACCTCGCAAGGTTTACCTTGGACCTCCCCACCCCAACTCTCATATAGTTGTCGACTTCCAGATAGGCCTGTTGAGGTTGTATCCCTCAGCCAGTTTTTCTTTAATTTGTGGTGATTAGGCTTTCGCCACATGGTGAGGCGTGTAGTTTCAGCGGAGTGGTTGAGAGGCTGTGATGAGTGTAGGAATCTACTTCTGGGACGCAAACTACGCCGGGCCGGTATGCGGTTGAATAGTGGGTGGCGTCTGTCCTGTGGTTGCTTCCTCCTTACAACCGAGCTAGAGACAGTTCTTCCAGCTTTCTGAGGGGCTTTTCCGGCCAACTGTAGAGTTTGTCTGTTGGTGTTGGTTTCAGACAATCCGTTATTAAACGCCACGACTCCTTTAGAGCTACGTCGACCAGCTTTGCGTTTGCTGACCGTGCCCACATAGGTCAGGCGGATTGGGCCGCAGACTAACACAATGGTGGTGCGCAGCGCAGACGGTTGGTTTGGCTCCCCAGGATGTTCAGGTCAGCTTCTTCAACAGGTTGTTGCGTGTGAAAACCTTTTGCTGGGTGTTTACACAGTGCTGTTTCATTGTCAGGCTCCAATCCAGGGTAAGACCCAGGTATTTGGGAAATCAGTTTTGGGACAGCCTAACCACAAAAAAAAAAAAACTACTGTTCAACACTTGTTTAAAAACAAAAGGGATTTGACATTTGTTTTGAGGTTAAACACTGTTTAACACTTTTTGTGGTAACACGGAATGTTCAGTTCCCTTTTGCGTCTATATTACGGAGGTGGTATGCGCTAACTTCGGTTTTGCTCGGGTTTAGTCTAAACATAAACATTTACATACAGGCCCATACAATGCTACTAGGATACGCTGTGTCGTGGGAACCAGAAACAGCGAAGTCATACACATATAAAGATCCTATACACACCTACACATACACATAAACAGACCTGAGTTTTTTTTTTCTTTATGCCCAGCCAGGGATCGAACCTGGGACCTATCGCATGGTAAGCAGAGCCACACCCGCAGCGCCACAGAGGTCGGCAAAGACTAGAAGTTTCAGACCGTTTGAAGTGTAGAAGTCGCCGAGCTGGTTCAGGGATAACGATAAGGTTTCCTCTACGCTCGTGAAGGTGTCCGCTTGAGGTGCCAGTACTCTCTTGTGTAGATATTGGACAGACTTGGCGCCATGACACTACCTTGAGGCAGTCCGTTACTCTGATTCCTCCTACGGCTTTTCTGAATTTGTAGGCTGACCTGGGATCGTCGATTACTAAGCAGTTGCCACACACTCTGGCAAAAGCCCAAGTCGGCTGTAATCTCACAACTTTTTTATCATCCCGCTGGTATTTTCAGTAGCGTGGGCTTCTGATAAGTTTACCCTACGAAAGCGCTACCCGTCTCATAGCAGTGTTCTATGTGTTGAGTTAAGCTGAGAATTTGCGACGTGCAGGACTTGGAAACCTGCATGTTCTGGGATCAGGTTGTCATCGGTGTATGGAGTGAGCTGACCTAGTAGAATCTTTTCAAACAGCTTGTATAAGTGGTAGAGTAGGGAGAAGGGTCGGAAGTTCTTGGAGTCGTTAGTGGATTTACCGGGTTTGAGTAGCGCGATGACACGGTCCTTGCGCGAAAATTTTGGGATATTATTGGTTTCTAGGCAGTTATTGAAGAACCACAGGATCCAATCCAAGTTGCAGGCCCGAGCAGATGTTTTATCTGTTTGACTGTATAATCCTCGAGTAAGCACTCCTTCCCGATCTTCAGCTTTTTGAGCGCAGCTTTCATCTCATCTCGGCTATTAGTGACGTTTAGATGATTAGTCTCCGAGTCGGCGTTTATGAGGACTTTGTGGCTCCTGTGAGACATTTGGTCTTTCCGTTCAACAATAGTAGGTGGGCAAATTGGTTCGCAGTCACAGTCGTGTACTCTCCAGGTGAGTTATGGGTACCAGTTCTTGATCGCTGACCACGATTTTTTGATGTTGTGTGTTTTGTCTACTCACTCAACTAGATCCTGCCATTTCTTACTTCGGCTTTCACCAATGTAGTGCGTTAAAAGTTCCCTGAGGGCGACAGTAGTTCGGAGAATGGGTATTTTTCGAATGATGTTTTCTTTGTTTCGAATGCGGCATCGCCAGATATTCCCGGGGCGTAGGATGTGGCCCATCCCCTCGGTATGGTCTGGCGAGACACTTCATAATTTCTTTATTGCACACAATTATTATTATTATATACTTTATTGCATATACACATAAGTGGACAATTACAAACATAGTTAGTATACAAAGGCGTGCTTATCTCTATATAGAGATTTCTTCCAGCAAACCCTGGGCTGACAGGGAAAAATAGTTTCACGCGAAGGGATAGACCTATTATGCACAACATAACAAAAAACTAAATATCAGAGTGACTTTAATATATTTATAATAAATTACTTAGATATTTACACATATAAATAAATGAGAACCTACATAATAATATAATACCTATAAATACTATATATAAATATCAATAAATACCTATACAATATATAAATAAAATATAATCTACTACAGAAGAGAAAGTTAATGTTCCTTCAAACTACTTTTGAAGATGTTAAGAGATGGACTGTCCCTGACGGTGCTGGGGAGTTTGTTCCAGAGCTTGATAGCCCGGAGTCGGAACCCATGTTCATATGCGACAGTTTTATGTTGCGGTGTTGTGAGCAGCGACCGAGTGTGAGGTCTCCGAGGCCTATCTGAAGAAAGAAAAGTGAACGAATCACGTAAGAAGCCAGGGTAATGAGGATTATGTAAAATCTTAAAGAGAGTGAAGAGGATGTGGGAATCCCGGCGAAGACGGATTGGAAGCCACTTCAGATCCCTGCGATACTGAGAAACATGGTCAAATTTGCGCAAACCGAAAATAAACCGAATCCGAAGATTTTGAAGTCGCTCGAGTTTGTCCAGTTGCTCTTCGTTTGCGCTGATCCAGCAGACATCTGCGTAGTCAATGAGGGGAAGTAACAGAGATTGGGCGAGTGTAATTTTGGTCTGAAGAGGTAAGAAGTGCTGAAGTCGTCTGAGAGAGTAAAACGTAGCGAAGACACGCCTACAAACCTCGCAGACATGCGCTGACCAAGAGAGCAGGTTATCAAAGATGACTCCGAGATTTTTGGCCTTGGAGCTGTAGGGAATTACGATTGCATCGTACATTATGGGTGCAGTGGACATATGCTGTAACACTTGGAAAGAGTGCCTGGACCCGATAATCATTGACTGCGACTTACAAGGATTGACGAGTAGCCCGTGTGACAGAGCCCAATCCCTGATAGATCCAAGATCAGCATTCAGCAAGGCCACAGCAGAGTTAACATCACAGGGAGAAAAATGACGGTAAATTTGGAGATCATCGGCATAGAGATGATAAGAGGAAGAGAGAGTATCTGAGATAGAATTTATTTCATTTCTTATGTGAATATTTATACAATATGTCCACAATGTATTAATATTTCGACATACATATTATGACATTTAAATTTCGAAAGCCGACGCCCGCCAGCGTACCGCTCTTAGTTTGTCTGTGAAGTTGGTACTACTGAACAAGCTAAACAAGTGTAGAGCAATCAATGCCACAATGCCGGTCGAACATGCGGTTCCTGAACACATCAGAGAGCGCTTATTATGTGTGTAGATAAACTAGTGTATGTAACTGTACATAATTAGGCATTAAAACTCTTGAGTGATATTGTTATGAAAATCGCCTTCGGCTCGTTTCATCAACCCTCTCTCGAGTTTTTATGTATCAGTCATATAAACTACTAGATATTATTTATTCACAAAAATATTTATGGTTTGTAGGCATAAAAACTCTTAGCGGAGATTGAAAAAAAAGGAATGTAGGTACATTACCGCATAGTAAAAAGCACTAGTCCGTAATAAGGTCCATTATGAACCTAAATGCGTTGCCATAAAGAGTCTCTACGAGCAAGTGAGTTGAAAAATATTTTTGACGATTTTTTGACTACATCCTGTATAAACAGAGCAATGTTGTACACACAGGTAGTTGCGAGTAGCAACGGTAATTTTCCTCGATTCTGAATTAGTGATGTTGCCAGGGTAATGAGATCCGAATAAACTGGTAGGCGCGCATTCGTTATGTTACTTACGTAATGTAAATAATTGATTAGATAACTTACTTTCTGTATTCGGAATAGCCTATTGTCAGAAAATGTTATTCCGTTTTTTTGGGATTCCGTGTTTATTTATTTACTATAAAAGCCACTCCCACAGCACACACACTTAACATCATACTTCCACTTTCTAGTACTAAGTATTGTGCCAATTTAGGAATCTACAGCATTGCATGCACATAGTATTTTATCCTAGTTTAACAGTTAAAATGATCAAATGTAAAATTGATGATCAAAATAACCTAAATAACCTATTTTATAGAATTCCTACTGTACGTCGGTCCATCGCCTCGTAAAGAAAAATATGTAATAAGGGTTCGCTTGCCCTATCACTAGGCCACAGCCCGGCAAATCGTTTGGTACCATTTATGACGAAACACAAACAACACGAACACGACATAGCGCCGGTTTCTGAATTGAGAAATTCCCAGATACGAGTAAGTTTAAGCCATACACCACCACGCTGGCTCAGTGCGGTTTGATGGATGGGTTTCACGACACGTAGCGATAGTAGCCGGGTCCTACAACTTTGCGTGCCATCCGAAACACTGAACGTCCGATAATGTACTTAAGATAAATTAATTATCTCATTGGTACATACATGGCCAGGAATCGAACTAGCATCTCCTGTGTGAGAAGTAAGCTGAAACCCATTAGACCACGGAGCTCTTTTTTCATAAATGCACACATATAAGTAAGTGAAACCGAGATCGTTTTGCTAACTAAAAATCAAACTTTGTCTCTCTAAAACTTAGCAATATAAATATTGAATGTTAAATATAGATAAAACTAACACGGTACTTAAAACATTGACTTTACATAAATATAGAATAAACAGTTTATGTCTAACTTGAAGTTATTAATTAAAAAGTATCAACATTTCGACTTGAGTAAAAGTGAATCATTTAAATTCTACTGTAAAAAATCAAAGACAAAATAGTGAATACAATAATCCTTTAATATATATAATTTGAAACTAATTTAAATTTACATTTTTTACGACACATTCTTCGGTAACTGTGTCTAAAAGTAGATTCTACAACATGGGCATAAAACAAGCCATTTTATCCAAGACTTATGCTATCAGTAGGCGAGGTATTAATTAATTTTCGTAAATCAACAAGTTTGGCAAAGAAAAAAACTAAATAGAAGTAAAATAACAAACTTTTTCCCGGCACTGTATTTTTATTTTATTTTCTGCATGTCATTTTTAGCTTAGGTCTTACGCGATACTGGCGAGTCCTACCTTGTTTTTTAATGTTTTTGTTAATAATGCTTGTTTTTATTATTTATTTTTTTACTATTCAATTAGAAAGCAAATAAATTAAAGTAAGTGTATTAAAAAAAGAAGTTTATTTAATGCGGTCACGTCGTCTGTCAGGCTAAATGACTCAATAGTCATAGAATTTTATGATAATTGAATAAGCGCTTTTTGAAAAAATCAACAAAACAAAAAAATATATACAGAGATGACATTTTGGTTTGTGGTTCCGAGCAGCAAAAATTTTGATGAGGATTTTTCATTGTACAGACTTCATTGGCATTCTGACCAGGGAGGAAGAAATAGGGCTTGAACTTGAAGTCAGTTTTTTATGTTTTTAACTTGGTGAATTATTTGTGATTAGCCTTGTATGTCCATCAATCTCCTTTTCATTTGTTATAATACCCTCTTCTTCCATCTTAACCTTCTTTTCATGCATCACAGGCCACTTAATAATTCTTTCTTGTTTTACGCCCGATGTGGATGGAGTTGGATTATCATAAATATTTCCGACACAATGTGTTTTGTGCATCTGCATTTTATTAACATGCTGAAGCGTCAATGGATCGTATTTATTAAAATCAAAATATAGTTTTCCGACTTCTGACCTAAAATAGCACCATCGCCGCTTGATTTTGGGTTCTCAGGCTGAAAAATTATATTCCTAAATTGTTCGAAAAGGCTTTTTACGAATCGAGAAGTTTACGGCATGAGCCGAAGGCGTGGGTCGTAGCGAGGTTCGTAAATATAAGCCTTTGCAAACTCGTGGGAAATTTACTATTTCAGGGGTATATTTTACATCAGATTATTACTTTTCTGTTTTATCCATCACGAAATTATTTTCTTTAGATCCGCTTCCTATGTTATTTTCATCTTCACAGTCATCTCCATATTCGTTATCCAAGTAGTATTCATTATTAGGTTTCCAAATACTGTTATCTGATTCGGCATCATAAGTTACCCTCGAATCTACGCTTGTATCACTGTCATCTTACTCCATACTAATTTGCTTTTTGACCGCTGTAGTTGGGTCCCCCTAAAATCATCTAAGCTCTTTTTTTTCATTTAAATCCATTTTGTAGAGTATAAAGATGAATACATTTGTTTCTTCAAGACAGATGTCATCATTCGTCGTATTCGTCTGCCGTGCCTTCACATCTATGGTTCCTGTACCAATTACCATTTACAATGACTAGGTCAATGCAGTATAAAGTTTTTAAATTGCATTTTTCGGTTACAGTAGTCCGGCCGGAATTATTTAATTTCAAGAATGTAGGAGGGTTTTATGAATTATGTGAAGTTATTGCCTCTGCCATGTCACTGGCATGGTTACGTTGTGCCTCTGCCGCCCCATCTGGGAATGGGCACGACAGTATTGTCCTCTGATCGTCGATCCACGCTGGGACCAGGGTAAAAAATCTGGCGAACCCTGACAAAGCTGCTAGTCAAGCTTATTATGCCAATGCCCTACCTAACTGTGGTAATTGGGGTAAATACTTAGGAATCCATAGAAAAACTTAAGAAGACTTTTTTATTGAATGAGCGGGAATGTTACCTTATTTCGTATAGTTAGGAACCCAGAGGTTAGTAACGTATGCGAGTTCTTTCTAGAAATTGCAATTAGCTTAGTTCGCTAAAGAAGACCTATCAAATAGCTGGTTTTGACTTCTGAGAATTTTTATTACGATTATTATCCTTTAACTACTCGTACATACCAATAAATTCAGATTAATTCGGAACCTAGGTTATTTATATGAAAAATACGAAAAGGTAGGTAAATTTATAAAATCGGTCAAGTGCGAGTTGGACACTTATTTGAAGGGATCCAGCAGGATCATCTTAAGAAAAAAATGCAATAAAAAACATGTCTCTTGTATTTAATTCCCCTTTAAGGTAATACGAAAAATATGTATAAAAGGAATACGAAAGTGAACGAAAGTGATATCGTTAATTACTTCCACATAAGACAGAAAAGAGTGCGCGAACAATGCGCTCTCCTCAAACTAAAATAACGTAGCGCCAAACCACATAAAAATTGATTAAAAATAAACTACGCTATTTTATCAAATTAAAGTCGCACAAAGGGCCATGGAGCGTTCCGTGCTAGGCATGAGACTTCGGGATCGTATTTGCAATACCGAAATAAGACGTCGTACTAAGATCGTCGATGTCGGCAAGCGAATCAAGAGACTGAAGTGGGGGTGGGCAGAACACTTGGCATGGTCAGATGATGAAAGGTGGACCAAAGCGGTTACAGAGTCGCTACCCAGAACCGCACGACGACCAGTCGGCAGACAACCATCTAGATGGACGGATGACATCATCGCCATAGCGGGCAGGCAGTGGATGCGGGGGGCTCAGTACCGGAGTGGATGGCGTGGTAAAGAAGGGTCCTATGCTCAGCAGTGGGTGAATGTGGGCTGACTGATGATGATGATGATGATGATTTTATCAAAAAGATTTTCGAGGAGAGTTTACGAATTCATAATACCTAACCACATTTTAAATGCAATTAAAATATAAATTAGTAAGGATTGGAAATTACAGGAAAAAATAAAATAATTTACAGGTATTTTCGTAATTAAATTCTATGGAGAAAATTTCATCCTATCGCGTTTTCCTTCAGTGAGAATCTTAATCAATACTCAAAAAACGTTAACCCTAAAATCAAAGTAGTAAAGATTTTATCAAAAAGATTTTCGAGGAGAGTTTACGAATTCATAATACCTTACCACATTTTAAATGCAATTCAAATATAAATTAGTAAGGATTGGAAAATTACAGGAAAAAATAAAATAATTTACAGGTATTTTCGTAATTAAATTCTATGGAGAAAATTTCATCCTATCGCGTTTTCCTTCAGTGAGAATCTTAATCAATACTCAAAAAACGTTAACCCTAAAATCAAAGTAGTAAAGATTTTATCAAAAAGATTTTCGAGGAGAGTTTACGAATTCATAATACCTTACCACATTTTAAATGCAATTCAAATATAAATTAGTAAGGATTGGAAAATTACAGGAAAAAATAAAATAATTTACAGGTATTTTCGTAATTAAATTCTATGGAGAAAATTTCATCCTATCGCGTTTTCCTTCAGTGAGAATCTTAATCAATACTCAAAAAACGTTAACCCTAAAATCAAAGTAGTAAAGATTTTATCAAAAAGATTTTCGAGGAGAGTTTACGAATTCATAATACCTAACCACATTTTAAATGCAATTAAAATATAAATTAGCAAGGATTGGAAAATTACAGGAAAATATAAAATAATTTACTTACAGGTATTTTCGTAATTAAATTCTATGGAGAAAATTTCATCCTATCGCGTTGTCCTTCAGAGACAATCTTAATCAATACTCAAAAAACGGTAACCCTAAAATCAAAGTAGTACCTAGATGACTTTATAGTGGAGTGAATGGATTCGAGAAACACCCATAGCGGCAATTTACCTAACTAAACACTGTAAAAAATTATCTAGCTACTCGGACAGACGGAGACTTAATAATAGGCCCCCGATGGTCTCCCTTCGGGTACGGAACGCTGCAAATCGTATAGCAAAATACGCTATGCTGTTTCCTACAACTTTGATATTTATTACGCTTTAGGTACATTGTTGAGACTCTTGAAAACTTAGTTGTATGCATCGATGTGGCATAATGCCTATAGGAAGTACCTATACACATAATATCATAAGAGGAAAGTTAATAAACAGAACAAAGCGTCACGCCTTTTCCCATACAAGAGGCACAACTGTGCCCACGTTTAGCCAGTTATCAATACTCCATTTTGCGTGACAGGGGGCTAGCCCATCGCCGCAGCTGTGGAGTTTTCCGCGAGATGTTTTCCTTCACCTTTAGAACATACTTATAGTGTACGTAAATAAGTTACCTCATTGATACTTGGTCAGCACCGGATTTGAAGCCGCATCTCCTGTACGAGGGCGTGAAACCAAACGTTGATAAAAACGTATGTTAAGTCAAGAACGTTCCGTACCACCGTACAGTGGTAGGGATGGTTTGGAGTGAATAGTTGGGATTTTACATTTGAAAACATTGTTTACAAAGTTATTGGTGCGGCTACTTTAATACTCCATGTACGTAACCAGGTGCATTAATAAGTTTGTATGTGGTTTACAGATAAATAAAAAACCTTGGCAATTCCGGGTAGGTTTTGCTGTAGGCTTGTAATCTTTGGCTTAAGTTCTATATGCTGTATTTTTGCACTTTTTTGATCATAACTTCTGAAGTAATTAAAACTAAAATGAAAAACATATTTTTGAAAATATTATAAAGACTCCTTTTCAACGATACTCTACATGACTTATTGCGGTGATTTTTTAATTTTCGTTTCCTCATCTTACCCCCTCTACTTTTTTGTTGGCATTTTTTTTTCATTTATTGTTGCAGAAGATTTCAAGACTCTATCTCTTAGTTCCTGAGAGAAGTGCCCGTGACACGACACGCAAGTGATCCTATGAGGGTTCCTTTTTTACCTTTTGAGGTACGAAACCCCAATAAAATGAGAATAAAAACATTATCGATGTCCTCTGCCTAAATAACAAAACAGTCTATAAAATAAACTTAAAGCATTACGTTCCACTTTTAGAAGTTAAAAAAAAAATATATATATACTTTTACTTTACTTTATATATTTTATTGCACAAAACAGTGAACACAAAACAAATATAAAGGAAATAACATGTACAAAGGCGAGCTTATCTCTAACAAGATATTTCTTCCAGCAAACCCAAAATGGTGAGGAAACAAAGGAACTAAAGGTAGAACTATGTGCACAACAATAAAAAGTTAATAAAAATAATAAACTATGTACTTACAAAATAATATCTACGTAATACAAAATTATATATATACCCTGTGATGTGTAGATATTATAACATACAACCAGTCTGTGCCTAACTTTAGGGGACCGGTAAAATAACTGCTTCTTTCTTCATTTTACCACGACACTTCGTTAGTTTTAGCAAGTTTTATTGCTGTGCTCTACTGATAGAGAAGCTTGGCAATATTGCCAGCCTTGTAGCGCCATCTGTACAACGGACGTTAACTAAATCAATGAGTTATTCTATGTAGAGTAATAGTGAAATTAGTACCTCCACTCGATACAAGGTGGCGCTTAAAGGCTCTAAGCAAATATAGATACTACCGATAGATGGCGCAGGCAGTCACAAATTTGTATATTGTATCTATTTGATTTTGCTCATCTTCAGTTCATTTTTTTTAGTTATTTTGGAGTTTGTAGATGTTATCTCACTAACCACTTTATTAGTGATCAAGAATACACATTTTATGTATGCATTATAAAGCTAAATAAAGTGAGCGAGTGTTAAGAGAGAGCAAGGAGAATGTTATTGTTTTTCTTACGATTCATATTAATTATAAAAAAAAACAAAAGTACAACTCCACCGTGACAGTGTACAATCACTGCCGTGACCAGGATTCGAACCTGGGTTACTACGGCCACAACGTAGGGTCCTAACCACTAGACGATCACGGCTGTCGGAGCGGTAATTGCATTGGCGAAATTTGCGATTAGCTACCGCATGGGCCTTTCCACTTTGATAGGTAATAATATTTTGATAAGATGACGGACAAATATTTCCTTTTTTGCATACGTCTACGATAAAAAATATCAATAATGCATTGATACTAATCTACAGTTTGCGCTTTTATCTGTGTCTGGGGGCTCATCCTAAGCGAGAAAGAGAGGTTATCCGGTCCACGCGGCACTCAGACACTTCTTTACTTTGTCATACAGTTATTGTTTACAGCAAGCAATGGAGCTCTTAGGATAATCGTAGATCGTAGGTCTACGATTATCCTAAACTACTCTCCCATAACTTGGATTCAATGATAATTTAGGTACCTCTACCTATTTATTTCTTCATAAACTTTTATCAAAATAGCGATTTGCAAGTGATAACTCATTTAATAAAATTATTAAAAAAACAGGTATATGCTATGTAATAATATGGCATTCCAGAATCACTATCCTCTCAAGAAAGAAAACCAGATATTGACCATCAAGTGGTCAAAGAAACATTTTATTCCCCTATTGAAGAACATGATGACCATGAATGTAAATTTGGGGTTCCGTAAAATTTTCATAATTCTCCTTGACCATATGGGCATTTGATCTGAATTATGGTCGTAATACCTATCTCATAAGCAGCTTAGGTATTTCCTAGCAGGTCTTTTAGTCCTGTTCCGGGGTCTGTATGGGTGATAATTTGAGGAGCCGGGCGTTTCTGCCATAAATCGAATGTGTTATAAGAATTTTGCCCCGCAATACTTATTGGGATTTGGCTTTATTTTTTTCCTCTCTCACATCAAAGAACCAAACTTAGCGAAGCTCATTCGCACTTAGCCTAATTTAAATTATAGTCGACAAGTTTTTTAATCGTATCCACATTCTTCAGTTCTGCTCACCCCTCTTGCAAATAATGTTTGCCGCGACATGTATACGGCTTGTTAGCGTCCACCCTTTATAGTACGCGTTGCCCGAATATGGGACCCTGTAGCTAGCCGACTACATTACACACTTTCCTTGTTTTCCTTGAAGGGCAGAGGCATAAGTGCGCCCATGTTATCTTTTGGATAGCTTACAACAATACATTAACCCTTAATTAGACATCCAACCAGATTTTCAACCTTATGGCCAAAGAAAATGTTTCTGCATGCTCATGCCCAATAAAGGGTTAACTAGAGTCGACGAGTTGTGCAAACGCACCCCGCACGCATAGGGGACCGATATGCGTGCGGGGTGCGGGTGAGCTTCGGCATCCAACTGTAAAGATAGCATTTAATATATATGCTACCGGAAATCTGTATAATGCAGGTATTCTTTATTATACCTAGGAAATTTATTTAATACATGGGGCGTTCAAGCAATGTATACATAAACATAAAATATATATAAACATTACAACATTTACCAAACTTAGCGATAGCTGCAATGTTAACCTAAGAAATAATCACAGACTGTGTGCGCCCCGATTTAGACTCGCGAACGTTAGCAATTCTTTCAAGGGTGAGTGGATTCTCTACTATAATAAGATACCTCTGGAGATTTTGAAATTGCCATTTGAGCAATTAAAAAAGCATGTTAAAGCGACTTTGTCGAAAAAGGGATATAACAATGTTCGAGATTACTTTAATGACAGGACTGTATGGGGTTAATCTAGTTAAACACAGACCTTGCTGTTAATAATTTTGTAATTATTTATTATTGCCTGCTTATTAAATAAAAAAAAAACATAATTGTATAAGTTAAGCACAACCTATTTTTAAAAGAGATCTAAAAATCAATCTGTGTGAGTTTCTACGCCCTTCTACTCCCACAGTGGTCCAATGTAGAGAAGAGGCAAAAAATGACGTTTGCTAAGTATATGTAAATATCTACAGTAATAAAGTACTTTGACTTTGACTTTGACTTTATAAAATATTATTGATTTTAATGTCCATTACATAGTTTACCTAGGTAATATATACAATGCTTAGGGATTACATAGAATACCTACCTGGACACTGGCAAGTGGCAATGTGTAAAATTAATAGATTTTCGGCACAATATCAGGGCAAAACACTGCGGCGGCGTAGGTGAAGGGTAAAGGGGGTGAGCAAAGCGAAGCCCCCTTTATCCTTCGTGTTAGGTTGAACATGTAAGAACAACAAAAAATACTTATTTTTAAGTATTATGATGATAACGTATGTATGTAATACCCGTCAAGCCGCACTGAGCCAGCGTGGTGGCGTACGGCTTAATTTTATTCATATCCCGGTAAAGGCCCGCGTGCCCCTCGGTGGGGACATTTCTAGGCTACATTTAATTTATTTTCTTTTCATGTAATTTAAAAAAATGTAGCCGTTTCACATTTCTTATCAATAAGCTAGAGATCGATACGGATAAATTGATACCATCCTTCAGAGAGCTCTTCTTTGCGCTGATGTTAGGGTTGCTTTTATTTTCCCTATCTTGATATCACCATAAATATACAGCCCAGGTATATTTGTTGAGGATCGAAACTGTGGTACCTCTGTCACATTGCATGCAGCAGCATGTAGAACGGAGACTCCTCTTTAACATCCACATACCCAGTTCTTCCACCGAACAGTACCATACGTCCTGCACCTCATTTGGGGATCATTCAAAAGTCTTGTTTTCCCTTTCAATAAGTAATCCAATTTCGAATCGTAAATGCGGATCATTATCTACAGTTGTACAGTGGTGGACCCTCGGTGGAGTCGCTGGACCAGTTTGCGTGATGCTCATCGTATTAATATCGGGCGCACTAATAAATCTGGTTTCTGTTCTGTATAGCAGAAAATAGGTAGCATAAATATTATAATAAGTATACATTAGGTACTGACATAAATCACTCTTGGGAATAACTTGTAGAATTCAAAAAATACCAATTCGCAGAATACAAGATTTTGTAAGAATCGACTTTTTGTTGCATGCATCTCGGATTATAGGCAATACCTTGGTTTCCCGCCTCAGCTCATCTTAACGTTGGATTCTAGGCAATACCCAGTTTCCCGCCTTGACTCACCTAATCTTAACGTTGGATTCTAGGCAATACCCTGGTTTCCCGTCTCAGTTAATCTAAACGTTGGATTCTAGGCAATACCCTGGTTTCCCGCCTCAGCTAATCTAAACGTTGGATTCTAGGCGATACCCTGGTTTCCCGCCTCAGCTAATCTAAAAGTTGGATTCTAGGCAATACCCTGGTTTCCCACCTCAGCTAATCTAAACTTTGGATTTTAAGCAATACCCAAGTTTCCCGCCTCAACTAATCTTAACGTTGGGTTTCCAATATTAAGATAACGAATTCGAGTGTCTAACAACTATGTTCACACTTTGTTTTAAATCATTACGTACTGAATCCTATTTCTTTCTGTACGAATCCTATTTCTTTGGTCCAGTCAAAGTGGGTTCTGCTATAGACAGTGTTTTGTATTGCTACTGCACGTCTCTAACTGTAACCTAATGACTGTCTGCTTAAATATGATGGATGACCCCAAATTCGCGAAGTAACAAGATTAAAACCGGACCTCCCATCTCTTGTGATAAGTTCTTATTCATATAATACAGTACTAGGCTAATTCACAACACTTGTATGAACTTGTATGGGGTTGATTGGTTTGGTTGTATGAATGTGATAATCCAGCATGGCGTTGGACAAGGCGTGTAATCTCTGAATGCAATTATTTGAGAATTATTTGGACAAGATGCACCTTGTTGACGACCCTTGAGGGTATGCCCTTAGGGGTAGTAGGTATAGTTTTTTTGCAGTTGCTATGTGTTATACATAACGTCACCGAAATGCTGTTGATAAAGCTCGATGAGCATCGAAACCTGGTTGTTAGACCACACTGTTTCCATGTTTATAAACTCGCGCAACACACCTCCACACCTGTCAACGTCTGTTAATAAACTAGTGTTTTGTTTCTGCTCCCCACTCTTAGTGGGGAGCAGAAATATTGTTTACGGAAACAATATTATATCACCTTTGTTTATAAACTGTTTACGGAGTTGATGAAACATCGTGAAACAATGTTTATTGACTGTTTATAAACAGTGTTTTAATTGACTAATAAATACCCGGCTTAAGATTGTCAAAACTATTAGTTTATAAACTAACGCGTTAGTTTGCAAACTATCGACAGATTGTAAACAAGACCGACAGGGTTTAGAATTTATGTTTATTTTGTTCTTACATGTCAACCTAACACGAATACTATTCGGGGGTTTCTCTGGGCACGCCCCCTCTATTCTTCACGTAAGCTACCGCAGTGTTTGCCCTGGTTTTCAAGTTTGCAATTGAAGTTTAAACCAGTTCACAATTTAACAGTTTCATTGTAAACTAACGCGTCATATCGAGAGCATTACGGTTCAGTTTACAATGTATCGATAGTTTCTAAACTTACAAAAAAAAAACGTTAGATTATAAACTAACGGTTTTGACTATCTTACGGTGACATATAGGTCCATGCTTATGTCGTAGAGACCTTCCTTTACTTGTTGCAGATATCGACAAGAAGTAGGAAAAAAAAGCTTGGATGTTTATATGTTTATATGTGTGATGTTGCTTCTATTGTCAATTGTAAGACGGGCTGGTTTCCGCAACTCGACGACGAAAGCGCCTATTTTGCGTGTGGGTGGGAATGCGATATCATTCGAGCCAACCCAACTCCTCCAGGAACGCCAGCAGGCCCTTTACGTTACCGACTATCCCTGGAAGGTCCCTCGATTGACCGAGGTGTTTAGCCCTGTAGTCCGCTACTCCTGTGCACTCCATGAGGACGTGAGCAGCCGTTTCTTCTGCCTCCAAGCAGGCTCTGCAAAGGGGGCTGTCGGTAACTCCTAGGACATATAGATGTTTATTAAAGAAACCATGGCCAGTAAGTGCTGCAGTCACCAGTCGCATGCGCGGCCTACTAAGTCGAAGCAAGGTCTTAGCAAGCCTAGCGCTAGGGGACGGCAAGGCCAGCTTAGCCTGTTTGCACTCCTCATGGTTTGTCCAAAGAGTGGCATGATCATTCCTGATCGACTCTCTCAGAAATGTGCGTACCATCTTGAAGGGAAGAGGGATGATTGGTTCGGGACCATACGCTGTCAAGCTAGATCCTTTACGCGCCAACTCATCCGCTGCATCGTTACCTCTTGACCCGCTGTGTCCTTTTATCCATTGAAGGATTACGCGGTTATGTTGACATACTCCATTAGTCGTTTGTGACACTCGTACCCTGAGTTAATAGTGTTGCTATTTAGGGCTTGTAAGACGGCCATGCTATCCGAGAGTATTCGAATGGAGGAATCTCTTACCTTTCTCGATGCTATGGCATTAGCGGCCGAGATGATGCCCATGCATTCAGCTTGAAAGACAGTATTATGGGCACCCAGTGGAATGGCTATCTTGATGTTTAGGTCCTTCGAGAAGGTGCCTGAACCAGTGCCTGCTTCAGTTTTTGAACCATCGGTAAAAATTCTGAGCTCTTTAACGTCGAGCCCCTCAACCCGATGGTCTTCATGTAACTGTATATTGTATTTTTTGTCGAAAACAAATTGTTTAGGGATTCTGTCACTGCAAGCCATAGAGATGGGAAATTTTTTGTAAACTTCCCCTAGGATGGCGGTGTGTGAGGTCCTGTTTTTCCTCCAAAGTCCTAAGGTGTTGAATCTCACCACAGATGACGCGGCCTCCTGCTTAATATACAGCTGGAGTGGCGGAAGACACAGCATGGCCTCCATTGCTGCTGTTGGAGTAGTTCTCATACTACCTGTGATAGAGATGCAGGCCAGCCTTTGGAAGCTTTGGAGTTTGCTTACCATTGTGGTTAGCTTGGTCCTGGTCCACCACACCACAGCTCCGTAGCAGACAAGAGGACGGATCACCGTCACGTACAGCCAAAGAATGATGTTGGGAGAAAGTCCCCACTTTTTCCCCACCATTCTCCGACACTGCCAGAAAGCAATACTCGCCTTCTTTAGTTTGTTGTCAATGTGGCTACTCCAGTTGAGCTTGCTGTCCAAGGTTATGCCCAGGTACTTCACCTCAGTTGCTAGCTGGAGTTCCGTTCCAAAGAGCTTAGGTAGGGTATACATACCAAGAGCCCTATTGTTAGTGAACATGACCATTTCCGTTTTTGTTGGGTTAACCGCCAGGTCATATTCTAGACACCAGCGCTCCACGATGCGAAGAGCTGTTTGTTTAAGATTGCACACTGTGCTCGCAAATTTACCTGTGATGAGGATTACCAAATCGTCGGCGTATCCTACGGTGTAGTATCCATTAGCGTTAAGCTTGGTAATCAGGTCGTTAATGACCAGATTCCACAGCAGCGGGGGGAGCACTCCTCCCTGCGGGCATCCCCGCACTACCTCCGCCGACAGGGACTCACCAGCTAGACGCACGATACGTTTATTAAGCATGTTTGTGACCCAGTTGTTTACAGCTGTTGACACTCCATGCCTTGTTAGAGATGCACTTATACTGCTATGCTGCGTCTTGTCAAAGGCACCTTCTATATCAATAAAAGTTCCAAGACAGATGCATTTGTTTTGAATCGCCTCTTCAATTGTGGATACAACTGCATGGAGAGCCGATTCAGTAGACTTACCCAAACTATATGCATGCTGATTCTTGTGTAAGGGTATATGTTTTAACGCTCCATCTCTCAGGTGCCTCTCGCACAAACGTTCGAGAGTCTTAAGCAAGAACGAGGTGAGGCTAATCGGCCTGAAAGATTTAGCGTTAGTGTAGTCGCTCCTTCCTGGCTTCGGTATGAAAACTACGTTTACTACTCTCCACCTTTTGGGAACGTATCCGAATCTAAGAGATGCTTTCATGATTCGGACCATTATATTGATGACGGGTTCCCCATTGATTTAAAAGGTTTAAAGCTATTAATGGCCCATCTCACCTTGTCAGCAGTGATAATATTATTAGTTATGTCTAAGTGGTCGACAGCTTCATGGTGAACCTCTTCCGGTCACACAATCTTTTGAATAGTTCTACTTCCGGGGAAGTGAGTTTCCAACAAGAGACTGTGTGTTTCTGTGGTGGAAGAGGTATATGTTCCATCGGGTTTTTTAAGCGACCCTAGCCTGGAGGTGCCTTGTTGAGCTAGTATCTGCCTTACCCGATTTGCTTGATCAACGGTTTCAATGTCGCTGCAGAATTTCCTCCATGAGTTGCTTTTGAACCGTAGTCGTTTCTTGTACTTGGATTTGGCATCTTTGTAGTTGTCCCAATCCTCATCAGCATGTATATAATTAATTTACTACCAATAAATATATATATACAGTCAGGTCATAAGTTCTGTCACATGTGCAATATGAAATAATTTAGACATGTTTATTAAATATTAAAATTTATGTAAACATTTATATAGCAAAATGAACTTAATAAAACATAGATTCTTATGGTAATAAAGTTTATTCAAAATGACCCCCGCGATTTTGAATACAGGCCTTTATTCTGCGCGGCCAGTCGTCTATCGCAGCACGAACGAGGTCCATGTCAATATCGGCGGCTGCCTTAATCAAGGATGCCTTGAGTGACTCCAAATCAGGATGAGGCTTTGAGCAGGCCTTTTCCTCCAAGTGTTGCCATATCTTGTAATCTAACGGACTCAAATCTGGACTGGAGGAGGGCCAGTCTTCGTGCCGGATGAAGTCGATTTCACGCGCCGCCAGCCAGTCTTGTGTGCTTTTCGCTCTATGAGCTGGCGCAGAATCTTGTTGGAATACCCAGTGCCTGTTATTAAACATGGTATGAGAAACAGGTTCCACAAGGTTCTTGAGGACTGTATTTTGATACACAACTGCATTCGTTTTTACGCCTTTCTCACAAAAATGTACCTCAGTTAAGCCCCTATAAGAGACTCCCAATCAAACCATGAGCGAGGATGGAAAATGACCTCGTTGGACACGCGGAATACGGTTGCTCGCTTCTTCACTGCTGTGTGCGTACACCTTATCATTTTGTTTGTTGTAGCTCTCTTCCACGGTGAAAATTTTTTCATCCGAAAAAGGAATTTCCCGATGCTTTTTTCCCGCGTACCGCTTCAACAAAGCGAGGCATCTCTTCAGTCTCAGGTCCATTAAACGAGCGTCCAAACGATGTCCTGTTTTTCTTCGATATGCCCTAAGCCCTAAGTCTTCATTTAACACCCTTTTCACCGTGTTCCTGCTTAACCCCATCTGAAGGGCCAACAGTTTCTGCTTACGTATGGGATTTCTTTGAATTCGCGCCTTCACAGCTTTTATCACTGCTGGAGTCCTAACAGAGCGAGGGCGACCACTTCTTGACCTGTCATCTACACTAGAGTCTTCATTGTATCGTTTTATGGTACGATAAACGAATCTTTTGGTTATATTCAAATTTTTCAGTAAGTCGAAAATCTGAATTGGCGCGTAACCGCAACGATGCAACGCAATAACTGCGACACGGTCTTCTTTAAGTGTCCACTCCATATTTAAAAATGAGGAAAATTCTAAAAAGTACACATTTTTATTTTCATGAAAAATTCGAAATTCGAATTCAATAAACTTTTTTGTGGCCAGCGTTCTAAATTCAAAAGTTTTTATTGTGTGACAGAACTTATGACCTGACTGTATATATAAATTATATAAATGAACGAAAAACAGTAAAATTAACTCTGTAAAAGTGAAAGTCTAAATTAATTTCTTGTTCAAAATACACTCCTCTGTGCTAGTTTAAATCATTCTTCCGCATCTGATCTAGATTACTTATTTGCTCTGCTTTACTTTCGAACAGTGATCCCCGATGTTTACTTTGAATGTAATAAATGAAATTCCGTATTTTTTCACTCCCGCAAATATTTGTTCAGATCAGGCGATCCTTTCTAGCCTAGGTTCGTTCGATACAATGCTTTTTTCTCCAACAATAGATTTCTCCGCTCCAGATAGGGAAGAGAATGTGGATTATACCGTTACGAAATTTATTACGTTCACTTGAATAGCACAACCCCCCACGAAACTATCGATGAGTAAGTAACCTTTTCCACAATCTCCGTTTTAAGTATCGGGGCGTTCGGCAAATATATGTGCGATTTTCGGAAAGTGCAATGAAATCTTTAGTTCATTTGATGAGCTGTCAGATTTGTCCGCGTAAACTGTGAGAGCACCGAGGGATGATGGAAAGATGATTATGTAGTTTGTTTGATCTATCGAAAAAAAAGGTACCAAACTGGGAAACAATTTCCAGACAATTGTGTTGGTAAATAAATTCCGTTATGGCTTATCTTTAAACGATCACCAAAACACACCTATTTTACTACCAATAAATTTGAAACGAACGCCAGAATAAGTAAACTACCACCAAATTGTGTTTGGGTAAATGATCACCAAACTTCTTTTTATGTTTTGTGTACTTAAGTTTATGTTTTAAGTATTTTTTGTTGTTGTTACATGTTCAACCTAACACGAAGGATAAAGGGGGCTTCGCTTCGCTCACCCCCTTGACCCTTCACCCAAGCTACCACAGTATTTTGCCCTGATATTTTCTGCAACTTTTGGTACTTCATTTGTTCTCTACGGCGTAGTTTATACAAATTCCTTTCGCCGTTAAGTTGGCTGTTCTGTATAACTGTCATCCACAGTTGTCCTGTCAGTCGATAACGCAGCGTCGGAACGTAAATATATTTTTTTAGTTTTGTAATCGGAACAACCATCTTCAAGTATACAACCGTTCCAAAATTGTGAGCAAGTGACGTCACGAGGGTTTTATTTTTTAAATTATTAAAATATATTAAGACACTATTAGGTACCCGAAATATTCAAATTAGTTCCTTGAAATAGCCTACAATTTCACAAACCTAAAAGTAGTATGTATATTTAGCAAGGCCCATTTACTACTAAACTCAGCCTCAAGAAAAGGAAGCAAAACAATATTTTACCGTAAACATGTTTCTTGTGATATTGAACCTCCTATTCGTATAGCCGTGTGAAAGTTTGCTGTCTTAGTTGGTACTTTAACTTTCTTGACTTGCATTATTCGCTCACTCAATCGTCATTACGAAGTGCATTTCGCCTTCAATGTTTTGAGTGACGTGACAGCACGAACAGTCAAAAATTAACAAAGCTGTCATTGTCACAACTTGACAGCTGAGCCCGTGAGGGAAGGGTTCCGGGGACCCTGAGGTGCCCTGAGGGTTAATATAACAATGCATATTTGCAATCTGATTTCATAACAATATTTCTTAGGTCGAATAGTTTAGTTGAACTGGTAACACAATGAATGCTTTCTACGTTTCTTATCTCAGCTTGTGCATCAAATAAATGGATTATATAAAAGAACTTTTATTAGCTTGAACCATAATCTAAATACTCATAATCTAGTCGATGGAATCCTATTATGAGATATTGGAGTTACATAATGTTGAACAGTTATGTCAATCCCGTTATGGTAATATTATTGGTTTATAATTATAATCCTCTTAGAACATTACGGACGTTTTGGCGGTGATCGATAACATCGTGAGGAAACTGTCAATCTCCAAAGCTATGGCGTTGGGCTAGCCCCCTTTGACGCAAAATAGAGCATTGATTAAATGGCTAAATGTGGGCACAACAGTGCCTCTGCCACCCCGTATTGGAGAAAGGGAAAATTATTATGTTTTTTGTTCACAAAGTAACGACAAAAATAGACTTAGGTAATTAGGTAATAGGGCTTAACCTTTGGTATACCACCAGCTAACGCCACTTTTCCGTTACAGGTTTTAAATTTTATTACTATGGCGTAAGGATCAAAATCGCGACCTGTCCTAACTAACTACCCTCGGTAGACGACCCGAATGGTCGAGTAGGCAGTAACCCTGCCTACGAAGCCAAGGGTCCCGGGTTCGAGTCCCGGGTTCGAGTCCCGGTGGGGGCAAATATTTGTTTGATGAGAACGGATGTTTGTACTCTAGTCACGGTTGTTTATCTATCTAAGTATAATATTTATCTATATAAGTATGTGTATCGTTGTCTAGTACCCAAGATATAGGGAATCCTAGTTTGGGGCTAGATCAATGTGTGTAAATTGTGTCCAAGGTATTATTATTATTACAGTATTATTTTTGAGAGGTTAAATATACAAACGAAACATGCTGCTCGAAATCTGAATATTTATCCGGTTGCCATAGATTTTATTTTCAAACTGTGTGTTTTACTATGTTTAGTTATCATAGTTGAAATCTCTGTAACCAATCTGACTATAAACCTATGTAGGTATGAATATATGTATGAAAGTATGTTCATTTGAGTCACCAGAACATCTTCACTACTTAACAGAATTGACAAATAGGTTTTTTTTTTAAGGAAATTGTTAGCATCTTGATTGTCCACTGGTATTGCTATGTGACGTCACACTTTTTTTTTTTATACTCCGCAATCGGCAAAGTCGCTTTCTTGGAACGCGTGGTCCGATTAGTGGACCATGAGGTCTAAGAAAATAATAGTTTAGGTTAGGTTAGGTTAGGTTAGGTTGGGTTAGGTAACACAACAAAAGTAACAAAAACTCAAATAAGCGGCAAATTTGAATTCTAGGCACGAAATTTGAATATGTCAATTTAAAAGAACACTGTGCAGAAAATTTACCTCCAGTTTTTTTAACCTGGGCAGGAACAGTGAAGTATATTATGTCCTTCTAAGATGACATTAGGCAGGACGAGGAGTCCTAATCGGACTAACAAGAAAACTATAATTCTGATCGTTCGATTGGTGGGACCACGTGGTCCAGGAAAATGATAGTGTTATGGTCCAACAGGAAAATAAAAGTCTCGTTATCCGATCAATCCACGTGGACTACGTCTCCAGAGCTCATGAAGTAAAGGCTTTTTTTTAAAGATTTTGAACAGGGTCGTGGTGTTGTTGGTATCAAATAAAAGGACATTTCAAATATATATAGATTACTAGCTCTTGGTTGTATTAACTTAGATATAAATTTGCCAGTACCGGATTTTAATGAACAGAACCCAAACAAAATCTACTCAGACTTCTTCAACATTATTTAGACAGAATTCAATAAAGTTTTCAAATTAAAGAAAGTCAGTGACTACAACGGTAAATCTAAATTTAATGACTGGGCAACGTTTGGAATTCGTAAAAGTAGAGTTATCTTGTATGACCTTTATGATCAAAAAACCTCTAACTTTGATCGAAAATTTCATGACTATGTTAAAAAATATTCCAAAACTTTCAAGTTGGTTTGTAGAACTGCAAAAACTTTACACATTAATAGAAAAACTCAAAATTCAAATAATAGAATGAAAACAGTTTGGCAAATAATAAACCGCGAAACTGGCAAAGTTATACCAAGGGACAGTGATTTCTGCCTAAAGATAGGTGATGATGTTGTTAAATCCAACGCTGATGTTGCTCGAGCTTTTGAAACATTCTTCACCAATGTACCCGTACTCACAACGGACCGTCTAAATTCATCTCCATTTGAAGCAGAGACTTTATTAAAAAATAACACTAGCGTCAGTAATGTATATTTAAAATTTCATCATGTATATCCCCAGGACATTGTCAAAACGTTTAAATTACTTAACTTAAAAAATACGGAAGACCTGTGGGGTATATCAGTCAAAGTCATTGGTTCAGTAATTCTAGTTATAGCCCCACACTTAGCTTATATATTCAATAAATGTGTTGACGATGGGGCTTTTCCAGACCTCATGAAACACAGTAAACTTATACCGCTGTTCAAATCGGGAGATAAGGGCGATCCTTCAAATTTCAGACCAATATCTGTTCTTCCAACACTAAGTAAAATATTTGAAAAGATTATACTCAATCAAATGCTCTCACACTTCAACCGTACAAAACAACTCCACGCTAAACAATATGGTTTCACTAGGGGTAAATCGACTACGGATGCAGGTATTACCCTTGTATCTCATATTTATTCTGCATGGGAGGCCGCACAGGATGCTATCGGAGTTTTTTGCGACCTGTCGAAGGCGTTTGATTGTGTTGATCATAATACGCTATTAATTAAATTAAATCATTACGGAGTTAGAAATAAAGCGTTGGATCTACTAAGATCATACCTAAGCAATAGAATTCAAAAGGCAGAAGTTAACGGCGTAAAATCTGATGGATCGGGTGTTAAAATTGGCGTTCCACAAGGTTCCATATTAGGCCCTTTCTTATTCCTGGTATATATTTATGATCTGCCTTTCATGGTGGAGAAATTAACTGACATAGTGTTGTTTGCTGATGATACTTCAATGGTCTTCAAAATTGAAAGACAAAAAGAAGATTTTGATGATGTTAATGGTGTATTGTCTTTAACCTTGAATTGGTTCACAGTTAATAATTTATTGTTAAACGCTTGTAAAACCAAGTGTATCAAATTCTCACTTCCAAATGTCAGGCAAGTTGAGACCAGTTTGGTGTTAGACAGCAGCACGTTAGAATTGGTAAATGATACGAAGTTTCTTGGAATAACCATTGATACCAAATTGCAGTGGGGACCCCACATAGATAAATTGGCTGGTAAATTAATTTCTGCGGCTTACGCTGTTAGGAACATCAGACAAAGCACGGATGTGGCTACATCTAGGCTAGTATATTTTAGTTACTTTCATAGTGTGATGTCCTATGGTATCTTGTTGTGGGGGAAAGCAGCGGATATTCAAACTATTTTTATTTTACAGAAAAGAGCTATTCGAGCAATTTATAATTTAAAACGAACAGACTCCTTAAGAGAGCTTTTTAAAGAAATTGACATACTAACAGTAGCTAGTCAATTTATTTTTGAAAATATAATGTATGTACGCAAGAACCTTAAAACATTTTCCAAACTTAGCGACAGCTGTAATGTTAACCTAAGAAATAATCACAGACTATGTGCGCCCCGTTTTAGACTCGCGAAGGTTAGCAATTCTTTCAAGGGTCAGTGCATTCTCTACTACAATAAGATACCTATGGAGATTTTGAAATTGCCATTTGAGCAATTTAAAAAGCATGTTGAAGCGACTTTGTCGAAAAAAGGATATTACAATGTTCAAGATTACTTAAATGACAGGACTGTATGGGGTTAATCTGGCTCAACACAGACCTTGCTGTTAATAATTTTGTAATTATTTATTCCTGCTTATTAATCATAACAATTAAATTTTTCATATTTGTATTAGTTAAGCACAACCTATTTTTAAAAGAGATCTAAAAATAAATCTGTGGGAGTTTCTACGCCCTTCTTCTCCCACAGTGGTCCAATGTAGAGAAGAGGCAAAAAATGACGTTTGCTAAGTATATGTAAATATCTACAGTAATAAAGTACTTTGACTATTGACTATTGACTATTAACTCGATAATTCTGTATAAATGTAGGCCAAACAAACACTAAGGTAAGTTAGGACTAATGCTGCTTTTCAGGATTTGACAATTGAGATATTGTTGAAGCGTCTTGATCGTCCACTATTTATAGGCTAAGTGACTTCACACTAAATTAATTAATTTAATTAAACATGGCGCCCTCTAGAGGGATAAAAGTCATGGATTTAAAAAATATGATCTTAATTAATTTAGGTTATCAAATTAAAGGATTTAATTAGCGCATTCCTAATATGTATATATATATATATGTCACCGGAAGAAAGTCAAAACCGTCAGTTGATCAACCAATGGGGCAGTTGATCAACTATCGACAGATAATAAACCAGACCGTCAGGGTTTAGAATTTACGTTTCTTTTGTTGTTACATGTCAACCTAATACGATGATTATTCGGGGGCTTTGCTGCGCTCGCCCTCTCTAGTCTTCACCTAAGCTACCGCAGTGATTGCCCTGGTATTTCGTTTGCAATTCAAGTTTAAACCAGTTTAATATTTAACGGTTTTAACCGTTAGTTGATCAACTACCGCGTCATATAGTACGCAGTACGCTACAGTTTACTATCTGTCGATAGTTGACCAACTTACGAGAAAAAAGCCGTTAGTTGATCAACGGACGGTTTTGACTATCTTACAGTGACATACATATATTATTAGCTCTTGCTCGCTGCTTTGCGTACATTTAGTCTAATCGTTAGAAGAAATTGATCGCCCGGTAGCAATCGGTTTCATACTCTTTAGATTGCGATGTTGTAGTAGTCAGGTTTAATTTTTCGAACGTTTTGTCTTGATACAATTATTAAATAAATGTAGTCTATCTATGACCCCACCGAGGGGCATGGGCCTTTGCCCGGAAACAAGCAAGATTGAGCCATACTCCGCCACGCCACGCTGGCTCAGTGCGGGTTGATGGAGGGTCTCAGGCAAGTGGCCAACCCGACTAGTTGTTATCCGAAACAAATAAGTGCCCGAAACAAATGCCACATAGAAACGGACACCCATCCAGTGCCCGTCTCGGCCAGGTGTTGCTACACTCACGATCGTTTCAGATATGCGAGTAGCGCTAAGCCACGGACGGTTCTTTTACGACGTTTTAATTATTATTGAAGTATTTTTCTTTAACTTAAAACAACCTCTGCCAAGGGACTGAAAATGTTCGCGTACTGCTCCCGGATTCCCATGAACTTGGCAATATTATTATTTGCCCAAAAACAGGTTTCGTAACATGGAAGTTCAATCTCACGGCGCTTATTCCAATTTCTGGCAAATGTCTAACTTGCAACACGGACTTAAGTATGTTCAATGTTAACAGCTGCTGGGCCTTGGTTTTGATACGTATTTGTCACTCTCGTCTTTTGTTATAATTTTTGCTTTCTGGTGTTAATTGTCACACATGGCCGCGTCTTAGCCGGTAATGTCGGGTTTTTATTAGAATTCCTTCCACGGTCAATACCAATTTGAAAGCGGCGTTGGTGCTGATTGATTTACGAATATGCCGGAAAAGTTACCACTTGTAATATCAATCAAATTTAAACTTTCCCGCTAGCTAATGTTTTATTTAAATCCTCTGGATTACAGTGCATATTTTATAAGCAAATACAACCGTTTCTCATAAGCGCGAAATTGCGCAACGCTTCGGCGATCCCAAAACTAACTTTTCTATGATTTATTAATTTGAATGTGGTGATATGCCTCATAAATTTGTTAAGCACCCATAGATGGAGAGCAGAACTATGTACAGTTAGTACAATAGGTGACTGCTTTTGTCCATGTGCGGCTGCGCATGCCGTGAAGACATTCGTGCACGGAATTTTGATTTATGCCCCTAATTGTTTCGGGTGAAAGTAACTTCTCAAAGCATATCTTGCGGCAACAAAATCCTTTGTTCACCGCTGAAAATGTGCAATTTCTCAGGTGAAACTCACTGAAATACTCCTCAACAACAATAATCTTGAGTAGCTCATAAACTCGCTTTGCAGAAACTGACATCCTTTTTAAGAGGCTGTAAATATTTTAGTATGTCCCTAAAGAGTTGTAAAGAATACCCACTTCTTCGCCATACGACATAATTTACGCAATGCATTTTTGAAAGTGATGGTAATATATTCAGGTTTTCTTAACGTTACCTGTAAGGGCGTGCTCGTACCTCGAATTGGGTGTCACCCTTGCGAATTTCGCCCAATAGTAGCATCTTAAATTCGCATCTTTATTTCGGTAACCCCTGGCTCGTCCCTTAGGTTCAGTTACATAAAAAAATACAGTAAATTCGAGGGTCTTGCGACATCCAAAGGGGTCGTGAAATATGTTGCTTCTTTCGTTCCCAAAAGATCCAAAAATGTCACGCTTGGGTCCCGACTCCCGACTACCGACTACCGACTATGGGTCCGAAGGTAAATCTGAATAATGCAATAGGGCGTCAGTTTTTGGACGTCGACCAACTTAGCGTGCATTTATTGTTGTACTATTTTCATTTAAAAATATATGTCCGCTTTGCGTAAAATATTCCCTGGTATACAAACATGAACTCGTGAATATGAATATTAAATTTTGATTTATAGCTGATGTTGTGATCTTATCAACTGTATCCATTTTCATCTTAATTTCGTCAATACTAATAATTTTCATTTCTCACGAATCGAAACGGCTCTTAACCTTTTGGCGTGGTGCCCAATATTTATTTTTTACTCCCGAAGAGGTGTATGTCTTCTGTAATTTGTTAAAAAACTATGTTTAAGCTAATAGTAGTTTATGTGACTGATACATAATAGAGGGCATTAAAACTCGAGTTCATAATAATATCACTCGAGAGTTTTAATGCTTAATTATGTAACAGTTACATATACTAGTTTATCTACACACATATCATAAGCTCTCTTTGATGTGTTGAGGAACTGCATTATCGACCGGCATTGTGGCATTGATAATTGCTCTGCATTTGTTTAGCTTGTTCAGTAGTACCAACTTCACAGACAAACTAGGGGCACGCAGGTGGGCGTCGGCGTTCGAAATTTGAATGTGTCGAAATATTGATACATTGTGGTCATAATGTATCAATATTCAGATAAGAAATGAGTTATTACCAAATAGTATATCATTATGCTGGTCGTAACGTGCAGTTTTTGGACGCAGTAAAGAGGGTTTATGATACGTGTTTAGATTTAGATTTCTGACGTTTTGTTAAACTACCTTTATCAGTTGCTAGTCTTACATTTACGATTTTGCCAACGTCGTCTTTGTACATAAGTAACCGGTTTGAATGTGCTTTGTTGTCTACGAGATCAGAAGTAAATTCTTGTTAATTGGCTCCCTGCAGATGATAATTTTACACACTTTTTCGACTTCCTTTTTTTTTAATCGAAATCTGTCACGTTTTGGGATGAGTGATTCACAAAGAGCCCATGCTTGGTAATTCATCATTTTGATGTTTGGCAAACATTTCGATGGTAAACAAATATATTAGTTCGGTAAGCCGCAACCATACTCGCTTTTATATGTTTAAGTGAACAGTTTTACCACTGTTTGCTTTCGGACTATGACTCTAATTTGTCATCTTAATTCCTCAACTTGGTTAAAAAAACATGTGCATTTCGATTTTCATCAGATTTCTTTCGTTCAAATATCGACCCCGAAGTAGCAGTGATATTGGCTTTACATCATTAATCTAAATCTTGCAACTCATAGTTCACATAAAAGTCTTCGATGACGTAAATGGAGCAAAATGTACGCTTAATGATTCGTATGCGTTAGTTAGCAGTAAATGGCGGTCCATTGTGTCTCCCGAAAGCTTTTAATGTAGTGTAGAATCATTTATTTTGCACGTATTCAAGTGTTAAAAAATGTTTCGCACAATTTGAGCGCTCTATAATGAAAAGTTACAGTTAATGACACCTATATTTTTTCAAAAAGCACCTTTACCCTTGAGCGGACTTGTGAGTATTGACTTGTGATAGTGACGTTATTGTTAGTTTAACAGTTTGTTAACATTCTAAGCAATTGCATAAAATAAACAGGTACAAAGTTAGATAAAACAAAAATTTGGATAAAAGTTCATACAGGAAAAATATCTTATGAACCCAATTAAATTGAATACTAGCAAGCAGCCCATGTCGCCCTGGCCACCATACCCAGCCCAGACCTTAGTTCCCCACAGTATTCACCCACGTGCTACGACGCCACACTATGCAACCATGCACACTGTCGCATACACACACTAATGCAATATACTACGTAGAGTAGAGAACTGTACACTGGCGTGCTCTATGATTGAGTCCATTCAGAGTGATCACGGTAAACCATTTCTATGGATTCTTTATATGAAGCGCTCGGTAATCTCTTTCAAGCTTCGTGAATGCGGAAATAAATAGTCGTGGAATGGAGTTTTTTTTTGTATGAAATAGAATTAAAAATCAGGATCACATGTGTCTGTTGAAGACGTTGTTTAGGTATGTATTAAGAAACAAGCAATAAAAACCAGCATCTAAGTCACTAAAATACTACATTAGATACACAACATTTGAATATCACTCAGTTATTCGAAACTAATTTAGAAATATAAGTTTAAGTAAAACTAATTTAATCACAAGAGTCCCATAGGATTCTTCTGATTAAATTTGTTTAATCACCACTTAATTTTTATAATTAGTTTCGAACAACTCTGCAATGTTAGATATAGGACATCTCTAGAAAGGGGACGATTCTATTCTAACTGATAGGTAACACCTTTCCCTCGTTTACGCTTCACGTCACTTCTAGACAATGATGATGACCTTGGCCTTAACATAATCATTTATTTTATTTTAATTACAACATCCTCATACATACGTATATCACACATCGTTGATCAGTTCACGGTGGCAAAATGAGACCAAGCCAAACAGATATGAAAGTTTCGTTAGATGGTAGAAATTCGATTTCGATAGAACTATCGTTGAATCGGTATCGAAATGAGTTAACAAGGGAGCAGCAGTTTTATACAGACTCAGACAAAACACGGATGTGGCTACATCTAGGCTAGTATATTTTAGTTACTTTCAAAGTGTCATATCCTATGGTATTTTGTTGTGGGGGAAAGCAGCGGATATTCAAACTATTTTTATTTTACAGAAAAGAGCTATTCGAGCAATTTATAATTTAAAACGCACAGACTCCTCAAGAGAGCTTTTTAAAGAAATTAACATACTAACTGTGGCTAGTCAATTTATTCTCGAAAACATAATGTATGACGCAAGAACCTTACAACATTTGCCAAACTTAGTGATAGCTGTAATATTAACCTAAGAAATAATCACAGACTACTTGCGCCCCGGTTTAGACTCGCGTAGGTTAGCAATTCTTTCAAGGGTCAATGCATTCTCTACTACAACAAGATACCTCTGGAGATCTTGAAATTGCCATTTGAGCCATTTAAAAACCACGTTAAAGCGACTTTGTCGAAAAAGGGATATTACAATGTTCAAGATTACTTAAATGACAGGACTGTATGGGGTTAATCTGGCTCAACACAGACCTTGCTGTTAATAATTCTGTAATTATTTATTCCTACTTATTACGAGTAATTATGATATAATTATATTATAAAATTTGTATTAGTTAAGCACAAACAATATTTAAAAGAGATCTAATAATCAATCTGTGGGAGTTTCTACGCCCTTCTTCTCCCACAGTGGTCCAATGTAGAGAAGTGGCAAAAAATGACGATTGCTAAGTATATGTAAATATCTACAGTAATAAAGACATTTGGAATTTTGGAATTTTGGAATACGAACGAGTTAAATACAAAATCGGTCAAGTGTGAGTCCAACTCGCGCACGAAGGGTTCCGTACCACCGTACAATGGTAGGGATGGTGTGGAGTGAATAGTTTGCATTTTATATAGCAAAATATTGTTTACAAAGTTGGTGCGGCTACTTTCACACTCCATGTACGTAACCAGGTGCATTCATAAGTTTGTATGTAGTATTGAAAGAATTGTTGTATGGGAGCTCCCTTAAATATTTTTTTTATATTTTAATTTATTTTATTAGTTTTTTAGTATTTGTTGTTATAGCAGCAACAGAAATACATCTGTGAAAATTTCAACTGTCAAACTATTACGGTTCATGAGATACAGCCTGGTGACAGACGGACAGACAGACAGCGGAGTCTTAGTAATAGGGTCCCGTTTTTATCCTTTGCGTACGGAACCCTAAAAAGGAATACAGGATGCTACTAGTAATCAGAGCCACGTGCATTGATATGGACGGAGGGAAAGTCATACATAAACTCATTAGTGTCGATGAACAAACATATATTAAGGATAAGGATTTCCCTACTTAGTGACGACACGACACGGCAGAGTAGGTACGGTACTGACATTTGAACCTTTGAGTTCATACTAGCATAGCAGTTATATTTATGAAGTTAGTCTTCATGGAAACAGTGTTGTCTTTAGTTTACTAATGGAAGTCTCGTTTAACCCCCTAGCTAGATCGTATGTTTTCAAACTTATCCCTAATATTAGCCCTGAATTTACCAAGTTAAACAAGATAATGTTAGGTACAAACTTTGCACGAGAGCACGAGTCTTGAGCCAGTACTAACTAAAACTGCACCTACAAGAAGATTGCACCGACAATTAGACTTTGACTAACAGGATCGATAAAGAGTGTTTAATTCTCTAGGCGTAATAAAATTACTTACATTTACCGTATCGATAGAGTAAGTGAGTCCAGTTGATATGCCCTTTATTTATTTCAACAAGGGTCACTGATACCTCGATACGCTTACTTACAAGATGCGTAGTTCGTGGTTTCCCCATAGTATTCTATGCCAAAATTACAAGCCAAGCTGTTTTCACATAAATCAGGAGGGTTTGATACCCCGCCAAGCTTTTACTTTGAAAACTTGCCAATCACTTATTGGAATAGAATTGCTATTACTTACTAAATACTGAGTTCTAGTTAAAAACACTAATGTGTACGTAACAGAGTAGTATTGACATGAGAAGTATTTTTTAAAGGGTTGAGGAGATTATTATGACGGTCTCCTGTATAAGATGTAGCCGGTCACTTTCGCGAATCAACATACAAAGTTCATTTCATAAGTAAAAGTTAGCTCAAGATTAGTAGCTCGCTTCTTATCTTTCCGCCCTGTGTTCAGTTCAGTCAGGAACTGGTTCCAGAAAGTCAACATTTCGAGACGAGGGGTATTAAAACATTTCAATTTCATAACAAATATCATATCAAACCAAATAGATCCTCAGTATAAGTGCTCCTAATGACAGGCATTAAGCAATATCGTTGTTGGTGGATGGCGGCAGGCCGTGACAGATTTTTCGCTTCACTGACTACGGAACCACGGAGGCTTATAACTTCCAACATGCACCAGATGTTACGTAACTGTTGAAGGAACCCCCTCCTTTCAAACCCCAAAATTGTTTTTTAATTGATTCTGATATTGTTTGATATTTGGCGTTTTGAATTTAATTATGCGATCGTAATGATAGTGTAATTTTCTTGGGCCAACTATTGTGCAACTTCAGGGTGATTTGTAATTTCTTGACCAAATTTTGCGAATGACCCTTGGGGATGTACATATGTTCAAAATGATGGGTACATAACAACTATCGTCCTTCAAAACAAATTAGTCAAGTAACTACAAGTCAACTAATTATAAGTCATTATGTATGGTTTTTGTGAATACAACTTTTCTTTATATAACAGCATATCAAACCAGCATATCTTGTATCTAGAAGTCATACTAACTAGCACGATGACACCCTTCATCAACTCGTAAGATTTCACTATAATTTCAAGCATTTATCATCCTGCTTTATACTCATACAAATAATGAGCTCCTGACCTGGCGAAAGGTGGTTGTATGTCAAAGGGAAACCTAGACGTTTTCGCTTTTACCATAATTGTATGCTACTGCAGCAACGAAAGTTCCTGCGCCGCGGCCCGCGGCCCCGGTGGCGTCTTCTGATAAGTTTGTGTGGTAGGTACAACGCTGGGCCGCATTGTGCCTCACGGGCTTTTTAGAATTTCGAACCGCTCAAAAAGCCAGAGCGCTACAGCGCAACGCTGCGTTGTACCACATGGGGCTTTTCAGAGCTCACATTGACACACGTGGGGCACAACGCTGGGCCGCGATCCGAAGACGCGCCTCGGTCTCATTATCCGCAACATCGGGCGATCAGCGTAACGGCTGGATGCGTTTTTTTACAAGAGTTTACAGGCACCTGCTGTTTTGAGTAGTAAAGTTTAATTATATTATTTATTAATTTGCCATTGCTCTTTATATCTCTTTTATATATCTTTTCATTTACATACTTAGATACTTGCTCGGTTAGATACTTATCTACTCGTACTATTATTTAGACATATGAATGAGTTAGTTAAACAGATGTGTTAAAATCAAAGTAGTTCGTATCTACCTTACCTACTTAAAAATTGTTGAAATATCTGACAGCTTCAACGTTTATATTTCACATCATTCAACACATCAACGGGAACATCCAATCACACACCACAATGAGCACCTACCACCATAAATAACATGCACTTACATTTTAAAAATGGGCTCGAATTCTTTACGAGCCAAAACTAAACGCAATTTACGATGCAACGCCCTTTCTTCGACTTTCTTTGACAACATAAGTTAGTCACGAGTCAATAAACCCAATTGCAATAGGGATATAGTTTCTATAAAAGAAGAGATTCGCGAAGAGAGAACCGCTCAGGCGGCGATACTGATGCGATAATCGGCACAACCTATTGTTGATTCGATTAATTCAATCGATTATCATATTATTTCCTCAGGGATTTAGACGAGAGTATTGTCACGGGTGTAAGTTGTGTTAGCTGTAGCTGATTTGAACACTCTCTAGTTAAAAATTAAAATATGCAGGTACCTCTGAGTACTGCAGATAAGATAACCTAGTTCAACCCAAGCAGACTTTTAGTCACTGTCAGGGCCTAATCGTTTTGAAACCTCCTAAAGTTTGTCATCCCACTCATACAATGAAGTATCGGGTTTATTCGTTGAAATACATTTCATACTTCTTTCGCTGAAATCTTTATTTACACAGTTCTCAGAAACTTATACATACACTGGATGACTTCATTGAGACTTGATTCAGCGATGCGGGGCTGAGGTCATCATCCCTGAACTAAATCGCGTGACGTCAATGTGGTATTTTCATCGAAACAGCATCGAATTAGGAAAATATCAGTAATTTCTGTCGAACAACGCTTTCTTTACAATTCGAGGATATCATAATTTCATTTTACAAGTAACTGTCGATACAACGAGTATATGGGTTCAAGTGACAACAAATAAACATTGTTGAAATGAAGAAGTTGCCAAATAAATTCGCATACGAAAATGTGATTGCGCCCTCAGATGATCGAAAAATGGGTCACATATGCTAAAAATATGCAAGGTGAAACATTATGAGCATGATATAAACACACTGAGCATGTTTACGTTAAACGCAGGAATTTGGCCAAAATGTTTCATGTGTCTTCACGAAGATTCAGCAGAGCCATTCATCCCGAGTTCTGCACCGCGGAAAATATTTCAGGAATTCCGTAATCATAACAAGGCTTGTATCTTCTTCCCTTTCGGCACGTGATTTTTCTATGTTTTAGCAGGCGTTGGTTTAATAGTCAGATAGCTGTAAGATTATAAGCGTTTTTTCAAGCGTTTAGCTTATTCAACCCATCTCGTTGCGAACAAACTGATTCAGGCCGCATATTTGATGAATCCGCAGTTATTTTTCACACTGCCATTAAAACCCGCAATGTTTTCCAACTGCCCCTTGTCAATGATCAAAGCATTTTTCATGAACTGTTGACATGTACATGAATTTCATTTTAAGCTAATGTACAATGCCTGCGTAAATACACTATAGCAGTTTATAGACATGCATGATGTCAATATATTTTTTAACTAAAACTTATTAGGGGATGTTGTGAATGTTGTATAGGGGTGAAATTATAGAATAGTCACGTTTTAGTTTATGACGACTCGTGTCGGTTCGAGTCTGTTAAAAAGCGTAATGATTTTTTATCAGAGCAGATTATATTAAAAATAAAGTTGTAACATGTTAAGTAATAAGTCAGGAAAATTAAGAACATGATAAAAAAGTTTTTTCTATCTACAAAATTAAAATAATGTCTATTCGAAATACCTTTCATTCCTTTCTTTTTTGTAATTATTCGTCCAGAAAAGTCAAATTTATTATATCGCAGTCCGACCATCACACATAAAACGAAACAAAAACGAAATAATTCGACAGACGTCCTTGGACTGTGGTTAGACTACGAAGACCACTTTATTAAAATTAAAGGACTCAAAGTAAAGTATTAAGTATTCATCCCAGCACAATCGCTGGAGCATACGCTATTCGCACGAATTTCGCTCGTGCTTTAAATCTAGCCTAGGTCACGTTTCTTCCCAACAAAGAAGATTCATATCTACACCATCTTAAACATAACATGACGTTTTTCTCATGTCATTCCTCTTAGACACACCGCGGGCTCTATTTCTGTCTCACAATTCGTGACTGAAGCACATGCACATCACAAGCCACAGAGGACATTATGGTGACCGCGCCAGCCGTACCGTTTTCTCTGGGTCGTGTTTTACGCATAATTTATTTAAGTTTTCTTGGAATGAAAGGTCAACTTTTAATGCATTAATAAATTTGATGCTTTATACCTGACCTGACGTAAAAACGTAATTGAATAAGTGCAGTGCAGCTAAAGTTTTCACAGTTCACAAGAATAGCTCACAGTTTTCATTTTTCTTGTCTCTTCGTGACGTTCTTCTTGTATTTACATTAGAGATTTAACTTATATTACACAACTCGTGAAGATTGTCGTCAAACTGTCATTACCAGCTTCACCACGCATTATGGTGTTACTTGCTGTGCTCACTATTTTACCTGACCTTCCATCTGTAATAAAAACTACAAATGCAGCCGTTGCCAACAGGTCTTGGAACCTAGTTGGCAGATATAAGTACACTCCACTACATTCGCCACAGGCCCGTAGACATTTTCAATTTCTCACGGTCTTATGAAGGCTATCGCAATCAACTGTTCACCACGAGGAGGGATGTTAACATCACCACACTCCTTTTATAGCAGTTGTCAGTTTGATCGTAACATCTGTCAGTGATTCCGTTAAAGTAGTTCAAAAGTCGTAAAACTTCTGTAGCTTCTTTATCTGGGGTCGTTTGACCACAGAATTTGATAGTCACCTAAATTGTACTTACTACATTTCTTTACTGTTAAAAGCTTGCATCACAATAATGGTCCCCGTATTGAATTTGCCGTTTTACGATGTCGTTAACTGTGAAATAATCTTCCAATTAAATTTGTTACTTTTTGCGTCTCCTTATGTTATTTTCTCTCTTTCAGGTAACGTTTATCATCTTTACCGCTGGTGTTAACAGGATAAAAAGCCAGCAAAGATCTAGCTGCATATAGGTTACTCTACTATAATCTACCTACATGTTTATCTGGTAAGTACAAGGTACCAAATACTGGTGTTACCATTAGGACCTGTAAGCCCACGGCAGTTAACTTAAAATAATCACATATTTTAGCCTAATCACTAATTTAGGATGCCACAAGGCTGTGTACTAGGTCCCACTTTACTCCTACAGATTTATGAGTTATAATTGCTGTCTCAGACCAACTTTAGGTTACACAGATGCATAATAATGAGACAGATAGTTGATGTATACTCACGTAGGCCGGTGTCTGTGGGCGAATAATCTAGGTCTAACAAGATGTTGGTCTTAGTTATAAATTAAACAATTTAATTAACTGAATTACAATTACCAATTTACAGAAATCTGCCATTCATTTGCACGAAATAACAAACAACAGTCTTACCGACATCTTTTTAGGGTTCCGTACCCGAAGGGTTCCAAACGGGACCCTATTACTAAGACTCCGCTGTCCGTCCGTCCGTCTGTCACCAGGCTGTATCTCACGAACCGTGATAGTTAGACAGTTGAAATTTTCACAGATGATGTATTTATGTTGCCGCTATAACAACAAATACTAAAAAACAGGATAAAAGAAATATTTAAGGGGGCTCCCATACAACAATTCTTTCAATACCACATACAAACTTATGGATGCACCTGGTTACGTACATGGAGTGTGAAAGTAACCGCACCAATAACTTTGTAAACAATATTTTGCTGTGTAAAATCCAAACTATTCACTCCACACCATCGCTTCCATTGAACGGTGGTACGGAACCCTTCGTGCGCGATTTAGACTCGCACTTGACCGGTTTTTACATTGTCATATCGTTGTTCATTTCCTATGACGACCTACAGACGATAAGTGTTGATACCAAACGTATGTAAAACAATAAAAACGCATACAATGTCGCACAACTAAAACTGTCATAAAATTCTATACCGACACAAATAAACAGTTTATACCCACACTTAATACACCTGTCTTAAAAATAGATTCAAAAAAATCCACAACCAGAAGGTAAGGAACTCTGGTTATTACGTCGAAGATAGATTCGAGAAATGAATGAGACTATTCGAAATGGAATATTCCCATGGTCACAAACATATTTATCATAAAGGTTATTTTTTCATTAAATTCATATTAATTTGCTTTTTGTGCTGATGATAAGCCCAATTTCGACAAGCAAAGTTTATCCGAAAATTATTTCCATAATGTTAGATTGATGATCTAAGTAGATGATGAGTAGATGAGTTCATCATTCTAACATGATGGAATCTGAAGGTACTACATCTCGCTGGTACGACTTGGCTTTGATATCGAACGTCACGGAATAGGGCAGGGGGGTAACCGGTTCGAGTCCCGACTAGCACTGAGGACCTGTCCTACGTGGGCGAAGACAACATTTTCAAAATTATCTTGTAGTGTCCTTCTACTCTAATTTTGTTGAGAAGCTGGTAATTTCAAATATGTAGATATATTTGAACTAAGGAATCATAAAATTACAAAATATTAATTAATCCGACAAAATACAATCGGTTTATAAGTGTATGTTTTGTTATAGTTACCCCCGCCGCATTATTATACGTTACTCTTTAATAAACATTAATCGAAATGGTAACCCAAAAATTAAATTTTTTGTCACTATACATATAATAATAATAATAATAATAATAAAAAAAAACATTTCTTTAAAATATTGTTATCGTGCAACCGCCTAACCTAACGTGATAATGTCATATGCTTTTGATCATATCGTGAAATCAAGATTTGAAGCTCTGGGAAATATCTTTAGTTCTAGGCCAATATTCGGGTCACCATTATTGAAGAATTCATGTCCTGTACCGCTCTATAAAACAATCAATCAAATGTATTTATTACTGTAGATATTTACATTTACTTAGCAATCGTCATTTTTTGCCACTTCTCTACATTGGACCACTGTGGGAGAAGAAGTGCGTAGAAACAACCACAGATTGTTTTTAGATCTCATTTAAAAATTGGTTGTGCTTCACTAATACAAATATTACAATATTAATTATTATCATTAATAAGCAGGAATAAATCATTACAAAATTATTAACAGCAAGGTCTGTGTTGAGCCAGATTAACCCCATAGAGTCCCGTCATTTAAGTAATCTTAAAACATTGTAATATCCTTTTTTCGACAAAGTAGCTTTAACATGGTTTTTCGATTGCTCAAAAGGCAATTTCAAGATCTCCAGAGGTGAGGTATCTTGTTGTAGTAGAGAATGCACTGACTACACCTAAACCGGGGCGCAACTGATTATTTCTTAGGTTAACATAAAGCTATCGCTATGTTTGGAAAATGTAAGTTTTATGCGTATATAAATTATATTTTCGAAAATAAATTGACTAGCTACAGTTAGTATGTCAATTTCTTTGAAAAGCTCTCTTAAGGAGTTCGTTTTAAATTATAAATTGCTCGAATAGCTCTTTTCTGTAAAATAAAAATAGTTTGAATATCAGCTGCTTTCTCCCACAACTAGATACCATAGGACATGACACTATGAAAGTAACTAAAATATGCTAGCCAAGATGGATTTATGGATCTGTGTTTTGCCTGATTTTCCTAACAGCCTAATATACCAGCTAATTTATCTATGTGTGGTCCCCACTGCAATTTGCTATCAATGGTTATTCTAAGAAACTTCGTATCATTTACTAATTCAACACACAAAAAAAAACGTAATTCTAACAATATTTTGGGTAGTCAAAATACGTTTATATTTTAGTTGGATGGTTTCAAATTGAAATGAACACAAACCAGCGTACAAGATCCCTAGTAATTCAATTAATGCTTCATTGTGAATCCTCTAGAAGAGTTCGCATTATAGTGGTTAAGGTTTTGAGTAGGAAACCTCGTCGTACCCGAGGATGTTCAGATAAGCATTCGCACGACTCTTGAGAAAATGTTGAATAATCTAGCGCTTCTTGCTTTTAAAGCAGGACTGGTTATCATTTTCTGGCAGGACAATAAAACGACCTGGTTTTATTTTCCTGCCACTCTGGAGGTTACAAGTCATATTTCAACTAATAAAATAACAATTATTTTGTTAGGAAGATGTTTCTGACAATGATTTATTTATGTAAGCTGTAGATAGGATAAAATTCACTGTCAAATAAGATCCCTAATTAAATATTATCAATTTATTTAGTGCGGTAGTGTGTGAAAGAGGAATTCCTATTTTAATTCTGAACGAAGTTCCAACTACTTGTATGCCCATAAGCGCTGCAATAGCTGAATTCGGAACAAGAATTTGCATGGAATATGAACCTAGAAATATGATCTCAGGGTTAACTCGGAGATGCTACTCTGGATTTATATCTGCCATCATTTGAAAAATCCTTGGCAAAGGGAAATGTTGTCCGAGATCGCCATGGAGCGGAACGGATTAGGAAGTTATCCAATCGCCCGAGGGAGCGGTTTCGCCAATCATTCTTGCTCGGATAAACTTGCACAGGAATTGAGATTGCTCAATCAATAACCATTGACATTCCAAGATTTCTAAGTGCTCATCAATAACTACTCTACGATTATTTCGATCAAAATATTTCTGAGACATTTTCGAGAATATCAAACTCGATTTTCGCATTAGATGCGTATGACTGGTGTTGTGATAACGAAGATAAGATCTGCAAACTTGATAAACTGACTCATCATCATTCATTCAATATCTATCGTGTAGTAATACCACGCTAATATAGGCTTTATCTTATTGGATTATGAGTTATAGGCGCAGTGAATTTGGTCATTGGTTGTTCTGTAGTGTAGAGTTTGCTTTGCTGCTTTGCACTATATTCTTCAGTACTCTACACGTTTCGTTGCCGGCCGGTCGCGCGTGCGTCAACGGACGATCACTCCGCAAGTTCTAATATCAAATTCGAAAATGGAATATCTGGGACTCAGTTCCTGAACCGGACAGGATGTTTAATAGTGCCGCACCGTGATTGGAATAATGATGCGATAAAACAATAGTGCAGCTCTAGTGACACTCATTAAGGAAGGAACTGACGTGATATTTCTTATAAACAATAGGTTATTTGGATAACGGCGATTCCTAGTAAGACCTAGGAAGGGTGTCAGGAAATTACTAGGAAGTGGATGTTGCAAATTAAGGAAACCATAATAACATGGTTAAAGTGTGTGCCAGTAAATAGAACTCATTAACGAAAAGTGATGTCCATAACCTTCGACGATGTCAAATGATCCATCCACATCGTGATTCGTCATAGATTATTTCTCTAAAGTACACCTGAAAGACAAATTATCATGGCATTGATCCAACGTATCACCGAATTGGGGACATCGGGCTAAGATCAGTGATCACAGGTATTTTTACACGGAAATTGGACTGGCAAAAAATGTTGGCGGTAAAGAACTTTTTTTTGCCCGAAAAAAGGGTGGACTCTCCAAGATTCTCACGGATGCCCGAGGCCTTTATGAGGTCTATAAGAAGAAGATCTCTTAGGGTTAAAAGGACGAAATCCCTAGTTCTTGTCAACGAGAAAAGAAAATCTGGTGAGTGGTAATGTATACCAATATATTCTCATTTTTAGGGTTCAGTACATTAAAAAGGAAAAACGGACCATTATAGGGTCACTCGGGTTTCTGTCCTAGGTGTGTAATAGTAATATAAACCGACCGAATTCAGAACCGATTAAGCTGAAATTTGATACACTTATGTATTTATGTGACCCAAACATGAAAATGTGCATTTTTAATTTGGAGGGCAATTTTGAGGAGCAAATCAAAAATTTAAATGATTTTTTTGCAAACTGTATGTGAGTTGCGAGGATTTAATTTTTCATAACTATACTTATTTAAAAAAATATTTAATAAAAAAGAAAAAAAAATCCCCACCCTAATCTCCGAAACTACTGATCATAAAATTTTGTAAAAATACGTTATATTACATCTTTAATTAATATTAATTATAGAAAAAAATATGTGAAATGTATGGTTTAATATGGTTTAAACATTTAAAAAAAAGTTATCTAAACCGTATCTTGTGACATGACTAGTGGAAAGGCCTGTAACGAGGCTCCATTATTTTTATAAACCTGAAATGCTTAGTTAAAGATACCTAATCCCCATGCAAGAAACTTGAAACCATTGTACAGGACCCTTCGTGCGCGAGCCCGACTCGCACTTGACCGTTTAATTTATACTATAATTCATAGTTTTTGTGCCGTTCTAGATATGTTTTTGAAGTATCTCCATGAATTGTGTCCAAAGACTGCAGTTTGTCATGTAAAAAGTCGTTCAACCTGTTATGTAAATTGACAATCTTTAAACAATACATGATGATTATTTATTTGTCGTTGCTATGTCGTCGCATAGCGACATGGCATCGTTGAGCAACAACCGAGTGAAATTTTGTCATTTGCTTGTTAAATGGATCATTTATGAGCTGCATGAACTATAATTGGTTTGCTTTGATGTATAATTAATGTGACGTAAACCTATTATTATGTTACGTCAAATCTGAAAATGATGATTTCTATAGTATAGCCAATAATGTTTCGGCTGTCCAACTAATTAATGATACCTGGATGCCGACAAGACTAAAAAATATTTTTTATTGAAAATAAAAGGTAACAAGGAGCCATTATAGGATCACTCGCGTGAGTGTCCGTCGGTCTGTCACAGGTACTTCTCTCAGGAACTATAAGAGATAGCGTCTTGAAATCTTCTACAAAAATACTTATCCTGATAACCGCAGCATAATTCAAGTATAATATGAACACAATGTTGCCTACAGAAAAGTGGAGGGGTTAAAATGACAAAATTGACAATGATGGTATCGTTGAAAAAGGTCTGTTTATAAACTTTTCATTTTTTTATTTTTATTTTTGTTTTGATACCTCAAGAAGTTATGATAAAAAAGTGCAAAAAATGACCTTTCCCCCACTTATCATAGAAACTACAGAATATAGAACAAAAGCCAAAGATTGCAGGAAAACCTACCCAGAATTGCCAAGGTTTTTTATTTATGTGTAACCACATAAAAACTTACAAATGCACCTGGTTACATACATGGAGTACGAAAGTAACCAATAACTTTGTAAACAACATTTTGCTGTGTAAAATCCAAACTATTCACTCCACACCCATCCCTACCATTGTACGGTGGTACGAAACCTTTCGTGCGCGAGTGCGACTCGCACTTGACCTTCTTTTAGAAGAACCCATACATTTTCGTCTTGCGAGGTAACATTTTTATTGCACACCATACCGTAAAAAGTAAGGAGCCTCTACAATTTTCTCTCCCATAAAGGTGCTCGCATACTACATTGTAACCTTTTCGCGGACCAGATTCCACATGTTTGCATATTAAAGCGAAAATTATACAAGATATTATAGCTGGCATTAAAAACAACACGATGCAAGTGAAAAAAGATTATAGGTACCTTTTCAAGAAGTCATTTCAAAAGTCAGTCGTAGCATTAGCTTGAATTTCTGGATTATGTTCATCATTGCTACATGTTTTTAACGTTAAATGTTTCCCTACGACCTATTAAAATGTTTTATGGGATAACATAAACACAGAGTGTAGCTAAACAGGAGTTTCAGCCTAATTCCCACAGTTAAGTTCCTTACGAAATTTGGTTTTACCAAAAATTAACTATTCAAAGCACAGACAATAAATTCATTAATCTTAATTTGTTATATGCTTCTGCTTTTGTGTTTATGCTGTGTTGATGTAATGCCGAGTGGTATCTACCTATTCCTATCTGTGGCCACCACGCGGTTTAGGTTTACATAGATATGTCGTAGCTATATCGTAGTATTTGATTATTTCATGATTGATTGTCTATATAAAGTCAATTATTTCATGAAATGATCAGAAAGGATTGAATTTCACGAAAACATGACTTTTTAAAATGCATTTGTAATCAGTACTACTAGTAGTTTTTTTTGTGTTATACATGTCAACATCACAAGAAGACTATTCGACTATACGATTATAAGACTTTAGACTTCACCTAAGCTACCGCATTGTTTTGTCCTTAAATGTTTCTTCGTTCAATGAAAGTTCTAATTCAACCATGGTTGACTGTACCATGATATAGTCAATTCTATGACAATGTTACGAAAAGGTTACGACAGATACCACTTATAACTTACACAATAAGCTGGGCAGTAACTTTAAGTACCTAAGTAATATTGTAAAACATCTAGAATAATAGAAGACCTGACCTGACACTTAGTTTCATATATTTTAAGATCCTCCGACAAATAACAGTAGAAAAACACGTCCACAAGTTTAAGAGACACTTATATAAGCTCGGCGATTTGAATACCCTTTTGATTGTAGCAGTTATTGGACCAACTCATTGCACCCCCACAGGAGGCTCTCCAAGTATCGTTGGTTCAGGGGTTAATTAAAAACACCTGGCTGACGCGTGCGCACGTACCTAAATGTCACACTTTACGTTGCAACTGCCTAACGATTTTTGTAGTTTTTGCCTGGACATGCTTCTTCCTATTCTTGGGGTATCTGTTTTTTTCCTCCGTACGCATACCAAAAGGTAAAACGTACGGCTTACACCGGCTGAGTAGTACTCAAATTAGAGTGAAAATGCATGTGCCCTTCGGTGGGGATATTAAAAGACTACATTTTACAATTGCATATGCTTTCGCTTGTTCGGCGTTTCAGAAAACCTTATGGAGTAAGAAGAAATAATCAAACATAAGATGGCGAACAATAGGGTTGGATAGGATTAAAGTGAGATGGCTTATCAAATTTAAGGTTTAGCAACGACCCGAATGGCCGAGTCGGCAGTGTCCCTGCCTACGAAGCCAAGGGTCCCGGGTTCGAGTCCCGGTGGGGGCAAATATTTGTTTGATGAGAACGGATGTTTGTACCCTAGTCATGGTTGTTTATCTATCTAAGTATAATATTTATCTATATAAGTATGTGTATCGTTGTCTAGTACCCAAGCTACAGGGAATCCTAGTTTGGGGCTAGATCAATGTGTGTAAATAGTGTCCAAGGTATTATTATTATTATTATCCTAGAATTCTTTAAGCGATCAAGAAGATTTGGGGAGGGACATCTGTTGAACCAACAGTAACCAGTGCCCAAACACTGGGAATTGGGTGAAATAGTCACAAAGGAGGACCGATCACCCGCCTGTGGCTCAGCGGGCGTCCCACCTCATCATCATCATCATCATCAAGAAGAAGTAACAATTATCTTAATTATAAACCATACGTTTTTATGCAATTTATAAAGTGGACGGTACATTGGTTCTAGTCTGTTAGTCACGGATAACCGAAACCATCGTCGATTGAGCGCGATTAATTTGAAATCTGAGGTCAAGGTCATTGGTTGAGTATCCTCCAGTAATGTGACCGCTGTGAAATTGTACCTTTCATGTTCATTAATCACTAATTGGATCATCTTTCGCTTGATGATCTTGATACTTTGGGGTCAAAGGTTGGGTGGTTTTATAGTCAGTGATAAGCGGTGACATGCTTGGGCGGCTGCCAAATTTGCATAGGAAATGTTTTTATAGTTCGATGATAATAAATGATAGATTTATATTACTATTGTTCCTACAACGGTTGCCAATGTCAAGTCAAGGCGTTTGGTTTTATATTACGTCATTGCCTCCGGATTCCTGGCTGCTCTGCTGTTAAGAGAAACTTTATTTACGAGCTCCGATTTAATATTGATTGTTTGACTCATCTTGCAATCTTTTTCTCTCCCGAAACTTCTTCCGACAACATTTTGAAGAATAAAATAAAACTATTTTAAAATTATAAGTGATGATTTTAAGCTGCGGCGATGAGCTAGCCCCCTGTTACGCAAAATGGAGTATTGAATAACTGGCTAAAAGAGTATGGGAAAAGGCGTGACGCTATTAAAACTTTGTGGATTAAAATGATTCCGCATTAGTGGTCTGGGCTTTTATTGTTTTATCAGTTCCATTTATTTATCCACTGTGCTGTATTTATGAAACAAGATTTTTATCACTAGACTTGTGTTCTATCCACGGCGTTATTGACTTAGATAGGGGTATATATACCTATGTGTGTTTTATCACAATGACATAGTGATTAAATTCATATTCTTACTGTGTATTGTTCCATTAACACCTGTATTTGTACTTCCACGATTAGTATTTGTACTTCCACGACACCTGTATTTGTACTTCCACGACACCTGTATTTGTACTTCCACGACACCTGTATTTGTACTTCCACGACACCTGTATTTGTACTTCCACGACACCTGTATTTGTACTTCCACGACACCTGTATTTGTACTTCCACGACACCTGTATTTGTACTTCCACGACACCTGTATTTGTACTTCCACGACACCTGTATTTGTACTTCCACGATTAGTGACGTTAATGATTTGATAGTTGCACTTCTTATTATGTGATATTTCAATTCAGTTTCAGATTTCGTATCATAGATAGAATATCGTGATTTGTTTGATATGCATTGCATATATTTTATTTTTTTACTAAATAGTCTTAGAACTAATTTATAATGTGTGCTCATTTACTGTATTACTGATCTAGTTTGTCTTCATGTAGCAATTTGTACGTCAGTTTTCTTTTAATTGCTTTATGTGCAAAGTTTTTAAAGACCATTTTATATTTTTTTGTAAAACAAACTATCACTTTAGTAACAACAAAAGCGCAATTATCTGACCCATTGACCCATTGTCTATCAGCATCGGGTCAGTGCATATGTGCAATTGGATGCACTCCAATCGTTCCGAAGCCATTATCTTTATAGTGACAGCTCTTCTCTGGACGTTATTCAAGGTCTCTGCTTTTGCGTTGAATCTTTCAAAGGTCATTTTCGCTTTTCTTCATTTTCTGTTTTATCTTTTCGAACTCTTTACGATAATCGGTTAAATGTGCTTGTTTGTTTGTTTCTAGTTCACATTTTCGTCTAATGAATGTTTCACAAATTCCTTCATACTTGTCGTATGTTATATTTTTATGATCTTCAAACCAATTACAATTTATATTGATTACGCATAACTTTTTATGTATTATGTACGTAACGTACGTAATACCACCAGGCAGCCCTGGTTAGGATTCCGCAAGCGTTTATTTTATCATTTCACTCCAATCCATTTCGGTCCCCCATCCAATCCGACTTGACCCAAAATTTATCCCTGGAGCGTCATGTGGCATGCCCCGCGTGTAAGGCTCTGCCGCGGTATTTCCTACGGAACCTCATTTTCGATACCGTAAGCCGGGCCTTTACCTTGCCCCAATAAATTATGGGTGTCTAGAGCCATGGGAAGGGAGGTGGCCAAAAACCCTCACAAATAAATATTTACGCATAAGTGCATAAAACAGTTCTAACGTTCTAACTGTGGTTCTAACTTTCTTATGGGACATAATAAATCGGAAGAAACACAAAAATATAAGGGGATGATTAAACTCACTCGGGGAGAATGTCTGTCACTCAGTATTACAGTCGCCCAAATACGTTTTTTGGGTTAGGTTAGATTTTTTGTTCGCACGTTTGATTAAAATCTTATGATGCTAGTGCAATTAATTAATTACTCTTTTGAGATTCTTATTATGAGAATAAAGAGGCTTTTATCTTTATTGTCTTTGTCTTTTCTTATTTGATTTGAGTTGTCTTACCATATCTCTACGGTCCATAGAACATTTGAATCTCCAAAGGCACCTGCGCTGACGTAATTCTGATGTCAGCGATAAATGCAGGTCTGCATTCATGTGCGGCTATTTGCAACGAATAGTGAGTGTGACTAGTGAGTTGTTTCTGTGTTTAGTAATCGTGAAGATCACTCAGACGAGATTACCAGACGGTGACATTGAGTCAGTGATGATCGTGTACTTTTGGAGGCATTCAGACAATTATGTTAGAGGACAAGCTCAAGTTGAGGAACGTAATGAAATCTAAGTCTGTTATTACGTTGATTTGTATCAAAATATAAATTATCAATACCTAAAGCCTCTCAGTAAAAGTATTAAATTTGCAATTAGGTACTTTCTTTGGCTTCATCGTACACCAAATACTCAAGATTTCCGAAATCAGTTCTCAATGCTATGTTATGTAATGCTATGTGAAGTTTTCCTGTTCACCCCATTCGGCAGCGTTGCACTAAAATTGCACGTTCCAATTTTAAAATCTCGAAATTCGAAAATGGAACGCCGGTCGCCGGGACCAATCGGAAAAGCCATTTGCTGCAGGCGGTGGTGATGTGACAAGCGACCCAGTTTCTAAATTGCAGACAGCCGCGGCTCCTTTTTAAAAAAGTGAAGAAAAAAGTACAAGAAAACTTCAGAAGACAACGTCTCGTGAATGGCGTGGAAGTGCTTTTGCCGAAAAGCTGTTTGTGTTTTGAGCCGTGACGTGAATGTGAAAATAAACTATGCTGATTGACAGTTAAGGTGGTAAAGTGCATGATTATCGCATTAACAAATGCAAATGCTGCACAAGCTTTAATTACTCTTATAAAACAATTAGACTTAGCATATTTGTAATTTATTCAGGCTTATTAGCGGAAGTCTACGATTTCTAAGTGATTATTGAAGGTAGTCACCACGTGGACTACTTGCGGATAGAAATAGTCAGTACAGTAGTCATTACGTCTTCTTTGAGTATAAAATATAACGTCGAGAACGTGCAAATGTCTCGATCAGTCGAGAAACGCTCGATCGAGGCGATATGAACTATCGAGCGGATGCTGAACGAGTAACCCAGGATGCCAGGGTTGGTACCATATAATGTCTTCCATATTAAACGCTTTTTCCGTTTGAAACTGAATTTTAGCTGAATTTTGTCTTTTAGCACGATGAAGATTGGATCTAATTAGGCCCGGATGTTCAACTTAAAATTCAAATATTGACAGACATTCAAAGTCTCTGTCTCTCGCCCGGTATCTGCAGCGCAAGTATGACTTTTAAGTGCGACTATTTCCAACGCAAGTTTACACTAAACTCGAGTAGACAACTTATATGGAGTTTTTACTCGAGTTTAAGCTTAAGTCGCCGTCTAGCTAGTCAACCTAAGCGGCAGTTAATTTGTGCATTCGTTCATAGTGACCTATCTGATCCTGTCTGTGAAAGACTGATTTGGACTGATTCGAAAGAGTCAAATGAGTTTTATTTAATTCCCTTTTACTGTGAGATCACGGATTTTTTAACGCTTTTTTAAATTTCACAATATCGTACTTAGTTAGTGTAGTATGTTGTTGTTTTCTATAATATCTCGCACACCATGATATTACCTTAGATATGGAAGGGCTAGCCCTGACCAGCTGGCGGACGCAGTCCAATCAACCGAGATATCGACATCACTATACGCTATACCAACCGAGTACCCACACTAATCCGTCGCAGATCGTGCGCTACTAAATTGCACTGCTAGTGATGTGCTGTTAGTTGTTGACATGACGTTATCGGTCAAGCTTACATATATATCGGCACTGGACTACATTAGAACTATCCAACGTATCTTTCTTAGTATCGCCACGCCGTATTGTGCCACACGGGGTGTTAGAGGCACGTTTTCACTTTTTTGCAAGTTTAACGTATCTTAACTTATTTATATAATGTGCAACTTAATTGTTTTTCTTGAATGTCTACTATTGATGTTGTCTGGGAGGCCACTAGGTTATTTTGCGAGTTACTCGAGCGCGTCAGATTGAGGCGATACGTAAAAATATATATGAAAGGAATACGAATGTAAACGAAAGTGACAACGTTAATTACTTCCACATAAGAAAGAAAAGAGAGCGCAATGCGCTCGACTCAAATTAAAATAACGTAGGGTCAAACCACATACAAGTTGTTTAAAATTTAACTACGCTATTTTGACAAAAATATTATCAAGGAGAGTTTACGAATATATAGTATCCAAATTTTTAATGCAATTCCGCAATGAAATTGGTTAGGATTTCAGAATTACGGGAAAAAATAAAACAATTTAGATTTCTTGTCGCAATGAGATTCTATCGAGAAAATTTCATCCAATCGCGTTTTCTTTAAGTGAGAAACTTAATCAAATACTCAATAAACGTTAACCCAAAAATCAAATCTTTAGAGGACTTTATAGTGGAGTAAATAGATTCGGAAAAAATATATTTTTTGTATCACCTTAAGATATGGGAGATACTACAGTGCCTTACACCCCATTCAGTGACTCCGTTAAACCTGAGCTTTACATCTAGAACTCGAGTAAATCCCACTTGTTGCCCTAACGGCTCTAGATGGAAAGCTCAGATTTGGTGGAGTTATTAAACATGGTGTAAGGTATCTACCATATCTTAATCTGACGCGCACTATTAACTAATTAAATCCCCTCTTGGCCTCCTCTACTATAATTTATTGGTATTATTTTTAGTTAAGTAACTTTAAGAATGCTTGCATGATTAAATGCAAGTTTCAATGTTTTGACTTCACACGATGCAGAAGTAGACGGATCGAACTAAAATGCAACATCTTATTTGAAATCAGTTCATTTGAAATCTATCTCATCAGTGCATGTGGAGTTTGCTTGAAAATCTTGAAGTAACACAAAAATAATGAGCATATATGACCTTCACGCAGCGTATGCATTACTTTACAAAGTTTGTTCGCTGTGTGTCCACATGACTGCTTGTATATGTAAATAAAGGAGAATGTAGCAACTCGCAGTCGTGTATGATTGTACTGTACGGTGGACAACTCATGAGATAAAATCACAGTGCTACCAACTTTTCTTCTTCTGCTTCTTCTTTTTTAAATGGCGTGCTAACCTCTTTTGAGGTTAACTTTGCCCGTGTCACACTTGACCTGGCCACATTGTGAATTTTCAACTACACGTAGTTGAAAAATCACAATTTGGCCAGGTGCTCCGTCGAGAACCTTGAAATTAACGTCTTGAGAATAATTTGTTGCTCGTTAGCACTACCCATGGAGAACGCGCAGGGCTGTGGGATAGGGCCAAATAATTTTCTGCGGACGTGAGCAACTGTCCCCCCGCTACTAGTGTTGTATTTAACAACTCTTCAAAAATCTAGTCATTTTAGTACAGATTTGTGGTTGTGTCAAAATATCTACCAATCCCGGTATCAAAAGGTATATCACCATTTGGCCAAGGTTTAACACACTCTTACAAAGTTTACATACAATCTCGAACGCGCACGTGAGCATTTGAATCAGCGGCAGCGCCACCGCCGCCGGCAGGAAACGGAAGTCATTGTTTGGTACGCGCACGCAGAATCGTAAAATCTCACGACCGATCGTATGTAGCGCGTGTTCCCGATTCGTAAATATCGATGGGAGAAAATCTATTGTTGTTATTGAACTCCCACTTAATGGATGTTGTTAAATGCTTAGTTGATTTTAAACATTACGATACGGAAGTAACAAGTGTAATCTTTGTATAGATTAAAATCGATAGCGATGAGTCAGGTATGAGTAAGTTTATTTATTACTTTATTATTATTTGTTGTGTTTAACAACATGCCAAATATACGAGGTATTTGTCACGTATGTTATTGTGTTTCTTGAAACAAACAGTTCTGCAGATTACCACACGACACTCGAACCAGTCCAAACATCAAACACTTCTTATGTTTTACAATTCAAAACACAAAGGAATGTGACAAATTGTCTCGTTTCGTCATTTTAATGTCAGTAAGGGGTTAGTGATGACAACAACAACTCATGCGTCAAAATATAATTAATAGCTCGTTTCTAAGTCTCATATAACTTGGCCCCACAGTCTGGGATACTCATTATTAATACGCTACAATACTGCAGACTCTTCTTACGCAAGGGGAGTCTGGTTTCCATATTAATTTTGAGTATGGCAAAGTTATTAAAGATAGCGATTTGATATCTTCTGTTTTGATATGGGTTGAATATTTTTTGTTCGCAAAGTCCGATGGAAAAAGGTATGAAGACTCCGAGAAGATTATTATGATTAGCAGTAATGTTAATTATCCATAATTTCCAAACCCTTTAATTACGATACCTATACATAGATCGGTTCACACGCATATGGACTAATATTACAACAATTTACATAACTATGTAAAAAAAAATATTTTTATTTAAATTTTTGAGACATTTTCATTTCACTTCGTTTAAAAATACCATTAAAATAGTCCTTCGACTGTGAAAATGGAAGCCCAGTTCGTTTAAGTGTATTTGTCGACTTCACCGACAAAATAATTGATATCAAAATGAGAACCAAGTTCTGCAGATAACTTATCTGTACCTACGACACAAACCCTGAAAACAAACATAATTAGAGATCATTGGTCCATTCGCGGATTGGTCCTGACGCGTATTAGTATAAATCCTTATAATTGCCCATTCGCGTGAAGGTCCATGCGTCGGAACACATAAATCCACCTTCCATCTGTCTTCATACATTTACATTGTAAGATGTAAACTCCCATGTGTACTTGCGAATTCAATCTAAGACTCTATAACACTTCCAGATTTCCTGCTTCAACTAATGCAGGTAATGCAGATAAATTGTAACGCATTTTTCAGTCTTGTGGGTGGTACTTAAAAAAATAAATATAGAACTTGGTGGTTACCCCAATATTTTTAAAAACTCTTCAATATAATTGTGTAGATGTATTGCAATTAATTAAATAAATACGATAGAAATATGTACATCCCTCTGATTTCAATATTGTGTAGGGCAAACAAAACATCAAAACATATCATTAAAGAGTGCGAAAGGAACCCTGCTGTGCACCACTTAATAATGTCTTTAAAATTTGTGGGCGTAACCATGGTAACCGGTGAGAAAAGCTGCCTAAAACGACTTTATAATGGGACGTCAAACCGACAAATTTCACGTATCGAAAAACGTGTAATTATGCCGATTAAATTATTAAAAAAATATGAGGGATCTAGTTTAGGGATGGGAAACTATGCTATCGATATATTATTGAACTAACTGCTACCGAAATGACTGTATTTTTGCTAACGTAAATCCAATATTTTGGGAGGTATGGCTTTTGACGTTACATTTTCGGTGTTGGAATCAATATTTGTCTCTAAATGTTCCATTTAATTCATTGCCTCATTTTTTCAATAAATACAGCCTATTTCCGACAGTTTCATCGAAAAGAACATAAAAGTTTGCATTATCATCCCTGTATGTCGCCAATATTCAGTTTCCGCCAATCGCCAATAAAACCATATCGGTGCACATCACTAGCGCCCAAGATTACTAGTTTCGTACGCAAACCTCTGCAGCACACCGCCGCAAAGTTCTATTCGCGATCGCTACTTCCAAGGGGGTGTCGCACAAAAGAGCAGATGTCTACCTCGACCTCTACACAGCTCACCTTCGCTATAGGTAGCTACAGGTAAAGCAGAGCACGGGGCGGCAGATGCACTGATATTTGCCGATTTCTTTGGGACTCTAATTAAATTATTTGTTCGTTCAGAAGCATTAAACGTCTTGGGTTTTGAGATTGATGGGAGGTTAGAGATGAGCAAATTAACTTTTTTGTGTATTATTTGACACAAAATTAATCTCAAAGTGATTTGGTTTTAAATTCCTAAAAATAGGGACCGTTGTATTTCTGCTTGTATCCTATAAATCCTATCCTACTCCTTTCATCAACTACATGATTGTTCGGTATTTCTTCATCAACCACGCGAAATCGATCGGATTTGAACGCAATTTGGCATACATCTAAGACGCAAACTGTACACAAACTGAGAATACGGTCATTTGACGACCAGAATGGCCGAGTCGGCAGTGACCCTGCCTACGAAGCCAAGGGTCCCGGGTTCGAGTCCCGGTGGGGGCAAATATTTTTTTGACGAGAACAGATGTTTGTACCCTAGACATGGTTGTTTATCTATCTAAGTATAATATTTATCTATATAAGTATGTGTATCGTTGTCTAGTAGCCAAGATACAAGGAATCCTAGTTTGGGGCTAGATCTATATACTCTAAATTAGAATTCTAGACTAGAGCTAGTTAGTGGCATTAGTCCTCACCTCACCTCACTCAGCCAGGCCGGGATATTGATCTAGAACGGCGCGGGCAGTTCGCGGCATCGCCCCTAATTGGTCACGCAAGGTCGTCGGAACCCAGCCAAAACGGACTGAACAAGAGATTCGTTGGGGATGGAAAAATAAATAATCAGCTAAGCAACTAATGCTACTTTCACCTCTCATGGTTAAAATCACTTATTAGATTAGACATCCGTATTGATTTGATTTTGGACAAATAAGTACCTAATTGAAAATTCACCTGGAAAAGTATATACCTACATCGTAAGCGGTACTTATCAAATTACACTAAATAACTACGAGCTAACTACGTATAACGTGGTAAAGTAAAATTTAATGCGATGAGAAACAATCAACTTTTCCTCTCCGAGAATAGATATGGAGGTCTGAATTTTGCTAGACGTTGGAGTATTTCAAATGTATTTGTCACATTTTCTCCTATTTAGATTGGCAGTTGTATTGTTTACAATTGAGGTTTTTCTCACAGCATTATTTTTCTAAGTTGATACTAAGTTGCCTTATTTTCACACGGTTAGCAGGAAAACATCGCAGATATCATCGAAGAGAGCCAGAAATAAAAGTAAACCAATTAAATCAGGCATTAAGGCGCGTGTATTAGTAAAATGAGCAACTCCATTCGTGGTGGTTGAAAGAATGTCGGCGAATGTTTATCTCATATTTCCAAAGAGCCTATAGAAACCATCTTTTTTTTTTAAGTAGCACATAATTAAGTCAGATTAGATAAAATATATTGTATAAATTGTAAAATTACATTTTCCATTTCTTTCCTATACATTTATTTCATGTTTGAATCATGATACAAATAAATACAGGTGAAATGGTCCAGTCCAGTCATGAACCAGTAGCCACGTATAGTCCATTGTTGTAAGTGGCACTGGATTATGAGCTAGTGTGGATTTGACAGGCCTACACCCAAGCTACACTATGCGTATACATGATTTGAATGACAGTCGTGGTTATTTTAGGGTTCCGTACCCAACGGGTAAGAATTTACTAAGACTTCGCTGTCCGTCCGTCTGTCACCAGGCTGTATCTCAAGAACCTAGCTAGCTAGAGAGTTGAAATTTTCACAGATTATGTATTTCTGTTGCCGCTATAACAACAAATACTAATACAAGAAATATTTAAGAGGGCTCCCATACAACAATTCTTTCAATACCACATACAAACTTATGGATGCACCTGGTTACGTACATGGAGTGTGAAAGTAACCGCACCAATAACTTTGTAAACAGTATTTTGCTGTGTAAAATCCAAACTATTCACTCCACACCATCGCTTCCATTGAACGGTGGTACGGAACCCTTCGTGCGCGATTTAGACTCGCACTTGACCGGTTTTTTATTTCGTTGTTAATGTGCCACAGGTTATAAAATAAAATTTGATCTCACGCTTTGTCGGGTATGTTGAAAATAAACATAACCTCAAAATAAATTTTCATGAATATATTTATAAAATGGCCTCAAGCAGTAAAGATTCTTACAGGATCGAGCTTATGAACAACAAATAAATGAATCTTCTCATATGTAGACGTTACAAATTTGCTTGAGATAACAGTATGTTCATCGCCGATGTTCTTTTCTACATGACCTTGGATGTTTATATCTGTGTCATGTCACTGTTTCTAGTTCCCACGACAAATGGTATCCTAGTGTGTGGTTAGAAGCAATGTATGTGCCTGTGCCTTTAAGACAATAGAGGAAATCTCAAGCATTCATAAGCCAATAAATATATCAAGCAAGCATAGGAGATCAAAAAATGTGTAATATCTTGCCCGAATTAAATAAGTCAAAAAAGTGTAATAATATCCCAATATTAAATAATATTCAGACAAAGGGTAAGCCCCACTTAAATATTACCCATCAAAACATGCAGGGGCTACCTGGCAAAGAACTTGTATTAGAATTATTTCTTAATAATTCGGACACTGATGTTATTTGTATTACAGAACATTGGTTAAAGGAAAATATGATGTCTTTTAACATAAATAATTACAAAATTGTCAGTTGTTACAATAGAAAGACTGCTGATAGAGGTGGTTCTTTAATCTTAGTAAAAAATAATGTTAAGGTGAAACAACGGAAAGATATTCTTACACTTACTGTGGAAAGACAAATAGAGGTATCTTGTGTTGAGTTGGATAGCCATATTATTGTTTGTGTCTACAGACCTCCGAGAGATGAAAAAGGCTATGGCAATTTTGAAATATTCGAGAAAATTATGGAGGAAGCCCTCATTAAACTTTGTAATAACAGAAAAAAGTTAATTATTTGTGGCGATCTTAATGTAGATCTGCTTGTAGATACAACACTGAAGCGACGATTAATAACTCTGTTCAAATCATTTAATTTATGTCATGTATTTCTAGAGCCGACTAGAATTACACTTACCAGCCAAACTTGCTTAGATAACGATTTTTGTGACTGTGCATTCACAAGCAAAAATGTAATTAACTGTTTACCATCCGATCACAGTGGTCAAACAGTTTCATTCCAAATTACTAGTGAAAATAAGACTGATCCATCATTTTATAGGCCTATTACATCCCATAGTCTAGAGATGTATATGAAAAACTTAGATATGGGTTTGCCAGTACCGGATTTTGATGAACAGAACCCGAACAAAATCTATTCTGACTTCTTCAACATTATTCAAACAGAATTCAATACAGTTTTTAAATTAAAAAAAGTCAGTGCCAACAACGGTAAATCTAAATTTATTGTGTCTAATTAATATATAGATGGACTGTGGAGCCTTGGTAATTGGTATTAGACTCACAGGCTAGCTACCATTTGGCTACGGTAAGTGTCAGTACAACAAAGTCTCTATTTAGATTCATTCTTTAGATACCCTCATCTGCCTCTTCAACATCTTATTTCATCCTCACCAACCTGTCTTCTTACGAGATCGTTTTAAATTACTGTCATCGGATAGGCCTCGGAGATCTCACACTCGGTCGCTGCTTGCAACTCCTCAACACAACTCAGTCACATAAGAACGTGGGTTCTGACTACGAGCTAGACTCTGATGACTGGGCAACATTTGGAATTCGTAAAAGTAGAGCTATCTTGTATGACCTTTATGAACAAAAAACCTATAACTTTGATATAAAATTCATTTCTATGTTAAAAAATATTCCAAAACTATCAAGTTGGTTTGTAGAACTGCAAAAACGTTATACATTAATAGAAAAATACAAAATTCAAATAATAGAATAAAAACGGTTTGGCAAATCATAAACCGTGAAACTGGCAAAGTTATACCAAGGGATAATGATTTCTGCTTAAAGATAGGTCGTGATGTTGTTAAATCCAACGCTAAGGTAGCTCGAGCTTTTGAAACATTCTTCACCAATGCACCCTTACTCACAACAGAGAGTCTAAATTCATCTCCATATGAAGCAGAGGCTTTGTTGAAAAACAGCACTAGCATCAGTAATGTAGATTTTAAATTTTATCATGTATATCCCCAGGATATTGTCAAAACGCATAGATTACTTAACTTAAAAAATACTGAAGACCTATGGGGTATATCAGTCATTGGTTCAATAATACTTGTTATAGCCCCACACCTAGCTTATATATGTAATAAATGTGTTGATGATGGAGCTTTCCCAGACCTCATAAAACACAGTAAACTTATACCTCTGTTCAAGTCGGGAGACAATCAAATTCTCACTTCCAAATGTCAGGCAAGTTGGGACTAGTTTAGTGTTGGGCAGCAATACGTTAGAATTAGTAAATGACACGAAGTTTCTTGGAATAACCATTGATAACAAATTGCAGTGGGGACCCCACATAGAAAAATTTGCTGGTAAATTAAGTTCTGCGGCTTACGCTGTTAGGAACATCAGGACAAACACGGATGTGGCTACATCTAGGCTAGTATATTTTAGTTACTTTCATAGTGTCATGTCCTATGGTATCTTGTTGTGGGGAAAAGCAGCGGCTATTCAAACTATTTTTATTTTACAGAAAAGAGCTATTCGAGCAATTTATAATTTAAAACGCACAGACTCCTTAAGAGAGCTTTTTAAAGAAATTGACATACTAAATGTAGCTAGTCAATTTATTTTAGAAAATATAATGTATATACGCAAGAACCTTACAAAATTTCCCAAACTAAGCGATGGCTGTAATGTTAACCTAAGAAATAATCACAGACTACTTGCGCCCCGGTTTAGACTCGCGAAGGTTAGCAATTCTTTCAAGGGTCAATGCATAAATTGCCATTTAAGCAATTTAAAAACCATGTTAAAGCGACTTTGTCGAAAAAGGGGGGATATTACAATGTTCAAGATTACTTAAATGATGGGACTGTATGGGGTTAATCTGGCTCAACACAGACCTTGCTGTTAATAATTTTTCAATTATTTATTCCTGCTTATTAATTATGATTATGACTAAATATTATATTTTGTATTAGTTAAGCATAAGCTATTTTTAAAATGAGATTTAAAAATCAATCTGTGGGAGTTTCTACGCCCTTTTTCTCCCACAGTGGTCCAATGTAGACAAGTGGAAAAAAAAAAGATTGCTAAGTATATGTAAATATCAACAGTAATAAAGACATTTGTAATTTTGGAATTTTGGAATTTTATATAAAGTTTTTGTTTATGAAAATAATGTTTCATAACATCTGCAAAATGCTGTTACGCCAGTCGCTGCGGTAGAACAGTGCGAAAATTATGAGTGATTTATTTATTTAAAAAAAAATACTGATTATTTCTTAATGTTAAACAACTAGTTTGAAGATATTTGCCATACCTGTTTTGTGACGCAAAAACCATACCATTATTCTATTTAGGTCTTAAGAAATAGGAAGAATTAGATGCAATTATAAACATTTTTTTTTTTGTAAAGTTCCGATTGATATATAAAATATTTTTAAACATACACATTGAAGAAAGGACATATTTATTTTGGAATTTGGTGTGGGGATTTGACAATATCGTAAAGCAAACCTGCTTTATCGATCCACCTTACAAGATAACGCCCCAGTTATGCCCCAACCCAAAGCAATACATTTTAAACATTCTGTATTATACAGCTTGGCAATTAAATGTGGAAAAAAAGCAACATATAATGACAAATCAGCGGACTAATGCCTGTTTGTTAGCTAAACTAAATATTTTATTTATAAAAAATATGCAGTAGTCCGCAATCGATGCTAAAAAAAAATCTCATTAATCTGCCCAGCAGTACACAGTACATACGTCGTCATACTGGACTATTTGGCGAATTTAATTAATGGTATACTTTGGAGACTGGTCTTTATATCTCTGAAATTAACTATGCCAGGAGCTGGTATAATGACGTGGTAGACTTTCCGGTCGGGTAAGCAAGGCGCCTAACTAAAAATAGCAGATAATTAGTGTTAATGTACCGTTCGACTGTGGCGACGTAATTTATCAAGAATGGACTTGGAGTCTGCAAGTTTCTCAGTTTAAATGATAAAGATGCAGTAAGCGCTATGGCATAGGCAGGAATAGCTCTCGTAATGAAGTTTGTTGTCTTGATCTACTATGTACAATGCGTGCATATATGGACTGCAGTTAATGTTAGAGTTAGATGTTATAATGATGAGTTCATGACCAGTGTGTATATCTCTTTCTGAGCATTTATTTTAAATATATTTAAACGAATCTGTGCCTACCATAGAAGTATTAATTAGTTAGGTGATATTACCTTTTTGCATTTGACCCCTTTGACCTCGATGATGATGTTAGTTAGGAAAGATCTAGCGATAAAGTTAATAAATCTTACTTTATGCACCTATAGAGTATTCCTGCCGTAGCCTAATCATTATGCCTTAACTTCGTCCTTATTGTTATTTAATGGCGACACTTTTCCCAATCTTCCCTTTGCCAGTCCATGTCACGTCTGATTCACTGCCTCCTACTGTTATTTGTGCCACTATCCGCTACCCCTGACCTTCGCATTGAAGGTCCATCTATTGAAGTGGGTGGACATTTCTATTGTTGCTTTAGGATTTCGTATTCTTTTGTATATTTGTTCAGCGACTAGCGAAGCGTGTTCTTGGCAGATTCGGATTTATTATTACTTCGGCCTTCGATTTCTGATTGCTTCGAATTAAGTATACGTACTATCGTAATTGGATATTTATATATATAATATTGGAATCTGATTCACTTCATCAGTTATTTGGCTTTGGGGTTTGGTTGATGCAGTCATTATCATTAGTGACGTATGCTCCCACTTCGAAAAGTTCAATAAAAGTTTGCATAATTCAAAGTTTTCCATCTGCGTGCTCCCATGTATAACTTTGGAAAATCTGCAGTAATAGTTCAAAGTTCAAATTTCTTTATTACTGTAGATATTTACATGTACTTAGCAAACGTATTTTTTTGCCTCTTGTCTACATTGGACCACTGTGGGAGTAGAAGGGCTAAGAAACTACCACTGATTGATTTTTAGATCTCTTAAAAATTTATTGTGTTTTACTAATTCAAATATTACAATATATTATAAGTAATAAGCAGGAATAAATAATTACAAAATGATTATTTCTTAGGTTAACATTACAGCTATCGCTAGTTTGGAAAGTGTTATAACGTTCTTGCGTATATAAATTATATTTTCGAAAATAAATTGACTAGCTACAGTTAGTATGTCAATTTCTTTAAAAAGCTCTCTTAAGGAGTCTGTGCGTTTTAAATTATAAATTGCTCGAATAGCTCTTTTCGATATAATAAAAATAGTTAGGATATCCGCTGCTTTTCCCGACAATATATACCATTGGACAAGACACTATGAAAGTAACTAAAATATACTAGCCTAGATGTAGCCACATCCGTGTTTTGTCTGATGCTAATTTATCTTTCTGGGGTCCCTACTGCTTGTAGTATGGGCGCAAATCCTTGTGGGTAATGGTTGGTGTAAATAATATTTCAGCTTATTGAATTACTCTAAGTATTGATTTGACTAATCATTGAAGTTTTCTTTCTCTTACAGTCTCTAGAATAATCATAGTGTATTATCATTTGAAATTTTGCGATTACTGTATTTGTTAGTTGATAGTAGATAACAAAGACATAGTCATGGACACCATGGTGACTTGAATATAGTTCTTAGACAGTTGCTATAATTAGTAGGTATCTTATAGTCAAATTTTCTTGGTATTTCAGCCAGTTTCAACTGAGAAAGTCCAAACACTCACGTACCTAACGTTCCTTGACAAAAATCTATGCATATCTATCAAATCATGCTTAATTCTGAGTTCTGTCAAGAAAAAAGCCTGTCTTAGTGTGCGGGCACTCAATATGGGCACAAAAGCCTTACGTCTCCAATGATTTGTCTACCATACTTCAATGGCAGATGCGCCATACACGTCACGCTCCACTTTAGATTTGCCATTATGTCAGTGATGTCAAAGTAAATATAGGACGATGACAAATTTGACCCGTGGTGTGACTTAAAATTAAATAGTTGCATTTTGGTGTCGATTTCAGTTTACAATATTTTAAATTAGAACTAATTTTAGATTATCTTACAATATTGGCCGAACCCACTGATGCAAGCTTCTAAACTTAGGGTTTTTGCTTAGCTCAGAGCAAGTTGTGTTCTGTTGTTAAAGGTAGTCCTCGTTTTACTTGCAATTATGTTTTGAAAAAGAGACACTAACACATAGTTATAAGACATGTTATAGATTCAGAAAAATACATTATTTAATGGAAATGAGTGTGGAATTGTGGATGATGCATCTGTCGCAGTTATTTGGTTAAATCAGACACTTAACTAACTCTCTAGTCTAGACCGTTAATTAAATACCGACGTTTAACCAAGTGACTTAAATTCCGTCAGACAAGTAAGTGAACGAAACATTTAACCAGTTGTCTAAACTTTCCTAGGCAATATTATATAAATACATACAATATAATATTTTTTTTATTTGTACTTAATTTTATGTTTTAAGTATTTTTTGTTGTTCTTACATGTTCAACCTAACACAAAGGATAAAGGGGGCTTCCCCTCGCTCACCCCCTTTACCCTTCACCTAAGCTACCGCAATGTTTTTCCCTGATATAAGCTGTGCAAATCAGCTGTTGTTGTGACGCCATCTTGTTTTCCAGCACGCCGGCTTTCGGTAAGACAGATTTTGAAACGTTTTCGACGATGCTTTATTTAAATCAAAATGCTAGTGACTTAGTTAAACGTCGGTATTTTATCAACGGTCTAGAGAGTTAGTTAAGTGTCTGATTTAACCAACCAACTGCGACAGATCCATGAACAAGTCGTGAATGAATGAAGGTGAGACACTCATAACTCTTAGATATATCACTGCATTACGACATATTGTTAGAAGTGTAACACTATATCGTATTGCTAAAAGATTTTCGCGAGTTCTTCTAGTAAGCTTGCTCAGTAACCTGATATCGGAAGAGACTTACGTAAAGCTTTGTTTGTACTGAAATATCGTATTACAAAGACAATAGAGGTGACGCTTTGATTAACGAAAGGGGAAATTAAAGGAAGGAATCGGTATTTATTTAGGTCTTGGAGGCAGACTTGAATAGTTCTTAATGTAGTAGGATTAAGTTACGTCCTTCCATAAGACTCTTACAACGTAAATCTGAAATAATAAAAACTGTTTTTTTTTAATATTGTATTTTAGGGGTACCTATTATTATGTAATAACATGCATACCTACATACATACATGCTCTAAAGGCATCCACTTGCTTCAATCCTGGCGTACATCTGTCGCTTCCTCAACATTCATAAGTCTCTTCATATAAGTTCATACAGCAAGCTCGCCAGTTACGGGTTCTTCCTATTTTCATTAAAGTTCAAAAATTAAATTCATTCTATCTTTATAGAACCTTCGGGGCCCCCGCTAGTATATCTTGCGATATTGTTTTATTTGTGAATGCTTTAATTTACACAGATATAAATATTTAGGACATTGAAAAGTGCTCGTAGTAGTTTTTTTATTAGTTAAAGAAAACATCATACTAAAGGTGGCCTTAACGCATGCTTCAGTAAACACAACCTTCTCATTTTAAGGTCTTCACAATGACGGTTAGTTAGTTAGTACGGCTTCTTCCGTTAACTGCATATAGTTTATTTGGCTTCGGTCATTTTATTATTTAAAAATAATAATATATCAGCCCTAGAAAAGGATATTTTATATCGGTTTAGCTATATTCCAATCAAAAAAAAGTATCTTATTAAAGCAATAAAGAAAAAATAAATCCAATAACGCTCAGTCAAATGACTTCTATTTTACAAGCAAGAACTTTTAGTTTTTTTACTACCTACATCCGACTTAGTCCAGGCTTAGCCTGTTAAACCCTTAAACCCGGGTTTAAGTCCCATCTCCTGTCATCCCCGCGAGGAAACTTAAGCAGGAAATTAATTGAAGTCCGGCCCGCCATGTTTTACATAGATTTAGATCCTTACATTTCCTTATTAATAGAAGTCCCGGGTTCGATCCCCGGCTAGGGATGAAAAAGAATAGAACCGAGGGTCTTGAATATTAATATGTTTGTGGTGTCGCTGCTTCTAGTCCCCACGCAAAGGGTATCAGTGTGGGGCCAGAAGCAATGTATGTGCCTGTATGTAAATGTTTACGTTTTATGTTTAAAGATAGTAAGGCCAATCGAGTGATGTATCTATCTACCCACTTATAAACAATAAGTACCTACCTAAGCTAATCGCTTATATTCACATGGGGCAGCCGGAGATGCAGTATCGTGTGAGGATTCCTATATGAATAGCCTTGATCGCAAACAACATGCCAAAAAGGAAGAACCATCAATGAACAGCTGGAAGAACTTTACGCTCCTACAGAACTACATACCACTACTTGAATTATGATTCCCGTCGAGATCTTCGATGTTCACGGGAGAAGATGCAGTTCATATATCATAATTTTGAAATTCCAAATAAAGACAGGTTGAATAGGTAACATTAATGCTCAGAATATCATGTGTAAGGTATTTAAAATCGCACAATAATATATATATACACAGTCAGGTCATAAGTTCTGTCACACAATAAAAACTTTTGAATTTAGAACGCTGGGCACAAAAAAGTTTATTGAATTCGAATTTCGAATTTTGAAAATAAAAATGTGTACTTTTTAGAATTTTCCTAATTTTAAAATATGGAGTGGACACTTAAAGAAGACCGTGTCGCAGTTATTGCGTTGCATCGTTGCGGTTACGCGCCAATTCAGATTTTCGACTTACTGAAAAATTTGAATATAACCAAAAGATTCGTTTATCGTACCATAAAACGATACAATGAAGACTCTAATGTAGATGACAGGTCAAGAAGTGGTCGCCCTCGCTCTGATAGGACTCCAGCAGTTATAAAAGCTGTGAAGGCGCGAATTCAAAGAAATCCCATACGTAAGCAGAAACTGTTGGCCCTTCAGATGGGGCTAAGCAGGACCACGGTCAAAAGGGTGTTAAATGAAGACTTAGGGCTTAAGGCATATCGAAGAAAAACAGGACATCGTTTGGACGCTCGTTTAATGGACCTGAGACTGAAGAGATGCCGCGCTTTGTTGAAGCGGTACGCGGGAAAAAAGCATCGGGAAATTCTTTTTTCGGGTGAAAAAATTTTCACCGTGGAAGAGAGCTACAACAAACAAAATGATAAGGTGTACGCACACAGCAGTGAAGAAGCGAGCAACCGTAGGTAGGACAGGAAAAATTGTGCAACAGGAGAGTCCTAGTGCGCAATAAAACTGTACATCTAATTGTTTACAACTAAAACATAATAATTTAATACATGATATATACTAAATAAAATACAAAAGCAAAAATTTTTATATATATCAAACATATACTACTTATATATACATATATAAAAGTACCTATCACGAAAGAGAAAGGAAATGCTCTTTCAATCTTGTCTTAAAAGTGAAAATTGAGGGACTATCTCTAATAGCGCAGGGAAGTGCGTTCCACAGTCGGATCGCCGTTAACCTAAACGAGTGTTTGTAAGCGGCAGTGTTATGCCGAGGAGTAGAGAGAAGAGACATCGTGTGGGATCTCCGGTTGCTATGCCTGGAGGAAATAAACTCGAAACGTTCTCGAAGATATGAGGGGTAGCGGGGGTTTCGCAAAATGTTGAACAGAAAGGAGAGAACGTGCATATCACGACGAAGGCGGATCGGAAGCCACCCCAACTCCTTGCGATACTGTGAGACATGGTCATACTTGCGCAGCCCGAAGACAAACCGAATCCCGAGGTTTTGAAGTCGTTCGAGTTTGTTCAGTTGTTCTTCGTTCGCACCGATCCAGCAAACATCTGCATAGTCGATTAAAGGTAGTAGGAGGGACTGGGCAAGGGTGATTTTAGTCTGCTGTGGCAGGAAGTGCTGCAATCTCCGTAGGGAGTGAAATGACGCAAAGACTCGTCTGCTGACCTCACAAACATGGGGCGACCAGGACAACAATTTATCAAATACAACCCCAAGATTCTTGGCCTTCTCGCTGTATGAGATTATGTTACCATCATACACTATAGGGTCGACGGGCATTTTCTGAACTAGGTTATGAGAGTGACGAGTACCCAAAATCATGGCCTGCGATTTGCCCGGGTTGACAAGCAGACCATAAGAGGTAGCCCATTTCCTGATGTTATCGAGATCAGCATTCAACGCCTCTACTGTCAGATTCACATCACACGGAGAGAAGTGCCGATATATTTGAAGGTCATCTGCGTACAGATGATAAGAAGAGGTAAGAACGTCAGAGATGGAGTTAATGAAAACCGAGAAGAGGAGAGGAGAAAGGATGCCTCCCTGCGGAACACCTGCGGAGAGATCACACCAGTCCGTTGAGATCTCCTCAGACTTAATGCGTTGCTGGCGGTCTCTCAGGTAGGAGTCAAACCAGCGAGCAGAGTACGAGGAGACATTAAGTGACTTTAAAATTTCGACTAGTATATCGAAAACGACGCAGTTAAAGGCGCTACTGAAATCAAGCAGTGTAAGGACCGTAAGCTGCTTTTGATCCATAGCTAATTGAATGTCGTCAGTGACTTTGAGCAGTGCTGTGGTAGTGCTGTGACCCGGCCTGAAACCTGATTGGTGGGGATTCAGTAACATTTTTGAGGAAAGGTAGGAGGAGAGTTGGGAGTGGACAATTGATTCCAGGACTTTGGAGAGGATAGGCAGAATAGAAATGGGACGGAAATCTTTAAAGAAGGCGGGATTAGACGTTTTGGGGAGGGGAATCACAAGTGCCAATTTCCACTGGCTGGGGTAGCAACATTGGTCAAGCGACACATTAATTATGTGGGTGATGAGAGGTAACAGTACATCAATGATAGTTGTTATCATCTGCGAACATATCTTGTCCTCACCTATGGCCTTCGACGAGATTGCCAGTATTGCCCTCCTTACTGCGCCGATTCCGACAGGGATGAAATTAAATGCTGAGGTGAGGGATGATGCCTTGGACCGTAGGTTACGAAGGGTTGCATCCTTGACGAGGGAGTCTATCGCGACAGGGGGAGTTGCAAAGAAACTATTGAGACCCCGGAGATCGACATTTCCGGCTGCCAATTCCTGTGACTTACCAACACCAAGGGTCTTCAGGAACTTCCAGACCTGTGCTGGAGTATAGCTCTCGATACATTCGTAGATATGACGGCGTTTAGAATCACACAGGCGAGTGCAACGATTACGGAGGCGTTTGAAAATTAAAAGATTCTCGTCGGTCGGATCCCTCTTATATCTAGACTTGGCACGGTTTCTCTTAGCCATCAGACCCTTAATGGTGTCAGTAAGCCACGGTGCAGGAAGATGCTTCACTTTAACCCTCTTGACCGGAGCATGCTTATCAAACAAGCTCAGGACAATAGAGTTGAAGTTCCGTACTTTGTCATCAATGGTCTCACTACCGTAGACAGGCGACCAGTCGACAGAGGAGGCGTCTGAATTAAGGGAGGTTATATCCATGCCCTTGAAGCTACGAATGTCAAGGAATTTAGCTGCACGCTTGGGAGGCTTTATCTTATAAGAGAGGTAAATAAGATTGTGATAGGAGAAAGGGGCGTTAAGTTGGCCATGCGCAGCAACCTTAGACATGTCAGAAGTTATCATTAGATCTAGAAGAGAGGGGGTGCAGTGTGGTTGAAAGTGAGTGGCCTCTAGAGGAAGGATATGCATGTTAAATGAACTTACAAGAGAATTCAGCTTCGCTGAGCGACCGTTATTCTTGAGAAGGCAAGTGTTGAAGTCGCCGAGAATTAGGGTGTCGCTATAAAGAGGAGTCAAGTCACTGAGAAGGGTTTCAAAAGAGTTAAAATAGTCGATTCGAAGAGAGGGGCTATAATAGACACCCAGGAGGACTTTGTTGTGACGCAAGAATATCTCCAGGAACAGGTGTTCAGCAGAACCAGAGTACAGAGGCTTGGCGACTGGCTGATGACTTTGCATGGGATGTCAGAACGTAGGTAGATAGCAACACCGCCATCAGCCTTGCCTATCCTGTCGTTCCGGTAGAGACTGAACCCTGGCAGAGCATACATGGCAGAAGAAAGAGATGGCTTGAGAAAAGATTCCGAAACAAGAATGCCATGTATGTTCAGATCACTAGAAACTACAAGAAGGTCAGCATAGCTGGTATGAATGCTTTGAGCATTAATATGAATAACGTTGAAGTTTGCACCAAGGTTTGAAAACACCCGTTTCAAGTTATATGACAGCGAATCATCCGCTGCTGACCCAACACTTCCCGCGCTAACAGAAATATCGTTATCACAAGATGAGAAGAAACTATTACTAAAGTTGTAGGTATCCATAGTCTAAAATAAATATACTAATAAAATTAATACAAATATATATATATATATATAATAAATAAACCCAATAATCGATATTACTATAAAAAAAAAATATTCAAATTAATATAAATAAATAGCCTGAACCCAGTCGTACATACACTGGGCTTTTCGGGGGAAAATTCAGAAAAATAATTCATCCTAAACATTGAGGAAGAATAATACACATAAATGGACTAATTTCACGAAAACGGGACACATTGTGGAACAATCACTAATACACAGAGCATTTAGGTAATATGGAACACTAACATTATTTTTGTATAGAATTAACATTAATTTATATGGAACACGCCCTGCGTTCCGTCCGACAATACAGCAACAACAGCTCAACGTTGGATGAACGTTGGGGCAGTGTTGGAATAAAAGGATGACATAAATGACACAATGACAAACATGAATTGAATGAATGTTGACTTCAGACAGGAGCATGAAACAGAAACCGAAAAATAATTACATACATTATTGAAGGTGAACAAAAATAAATGAATAAAATAACTACCTTGTTGGGAAAATGAGTATTACCCGTCCAAATTGTGATAGCGAGTACGGAAAAGATGTTTATTTCTTGGCTTTAGTCGGACCAGCGCGCCTGATTTGACGCTTGGCAGTGCCGGGCGCCGAAGAGGCAGCCACTGCACTTGAAGCAACCCCAGCCGCCTTTGGAGCAGATATCTTCATATCAGAGAGTATCGTCGGGTAGTAGCTCTAAACAAACGTGTATCCACAGCTCCTCGAATATTTTAATCAAAAACCTAGTCAAAATTACGAATTTCGTTTTAAAATTAGTATCAGGTTAGAGTAAATAAAATTTCCTACTGTTCAAATATATATCTTAATCCAAACTGTCAGTGTAAACGGTGTTAAAGTGCATAAATAGCAACAAGTGAAGTGCATCATACTTGCTTATTTTTCAAAATTACCTTCACTTATACAACAACTTTACTGCCCACAAGATACGGTAACCGATATTCGTAGCTGTTACCAGAGACTACGACGGCTCAGATGGTTAACCTTTTGGGCTAGCGCACTGAGCTAACGCAAGTTCGATCCCCAACATCTCACTTTTTGTAAACATTTATTTATTTCTGTGATTGTTGTCGTCTGAGTGCTGCCATCTATCAGCGGCGAAACAAAACAACAGTAAAGGGCCGACAGTGGCGCCCCCGAGGACAATTGTGGACTTTCAAGGAAACTCGATTCATGTATTGTGTGACTACTAGCGCCACTTCCACAAACATGAACGGCATGACTATGTGTTATGCCTGCCAAGGGGAGATTAAAGATGACGAAGACCGTCTGCGCTGCAAGATGGCAAGTTGCTCGAACATATTCCATCTAGCTTGTACCTCTACAACCGCGCGTAGCATGAGCAAGGAAGATAATGATGAGTGGGTTTGTCCGGAGTGTCGCATTTCGATGAAAAAGGGGGGTGACAACTCACTAACACCCGTGGGCTCTTCCAAAATGCGATCAGCGGCTGTGGCTTCGAGGAATAAAGTTATAAAACCACCGGCAAACGAAGATTACCGCTCCATTGAATATCTGGAGATCAATGCGGAGATAAGAAAATTGCATCAAGAGGTTGCTGACATATCTGCGATGCTGAAAAATGTGCTGGAATCAGTAACAGGTTTCGGCTCCAAAATGGACACCGTGATTTCCCGGACGCAGCTGGTAGAGTCAAAGTTGGAAACTCTTGGAGGTAGAGCTCAAAATGCTGTTCAGTCTCAAACCTCTGCTACGAACCAGAAATCGAATCCATCGGAATCAAAGGCCGAATCTTGCTCCGGAAGTACTTTCGCGTCAAAGGCAGCAGAAAAACAAATGATTTTGGGGGCAAAAATGGTTTCAATCCGGCCGGAAATAGAGGGGAAGAGAGTACGGACAACATCATCTGCCCAAGTTATTCCCTCACAGCAGCAACGAAACGAAGAATCGTTTGAGGCGCCGCAAAAAACAAACACAGCCGATGAACCAGAAGACGGAGAGGGATGGATAGAGGTTCGGAAAAAATCTCGTCGTCCACAATCTATGTGTTGTCTTGCGGGACCGAGCGTCACAACATTGCAAGCCGTCGAGCGCCGAAGATATTTCCACTTATGGAATATGCGCTCGGGCCTGGAAGAGGTTCAAGCATATCTTCAGCAAGTGTGTGCTCCGGAATCTGGAACCGTAGATGCACTGAAACCGAAGGGCGACTACAAATCGTATAAAATAGGAGTCCCGGCCGATTTGTACGATAAGTGTTTCTCCGTGAACATGTGGCCTGACAACGCTAGGGTGAAGCCATGGATACCCTTTCGAGGAGGTTGGCCGAAAACGAACTCAAGAAAGTAGTCCTTATATGCCCAATGACGGGGATTTGGTGACGATCTGCTACCAAAACACCAGAGGATTGCGCACTAAGTTGAGCAGCTTCTATACCAGCGTGTTAGCCGCCACTGCCGACTTGATTGCGGTTACAGAATCAGGTATCAATGATACTGTGCACGATGGAGAGCTCGTTCCTGATGGATATTCTATATTGCGGGGTGACAGGATGGATGGACGAAAACACGGAGGAGCTTTGCTGATCGCAAAACCTACACTGCAACTGCACAAGATTCCGTTGGAAGACGGTATAAACATCGACACCGCTTCTTTTGAAATGGTTTCTGCGGCACTGCATCGGCATAATAAGTACTTATTTACGTGTATTGTTGTTTATACTCCCCCCAAATCTAATTATAATGACTATTTGCACCTGTTTAAAATGATTGAGAATGTCTGTGTTAAATATGAAAATGTATTAGTTTTAGGCGATTTTAATTTGTACTCTGCATCTGTAGATTCTCTTAGTTATTTTGAATATTTTATGACCTTTTGCGAATTCCGTCAAAGAAACTTTGTCGAGAACTGTAATGGCAGGACACTAGACTTGGTGTTATCAGCGCTGGACGAGGGCGACGTCAGGGTAGAGTTGGAGAGCGAGTCCCTTGTACCGAAGGTAGACCCACAGCATCCGCCCTTGGCTGTCAGTGTCAGGAGCAGGGTGATGGTGTCAAGCTCTACTGTCGATGACCCTGGGACGCAGGCGTCACTACCGGACCTGGGTGATGCGGACCACAGGCCGCAGTGGAACTTTCGTAAGGCAAACTTTCCTCTTTTATATGACTCTTTGGCGACAACAGACTGGACGCCTCTATATGATATAAAGGATGTACAGGGGGCGGTAGAGTGCCTTTATAAAATTGTGACAAGTATTTTAGATAATTGCATTCCAAAAAAAAAGCGTAGAGCCGGGTACTCTACCAGATATTGTTATCCGGAATGGTACACGGCGGACTTAATACGCGACATTAAACTGAAAGCTAGTCTACACAAAAAGTTTAAAGCTAGTAAGTCTCAATGTGATTACGAAGCGTTCTCAAAAAGTAGAGCCCATGTCAAAAACAAAATTGCTTTGCGACATGACGAGTATCTAAGTAGAGTCCAAGTTCAACTTACGAAGGACCCGAAATCGTTCTGGAACTACGTCAAGAACAAACGTTCTAAGCGTAGTAGGACCGCGCATATCACAAAAAATGGCATTGTCATAGCTGACGACACATGTGCGCAAGAGTTCGCGAAGTATTTCGAGTCTGTGTACGCTGAGGTGGCACCGCGGTTAGACGCGGAGGCAGCTTTGACGGAGAGTGGTAGCGCCCGGGTGCACGTCTCGCAGCTCACACTGAGAGATGTGCGCGCTGCTTTGACTCTACTCAAGCCGAAGCACTCCGTTGGCCCCGATGGCATACCACCTTATTTAGTGAGGGACTGTCGGAGTGTATTGGACAGACCGTTGCTCTACCTCTTTAACCTGTGCCTTGACAAGTCTGAATACCCCGATGTTTGGAAGATTACTAGAGTAATTCCAGTGCCAAAAGGTGCAACAGGGTCAGATGTCAGCGGTTACAGGCCAGTAGCGGTTCTGTCTACGTTTGCAAAGGTCTTCGAGTCGGTGTTGCAACGTAGCATCTACCTCCAGATGAGGGAACAGGTTGCGGACGCACAGCACGGGTTCCGACCAGGTCGTAACACTGACTCTAACCTTCTGTGTTTCGTCTCTCACGTTACGCCGATACTCGATACGGGGGGGCAAGTAGATGTCGCTTACTTCGACTTCCGGAAGGCATTTGATACAGTGGACAACGACGTTCTTTTGGAGAAGTTGAGTCGGGTCGGCTTCACCCCCCAACTTATGCGGCTCTTCGTCAGCTATCTTAAGCACCGGAGGCAATATGTGGAATACGCGGGATATACATCAGAACCGTATTTCACATTTTCAGGTGTTAGCCAGGGCAGCAACTTGGGGCCTTTAGAATTTATCATTATGATTAATGACCTTCCGGAGGTCATAAGAGACGCTGTCTCTCTCTTGTTTGCGGACGACCTTAAGTTGTTTATGGAAGTAAGACACATCACGGATTGCCAAAAGCTGCAGAGGGATATAGATCGGGTGGTGGAGTGGAGCAAACTCAACAAACTCTACTTTAATGTTGGGAAGTGCGCGCTGATGTCTTACACCCGCGTACGTGAGCCTCTGCAACACCAGTACTCGGTAGATGGCGCTGAAATGACGCGGGTAAGAGAGGTAAAAGATCTGGGGGTGCGCATGACCACCGATCTAACGTTTCGTGATCACATTGTTGATGTCACTAAGCAAGCATTTAAAAAGCTAGGTTTTGTAATGAGACAGGCTAGAGAGTTTAGGAGCATTGAGGCTGTAAGTGCTTTGTACAATGCTTTGGTTAGAAGCAAACTGGAAAGTAGTGCAATTATCTGGCACCCACATGAAGCAAAATATAGCGTCATGGTGGAGAAAGTGCAAAATCGATTTATTAGGTACCTATATCTCAAGCGGTACGGGGTCTATCCTTTCTTTCCGCTTATGTATCCAACCCTGTTCGTTTTGGGCATGGTTGGTTACAATGAGCTGGAAGTCAGGAGGGGCCTCGCACTTGCTACATATGTGTTTAAGGTGTTCCGGGGCATGCTTGAAAACCCGTTAGTATTGGCACGGTTGGGACTCTATGTGCCGAACAACTACCTCCGGGCGAGGACGCACAAGCTGTTCCACATCCCGCTGGCGAGGACGGCGATGCTGCGGGAGGCGCCGGTGACGCGGGCGCTCGCTCTCTTTAATGTCATATCAGAGAGGACTGAGGTGGACTTGTTCCAGTGTTCTTTGACGGGATTCGCAAAAGTCGCCACTTTTTGTCTATGTTATAAGTAAGTAAGTAACGTCTGTGTTCTTTATAACCTGTTTCTTTGTACTCTAAATTAATGTCTGTTTGTGTCAATTTGGTTTTTGTTAACTGTTAGGTCACAAGCACGTATGTAAATAAATAAATAAATAAATAAATAAATAAATCTTAGCAGGATCCGACTGCCCAACAGAAGGAGGGAACTTGCTGGTGTGAACCAGAAGCTCCGACATACGCTCCACCTTCTGTCTGGATTTGTCAGGAAGCAGCAAGATGATCCTGCCATCTGTAGTCCAGCAATTCTGCACACCAAAGTGCTTCCTGGCAGCCATAAACACCTCATGCCTTGTCTTTGTTAAAAACTCGGTTACTGTGACTCTGGATCCCTTCAATGCAGTCTTGCCTTTCCAGGCCTCTGAGCGAGCACTAAAGGTCGAGAACCTCACCAACAACGGACGGGGATGCGACGGCTTCTTCATGGATCCTAGTCTATGCACAACACTGATGTTGGACACACACTCCGGGGACAACTTCATTTGGTCGGACAATACTGCACGCCCAATGTCAACGGAGTCCTCATTCTCCACTTCAGGAACACCATGGAGAAGAAGCACCTTCCGTCTGGACGCCATCTCGAGACGGTCCTGGCCAGCAAGTAGCAACTCCATCTGTGCGCCTTGTGGAACCTGTTTCTCATACCATGTTTAATAACAGGCACTGGGTATTCCAACAAGATTCTGCGCCAGCTCATAGAGCGAAAAGCACACAAGACTGGCTGGCGGCGCGTGAAATCGACTTCATCCGGCACGAAGACTCCCTCCTCCAATCCAGATTTGAGTCCGTTAGATTACAAGATATGGCAACACTTGGAGGAAAAGGCCTGCTCAAAGCCTCATCCTGATTTGGAGTCACTCAAGGCATCCTTGATTAAGGCAGCCGCCGATATTGACATGGACCTCGTTCGTGCTGCGATAGACGACTGGCCGCGCAGAATAAAGGCCTGTATTCAAAATCGCGGGGGTCATTTTGAATAAACTTTATTACCATAAGAATCTATGTTTTATTAAGTTCATTGTGCTATATAAATGTTTACATAAATAATAAAAATGTCTAAATTATTTCATATTGCACATGTGACAGAACTTATGACCTGACTATGTATATCTCTAAAAAACTCGTATCGTTCCATATCGGTCAATGACATAGCCCTCTCAGCTCATATTTAACGCGTACTACGATTATGCTCAAACATCTATAAAAACTTTTACGATCGTGATAAAAAACCTAACAAGCACTAAACTGGGCGTTTCTTAACCCATGAATCTAAATGTAAGGGAAATTAGCAGTAACCCTACGTTTGGTTCGCCTTTATCAAAGGGTTCAAGAAACTACCCTTTCTTCACTATTCTCTAAAAAGTGATAAAGTTAATTTACGACGAGAATAATGTGGGATTTGAATGTGTTTTTTCAAGTTCGGGTTCGGACAAATAAACGAGTTGCGTCCAATTACTTTGAACTTAAGTGGTTATGGACATATATTTTATGGTTATCATTTGAAGATTTGTATAGTGTATGTCGTCTGATGAGTTGGGTGTACTATTCAAGACAGATTTTCTCAAAAATCTTAACTGACATTAGTAAAATATGTATACAAATCAAAGGGCCGGATGAAAAAAGAGAATAATAACCTTTCACTTCTTATATCTCGCTACTCAACTCTAAATCCTTCTTTTAGGTCCTGTTTATGTAAGTTAGTTAGTTACGACGCTGTGTAACGTCAAATTCGGTCAAATGCTAATGTTAGGGCTATTCCTCCTAAAAGAAAAACATCCCAAATCGCAAAAAATATATATGAAAATATCCCTGTTATTCAATCTGTATGGTTGAAAAAACCACATGTCAATGGGAACTACATGTTTTTTAAAATTTCAATAGATGTTTTTGCCTAAAACATCTATTTAAGTAGCAAGTTCTTGGGATCCATAAATAATATTGATATGGTTCTTGCGAAAAAAAATAGGTATTCAATAGTAGTGTATGTGACTGATATATAATGGAGGGCATTAAAATTCGAAAGTGGGTTTATGAAACGAGCCGAAGGCGAGTTTCATAATAAAAGCACTCGAGAGTTATGTACAGTAACATACACTAGTTTATCTACATACATATCAAACATAAGCTCTCTTTGATGTGTCCGGAACCGCATATTCGACCAGCATTGTGGCATTGATTAGCTCTGCACGTGTTTAGCTTGTTCAATAGTACCAACTTCACAGACAAACTAGGGGCGGCACGCAGGCGGGGGTCGGCGTTCGAAATTTGAATGTCATAATATGTCGTCATATTGATACATTATGGTCATAATGTATTCAGATAAGAAATTAATTTTTACCAAGTAGTATATCATTATGCTGGTCGTAACATGCGGTTTTGGACGCAGTAAAGAGCGTTTATGATATGTGTGTAGATAAAATATCTTGAAACTGTGTGTGTGAAATTTATAAATAACCAATGGTTTTACTAAAAACATACAATTGTGGTATTGTTCTGCGGCAGCGACTGACGTAGCAGCCATGTTGCAGTGTGAGCTATTATAAATAAATAAATGTAGACCATTAATGTCCCCACCGAGGGGCACAGGCCATTACGCGAATACGAGTAAGATGCAAGCCATGCTCCACCACGCTGGCTCAGTGCGAGTTGTTGGAGGGTTTTTATTTTACGACCACTTTTTTTTACCACGTAGCGATAGTAGCCGGGATCTACTTTACAATTTAACGTGTTATCCGAAACACTGAAGGTCCGATAATGTTTTTTTTTAATAGCCTATAATGCTTCCCACTGCTGCTCCGATAATGTACTTAAGATGAATTAATAATCTCATTGGTACATGGTCAGACATCGAACCTGCATCTCCTGTGTGAGAAGCAAGCGTCAAACCCTCTAGATCCCGGAGTTCTTTGTAGTGTGAGCTATTTTAAACTTTATTTTAATTTGGTTGTGTTAAAAGTACATTATGATGTATGATGAATACAAGTGTACAAAGTTGGTCATTCTCATTACACAAAAGCCATTGGCGAGCGAGAGAAGTTAGCCGAGTGCCTAATAACCAATGCACAGGTAATAACCATGCAACCAATGATTCATGCGACGTTTTTCAACACACTTGTAACAAAAAACAGACTTTTCATAAACACCACACCACACAACGAAAACCTACACAAATAGTAATCATGGAAAATTGCGCCCTGTTTTTGTTTTTTCGGAACGTTGCCCTGACGATGCGCGCGCAGGTGTAAATAAAGGCACTAGTGAAACCGCTAAACAGCTTATAAAAATAATGTTTTGAATTCGCTAATTTATGAAGTGAAAAAAAATAATTTGCTGAAATAATAATAACTAAAATTTGATGATTGATAATGTCATATTGTGTATGTACGTAATATAAAAAACTAATGCGTAATAAGCTCCATTATGAACCTAAATGCGTTGCTATAAAGAGTTGCTATTACGTGCAAGTAATTTTTCAATGTTCATTTCCTTGTAATATTGTACCTATATCGAAATGAAAACCACAACAAAATCAATTTTATAGGTATGTATGAAATATTTATGGTATAAACAAATACTTTCACATTTGTGTGTGACCCATCGTTTCCTTGTTATATAGAAACATTGGTTGGGTGCTATTCATATACATAATTACATATACAGTGGTGGTCATAAAATTAAGAACGATTTGTAGTACCAGATATTTTTTTTCAAAACTATGCTATGTGTACTTTTAAGTTCCTTCTTAAAAGTAATTAGTTGTGTTATGAAATAGCTACATCGATAAAATAAACGGGATTAGGAGTAAATATTTAAAACATTTACTATTTTTTTTACAAATTTAATTGATTATCGATAATTACAAATTCAAGTAGTAAAAATGCTGGACAAATAATTAAGAACGATTCTTAAGCTACTAGAGAGTTGTTTCCGTAGATATTTAGATTTTACAAATCACATTAAATAAGACAATGACAATGTTAAAAATTATAATTTAATACATTTTATTCTAAGTTAATAGTTTGTAACGTGACCATGGCTTTTAATAACTGCCTTACACCGACGAGGCATTGATTCTATCAATTTTTGACATTTTTCAAGAGAAATAGAGCGCCATTCTTCTAAAAAAACGTTATATAACTCAGTTAGGTTACCACATCGTCGATTTGAAACCTTTTTCTTGACTTCGCACCAAAGATGCTCTATGGGATTTAAATCTGGGCTGTTCGGTGGCCATTCTAAGACAGAAACTGATTGAGATCTGAGGAATTCTTTAACGGTGCGTGCAGTGTGCTTCGGATCGTTGTCGTGTTGGAATGTCCAAATAATCGGAAGTACGTCTTCAGCATATGGTAACATAGTTTCTTCGAGTATATTTTTGTACTGGAATTGATCCATGTTTCCTTCTATCAGTCTAACAGGTCCAACACCATGACCAGAGAAGCATCCCCAAATTTTCACATTTCCACCACCATGCTTTAATGTCATTTTTGTGTACTTGGGGTCGAATGCTGTATTCGGAGGGCGTCGAACATATCGTTTCCCATCAGAACATACTCTGTTAATTTTTGTTTCGTCAGAGAAAAGAACATTTTTCCACTGTCTTGCTGTCCAGCTTTCATACCTCCTGGCAAATGCAAGCCGGGCTTGCCTATGACACTGTTTCAACATGGGCACCTTTCTTGCTATCCTTCAGTTCAACTTCGCTTCTACCAATCGCCTTCGGATAGTGCGCGCTGAGATCGCTGAAGGGTTATTTTCACCAAAGTATTCTTTTTTTAACTCATTAGACCCCTTAAAAGGGTATTGTTTTGCCAAACGCACGATATTTCGATCGTCTCGCTGAGATGACTTTCTCTGTTTAGGTACACGAGGAATATTTAAAGTAGTTTGATGTGTGTTAAAATGCTTCACAGCGTGGAATATCATCGTTTTTGAGCACTGCAAATGATTGGCAATCTTTTTATATGACCAATTCATATCGCGAAGTTTTATTATTACTTCCCTTGTAGATGCATCACAACTTTTATTTTTTCCCATTTTTTTATTATGAAACGATCAACTTTTTGACTTTTACAGGATTAAATGGCACCAAAATTACTCGAATAGTGGCCTAGTTACAGAGTGTTCTCTATTTAAATTTGAATAAAAAAATAAACTATCCAGCGTTCTTAATTATGTGGCCAGCCAGTAAGTTTGCAATAATATGTTAAGATATATTATATACAAAAAGTTTACTTATATAATAATATTGTTGAATTTATCATATTATAACTGTATGCTACGATTGTGTAAAACAGTTTTACGATACCGAGAGAGATTTAAAACGATATGCAATAAGTGTTATTCTCGTAAGTTTGAAAAAAGCTTGTTTTCAAATAATCGTTCTTAATTATATGACCACCACTGTATATTCTTTACCTGTTATTTTAAGGCTATTTCTTTAGACTATAAATAACATAGCGTCACGCTCTTTTCCATAAGAGACGGCGGAGGCGCAGTTGTGCCCACTTATGGCTAGTTATTACATAAATACTAGGTAATACAATATTGTCAGACTAAACATTATTTATAAAAGGCAACAAATATCATCACCAAAATATTTTTTTCCTACCCAAAATGGGTAAATGCTACCCAAAATGGATAAATAAATCACCAAAAGTTTCGGAAAATATAATGGCAAAATACTGCGGTAGCTAAGGTGAAGGGTAAAGGGGGTGAGCGAAGCGAAGCCCCCTTTATCCTTCGTGTTGGCTTGAATATGTAAGAATAACAAAAATACTTCAAACATAAACTTAAGTACACAAAACATAAAAAGAAGTTTGGTGATCATTTATCCAAACACAATTTGGTGATCGTTTACATATTCTGGCGGTCGTTTCGAATTTATTGTTTGTAAAATAGGTGCGTTTTGGGTGATCGTTTATAAACATAAGCCTTTATAAAATGTCTCAGTGCGTGGTCATCATATCTCAAGTCTTTTCAGTATCCGAGTAGCAAGCCGAGCGCGGGGGGAGTTGTATTGCAAAAGGTGAGAGACAGAGCTTTATAACGCGTATAGCTCTGTCCCTCACCTACCCGCGTCAACATCTCCCGCGGGGCAGCATGCTACGGGTGCAGGTGGCAATTGACTCTTTTCTACCACTGTATGCTCGTGATTGGGTTAGTGATAGGTAGGTACTTACTTATTAAGCGCGACGTTCGAGATTACTTCGTTTAGCTTAGCATGGTGGATCGCTGACTTACCATGGTCATGGACTTATGGTGGCCTTGAATGCGCAGTAGTCACTTTTCAATACGTCTGTGGTACATATGCGCAGTAATTCCCGCCAAAACGTCGCCCAGCGCTCTTAAGCGCCCGGCGCGATTCGGTTCTCATTCGCATCGCAGCAATCGGGTCAACGCTCGCTATTGCTTTGCTGACCCGTATGCACTTGAGACATAGAATTCATTGACTGATGATATGATATGATATGATCTGTTATGTATAAGTCTTTGATTAGAGTAGTGTAAAATATATTTAGCACTTATAAATATGTTAGTACTTTATGTAATATGTAGTTCAGACCAAATAACTTCATTCATACACCATCCGATAACTGTATGTTATAATTATATCGAAAGTTTGAGAATAAGGTTATGAATCACTCTCCTAGGCCTTATTGAAGCGTGAATATTGTCTAAACAGGGACCAGCTTTGTTGCAGTCTAGCTTTAGCATTAGGTAACTAAGACCTAACACGTAACAAACCTCTTTGGGACAGGTGATATAATGTGGGTAGACTGGTACAATGTCGCACGCAAGTCACAATGTCGTCTACAGTTGCTCACGTCCGCAGGATATACTTGGATCCCACAGCCCTGCACGGTCCCCCTGGGTTGTGCTAACATGCAACAAATCCAAAGAAGGAGAACGTGTCCAAAATTGAAATCTATAAAAACACGTAGCTTTAGCTATGCTACTCGACCAAGCTAACTAGACGAAAGTCAGGCATTTTGCGTCTCATTTCACACACACCTTGAAGTGATTTTATTCCACAGGTAGTAGTTTATTCCATTGTAGTAGTTGTTTTGATGTTGCTCTTGTTGTTAAACGTTAAACAATCAAACATCTAGTTGTTAGCCCGCGATAATTAAGAATTTGACTAAACCTTTGGACTTTGGACTTTGAACCGATCCTACTTTGGTTACAGGCAACAAAAAAAAAACTTTAATTAGTTGTAAAAAACAACTAAAAAATTCAGAACCTTTAAAAGTAAGAAACTAATCTAAGACCAGAATAGGTGTCAAGACAAATCCGACGACCCCAAACTTGATGCGGTTGCGTCGTTTTATTTCAGAGTTTTAAATATCGATATTGATTGACTTTTTCTCCAACTATCTGCACGAATTTTTTAACATTGAAATGTTTAAAGATTTCCCTCAAACAGAAATAGCTAGTAAGATATGACGACAGGCAGTTTTTATACGAGTAGCTTTCACGTCTCTATAAAATTCTTGTCATCGTCAGTAAAATCATTTCACGGTCTAACGAGCTTCATTTCTTGTTGTAACTTTTTGCTCACTATCCGAATCTACTTAGAATAGGATCGTACTCGCCTGTAATTGTAGATACCTACCTACAAACCACTAACTACCTGGGCAGCTTTTTTGCACACCTTTTCTTAGACCTGTAAATATTATTGCGAAATACGGAACAAGACGGGTCTTGCTTGACAGTCCTATTCGAATCACATACCTAAATTGGTATTTCTGCGCCAACTACAAATAAACGAGATGTAAAACGCACTTTACATACTGGCGATGACATTGCTTGCCTTAACGAGAGACGCCGTTGTTATGTCAATCTTTAATTTGACAAAATGTGCATACGCAGGCATAAAGTGTAGGAGATGAGTGCTCAAAAGGGGGGTCTAGATGGAAAAGTCGAAATTAGAAAGTTGGACTTCGGAACTTTGTTTGGACTAGATCGGAGACAAACATACTAAAAGTCCTAACCCTCCCGAGGTGAGGCCTAGGAGGAGGGAACAAAGAATGTCCCGTTTTTTTGTTTCTTTGCTTACAACTCGAAAACGACGCGTCATAGAAAATTTTGTTGTTCAACATAATGAAAGCTGATAAAATTCTCTACAACTTTCATTACACACTTTTTACGTATTCCATAACGTTGTCTAGGATATGCGCTCTATCTAGAATCGTTGGTTGACTAGTCTTATAAAAATTGACTATTTTTGATAAACTAAAATCAATATTTCCTCTCGTTTCAGATTCGTTCGTCAACAGCCAAGAATGGACAGCTTCAAGAGGGGTCACGGAGCTGCGTGTAGGGGTCCTCGGTTCTCCCGACAGCGGCAAGTCGGCGCTAGTCCATCGCTACCTGACGGGGGCTTATATGCAAGAGGAGAGCCCTGAAGGTAGCTTGATTTATTTCATCTACGTTTAATGGGGCGTTTTCAACTAGGTTGTGTGTGTGTCCTTTAAGGTATTATAGTCGCAACTTAGCCGTCGAGGTTTTGCCTCACAACCAAAAAGTCCCAGGTTCGAACCCGACCGGGGAGAAATAAATGGGTTTGATTTCGAACCGAAGACGGTTTTTATAAGATTTATTTTTGGTCCATTGTCATACAAATTCATTCAATTCAATTCTACCATACAACGAAGCAAAGCCGCCAGTCTTATGGGCCTTGCGTAACGACAGTTATTCTTATAAACATAAAATATATTTTTTAATATCTATATTATATTATTCATTTTTATCTAGATTTAAATGTAAATATTTAAACTAAAGTTGTAATAATAACTCTGAATGGCAGTAAGCACAAGATTTTTTAACAATTCTACTGTGCTACCATCTAGCGGCAGAAAATTTAAACATGATTACTCCTGCTACGCGCCACAAGATGTCGCGCCTTACCCTCTTGAAGTACCATTTCACGCTAATAGATGGCGCTCTAAAGAGAATCTGCCATAGAACTTATGCTACAGGCCGCTAGATGACACTATCGAGATCCGATTTATATTCATTCCTTTTTACACCATCAGATGGCTCTACATGTAGGTAGAGTTTATGTAAATGTGCTCTACACTACGTTTTATTATACATATATACCTTTATTTCCTCTTATTCCACAGGCGGAAGGTTCAAGAAGGAAGTTATCATCGATGGACACAGCTATTTACTTCTCATCAGGGATGAAGGTGGTTCACCTGAGATGCAGGTCTGTAAAAATATATGATTTAAGATATTGATTTGATAGAAGTAATACAGGTTCTGAATAGATGATATGTGTACGATGCTTTAACATAATTTCCACAAAATGTAAATGGCAATTAACATGGAGTCACTGCTTTCCCCATACGGTGTGGTGGCAGTTACACAATAGAAAAGCTTCGGTCCTCAATTTTTAGACCTAAAACATAAAAGGCCCCTCTTTTGCTCTTTTTTGTTTTATTTAGTATCGATTTTCAACAAAACATACGAATTTAAAGTAACGTCAAACATCACTTGTTCTAAAACACCCCATCGGAAGAAGTGACGTGAGTAATAGTTGGTGTCAGTTAGGGACAGAGCTATGCGTCAATCTCCCTGTCCTTTTCTGCGAGAAAAAAGGTCAACTGGCAGCTTTTACCCGCCATTTTTGGCATTAAATTATAGTATTTTGATGTTTCAATATGCTCGTGGTCTATTCGACATGATATACGAGAAAGTGAAAGAAAAAAAAAACATGATTCCTTAATTATGTCCACATAATTTGAAGGTTCCTTGATAACTTCATAATCTATTCTCTATTATGCCGATAGACTCTATCAGCAGCATGTTTACTAAACGATCGATTCCCATTCGTTCGATCAATATCTCGTTTACTCTCGATTCCGCGTCTGCTGTGAACAAGGCACTCGAATCTACAAAGTTTGTCGAACAAACAACTACTAGTGGAGAGATCCGATTACTATGTAGTTCAATTATCACGCGAGCGAGCGAGATAGTCAGAAACACGACGGATATTGAATTACGAGGTTTGCATTGCACGGTGAAAATGAGTCGTTAATTATAGGTAACATTCATATTTCCAAATAAAAGTTTCAAAAGGCTAGTATTAAATCGCACATCAAAAATACTGATTTTCACAGCAAAAAAGGACCAACAAAAACACTTTTTATGTTTTAAGTATTTTTGTTGTTCTTACATGTTCAACCTAGTACGAAGGATAAAGGGGGCTTCGCTTCGCTCACCCCCTTTATACCCTTCACCTAAGCTACCGCAGTATTTTGCCCTGATATTTGCTGTGCAAATCAGTATTTTTGATGTGCAGTTTAATATTTCCAAACAAATGTGTGACAAATTTGAAATTGTGTCAAGTTATAAAAGTAGAATGTAATCAGTCTGCATTGAATATATTCTACTTTTATAACTTTACTTTTACAGTAGAAATGAAACTGTGTTAATTAATAATGCTTCATTAACGACCTCTGTGGCGCAGCGGTTGTGGCTCTGCCTACCATGCGAGAGGTCCCGGGTTCGATCCCCGGCTGGCTGAAAAAAAATCCCAGGGTCTTGGATATTTATTGTGTGTGATGTCGCTGTTTCTGGTTCACACGACACAGGGTATCATAGTGTAGGGCCAGAGGCATTGTATGAGCCTGTATATAAATATTTAAAAAATATATATATTTTATATATACAGGTATTTAAAAATGTATTTATTTTATATATACAGGTGATCAACCAAAATGGGCCAGGAGGGAGAAGTCAAAAACTATGAGAGATAGCGACATCTGTTCTTAGGAACCATGGCTTCGATTTTAGACTTAATAATAATGGCATTCAAGTTTTTTTAAATCTGTCATACATAACCGGGAATCGAACCTGGTCTAAGTCTCTGTAAACAATGTTAGGTATAAACTCTGTAATTTTTTTCGTTGTTATTGTTGATGGTGCGAATCATAAGTCACAAGGAACACATTTTGAATATTGATTATGTAAGTGAAAGAAAAACCTAACAATAAGATAATAATTTTATTTCAGTAAATGTGATTGATCGATGTGATTCATAATGATGACCGATTCATATTAATGACGACATTTTGCAAATTATTTAAATTGTGGGCATTTCAGTCTAATGTTTACACAAGATTTCATAACAATATATGATCCTTATACTTTCAGGATCAAGTATTCAAACAAATACTACTCGCGATTACATAAAGAATATTGACCAGGTTCGATTTCCGGTTATATATGAGAGTTTAAAAAAAAGTTTGAACGTCATTATTATTAAATCTAAAATCGACGCCATGGTTCCTAAGAACATTTTTCGCTATCTCTTATAGTTTCTGACTTCTCCATACTGACTTGGATTGATCACTCTGTATATTTAGCTTAGTTAGGTAGTTAGTAGTTTTGTATTAAGTAACCCTGAAACATTAACACAATTTTGTATCCTTTAATTAAGTCGATACCCAAAAAAATATGGGTTTTTTTTAGAATCCATTCACTCCACTATAAAGTCATCTACAGATTTGATTTATGTGTTAACGTTTTATTGAGTATTTGATTAAGATGCTCTCTGAAGGAAATCGCGATAGGATGAAATTTTCTCGATATAATTTAATTACGAAAATACATCTTAATTGTGTTTTTCCTATAATTCTGAAATCCTATTAATCTAAATATTCGTAAACTCTCCTTCAAAATCTTTTTGACAATATAGCGTAGTTTATTTTTAAACAATTTTCATGTGGTTAGGCGCTACGTTATTTTAGTATTTAGAGTTTTTTAACGTTGTCACTTTCGTTTACATTGGTTTACCTATTAAATATATTTTTCACTTCTCATGCTCGAAAAAGTACTACTTTATGCAGGATCTAGGCGACATAAAGTTGAATTTTATGCTCTTGTGCATAAAAGTAGCTTTTTAAATGTGTCTACACTAAGGCAGTGACCATTTAGCCCATACAGCCAAAAACAATTAATTGTACATGGATAAAACTTGCTAATTTATAATATTTCCATCCCTATTTGCATTTTTGATTTATAATAAGATAATACGAAAAAGAAACTAAATATCAAAACGTGTTTACCACAAAAAAAATACATTATTCCAAAATAATTTAAGAATAGGCTGTATATTTTTTTTCTTTGCCCGAAAATTATGCAGGAAAATTAAAAAAAGTAAAGTAGCGGGAAAGAAGCCGTGAACTTTTCGTATTGAATTTTCTCAAATTATTGTTGAATTGGCTAAGTTTTAAAAATGACTGTTTTATTTTCTCGCAATCGAAGTGAAAAGCAGAGTTTATAACTCGTCCACAAAACCATTTTTATCCTCGACATTACTATCAGCCCTCGCCTTCGGCTCGGGCTGCTAAAAGTCTCGGATAAAAATGGTTCGTTTTGTGCACTTGTTGTAAAATCTACTATTTGATATCACCTTAATAACAAAACGCACAAAGCATCAAGACATTTCCCATACGAAGTTTCATAGGTACAGTGTTGCGCCCAAGAACGCAAAACAAACAACAAAACAACCATTTACATACAGGCACATACATTGCTTCTGGCCCCACACCAGGATAGCCTGTGCCGTGGGAACCAGAAACAGCGACGTCACACACATATAAACATCCAAGGCCTGTTATTTTTTTCTGTATCCCCCCCAGGGATCGAACCCGGGGCCTCTCGCATGGTAGGCAGATCCACAATCGCAGCTCCATAGAGGTTGTGAAAGCCTTCCTTTACTGAAAGTAGATTTCTAACTGTACCCTTTAAGCCCTAGGTAGTGCGATTGACCCTTCACACTGCATAGGTCAAGCGCGACATCACGTCATCGAACGTCTATATTTAGGGTCGGGGGACTGGGGTCAATCTGACCCAAACGAATCGCGACCTGATCTTACGGTGTCGTCATGGCTTATAATGGGTTGCATTGTTGACTGCGATGCAATGCAGTTGTTTGTGGTTAGCCTCTACAAATAAATAAACTAAGAAAGAAAAAAGAATAATTTCATAATAATACCTTGGACACTATTGACACACATTGATCTAGCCCCAAACTAAGATTCCCTGTATCTTGGGTACTAGACAACGATACACATACTTACATAGATAAATATTATACTTGATAGATAAACAACCATGACTAGGGTGCAAACATCCGTTCTCGTCAAACAAATATTTGCCCCCACCAGGCTCGAACCCGGGACCCTTGGCTCCGTAGGCAGGGTCACTGCCGACTCGGCCATTCGCGTCTTCACTCCTGTGTCACATAGTAAACTCCTGCATACATACCCATACATACACGCCCACGTGGCTTCTGATCCCACACTAGGATACCCTGTGAGACAATCTAGGAGATAGTAAAGCTTTGTCTGTTCCAAATTTTACAAACAAGAACGGAAAGCGAAGTCATGACAAAGTATAAAGTGCCTGAAACCATTGAAACTTGACATTTGGACAGTCCCTAATTGTAAGTGCCTACTTTCAACTGTCTTCCTCTTGTTTTACGTTGTTAACTCGATGATATATTGGTAATATTGGAAAGAGAAAACGTTTAGTTTTGCTTAAACGATTAGTTACGATGGAGAGAGCCAACGCTGTTGACGTATTTTGTTAGGGATTGGATGTACTCACACAAATACATTAAACTTTAAATCTAAAATTATAAGTAAGTAGTTTACATTATTTAGAAGCCAAAATAAGCGGAGGCAGATGTCAAAACACGAAGGATCATCATTGATAAGCTCTAGCTCATCGCCGGACAAATAACAACCAAAACTCAATCGCCTGCCTGATTAACAAAGCTATTAAATTTTTAATATTGTAGAGCCAGCAGTTCGCAAACAATCTCTGCCACCTGCGGGTTGTTCCCATGTTGACCAATATCCTAGTTCAGTACTTTTTTAAATCCATAGAATTCCCGGTTCGACCCACATTAAAAGAAGGGGGTGAGTAGAGATCTTGAATATGGGTAGCTGTTATAGAGAGATGATATGAGCCTTTCCTAACACCACTCCTGTATGTCTACTCATCCCATTTTACGGTCTACACATAGGTGATATCGTAAATGCTACCTATAAAGAATTTTATTCCCGATTGGTTTTACAACATTTTCAATCAAATGTAGTAAAACTAGTAATTTTTCAAACAATGTACGCGCTAACCTGTGATCCGGGAATAACCCTTTCAGCGCTTCAGCAACTAAACAAACAGTTGTGTATTTGCTGCTGAAAAATGCCCTGAATACATAAAGCGAGCAGCCGCGCGCTTTACAGCGCTAAATTGGGTCAGAGATGCTCGCCTGCTTCTGCTGGTAACAAAATAATTGCATTTAGCAGTGCACTTTATGTTTATTTTGCTGAACGTGCCTTTAGGATTCATGCCTGTTGCCCTGGCTACCCCTTATTGTGAATACAGCTGTGAACATGTGTGTGTGTATGTTTGTGGGTGCTCCTGAATTTTGTTAAATTGTTGCTTGTGGTCATTCTTTAGGAAATACTGTATTATTTACACTTAGCTGAATCTCGTGTTCAAGCGTAGGCATCAAAAATTATAAAGGCTTCGTAGAAATAAGGCATCGTCGGACTGAGCAAACGATAAATGGTGTTTGGTGAAAATAAATGAAATCGATCAAATGACTTTCGGAGTCACATAGGGAACCTGTTACAGGAACCTACCTTGTTAGAAACTATAAGAATTTGTTTTAGATATCCATACACATACTCTTATCAAACTTCATTTCGGGGTACTTACGATCCAAAGGTGTGATCCCCACGCTATACAGCATTATTGGAAACTGGGTCGGATATGCCCTAGTGCACTATAACCATACTAAAAAGAATACACCTGAAAATCCTCGAAAGACCGTCAAATTTAGTCCTTAAAATACAGGAGCTAGAGTCTTTTTCCGGCACTCTGTGGTTGCATTGCAATTACCCAGGTTATTGTTTGCGACCGCGGCAGGACATTCTATGAAGAGGAGCAAATGCAGCCTCAATAGACCTTTACGGCCGGTACCACGAGACCTTGACGACAGATGAGCGACAAGGATGTGAATAGATTTTCATACCTTGTTGGGAAGAGATATATAATGGTTCCTCAGGGTATAAATGTTTCGTGGTAGGAGGCGGGACGAAAGTAGAAGGTAGCGAGACGATCTAGTTCAAACGGAATTCTAATTAAAAAAAACAGGTATGGAGTATTTATTGTGCAGCTGTGTCGCTATACCTACCTACCTCATTTCCTTAGTGCGCAGGATCGGAGAGGGTGAAGTTTCAGTTTCGTTATGGATCTTGGAGTTCATATTTGCATATTTCAATATCTATATGAGGTACCTAGCTGTAAGTTAAAGAAAATGTTAAATATGTACCTATACCATAAATGAACTCTCTGCACTGCTAACATTCAATAAAGCCCTACAATACAATTAGCCAGTGCTATACTCGTAAAACATTTTTGACAAAAATCGATGCGTGGTGCGAGTTTCTTTGGTCCATTGAAAAACAAAAGATTTTCATCCAAAACAATGATCCCAAAACCCAATTACTCCTCCGCTTATCGATCCAAATAGTTGCGAAGAGGCAGTAAAGTTAATATCATAAAAACTTCTTGTCTTATATCTGAAAAATAGATGAGACGTGGGCCCCTTCAGTAAGGGGCTTTGCTATAGCAAAGAGAAGTCTTGAATAGTTTATTGCCTAATTCTGGCTGATTAGGCGAGGGTTGGGTGTGATTGAATAGGGAAACTTTAGTTGTTATGCTTTGTGGGGTCGATAACTCGAAATTAGTAATAATAAAATCTGCGGAAAGTGATGATGGATGGACGTTTGCTTAGCTGTTTTTTACTCTTCCAATCCAAAGCCTATTTCGTTGTTTGTAGAGAGGTATAATTTTAATTTTAATTTTGGGTAAAGGTGGTATACTATGACAATTTCATATGATGACCTGAAATAACACACAGGACGTTTTCCCGCTCTTTTCTCTATAAGTGAATATACACGTGTAAATATGGTAGATCCATTAGCAGCGTGCAGAGTCGCCGTCCCATTAGCAAGTAAAAACTTCTAAATAATTGAGCCAGCTATCGAGAAATATGTTGTAGAAAAACCGACTAACGGAACTGCTCAATCAAACTCATTCCTGGCTGTGCCTGGGGTGTAATTGGCGAAAGATTGTAGGTGGGCACTCCGACACTATAACTTGGTCAATTTACCTGTGGGAATGAACATTCCTTAAGACTAACGTGGCGTCCCAGGGACTCAGACTTAGATCAGATTTGGTATTAAATTAAAACTTAGAAAAGTTTATTACTACAAATTGCTGATGATTCCTCTGATTCTGGCATTTAATGACGTATGACATAATGTCAGTTGCACTCCAGTGTTGAATAAAATAGTTATCATTTATATATTTTTTTAATCCAGTTACAAAATAAACACTTCCAAAATAAAGCTAGTGGGTGGAAAATGTAGATACATTTTCCACCCACTAGCTTTCCATGCAAATTAAACCGTTTGACGAAGATCAATATGAAATTCAATTCATTGTGATTAATTAGTGGGCTGTCCCTGGCATGGCTGCGGCTGTCGACAGAACGGCGGCGCCTGAGGGCAGTTGGAAAAACCCTTCACTCAGCCCTTCGCAAATAGGATGTTTCCCATTTTACTTCAAAAATTCATAAAAACCCAATTCTTATCAATTAATAAGTAGCATTAATGGCAAAATAAAACCAACGAGCTTCACGCCTTTTCCCATACGGGTGGTAGAGGCACAGTTACAGTTAATCAGCGAAATGAATTGTCAATATCCATAGAACGTAGCTGTTGTCTATGTTTGACAAGTCTCAAACACACCGAGCCCTCTACCAAAAAGTTTTGCCTACTCTTCGCCATTGATGGCTTTTCTCTTTTTTAACTCAGTCTAGTTTCAATTGGGAGTATTTTGGAATAGGGGGTAAACGGGATTAACCCTTTTTAACCCTCGCAAGGTATCATCAGCAAAATCTCGCCTGGTCTTTGCGTGAGGCGACTGAATGCCGGCAAAAAAACGGGTGTTTACTGTATTGTTAGTAAGATAATTAAACAAATTACTACACCTATTATGCTGAAATGTAGTCTTGGATGTTTTATAGTTTGTGACGTTACTAATTCTGGTGCCCACGGCACAGACAGAGTACATATCCTAGTGTGGGGCCAGAAGAAATAAAATACTATGTACCTGTAATTAATTATGCAATTTTAATGATACACAGATGTGTATCGATATACATAGATGCCTTTAGATAGAAGCTTACGAGAAAACATTAACATGCGGAAATAAAAACGTAACTAACAAGTAGCTCTACTGAGAAAGTAGGTTTCTGGGTGTGATTTCGCATATTTTCTAAAATTTTACTCGTATAGCGACGAACGAAAATATCGATTCTCAATACAAATATGTAGTCGTGCGCTCCTCAAAGGTATCGACCGTTACATTTCATAGTTCGTTGCCCTCATGTCCAAGTCCTCAATTGGAGCCTACGAGATCTGAGGTCAAAGATTGAAAGGTACTGTGCCTATTTATTTAATAGGATTTGTGGTACTCTTACTTATTAAAGTGGATTTGAATATTTAGATGAAAACTTATTTATAAAAAACAAATTAAAATAAATCTAGATTTTCAGGTGATGGAGTTGTTTCATAAACTCATTGTATTGGTAAATTTAGGAATTCCATTCGTGGTCGTTGAAATGGAGGACACAAGTGTATTCAAATAAAGTTCATAATCGCTCATACTACAACATGCCTGTACGTCAGGTGCTGCGACAGAATGTTGCAAAAATTTTGTGTTTTTTTTAATAATGATTCTAGTCTTAATTCATAATTTATACTTCTGTTCTTCTGACTTGTAGAGCCAAATAGTTTAAAAAAATACTAATAACAGATGTATAATTTACAAACAAAACAACACCTACATCGTTTTGCCACATAATAGTAATCAAGCAGAATGTACAATATTATCATAGCAAATGTACAGTCAATGAAATCACTTGTTCAATTTTCAGGCTCTATTACATCCAGTGTGTCAGCCATGTAGTCGTCAACTTTTTGCTTAGACCTCGGTTCGTTTCTATTTCGTGGGCCATACGAACTAGATTCATAGTACCATGTGCCATGGTGTACAATAGGATGAAAATCAGTTAAAGATTCGGCTTTTCTCGGATATCATCGCCTAAATCCGGAGACGGAAATGACACGAAATACATTACAGCGATTTTTTTCAGGTAGCATTCAATTTGAAGTATCATAAACGCAATGTATAGCACCTGCCAAGATGACATTACTAACAGGTAGACCTAAGAAATTTATTTACATGATACATAACTATTGTAAGTTAATTTTGATAAAATTTGATAGAATCGAATATTTTCACGAATGAAATTAGCGTTCATAAATATAAATATACGTCACACTGTTTTTATTGACACTAAGAAGGCAGACTGTCAAAATAGTCAATTATTTTTCTTATTTCAATATAAAGGTTGTGTTAGTTTTGAGCTACAAAGGAGGTTTTGTTGCTCATATCGTTCTTGTATTGTATTCAATAAAACAACGAGTAATATAATTAAAGGTCATATCTGTAAATTGATAACTCTATGTGAGACGACAATTTCCGAGGTTGGCCGAATCGTTAACTGATTTTAATCTTATTGTAACATATCTTGTAAGTACCTACTGCTGTGTGACATGTACGCCCAATAAGCAAGGAAGGCTTGATTATTAGTTTGGAACTTGTAGCAAGATTTGCTTCTTGGAAGTCTGCAAACTTGGCTGCAGGTAGAGCAATAGCATGATAGTTTTGGCAGTATACGTGCTTCGTTAAAGGAACTAACATTTCCAGTACATGGGGGTATAAACGATTTTCGTGGGGGAAAGCAGCGGATATTCAAACTATTTTTGTTTTACAGAAAAGAGCTATTTGAGCAATTTATAATTTAAAGCGCAGATAGCCTCTTAAAAGAGCTTTTTTAAAGAAATTGACATACTATCTGTAACTAGTCAATTTATTTTCGAAAATATAATGTATATACGCAAGAACCTTACAATATTTTCAAAACCTAGCTTTAATATTAACCTAAGAAATAATAACCTGTTAAGACTCGCGAAGGTTAGCAATTCTTTCAAGGGTCAATGCATTCTCTACTACAATAAGATACCTCTGGAGATTTTGAAATTGCCATTTGAGCAATTTAAAAACCATGTAAAATCGACTTTTTCAAATAAGGGATATCATAATGTTCAAGATTACTTAAATGACCGGACTGTATGGGGGTTAATCTAATTGCACACAGAATTTACTGTTAAAAAAATTGTAATTAATTATTCCTGCTTATGAATTATATTAATTAAAAATATTATATTTGTATAGGTTAAGCAAAACCAAATATATAATAGATCTAAAAATTAATCCGTGGGAGTTTCTTCGCCCTTCTACTCCCACAGTGGTCCAATGTAGAGAAGTGGAAAAAATTACGTTTGCTAAGTATATGCAAATATCTATAGTAATAAATACACTTTGAATACGGCTTTATACCCAAGTAAGGCAACGCTAAGCTAGGGCAGCAACGATAATTGAAATTCATGCCTAAGTATTATTTGGGAACAATTTAAATGATCACCACATTTTTTTTTTCTTACCAAAATGGGTAAATGATCACCAAAAGTTGCAGAAAATATCTGGGCAAAATACTGCGGTAGCTTAGCTAATGGGTAAAGGGGGTGAGCGAAGCGAAGCCCCCTTTATCCTCGTGTTAGGTTGAACAGGTAAGAACAACAAAAATACTTAAAACATAAAGTACACAAAACATAAAAAGAAGTTTGGTGATCATTTATCCAAACACAATTTGCTGATGATGTATCTATTCTGGCAGTCATTTCGAATTTATTGGTAGTAAAAAGGTGCGTTTTTGGTAATCGTTTAAACATAAGCCGTATTGTTTTATGATGGAATATTAGTAGGTAGTTTAAAAAACCCAAAATCATGCGTGTATTTGTCACGTTAAAATAAATCAAACGAGTCCAAACTCGAGGCGTTTACTAGTAGCCGTTGAAGAGTTACACTATGCACCCCCAGGCCCCATCATCAGATCAGCTCGATACTTTCACTAATCCATCAACTACTCACCGAGACGATTCTAAAGAGCCCAAACTCGGTAGGATTGCTTTATGTTATTCCTGTGACCACTGTCCGGCTGCATCATCAGATCAGCTCGATGGTATCATCATATTGCATTGTCACCAAACTTACGTAATTATTCCAAATTTAACTCAATCGGAAACCGGGAGGTGGGTCTAATTTAACTTGCAAGATTTGTTTCCATAGTTACTTTATTACTTACTTCCTTATTTACAGGTGAACCTAATAAAAGTGTGTTAAAATCAGTGTTTAACCATTTATGTGACAGAGGCAATCTATTTACCTTCATATTTTCAACCTTATGGCGTATTAAATTCCAAAACCAATGAAAAATTAAGCATGCCTCTACCACATATACACAAAATACCAAATCCAGTTCACAATACGAACCAAACCTACTTACTATAGGAATCATGTATCACAAACAAGAAAACCAACCAAATTCATATCGCGAGTCACCAGTGTCACCACACACGATAATAGATCTTACGTGATACAATTCTCCAGCGCTACTTCACAGATAAATTAGGCACTAAAATGTTTATGCCCCATGTATCCCGAATTACTGCAAGTTAAAGAGGAAATAAAAGAAATACAAGCCATTTCAGCTCCCAAATTATCGTGGTGGAGTTTTCATGTTTCGCCTGCATGCCCAGTTTAGCTTGATCCCTGATAAGGTATTGCCGCATACAGCCCTCTAATTATGGGGTTCATAACCGATTGGATACCGATGGTATAGTGCCATCGACATTATCGATATCGATATCAACAATAATTTTCCAGCTACCTATCGAATTGAGCGCAAGTCTGGTTTCCTTTTATACACTGTTTTGATTATTTCTTTCTTTATGTATCACTGACCTGAAGTCTTTACGTATCGCTGACCTGAAATCCTTAGTTTTTTATCAAAATATATGGACCATGTAGGTAATTATAAAGTACCGATAATATCGACAGCAAGGATGATAAAAGGTATCTATCGATACCGAGGCTTTCTTATTTATACTTTCCTATTTATACACTGTTTTGATTATTTCTTTCTTTATGTATCACTGAAATATGTTTCACTGACCTGAAGTTTTTATGTATCGCTGACCTGAAATCCTTAGTTTTTTATCAAAATATATGTACCATGTAGGTAATTATAAAGTACCGATAATATCGACAGCAAGGATGATAAAAGGTATCTATCGATACCGAGGCTTGACATCACTAGCTTCGCGAGCAAAGGGTTCTTGTTATATTTGCCGGAGAAGTAAGCCTCACGAAGGGTCCATCGGAGAGAAAATTAGATTTCCTTTATTCACTTTTATTTCCTTTTCGCTGTTATTTTTCAGACGATTTTAAACCTATGCTGTACACAAAAAGGCAAACGTCACAAATGCGCAAATATCTACGACGTTTTAATGTGTTGTTAGTACCTCTGAAAGTAATATGTATACCCAAGTTTGCAACCCTGAAAACCATGTGCTAGTGCCGTGGTGCTTGAAAAACTACGAAATTCTGGGACCAACTGTAAAGTAAACTGTACTGTAGGTACTACTGTTTAGGTCGGATGAGGTTAATTGAACGCCTTTTTGGTTACTCTGGAAAATGGTGCAGCAAAAAATATGCCCCTATGTTTTCTTTGTACTTTTTAAATATGTAAATGTATGTAATTTTAAATTGTAACCATCAACGATAACACTTATTTAATTAACAGAAAGTAAAAGATAAATACCTATCTACCTATCCAATTTGTGAATCAATGTCACGAGACTGTCACTTTAAAAAAAAACTTTTTTTTTGTATTTTTATCAATTTCATAAAAAAAATTATTTAAGCGGTTTAAGCCTGTCCTGTCAGTTCCAACTTCAATAGACTCGAAGTGGATGTAATAAAGAAGCCACAAAAATAACTGATCTGTCTGACCAAGTTTTCAGCCGTAATACCTATAGTTATAATATAGGTACCTTTTAATATTCTTCACTACGTTTGACATAACAGGGCGATTGCGTTCCATTCTAGAGCATTGTAAGGTTCCAAGACAAGGTTTTGTCCTAAAAAAATATATACCCTTGGTTCCTTTGAGAAAACCACGCTATTATAGATAAAAGATTTATCTTTTCAGACTCAAACAAGCATAAGAAACATGGTAAAGGAAAGAGAGATAGCTTTTTCATGAATAAGTCTTTCACTCAATCTGTGTTGCCACTTTAACATATTGTATGTATATTTTCATATTCTGATGCACAATGGGTTTTAGAATTTAGGTTTAGGTTGGGTCGCCTCCTCCTCGAAATTTCCTCGAAATATAATTAATTCCGTTACGTGTCTTATAAATAACAGTTCGTTTGTACAAATTTAGGGGTGGTTTAACTAAAATTAACACATTATTTTGTGCACGGGAAGCCTTGTCGGCAATTTAATTAGAATGGGAGCCATTATCCTGGGTGACATTTAATTAGATGATCATATTTTAGGGAATGGTAGCACCCGAATTATGAACAACTTTCCCGAAGAAACATATGGTCGCAAATAAAAAAATATGGTTCTCCCATTGTAACTTGTAATCAGCTGATGAGGTCAATCTACTGAAGGACGTTTTTTTGACGTGATAACGTCTTTAAAATCGTTTTAGTCGGTTGACATGTTCAGAAACTTGTGTCACACCAAAACCTCACGAGCGCGATCGCAGGTATGACGAGAGAGAGACGGACCGATCTCCCGTCTCATCTCGAGCGCTGCCAGTCATTCCGTGAAACTTGTCACGCGGAATCCTCACGAGCGGAGGCTTATCACGTAAACATCTCGATCGTAAACCTACTTTACAAACAACCAATTTTTTATTTATTTGCGACTATATTTTTTGGGGAAAGTTGTTCATATTGACGGGTACTATCATTTCCTCAAAATATGGTGAGCTAATTAAATATCACCTGTACAGTCTTCGTTTTATATTACTGACGTTTTGTTTGTTAAGTTCCTACCCTTTGTTTTCATATATTTTTGGAGTATCACGTGCTTTCTTTGCAAGCTGGTTTATCGTTGTTACTCGTAATTCAACGTCGATTTGAATAATTTATCCCAATAATATAAATGTATAAAATGTATATTAACTGTCAAGTTTCATTCTCGTGCCGTATCTTAGTATTCATATCCTGCTTTGAAGAAGAATGAACAGTTTTGTTACCTCAAACAGATCACGTTGTTGATGATTGTTGAATAGGTTCAAAAGTACGACCGGCTCACGTCTCGCTCTTCAGAAAATTACAATAGGCAATGTCAGCAACCTCGTCTATTCAAGCTAAATACTCTAGAATGTACTTTTGACGCCTTGTTTTTCGGTTAGGACTGATTGATGGCATAGAATATTCTTCACGTATTATTTAGATTTTAATAAAACTGTTAAGATAATGTTTAAAGTTACTTTGTTTCAATGATAAAGAGTTAGTTTAAGTGCGTGATTGCAACAAATAATGTCACTAACCCATAGGGTCTCAATTTCCAAGATCGTAGAAGTTAATATTGTACGCGTGCGAAACAATAAGTGGAATGGTGAGAGTTGCATGGGTCACGTTTCGGGTCGAGTTGCCTGACTCCGACATTATTCCCGGAGGTACTCTACTATTCAAGCAACAAAAAAGCAACGAAGTCTTCTCGTATACAGACAGATAAGTGTGTGAGGTTCTCGACTTGTTTTGTTCGTGGTTCCTCGCCCGCATCCCTTGGTGCGGGGGCTTCATAACCTGTTTCAAGTATTATTGGATAGGAAGGAGTACTTATTCCAAGACAACAAAGACCGCTAAGTATTTTTTTACTGTGGTGATGGTGGTAGATAGGGAACTTTGCATAGCTAAGCATCATTATGCACCGTAGAAGGTTTCTAGCTGTAATCAATAAAAAATGTTTCTCCATCCCGAATTGTCACAAATTATGGCTCCATATTTGAAGTCCATTACATATCCAATTTTCAATGTTTACGAATGAATTAATTTATACTATGCGAATGATGTTAAGTAGTGCAGTGCATTGGATCCGTTATCTTATCAAATTGATGTAGAGGGGCAAATCGTTACTTCTGGTCCAATGACCCCAAAGGGTGATGTAAGTATTTGTTACTTCTTGTATTTACAATAAAAGTGTCAAGTGTCTCATTGCTTGTCAAAAATCGCTCCTAATTCTCTATACCTCAAATCTCCAACATACATTGGAGGAGATCCCGCTGATGCATTCAATCAAATTCCCGTAGATTTAAGCTGAACATTCCCATGTTCTCCGGGATTCCGTCATGCCTGGGGTGAACGGCATCACGCACAATTTCTGGCCACGTACGATTACTTCCCCGTTTCGTTTCCTAATTGCAAGCTGTGTTCGAGCGTGGCGACTGAAGATGAAAGTAGCCATCACAAATACCGTGTTTAGTAGCGGCACCACATGCTTGGTTTCGCGCTTTTATTAATCAGCTAATGTCGTAGTATCTAGCTAGAATAACGTTTTATCCTACACCGCTTTTGCTAGATCTCCAGAAAAAATAATAGGCCGTTGTTTTCTAGCATACGACCTTGATGTTGATTTTTATTAAATTGTTTGGAGTCGTTGTTCGTAGTCCGTCTGCGTTTCAAGGTCTGAGAAAGTTCGACTCGAACGTTACCCTCTCGCTCGTTGATCTCTAGTGTTCATTAAATTTGATGTTTGTAGTCCGCTACACAATGATTCATACTATTACGTTTATTTAATTAATTTCTAGAAATAACTATCAGATAACTTAGCTCCTATATTGCGCATGCATAAACTTAATCAATCGTTATAAATTTATCTACACCCTAATAGGTATACTTGTTTAATCACAAATATGAGCAGCGTGAACAGCAACTCTATTTTACAATAAAAATTTCAGTTAATTTAATGTATATGAGCAAAATCATATAATAGAGAAGAAATCTTTGGCAAAAAATAATTGATAACATTATTATCACAGGCGCTTGAATATCAATGTAACCTTTGATATTATAACATGCAGCTTGCATGGATATAAGTATATTCAAGGATTTATATAGCACAGATTGCACGTGCATTCATCTCTCTTTCCTGTAAAGGCTTTATCGCAGGACGAGCGAGACAGAAGACACACAAAGACTTTGCCCGCCTAAGCTGCGTTGCCCGCCCGCCCAGTCGCTCTCAGTTGCCCGCCCTGACTATACAGGGACTTTTACACGTTTTCCCAAGTGATAAATTAATAATCTTTAAAAACATTGAATACAAGTTGGTTATCAATCAGGGCAAAGTCAACATGAGGTTTTGTTAACCTATAATTTTGAGTAATTTTAATGATAACAAGCGGCTGTGCTGTTAGATAGTAAGTAATATTTTTTATTTTGTTTTTTAAAGGTTTCAAATTCAATCAATAAAATATTTGTAACTGCATGACACATGTCGTAACGCCATTTTCATAAAGGGGCACAGTTTGGAGCCCAATTTATCCAGTAATTCCTCAACATTACTTGTTTTGTGATGGGGACCAGCTTATCTATAAGTCCTTCGTAGTCCACATTTGCATTAGTAAATCGCATGATTAATTGTCTTAAAATACTACATAGTAGTAATCATACATTATGTAGTAGGTATGCTTCTTGCGACGTGTAGGACTGACATTCTGAAAACTTAACCTACGTTTTCTTAACAATAACGAACATTTTTTTATTCGTATTAATGCAGTTATTGTCAGTTTTTTCTTTAGTAAGAAGCACTGAACTGACGCATCTCGTATGATGCCTTTTGTTGTTAGAGGAAGGGGGTCCTCCTACGCACGTCTCCTCCACTGAAGTGGAAGCTGTGATTGTCACTTTTATCATATACCTATAGATAGGTTCACCTAGTGAGTATAAAACACGGCAAGTCTTATTCTTCTAAAATGGCGACATTTAGAAAGTTGGAGTATTTTTTTGTTTTACTGGACATTAATATTCTCTCTAGTATAATATTTATTAAATATATATATTTAAAACTTTAAGGGTTAATATTTAAAACAGTGCTACGTGCTGCTTAAACAGAAATAAATTAGATGCGCGGTGGATTGGTATTTGTAGCCATTAAAAAGGTTATTGTCGTGATCATTTCTCGGATTAAATACACGTACCTGAAACATATGCTAAGCCAACAACATGAATGTGTAATCTGTCTATAACCCTTCCGTTTTAAACCCCTACAACTGCACGAAATAACCCCACATAATTATGTATGTAGACGACTACTGGGGGGCGGTGTTTCTGTGCCACAATATCTTTGCAATACGTAAGGTTACCGCATGTTTAAGGGCTTGAAGTAATACTAGCGGATTTTACTTTTCTTGGTCCATTTATAAAAAAGGAGATATAAAAAAAAACCCTGTTGATTTTTTCTTATTGTTTTTTGTTGTTTTCGGATCGGAAATACTGCACATCAAAAATAATGATTAGCACAGCAAATATCAGGGCAAAATGCGGTAGCTTAGGTGAAGGGTAAAGGGGGTGAGCGAAGCGAAGCCACCTTTATCCTTCGTGTTAGGTTGGACATGTAAGAACAACAAAAAATACTAAAAATATAAACTTAAGTACTCATAAAATATTTAAAACATAAAAAGTGTTTTTGTTGATCCTTTTTTGCTGTAAAAATCAGTATTTTTGATGTGCGATTAAATACTAGCCTTTCAACGGCTAGCCAACAGTAGGTTGATGTGGGCAAGCAAGATGATGATGACGACTGTTCGTACTTATTTATTTATTATCCAAAATAATGCATTATTTTGTTACAGTTTACGGCTTGGGTCGACGCTGTTATCTTCGTGTTCAGCCTCGACAACGAGCTCAGCTACAACACAGTCGCAAACTACTTCAGCAAAATGTCCCACTATCGGAATTCCACGGAGATTCCTATCATATTAGTCGGAACACAGGGTGCGTATATTAGAAATTCCGCTAGCCTAACCATGTTATTAATTTTATGTATGTTATCTAATTTGTGCAAAAATATAAATACACCGTATTATTTGTTAGTATCGCTTATGTGTTAGTATTAATAGTTTTAGCGATGATTAGTTCCTATGTATTTTTTATAATGATCCGCCATACTCTTTCAGATTCCATAAGTGAAAGTAGTCCACGCGTCGTTGATGACAACCGAGCTCGCAAGTTGTCGAATGAACTGCGAAGATGTTCCTACTATGAGACATGTGCTACGTATGGCTTGAATGTCGAGCGAGTGTTTCAAGATGGTGAGTAGCACGAACAAGACATACAGAGTGTTCCTAAAGTAGAAATAGGTGCCCAGCTGGCTCTTAAATTGTCTTTAGATCGAACCATTCCATATTGTTAACGATACCCAAATGCTATGAAAAAAATATGGGTTATATTATGGACTTTTTGATAATATCAAATTACCTTGACTTTGAGGAGTATTTTTGATAAGATTTTGTTAGATTAGTTCTGAGCACAACTTACGATTGCGACGCACCATGTGCATTCATGTTCATCCGACGTAAAAACGCAACACGAACGTTATTAGATGAAGCGGACGATAACAGTGGATTCGACGGAATACCGTTTCTGATTTACATGGTATTGTGTTTTATCGAAACAACTATGCCACTATCTTTTCATTGGGATCGACAGCCGCTTCATATCTTCCTAAACATCAATCGTTACGTTACTAATATGTGAAAGCCATTGCGTAAAACCTATAAATCAATAAAAAGCTGCAGAATTATTACTTGAGGAATTGCTTATTTTATAATTATTTAGTTCGTTTGAGTAATTTCTATTACGGATCCAAACAACTTTTATGATGCATTACATAATAGTCATATTTATACATACCTGGGTACTATTTTATTTTTAACAACAGCATATTCACCAACGTATATTAACCAAGTGGAATCAATAAAGGCTGGATTCAATTTTGCTATTTCGTCCACGATCGTTCGAAATGCGTGCGTGACGCATTTCTGTGTAGATCTATTTTTCCCGCCCCTCGCTTGCCGAGTTGCCGGGGATTCAGATTATTGCAGTGGCAACACCGCCGTGTTCACGCGCGGTTGTTCTTTACGTGTTGATATCATTCGGTTATCGTCGCAGTCAGTCGCACGCTTCCGCATCATTCTCTTGCATTTTGTTTTGTTTACATTATTGTGACAGATGTGTTCTGCGGGCATTGTGTAACCGCGTCGTTTTGCAGCTTGCGGATTTAGAAAACAGTGAATTTGTGAATGGAATGATGGATAAAACGTTGATTTTCAAGGCGAATCTATCGCCGATATCCAGTTTGAGGCGTCGCAGCTCGTGCTACAACATACAAAGGGCAGAGGAACGCGACCGGAGAAAATCGGCTAAGTTTGATTGTGCTTCGAAGAACCAATATTCAAACCAGTATTTACAATGTTCGTTAGATTGTTACTCAAAGTTTGCTGTACATACGATATAGGGTAGGGTCACAGTGTCGATAAGGGGGCGGTAGCCCCTACTTGTAAAATTTTCATAAAATATCCCTTTTATCCTTGGCGCCCCCTCATCTACACTCCAACCCAGTATTGAAATAACCACGACTGTATTTCCGTGAATGGTAGCCAGAGAGGATCTCAAAAAATACCAATCCGCCTTAAGTTTGCACATCGCCTGACAGAGTGATAGAAGCTATACCTTCTGATTATTTTTTGTGGGTACAGCTGTGGAAGTTTCGAAATTCAGCAAATTAATCTAATACCCTATAAGGGCATACCGTGTCCGTGCAAAGGTCCCTGTGACTCCAGGCGGAAAGATCCGCAGTGTGAGGAAGGAAACGGGGAAAAATGATAAAAAATCGGTTTTAAATTAATACAAAATTAACTAAAATAGCTATGAAAAACCCATCTAAATAAATATTTATAAAGTCTGTGTGCTGTTCCAATTTGTCAGAAAATAAAAAAAAAGTAAATGGAGACCTCATTTCAATAATTATTTCTATTGAGCGAAATCAAAACCCACAGTCTAGAAAAAGGTCCCAAAATAGCTATGATTTAGAATACTGCAGCACAAATTTGTTGTACTGTTAGATTAAGATAATTAGCCCCGTTTGTGTACAACCTAGCCTCGTCTCATCATATTTATAAACTATACTGTGCCTCTGTGATCCTATGTAGATACTGTTGCATATTGTATTAACCAGCATATATATTTGTTTCAGCATGCCAGAAGATTGTGGGGTCCCGATTATCAACATCATCTCAGTGCTTATCCGGCGGATCAAGGCCTGTGACACCGCAGCCACCTTCAGCTAACTCACCAAGTCACAACCACTCCTCATTTATCTATAAGGTGAGCTTTAGTTTTATATGTTTGTGTTTGATATGCCCTTGCAGAAATTCTATACAATTATAAATATTTTTCTAAATAATCATAGGTTAGTATTGATTGTTTGTATGGTTCATATTCGTCAAGGGCTTATTACATTCTGTGAATTATTTATTTTATGTTTTGTGTTGGCTCTCACACATTTTGGTCTTAGTACTGTAAGTTTGACCTGCTATGTAATAACATTTTATAAATATTTTTAAATCTTTTGCATATATAATGCTTTAGGTACTATTCTACGAACTTTAGAACAATTTAGCTTGACACTAACAGAATCCAACATCCCCAATGTACTGATCAGTAATGCAACTTGAAGTGTGAAAAAGGACTTATATAAACTCTATCATATTTAGATATTTACCTACATCATAGTCATAATTTTCAGGTTCTACAATAGTCATAAAATTCTTAATAATAATAATAATTAATGTAATGACTGGAATAAATAACAATTAATATTGATTTTCAATTAAATACTTGAGGAAGGAATTCCATGTCACTATTTCTTATCCTCTTAGAAAAATAATAACTTTGACACTTAAGGCTTGGACAATGGCAAGGCTGGTTTGAATAGTACCCTAGGGCTTAATTCTGATCCAAGGAATGCTAACAATGCAGTGGTCCTATTTGATTACAGAAAAACTTACACTGCTTACTTTTCTGACCTAATCTTCACTGTTGAGTTAAGTGAACCTCATTCTTCTCTTGCATTAGATCTCAGATCTATTCACTCATAAAACTGAGATTTTCTACGACTCAAAGTAATAGTTATATTTAGTTATATTGAGAATAACACTAACTGTAGTGAGGTCAGGAAAGGAAAAGCTTAAATGCGTCTTAAATTAGATAGTAAGTGCAATACCAACAGGAATAGAGGTTAGTGCATTTCATCTCGACTCATAAAATACCTACCTAACACAAATAGTGCATATCAACAATTGTGAAATCTTATCTTCCATCCAGATTATTATGCTGTCAAATGTAAGATTACTTCAGATACTCTGTATCTCCCTGTCACATAGGTATTTTATGTTATTATGAACCAGTAAGATTAGTAGTCTAGTCATATTTAGTCTAGTCATATTGTTAAATTAACAAAATAAAAAAAAAATAAAAAAAATATGAATTCTCACAAAATGCAATCATTAAAAGTAAATTGATATGAGCCTAATGTTATTGGTTCATAATTTTTAGTATAAATTAACATTTTCATGTCTTGCTAATTTGTTACTGAAAGCAGCTGCTTCTGCTGGGTCTTTTGAATATCTCAAACTGATCTTTACTTCTTTTTAGAGTTCCGTACCACGAAAGGTAGAAAAGGAACCCTTATAAGATATAGGATAACTCGCGTGTCCGTCCGTCCGTCAGTCGCATGCGCTTATTTCGAGACTTGAAATCTTATGCAAAAATACTTATCCTGATCACCGCAACATAATTGAAGTCTTATATGAAAAAAATATCGCCTACAAAAAAGTGGAGGTGGTAAAATGACAAATCGAAAGAAACCACCGTAATGAGTCATGTAGGGTATCGTTGAAAAGGGCCCCTTATAAACATTTCATTTTTATTTTTTATTTTAGTTTTGATAACTTCCGAAGTAATGATCAAAAACGTGCAAAAAATGCCTTCAAATCTTCTGCAAAAATCCTTATAACCGCAACAAAATCCTACTTCTAATTATTTTGTATATACAAACTGAAGACAAACTATCATATTTTATTTCTCAAATACAATACAATAATAACAGGTACAGGAAGATAAGGCAGTGGCCTTATCTTCCTGTACCTGTTATTATTATTTACGGATGATAGATCTGTATTGTCAGAATCTGACAATGCTTATGGACAATAAATAATATTAATATGTATGTTCCTATTGTCTTCTAGGATATTAATCAGACAATATGCAGATGAGACAAACAATGCTTTTCCTCTTATGTTTGGCTAATTCTTGTTATTCTTGTCAATTACTAGCCGCATACCTTACATCATGTATCAGCTGCTTAAACTAGTTTTTCTTTATACACATTGTGTAAACAAAACGTTAGGTGTTATGCGAAAATTGTTCTATTATAGCATAGCTATGTTATTGCGTAAAAACTGGGAATAACATTTGAAAGAGATTTATATATTTTCGATGCCAAATCAAATACATATCAGAATTGGGCAATCTAAGTGGTAATCATTAGTTCTTAAAAAGTCTCGAATAATCCTGAGGATACTGCTACAGTATTTGACAGTATTTGACAGGTATTTACGCGAACATCAAAAAAGGCCAACCTATTATAACAATTAAAACTCAGTGGCAAATTTGAGGCTAAGATCTATTATATTTGATGATGGGTTTATTATTTCCCCTTTGATATGAATCATAACTCTTTCTGTTGATCTCGGGTTGTCACTTATATAATAATACAACCAAAGAAAATTCACTGACACAAGTTAAACTATCGAAGCATATCAATAATTTCAATAAACCTGTTTGATCTTCCAGGATTCCCTCCCCCGAGGCCACCACACGCTCTCCACTTCCTCCCACCACTTGCACCGAGGCGCGTCCTCCTTCGATGCCTCCTCCAACAGCAGCGGAATCTCCTCCACCCACGTCGTCGAGATCCACAGCGCCAACGGCTCGGACACCTCCTCGCGATGGGGCAACTCCCTCGGAAGCCACGGCTCCTCATCAGGCCTCGTCTCCATCACCACAGAAAACAACAACGTCAAATTCACAGCCCCCCACTGCCTTGACAACCTCCAGCCTATAAAAGACAACCCAACACCTCTTTCGACTCCGACGACCTCAAGAAAGTCGAGAAGAAGATCGAATCTGTTTACGCCTTCGAAAAAAGGCGACGATCGACTAAAGAACGGGGAGCTGGGTTCTGGCAGGGCGATCCCGCTAAAGCAAGGGTATTTGTACAAGAAGAGCAGCAAGGCGCTGAATAAGGAATGGAAGAAGAAGTATGTGACGCTCTGTGATGACGGCAGACTGACGTACCACCCAAGTTTACATGTAAGTGACCTGCGTTACATACTTTAAACTTATTTTAGAAAGTCTGTAGGTGGTGAGTTATTATTATGCGAATCTATTCGCGGGTGAACTCTAAATATAGATATCGTATCTACGAGTGCCAAATATATGTTTAAAAGAATCTCTACTCTCTATCTGCCTGGTACATATTTATGTAAAAATGCGAGCAATAAAATGACGATACTTTGCCTTGACGTGCTGCCAATTGAACACATCTGCCCGCCACATTCTTCAATTTCAAGAATATTTGTTTTTCATTCAATTTATACACAAGATAATCAAGATACTAATTAGACATCAACAGAAATATGGTATAAAAGTACCCAAGCAGCAAATGATGCAAGCTATTGGTGATAGTTAATGTTGTTCCTAAGTTGTATCGACCTATGAACGTAGTAGGTACAATATGAAACTATAACAAGTCGGCTGGGTTGCCCACTAATTTAGTATGTAGGCCGGCCCAGTTCATTCAGTGCACTGCGTTTGTATATCTCACTGTAAGTTTGTGAACACAAGCTCACGAATTGTATCTCACGAGATTGTAAACTATCGATGAATTGTAAACTGTACCGTACTGCTTACAATATAATGTATTCGTTTTCGTTAGTTTATAATTAACAAGTTAGGTTGATATGTAAGAACAAAGGAAATAAATTTTTTAAAGCCTGTCGGTCTCGTTAACAGTTTGTCGATATTTTATAACCTCACGAGATAGTTTAATTAAGGGGTTTAACAATTTTACGGTGACATATACGAGAAGCGCAGCAGAGTTGAGGCGAGCTATCTCAACTTTTTGTATGCCATAGTAAAAGTTGGGCACAAAACTGTTTTACCCTGCAGTGGGACACTATGGGCACACGACGGATTCCGTATCATCGTACGAGGAAACTTGAGGGCTAAAAATAATAAAACAAAAACAAAAAAGTATGTCCGAATTTGGTTTCGATACCAGTCGCTACAGATTCCGATGTCAAGCCAATTGCGCTACCGACGACGTAATTATACAGGCTGACATTTAATTAGCTGACGATATTTTGGGGAATGATAGTACCCATCAATATGTACATTTTTCCCCAAGAAACATGGTCGCAAACGAAAAAAAAATCCTCCTAGCAACTTATTATTAGCTGATCGGGTCATTGTACTGAGGGACGTTTTTTTATATTGCCATCATATGTTTCTTGGGGAAAGTTATTCATATTGATGGGTAATATCATTCCCCAAAATATGGTCAGCTATTTACATTTCATGCTGTATATCGCGAAAGCGCTCCGTGGTTTAGTGGGTTTCACGCTTGCTTCTCACACAGGAGATACAGGTTCGAATCCTGACCATGTACCAATGAGATAATTAATTTATCTGGTGGTAGTGGTCGCAAAACCCCTCCGCCAACCCGCACTGAGCCAGCGTGGTGGAGTATGGCTTAACCTTACCCGTATCCGGGTAAAGGCCTGTGCCCTCGGTGGGGACATGAATGGGCTACATTTATTTATTTATTGATCTACTAGCTAATGCCCACTACTTCATCTGCGTGTTCCTAGCAAGTACCATTTACCGAATATCCTAAAATATCCTATACGTTAATCTAGCTCAAAAACTATCTCTGTGCTAAATTTCATTCAAATCCCTTCAGCCGTTTTACTGTGATTGAGGCACAAACACACAAACATCCAAAGATCGCTACTTTCAAATTTATAATATTAGTTGGATATTGCGAAAACTGCGATGATATTTGAATGATGATGATTTGTTAATTCGCTAGGGCCAGGGATATTAAAACAAGTCCCTGCTTTAATTTATAAAATCTATTGTAGTTTATTAATTGTTTCGTAATACACATTCTGTGAAAATTTCAACTCTACCTACTACCTTCGGTTCCTGGGGTACAGCCCGCTGACGGATGGACCTTTCGGACAGACAGCGGAAGCCTCTAATAGCGTCCCGTTTGGCACCCTTTGGTAACGGAACCCTAAAAACGAAATCCTCTCGAATAATTCCAGGACTACATGGAAGACGTGAACGGCAAGGAGATCTCCCTGCAGTACGTCACGGTGAAGGTACCAGGGCAGAAGCCTCGAGGGTCCAAGTCCATCATTACGACGGTACCAGGGTATAACGGGTATAGCAGCCTGGATCTACATGACGGGATCGGGGGACTGTCGCTTGGTAAGTTCAAATGTTTGATAGAAAAGCAATGAGAATCTGTGAATCAAGTAATCAAGGAATTGCTTGCAGTATTAATTTACTGCCTAAAAGTGGGCACATTTGGCTAATAGCCAGGGTACGCCAGACGTGGAAGCCTTGTAAACAAAAGGGCTAGTTAAAATCAGAATTGTAAGTTTTAAATACATAAATAAATATTAGGTGACAATTTTACATCAAACTAGGCCCCATAGTAAGCTCAACAAGGCTTGTGTTATGGGTACTAGACGACAATATATTTAATAGAGATAAATACTTATGTAAATACATAGAAAGCATCCAAGACCAAGAAACAAATATTTGCTCTCACAGGTATTCGAACCCAGGACCTACAGCTTCGTAGGCAGGGTCACTAACCGCTAGGCTAAACCGATCGTCAATTTTCAGCACTTATATTTTATAAACATATCTTTGTATAAAAATACCATCACTTGACAACAATATGCTATGCTATTGACGTCACAACCCAATGTATATGTCACCGTAAGATTGTCAAAACGGTTAGTTTATAATCTTAACGTTTTTTTCTCTCGTCAGTTTACAAACTATCGATAAATGTAAACTGTACCGTACTGCTTACGATATGACGCGTTAGTTTATGATAATACCGTTAATTTTCACTATTGAACATTCATAACACCAAGAAAAACCGAAAATTGAGTAAAAGACGGTCAAAAATAACTCTTAACTATAAAATTATGGACTAATTACATTGTTTTACAGTTTTTACGTAAAACAATTTAATAAAGGTCCCAGATAATATCAAAAGGGCTCTAACATTTTTGTATGGAGACTGGCATGCATACCGTTTTTGAAAAATCTTGATATCTGCGGCCAGAGATTAACCGATGTCCATCGATATTGTGTTTGTCGCCCTTTTAAAATTTTATAATTACACACCTTTGTTTGTAAAAAACATGCTCTATCGATCGACACCAGTTTCATCACTGTTGCATGCCATTTAAAACTAATAGGTGTCTTTTTAGAGGTATGCAATTCGAAATGAAATTATAAACGTAAAAATAAATTTTATTATCATTGGTTATATTTCAAAGATATTATTTTGCCATAAGTAATGATTTGGGGCATATGGGCGCCACGGCTGGCTCGAATGAAGCGTAATCGGGAAGTCACTTTTTCGAGCAACTGGGTCTATCGGCAATAACTCGGCAAATGTTGTCTTCCAATTAGATAATAGATAAACCACAGACGTTGGACCACTTGGTCTCTCAAGCTGAACCTATTCCAACAAAAACGATTGACAATATCAGAATTCTATATTTCCGCAGTTGTATTGTTATAAACTCAATTTTGTGTTAAAAAGAAAGCATTTGACTATGAATTCGCAGGCAAAATTGCCGTTTTGACAGGAGTTGTTTTCCAATCCACCGTGATATTCGATACGTATATATGCTTGCGAGAGTTTCGGTGAACTTTGGCAAACATATAAATCAGCTGTTGCTATTATAACGCCTAAATCAGGAGTCCACAACTATTCAATATGAATCTCTACAATGTCGCTATTGTTAGCCAGCCTTCATGTTGAAACAGACAAAAACGTATCAGGCTCATATGTTTAGAAAACGAATGATTGTGGTTGGAAAAGTCGAAAGCATAAAGTTGTTGGTCTTAGGAACTTTGTTTGGACTAGTTAGGAGACAAACATACTAAAAGTCCCTATCGTGAATATAATCAAAGTTTTAGATAATTTTATCAGCTTTCACGATGTAGTATAAACCAATTTCATATGGCGCATCATTTTCGAGATGTAAGCAAAAAACCAAAAAACGGACCTTCTTTGTGCTCACTGCTGAGGCAGTGGCATGCATTAAACTTTTTTTCAGGAAAATCAATGAGAAGGTCTAACAATAACAAGTAAATTTTACATAATACAATAAGAATTAAAAGAAAACGCAGAAATAAAAAATTGTTATTATACAAATTTATTTTTATTGTTAGACGTGACCTTGTGATTGACTTTCCAGCAAAAAGTTCAATGCATGCCACAACCTCAGAGGGGTAAGGACTTTTAGTACGTTTGTCTTCTAACTAGTTCAAATATAGTTCAGAAGTCAAACTTTCTGCCTTCGACTTTTCCATCCACACCTCCCTTGTGAGCACTCATTTACTAAGTTATAAGTAGCTTAGAAAATTAGTGGTCACATATTTCCGCGACATAAGGTTAAGTCGCGGAAATATGTCACTTTTAATAAATAAATAAAATAAAAATAAAAAAGCCTTTAATTCCGTGTTTTTTTTTAAAAAAAAACAAAGTATTGCTCTTAATTACATTTATCTACACACGTATCATAAACCCTCTTTACTGCGTTCAAAAACCACACGTTACGATCAGCATTATGTTAAACTACTTGGTAAAAACTCGTTTCGTATCTGGAAAACTACACATAATGGTCATTATGTGTAGTTTTTCTACATATAATGACATTCAAATTTCGAACGCCGACGCCCACCCGCGTGCCGTCCCTAGCTTGTCTGTGAAGTTGGTACTGACATTCAAATTTCGAACGCCGACGCCCGTCTGCGTGAAGTTGGTACTAAAGAACAAGCTAAACAATTGCAGAGCCACAATGCCGGTCAAACATGCGGTTCCTGAACACATCAAAGAGAGCTTATGATATGTGTGCAGATAAACTAGTGTATGTAACTGTACATAATTAGGCATCAAAACTCTCTTTAGTGATATTATTATGAAACTCGCCTTCGGCTCTTTTCATAAACCCACTCTCGAGTTTTAATGCCCTCCATTATGCAGCAGTCACATAAACGTTTATGTGGCAAGCATTGTGGCTCTAAAGTTGTTTAGCTTGTTCTGTAGTACCAACGTGCCGCAGGCGGGCGTCGGCGTTCGAAATTTGAATGTCAGAACCAACTTCACCCTTCTTAAATATTAATTTTATTTTAATATCATTATTTATTTTTCAAGTCAATAATATAACTCAATATTGTGTGAATATTTCAAGCGTCTACCTGTTGCTGTTATCAATATCGAGCAAAAACGATCAAAAAATATCACTTTTGTTGTTTGGGAGCCCCTCTTAAATATTTGTTTTATATTTTAATTTAATTATTTATTTTTAATGTGAATATATAACTAAATATTCTGTGAATATTTCAAGCGCCTAACTGTTGCCGTCAATATCGAGCAAACACAAGCAATATAACCACGTTTGTTGTATGGGAGCCCCTTAAAAATTTATTTTATTCTGTTTATAGTATAATTGCCGCTATAACACGGCAACAGAAATACTGCATTTCATCTGTGAAAATTTCAACTGTCTAACTATCACGGTTCATGAGAACGGAGTCTGGAGTCAGACGGACGAACGACGGACCGACAGCGGAGGGTTAGTAATAGGGTCCCACGTTTGGTACCCTTCGGGTACGGAACCTTTAAAGAAAGTCATAGATTTACCCTTTTACCAAGACTCAATTATGGCTGCCAAACAGGTGGATCCTCCATCCAAACATGGTGGCACATTGTTGAAAATTCAAACATGATACTACAAATAAAATTCAAGTATGTCAAAGAGCAAATGTGCGAGCCTGTTTAGGAATAAAACTTAAGGAACGGATGAGTAATGCCTTAGATCATGCTAAAGAAACTCAAGTGGAAGTGCGCAGGATATCCAGCGCGAGCGCAAGACCAACGCTGGACCAAGGCTGTCGCAACTTGGGAAGGTCCATTAGGAAAAAGAAACACGAGGCCGACCATTAGAACGATGGAAAGACGAAATACATAGATTCGGAGGGCCTACGTGGATGAGGATGGCAACAAATAGAGACGACTGGTTAAAATTGGAGGAGGCCTCTACCCTTAAGAGGGGTCCGTAATTATGAATAAACATTAATTAGGTACTACATTTCTAAGCTAATAACATAAACTACTATTATGTGTGCTAAGTTTACGTTTTAAGTATTTTATCTACACACGTATCATAAACCCTCTTTACTGCGTACAAAAACCGCACGTTACGATCAGCATAATGTTAAATTACTTGGTAAAAACTCATTTCTTATCTGAAAAAATTACACATTATGACCATAATGTGTAATTTTTCTACATATTAGACATTCAAATTTCGAACGCCGACGCCCGCCTGCGTGCCGCCCCTAGTTTGTCTGTGAAGTTGGTACTACAGAACAAGCTAAACAACTGCAGAGATAAGATCAATGCCACAATGCCGGTCAAACATGCGGTTCCTGAACACATCAAAGAGAGCTTATGATATGTGTGTAGATAAACTAGTGTATGTAACTGTACATAATTAGGCATTAAAACTCTCGAGTGATATTATTATGAAACTCGCCTATCTCGAGTATTAATGCCCTCCATTATGTAGCAGTCACATCAACTACTATTTTGTTGTTCTTGCATGTTCAACCTAAGCTACCGCAGCATTTTGCCCTGATATTTGCTGTGCAAATCAGTATTTTTGATGTGCAGTTTAATATTTTCCTTTTTATAGCAGATCCAGTCTGTTCCAGTTTCACTCTACCAACGCTGCGTTTGTATAAAAGTTTCAATGTAGTCTTTTGGGATGTTGTGGCTTAATAAATTTCCCTTGTTAAATTTTAACCGATTGATATTATCATAAACTCGTCATCTCCCATTCCAGGCTACAAAGACAAGTCCATCCGCGCCACAGACAAAGCTCTCATGTCGGCCTTCGACACCATGAAGGAACCGACGTCCCAACGGCAGACAGAGACAGATACAGCGGTAGTAGGCTCCACTAACGGGTCAGACAAGGACACGCCGCATGTGAAGAAACGGCATAGACGGATGAAGAGTAGCGGGTTGAAAAATGGCGATGAAGGTAACCTAAAGATACTTCGTTTATCGGTCATGGTATTGCGTCCTGTTAATCTGGATTTATTGTATTGATGTGTGTTCGATGGTAGGTCACCCACGATCCGTTGCTATGCCCAATATGTGTGACGTCATGATGTCGTGGATGTTCTGGGCGGTCCCTTTCTACGCAGGAAGCCAGTGATCAGAGAGCTGGTGCCGAGTCTCTGACATTGTTCTCTTCCCAACACTGATCGATTTTTGTATGTGTTCGAAACCGCCCAAACATGAAAAAAAATAAAAAATTCGTGGCCGGATCGAAATGCGAAATCCTTACGTAGATGGCTCTGAGATAACGCGTGGTTCATGTTTCGTATTCGTGACTGTTAGATTGGAATAATCAAAGTCAAATTTGATGGCAATATGCGAATAAAGAAACTATTTGTTTTCAACCCCCCACACAAATAGAGGGATGATGCAAAAAACGTGCCATCTCCTAAACGGCATTACTGACTCCAACCCACCTTTCTTTGACGACCTCAGTGGTGTCGCGGTCGAGGCTATGCTTCCGAAGATATTAGGTCTCGGGTTCAAATCCCGGGGAAAAAAATCAGTTCAGGGATGTTACGTCGTTTAATATATTTCTGGTTCCCACGACACAGGATTTCTAGTGTGGGACCAGAAGCAATGACTTACACGCCAAAGTTAACTAGGCACCTCGCTCTGATGACGTCACCGTCACTATCCTATTGTCGCGTCGAAGGCGAGAGCGAGCGAGAGAAGGAAGGGAAATCATAGTTAACTTTGGCGGATAGTATGTATGCTAGTATATAAAGGCTTATGTTTAACTGTTTACTCAATTGAGTAAAAAAAAAAAACACGCAAAAATAGTAGTTTATGTGACTGCTACCTAATGTAGGGCATTAATACTCGAGAGTGATCACTCGAGAGTTTCAATGCCTAATTATATACAGTTACATACACTAGTTTATCTACACACATATCATAAGCTCTCTTTAATGTGTTCAGGAACCGCATGTTCGACCGGGGCGTGGTGGCATTGATAATTCCTTTGCTCTTGTTTACCTTGTTCAGTAGTACCAACTTCACAAACAAACTAGGGGCGGCACACGCAGGCGTCGGCGTTCGAAATTTGAATGTCATAATATGACAAATTTTGGTACATTATTGTCATTATGTATAAATATTAAGATAAGAAATGAGTTTTTACCAAGAAGTATATCATTATGCTGGTCGTAACGTGCGGTTTTTGGACGCAGTAAAGAGGGTTTATGATACGTGTGCAGATAAACATATTTAGGAGTCAAAACTTATATTGGTAAACAGTATATTTGTTGCCATATCCAAATGTCAATGTTTCCTTACAGAGGTGGACTTGCTGACGTGCTCGGAGTTCACGATCGTGAGCCTGGAGGGCAAGCGCTGGCGCTGGGAGGTGGGCGCGGGCGGGGCGGGCGGGGCGGGCGGCGGGGCGGCGGGCGCGGCGGCGGCGGAGCGTGACGCCTGGGTGGCGGCCGTCGAGGCGCAGATCCTCGCCTCGCTGCAGGGACGGGTGAGTGACGGGTTGTACGCAAAACTTGACTACAGATCGCACCAACTTTACTTGTGTTTGAGCGAGCTGTGACATCTCTGCCTCGCATAGGGTATGGTGAGAAAAGAAACAGAAAGAAACTTGGCGCGGACAACAGTCAAAACAAGCTAGGAAGACGTGCATGTCGTGGCCAGAGCTGAACTTTTGATAGCCACGAGGCACCAGAGGAAATAAATCTGAGATATCTAAACTCACTCGAGCTTGACTTTGCTTCACTGACTGATAATGTAGCACGTTATCTCTGTTCGCTCTTATATGCAAGGTTTTTCACGAAGTTACATAAATTGGCCAAGTAAAAAAATCCCAAAGCTACCAAACTGAGAAAACCATTTCGAGATTATTGTGTTCTCAATTACAACTAAATTCCGTTATTCCAATAAAAACATATTTCAGGATTGCTGATATATCCGTAAAAACATAATGTACTGCTTTTGTCCTCTACGGCGTAGTTTGTTCAAATTCCCTTCGCCGTTTAACTGGCTGTTCTGTAAAACTATCTCAAGTAGCTCGCCCTTGTACATATAATTTCTCCTAATGTAACTTTTTAAATTTAATATGTGTGTGTGCAATAAAGAAATATGAGTTATCAACAGTTCTCCTGTCAGTCGATAACGCAGATGTCAGTCAGAACGTAATAGTAGTTTATCTACACACGTATCATAAACCCTCTTTACTGCGTTCAAAAACCGCACGTTAGGATCAGCATTATGTTAAACTACTTGGTAAAAACTCGTTTCGTATCTGGAAAACTACACAATATGGTCATTATGTGTAGTTTTTCTACATATAATGACATTCAAATTTCGAACACCGACGCCCTCCCGCGTGCCGTCCCTAGTTTGTTTGTGAAGTTGGTACTGATATTCAAATTTCGAACGCCGACGCCCGCCTGCGAGAAGTTGGTACTACAGAACAAGTTAAACAATTGCAGAGCCACAATGCCGGTCAAACATGCGGTTCCTGAACACATCAAAGAGAGCTTATGATATGTGTGTAGATAAACTAGTGTATGTAACTGTACATAATTAAACTCTCGAGTGATATTATTATGAAACTCGCCTTCGGCTCGTTTCATAAACCCACTCTCGAGTTTTAATGCCCTCCATTATGCAGCAGTCACATAAATAACTATTATGTGACTGCTTCATAATGGAGGGCATTAATACACGAGAGTGGGATTATGAAACGAGCCGAAGGCGAGTTTCATAATAATATCACTCGAGAGTTTTAATGCCTAATTATGTACACTAGTTTATCTACACACATATCATAAGCTCTCTTTGATGTGTTCAGGAACCGCATGTTTGACCGGCATTGTAGCTCTGCCATCACTATAACAAGCCAAAGTAGAAAACAAACATATTCACGAATTATCGAAACGGCAAAAACAGAACGAAAGGTTTTTATTGTGGCGTGAGTGACCTGACCGCCGGTGACAATTGTTTATTTTTATTTTTGTCTAGTATTGCCATGAATAAGTAGTTTACCCACAAATCGAGCCTTTTTTTTGTCAATTTGAACAACGATTAAATACGACGAATCGCGCATGTATTGTATTAATGCATTTGCATTGATGTACTTTATTTATGTGAAAGAAAAATTGGTACTAAAAGTGCTACTTTAGAGACCACAAAGTGATTTATGTGTAATTGGTGATTTATTTAGTTTTTTACATGGCAATACTGAAATTAAAATGTCGTTCGGTCGACCGATTAAAGACTGTGTTTCACATAAATTCCCTTTAAGTTTTAACTGTCGATTTACACAACTAGATAATCGAAAATATTCGTAATGGAATTATTTATAATCAGTGGTTATCTCGTATTACCTCGTACATTCTGTCCACCCTTAGCCGAAAATGGACAATGTCCTTTAGCAAAATAAAATAAAAAGATGTACGTATTTTTTTTTTTTGCATGGCCCATTGTGTGGATAAGTGTGCTTACACGTTACTATAAATGTAATAGACACCTATGATTGTTACAGTTTGAATCAAATCAGTCAGCGCTTTTTGGGAGAATGCGTCATAGATGCGAACATAGGGATAACATTAAGGCAGAAGACCTAGCAAATCTCAAATTCGGCGGCATACTAGAATTCAATAAAAGAACATGCAGATTTGGGGTGTGAAATCAGTTGAACCAACAATAACGGGTGTCCCACCTCATGGTCTATCTATCTACATACATTATATACGTTTATAACAATATATCCTCTAATTCCAGACGTCTCGACAGCCCGCCCCTACCGGCGCGAACTCGACTGGCGACGTGCGCGCCACCTGCTACATCCGTCGGGTGAAGGGAAACGACAAGTGCTGTGATTGTGGCGCTCAAGGTATGGGCGAGATTCAATGGAATTAAGAAGCCGGCGAACAATGAATTTTCCATACAAATTTAATCCCATAATAATTTTAGATACGAGAATATTTCAGCGTATATATGCTGTTATTCGTATTAATACAGTATTTACCTAGGTTCCCGTTCCAACATTTTTATAAAAAAAATTACCTACTTAAACATATATGGGATTAAATTTCATACATTTTTAGGACGTAAACGACGTAAATATTCATGATGTAATTATAATAGAATCACAGCTTACATTGTCAATTGGCTTAATGTCACAAAGAAATTAAAAATTAACAGTCTTAAAAAATTATATAACAAACGTTTCCTTAATTAAAACTAAGTAATAAATCTAAAGTTACAGGTCAGTCGCTTTCTGTTCGATATGTCAAATATTGAAGTTTGCATATAATCTGAACTTAGCTGGGCGCATTCTAAATATAAGGCTATGTACTTATTACGGCTGAAACAGACTGCGAAAACTTTTTTAATTAAAATTATAGGTTGGCTACTAAAATAATAACTTGGCATCTAATATTGTAAAACGGATGACTTTCAATGTTTTTTGCATTGACTTTTGTTTCCATATAATAGTCGACCAGACGACCAGGTCACACCGTTATAGCGCAACTGGGAGCCGAAGCGAAGCCGAGCGGAGCGAGGCGACCCCGTGAAGTGTCACAGAACCGAATTGGTTGCTACATAGGACACAAATTTAAATTTATATTTCACATTTTCTGCCTAAATATTTTAAAAGAACTTTAATTTGAAATTGATAGACGGCACCTTTTTTAAAAAATGGTCTCCTTAAAAATCGACTTCCCTATCTAAATTCAGTTGCCAATATTATTACTTGATACCAGCCTATAGTTGAAAGTTTCCTACAAAGGAACTAAAATGCAACTATAATTGAGACGTTATGCGGCAATGAGTTAAATGCTAACCTATTAAATTTTGTGGCTCCGTGGTCCAATTGGTTGTGTACCACTGAGATAATTAATTTATCTTAAGTACATTATCGTTCAGTGTTTCGGATGACACGTTAAGCTGTAGGTCCCGGCTACTATCGCTACGCGGTAGTGGTCGTAAAATCCCTCCATCAACCCGCACTGAGCCAGCGTGATGGAGTGTGGCGTAATCTTACACGCATCCGGGTAAATGCCTGTGCCCCTCGGTGGGGACATTAATGGGCTAAATTTATTATTATTATATTAATCTTGGTATCCACTTCTATTATTGGTATGTTAATCTGTTAGAGGATAATAATATTTGTACTAGATTAAAATCTTTATTTTTATGTCACAACATGAACTATCTGTTTTTGGAGCCTACTAGAATTACTGCAACATCTGCTACCTGCATTGACAATATATTTACTAACATTACGCCCATTTTCAAATCGGTCATCAATAAATTAACCTCTGATCACTCTGGTCAGATAGGTATATTCAATATTAAAATAAAAAAGGACCAAAAAGAGGATATTACATGTGTGCCCGTTAGTGACACTCGGCTTGAACACTACAGGAATAATATTTTAGATAAACTATGGGAAATACCATACAGTGACGATCCAAATTTGTTGTACAACTCAGTATTTAACCTTGTCAAAAATGAATATGATACGGTATTTAAATCAAAAATTATAAAAGTTAATAACAAAGCTTTGTTTAGTGATTGGGCGACAGTTGGAATTCATAGGAGCAGACGAAGATTATATGAACTCTATGAAGAGAAATCATATAACAAAAATACGGCCTTTCTAGATTATGTTCGTAGTTATTCAAAAATGTTTAAACGCGTTTGTGCCGTAGCTAAATCTAATTTCATTAAAAACAAAATTGAATCTAGTAGCAATGTAATGAAAACGACTTGGCAAATTATAAACAGAGAGACTGGAAAGGCCAAAGCTACACATAATAACTTCAAGCTTAAGATAGATAATCAATTGCTAAGTACAGACCTAGAAGTAGCAAAAGCTTTCGAAAATTTCTTTACGGACATTCCAGTTTCAACAACCAAGTCTTTAAATTCATCTCCCGCTGCTGCTAAATCTATACTTAAACAAAACTTTGAGGAATGTAAAACAGATTTTAAATTTAGGCACGTAAATAATGAAGACATTGTAAAAGCGTTTAAATCCCTGGAAATGAAAAAGACAGCTGACGCCCATGGTCTATCAGTAAAAATTATTAGTTCCATTGTAGATTGTATTGCACCTCACCTTTGTTGTATATTTAATCAATGTATAGATAGTGGTGTGTTTCCTGACTTGATGAAACTAAGTAAAGTTATACCTTTATTCAAAGCTGGTAGTACATCAGACCCCACCAATTTTAGACCCATATCGATACTACCAACGCTTAGCAAAATATTTGAAAAACTCATACTTAATCATATATATATAATACCTTGGACACCTTTTACACACATTGATCTAGCCCCAAACTAGGATTCCCTGTATCTTGGGTACTAGACAACGATATATATACTTATATAGAGAAATATTATACTTAGATAGATAAACAACCATGACTAGGGTACAAACATCCGTTCTCATCAAACAAACATTTGCCCCCACCGGGACTCGAACCCGGGACCCTTGGTTTCGTAGGCAGCGTCACTACCGACTCGGCCATTCGGGTCGTCAAATCAATATAAATCAATAATAATCAATTGCAAAGTCATTTTTATCTCAATAATTTAATTCATATTGCTCAGTTTGGTTTCACAAAGGGTCTTTCAACAGCCGATGCTGGTGTTGAACTAATCGACAATATTTTTGATGCCTGGGAAGACGCAATGGATGCAATAGGTGTCTTCTGCGATCTATCCAAGGCTTTTGATTGCGTCCATCATGACACTCTTGTCAGGAAGTTACGCCATTATGGTGTAAAAGATCAGGCACTTGGCCTTCTGGAGTCATATCTAACAGATAGGGTTCAGATGGTCGATGTTAATGGGAAAAGATCACCTGGGTCTTCAATAAGTATGGGCGTACCGCAAGGTTCAATTCTTGGTCCTTTCTTGTTTTTAGTATATATTAATGATTTACCTTACCTTGTTAAAGCAAAACATGGGTTAGTATTGTTTGCCGATGATACTTCTTTGATATTTAAAGTTAAAAGACAGCAATCAAATTATGACGAGGTAAACAATGCTATCTCTAGTATAGTGAACTGGTTTACTGTTAACAATTTATTACTTAATGAAAAGAAAACTAAATGTATTAAATTCGTGTTACCCAATGTGAACCCGGTAACTACAGACATATTTATAAAAGGACAGAGATTGGACCTTGTGCAGTCGACTGTCTTTTTGGGCATTACTTTAGACGCCAAACTACAATGGGATCCTCATATAAATAAATTGTCGAACAGACTGAGTTCGGCAGCGTTCGCAGTTAAAAAAATTAGAGCTCTTACCGACGTAGACACCGCTAGACTAGTCTACTTTAGTTACTTTCATAGTCTAATGACCTATGGTATTTTATTGTGGGGTCACGCTGCGAATGCTAATAGTATATTTATTCTGCAGAAACGGGCTGTTCGTGCAATTTATAGATTAGGGCCTAGAGTGTCACTGAGGGAAAAGTTTAAAGAAATCAATATTCTGACATTTGTGTCTCAATATATCTATGACAATCTTGTGTATGTAAAAAGAAATATAACTAATTTTCAGAAGTACAGTGATATACACAATTTTAATACTAGAAATAAAGACAAGTTGGTTGCTTATGTAAGCCGACTACATAAAATTAGTAATTCTTTTAAAGGCAATTGTATACGCTATTACAATAAGGTCCCTACTGATATTAAAAACTTACCTTTAGACAAGTTTAAAATAATAATAAAACAGAAATTGTATAAAAAAGGTTACTACAGGATATCTGATTACTTAGAGGACAGATGTCCATGGGAATAGATTGTTTGAGTAACAGGCTGTTTCGATATATAATTAGCATTCATTTTGTAATTTGACAATATTTTATTTAAAAAAGGAAACGCAAAAGATGCGACGACTGTGGAGTTTCTTCGGTGAGCTCTTCTCCACAGATTCCGCCATTGGGTTAGTGAACTCACCAAAAAAAATGTAATGACGGATCTAAGTGATGTAACAACATCCTATGGAAATAAGTGATTTTTGATTTTGATTTGATTTTGATTTTATTTTTTAAGCTACCAGAATACGGTTTTTTATTGCCTGTTTTATTACATGTCTTTTTTATCTGGCCTTCCTTACTACTATGAAAAATAGATTTTCTTTATGTACAGTGGTGGTTTTCATTGACGCTTTGGAAATATGACATAGAAAATCTCTGCTAGGTTCTTAAGTTTGCGCGAACTGTCCGCCGTTACGAGAACAAAGCCTGAACCTCACCTTAACTTTTCCCTTTTCACTGTCAACCTTCTGCATACATCAATAAACGCTTTAAATAGTTATTTTTACTTTCGAGTTGAAAGAAACGAAAATTAAGGAAGTACATATTGTAATCGTAAAAAAATCGAGGTTGATATTTTGATGGGGATAGGTTCTCTATCGTTAATTTAGTCCGAAAAAGTGAAAAAAAAATCAAATGTATATGGATGTGTGTGTGTGTGTGTGTGTGTGTGTGCGTGTGTGTGTGTGTGTGTGTGTGTGTGTGCGTGTGTATGTATGTATGTATGTATGGATGGCTGTTTTCCGTTGTCAGCTCTAGAGCCTAAACCACTGAACCGAATTGGATGAAATTTTGTATTGGGGTTTATTTTGTAAAGGGAAATATTAAACTGCATATCAAAAATACTGATATGCACAGCAAATATCAGGGCGAAATGCTGCGGTAGGTTAGGTGAAGGGTAAACGGGGTGAGCGAAGCGAAGCCCCCTTTATCCTTCGTATTAGGTTGAACGTGCAAGAACAACAAAACATACTTAAAACATAAACTATGTACACCTAAAATATTTAAAACATAAAAAGTGTTTTTGCTGATCCTATTTTGCTGTGCAAATCAGTATTTTGATGTGCGATTAAATACTAGCCTTTTCTAAATATCTAGGACATTTTTTTTGTTTTTTAGGGTTCCGTACCCAACGGGTAAGAACGGAACCCTATTACTAAGACTTCGCTGTCCGTCCGTCCGTCTGTCACCAGGCTGTATCTCAAGAACCTAGCTAGCTAGAGAGTTGAAATTTTCACAGATTATGTATTTCTGTTGCCGTTATAACAACAAATACTAAAAAACAGGATAAAATAAATATTTAAGGGGGCTCCCATACAACAATACCTATGGTTACGTACATGGAGTGTGAAAGTAACCGCACCAATAACTTTGTAAACAATATTTTGCTGTGTAAAATCCAAACTATTCACTCCACACCATCGCTTCCATTGAACGTTGGTACGGAACCCTTCGTGCGCGATTTAGACTCGCACTTGACCGGTTTTTTGATAACTTGATTATTTAAGGTTCCTGTCATATAAATCAAACACATTTATTGAGTTTATTAAAAAACGGTTTTGAAAAAAAAACTAACGATTTTTCCAAACTTCTCGACATAGTATCTCTCAATATCATCTATAACTTGGCATTCTCAGTTATAACCGCAAAACTATAAAAATGGTAGCTCCCATACAATATGCACACAGTGCCATATATCCCGTACATTAGCCGGCGGGCGGAATAAGCTCATAGTGCGAGGCATGGTAGAAATGAATTGTTTTGTATGGTGGAGTGGTTGTTAGGGACATCATTCTAAACAACTTTTAGTATGGGGCCGACTTGATGAGAGCAACTTTATTTTCTACTCCACCATATAACTCAGGTAAGCACCTAGGCCCGAAATGTATTGAGATAAGAAAAATAAAGTTGGTCTGAAAAAAAAAACTGATCGCGTCGGTTCCATAGTAAAAGTTGTTCAGAATGATGTCCCTTAGAACCACCTTTCGGCTTGTAACTACCTTTCTGTTAGACACTGTCTACTTTATCTTAGATCTTCTTAAAACGTCTCCTAAACGCCTGCACACGAATAGGTATCCACAAACTATTATTTAAATAACAACACCGAAAGCGTCATGCAAGAAAGTTAGTACAGGATGGCCTGCACAATTTATTTCCATTCCTCTGACCACACCCGTTCTAATATTATTTTTCTCTTGCAGACCCCGACTGGGCGAGCTTATATCTCGGCGTTTTGATCTGCATCGAGTGTTATTATTTTTCTCTTGCAGACCCCGACTGGGCGAGCTTATATCTCGGCGTTTTGATCTGCATCGAGTGTTCCGGCATACACAGGAATCTGGGCTCTCATATATCGAGGGTGCGCTCGCTGGACTTGGACGAGTGGCCGTGAGTATAATTCAACTCATTCAACCTTCATTATGTAAAAATAATGTACCCCATTAATGTCTCCGCCGATGGGTACAGGCCTTTAACCGGATACGAGTAAGATTGAGCCATGCTGAACCAGGCGGTTTAGTGCGGGCTGATGTAGGGGTTTTACTACTACTACCATCTTGTAGAGATGTAGGCAAGACTAACTAAGCTATGATTAGACGGTATCAAATATGTTTCCAGATTTAAAGTCCTAAGGGCCTTACCACAATAAAATATACTCCTGTTCAACACTTGTTTGAAGACAAAAATGTATAGGATTTCTCGTTCAGTTTCAGGAGACAGAAAAATGACTTACAGGAAACAAATAATGCTCTCTTGCGAGTACTAGACTAGTTTACTGCCAATAACTTGCTTCTGAATTAAAAAAAGACAAATAAATTTTACTTTACCTAATGTAAGGCAAGTTGAGAGTAACATTGTATTGGGGAAAGACAAACTAAAACTAGTAGATGAAACTGTATTTCTCGGCATCACTATTGATGTCAAACTTCAGTGGGGTCCCCATATTGTAAAATTAGTACATAGACTTAGCTCCGCATCATATGCAATTAAAAGAATCAGGGAATTGACTGACGTTGCAACTGCTAGGCCTTTATATTTTAGTTATTTCCATAGCATTATGTCCTACGGCATACTACTATGGGGACGGGCTCCTGACATTGAGACCATCTTCATTTTGCAGAAGAGAGCGATCCGATTTATTTATAAGCTTTGTAATAGAGAATCTCCGAGAGATTTCTTCAAAGAAACCAACATCCTAAACGTATCAAGTCAATATATCTATGAAAACATAATCTATGTGAGGAAAAATATCAGTAGCTTCAAAACCATTGATAGCCATCACAATGTGCAAACTAAAAATAAACATATACTTTCTTTTCCAATGTTCAGACTCACAAAAGTTAACAATTCTTTTGTAGGACAATAAAATTCCGCAAAACAAAACTTAACTGAAGCTCATATTAAAAAATGTATAAAGCACCTTTGTGTGCAAAGGCTTACTACAAAATTAATGACTTTTTACAAGACACCGACATCTGGCATTAAACCAGTTCATTGCACCCTATATATTATGTTCTATGTAATAATTAGGCACCTACTTAATGTTATATTATGCTTTCTTGATTATGTTATGACGTTCATTAAGTCTCAATTTTTGTGCTATTATGAATAAAATCTTTGAACTGAAGTGAACTGAACTGAACTGTTTATTTTGAGGTTAAACTATGTAAAACATTTTTTGTAGTAACACGGTTGGTGTCCAAGTCAGAAGCCCCTTATTAGAAAGATAGGTGATGAGGGGGAACGCCCGCTGTGCAGAGTTGGGTGATCGGTTCTCTATTGTGACAATTTCAGTCAATTGTTGAGCCAGCCAATGTTGTACCAGTTACTGTTGGTTCAGCCGACTTCCCACAACAAATCTCCTTGTTCTTTTAATACTCTGCAGTGTTATTTAAAAATCTGTATTTCTCACTAATGAGATTTCCCTGGTCTAATGGGTTTCATGCTTGCTTCTCACACAGGTGATGCAGGTACGAAACCAGACGATTTATCAATGAGATAATTAATTTATCTTAATTTATTATTATACGTTCAGTGTTTTGGATGACATGTTAAGCTATGTGCAGGCTGCTATCGCTACATGGTAGTAGACGTAACACCCGCACTAAGCCAGCATGGTGGAGTATGGCGTAATCTTACTCGCATCCGGGTAAATGCCCGTGCTCCTCGGTGAGGACATTAATGAGCTACATTTATACTTGCACTTCGTACGCCCGCCTGTAAAAGGTTAAATTATTCAATATACATACACACTGATATAATGTTGGGAGAAAAAGCCTTTGTTGAGCCTGTTGAAAAAGTTGAGCCTTTTCTTTGTAATAATTCCAGGCTCGGCCACGTCAGCGTTATGGTCTCCATGGGCAACGCGTTAGCGAACTCGGTATGGGAGGCGGATGTGCGCGGCCACATCAAACCTATCGCCGCCTCGACGAGAGAGGAGAAGGAACTGTGAGCTATTTCACCATTTGCTTGAGATATTAGTTTATTTGTATGCTATGTGTTTTGTTGGTTTGCAATAATATTGGAGCGCATTGTAGGAAGCTTGGTGGGGGCCTGAGGATCGCTTCAGATACCGCATATTGCATTTACTGACAGGACTTATTTTTAAGGCGAGAAATCATTTTCGATATTTCTGACATAAGTATTTCAAACAAATGTTATTGTGTTAAAATTTAATCAAATTACTGTTTTACTTACTAGGTTAACGCGCTATCAAAAGATGCGGCCGACTATACCTCAAATGTTTGTGTTTATGTTTATATTATTGATACTCCCAAGAGACTCAAAACTTGTTGGGTACTTCCCGTTAAACTATAACAATAAAATTTAACACGAAAGAAGGCCTTTTAGCAAAAGTAAAGAAAACTATATTGATCTTTATCTGTCCCTCAGCTGGATCCGCCTCAAGTACGAGCGGCGCTTCTTCCTGTCGGCCACCGACGCGCCTCCCACGCCGGACGGGCTGCGTGCGGCGGCGTGCCGCGGCGACGTGGCCGTGCTGGCGCGCATGCTGGCGGGCCCGGCGCCGCGCGCGCCGCACACCACGCACACCACGCACACCGCGCACACCACGCACACCACGCACACCACGGAGCGCGCGGTGGCGCTGCGCGCGGCCGCGGCGGCGGGGCATCTTGCGGCCGCGCAACTACTTATTTGGGTGAGTTTGAATCTAAAGGTATTTCTCAGATGTCATGGATTGGGGAGTAAAGTTTATAGAATATGTGACGGACGACCAGATGTAAGCTTCTAGAGAGTGCACTGACTTCTAATACGCTTTTTTAACAGAACAGTTATGTAATTAATAAAGTTTTAATAAAGAACGTCCATTAGACAGAGTAAAGTTGATAAATCAATAAAATAATTATATTTTCGCTTCTCATGCTCGAAAAGTCCTTCTTTATGTTGGATGTAGGCTGCATGAAATCGCATTATATGAACGAACTCATCAATTAAGGTTTGTCGTCATCTAGACCAAGGAACTTTAAATATTCAATAGAAAGGCTATGGAGACGTGGCACGCGCGCCGCAACTATAAGTGAACACTCATACTTCGAGCAAAACACGCGCTCACTGCTCGTAGTCTCTGGCGTACGGCGAGTAAGTTAATAGCTCTGTGGAAAATATTTAAAAATACCGTCGCGTGCCATGATTACTTGCAGAATTCAAAGTAAGAAAGCAAGCCGAGCAAAAACACTAAATATACTTTCAACTGTTAGCCTAAAAACGTATGTATAAGTCACAGAATTTTAGTAAAATTAGTAATTCACTCGAGTTGAAATCAAAATTATACATTGCTGGCAATATACAGTCAAATTTTTGAGCAAGGTGTAGTGAATGAACAATGTATTCTCTCTCGTTCCGTCATGGATGATCGCTAGGAGGGAATCCAATACCGCATCAAAATCCTAATCCCGCAAGCCTGCGGGTCCGAGGTTATCAATCCCGCGGATTCGCGGGATTTGAGGGATTGCGAAAAAGAATAAACTTTTTGCTCTTATTTATTACATACAAGAATTCGTGTAATATGAAATAAAAACTGTAAGTTAAAAAAAAAACCGTTAATTCATAATAAGTTAAACAGATGGTTGCTTTTTAATGAAGTGTTTTTTTAAAATGTTTCCTTAGAAATGCTAACCTATTTAGAGCATCATCTTTTACTTAATGTATAAGCTCCAACGAAAATAGCAAAGATTTATTTTTACACTTAATTCTGAAAGCCAATTTTCTATAACAATGCCAGGAATTTATAAAATCGATTCTATCTACATTGAAATTAAACATTTACTTACTTGATAATTTGCAGTTTAATATATGAATAAATATTCCATAACGTTTATTCATTGCATTAAATAATGCAAAAACCTTATTTTTTGTCGTGAGGGCGTGGTCAAAAGTCGCCATTTCTAGCGACCAAGTCACTAAATTGGCAACAATGATTAGGGCAAGTTATCCGCGACGCCCCGCGAGCGTAAACCCCTTGCCCCGTAGGCACATACGCTGGCTAGTGACAAGGGAATCCACTGTAATTGCATAGTTTGGTATTGGGCGCGTTTAGAAACACGCACAAGGCACACGTAACACGGCGCTGCGGTTGTGGCTCTGCCTACCATGCGAGAGGTCCCGGGTTCGATCCCCGCCTAGGGATAAACAAAAAAACAGACCCACAGGGTATCCTAGTGTGAGGTCAGAAGCAATGTATGTATGTGCCTGTAAAATATATATATCGGAAAATAGAGAACTGGCTAAAAGTAGACACAATTGTGCCTCTGCCTACCTGTAAGGAAAAGGCGTGTCTGACGCTATGTTATGTTGTTGTTAGTTTTGACGGTTGCGTCTAGTTTTCAAATTTCGAATTATGACATTCAAATTTCGAACCCGCCCGCGTGCCGCCCCTAGTTTGTTTGTGAAGTTGGTACTAGTGAACAAGCTAAACAAGTGCAGAGCAATGATCAATGGCACAATGCCGGTCGAACATGCGGTTCCTGAACACATCAAAGAGAGCTTAGGATATGTGTGTAGATAAACTAGTGTATGTAACTGTACATAATTAGCAAGTATGAATATAACTTTCATCAAGGTATAGAACAGGCATACCACTCTCCCTTACATCTTTGACTTCATGTACGTACCTGTCCCTCCATGCCACCATATCATGTCGCTCCATTAGTACTTCCTTTGATTTCTACATTTTCATATTTATAACTTAATTTGTTTAAGAGTAAACGAAGAGATTCTCTGCTACCAACAAAAATTATGGATACTTTAAGAGCTGCAAGCAGCCGTTTCATACTCGGTACTTCTTTTCGGACAACATAAAATTCATGTATTTAATGCCTATTTGCACTTGAATCAAAATCATTCAGATTGATTTTCTTTTTGGTTTTAGGTTTATTTTTCTTAGGCGTAGAAAATACAGCTGACGTCCCACCTTTGTTTTGTATTTTCATTACGGAAGATCGGGATATGCCCAAAATACAACAAAATATTTTACTTACAAATAGTTAAAAATTAGCCAATTCCATAGATATCGAGAGATAGGCCCTTGGCGCTTAGCTTGTATCGGAACCAGTGTCGCCGAAAACACGCACACATCTACACCACTCATACATCAATCCTTCCGCTTTTATTGGTCAGTGCAATGCACCTATCGTCCGAACACATCCACACTACCGCAGGAACACTAGCTAGCCGAGCTAGTGTTGGGACATTGCAATGACAGCGTGTTTCATCGAACGATTATAATTTATAGACAGTGGTATCTATACCGGGTTATATGAATAAAATGATACATTGTTTGTTAATATGACATATTCATTTTACAAGAAATACCTATCACTACAGGCTGTATCAAATACGGGGTGACAAGTCGAAAAGAGTTGTTTGTGACATGATTTTAAACAACTTTCTCAATGAATCTGATTTCATAAGAGCAACTTTATATTTTACTTCCCCATACAAATCATACTGACCGCTCAACCCAAAATGTACTGAAAAGTGAAAAATAATGTTGCTCTGATGAAATTGTTTTAATAGAGAAATGTTCAGAACTATGTCCTTAACAACCACCTTTTGGCATATATACCCTTTCTGTAAAATCCTGTACAGTACAATACTACCTATTGACCAGAAAAAATTATATATTTATTAAGAACTTGCCGTTTTAACAATTTAGGCGTAGCATTTTTTGCTAAGTAATGCAGTCTTATATTAGTATATATTTCCATCACAGCTTTGTTTAGTAATATTAGATGATTATCCATTGTTTTTTTTTTCGAATTGGTGAAAATCTATTTCTTTCTATCGATTCAAAAACAATTCTCACTATGACTATCCCCATCACTATACGTCGTCTCTGCGTGCGTGTAACAGTTCGCCCCCGTACCTCGATGCATATCTACTTTCCTATTTAGATAAGTGTGAATTTTTATCAAATTCAATGCGTGTTAGCTTGGCAATACATAGTGAAATTAAGTCATAAAACAAGCAATGGATGATAAATCTAGCGAGAACAACATGACATTGTCACTTTAATGATCAATTGGTGTCGATTTTTTCGTGAATGATTTATTTTCGTAATAATGTTTATTTCTTGTGTTTTGAGAAGAAATAATAGTTGGAATGAGACTTACAAGTGATATGTTACACCGCCGTTCATGGAGTTCACAATTCCGCTTTTATTTTTGTACGTAAGTATTGAACAGGCCGGCATTTTCGAATAACAGCGGAATTGAATTCGTCACTGCGGTCGCCCGGCGACTACTGAGAATTTTCAACTTCTAGACAATCAGGGCTAGATTTGTTCGCGCGTGCCACGCCCCTCAACCTATCTCTCGATATCTGTGGCCAATTCACATTGCACATACTATATGACGTACCTGCTAGTCATGTTGACAACAAGGCTGGTGATGTTAATTAGAGGAATAGAGTCCAATCCTTCAATCCGACAAATATTTCGATAGATTGTACATAACTTTTCTTACGCCACTGTTAATAGTTATCGGCATTTTCACTACATACACACTATGCACCATCGACGCCCCACTTTGACAGCAATCGACAGATGACATTAATTATTTTTTAAAGAAAGTGTTGCAAGTTGAAGAAAATAGTTTCATAGATTTTCCGCAACATGACGATGTTTTTATATTCTTGGTTTGGCTTTACATGATAAGGCTACTGGTCCTCCAAACGTCGACAATGTGTTTAACCCATTACCTGTATTGATTCCTCCATACCTCGTATTCCAGCACAACGGCAACCCGAACTACCCGGACGCAGACGGGCATAGCTGCGTGTTCTACGCGCGCGCCGCCGCCAACCATCTGTCCGGCATACCCACGCAGTACCCGCGCAACTTGCAGCTGACATGCCCCCTGCATCCCAACCCGCCGCACATTAGCAACGGAACTCACTCTGGTAAGCCAAGTCCACCAGAAACTACAAAGCCAAGACCACATATAGCACCTATGCCAGCCTGTGCTCCCGCTTGGTGGCGATGGCGGAGTTGGAGGCAAAGAGTTTCATTCAACTGAGGTTAGGTTCTAAAACACAATTAACCTCAAATGAGGTTAGGATGGCATATATCATAAGAAGTAAATAGCTTTTGACGACTAAGGCAGACAGACAGCTTCCAACCACATTGCCATCTGCAATAAGCTTTTCAGATCAGGTGCCATTAGTGTCAAACTACAAAGCCAAGTCCACCAATTAGCGCCAAACATCAGTGATAACCACCTGTCCGGCATACTCACTTAGTACGCGCGCAACCTGCAGCTGATATGTCCCCTGCAACCTAACCCGCCGTGCATTAGCCCGAGTGAGTACCGTGGGCTTACCAAGTCCACCCGTTAGCGCCAATCTACAAAGCCAAGTCCACCTGTCCGGCATACCCACTCAGTACGCGCGCAACCTGCAGCTGATATGTCCCCTGCAACCTACGTTAGGTTGCAGGGGACATATCAGCTGCAGTTTTTAGATTTTTTCTAAAATGGCGCACTTACGGTGTTACAAATTTATTGGCGCGGCTACTTACATAAAAAAAAAATAATCAAAAAGAGTTTATTTCCATAAGAAACACATAGGTAACATTTGGAGAATGTCAAATCTTAAACTAACACATGTATAAGGTACAGGGAAATATAGAACTCAATTTGAATTCCGTCACCTCAATGTTTTAGATGGTAAAGAGGCGACTAGAAACCTCCAGCTTTATACGTTATTTTTTACAGAATTGGAGCAAACACCTTCCCAAGCTTTCTTGTCTTCTACATAATCTGATATTTTGTAATATAATACATAATCCATGTACGTAACCAGGTGCATTCATAAGTTTGTATCTGGTATTGAAAGAAATGCAGTTGGGTTATTTTATTTATAATAATTCCAGTTCATTCGATAAACTCGAGGGGTCGGGGGTGTGGTGGGGGAAGTGGAGTGGGAAGGGGGGGGGGTGGGTGTTTGCTGTAGTAAACGTATTCGTTATAGCGGATTTCAGTATTTGATTTTATTTCAGAAACTTTATACCTAATTCAGACTACGGTTCTCTCCGCCTTCACAAGACGAACTCGTAGACACCATATTTGACCTCCTAGGACCAAGGAAACGCGAGTAATTGCCAAAAATTATACCCCCATTTTGCTCAAAAGTCTGCATTGGAAAATTCAAGTACCTGAAATTCAATTTAAAATTGGACTTTCTTCGTTAAATTGTTACGCAAAATACATTTGTATCACCTTATAATAAATAAAACCTTTTTTCTCCGTCAGCCGTGACAATATGTTTAAGTAAGTATGTATGTCGAAGGGCTCGCGAGGTCTACGGTTCTTACAAAACCACTAGTAGGTATATGGGGCCAGGCGCAGAAATATTAATAAACTTGTGCTTTCCTTTCAGGTACCAATTCAACCAGCTCAACAGCCTCGAAGAGCTCCACGAAGAACCCAGAACCAGAATGCAACTGTATCATCTTCGAGCTACTGAACGCTCAGAGCGCGTCGAATGCGCTCGTCGAACTACTGATTGGGCTACAAAACAACCAGTATATGAACACGAATGGATACGATCTAAGCCTCAATGGTGGTATATCTAGCTCATACAGCCACGCAACTCTAGGACGCGCCTCTCTGGGACCTAACTTGTCATTGACTAATGGCAAAAGCGGGAGTATCGTTTGAATGATACGTCCTTTTGTTCTAATGGTACCATGTGTCGTTTGAATGATACCCTGTATCACATAAGTTCGGGCTCTTTATAGACAAAATAAAAATATTGGACTGAAGAAATATGAGCGATTGTCGATGTTTTTCATTTTTGAAGTTACCAAATCAGTTTCGTATTAGCTAATCGCGTAATTTCAGAATTTTTATTGTAATTTAGTTAGTTCCTATCGGAATTTTATTATTTGATGATTGACAATGATCGTGCGACTGATTATTGTGGATCTATATTGCATAGAAAGTTCGATTTCAATGTTTATTGACTTTTTTAGAATTAGTTATATTCTTAATTCACTTTATTGTGGTATAAAATGTATAACAAAAATTTGTGACGAAATTTTGCAAACCATCTATCTTCATTATCAATTAATGTTTCAATTAAACCCAAATATCTACAAGATACCGTTCCTGGTTTAGACATATCCCCCGTAAAAAATAGAAGAAAATAGTTCAAATGTTTAGGAAAATTATAGTAATGTTTAGTGGTATTCTTTCGGTAGTTAATCATAGGGCTGGTATTGGATAGAACCCATTATCAATGTGATCCACCATGCACGTTTTTAATGTTTGATATGTTAAAAATAATTAGTATACCTATACGTAAATTATTGACCTAGGTGCAAGATCTCAGCTCAACAATATTTTAGGGTTTATCTTAGGATAATTTAAGGAGTTGTTTTCGCTTGACCCTTTCCTACCCTTGGGTAAAAAAACTTTGCCAACATCTAAAGTCATCACAACATTCCATGTGTATAGTTATGCAAAAATATTTTTCTAATACTCAAGGGAATTTCTAGTTGATGTGATATTTATAAGGTTTTCCCATTGAAGCCAAATGTACTGAACCCTTCTGTGCCTACTCTAGCTAGTTTATGCTTCTGAACTGAAAAATAGACCAAAAGCTACTGCTTCATAGAGTTCACTCTACTTTGTTAAATGTCAGTAAATGCATCTGGTCTATTTTTGAGCATTTTATTCGATGTGAAGTTGTACTTGATACGCATCTTTAGGGTAGGTGTTGTCCTGCGAGTGTATAGATGAATTTTCCGAAATAATATTTTCCTTGTATTTTGTTTTCCATTCGCGTTTTTCCCACGATTTATTTTTTCTATGCGTTTTTTACCAGTAATATAATTTCCTACACCTTTTAATTTCTTCTCTTTCTTTTTGGCAGACTTATATTTTCCTATGCATTTATTTTCTCAATCCCTATTTTACATATACATATGTTTTGCCGATATAATAATTTTCCAGGCGGTTATTTCCTCATACACTTTTTGCTTGATTTAACTTACATCTATACACGTCCAATTTGCGTGACAGGGGGCTAGCCTATCGTTGCAGCTAAGGATATTTGAAGACGATGTTTTCCTTCACCGTTAGAACGTCCACACAGTGTACGTACTAATAACGGACTAACATTTTATAATAGCGTGAGATTTGTTAAATAAATTAAGTAGGCTGGCTAGCGATTTGACTCCGCGATGCGAACTTGTATTTTTTCTCCTTAGCTGCGGCGATGGGCTAGCCTCCTGCCATGCAAAATGGAGTATTGCAAACTGGCTAAACGGGCTCATCTGTGCCTGTGCCGCCCCGTATGGCAAATTGCGTGACGTTATGGATGTGTGTGTGTTAAAACAAGCATATATTATATGAGGAAATAAACACCTGGAAAATTATTATAACAGTAAAACATAGGCATACTAAAAATACGGATTGTGAAGTGTGAAGAAAATTATACTACTGATAAAAAACTATAGAAAAAATAAATTTTGGGAAAACCGCGAATAAAAAAAATAATACAAGGAAAATATTATATCCTCTGTCCTGCAATTATAGACTTAAATATACATAATAATTGTGCATAATTTGCATTAGATTTTCAGACGCATCAATGTGCTCATTTTGCTATGCTCTTGAGATTTAGGGGCGCATAATTTGTTGTAAACTTTTAGTGGAAAGGAAATATGCATTATTTACCGTATCTGGGAAAGTTAACATTGAATTAGCAGTCACCATTTCACATCTAAACCACATACAATAAAAAGTTTGTCTGTTTATCAAATAAAAAATGCCTTTATTGTATGGCCGTAGGTTCGCTATGCTGCTTCTTGACTCTAATGCAGCATTCACATTCACCGAAGAGACCCGAGAGCTATGTGGTATCGCAATGAGACTAATGCTTCGATCCCTCATGGGACAAAAGATTGCAGTTTCAAGATCATGAATCCAATGGCTTCCCTTGGTCAGTGAGGCCTAGAAAAAAGGGGCCGCGATTTTCAACCTTGTATTTTGGTAATTAAGTTCAAAACAACAATGTTCACAGACAAAGGCTTTGCTGCTTTCTATGAGTCTTCGAGGGTCACTACGGCGATATTGTGAAGTAGGCACGATTAGTTCTTTGTGTACTCGTATTTTAGCAATAAATCGTTTACCAAAATCAGTATTGAATGATGTATAAAATGCACCGTGAGTCGAATTCTGCACATATTTTTCTGTAAATGATTTTACTCTAGACAAATGTTAATAATCTAGGTTGCTTGTTGAAATTTTATTCATATTTTTTAATTTTTGTTACTCTTACCAGCATTGGTTTATAATTTTATTTTACAATCGTGTAAAGGGATTCAGTTTTGTATATTTATGTGTATATTTTGATTATTGTATATTTTTAATTTGTACAGGCCAAAGAGCTTAGTTTTTTGTAAATATACTGCTGAAAAGATTAGCTGTAACTTTCATTAGTCTTTCCGTTGATGTATTTTTTAAGATATTTGTTGATGTTCTCGATCTTGTGAAAATAAAGTAATTATAAAATAATATTATGTTTGCATTATTACCTAATATGTAAAAAACTAAATCTGCAAAATTACAGATGATGTTCACAGAACTCTGGCTACGTACTGATACTTTCATATTTCTTTATTGAACACAAAACTTATAAAAAAAACAATAGTTTCATGAAAATAGTGTACTAAGGCGAGCTTATCTTTAATAAGAGATCTCTTCCAGCAAACCAGGATGAGATGGCAACGGTTGATTGCTGAGCAAGGGAAGACCTACGGTGTACAACAATATAAGGAAATAAACAAGTACATACAATAAATAAATTAAATTATATAATTAGCATGATAATTTATTAAGAAGTTATAATAAACTACTACTATTATATACAGTGTGATTCTTCATAAACTGGACATATTAAATAGGGTTAAAGAGGACCCTATTTTATCGATAAAAAAATGTTTAAAAAAAATCTCACCCCCCTTATTTTTTTACATTTGATTATAAATTTTAGTGAACCGTGCACCAATTGCAAAATATATATATATATATATAACTTCGGACTGAAAGGGTCTGTAGTGGTCAAATTAACTGGATTGTAATGAGGAAGAGCAGGCAGAGATATATATATATATGCAAATAAAGGCTTACATGAATAATACCTATAACTCTAAAGGGAGAGGTAATGCTTCTTCAGGCGACTTAAATATATTCAGAGTTGGACTGCCCCTGATGGTGCAGGGGAGTGCATTCCACAACTGAATGGCCCGGAGTCTAAACCTGTGCTCATAAGCCGCGGTGTTATGATGTGTCTCGTAGGAAGGTTGGGTAGCGTGGATTCAGTAAATTGTTGTAGAGGTTGTGAGAATCCCGGCGAAGACGGATCGGCAGCCACTTCACTCCTTGCGATGTTGTGATACATGGTCGCATTTGCTCAGCCCGAAGATAAACCGAATCCCGAGATTTGGAAGACGTTCGAGTTTGTTCAGTAGTTCTTCATTAGAACTGAACTGACCCAGCAGACATCAGCATAATCGATGAGGGGTGGTAGAAGGAGAAACTTTTGGTTTGTCGAGGCAAAAAATACTGAAGTCTCCTGAGAGAGTGAAAAGTAGCAAATAGTCGATGACTTACCTCACTGACATGTGATGACCAGAACAGCCGGTTGTCGAAGATAAGACCCAGGTTGTTAGCTTTATCGCTGTATACGATTATGGTACCATTAAAAGTGACAGGTGGAATGGGCTGTTGCTGCAATAAGTTAAGAGAATGTCTCGAGTACCTATAATGATGGCCTGAGACTTGACCAGGAGTCCGAAGGATGAAGCCCAACTTCTTATATTATATTATACCCTCAAAATCAACACTGAGTGCCTGCAGAGCAGAGTTTACGGGTTGGTTTTTAAACCGATATAGCTTTTTTGAATAAAATGATATGCTTAATGGATAGCTGGCACTCGCTTTTCATACCAAAGTGCTTTTCTTTTTGCGCGGAAATGCATAGTTTTTCTGGAAATCCACATTGAAGATTGGTGAACGAAACGCATTTTACTACGAAAATCGGCGAAACGAAACGCAAAAGTACCATTCACAGACAAAAATAGTACAATTCACAGACAAAATTATGACGTTTTGTCTGTGGTATTGACATTAATGTTCGTCTGTGGTCGAAAAATGATGCATCTTCATTCCATTTCTCTCGTAGCTACGCACGTACTTTTCCGTGTTATTTCTGTTATTTACGACGACTTTGGCTATCCCTTTAGACTTGTTTTGTGTATCCTACAACCGACCGACCTCTGTCTGCTGCTCTGCTTGTGACGATATGTGTGTTGAATACTTGTGGAGGCGACAAGTTTTGCGGTCAAAGAAAGATGAGTTTGACGAACTGTTGAACGCAATTAGATATGTCTACAAAATTGAATAGAGGAGCGAGGCGACCCCATCTAGTTTCACTAAACCGAAATGTTTGTTTTAGGTCACTTTCTGTGTAAATACTAAATATAGGTTGTGTTAGGTCACAACGTTATGAACGACCCGGAGCCGAGTGAAGCGGAGCGGAGCGAGGCGACCCCATCTAGTTTCACTAAACCGAAATGTTTGTTTTAGGTCACTTTCTGTGTAAATACTAAAGATAGGTTGTGTTAGGTCACAACGTTATGAACGACCCGGAGCCGAGTGAAGCGGAGCGGAGCGAGGCGACCCCATCTAGTTTCACTAAACCGAAATGTTTGTTTTAGGTCACTTCCTGTGTAAATACTAAGGATAGGTCTATAAAATTGAATAGATTGGTGTCATAAATATGGTGTTTTTCTTTATTTTCCTATCAAATCAGATGAATCTAACCTCAAAACTTAAAAAAATCATATCTCAAAAAGTATACATTTCCGCACTTTAAAAACTATAGGGGGGGACCCCCCACCCCTCTCCTTAGCTATATCGATTCAAAAATTTACCTGAGTTTACTGTACGAGCTAACACGTACATGAGCAGAATTGCCATTTATATAAATTCAGTCAATTTTGCACTTCTTGTTATTTCCTACATTTTAGGTCAGTTCGTGTATAGCCATCAAGCGTGCGTCGCGTTCTCACTCTCATTTACTCACTACATCATCCATCCTACTTCTACCAGTCTTTCAATACAGTTTTACTATCAGTTTATCAGTCTTTCAGTCATATCAGTCTCATAGCTCCGGACACCCCGGAACATTGGTCCTTCGAACCGCGGAAAAGCGGGATCTGAGCACGTGTCCGTGTCGTGGAGACGTTATTCGTGTCACCATTTCCGCTTGCCGTGAAACAAACTTAGTGCCGCTACGGTGTGGACAGTCTACTGCAGAACTTTAGCTGTGCTTTCAAGTGTCACAGTGACTATCAGTTATCAAGGATTGTAGTAAAATTGAACATCAAGAGTTCATTCATCAAGTATCAGCAGAGTTGGCCTGGGTAACATATTATTCCGCTAGCCAAGAATCAAGAGTCCAGCAACATCAGGAGCGTTGGCCTAGGTGAAGAGTCTCAGCCAGCCGCTTACTAGCAGTCCAGAACAATCAAGTAGTACCAGCAGATCAAGTCAGATCTTTCCGTTTTACATACCTACATTATGGCTTCTGTCAACGAAATCAGTGCTGCTCAGCAGCAACTAGCTCAAGCAATCGAATCAGTTTTTATCAATTTCATAAAGGATAGTGCGGATAGAAAAACATCGAGCTATTTTGAGAAGAAAATAAACATTTTGGATAGCCATTGGTATGAATATGAACTCAATTTTAATAAAATGTCTGCCATGGACATGGAGCCAGGAGTGAAGCAGTATATTATGAACGATAGGGAGGCAGTGCTAGAAAGATATACCAAAATCAGAGAGTATATTCTGGCTCTACAAACTTCGGAAAAGAGATCGGAAACGCCTGTTATCAAGCCAGCTAGTTTTGTAGTCCAGCCTCCGGCGTTTGGAGTCCCGGCGGGGGCGAGTAGCAGTGACCACCCGCTGGCTTCTAGCGCAACAGCAAGCAAGACCGAGGAGATGCTGAGGAAACAACAGAGCAATTCAGGGCTTTCCATCGTACCTTATCAGCTATTAGTATGGATGTAGTATCCGAAAAGTGGGAGTTAGACGATCTTCTCAGCACCATATAGTCCCGCTGGGGTACAATCGACAAATTGCACTGGGAGTTAGACAGCGAGTTGAACGGCTCTAATAAAGATTACGAAGATGCTTACTCCACTTACGAAGGAAAATACGAGGCCATCAAGAGAGCCATAAACAAGAAGATGTGGTCCGTTTCTCACATCGGGAAAATGACCCCTAAAATCGATTTACCTATTTTTTCCGGCAATTACAACAGTTGGATTTCATTCAAAGACTTATTCGGTGAAACTATCCATAAAAACCCTTTTATGCCGAATGCTCAGAAAATGCAATATTTAAAATCAAAATTAAAGGTGAAGCAGAAAAACTAATACAGCACTTGCACATCAGTTCTGAGAATTATGACACTTGTTGGGACATACTAAATCAACGCTACAATAATGAAAAATTAATTTTTAACTCGCATATGCACACCATTATGAATGTCCCGGTTATGCAACAGAAATTAGTCGCTCAAATAAAACGATTGCACGACACAGCTCTCGAATGCCTTAACGCTATGAAAAATATGGGAATCGATATCAGTACATGGGACCCTATGATTGTCTATCTCTTGTCACAGAAATTGGACACAGAGACCTATACCGACTACGTAGAGTCTGTAAACAACCCTAGGGAGCTGCCAGTGTTAAAAGAGTTCCTAAATTTTTTGGAGTTGAAATTTACAACTATAGAAACATCGCGCAGAAAGCAGGATAATTCTACGCAAAAGAATCAAGTCACAGCTAAATATCAGTCTTCAATTTATAATAACTACAAAAATGCATTTACTATAAACAGCAATGCAATTTCGCAATCGAACAGCAACAACGGAAAAATCATGTCAGCAAAATACCATTGCGCATTGTGCAACAGCAACGAGCATGTAATCTATTTTTGTAAAAGGTTTCTAGATATGCCTTCTTTCAACAGATTAAAGACAGTGAAGAGATTGAACCTCTGCCCTAATTGTCTTTTTAAGCATGAAAATAATTGTCTTTCGGAAAAAGTTTGTCGAGAATGTAGTCAAGTCCATAATAGTTTGTTACACGAGGCATTTGCGCAGTCCCTACATACGCCGTCGGACGGCTCGGGCACAAGTGGGTCACGCTGGGCAGTGACGACAAAGAGCTCTTCCAAAGCCAATGCAAGCTCGGGAAGGAATAACAGAAGCAGTTCACACGTATCGGTACAAAATGACATTTATGAAGTACTTTTGCCTACCGCTCTCATCAATGTTCAAGCAGTAGATGGGTCGTATATCAAGATGCGCGCCCTTTTGGATCAGGGTTCCCAAGTCTCACTCATCACGGAGAATGCAGCTCAGCTCCTGAAAATACCTAGGAAGAAATGCAATGGTGGGGTCTCGGGAATCGGGGCAAAGGAAAGCAACTGTAAAGGGATGATTACTATCATCTGCTCTTCAACTGCGAGCGACTTTTCCTTTGAAACAGATGTTTTGATTATGAAGCAGCTTATACAAGATTTACCAAGTCAGACTATTTCCAAACCTGACTGGTCATACCTGGAGCACATCCAATTAGCTGATCCAGAATTTCATAAAAGTCGCCCTGTAGACGTTTTGCTTGGTGCCGACGTGTACTCAAATATATTAATGAGCGGGATATGCCATGTAAACCCTACCTTACCGACCGCTCAACAAACTAAGCTCGGATGGATTTTGAGTGGTAATGCAAAAACATATCAGTGCAATGTAGTACTCAATGATATCGACAGTATTCAAAAATTTTGGGAGATAGAAGAAATATCCGAGCAGTCAAATCTATCTTCTGAAGATCAGCAGAGTATTGAGTATTATCAGCAAACAATATCAAGACGAGATGACGGTCGCTACGAAGATAGGCTGCCGTTAAAATCAGATTATAGAGAGAAATTGGGCCAGTCAAAATCAAAAGCGATTGCTCAATTTTACAAGTTAGAGCAGAAACTTTCAAAACGTCCGAATATTGCGCAAAATTATAAATTATTCATTGACGAGTATGCATCGCTCGGTCATATGACACCCGCTGGCACAGTACCTGCCAGCAGAAACAGCAGTATATTAAAATGCTATTTGCCTCACCATTGCGTCACACGCGAAGAGTCCACGACTGTCCCCGCCGCGGCCGCAGCGGAGCCACCGGCGGCTTCGTCCGCGTCGGCAGCGTCCACCAGTGTACAGTGCACCGAACATTACAGTGAATTATTCACAAAGAGAAGTGCGCGTGTTCAGGGACCAGCCAAACGCACTCTTTTTACTAACGAGCAAAGTGCGCGAGTGTTGATGAAAGACACTTGTTCCTCCCCAATAGTGAATCGACCAGTTTTAAAAATATCTGATGTACATGTAGATTCTTAGTTTTTACCATGTTATGATCGTTTTATTTAAAAAATTGTGTAATGAATCAGTAAATGGGACAATATTTTAATCATAAGCTACTAACAAAATGAAATATTTTAGTCATAAGCTATAAATTGTTCTATCATCATTAATCATGTCAGCATTCAACTTTACTAACCCCATTTTTCTCGCCCGGGAATATGTACGAGCTAACACGTACATGAGCAGAATTACCATTTATATAAATTCAGTCAATTTTGCACTTCTTGTAATTTCCTACATTTTAGGTCAGTTCGTGTATAGCCATCAAGCGAGCGTCGCGTTCTCACTCTCATTTACTCACTACATCATCCATCCTACTTCTACCAGTCTTTCAATACAGTTTTACTATCAGTTTGTCAGTCTTTCAGTCATATCAGTCTCATAGCTCCGGACACCCCGGAACATTTACATCGTTAGGAGACAAGTGGCCATAAATCTTGAGATCACCAGCGTTAAGATGATATGAGGAAGACAGGACGTCTGAGATGGAGTTAATGAAAATCGAGAAAAGAAGAGGAGAGGTAATACCACAGGGACGCCTGTAAAGAGGTCTCACCATGCAGTGGATGTCTCATCCGACCTGCTACGCTGTTGCCGATTCCTCAAATAATAGTCGAACCAGCCAGCAGAGAAGGGGGAGACGTTCAGGGATCTGAGAAGCTCAACGAGAATTTCGAAATCTACGCAGTTAAAGGCACTACTAAAGTCAAGTAAAGCCAGCACGGAAAGCTGTTTGCGGTCCATGGCCACAGACATAAAATAAGATACTACGTATTGGCTACAACTATCGCCATCTGTCCATTTTATTGCTTACTATTTTATTCTCAAAGATATTTCCTTCAATATTTACCGGCATTACTAACAGATGGCGCTCTGTAAAGTTTGGTTTTCTCAGTCCATCAGACAAGTTTGAACGAGTAACGTCGACGCTGCAAACTTTCTGGCACGGATAATACTTGGAGTGTGATTGTGGAATTGGTGTTAGTAGTGCTGAATGGTAAGTTAGTAGAGACTCCTATTATGATATGTTATTCCCCAGAAAGCTATTTTATCCCATTTTTTTAGGTTTTTCTAAATTTTCCTACTTTGCTCTCATCAATAGTCCAAGTATTTTTTTGGACTATATTTACAATCATACTATCTGTTTCAGGGAAAATGTCCCGAAGATTGCCGGGAGCCCGAGCCTACCGATTTCATACAGAACGGCAGCTGGAACTATGCATATCAGATATCCAGAATAAAAATCTGACACAGAGATATAAAATAAACGCCCCAAAAAAACTCAGCTCTAAGACAGAGCTTTATGCAGTCCCGGAGCTGGAATATAGGTGGGAAAAACCAAAAAATTAAAACCTAGCTGATCTATTTGATTATTCATTATTTTATGTGTTGATTAAAAAAGTTCCTTTTCTAAGTGAAAAAAAATCGTGTTTTTTATCTCATTATAATTTGTTTTGATGGCATTTATTTTATTATAGATACTTGTGGTACCTACTTTGTTGATTGAGAAGATATATTTTTAGTTTAGAAAGCTATAAATGTTTTTTTCTTATTTTCATAAGATTTTGTTTTATTTATTGGTAGCAATTTCCCAACATAAAATGTCGAAAAATTTGCAATTTGAATCTAGGTAGTTTTTTATTACAAAACGTCATATTTTATCTGTGTTTTTGATTTTATTGTCATTTCTATGGATCATAGTTGAACCTCAAACGTTTAGATATTTCCTAAAGTCCATGAATCATACAATTATGAGATGATTCTTCTGTTGGATCATAGTTGGAAACATAGGAGGCAACTATAGTCCACCAAAAAAATTATAAAAAAAACTACATACAATAAGAATTTCCTAATACCGTTTGTTGCATTCTAACCTCAGATAAACATAGTAGTAATTACAAGCGGTACCATCTTAAAAAGTGAAAAGCTGAACATAGTATAAGGTATCAAACTTAAAATTGCCATTTTCTGGACCAGAGTTGGGTGATTTTACGGTAACTGGATAAAAAATCAACTTAGAGCTTTGACCCTTTCCCAAACAGTATGTAAATTAAATACGAGTAATAATAATAATAATCTTTACTTCAGGTTACAAAACCTATATCTATAAATACATTAAAACTAAAGATACATACTTTATTAGAGTAGACTGGTGTAGAGAACTGAATCAATTCAAAGGTACAAGTTCGTAGGCCCAAGCCCTCAAATTTTGCAACTGGATAAAACTCACTTGGGAGTTTGACCCTTTAGCAGACCAGTATCTAATTTATATACGGGTAGATTCATGCAGTGCACTAAATTAATCCTCAGGTAGAAGATCGGAGTTCAATAAAGTATGGGGTGTCGGGAGGACAGAGACCCCTGTTAAAATAAAAATAAATTGTACAACTGGATAAAAATACTGCTTGGAGTTTTGACAATTTAGCACACAGTATCTAATCTATAGGTTGGGAAAAAAAATGTCGTCTCTAAATTCGGTTTACGGACGATATTTTTACGTGTTAAAGTCATAAGAAACGCTGACGCCGTTCGTGCCTCTCTATCGCTTGTTCCGCGCTCTCGCTTTACGCTCGGCTCAGGCGGAATGTGACAATGAGTCATGCTTTTTCGTGCGTGCAGCCGACGGTGATTCGTCCCATACAAGCTAGCCGACAATAATTATTTTATGCATTTTTCTTGCTAAGACTGACGTATTCAATGATAAAACATCGTAAAATTATAATTGTATAACAGAGGTATGTCCTAGACATGTTAGCAGGTACCGAAACGGGTAATTATAATGAAAAATAATTAGTTCTTCGAATATATTTATTAAATTAATTTCATTCAAGTTAAATTTACACACACACACACACAATAGAAAATAATATTGGGTGCTTACCTATGAAACTGGCGAATTTTTCTTCCAGATTCAGGAGTTCATAATTCGAGTAATTCAATAGCTATTTCTAGATTTTTTATTGTTTTAAAATTAATTTCAATATTTTACATCTACTTATGAAATTTTCTTTTAATTTTCAGTTTGATAACTAAAATGTTATCTTCAAAATCAGTGCCTCCTAAATGTCATCCATTTTCATGGTAATATTCGTAATATTTTTTTACAGCTGACACTTTTCAAAAATTATATAAAATGTTCTGTTAGCTAAATGTTGTCTCATTCATACACACAAAGTTTATAAAATTAGGATCTGTCATTCCTAAAAAAAATAAAAAAATGTTTGTACTGAACATTGAGTTAACTTCAATTTCTCCATACAAAACGCCAATTTCATATGTAAGGACCTAATATAAAATTATGTATATGCTTATAAAAAGTTACAAATAAAGTACTTACTAATAAATTAACAATGAAAACAACACAAGAGTAATAAAAGGAATTCAATTAGTCTATTCTAATGGTTATACCTAATTAACATTAACAACATCATTAACTAAGTTACTTAATCACTCGGAATCTGAATCTGAACAGATTACAGATACTATTTGACAACAAATACTGTTTATCAAACTCAGAATCTTTGAGGCAATAAAGACTAGTAAAAGGTGTATCAACCATATTGACATCAGACTCTTTCAGGTGTTTCAAGATTTCAGGAGCAAATGTCCGGTTACTTTTTATCGGCTTTTCGCGTAGAGAATCTATTAATGGGTCTGATGTAATTAGCAACATATTAAAAAGGTCCGTATTTGTATTTACTCAAGATTTTCTAGTACTGGAAAACCTCCTGAAATCTTTATTCCTAGACTCATGTGCTTCCTCAGAAAGGAGTCCAATTGGAAGCATGCATTTTTTCATGATATCAATTCTATGAAAAAAATAATTGTGTACTGTTGGATTCATATTACACCAATCATATTTGAAGTTTCTGTAAAGAGCCTTTGTCTCCTCTAATAAAGCATTAAATGAACCATAGTTTATGGGATAACCTGAAGATATGACACTTAAAATTATATAAAAAGATTTGATTAGTCCCTCGTCTACACCAGTAATTTGGGAACTCTGCTGGTAGTATTTGAAAATTATTCTAGCAGCATTCCCATATTTACTGGTTCCTGAGCCTGGTCTAGGTTTGTTATGTGTGTTGATTACAAGAAATTGATGTATAGAGTTATTTCACATTCAATTAATAAAACATTACGTACAGATCTTTTCTATGTCCCGCCGACTCCCATTTTGAATGAACTTTTGATGAAAATGTTGCAGTACTCTGTCGGATCAGCTTTAATTCTTCTTTATCATTATTCAGTAAGTTGAGTTTTGATAAAACATTTTGAAAAACATGCTCATTTCTTTCGGATTACTATTACTAGACCAAACTTCAAAAAGCTCGGAACGAATAATTTCGTAGGTGCGTCTTGAAAAAGGAGAAAATTATGCCTGGTTGTGCATGGGCTGAGCCATACTTTTTCAAAAATCACATGAATAAACGATCATTTTACGATAGATTCCAGGGTGCGGCAGAGTAGTGCACATACAAATCAACTCTTAATGAAAGTCAATGTTATAGTTATTTTTTCGACATTTTCGCACTTTAGGAATGAATTCAAACACTGAAATGACCATACCAATAAAAAATATATATTTTTATAACTCAATAACACTTGTAAGTTGTACTTATAATTACCGAACTCTACGGAAATTGCAAGGGAAATGTTTTGGGGTGTAAATTTGCATTTCCTTATAGGTATGCCCACTTGAAGTCATTAGTAACTATAGATGCGACCATAAAGGGCGATATAAAATTCATCATTCTACCTGTTAGTTAATTGGTAATGACTAGATATTAGTTAAATACCTCAAATCGAACGTGACTTAATGTCGGCTAGATTGTATTGGACGAATCATCGGCGTTCATCGATTTATAAGTAAGTCGTTATAACGTCCAAAAAGTTTCTTCGCATTTTATATTTTTCAAAGTTTATTTACATTTAATTACAGTATATGTGCCATTTAGTTTTTCTCCTAAAATGTATTGTTTCTTGGGATCTAAAAGGATTATTGATAGGTTCTTGCGTCAAAAAATAGTTATTCAATTACTTATACTGTGACTCAGGATATGTTGTACCTGTCTAATAAATATAGAAAATTAGTAGCTACATTGTTAGCTTATAATTTATGTGACGCAGCTTTAGTTGGTATAACCAATTTCAACTTGACATCAGCTGTTTTTAATGAACAGGTTATGTTAAGCAGGTATCCAAGACATGTACCCCTATTGGGAATTCACAGGTCAGTAATACTTTGCATGCAACATTGGAATTGGTTCCTAAACATTTAAAATTCTAAGACAACAGAGGAACACTCTGGCAAACACAATACTATGAATAGAAAACAAAATATAAGCCCGCCCACTCGTATAATTGGAAAAAATAGATATTGTTTAAATCTTAGAGATAACAATATTCGGGGCATGTTGGGCAAAGAACTTACAATAGAACTTTTTTTAAATAGTGAGAATATTGATATTTTGTGTATTACTGAACCATTGGTTAAACATATCAATTAATGTTTAACTTCAATAATCATCAATTTGCAAGCTCCTTCAATTGAGAGTAAGCCATTCGTAGTGGCTCCTGAGCCTCATTCGGAACGATATAAAGTTTATAGAAAAAGCTGACATTGTGAGCCTCTGAGTTGAACGAACCATTGAGATAGGCTGTATAGAAATTAAGTTACAGGCCTCCCGGCTCTGCATTTGATTTATTTGGAAAAAATCATGGATGATGCATTAGGTATGTAAGATTGCTAAAAATCGTAATAAAAGCGTTGTGGAATGTGTAGATTTCAATGTACACATTCCACAATGCCCTTTCTTATTTCTGGTATACAGGGTTACAGGAAAAGTCGTGCTAGATCTGTTAAGGGCATGGAGTACCCATAATTTCTGACTTATTTAACTATGAAACACCCTACCCTAAACTTAACCCTTTTCGAGATATTCGACTTTTAATTTTTTTATTTAAAATTGCCGATTTTTAGGCTACTAAATTTAATTTTGTTTATTTTGTGTGTCTTATTATTATTATTATTATTGCATTTTCATATGTGTAATAAGATGCTTTAGAACGTCAAACATTAAATAGTGCATAAGTTAATTGAATAGGCCGAGTAGACAAGTGAAAGTTAAGAAATTAAAAAAATATATTAGAAAGTTTATTTTTCTCTAAGGGATATCTAAAAAAAATATTATGGTAGTTGTTCGGCAGATGTGTTTTAAAATATCTACGTTTCATCAGCTATCTAACGAGGTATAACAATCTAGGGTTTTATTTAAATTAATTGAAAAAAACTTAGTTTCATTGGCGACAGTGGAGAAGAAAATTAATACTTAACCCTAAAAAGTAAAATAAAACAATAGGTAAGCATGTTGTCATTTATTAAATCAGGTTTTCACACAACTTTTTCTTACTCTACAGTTCATGTTCAACATGGCCGCCTCTGTTTCTGATACATTGTCGCATCCTTCTACGGAGACCAGTCTTCACTACTCCAGTGGTCAACGTTGTCCTCATTTGATTTGCTGCATCCACAATCCTTTCTCTTAATTCTTCCACAGACGAAACTGGATTTGGCTCGCTGTAGACAAGACTTTTCATGCGCCCCCACACATGAAAATCCATGGGGGTTAGGTCCGGACATCTTGCTGGCCATGGCAACGGCCCACCTCGTCCTATCCATTTGTTTGGATAATTTGTGTCCAGCCAGTCCCTGACACTTCTCCTGAAATGGGCAGGGCAGCCATCACGTTGGAACCACATGTCCCTGATCAAGTTGAGTGGCAGATCATCCAGCAAATCACTCAAGTCTCCTCTTAAGAAGTTTTCGTAGCTTTCCCCATCTAGATTGTCCGGGAGAAAGTAAGGTCCAATCAAATGATTGGAGATAATGCCCATCCACACATTCAAGCTGAATCTTCGTTGGGACCCCTTCACTCTTTTCTTATTAGGATTCCTTAGTTGTTTTGGGGCCCAGTAATGGGCATTGTGATAGTTAGTTATGCCATCTTTATCAAATTTGGATTCATCTGTCCACAAGATATTTCTTAGAAAATCTGGGTCTTCTACGTCAGCATGTACAATAAATCTGCAGAAGTCCAACCTTCTTGCGGGGTCTCCTTCTTCAATAACGTGTACCGGCGTGTAATGGTACGGGTATAGACCAGCAGTATGCACTGTAAACCACACTCTCCATTGCGAAAGTCCCAGATCACGGGCAACAATATTAGTGGAAGTAGTCGGATCCGCTCGAAAGCGTTGCAGTATCTCATTGTCCTGTTCTTCGTCGTCAACAATTCGTGGTCTTTCCATGTCTGTATTTCGTCTCAAAACAGAGTCAGTTTCTCGAAGTCTTCGATAAACTCTGTCAAAAACGGGTACATCCGGCACTCGACGACCGGGGTAGCGAGTTATGTATTCGTTGCGAGCTTGCGCAGACACACAATCGCAGTATCCGTAACAAATGAGCATATCAGCATATTCCTCAGGTGTGTAGGACGTCATCTTCAACACTTCCGTATCACAAGTACTAATCAGAGTCCGATTAACAAGCACGTAGTCACAAATCAGAAGAAATAGTCCAGAATCACAGCCAAGTCGAGAAAAAGAGCAAAACGATATCACATCTACTGTACGAAGCACAAAAGCAGACTGACAACCAAAACAATATCCCGTGTTGTATTCCAGCCCTAACCGGTCTCTACACATTTTTTCTTTCATTCACACCTAAATAAATCGTCACTTGTCTCGCTCGCACGGTGCGTCTTAACTTGAAGGACAATAAGCGCGGGGCCGTTAGAGCTGCTACCTGGAGCGTCCCAACTACTTTTATATCCACGAAATGTAATACAAATCCTAGATTGTTATACCTCGTTAGATAGCTGAGACATGAACTGTAGAGTAAGAAAAAGTTGTGTGAAAACCTGATTTAAACCCCACCCTCTCATAAGGACACCGGTTGAACAAACTAACAATGGAGAACAAAAGACGGCGAGGCAATGAAAATGACATTTCATGCTTACTTACCTATTGTTTTATTTTACTTTTTAGGGCTAAGTATTAATTTTCTTCTCCACTGTCGCCTATGAAACTAAGTTTTTTTCAATGAATTTAAATAAAACCCTAGATTGTTATACCTCGTTAGATAGCTGATGAATCGTAGATATTTTAAAACACATCTGCCGAGCAACTGCTATAATATTTTTTTTAGATATCCCTTAGAGAAAAATAAACTTTCTAATATTTTTTTTAATTTCTTAACTTTCACTTGTCTACTACGGCCTATTCAATTAACTTATGCACTATTTTAATGATTGACGTCCTAAATCATCTTGTTACACAAATGAAAATGCAATAATAATAATGATAAGACACACAAAATAAACAAAATTAAATTTAGTAGCCTAAAAATCGGCAATTTTAAATAAAAAATTTAAAAGACGAATATCTCGAAAAGGGTTAAGTTTAGGGTAGGGTGTTTCAGAGTGAAATAAGTCAGAAATGATGGGTACTCCACGCCCTTAACGGATCTAGCACGACTTTTCCTGTAAATATATTAACGATCTGCCTTTCATGGTGGAGAAATTGTCTGACATAGTGTTGTTTGCTGATGATACTTCAATGGTCTTCAAAAATGAAAGACAAAAAAGAAGATTTTGATGATGTTAATGTTGTATTGTCTTTAACCTTGAATTGGTTCACAGTTAATGATTTATTGTTAAACGCTGGTAAAACCAAGTGTATCAAATTCTCACTTCCAAAGTTAGGCAAGTTGAGACCAGTTTAGTGTTAGACAGCAACACGTTAGAATTAGTAATTGATACGAAGTTTCTTGGAATAACCATTGATAGCAAATGGCAGTGGTAATAGCATGTTGTTTTAATCTGATGTTTTAACAGTTATCTATGGGACCCCACATAGATAAATTAGCTGGTGAATTAAGTTCTGCGGCTTACGCTGTTAAAACATCAGACAAACATGGATGTGGCTACAACTAGGCTAGTATATTTTAGTTACTTTCATAGTGTCATGTCCAATGATATCTTGTTGTGAGGGAAAGTTCAAACTATTTTAATTTTACAGAAAATAGCTATTCGAGCAATTTACAATTTAAAACGAACAGACTCCTTAAGAGAGCTTTTTAAAGAAATTGACATACTAACTGTAGCTAGTCAATTTATTTTCGAAAATATAATGTATGTACGCAAGGACCTTACAACAATTTCCAAACTTAGCGATAGCTGTAATGTTTACCTAAGAAATAATCACAGACTAGTTGCGTCCCGGATTAGACTTGCGAAGGTTAGCAATTCTTTCAAGGGTCAATGCATTCTCTACACAAAAAGGTACCTCTGGAAATTTTGAAATTGCCATTTGAGCAATTTAAAAAGCATGTTAAAGCGACTTTGTCGAACAAGGGATATTACAATGTTCAAGATTACTTAAATGACGGGTCTGTATGGGGTTAATCTAGCTCAACACAGATCTTGCTGTTATTAGTTTTGTTACTATTTATTCATGCTTATTAATCATAATAATTAATATTGCAATATTTGTATTAGTTAGGCACAAAATTTTTTTAAAAGAGATCTAAAAATCAATCTGCGGGAGTTTCTACGCCCTTCTTCTGCCACAGTTTTCCAATGTAGAGAAGAGGCCAAAAATGACGTTTGCTAAGTATATGTAAATATCTACAGTAATAAAGAACTTTGACTTTGACTATGACTGTACTTCTATGTTTTTTTCTCTTCGCTGACGGAACCCTAATATTACAAAGGCATAGGTCTTTGTGTTTTGTGCTCGTACATTACATGCTAAAGTAAAACCGGTTACGCTAAGGCCGTGCTTACGGTGTTAAGTTGGAAAGAGAATATAAATAAATTTGTTTAGGTTTATTTGCAAATCACATTAAAAAAACCCTATAAATATCCTCTTATGTAAACTCTTCATCTGAAGCAGGTATGTACACACATAAGGCACACATTTTTGCTCATAAGGACCTTAACCTGCCAGCCACAGCTGACACCTTTGACAGTCACACGTCAAAACCAAAATGCGTCACACACACCACACGCCAGACATATTTGCTATGCTATGCAAAATATGATTTAATAGTGTTTTCTCATAATTTGACTCTAGGTAGTATTCTTGTGGTTGAAGCTTTATGTCACCTCGGATAAATAGAGTAAATGCTGGAAAAATATCTGACAGGTATAGGTACCTAACTATGTAGTTACATATGTAATAAGTTATATTCCATCTCCATCTGGTTTATCACTCAGGTCACTGCGTGAGAATAATCAGTACGTAGTTGGAGATTATATCTGTACTACATTGATTAATGTACAAGGAAACTGAGCTAGTTCCATACTTACAATACCTACATAGTCTCGGATAGTGCTAAAGTTATAACATGGAAAGGTTGTTGTGTTTTATTATTTTTGGCCTAATAGTGGCATTGGCTCCAATGGCAGTAAGTACCTATAAATATTTTTAACTACGGGTAAAACTGTACGTCGTATTCTGAATTAACGAAAATTTGTAAGTAATCAGGGGCCCAATTCCGGTACACAATAACAGCTCCATGACAATTACATTACGATTACGGTCAACTTTAGATATCCAATATTTGGCGTCCGGTGAATATTTTTTTTTGGAAATTATGGTAAAAATTAAGTTAATTGTTAAGCATAATAATTAAGTTAATCAACAAAGGGAATGGAATAACAAAATCGTCAGGTATTGGATATCTAAAGTTGAGCGTAATCGTCATGTAATTGTCATTGAGCTGTCATTGTGTACCGGAATTGGGCCCCTGATCATCGGGTGGCCTGAGGTCAGTCAGATAAATATATTATTTTGATTATTATTGCGTAACTATGCCTTCTGGTCATAACATTACTTTTACATTTATTTTATTATAACCTAATTTATCTTTATTTATTTTTCTAGGAAAACGCTCCTACAGAGGACGAAATTGTAAGATGTTTCCAGACGATGACGGAGGTAATTTTTGTAGTTTAAAAATCTAATAATTTCCCTAAACCTATAAAGGTATCTAATGGTGTCATCTTGAACCCCCAGAAATCTGAGCTGGAGTGTTGTCCAGAAACCGTATTCGATTATGTTGAAATCCAGGAAAGTCCTTGTGAGAAGCTGAACGGAACTGTAAGTAAATGTTAGAGCGTGAAATTTCACATACATCGCACCTAACTGCTGAATACATGAAGTGATCCCCTCTCCCGTAAAGTGCAAGTTAAGGCCCCACATGCAACATATGACGCGAGTTGGCTATCCTTTAGAAAGAAGGCCGTTTCAGATGCTTTTGCTGATTTTTCTATGCTTCATTAGTGAATTTATAGATGATTTCAAAGTACGCGAACCGTCGGAAATGATAAGTTCCCGATTTATATTATATATTTTTCAAATCGGCATTTCAAGCATTTGGGTCCCTGGGGACGTGGGAACGTATTATGGTGGGGAAACCGACGAATTTGCCTTTTTTAACGTTAGAAGTGATTCAAAGTAAACTGACCTCGTGGCCATTGACCTTGACTTTGAACTTGACCAGAAAATTCTCAGTTTTGCCATTTTTACGCTCGATGTCGTTCAAATTTCATTGACTTTTCTAAAAGAAAAGTGTAAAGTTTGATGTGATCAACCGTATTAATTATTCTTTCCCTCTACCCCTTTAGCAGTGCGATGAAGCAACATGCCTGTTCAAAACCATCGGCATTATCAAAGACGGAAGTACTATCAACCAAGATGAGGCCATGACATTATTGACCTTGCTAGCCAAAGACAAACCTGCCAGCAAAGAGATGGCGGAGCGAGTCCTACGATACTGCTTTGGGGAGGAGAGATACATCATATATTTTGAAGATCCGGAGGATAATAACTGTGGAGCGATGCAGTTGGCATTCTGCTCTTATGTCAACTCTCTGATCGTACGTGTTTCAAATTTAATTATACTGTAGGGTGATAGCTGGCTGCATTTGTTTATATGGGTATTTTATCTACCAATGCCCTTGTCTCACCACGGCTATAGGCAGAGCTGCATGATCGTCTAAAGATGCCACAGCCAGCATTAAATGTGAGGTTATCTTAAAAAATGATGAAACATCAGTTTGTTATTCCATCAAATAGATTGAACACTAGGCTAAGCTATTCTCGCGGTTAAACTCGTACGAAACAGGGCGAGACAGGATGGGGCGGGAATAGTTTACGCTCATACAATTCCCACACTGCACCGCAGCGGCCCCGCAACGCATCGTGTGGCCCGGCCCCTACGATATACACAGGAGCAACGCAGCTGCGGTGATTAAACGAGTTCGTATAATCATAGAATACACCACACCCCTACATGATGGTCTATCACAATTATACGAACTGCTTGGTTCGAAGAGATAAGTATCATTTATCTGTCAATATATTCTATTGATTCACGTAATAGGTAAAACATTTCAGGCTTGCACGGACACTACCCATTGGAAACAAACCCAAGAATGCAAGGAGTACTTGCCTAAAGTGAAGACTTGTGCGCGATCCATCTACGAAGATATAGACGCAGTGAAAGTTGAAAAGGAAAAGAAAGAATAAAAGGGTACTTAGTACCTTATTGTAGTAAGTAGTGGGTGGATAATAAACTATTGGGCAAAATATTTTGTCAGTATTATCTGTTTACCACCTTTACCTCAATTTCAGTTATAAGTCGTTATTTTGTATTCAGCTCAGCTTTATCTTGGGTAATCCTGTAAAAAATAACCAATTTAAATATCCTTTCACCCCTTGAAGTACTTTATTTACCAAGCCGTGATAGGAAAGGACAGAACATTCCGGGATTTCCCATTTTTTTCAGACCCACGGGAGTCCCTTTTCGAATACCTCAGCGGATTCAGTAGTCTTATTTATAATAGCACATACAGTGTGCTCTGTAGAGAATTACAGACTAACCTAAGTATCAAATAAATATTTAGCAAAGCGCGTTTTAAAATCGCAAATATAGAAAATATAGAATTGCAGATGTCGCTAGTAGACATGCAAACATTGAGCTCCGTAATAATAAACATTTTTAATTCCTTAATCGACTTAAAAACATGAGTATCCAGTTTTAATGTGTAAATAGTAAACCGATTATGCAGTACAGTTGTTATATAGTGCCTAAAAACAGTGCTAATATAAAAATACACTATCAGTGAGTGAAATTGACTACAACATCAAAAATCTTTTAATAATGGAACTATAACATAAACAAATTATGCGGAAAGGACAACAGTGATGAACGTAATTAGTGCAACATACTAATACTGTGTAAACGCGGCTTAAATACAAGAATATTACAATAACACAATAACAAAGTAACGGGACTTTAACGGCCAACGACCACAGAGACATCTATCCACAGAAAGAGCAACTATAACATATTACGAATGAGTACTATATACCCGGTATCAGTCCCGCGGAAAAGGTTTACTTAGTCATTGTACAAGTAATTACACTAATCTGACGACAGATGTCACCACTTCAGCACACTTTACAATTCTCATTTTCGCACCGACTTGTAACTGCTCCGGTGGCGTAAAGTGTAACAGCAGCACTCCTAAAACAGAGGGCTCGGGTTCGAAACCCGCGAAGCAAATCTATAAAAATCACTTTTTCTTTTTTTTCTAACGTTCGTGTGCTATTACGATGGATCCGGTATATATGAACCATGAAAATGTCACAATCAGGAGATTTAACAGAACTAAGAGTGCAAGTGAAATGGACTTGAACGAAAAAGAATTATTTGTAAACTCCACACTTCTTGACAACACGCTGTCCAATAGCTTACCAAATATTTCACTATGCGACAAATCTCAGTTATTGGAGCTTAAGAAACAAACTGATGAGTTAAAAACTGACCTGGAGAGCGCCAACGATGAAATCGCCAAACTTGTAAGAGAAGTTTTTGATTTAAAACGTGAAAACGAGTCATACAAGAAAAATATCGAGATATACAAAAAGGTCACAAGCACAGATTTACTTAAAGATAATTCCACAAAAACACCCAGAAGATCGTCAATGCCATTCCCATTTAAGCTGGCCTATAGAACAATCAGCAAACCAACTCCAGTGAGTTTTACACGAGGCCTTCACAAGCAATACTCACCGTCCGTATGTCAAGAGCTTGAGAGATCTTTCACAGAACTCGTGAAAGACCCCGCAGAAATACTGAATATGAAATCACAACAGCATAGTATAGAATCAATGTCACAGCAGCCGATAACACGAGATAACGTCACTTCACGGACCGCACCGAGCAAATGCAAACGCAGAATAGTCATAATTGCTGACCAACAAGGGCGATATCTTCGTAGCATACTACAGGAACTAATCGGAGAAGAGTATTTAGTAACCTGCTACAGTAAGCCAGGTGCCTCTATAGGAGACGTTGTCAAGTCGGGAAGACAAGAGATTGCAACACTTACAGAAAAAGACTACGTAATATTGCTTGGAGGAACCAATGATTCGCACCCTTACAAGTTTCAATTCGATCTGCATTGCTGGATAAACACGACTAAAAAAACAAATGTTATAATCTGTAACATACCGTACAACAGGAACCTGAACAGATGGAAGCTCAACTACGAGTTGAAGTTTATATGTAGCCAACACAGCCACCTTTCATTAATCGACCTGAACTACAGCAATTACAGAATACACAGCTATGCAGAATGATACTAAAAGAGACCCTGCGTATTGATTATAAAATTAAATCATCAAACTACAGTAACAAACAGAGTAACTACACTGAACAGAGCAATCTAGTCAATCAATATACGCAAACAGAAACTTTAAAAAATGACAACATACACGAGGAAAACAAGGAACCTTTGAATAAAGACAGCAGTAGAAATGAAATACATATGGATACTAAGGAAGAAAACAATATTGGCAATAGGGAGCTTTTTCGTCTATGACAAGATTAACTTAGTGCATCAAAATATAAATGGATTAATAGCGAAAACAGACGAACTAGTGGTACATTTGAATGAACTTGAAGGCAGAGCTAAATTTATAGATGTAATATGTGTCACCGAACACAACATGATCAAAAGTGACCAAAATCAACTAACAATTCCCAATTTCAGACTAGCGTCAAGTTATTGTAGGAAAAATAGAAAGGGTGGATCATGCATATTAGTGAAGAATACCCATGCATTCAGGGAAATTGAACATATATGTAAACATAGTATCTGTAATGTGCTTGAATGCAATGCTACAGAACTAATTGAACATAAAATTATTATAATCTGCATTTACAGAGTCCCTTTATATGACAATAAGTCTTTTGAAATGTTTTTCTGTACAATAGACGATATATTACACGATCTGGTGTACGAAAAGAACAGAAAGATTATACTATGTGGTGACTTCAACATTAACCTACTGAATGATAACAAAAACACCACACGGTTTAAGCAGTTAGCTATGAATTATAATATGACAATTGAAATAAAACAACCAACTCGGCTTTCCAGCTCTACCTGTTTAGACAATATATTGCACAACATTCGTGGATGCACGAGTGAAGTGATAGAATTTGCCTTGTCAGACCATTCCGCACAACTTTTATCATGTCCAGTAAACAAAAGTTACTTTCTCAAGCAGTGGCATACTATGAAGCGTGACTACAGTGACGAGAATATGATGAAATTCTCAGAACATCTTAAGTCCTTATCATTTAACCAAGTATACGAAACTGACGATCCATGTTATGCATTTAAGGAATTCTACGATATATTCGTCCTTTTGTACAAATTATGTTTCCCAGCAATTAAAGTGAAAATATCGTCAGTTCATAAACAAAGATGGATTTCTAAGGGAATCCGGTTCTGTTGTAAACATAAAAGAGAACTACTGTGGAAATTTAGACGTCACAACACTAAACAAAATAAAGAAATATTTCAAAATTATGCCAAAAAGCTTAAAAGAATAATCAAACTGACACAAAAATGCCAAAACAATTATAGAATTCTAAATGCAAAAAATAAATGTAAAGAAACATGGAAAGTAATACAAAAATCACAACTAAACATGCCAAAAGAATACATTGAGAAAATCATCCACGAAGGTAAAAATATAACAAATCCAATAGAAGTAGCCGAGTCATTTAATAATTTTTTTATCGATATTACGAACAATGACAAAATAAACAAAAAAAACAGTAATAATAATAATGGATCAAATGTGACATTAAATAATAATAATAATAATGACCTAAATATGACATTAAATAATAATAATAATAATAACAATGATTTTAATTTGACGTTAAATATTAATAGTAATAAGAACAATGATTCAAAATTGACATCAAATAATAATAATACAATCTCTATCAATACTTGCAAATCAATATTTTTAACCCCGGTGACATCATTTGACATCCTCCTAATAATCAAGTCTTTAAAGAACACTAACAGTACAGGTTATGATGAAATATCCACAAAGGTCTTAAAATATGTGGTTAATATAATATCTCCAATCCTGAGTCATATAATTAACAAATGTATGGAAAACGGCATTTTTCCAAATGAATTGAAAATTGCAATTGTTAAACCCCTATTTAAAAAGACCGACAAACATAATATGAACTTTTATCGACCCATTGCATTGGTACCCGTCTTTTCAAAAATATTTGAAAAGGTTATTTACAGAAATATCTATACGTACTTTGAGAAGCAAAACCTATTTGCGCCAGAACAAAAGGGGTTTCGACAAAATAAGACTATAAATATGGCCATCTACGACTTTCTCAGTAAAGTTATATCAAACGTGGACAGCAGAAATCCAGTAATCAGTATATTTATGGACATGAGTAAGGCCTTTGATTTTGTGAACCACGAAATACTTATTAGTAAACTATCAAAATATGGTATCAGAGGTAATGCGATAGAACTAATAAAATCATACCTATACAAAAGGCAACAAATGACACAAATAAACAGGATATGTACTCGAACAAAAACAGAAAAGACATACACATCAAAACCCAGAGATATAGAGCGTGGTGTACCACAAGGTAGTGTGATGGGTCCATTGCTGTTCTTAGCATACATTAATGATTTGCCGAATGTTGTTAAGTATCCTATGGTATTATTCGCCGATGACAGCACAGTAATTATACCCTGCGACGATACAAATGAATTTGAGAATGAAATTAATACCACACTAAATAACATAATTAATTGGCTTAATAATAATAATTTAGTTGTTAACGTTGACAAAACTAAAATAATAAGTTTTAAAAATAATTATAGTAATGATGAAACAAAATTGGACATACGATATTCAGGGGAAAGCATCGAACAAACTAATCATACAAAGTTTTTAGGGATTTACATTGACAGTAATTTAAAGTGGAAAACACAGATAGACAAAACATGTAATAAATTGAATTCATTTGCTTATGCTCTGTACAAACTGTCAAAAACCGTATCTGAGGAAGCAGTATTGACGGCATATAATGGTTACGTAGACTCGACTCTGAGATTCGGTATCATATTCTGGGGCAATGGAGTTAACAAAGGATCCGCTCTAATTGCACAAAAAAAGTGTGTAAGGGCTATTTGTGGTCTTTCTCGGAGGGAAAGCGCCAAACCACACTTTAAAAGGCTTCATATACTGACGGTGCCTTCTTTATATATATTTGAGATGGTTGTATTTATTAAGTCTAACATGCACCTATTTACTACTTATAATAGTAAACGGCATATGAATAAAATACGTATGCCCCAACACCAAACGGCACTATTCAAGAACAATATTTTAGGCACGGCACCTGTAATTTGGAACCACCTACCTGACAGAATTCGTAACATAGTTAACATACCGCAATTTAAAAAAGAACTACGAAAGGTCTTAATTAATAAAGTTTACTATTCCATTGCTGAATATCTACACGATAAGAAAATGTGAGTTTCAACTGATTTTGGTCCCTAGCTTTGTTTATGATCTGATTACTGTTGTGTCGTAAGTTTCTACAGATACTTGTATAAAAATGTTTTGTTTTATTATTTTTGAGAACATGCATGTATGTACATAACAATAATATGTTTGTATGCCTTTATGGCTAAGCATAGAGCAACAATAACACTACCTACCAACTTGTATACTTACCTATGTTTGACAAATAAATGTATTTGATTTGATTTGATTTTGATTTGAAAATCAACACCTAATGTAGTAGGTATGTGGCACACTACATTACTTTTATAGATATCTACATTTTAGTTGCTTAGTTAGATAACGAAATGGTCACGGTTCAGATCCAAATATTTGTTTTTGAATCACGGTCTGGGTTTGAATTATAATAAAATAAAAATACTGGGGTCTTGGGTGTTCAAGCTAGTGACATTGTTAAATTTGGTTCCCACGTCCCAGGTATCATATTGTGGGGCCAGCAGCACCAAAATAACACTCAAGAAAATCCTTCGTCGTAGAAGCAGTTTCAGAGAGCCTATATGTAAGTACGAGTGAATGTCGTAAGGGATTACCTGGGATCACTGCGGGTAAAATCGCGTAGTACAGCGACTCTACAAATAAATCGAGACTCGTTTCAGCAGGACAAGGAAGAATCAATTCTCGTGAGCAAGTGCTCGTAATTTGGCCGCCAGATTGGTGCTGTCGGCAATTTCCGGGCAATGGCCGCGTTTTCGAAGGGTGAAAAATGATGTTGGCTAAGATGAGTTCATGTTCGCGACTCCGTTTGTATTTCTTCTATTTTTTGTTGCTATCACAGAGAACATGCTTCAGATTATATTATAGCTATACATTTTAGAACTCCTGTGCAAATTAAAACATAGTACCTACTTAATTATTTTACCCTAGGTGTCTAGAGCCAATGTAAATAAGCGGAGTGCTAGGCTGCCGCGTAATTCCTTAATGTCCATGTCGACAACTTCCCGTTATGACAAGATTCATAAAAATAATAAACTTCCCGAATCGACAACTTCCCAATTTGACAACATTTTGGTTATATTTTACCCTTGTAACTCGTGGGCAGGAGGAGGAGAGAGAAGGTTCGATACTTAATTTCCACAAATATGGCACTTTAGCGTCGGATTAAAGTCAGTGTTAGTCAATTATCCTCAACTACTCGAAATAGCTCACGATTGTTTCAGGGTTAAAGTAGCGAAAAGTCAAAGGTGGGTATTCGCCCTTGAATCACAACCGAAATGTTGTCGAAATGGAACAATAATGAAATGTTGTCGAAATATATCTAAAGGGCGTAAATTACACAAATCAAGTATAGTTTAGGTTAAGGTAGTTTATTCTGCCTTCTAGGTTTCGGTTAGGCATTGAGATGACTCTCAGTCAGCAGTGACGCGACACTCAATCTGGCACGACATCTGGGGATACAGTTATTATGTGTTAGTTCTGGAAATTGTGATGTTGTGGATAACTGTCTGTTTATGTTATTTGATGCTTTTGGCACTAAAATGAGATTGTTATGACGATTATCCTACTCTACAGGCGACCTCGATTATTAGATACATTATTTAGATGTTAGTTTGGCAATACGAGTGGTAGCGATCGGAATTACGCCTTTAGAGCAGTGTCGGCACTAATTATTCGTATTGGAGTCTTATTATTTTGCAATAGGGATCTAAATAGATCGATTTGTTTGCGAGCTGTTAGTGCAGCAAGCTTTCGAACTAACTAACCATGTATTTTGAGACTGACGAATATATAAACACTCTTCTCTGAACCTGAACCTATTTGTGAGATTGGCGATCAAATACTCTGTCTACTCCGAGCTTACGTACATATCCGTCGTAAGAAGGCCTTTCAATATGACCCTACTCAATTCCAGATTTGACGGTTTAGATGGAACAGGGAAAGATATTCTGAATTATTGTTAATCCAAAATAACACGATATCTCAGTTTGTAAGGTCGATACTATGAAACGACCTCTCGATTGTCATTCTATCTATCGGTCTCGAAAAAGTTGTTTCATTTCTCATCTCAACCATTCTTTCATTCTATCAAGTCTTGTTTAATGGCCATCGCTGCGGGCGGTCGTGTCAAAATGTATTCTCAGTTGTCAGCGCGTAATTAGTGGATTTATAGATGATTTGAAAATACGCGAACCGTCAGAAATAAATAGTTTTCGAGTTATATTTTCTTTTAATCGCCATTTCAAGCATTTGTGACCGTGGAGATGAGGGAGTATTAGGGTGGGGAAACGGAAAATTTGCCGTTTTTTAACGTTAGCCGTTTTTTAGCGTAACCGTGAACTTGACCTTTACCGTTCTTGTATATTTCGCAGGAAATTCACAGTTTTACTATTTTTTGTGCTCGATGTTGTTGAACCTCTTGAACACCACCGGCGTTAGCTAACGCCACTTTTCCGTTAAAGGTTTAAATTTTATTACCATGGCGTAGGGTTCAAAATCGCGACCCGTCCCAACTACCCTCGGTTTTTGAGAGGTTAAAGTTTATTGACCTAGAGGTCATTGACCGCCGGTGCGCAGCAGTGCGCGGTCGCCTGCACCCCTCCGCGCCTTCGGCTCACTCTAGATTCTTCGCACAAGATTGCCTAGGAAGGACTGCCTAGGTAGTGGGGTACCCAGATTCAGATTTATATTCCGAAACGGTAAAACTGAGAATTTTCTGCGAAATATACACAAAAGGTCTAGTTCAAGTTTAAGGTCGTGTTCAATGGCCATGGTGTCAAAGAACTTTGAACGACATCTTACATTAAAAAAACAGAAACTTTGTCGTTTTTCCACCCTAATACTATGCTCACGGTCCCAAAACCTTGAAATGGCGATTTAAAAAAATATAACTCGAAAACCAATTATTACCGAAGCTTCGCATATTTTGAAATCATCTATAAATCCGCTAATAAATCATAGAAAAAATTAGCAAAAGCTTGTGAAAAGTCCTATAAAACTCAATCAACGTTTCAATTCCTCAACATCAACCTTCATCACGGCCCTCGTGGAGAGAGCGGTCCACAGTGTGGCGCGGTGACAGTCAACGAAGCTGGTGGCCCTATATCCTCGGGTCCTGTTGCCGCCGGCGATCCAGTTGGGACCTCAGGTCTGGCTGGCATTGTACCTTCCTGCTGCCGTCACTCACGCGTGGAGTTGAGGCAGACGCAACCACGTGCATCAACTTGGTTGGGAGTTCGGTAATTGGGTGTCGCTAGGCGATATCTACCCCTATCACATCATCATTTAGGTTTCCGAGGAGGGTTCTACCTTTTCATCTAAAATAACGTAGATATAGTATGTATGAAGATGAAGAGCGTTTCATACATACGATTTTACCCATATGGGGTGGCAGAGGAACAGTTTTGCTCACTTTTAGCCAGTTACTCAATACTCCACTTTGTGTAACAGGGAGCATGTAATGTTTTCCATCACCGTCAGCAACCGTCCACCGTCTGTACAATGTACCTATCCTATAGATAATTTTACTAACTTATCCTATAAATGGTCAGATCGGATTGGAACCCGCATCTCCTGCTTGAGAAGCGAGCACGATAAGACTAGACCACGGAGCATTTTAGAGTGTTTTGTTTCGGCATAACAATACCTATTGTTATGCCGAAACCTAGATAGAACATATACGAGTAGAATCCGGTTCTTTCCTAGTGAGGTAAACAAACAAATATAAAATATGTCATAGATAACAATACTATGTGCAAAAAAGGCTCTTCAATGTCACCGTAGCCCGATAGTTTGGACAGTTAAATTAACAAACCTAATTTTATAAAGATTAGACCAAAATTTGACCTCCATATTACATGACGTCATTCTGCAGTTTTCAATACAACTCCCGAACTCAATAAGCTTTTTAATAATTCATAAAAAATATCTGAAATTGACTCATCACTCATCAGGAAAGCCCAGCAGTTTCTTGTCACAGCCATAGATAAGCTCTCTATTAAGTGGTTAAACGATTATTATTTGTTTACCTCTCGACACTTTTTGGCTTTTATCGGCACAGATCTGAAGAAAATATACATTTGTGCATATTCCTCACAATACTACTCACTTAAAGTAGAAAAAAGTAATGTACCGAAGTCACATTATGTAGAGTAGACCTATAAATTATTGATGTGTCTCTTGAACAATCGCTTTCTCTGTCTGAATCAGACACATTGATTAATAAGCTATAACTTAATAGTACCAGTTTTTTTTTCAGTTAAAAAATCTTCCGCACAGTTCGTTGCATGATTGCAAACTTTCGTCGATCCTTCAGGTCCCAGCATCTCGATTTTTTCTGGACTTATAAGACAAATCTTTTGAAACTAGAAATATTGTAAAAGTTATAAATTGTTAAAAACTTCCTCTATCCTACGACGGAGTTATACAGGGAATCATCAAGGCATTAATAACCTAACAATGTACATTACCTGGTCGTGATACAAATGATAAAAGACGGAAAGATCTTGTTTACCTAGTACACTCCTTTCCATACCATCGCGGACCGTCACTTTACAACAATATGTGTCAAAATATTGTTACAATCAAGGATGCAAACTCTTATTTGTGTGCTAAATTGCTTGAGAAGTTTCTGTTGACGATTGATTATAACCAAACGGAGCAGTTTATAGAATCCATTGTGTGACAACATTCTATCCACCTACATAAATATCTATCGTAATCTATATTACAATACCCATTATAAATGTATTATTCATATTGTATAATATATTAATAGTAATTATCACATAACAACATTCATTACTCATAATAATGAATGTTGAAACATCATAGAAATACATAAATAAAAACGAAAAATTCTGCTTATCTTTCTCATTCTCATTAGCACTAGAACCTAATGCAGACAACATTCAACTTTTAATAACTAACATTAAATTTATCTTGTTTAGTAAAACATACACAGGGAACAATAAGGTATGGCTACTTTCATAGTCCCAGCTTACTGCAAAAAACTTAGAGAGATATTATTGCTCTGCCGTAATACAGTATTTTATTATTACGGAGAGCCTTCATATGTTTTCTTCAAAAAGCATGTAACAAAAGATTATTAATCCTAAGCATACCCATGTGCCATGTAATATATTGTCAAAATAATTTAGCAATTTTTGTTTATAGAAATAAACCATTTTCATTTTCATTTTCAATTGGAAAAGTGGAGGCCACCACGTAGGTATTTATTTATTTATTTGTTTATTTATAAGGATCTCCAACAGATAATACATTTTTCTAAATATTACACCTTGCATTACACTTTCCAAATGTTTACCTACTTACAGGTGACCACATCATGCAAAATTTTGTTTACAGTTTTTAATTACAATTTCAAGTAAAGGTAAAAAAGACTTGAATGACAAATGAAACTACACGAGTCACAAAAAAGAAAAAAAAAGGGTTAAACAATTTATAAAAAGTTATGTTTAGCTTCTTCTAAGATAAGAAAATTTTCAACCTTAGACCTAAAAGAAGGCAGCTTGTCATGGAAAACATCGACGTCAATTTTGGTACTTGAATACAGTGCATTATATGAGCGAATCATTCTAGTGAGAGGTGAGTTTATACCTAGGTTGGTTTTCCAAGGTCGGGTTCTGAAGATTTTGTAAGTGCCGGGTCGCGGAATTCTTGCTGGAACCACTATGCTAAAACTGTCCAACACTTGAGGACAATCTATATCCCCATTGAGGACCTTGTGCATAAATGTGAGATCTAGAATATTTCTCCGGACAGACAGAGAAGTCATATTGAAAAACGACATTCTGTCTGTGTAGGATTGCAGATGAACATTTTTGAATCCCACATTCGCGAGGTAACTGACGAATCGTTTTTGAACTCTTTTGATTCTGTCTTTAAACACCTGGTAGAATGGGCTCCATACCTGAGAACAATATTCTAGTATACATCTAACCAAGGTATTGTACAACAGTATTTTAGTTCTAGAATTTCTAAAGGGTTTTGAAGTTTTTATGACGAACCCCAACATTCTAGATGCTTTTTTGAGAATGGCATCTATATGTGAGCCAAAAGTTAGCCTACTATCAATCAAGACACCGAGATCGCGAATTGTCTCCACTCTCTGCAGGCGTGTGCCATTTGTACTGTACTGAGTCAGGTAGATATTTTTATTTCGGGTAAATGATATTTGGTAGCACTTATTAGGGTTGAGAGTCATTCTGTTGTCCAAACACCATTGACACAAACTGTCTATGTCATGTTGTAATAATTGATGGCCATTTATATCCTTGGAAACAGTACTGAGTATTTTTAAGTCATCGGCAAACATATAGGGCTCTGAGTGAGGGAAGCAATTCACAATGTCGTTTATGAATATAACGAACAATAGGGGACCCAGGTGGGATCCCTGCGGGACGCCTGATATTGCCTTGAACGATCCGGATTGAGTGCCATTGACCACAACATAAGACCTTCTTTCTTTGAGATATGATAGGATTCATTGCAACAAGGGGTCGCTCACTCCAAAGCGGGCCAGTTTCTCGATGAGAATTTCATGGTCAACCCTATCGAACGCCTTGCTAAAATCGGTGTATACGACATCGACTTGTTGTCGCTTGTCCACGAAACCAGCAAGGCGAGCGACAAACGCCACAAGGTTTGTATTTGTCGATCTTCCCTTCAGAAAGCCATATTGTCTGTCCGAAAGCTTGTGAAAGACGTGGTTTTTTAGACAAGAGTACACGAGTGTTTCGAAAACTTTTGCGAATATAGGTAGTATTGTGATGGGTCTGTACTTTTTATGTCATTACTAATGCCATCCTTGGGTAAAGCTACAATTTTCCCAACCTTTCAATGCTCGGGGAAAACCCCAGATTTCAAAGACTGATTGTAAATCAGGGCGAGTGGCGAAGAAAGAACTTCAGAACATAGTTTTATGAAAATAATAGGTATATTGTCAGAGCCGGGGCCTTTACTAGTATCAAGTCTTCTTAACTTATAACGCACAATAAATACGTCGACCGAAAAGGCGGTCAGATAAGAGCCATTTAACGTGATATCATCTCTTCGCGGTCTATCTTGATGTCTGGGACTATTAAGGTATATAGAGGCAAAGTTTTTGGCAAAAAGCTTACTTATTTCTTTGCTATTTTGACCTATCTTGGAATCCAACATCATAGTCGAAGGAAGTTCGCATCGGTTTTGTCGTTTTTGTTTTATATATGCCAAAAAGTATTTGGGATCCTTAGCAATACTGTGTTCTACTCGAGATATATACTCACTGAAGCATATATATATACTCAGCTTCTGTTTTTCATTTAGCACTCGAATGAGTCCTGAAGAAAATCATGGCGGAAATTTGGACCTCCGGGCCTTTTGTAAGGGGACATAGAGCGTGATAAGAGATCGTAATTTCTCATAGATGGTATTCACCATTTCGTTAACACATTTGCAGCTACCAAATAGTTGTGACCAATTGATCCTGTCCAATTCATTTATGATTTCATTGTAGTCAGCTTTGAAAAAGTTTAATCTACGGGTGGACTCCTGTGGTAATGTGCAATCACCTACTAGTTTTATTATGATCTCCACAGGCGGATAATGGGGATCCACCGTAGTAAGCCCTTCTGCAAAGTGATAAACCTCTATTTTATTTATGTTGGAAAGTATGAGGTCTAGGATCCTATTATTTATGTTTTCCACCCCATTAAACTGATGTAGGTTGTGAAGAGACATAAAATCGCTAATTGTATCAAACAAACTTCCGCTTCCTATTGGTGACTTTTGTTCAGGATAGTCATCAATCGGCTGCCACCTAATGTGGTTTAAGTTAAGATCACCCAGTATAATTATTTCAGATAGTTCGACTCGATTTAACAGAACATCGTTTGCGTGTTCAATAAACTGCTCAAAGTCTGCTCGATTAAGTGGCGACGGAATATATGTAACACAGATACCCAATTTGTTTATTGAATTTTTATGTCGCTGCTCAATCATTATCCACAAGGCTTCAAAGTTACCATCATTGTAAAGTAAGATTTTTTCTGATTCAAATTTCTTTTGTACCGCAATCATCACTCCGCTGCCACCCAATTTTGCTCCGGGTCGATAAGGGTTTCTGTCACATCTATAAACGTTATAACGATCATCAAGCAATTCTAGATCGGCAATATTCCCCTGGATCCAGGTTTCGGTTATTATAATAACATCAAAACTATTCCTTGTGATACTTTTAAGAAAATCATGGGTTTTGGTATTCAAACCTCTAACATTTTGATATACACAATTTGGTTCAAACTCTTTTAAGCAGAAATGCGTATGAATGCATGATATTAAAATTAATTTAAAGCTGGTCTATACAGTCTTTATCCTTGATCCACATTACTTTTGACGTGGTAGTCTTCCTTACTAGAACACGACCCCGGCTGATCCAAACAAACTTGTAGTCTTTGGCTTTGGATTTTAGTCTGGCCAGTATATATATGTAGCTCTCGATTTGAAGGAGACAGATGCTTCATGATGAATATGTCCTTTTTGTCTCCGGCTATGCCGAGATGATTAGAGCCTAGTTTATCCTTCGGGTTTGTTGTTTGTCTTGACTGCTGCCAGAAGTGTGTCGCGTAGAATGGGAGTTGCTAGCTTCTCTATGATGGAACGTGGGCTTGAGCCGTGTCAGGTTGCGATTTCGCAAATCTAGTGCATGAATGAGTATCATTCGCATTTATATCGCAGGAAACGATTTTGGCTAATTGCTGAATTATTGTGACAGGGTTTTCAGATCTATATTCTGGGACACATTGAACTTCGACATTAAATGCCCTCGCATGCTGTTCCATTTCAGCTACCCTGTGGTTTAGCTCTTTCGTAGTAGATAGAATGATATCGTTTTCTATTCTATTTATATCGTTTTCTATTCTATAGTATTTATTATTCTAAGACACGGTACAAGTATGAAAAAACAGAAATTACGCGCTACGCGCTGAAAAACTGGACTTACACAATGGATTGATCACGACAAATGCTTCCGAGAAGAGAGAAAAAAGAATGAAAGATTTAGTGATGCGACGATATGAGCAAATAGATAGTATAATGATAAAAACTATCCATCTTTAACAAAATAAAATATCATGCTACTGTATGAAAACCCGACAAATTTCACCTCATAAACCATAGTTTAAATCTGTTACCTTTGTCTTGGTTATGTGTTGTGAATGATGTCTAGAGTTTATAGCCTATGTTAAAAATTAATTTCAGCGACTTAAACCGAGAAGTATCGAGCGGAAAAACTAAAATTTATGGTACTGCTATGTAGCGATAATGAAACGAGTTCATATCTGTACATAAGCTTCTGCCAGTTCATTAATAGATACTTTTGTAGGAACTCATTATACAATTACTCATTATATTATACTGTACGAGTGTAAAGTACAAAAAGTTACATACACAACGTATCCTACATAAAAAGCATTATTATGTTGTCGTATATTGCAGCAATATTTTATTCGCTTCTCATATTCTTTTGTGATTCCCAGCACGAATAAATGAACATGAAGATCCGTACATTACTTATACACATGGTACGGCATGGCAACTGGCGCTTTTAAAGTTTTTGCGGTTACACGATTTTATAGGGAAACTTCCCAGCGGAAAGCGCTCAAAATGGAACACAGTCTTCATGCCTGTTTGTAGATGAAAGTAACTACTGACTCGGTTACGATCAAACAAAATGAAAAAATATTTGTTTATGCAAAAGGAACTAACAAACAACGATTCTGATTCGGAACAAAATGTATGTAAGTTTATATTTATGTATATAAGTACATATTTAACTAGAGGAACCCACTGGTATGTTCATATTGAAATACTGTTGATATATTATAGGTACATACCTAGTGATTTCTCCTGTGACCGTAGCGTAAATTCCAATACTAGGCTGTGGACTGTGGTGTTGGTGGTTTGGTCGCATATGTATTAGTAATTTACAGGCGACCTCTTTGGCGCAGCGGTTGTGGCTTTGGCTACCACGCGAGAGGTCCCGGGTTCGATCCCGGCTGGGCATAAAGAAAAAAAAAACTAAAAAGCTTGTTTGTATATAAACACAAAACACTCTTTTGACAATCAAAGTATTTTGCCTAACTATTCCTGTCATGTATGTATATACATGACAGGAATACAAGAAATAGAGAAAAACTATATTTGCTTCCATCCCGAATAAAATTGCTAAACTGCAGTCCTTATTACATGGCAATAAAGATTTATAACAAACTACCAAAAACAATAGTACATTCAAATTCTGGATCACTGTTCTCTTAGCAACTTAAATCATGTTTACTAACAAAATCCTATTACTCAATAGGCGAATTTCTTTCAGATACCTAATTAAAAATACACTACCAAAATACCTGGTTATTTAAAAGTTTATTTTCATTGTGTAAATGTTGTAAACCCTGCTATATATGTTTTGTGTTCCTAGTCTACAATTAATCTTGTTAATGTAAACTTAACAGGTACTTAGTTTATAATTTTATCTAAATATATTGAAATACTCGAAAAGGGTAACTAAGTTCCAGTTATATTTTAATATTACACCACCTATTTTACATTTAGTAGCAATAACATTTTTGAAGTTTTAAATTCACGTTTCCTATAAAATTTTAGTAGGTCAATAGACCTACTAAAATTTTATAGGACGTAACGTGACGCGGCGTAACAAAAAATCATAGATTACAATAGTAATCTATGATTTTTTGTTACGCCGCGATCTTTTAAGTTTTCTCCTAGTCTTGTGTTTCTTTATTATATTTGATATATCTAGCAGTATTTTCGTTGCTTCTTTTACATCGTTACTTTATATAATGATACCAATCCATACTCCTAAGGTCAGCAATAACAGAGTCATAGTTCTATGGTTTCTATGAAACATTTTGGAGTTACAATTGATTTTCTTCTACCTATCGATATCAATATAGGGGCACGATCTGTTACTTGTGACGCGCATATAATAGTTGTCATTTCATACTTACTTTTTACCATAATATGGTCAAGACATGAGTTTATTCTGGTAGGATCATTAACATATGATAATAAACCATATGTGGCTAAGCAGCATAGGTGTTTTGCGACTGTCGTCAGAGCCCTCGAGAATATTTATATTAATATCACCACAAAGAAGGATATTTTGTCATGTTACGAAGGATTGGTGTGAATAACCCCCCATAACGGAAGCTTAATGAAGATAATTTTGAGAGTAGGACCTGAAGAAATGAAAGAGAGAATAGAGTAGGCAAGTTATTTATAAAAAAATTACACAAGTTTTCCCGTTAGATACAAAATTTGCCGTACTGCCTAACTATATACATAAACAGAAACCTAGAGACTGATCCCTGGATGTTGCGTGACTGATGTAGTCCTATAGGTGGGCAGGCTGGCAACGTTGTGAGTCCGGAGACCGTGGTGGGCAGCGGCAATCCATTTCCTGGCAGTGGTGCGGTGGTCAAGGGTGGTAGGACACACCATAAAGTGATAATCCATAATCAAACAATGTTTGATGTTATGTGATGATTATACCAATGAACCGACTGTGATTATTGTGATTAAAACTAAGTTATATATATAAATTTGATATAAACATATACATATATATATAACTATAATGAACATAAATGGATCTGTTCTTTATTCAAATTATGTTTTGTGAGTACAGAAGCTAGCATGTTATCCTTTACACATTGATTGTCAGTTCTTAACACTTTCCTCCATTGCAATGATGTCATTATTGCAATTGTCGTGTACCGATTGACGTGATTTTTAAACACTCGTGCCTTAATTTCCACCAAAAAATGCTTTAAGATGTCTTCAAAAGTTTCAGCAAAATCGTATTTTGACGAAATTTTGCCAGCGCGTTTGCGATACCAATTCCGCCATTGTTGTTTACATCTTAGCTCAACTATATAAATATATAACATGTATAGCATAGCTGCAACCGAAGCTCGAAGACCCTTTCAAAATCCAAATCGCTGTCACGCACTTATGTACAACAAAAAACTCATTTATGTTTCAGTCTTCTAAGGGCTTTTGACAGCCGTTAAAAACAGTTTAAATGAAACACAACTTAAGCTCAACAAGCAAAAGGCAAGTAACGTACTCAAGCAGGCCAAGCTTATTGCCTGTCAGCCAGGTTGCCCCTAACCATCCGTGTTTTATTAAGGTTGTATTTAAACTGTATTTAGCGGTTATCAAAACTCTGATGAAAGTCCGGCTAAATGGGAGAACATAAAAGTTAAGTGTCGTGAACGTGAAAGACAGAGCTATGCGCTCACTTTCCTACAATATTACAATACCGTTAGTTTTCAGAGGTTAAAAACAGGCCCTTTGATTGAATTAACCGATATAAACCGGTTTATTAGGGTTTACCCATTATTATTTTGTACACGACTGTACATGTATTGAATGTATGGGAAATAAAACATTGTATTTTTAATGCACTTCTTCAAAGTAAACCAGGTGTAAATCATTATTGCTTCGGTGGACTACTTCTGGACTATTTTTTGCCTCCAATTTCAAACTGAAAGTCGTAGGCGTTCCGAAGATATTTGATGATGTCAAATGTTCAAGCTGTAATCCTCACCAAGATGTCTTAATAACTCTGGAATCGTTGAAGGACTATTTCTGAAATTTGGCATTCCGTGTGGACTATTTCTGGACTAATTTTTGAAACCCAAACCAAGTCGATAGGCCCTTCCGTTTGCTTGCACGAGAGATGAGGATTACAGCTTGACGTCAAGCTGTAATCCTCACCAACTTATAGCTTTAACTTCGGAACTATAAGAGGACTATTTTTCTTTCTTTGTGGACTATTTAGGACTATTTCTGGACTATTTTTTGGCAGTGTCAAATTTCATTTTCATGAAGGTTTCAACGGTGAGGATTACAGCTTGAAGGTCGTCGATTTTTAAATATATTGAGAGTAGGACTGTCCCTGATGGTGCCAGGGAGTGCATTCCACAACCGAATGGCCCGGAGTCTAAACCTGTGCTCATAGGACGCGGTGTTATGCTGTGGAGTTGTGAGCAAAGAAAATGCGTGAGTTCTCCGAGGCCTGCTGGAAGAAAGAAATTGAAAACTGTCTCGTAGGAAAGTTGGATAGCGTGGATTCCGTAAAATTTGTAGAGGAAATTGTGAATGTGAGAAACCCGGCGAAGACGGATCGGCAGCCACTTTAACTCCTTGCGATGTTGTGATACATCGTCGTACTTGCGCAGCCCGAAGATAACCCGAATCCCGAGATTTTGAAGTCGTTCGAGTTTGTTCAGTAGATCTTCATTAGCACTGACCCGGCATACATCAGCATACTCGATGAGGGGTTTCTAGCCCTGAGCGAGAGTGATTTTGGTCTGTCGAGGCAAGAAGTACTGAAGCCTCCTAAGAGAGTGAAAAGTCGCAAATACTCGGCGACTGACTTCATTGACATGCGAAGACCAGGACAGCTGGTTGTCAAAGATAAGACCCAGGTTTTAAGCTTTATCGCTATATATGATTATAGTACTATTAAGAGTACTGTAACAAGTTAAGAGAATGTCTGGTATCTATGATCATAGCCTGGGACTTGCTCGGGTTGACCAGTAGTCTGAAAGATGAAGCTTCTGGCTTTCATGTTAAGAATTCCATATTTATTCAGAAGGGAATTCGTAACTCCATAGTTACGAATTCCCTTCTCGGTATGTTGTAACAGAAGCGCGTAATGCCCTCTATTATGTAGCAGTCACATAAACTACTATTATATATATTCTTTATTGCACAGAAAACATAGATACACAGACAGTTACAATAAATTTTATAGGCAAAGGCGAGCTTATCTCTAAAAAGAGATTTCTTCCAGCAAACCTAGGCAAGACAGGAGTGTTTATGAAAAAGGACAGTCCTAGTGCGCAATAAAACAGTATACATACGTACGAAAATTACTTTTAAAATATAAATAAAATATACCTAATAAAAAATATATATATGTCAACTATATAATACACTAAATAGCATGCACATATATAAACTACAAAATATCATACATATACTTACATAAATATGATACTAATTACGAAAGAGAAAGGAAATACGCTTTCAATCTTCTCTTAAAAGTGAAAATTGAGGGACTATCCCTAATAGTGCAGGGAAGTGCGTTCCACAGTCGGATTGCCCTTAACCTAAAAGAGTGTTTGTAGGCGGCAGTTTTATGCCGAGGAGTTGACAGGAGAGACACCGAGTGGGATCTCCGATTACTATCCCTGGGGAAAAGAAACTCAAAACGTTCTCGAAGATATGTGGGGTAGCGGGGATTTCGCAAAATATTGAATAGATAAGAGAGAATGTGCATATCACGGCGAAGACGGATCGGAAGCCATCCCAGCTCCTTGCGATACTGGGAGATATGGTCGTACTTGCGCAGCCCGTAGACAAACCGAATCCCAAGGTTTTGGAGTCGCTCGAGTTTATTCAGTTGTTCTTCGTTCGCACTGACCCAACAAGCATCCGCGTAATCTATTAAAGGTAGTAGAAGGGACTGAACAAGGGTGATTTTAGTCTGCCGCGGCAGGAAGTACTGCAATCTCCGTAGGGAGTAAAATGACGCAAAGACTCATCTGCTGACCTCACAAACATTACTATTATGTACTATGTATATATATATATGTACTATTATACTATATATATGTACTATTATGTACATATATATATTTCAGGATTCACCGTGATGAAAATTCGCAAGATGAATGTTTTTTTTTTGCTGTATTGAGGACCAGATTGGATTCTACTAATACACCAAGGAACACCAAAATTATTGTGATTTTATCAAACAGTATTTTATCATACTTCGATGTTTCACCGCCAGATCAACTCAGAAGACCCAATAAAAACATGTACAAAAAGATAGATAAATATACGTATAGTATAAATTGTCGTTTTGTTCTTTTTCATCCTGATGACTACCTACAACACAGTTCACAGCTATACCATTAGGATATATTGTTCCTGACTGCAAAATTAAATTAAAAAGCTACAAGCATTTAAACATTCGTAATTGTTATTATATTATCTTAAATTACCCAACTGGTATGCATAAGTACCAAAACATTCACCATCTAGACGTTGGTGTACATATATTTTACAAGGTCTATTATAAAATTAAGATTAAATTGAATTCATTAGTTGTTAATATGTTATTTAACATTTATTAGCATTTGTCCTAATAATTAAATTTATAGTTTATTATTTTTTTAAACGCAAAAAATGAACCGTTAACGTTCCAATTATACTTCATAATTTAATCTGTCTATTTCATTTTCGTCTAGTTTGTTTCCGGTTTTGTTATTTTGTTACTCTTTGTTGAGTCTAAGAACGTTGTGGTGAGTGTGGCGGGCGACCATGGACTCACTATCTTAATTTTACCACGAATTATTACCTGGTAGATAAAAAAACTGTGCTTTCTGCTAGTTTTCGTTATTGTTATTTATCCAACAAATCATGGGGTAATTAACGATATTTTTATCTATAAATTGCAGCACTCTAGATAAAAATATCGATATTCACCCCATCAATATTAAAATTTGTTGAGATATTATGGATTAAGAGCAAGATTTTGGGTATTTTTCTCAAATATCGTTAAATATCTCAACCACTGTGCAACCGAGGACTGAATTTCCAGCAGAAATGTGTTCTCTGCAACCCCCTCTACTCCCCAAAATACTTTGTCGCTCCAAGCTCCAAAAACCCTGCATGATTTATTTAAGTAAACAAATTGAATAAACCGAGACCACTAAGTTTTTAGGCCTGCACATCGATCGCAACATGTCCTTAAAAACGCCTATAGAAAAGCTACAAGAAAGACTTAGCGAGTTTTCATACAACCTGTACATGCTCGCCAAGACTGCAAGGCGGCGAGACGCTTAGCTTCTTCTAAGATAAGAAAATTTTCAACTTTAGACCTAAAAGAAGGCAGCTTGTCATGGAAAACATCGACGTCAATTTTGGTACTTGAATACAGTGCATTATATGAGCGAATCGTTCTAGTGAGAGGTGAGTTTATACCTAGGTTGGTTTTCCAAGGTCGGGTTCTGAACATTTTGTAAGTGCCGGGTCGCGGAATTCTGGCTGGAACCACTATGCTAAAACTGTCCAACACTTGAGGACAATCTATATCCCCATTGAGGACCTTGTGCATAAATGTGAGATCTAGAATATTTCTCCGGACAGACAGAGAAGTCATATTGAAAAACGACATTCTGTCTGTGTAGGATTGCAGATGAACATTTTTGAATCCCACATTCGCGAGGTAACTGACGAATCGTTTTTGAACTCTTTTGATTCTGTCTTTAAACACCTGGTAGAATGGGCTCCATACCTGAGAACAATATTCTAGTATACATCTAACCAAGGAATTGTACAACAGTATTTTAGTTCTAGAATTTCTAAAGGGTTTTGAAGTTTTTATGACGAACCCCAACATTCTAGATGCTTTTTTGAGAATGACATCTATATGTGAGCCAAAAGTTAGCCTACTATCAATCAAGACACCGAGATTGCGAATTGTCTCCACTCTCTGCAGGCATGTGCCATTTGTACTGTACTGAGTCAGGTAGATATTTTTATTTCGGGTAAATGATATTTGGTAGCACTTATTAGGATTGAGAGTCATTCTTTTGTCCAAACACCATTGACACAAACTGTCTATGTCATGTTGTAATAATTGATGGCCATTTATATCCTTGGAAACAGTACTGAGTATTTTTAAGTCATCGGCAAACATATAGGGCTCTGAGTGAGGGAAGCAATTCACAATGTCGTTTATGAATATAACGAACAATAGGGGACCCAGGTGGGATCCCTGCGGGACGCCTGATATTGCCTTGAACGATCCGGATTGAGTGCCATTGACCACAACATAAGACCTTCTTTCTTTGAGATATGATAGGATTCATTGCAACAAGGGGTCGCTCACTCCAAAGCGGGCCAGTTTCTCGATGAGAATTTCATGGTCAACCCTATCGAACGCCTTGCTAAAATCGGTGTATACGACATCGACTTGTTGTCGCTTGTCTACGAAACCAGCAAGGCGAGCGACAAACGCCACAAGGTTTGTATTTGTCGATCTTCCCTTCAGAAAGCCATATTGTCTGTCCGAAAGCTTGTGAAAGACGTGGTTTTTTAGACAAGAGTACACGAGTGTTTCGAAAACTTTTGCGAATATAGGTAGTATTGTGATGGGTCTGTACTTTTTATGTCATTACTAATGCCATCCTTGGGTAAAGCTACAATTTTCCCAATCTTTCAATGCTCGGGGAAAACCCCAGATTTCAAAGACTGATTGTAAATCAGGGCGAGTGGCGAAGAAAGAACTTCAGAACATAGTTTTATGAAAATAAGAGGTATATTGTCAAAGCCGGGGCCTTTACTAGTATCAAGCCTTTTCGGTCGACGTATTTATTGTGCGTTATAAGTTAACGCACAGTAAATACGTCGACCGAAAAGGCGGTCAGATAAGAGCCATTTAACGTGATATCATCTCTTCGCGGTCTATCTTGATGTCTGGGACTATTAAGGTATATAGAGGCAAAGTTTTTGGCAAAAAGCTTACTTATTTGTTTGCTATTTTGACCTATCTTGGAATCCAACATCATAGTCGAAGGAAGTTCGCATCGGTTTTGTCGTTTTTGTTTTATATATGCCGAAAAGTATTTGGGATCCTTAGCAATACTGTGTTCTACTCGAGATATATACTCACTGAAGCATATATATATACTCAGCTTCTGTTTTTCATTTAGCACTCGAATGAGTCCTGAAGAAAACCATGGCGGAAATTTGGACCTCCGGGCCTTTTGTAAGGGGACATAGAGCGTGATAAGAGATCGTAATTTCTCATAGATGGTATTCACCATTTCGTTAACACATTTGCAGCTACCAAATAGTTGTGACCAATTGATCCTGTCCAATTCATTTATGATTTCATTGTAGTCAGCTTTGAAAAAGTTTAATCTACGGGTGGACTCCTGTGGTAATGTGCAATCACCTACTAGTTTTATTATGATCTCCACAGGCGGATAATGGGGATCCACCGTAGTAAGCCCTTCTGCAAAGTGATAAACCTCTATTTTATTTATGTTGGAAAGTATGAGGTCTAGGATCCTATTATTTATGTTTTCCACCCCATTAAACTGATGTAGGTTGTGAAGAGACATAAAATCGCTAATTGTATCAAACAAACTTCCGCTTCCTATTGGTGACTTTTGTTCAGGATAGTCATCACTCGGCTGCCACCTAATGTGGTTTAAGTTAAGATCACCCAGTATAATTATTTCAGATAGTTCGACTCGATTTAACAGAACATCGTTTGCGTGTTCAATAAACTGCTCAAAGTCTGCTCGATTAAGTGGCGACGGAATATATGTAACACAGATACCCAATTTGTTTATTGAATTTTTATGTCGCTGCTCAATCATTATCCACAAGGCTTCAAAGTTACCATCATTGTAAAGTAAGATTTTTTCTGATTCAAATTTCTTTTGTACCGCAATCATCACTCCGCTGCCACCCAATTTTGCTCCGGGTCGATAAGGGTTTCTGTCACATCTATAAACGTTATAACGATCATCAAGCAATTCTAGATCGGCAATATTCCCCTGGATCCAGGTTTCGGTTATTATAATAACATCAAAACCATTCCTTGTGATACTTTTAAGAAAATCATGGGTTTTGGTATTCAAACCTCTAACATTTTGATATACACAATTTGGTTCAAACTCTTTTAAGCAGAAATGCGTATGAATGCATGATATTAAAATTAATTTAAAGCTGGTCTATGCAGTCTTTATCCTTGATCCACATTACTTTTGACGTGGTCGTCTTCCTTACTAGAACACGACCCCGGCTGATCCAAACAAACTTGTAGTCTTTGGCTTTGGATTTTAGTCTGGCCAGTATATACACAGTCAGGTCATAAGTTCTGTCACACAATAAAAACTTTTGAATTTAGAACGCTGGCCACAAAAAAGTTTATTGAATTCGAATTTCGAATTTTTCATGAAAATAAAAATGTGTACTTTTTAGAATTTTCCTCATTTTTTAATATGGAGTGGACACTTAAAGAAGACCGTGTCGCAGTTATTGCGTTGCATCGTTGCGGTTACGCGCCAATTCAGATTTTCGACTTACTGAATAATCTGAATATAACCAAAAGATTCGTTTATCGTACCATAAAACGATACAATGAAGACTCTAGTGTAGATGACAGGTCAAGAAGTGGTCGCCATCGCTCTGTTAGGACTCCAGCAGTGATAAAAGCTGTGAAGGCGCGAATTCAAAGAAATCCCATACGTAAGCAGAAACTGTTGGCCCTTCAGATGGTGTTAAGCAGGACCACGGTGAAAAGGGTGTTAAATGAAGACTTAGGGCTTAGGGCATATCGAAGAAAAACAGGACATCGTTTGGACGCTCGTTTAATGGACCTGAGACTGAAAAGATGCCGCGCTTTGTTGAAGCGGTACGCGGGAAAAAAGCATCGGGAAATTATTTTTTCGGACGAAAAAATTTTCACCGTGGAAGAGAGCTACAACAAACAAAATGATAAGGTGTACGCACACAGCAGTGAAGAAGCGAGCAACCGTATTCCGCGTGTCCAACGAGGTTATTTTCCATCCTCGCTCATGGTTTGGTTGGGAGTCTCTTATTGGGGCTTAACTGAGGTACATTTTTGTGAGAAAGGCGTAAAAACGAATGCAGTTGTGTATCAAAATACAGTCCTCAAGAACCTTGTGGAACCTGTTTCTCATACCATGTTTAATAACAGGCACTGGGTATTCCAACAAGATTCTGCGCCAGCTCATACAGCGAAAACCACACAAGACTGGCTGGCGGCGCGTGAAATCGACTTCATCCGGCACGAAGACTGGCCCTCCTCCAGTCCAGATTTGAGTCCGTTAGATTACAAGATATGGCAACACTTGGAGGAAAAGGCCTGCTCAGAGCCTCATCCTGATTTGGAGTCACTCAAGGCATCCTTGATTAAGGCAGCCGCCGATATTGACATGGACCTCGTTCGTGCTGCGATATACGACTGGCCGCGCAGAATAAAGGCCTGTATTCAAAATCGCGGGGGTCATTTTGAATAAACTTTATTACCATAAGAATCTATGTTTTATAAAGTTCATTTTGCTATCTAAATGTTTACATAAATAATAAACATATCTAAATTATTACATATTGCACATGTGACAGAACTTATGACCTGACTATGTATATGTAGCTCTCGATTTGAAGGAGACAGATGCTTCATGATGAATATGTCCTTTTTGTCTCCGGCTATGCCGAGATGATTAGAGCCTAGTTTATCCTTCGGGTTTGCCTTGTTAAAGGTCTTGACTGCTGCCAGAAGTGTGTCGCGTAGAATGGGAGTTGCTAGCTTCTCTATGATGGAACGTGGGCTTGAGCCGTGTCAGGTTGCGATTTCGCAAATCTAGTGCATGAATGAGTATCATTCGCATTTATATCGCAGGAAACGATTTTGGCTAATTGCTGAATTATTGTGACAGGGTTTTCAGATCTATATTCTGGGACACATTGAACTTCGACATTAAATGCCCTCGCATGCTGTTCCATTTCAGCTACCCTGTGGTTTAGCTCTTTCGTAGTAGATAGAATGATATCGTTTTCTATTCTATTTATATCGTTTTCTATTCTATAGTATTTATTATTCTAAGACACGGTACAAGTATGAAAAAACAGAAATTACGCGCTACGCGCTGAAAAACTGGACTTACGCAATGGACATCACACGATTGATCACGACAAATGCTTCCGAGAAGAGAGCAAAAAGAATGAAAGATTTAGTGATGTGACGATATGAGCAAATAGATAGTATAATGATAAAAATCTATCCATCTTTAACAAAATAAAATATCATGCTACTGTATGAAAACTCGACAAATTTCACCTCATAAACCATAGTTTAAATCTGTTACCTTTGTCTTGGTTATGTGTTGTGAATGATGTCTAGAGTTTATAGCCTATGTTAAAAATTAATTTCAGCAACTTAAACCGAGAAGTATCGAGCGGAAAAACTAAAATTTATGGTACTGCTATGTAGCGATAATGAAACGAGTTCATATCTGTACATAAGCTTCTGCCAGTTCATTAATAGATACTTTTGTAGGAACTCATTATACAATTACTCATTATATTATACTGTACGAGTGTAAAGTACAAAAAGTTACATACACAACGTATCCTACATAAAAAGCATTATTATGTTGTCGTATATTGCAGCAATATTTTATTCGCTTCTCATATTCTTTTGTGATTCCCAGCACGAATAAATGAACATGAAGATCCGTACATTACTTATACACATGGTACGGCATGGCAACTGGCGCTTTTAAAGTTTTTGCGGTTACACGATTTTATAGGGAAACTTCCCAGCGGAAAGCGCTCAAAATGGAACACAGTCTTCATGCCTGTTTGTAGATGAAAGTAACTACTGACTCGATTACGATCAAACAAAATGAAAAAATATTTGTTTATGCAAAAGGAACGAACAAACAACGATTCTGATTCGGAACAAAATGTATGTAAGTTTATATTTATGTATATAAGTACATATTTAACTAGAGGAACCCACTGGTATGTTCATATTGAAATACTGTTGATATATTATAGGTACATACCTAGTGATTTCTCCTGTGACCGTAGCGTAAATTCCAATACTAGGTTGTGGACTGTGGTGCTGGTGGTTTGGTCGCATATGCATTAGTAATTTACAGACGACCTCTTTGGCGCAGCGGTTGTGGCTCTGGCTACCACGCGAGAGGTCCCGGGCTCGATCCCGGCTGGGCATAAAGAAAAAAAAAACTAAAAAGCTTGTTTGTATATAAACACCAAACACTCTTTTGACAATCAATCAATACATACATAACAGGAATACAAGAAATAGAGAAAAACTATATTTGCTTCCATCCCGAATAAAATTGCTAAACTGCAGTCCTTATTACATGGCAATAAAGATTTATAACAAACTACCAAAAACAATAGTACATTCAAATTCTGGATCACTGTTCTCTTAGCAACTTAAATCATGTTTACTAACAAAATCCTATTACTCAATAGGCGAATTTCTTTCAGATACCTAATTAAAAATACACTACCAAAATACCTGGTTATTTAAAAGTTTATTTTCATTGTGTAAATGTTGTAAACCCTGCTATATATGTTTTGTGTTCCTAGTCTACAATTAATCTTGTTAATGTAAACTTAACAGGTACTTAGTTTATAATTTTATCTAAATATATTGAAATACTCGAAAAGGGTAACTAAGTTCCAGTTATATTTTAATATTACACCACCTATTTTACATTTAGTAGCAATAACATTTTTGAAGTTTTAAATTCACGTTTCCTATAAAATTTTAGTAGGTCAATAGACCTACTAAAATTTTATAGGACGTAACGTGACGCGGCGTAACAAAAAATCATAGATTACAATAGTAATCTATGATTTTTTGTTACGCCGCGATCTTTTAAGTTTTCTCCTAGTCTTGTGTTTCTTTATTATATTTGATATATCTAGCAGTATTTTCGTTGCTTCTTTTACATCGTTACTTTATATAATGATACCAATCCATACTCCTAAGGTCAGCAATAACAGAGTCATAGTTCTATGGTTTCTATGAAACATTTTGGAGTTACAATTGATTTTCTTCTACCTATCGATATCAATATAGGGGCACGATCTGTTACTTGTGACGCGCATATAATAGTTGTCATTTCATACTTACTTTTTACCATAATATGGTCAAGACATGAGTTTATTCTGGTAGGATCATTAACATATGATAATAAACCATATGTGGCTAAGCAGCATAGGTGTTTTGCGACTGTCGTCAGAGCCCTCGAGAATATTTATATTAATATCACCACAAAGAAGGATATTTTGTCATGTTACGAAGGATTGGTGTGAATAACCCCCCATAACGGAAGCTTAATGAAGATAATTTTGAGAGTAGGACCTGAAGAAATGAAAGAGAGAATAGAGTAGGCAAGTTATTTATAAAAAAATTACACAAGTTTTCCCGTTAGATACAAAATTTGCCGTACTGCCTAACTATATACATAAACAGAAACCTAGAGACTGATCCCTGGATGTTGCGTGACTGAAGTAGTCCTATAGGTGGGCAGGCTGGCAACGTTGTGAGTCCGGAGACCGTGGTGGGCAGCGGCAATCCATTTCCTGGCAGTGGTGCGGTGGTCAAGGGTGGTAGGACACACCATAAAGTGATAATCCATAATCAAACAATGTTTGATGTTATGTGATGATTATACCAATGAACCGACTGTGATTATTGTGATTAAAACTAAGTTATATATATAAATTTGATATAAACATATACATATATATATAACTATAATGAACATAAATGGATCTGTTCTTTATTCAAATTATGTTTTGTGAGTACAGAAGCTAGCATGTTATCCTTTACACATTGATTGTCAGTTCTTAACACTTTCCTCCATTGCAATGATGTCATTATTGCAATTGTCGTGTACCGATTGACGTGATTTTTAAACACTCGTGCCTTAATTTCCACCAAAAAATGCTTTAAGATGTCTTCAAAAGTTTCAGCAAAATCGTATTTTGACGAAATTTTGCCAGCGCGTTTGCGATACCAATTCCGCCATTGTTGTTTACATCTTAGCTCAACTATATAAATATATAACATGTATAGCATAGCTGCAACCGAAGCTCGAAGACCCTTTCAAAATCCAAATCGCTGTCACGCACTTATGTACAACAAAAAACTCATTTATGTTTCAGTCTTCTAAGGGCTTTTGACAGCCGTTAAAAACAGTTTAAATGAAACACAACTTAAGCTCAACAAGCAAAAGGCAAGTAACGTACTCAAGCAGGCCAAGCTTATTGCCTGTCAGCCAGGTTGCCCCTAACCATCCGTGTTTTATTAAGGTTGTATTTAAACTGTATTTAGCGGTTATCAAAACTCTGATGAAAGTCCGGCTAAATGGGAGAACATAAAAGTTAAGTGTCGTGAACGTGAAAGACAGAGCTATGCGCTCACTTTCCTACAATATTACAATACCGTTAGTTTTCAGAGGTTAAAAACAGGCCCTTTGATTGAATTAACCGATATAAACCGGTTTATTAGGGTTTACCCATTATTATTTTGTACACGACTGTACATGTATTGAATGTATGGGAAATAAAACATTGTATTTTTAATGCACTTCTTCAAAGTAAACCAGGTGTAAATCATTATTGCTTCGGTGGACTACTTCTGGACTATTTTTTGCCTCCAATTTCAAACTGAAAGTCGTAGGCGTTCCGAAGATATTTGATGATGTCAAATGTTCAAGCTGTAATCCTCACCAAGATGTCTTAATAACTCTGGAATCGTTGAAGGACTATTTCTGAAATTTGGCATTCCGTGTGGACTATTTCTGGACTAATTTTTGAAACCCAAACCAAGTCGATAGGCCCTTCCGTTTGCTTGCACGAGAGATGAGGATTACAGCTTGACGTCAAGCTGTAATCCTCACCAACTTATAGCTTTAACTTCGGAACTATAAGAGGACTATTTTTCTTTCTTTGTGGACTATTTAGGACTATTTCTGGACTATTTTTTGGCAGTGTCAAATTTCATTTTCATGAAGGTTTCAACGGTGAGGATTACAGCTTGAAGGTCGTCGATTTTTAAATATATTGAGAGTAGGACTGTCCCTGATGGTGCCAGGGAGTGCATTCCACAACCGAATGGCCCGGAGTCTAAACCTGTGCTCATAGGACGCGGTGTTATGCTGTGGAGTTGTGAGCAAAGAAAATGCGTGAGTTCTCCGAGGCCTGCTGGAAGAAAGAAATTGAAAACTGTCTCGTAGGAAAGTTGGATAGCGTGGATTCCGTAAAATTTTGTAGAGGAAATTGTGAATGTGAGAAACCCGGCGAAGACGGATCGGCAGCCACTTTAACTCCTTGCGATGTTGTGATACATCGTCGTACTTGCGCAGCCCGAAGATAACCCGAATCCCGAGATTTTGAAGTCGTTCGAGTTTGTTCAGTAGATCTTCATTAGCACTGACCCGGCATACATCAGCATACTCGATGAGGGGTTTCTAGCCCTGAGCGAGAGTGATTTTGGTCTGTCGAGGCAAGAAGTACTGAAGCCTCCTAAGAGAGTGAAAAGTCGCAAATACTCGGCGACTGACTTCATTGACATGCGAAGACCAGGACAGCTGGTTGTCAAAGATAAGACCCAGGTTTTAAGCTTTATCGCTATATATGATTATAGTACTATTAAGAGTACTGTAACAAGTTAAGAGAATGTCTGGTATCTATGATCATAGCCTGGGACTTGCTCGGGTTGACCAGTAGTCTGAAAGATGAAGCTTCTGGCTTTCATGTTAAGAATTCCATATTTATTCAGAAGGGAATTCGTAACTCCATAGTTACGAATTCCCTTCTCGGTATGTTGTAACAGAAGCGCGTAATGCCCTCTATTATGTAGCAGTCACATAAACTACTATTATATATATTCTTTATTGCACAGAAAACATAGATACACAGACAGTTACAATAAATTTTATAGGCAAAGGCGAGCTTATCTCTAAAAAGAGATTTCTTCCAGCAAACCTAGGCAAGACAGGAGTGTTTATGAAAAAGGACAGTCCTAGTGCGCAATAAAACAGTATACATACGTACGAAAATTACTTTTAAAATATAAATAAAATATACCTAATAAAAAATATATATATGTCAACTATATAATACACTAGATAGCATGCATATATATAAACTACAAAATATCATACATATACTTACATAAATATGATACTAATTACGAAAGAGAAAGGAAATACGCTTTCAATCTTCTCTTAAAAGTGAAAATTGAGGGACTATCCCTAATAGTGCAGGGAAGTGCGTTCCACAGTCGGATTGCCCTTAACCTAAAAGAGTGTTTGTAGGCGGCAGTTTTATGCCGAGGAGTTGACAGGAGAGACACCGTGTGGGATCTCCGATTACTATCCCTGGGGAAAAGAAACTCAAAACGTTCTCGAAGATATGTGGGGTAGCGGGGATTTCGCAAAATATTGAATAGATAAGAGAGAATGTGCATATCACGGCGAAGACGGATCGGAAGCCATCCCAGCTCCTTGCGATACTGGGAGATATGGTCGTACTTGCGCAGCCCGTAGACAAACCGAATCCCAAGGTTTTGGAGTCGCTCGAGTTTATTCAGTTGTTCTTCGTTCGCACTGACCCAACAAGCATCCGCGTAATCTATTAAAGGTAGTAGAAGGGACTGAACAAGGGTGATTTTAGTCTGCCGCGGCAGGAAGTACTGCAATCTCCGTAGGGAGTAAAATGACGCAAAGACTCGTCTGCTGACCTCACAAACATTACTATTATGTACTATGTATATATATATATGTACTATTATACTATATATATGTACTATTATGTACATATATATATTTCAGGATTCACCGTGATGAAAATTCGCAAGATGAATGTTTTTTTTTGCTGTATTGAGGACCAGATTGGATTCTACTAATACACCAAGGAACACCAAAATTATTGTGATTTTATCAAACAGTATTTTATCATACTTCGATGTTTCACCGCCAGATCAACTCAGAAGACCCAATAAAAACATGTACAAAAAGATAGATAAATATACGTATAGTATAAATTGTCGTTTTGTTCTTTTTCATCCTGATGACTACCTACAACACAGTTCACAGCTATACCATTAGGATATATTGTTCCTGACTGCAAAATTAAATTAAAAAGCTACAAGCATTTAAACATTCGTAATTGTTATTATATTATCTTAAATTACCCAACTGGTATGCATAAGTACCAAAACATTCACCATCTAGACGTTGGTGTACATATATTTTACAAGGTCTATTATAAAATTAAGATTAAATTGAATTCATTAGTTGTTAATATGTTATTTAACATTTATTAGCATTTGTCCTAATAATTAAATTTATAGTTTATTATTTTTTTAAACGCAAAAAATGAACCGTTAACGTTCCAATTATACTTCATAATTTAATCTGTCTATTTCATTTTCGTCTAGTTTGTTTCCGGTTTTGTTATTTTGTTACTCTTTGTTGAGTCTAAGAACGTTGTGGTGAGTGTGGCGGGCGACCATGGACTCACTATCTTAATTTTACCACGAATTATTACCTGGTAGATAAAAAAACTGTGCTTTCTGCTAGTTTTCGTTATTGTTATTTATCCAACAAATCATGGGGTAATTAACGATATTTTTATCTATAAATTGCAGCACTCTAGATAAAAATATCGATATTCACCCCATCAATATTAAAATTTGTTGAGATATTATGGATTAAGAGCAAGATTTTGGGTATTTTTCTCAAATATCGTTAAATATCTCAACCACTGTGCAACCGAGGACTGAATTTCCAGCAGAAATGTGTTCTCTGCAACCCCCTCTACTCCCCAAAATACTTTGTCGCTCCAAGCTCCAAAAACCCTGCATGATTTATTTAAGTAAACAAATTGAATAAACCGAGACCACTAAGTTTTTAGGCCTGCACATCGATCGCAACATGTCCTTAAAAACGCCTATAGAAAAGCTACAAGAAAGACTTAGCGAGTTTTCATACAACCTGTACATGCTCGCCAAGACTGCAAGGCGGCGAGACGCTTAGCTTCTTCTAAGATAAGAAAATTTTCAACTTTAGACCTAAAAGAAGGCAGCTTGTCATGGAAAACATCGACGTCAATTTTGGTACTTGAATACAGTGCATTATATGAGCGAATCGTTCTAGTGAGAGGTGAGTTTATACCTAGGTTGGTTTTCCAAGGTCGGGTTCTGAACATTTTGTAAGTGCCGGGTCGCGGAATTCTGGCTGGAACCACTATGCTAAAACTGTCCAACACTTGAGGACAATCTATATCCCCATTGAGGACCTTGTGCATAAATGTGAGATCTAGAATATTTCTCCGGACAGACAGAGAAGTCATATTGAAAAACGACATTCTGTCTGTGTAGGATTGCAGATGAACATTTTTGAATCCCACATTCGCGAGGTAACTGACGAATCGTTTTTGAACTCTTTTGATTCTGTCTTTAAACACCTGGTAGAATGGGCTCCATACCTGAGAACAATATTCTAGTATACATCTAACCAAGGAATTGTACAACAGTATTTTAGTTCTAGAATTTCTAAAGGGTTTTGAAGTTTTTATGACGAACCCCAACATTCTAGATGCTTTTTTGAGAATGACATCTATATGTGAGCCAAAAGTTAGCCTACTATCAATCAAGACACCGAGATCGCGAATTGTCTCCACTCTCTGCAGGCATGTGCCATTTGTACTGTACTGAGTCAGGTAGATATTTTTATTTCGGGTAAATGATATTTGGTAGCACTTATTAGGATTGAGAGTCATTCTTTTGTCCAAACACCATTGACACAAACTGTCTATGTCATGTTGTAATAATTGATGGCCATTTATATCCTTGGAAACAGTACTGAGTATTTTTAAGTCATCGGCAAACATATAGGGCTCTGAGTGAGGGAAGCAATTCACAATGTCGTTTATGAATATAACGAACAATAGGGGACCCAGGTGGGATCCCTGCGGGATGCCTGATATTGCCTTGAACGATCTGGATTGAGTGCCATTGACCACAACATAAGACCTTCTTTCTTTGAGATATGATAGGATTCATTGCAACAAGGGGTCGCTCACTCCAAAGCGGGCCAGTTTCTCGATGAGAATTTCATGGTCAACCCTATCGAACGCCTTGCTAAAATCGGTGTATACGACATCGACTTGTTGTCGCTTGTCTACGAAACCAGCAAGGCGAGCGACAAACGCCACAAGGTTTGTATTTGTCGATCTTCCCTTCAGAAAGCCATATTGTCTGTCCGAAAGCTTGTGAAAGACGTGGTTTTTTAGACAAGAGTACACGAGTGTTTCGAAAACTTTTGCGAATATAGGTAGTATTGTGATGGGTCTGTACTTTTTATGTCATTACTAATGCCATCCTTGGGTAAAGCTACAATTTTCCCAATCTTTCAATGCTCGGGGAAAACCCCAGATTTCAAAGACTGATTGTAAATCAGGGCGAGTGGCGAAGAAAGAACTTCAGAACATAGTTTTATGAAAATAAGAGGTATATTGTCAAAGCCGGGGCCTTTACTAGTATCAAGCCTTTTCGGTCGACGTATTTATTGTGCGTTATAAGTTAACGCACAGTAAATACGTCGACCGAAAAGGCGGTCAGATAAGAGCCATTTAACGTGATATCATCTCTTCGCGGTCTATCTTGATGTCTGGGACTATTAAGGTATATAGAGGCAAAGTTTTTGGCAAAAAGCTTACTTATTTGTTTGCTATTTTGACCTATCTTGGAATCCAACATCATAGTCGAAGGAAGTTCGCATCGGTTTTGTCGTTTTTGTTTTATATATGCCGAAAAGTATTTGGGATCCTTAGCAATACTGTGTTCTACTCGAGATATATACTCACTGAAGCATATATATATACTCAGCTTCTGTTTTTCATTTAGCACTCGAATGAGTCCTGAAGAAAACCATGGCGGAAATTTGGACCTCCGGGCCTTTTGTAAGGGGACATAGAGCGTGATAAGAGATCGTAATTTCTCATAGATGGTATTCACCATTTCGTTAACACATTTGCAGCTACCAAATAGTTGTGACCAATTGATCCTGTCCAATTCATTTATGATTTCATTGTAGTCAGCTTTGAAAAAGTTTAATCTACGGGTGGACTCCTGTGGTAATGTGCAATCACCTACTAGTTTTATTATGATCTCCACAGGCGGATAATGGGGATCCACCGTAGTAAGCCCTTCTGCAAAGTGATAAACCTCTATTTTATTTATGTTGGAAAGTATGAGGTCTAGGATCCTATTATTTATGTTTTCCACCCCATTAAACTGATGTAGGTTGTGAAGAGACATAAAATCGCTAATTGTATCAAACAAACTTCCGCTTCCTATTGGTGACTTTTGTTCAGGATAGTCATCACTCGGCTGCCACCTAATGTGGTTTAAGTTAAGATCACCCAGTATAATTATTTCAGATAGTTCGACTCGATTTAACAGAACATCGTTTGCGTGTTCAATAAACTGCTCAAAGTCTGCTCGATTAAGTGGCGACGGAATATATGTAACACAGATACCCAATTTGTTTATTGAATTTTTATGTCGCTGCTCAATCATTATCCACAAGGCTTCAAAGTTACCATCATTGTAAAGTAAGATTTTTTCTGATTCAAATTTCTTTTGTACCGCAATCATCACTCCGCTGCCACCCAATTTTGCTCCGGGTCGATAAGGGTTTCTGTCACATCTATAAACGTTATAACGATCATCAAGCAATTCTAGATCGGCAATATTCCCCTGGATCCAGGTTTCGGTTATTATAATAACATCAAAACCATTCCTTGTGATACTTTTAAGAAAATCATGGGTTTTGGTATTCAAACCTCTAACATTTTGATATACACAATTTGGTTCAAACTCTTTTAAGCAGAAATGCGTATGAATGCATGATATTAAAATTAATTTAAAGCTGGTCTATACAGTCTTTATCCTTGATCCACATTACTTTTGACGTGGTCGTCTTCCTTACTAGAACACGACCCCGGCTGATCCAAACAAACTTGTAGTCTTTGGCTTTGGATTTTAGTCTGGCCAGTATATACACAGTCAGGTCATAAGTTCTGTCACACAATAAAAACTTTTGAATTTAGAACGCTGGCCACAAAAAAGTTTATTGAATTCGAATTTCGAATTTTTCATGAAAATAAAAATGTGTACATTTTAGAATTTTCCTCATTTTTAAATATGGAGTGGACACTTAAAGAAGACCGTGTCGCAGTTATTGCGTTGCATCGTTGCGGTTACGCGCCAATTCAGATTTTCGACTTACTGAATAATCTGAATATAACCAAAAGATTCGTTTATCGTACCATAAAACGATACAATGAAGACTCTAGTGTAGATGACAGGTCAAGAAGTGGTCGCCATCGCTCTGTTAGGACTCCAGCAGTGATAAAAGCTGTGAAGGCGCGAATTCAAAGAAATCCCATACGTAAGCAGAAACTGTTGGCCCTTCAGATGGTGTTAAGCAGGACCACGGTGAAAAGGGTGTTAAATGAAGACTTAGGGCTTAGGGCATATCGAAGAAAAACAGGACATCGTTTGGACGCTCGTTTAATGGACCTGAGACTGAAAAGATGCCGCGCTTTGTTGAAGCGGTACGCGGGAAAAAAGCATCGGGAAATTATTTTTTCGGACGAAAAAATTTTCACCGTGGAAGAGAGCTACAACAAACAAAATGATAAGGTGTACGCACACAGCAGTGAAGAAGCGAGCAACCGTATTCCGCGTGTCCAACGAGGTTATTTTCCATCCTCGCTCATGGTTTGGTTGGGAGTCTCTTATTGGGGCTTAACTGAGGTACATTTTTGTGAGAAAGGCGTAAAAACGAATGCAGTTGTGTATCAAAATACAGTCCTCAAGAACCTTGTGGAACCTGTTTCTCATACCATGTTTAATAACAGGCACTGGGTATTCCAACAAGATTCTGCGCCAGCTCATACAGCGAAAACCACACAAGACTGGCTGGCGGCGCGTGAAATCGACTTCATCCGGCACAAAGACTGGCCCTCCTCCAGTCCAGATTTGAGTCCGTTAGATTACAAGATATGGCAACACTTGGAGGAAAAGGCCTGCTCAGAGCCTCATCCTGATTTGGAGTCACTCAAGGCATCCTTGATTAAGGCAGCCGCCGATATTGACATGGACCTCGTTCGTGCTGCGATATACGACTGGCCGCGCAGAATAAAGGCCTGTATTCAAAATCGCGGGGGTCATTTTGAATAAACTTTATTACCATAAGAATCTATGTTTTATAAAGTTCATTTTGCTATCTAAATGTTTACATAAATAATAAACATATCTAAATTATTACATATTGCACATGTGACAGAACTTATGACCTGACTATGTATATGTAGCTCTCGATTTGAAGGAGACAGATGCTTCATGATGAATATGTCCTTTTTGTCTCCGGCTATGCCGAGATGATTAGAGCCTAGTTTATCCTTCGGGTTTGCCTTGTTAAAGGTCTTGACTGCTGCCAGAAGTGTGTCGCGTAGAATGGGAGTTGCTAGCTTCTCTATGATGGAACGTGGGCTTGAGCCGTGTCAGGTTGCGATTTCGCAAATCTAGTGCATGAATGAGTATCATTCGCATTTATATCGCAGGAAACGATTTTGGCTAATTGCTGAATTATTGTGACAGGGTTTTCAGATCTATATTCTGGGACACATTGAACTTCGACATTAAATGCCCTCGCATGCTGTTCCATTTCAGCTACCCTGTGGTTTAGCTCTTTCGTAGTAGATAGAATGATATCGTTTTCTATTCTATTTATATCGTTTTCTATTCTATAGTATTTATTATTCTAAGACACGGTACAAGTATGAAAAAACAGAAATTACGCGCTACGCGCTGAAAAACTGGACTTACACAATGGACATCACACGATTGATCACGACAAATGCTTCCGAGAAGAGAGCAAAAAGAATGAAAGATTTAGTGATGTGACGATATGAGCAAATAGATAGTATAATGATAAAAATCTATCCATCTTTAACAAAATAAAATATCATGCTACTGTATGAAAACTCGACAAATTTCACCTCATAAACCATAGTTTAAATCTGTTACCTTTGTCTTGGTTATGTGTTGTGAATGATGTCTAGAGTTTATAGCCTATGTTAAAAATTAATTTCAGCAACTTAAACCGAGAAGTATCGAGCGGAAAAACTAAAATTTATGGTACTGCTATGTAGCGATAATGAAACGAGTTCATATCTGTACATAAGCTTCTGCCAGTTCATTAATAGATACTTTTGTAGGAACTCATTATACAATTACTCATTATATTATACTGTACGAGTGTAAAGTACAAAAAGTTACATACACAACGTATCCTACATAAAAAGCATTATTATGTTGTCGTATATTGCAGCAATATTTTATTCGCTTCTCATATTCTTTTGTGATTCCCAGCACGAATAAATGAACATGAAGATCCGTACATTACTTATACACATGGTACGGCATGGCAAGTGGCGCTTTTAAAGTTTTTGCGGTTACACGATTTTATAGGGAAACTTCCCAGCGGAAAGCGCTCAAAATGGAACACAGTCTTCATGCCTGTTTGTAGATGAAAGTAACTACTGACTCGATTACGATCAAACAAAATGAAAAAATATTTGTTTATGCAAAAGGAACGAACAAACAACGATTCTGATTCGGAACAAAATGTATGTAAGTTTATATTTATGTATATAAGTACATATTTAACTAGAGGAACCCACTGGTATGTTCATATTGAAATACTGTTGATATATTATAGGTACATACCTAGTGATTTCTCCTGTGACCGTAGCGTAAATTCCAATACTAGGCTGTGGACTGTGGTGTTGGTGGTTTGGTCGCATATGTATTAGTAATTTACAGGCGACCTCTTTGGCGCAGCGGTTGTGGCTTTGGCTACCACGCGAGAGGTCCCGGGTTCGATCCCGGCTGGGCATAAAGAAAAAAAAAACTAAAAAGCTTGTTTGTATATAAACACAAAACACTCTTTTGACAATCAAAGTATTTTGCCTAACTATTCCTGTCATGTATGTATATACATGACAGGAATACAAGAAATAGAGAAAAACTATATTTGCTTCCATCCCGAATAAAATTGCTAAACTGCAGTCCTTATTACATGGCAATAAAGATTTATAACAAACTACCAAAAACAATAGTACATTCAAATTCTGGATCACTGTTCTCTTAGCAACTTAAATCATGTTTACTAACAAAATCCTATTACTCAATAGGCGAATTTCTTTCAGATACCTAATTAAAAATACACTACCAAAATACCTGGTTATTTAAAAGTTTATTTTCATTGTGTAAATGTTGTAAACCCTGCTATATATGTTTTGTGTTCCTAGTCTACAATTAATCTTGTTAATGTAAACTTAACAGGTACTTAGTTTATAATTTTATCTAAATATATTGAAATACTCGAAAAGGGTAACTAAGTTCCAGTTATATTTTAATATTACACCACCTATTTTACATTTAGTAGCAATAACATTTTTGAAGTTTTAAATTCACGTTTCCTATAAAATTTTAGTAGGTCAATAGACCTACTAAAATTTTATAGGACGTAACGTGACGCGGCGTAACAAAAAATCATAGATTACAATAGTAATCTATGATTTTTTGTTACGCCGCGATCTTTTAAGTTTTCTCCTAGTCTTGTGTTTCTTTATTATATTTGATATATCTAGCAGTATTTTCGTTGCTTCTTTTACATCGTTACTTTATATAATGATACCAATCCATACTCCTAAGGTCAGCAATAACAGAGTCATAGTTCTATGGTTTCTATGAAACATTTTGGAGTTACAATTGATTTTCTTCTACCTATCGATATCAATATAGGGGCACGATCTGTTACTTGTGACGCGCATATAATAGTTGTCATTTCATACTTACTTTTTACCATAATATGGTCAAGACATGAGTTTATTCTGGTAGGATCATTAACATATGATAATAAACCATATGTGGCTAAGCAGCATAGGTGTTTTGCGACTGTCGTCAGAGCCCTCGAGAATATTTATATTAATATCACCACAAAGAAGGATATTTTGTCATGTTACGAAGGATTGGTGTGAATAACCCCCCATAACGGAAGCTTAATGAAGATAATTTTGAGAGTAGGACCTGAAGAAATGAAAGAGAGAATAGAGTAGGCAAGTTATTTATAAAAAAATTACACAAGTTTTCCCGTTAGATACAAAATTTGCCGTACTGCCTAACTATATACATAAACAGAAACCTAGAGACTGATCCCTGGATGTTGCGTGACTGATGTAGTCCTATAGGTGGGCAGGCTGGCAACGTTGTGAGTCCGGAGACCGTGGTGGGCAGCGGCAATCCATTTCCTGGCAGTGGTGCGGTGGTCAAGGGTGGTAGGACACACCATAAAGTGATAATCCATAATCAAACAATGTTTGATGTTATGTGATGATTATACCAATGAACCGACTGTGATTATTGTGATTAAAACTAAGTTATATATATAAATTTGATATAAACATATACATATATATATAACTATAATGAACATAAATGGATCTGTTCTTTATTCAAATTATGTTTTGTGAGTACAGAAGCTAGCATGTTATCCTTTACACATTGATTGTCAGTTCTTAACACTTTCCTCCATTGCAATGATGTCATTATTGCAATTGTCGTGTACCGATTGACGTGATTTTTAAACACTCGTGCCTTAATTTCCACCAAAAAATGCTTTAAGATGTCTTCAAAAGTTTCAGCAAAATCGTATTTTGACGAAATTTTGCCAGCGCGTTTGCGATACCAATTCCGCCATTGTTGTTTACATCTTAGCTCAACTATATAAATATATAACATGTATAGCATAGCTGCAACCGAAGCTCGAAGACCCTTTCAAAATCCAAATCGCTGTCACGCACTTATGTACAACAAAAAACTCATTTATGTTTCAGTCTTCTAAGGGCTTTTGACAGCCGTTAAAAACAGTTTAAATGAAACACAACTTAAGCTCAACAAGCAAAAGGCAAGTAACGTACTCAAGCAGGCCAAGCTTATTGCCTGTCAGCCAGGTTGCCCCTAACCATCCGTGTTTTATTAAGGTTGTATTTAAACTGTATTTAGCGGTTATCAAAACTCTGATGAAAGTCCGGCTAAATGGGAGAACATAAAAGTTAAGTGTCGTGAACGTGAAAGACAGAGCTATGCGCTCACTTTCCTACAATATTACAATACCGTTAGTTTTCAGAGGTTAAAAACAGGCCCTTTGATTGAATTAACCGATATAAACCGGTTTATTAGGGTTTACCCATTATTATTTTGTACACGACTGTACATGTATTGAATGTATGGGAAATAAAACATTGTATTTTTAATGCACTTCTTCAAAGTAAACCAGGTGTAAATCATTATTGCTTCGGTGGACTACTTCTGGACTATTTTTTGCCTCCAATTTCAAACTGAAAGTCGTAGGCGTTCCGAAGATATTTGATGATGTCAAATGTTCAAGCTGTAATCCTCACCAAGATGTCTTAATAACTCTGGAATCGTTGAAGGACTATTTCTGAAATTTGGCATTCCGTGTGGACTATTTCTGGACTAATTTTTGAAACCCAAACCAAGTCGATAGGCCCTTCCGTTTGCTTGCACGAGAGATGAGGATTACAGCTTGACGTCAAGCTGTAATCCTCACCAACTTATAGCTTTAACTTCGGAACTATAAGAGGACTATTTTTCTTTCTTTGTGGACTATTTAGGACTATTTCTGGACTATTTTTTGGCAGTGTCAAATTTCATTTTCATGAAGGTTTCAACGGTGAGGATTACAGCTTGAAGGTCGTCGATTTTTAAATATATTGAGAGTAGGACTGTCCCTGATGGTGCCAGGGAGTGCATTCCACAACCGAATGGCCCGGAGTCTAAACCTGTGCTCATAGGACGCGGTGTTATGCTGTGGAGTTGTGAGCAAAGAAAATGCGTGAGTTCTCCGAGGCCTGCTGGAAGAAAGAAATTGAAAACTGTCTCGTAGGAAAGTTGGATAGCGTGGATTCCGTAAAATTTGTAGAGGAAATTGTGAATGTGAGAAACCCGGCGAAGACGGATCGGCAGCCACTTTAACTCCTTGCGATGTTGTGATACATCGTCGTACTTGCGCAGCCCGAAGATAACCCGAATCCCGAGATTTTGAAGTCGTTCGAGTTTGTTCAGTAGATCTTCATTAGCACTGACCCGGCATACATCAGCATACTCGATGAGGGGTTTCTAGCCCTGAGCGAGAGTGATTTTGGTCTGTCGAGGCAAGAAGTACTGAAGCCTCCTAAGAGAGTGAAAAGTCGCAAATACTCGGCGACTGACTTCATTGACATGCGAAGACCAGGACAGCTGGTTGTCAAAGATAAGACCCAGGTTTTAAGCTTTATCGCTATATATGATTATAGTACCATTAAGAGTACTGTAACAAGTTAAGAGAATGTCTGGTATCTATGATCATAGCCTGGGACTTGCTCGGGTTGACCAGTAGTCTGAAAGATGAAGCTTCTGGCTTTCATGTTAAGAATTCCATATTTATTCAGAAGGGAATTCGTAACTCCATAGTTACGAATTCCCTTCTCGGTATGTTGTAACAGAAGCGCGTAATGCCCTCTATTATGTAGCAGTCACATAAACTACTATTATATATATTCTTTATTGCACAGAAAACATAGATACACAGACAGTTACAATAAATTTTATAGGCAAAGGCGAGCTTATCTCTAAAAAGAGATTTCTTCCAGCAAACCTAGGCAAGACAGGAGTGTTTATGAAAAAGGACAGTCCTAGTGCGCAATAAAACAGTATACATACGTACGAAAATTACTTTTAAAATATAAATAAAATATACCTAATAAAAAATATATATATGTCAACTATATAATACACTAGATAGCATGCACATATATAAACTACAAAATATCATACATATACTTACATAAATATGATACTAATTACGAAAGAGAAAGGAAATACGCTTTCAATCTTCTCTTAAAAGTGAAAATTGAGGGACTATCCCTAATAGTGCAGGGAAGTGCGTTCCACAGTCGGATTGCCCTTAACCTAAAAGAGTGTTTGTAGGCGGCAGTTTTATGCCGAGGAGTTGACAGGAGAGACACCGTGTGGGATCTCCGATTACTATCCCTGGGGAAAAGAAACTCAAAACGTTCTCGAAGATATGTGGGGTAGCGGGGATTTCGCAAAATATTGAATAGATAAGAGAGAATGTGCATATCACGGCGAAGACGGATCGGAAGCCATCCCAGCTCCTTGCGATACTGGGAGATATGGTCGTACTTGCGCAGCCCGTAGACAAACCGAATCCCAAGGTTTTGGAGTCGCTCGAGTTTATTCAGTTGTTCTTCGTTCGCACTGACCCAACAAGCATCCGCGTAATCTATTAAAGGTAGTAGAAGGGACTGAACAAGGGTGATTTTAGTCTGCCGCGGCAGGAAGTACTGCAATCTCCGTAGGGAGTAAAATGACGCAAAGACTCGTCTGCTGACCTCACAAACATTACTATTATGTACTATGTATATATATATATGTACTATTATACTATATATATGTACTATTATGTACATATATATATTTCAGGATTCACCGTGATGAAAATTCGCAAGATGAATGTTTTTTTTTGCTGTATTGAGGACCAGATTGGATTCTACTAATACACCAAGGAACACCAAAATTATTGTGATTTTATCAAACAGTATTTTATCATACTTCGATGTTTCACCGCCAGATCAACTCAGAAGACCCAATAAAAACATGTACAAAAAGATAGATAAATATACGTATAGTATAAATTGTCGTTTTGTTCTTTTTCATCCTGATGACTACCTACAACACAGTTCACAGCTATACCATTAGGATATATTGTTCCTGACTGCAAAATTAAATTAAAAAGCTACAAGCATTTAAACATTCGTAATTGTTATTATATTATCTTAAATTACCCAACTGGTATGCATAAGTACCAAAACATTCACCATCTAGACGTTGGTGTACATATATTTTACAAGGTCTATTATAAAATTAAGATTAAATTGAATTCATTAGTTGTTAATATGTTATTTAACATTTATTAGCATTTGTCCTAATAATTAAATTTATAGTTTATTATTTTTTTAAACGCAAAAAATGAACCGTTAACGTTCCAATTATACTTCATAATTTAATCTGTCTATTTCATTTTCGTCTAGTTTGTTTCCGGTTTTGTTATTTTGTTACTCTTTGTTGAGTCTAAGAACGTTGTGGTGAGTGTGGCGGGCGACCATGGACTCACTATCTTAATTTTACCACGAATTATTACCTGGTAGATAAAAAAACTGTGCTTTCTGCTAGTTTTCGTTATTGTTATTTATCCAACAAATCATGGGGTAATTAACGATATTTTTATCTATAAATTGCAGCACTCTAGATAAAAATATCGATATTCACCCCATCAATATTAAAATTTGTTGAGATATTATGGATTAAGAGCAAGATTTTGGGTATTTTTCTCAAATATCGTTAAATATCTCAACCACTGTGCAACCGAGGACTGAATTTCCAGCAGAAATGTGTTCTCTGCAACCCCCTCTACTCCCCAAAATACTTTGTCGCTCCAAGCTCCAAAAACCCTGCATGATTTATTTAAGTAAACAAATTGAATAAACCGAGACCACTAAGTTTTTAGGCCTGCACATCGATCGCAACATGTCCTTAAAAACGCCTATAGAAAAGCTACAAGAAAGACTTAGCGAGTTTTCATACAACCTGTACATGCTCGCCAAGACTGCAAGGCGGCGAGACGCTTAGCTTCTTCTAAGATAAGAAAATTTTCAACTTTAGACCTAAAAGAAGGCAGCTTGTCATGGAAAACATCGACGTCAATTTTGGTACTTGAATACAGTGCATTATATGAGCGAATCGTTCTAGTGAGAGGTGAGTTTATACCTAGGTTGGTTTTCCAAGGTCGGGTTCTGAACATTTTGTAAGTGCCGGGTCGCGGAATTCTGGCTGGAACCACTATGCTAAAACTGTCCAACACTTGAGGACAATCTATATCCCCATTGAGGACCTTGTGCATAAATGTGAGATCTAGAATATTTCTCCGGACAGACAGAGAAGTCATATTGAAAAACGACATTCTGTCTGTGTAGGATTGCAGATGAACATTTTTGAATCCCACATTCGCGAGGTAACTGACGAATCGTTTTTGAACTCTTTTGATTCTGTCTTTAAACACCTGGTAGAATGGGCTCCATACCTGAGAACAATATTCTAGTATACATCTAACCAAGGAATTGTACAACAGTATTTTAGTTCTAGAATTTCTAAAGGGTTTTGAAGTTTTTATGACGAACCCCAACATTCTAGATGCTTTTTTGAGAATGACATCTATATGTGAGCCAAAAGTTAGCCTACTATCAATCAAGACACCGAGATCGCGAATTGTCTCCACTCTCTGCAGGCATGTGCCATTTGTACTGTACTGAGTCAGGTAGATATTTTTATTTCGGGTAAATGATATTTGGTAGCACTTATTAGGATTGAGAGTCATTCTTTTGTCCAAACACCATTGACACAAACTGTCTATGTCATGTTGTAATAATTGATGGCCATTTATATCCTTGGAAACAGTACTGAGTATTTTTAAGTCATCGGCAAACATATAGGGCTCTGAGTGAGGGAAGCAATTCACAATGTCGTTTATGAATATAACGAACAATAGGGGACCCAGGTGGGATCCCTGCGGGATGCCTGATATTGCCTTGAACGATCTGGATTGAGTGCCATTGACCACAACATAAGACCTTCTTTCTTTGAGATATGATAGGATTCATTGCAACAAGGGGTCGCTCACTCCAAAGCGGGCCAGTTTCTCGATGAGAATTTCATGGTCAACCCTATCGAACGCCTTGCTAAAATCGGTGCATACGACATCGACTTGTTGTCGCTTGTCTACGAAACCAGCAAGGCGAGCGACAAACGCCACAAGGTTTGTATTTGTCGATCTTCCCTTCAGAAAGCCATATTGTCTGTCCGAAAGCTTGTGAAAGACGTGGTTTTTTAGACAAGAGTACACGAGTGTTTCGAAAACTTTTGCGAATATAGGTAGTATTGTGATGGGTCTGTACTTTTTATGTCATTACTAATGCCATCCTTGGGTAAAGCTACAATTTTCCCAATCTTTCAATGCTCGGGGAAAACCCCAGATTTCAAAGACTGATTGTAAATCAGGGCGAGTGGCGAAGAAAGAACTTCAGAACATAGTTTTATGAAAATAAGAGGTATATTGTCAAAGCCGGGGCCTTTACTAGTATCAAGCCTTTTCGGTCGACGTATTTATTGTGCGTTATAAGTTAACGCACAGTAAATACGTCGACCGAAAAGGCGGTCAGATAAGAGCCATTTAACGTGATATCATCTCTTCGCGGTCTATCTTGATGTCTGGGACTATTAAGGTATATAGAGGCAAAGTTTTTGGCAAAAAGCTTACTTATTTGTTTGCTATTTTGACCTATCTTGGAATCCAACATCATAGTCGAAGGAAGTTCGCATCGGTTTTGTCGTTTTTGTTTTATATATGCCGAAAAGTATTTGGGATCCTTAGCAATACTGTGTTCTACTCGAGATATATACTCACTGAAGCATATATATATACTCAGCTTCTGTTTTTCATTTAGCACTCGAATGAGTCCTGAAGAAAACCATGGCGGAAATTTGGACCTCCGGGCCTTTTGTAAGGGGACATAGAGCGTGATAAGAGATCGTAATTTCTCATAGATGGTATTCACCATTTCGTTAACACATTTGCAGCTACCAAATAGTTGTGACCAATTGATCCTGTCCAATTCATTTATGATTTCATTGTAGTCAGCTTTGAAAAAGTTTAATCTATGGGTGGACTCCTGTGGTAATGTGCAATCACCTACTAGTTTTATTATGATCTCCACAGGCGGATAATGGGGATCCACCGTAGTAAGCCCTTCTGCAAAGTGATAAACCTCTATTTTATTTATGTTGGAAAGTATGAGGTCTAGGATCCTATTATTTATGTTTTCCACCCCATTAAACTGATGTAGGTTGTGAAGAGACATAAAATCGCTAATTGTATCAAACAAACTTCCGCTTCCTATTGGTGACTTTTGTTCAGGATAGTCATCACTCGGCTGCCACCTAATGTGGTTTAAGTTAAGATCACCCAGTATAATTATTTCAGATAGTTCGACTCGATTTAACAGAACATCGTTTGCGTGTTCAATAAACTGCTCAAAGTCTGCTCGATTAAGTGGCGACGGAATATATGTAACACAGATACCCAATTTGTTTATTGAATTTTTATGTCGCTGCTCAATCATTATCCACAAGGCTTCAAAGTTACCATCATTGTAAAGTAAGATTTTTTCTGATTCAAATTTCTTTTGTACCGCAATCATCACTCCGCTGCCACCCAATTTTGCTCCGGGTCGATAAGGGTTTCTGTCACATCTATAAACGTTATAACGATCATCAAGCAATTCTAGATCGGCAATATTCCCCTGGATCCAGGTTTCGGTTATTATAATAACATCAAAACCATTCCTTGTGATACTTTTAAGAAAATCATGGGTTTTGGTATTCAAACCTCTAACATTTTGATATACACAATTTGGTTCAAACTCTTTTAAGCAGAAATGCGTATGAATGCATGATATTAAAATTAATTTAAAGCTGGTCTATGCAGTCTTTATCCTTGATCCACATTACTTTTGACGTGGTCGTCTTCCTTACTAGAACACGACCCCGGCTGATCCAAACAAACTTGTAGTCTTTGGCTTTGGATTTTAGTCTGGCCAGTATATACACAGTCAGGTCATAAGTTCTGTCACACAATAAAAACTTTTGAATTTAGAACGCTGGCCACAAAAAAGTTTATTGAATTCGAATTTCGAATTTTTCATGAAAATAAAAATGTGTACTTTTTAGAATTTTCCTCATTTTTAAATATGGAGTGGACACTTAAAGAAGACCGTGTCGCAGTTATTGCGTTGCATCGTTGCGGTTACGCGCCAATTCAGATTTTCGACTTACTGAATAATCTGAATATAACCAAAAGATTCGTTTATCGTACCATAAAACGATACAATGAAGACTCTAGTGTAGATGACAGGTCAAGAAGTGGTCGCCATCGCTCTGTTAGGACTCCAGCAGTGATAAAAGCTGTGAAGGCGCGAATTCAAAGAAATCCCATACGTAAGCAGAAACTGTTGGCCCTTCAGATGGTGTTAAGCAGGACCACGGTGAAAAGGGTGTTAAATGAAGACTTAGGGCTTAGGGCATATCGAAGAAAAACAGGACATCGTTTGGACGCTCGTTTAATGGACCTGAGACTGAAAAGATGCCGCGCTTTGTTGAAGCGGTACGCGGGAAAAAAGCATCGGGAAATTATTTTTTCGGACGAAAAAATTTTCACCGTGGAAGAGAGCTACAACAAACAAAATGATAAGGTGTACGCACACAGCAGTGAAGAAGCGAGCAACCGTATTCCGCGTGTCCAACGAGGTTATTTTCCATCCTCGCTCATGGTTTGGTTGGGAGTCTCTTATTGGGGCTTAACTGAGGTACATTTTTGTGAGAAAGGCGTAAAAACGAATGCAGTTGTGTATCAAAATACAGTCCTCAAGAACCTTGTGGAACCTGTTTCTCATACCATGTTTAATAACAGGCACTGGGTATTCCAACAAGATTCTGCGCCAGCTCATACAGCGAAAACCACACAAGACTGGCTGGCGGCGCGTGAAATCGACTTCATCCGGCACGAAGACTGGCCCTCCTCCAGTCCAGATTTGAGTCCGTTAGATTACAAGATATGGCAACACTTGGAGGAAAAGGCCTGCTCAGAGCCTCATCCTGATTTGGAGTCACTCAAGGCATCCTTGATTAAGGCAGCCGCCGATATTGACATGGACCTCGTTCGTGCTGCGATATACGACTGGCCGCGCAGAATAAAGGCCTGTATTCAAAATCGCGGGGGTCATTTTGAATAAACTTTATTACCATAAGAATCTATGTTTTATAAAGTTCATTTTGCTATCTAAATGTTTACATAAATAATAAACATATCTAAATTATTACATATTGCACATGTGACAGAACTTATGACCTGACTATGTATATGTAGCTCTCGATTTGAAGGAGACAGATGCTTCATGATGAATATGTCCTTTTTGTCTCCGGCTATGCCGAGATGATTAGAGCCTAGTTTATCCTTCGGGTTTGCCTTGTTAAAGGTCTTGACTGCTGCCAGAAGTGTGTCGCGTAGAATGGGAGTTGCTAGCTTCTCTATGATGGAACGTGGGCTTGAGCCGTGTCAGGTTGCGATTTCGCAAATCTAGTGCATGAATGAGTATCATTCGCATTTATATCGCAGGAAACGATTTTGGCTAATTGCTGAATTATTGTGACAGGGTTTTCAGATCTATATTCTGGGACACATTGAACTTCGACATTAAATGCCCTCGCATGCTGTTCCATTTCAGCTACCCTGTGGTTTAGCTCTTTCGTAGTAGATAGAATGATATCGTTTTCTATTCTATTTATATCGTTTTCTATTCTATTGTATTTATTATTCTAAGACACGGTACAAGTATGAAAAAACAGAAATTACGCGCTACGCGCTGAAAAACTGGACTTACACAATGGACATCACACGATTGATCACGACAAATGCTTCCAAGAAGAGAGCAAAAAGAATGAAAGATTTAGTGATGTGACGATATGAGCAAATAGATAGTATAATGATAAAAATCTATCCATCTTTAACAAAATAAAATATCATGCTACTGTATGAAAACTCGACAAATTTCACCTCATAAACCATAGTTTAAATCTGTTACCTTTGTCTTGGTTATGTGTTGTGAATGATGTCTAGAGTTTATAGCCTATGTTAAAAATTAATTTCAGCAACTTAAACCGAGAAGTATCGAGCGGAAAAACTAAAATTTATGGTACTGCTATGTAGCGATAATGAAACGAGTTCATATCTGTACATAAGCTTCTGCCAGTTCATTAATAGATACTTTTGTAGGAACTCATTATACAATTACTCATTATATTATACTGTACGAGTGTAAAGTACAAAAAGTTACATACACAACGTATCCTACATAAAAAGCATTATTATGTTGTCGTATATTGCAGCAATATTTTATTCGCTTCTCATATTCTTTTGTGATTCCCAGCACGAATAAATGAACATGAAGATCCGTACATTACTTATACACATGGTACGGCATGGCAACTGGCGCTTTTAAAGTTTTTGCGGTTACACGATTTTATAGGGAAACTTCCCAGCGGAAAGCGCTCAAAATGGAACACAGTCTTCATGCCTGTTTGTAGATGAAAGTAACTACTGACTCGATTACGATCAAACAAAATGAAAAAATATTTGTTTATGCAAAAGGAACGAACAAACAACGATTCTGATTCGGAACAAAATGTATGTAAGTTTATATTTATGTATATAAGTACATATTTAACTAGAGGAACCCACTGGTATGTTCATATTGAAATACTGTTGATATATTATAGGTACATACCTAGTGATTTCTCCTGTGACCGTAGCGTAAATTCCAATACTAGGTTGTGGACTGTGGTGCTGGTGGTTTGGTCGCATATGCATTAGTAATTTACAGACGACCTCTTTGGCGCAGCGGTTGTGGCTCTGGCTACCACGCGAGAGGTCCCGGGCTCGATCCCGGCTGGGCATAAAGAAAAAAAAAACTAAAAAGCTTGTTTGTATATAAACACCAAACACTCTTTTGACAATCAATCAATACATACATGACAGGAATACAAGAAATAAAGAAAAACTATATTGGCTTCCATCCCGAATAAAATTGCTAAACTGCAGTCCTTATTACATGGCAATAAAGATTTATAACAAACTACCAAAAACAATAGTACATTCAAATTCTGAATCACTGTTCTCTTAGCAACTTAAATCATGTTTACTAACAAAATCCTATTACTCAATAGGCGAATTTCTTTCAGATACCTAATTAAAAATACACTACCAAAATACCTGGTTCTTTAATACGATAAAGTTTATTTTCATTGTGTAAATGTTGTAAACCCTGCTAATATATCTTTTGTGTACCTAGTCTACAATTAATCTTGTTAATGTAAACTTAACAGGTACTTAGTTTATAATTTTATCTAAATATATTGAAATACTCGAAAAGGGTAACTAAGTTCCAGTTATATTTTAATATTACACCACCTATTTTACATTTAGTAGCAATAACATTTTTGAAGTTTTAAATTCAAGTTTCCTATAAAATTTTAGTAGGTCTATTGTAATCTATGATTTTTGTTACGCCGCGATCTTTTAAGTTTTCTCCTAGTCTTGTGTTTCTTTATTATATTTGATATATCTAGCAGTATTTTCGTTGCTTCTTTTACATCGTTACTTTATATAATGATACCCAATCCATACTCCTAAGGTCAGCAATAACAGAGTCATAGTTCTATGGTTTCTATGAAACATTTTGGAGTTACAATTGATTTTCTTCTACCTATCGATATCAATATAGGGGCACGATCTGTTACTTGTGACGCGCATATAATAGTTGTCATTTCATACTTACTTTTTACCATAATATGGTCAAGACATGAGTTTATTCTGGTAGGATCATTAACATATGATAATAAACCATATGTGGCTAAGCAGCATAGGTGTTTTGCGACTGTCGTCAGAGCCCTCGAGAATATTTATATTAATATCACCACAAAGAAGGATATTTTGTCATGTTACGAAGGATTGGTGTGAATAACCCCCCATAACGGAAGCTTAATGAAGATAATTTTGAGAGTAGGACCTGAAGAAATGAAAGAGAGAATAGAGTAGGCAAGTTATTTTTAAAAAAATTACACAAAATTTGCCGTACTGCCTAACTATATACATAAACAGAAACCTAGAGACTGATCCCTGGACGTTGCGTGACTGAAGTAGTCCTATAGGTGGGCAGGCTGGCAGCGTTGTGAGTCCGGAGACCGTGGTGGGCAGCGGCAATCCATTTCCTGGCAGTGGTGCGGTGGTCAAGGGTGGTAGGACACATCATAAAGTGATAATCCATAATCAAACAATGTTTGATGTTATGTGATGATTATACCAATGAACCGACTGTGATTATTGTGATTAAAACTAAGTTATATATATAAATATGATATAAACATATACATATATATATATATATAACTATAATGAACATAAATGGATCTGTTCTTTATTCAAATTATGTTTTGTGAGTACAGAAGCTAGCATTTCTTTCTATTAAAGCATGATGAGCTCAAGTTACAGTAACTCCTGATGTAATTAAAATAATTGTATTTAATAAAGGAATATGGAATGGGTTAAATTGTTATCCTTTACACATTGATTGTCAGTTCTTAACACTTTCCTCCATTGCAATGATGTCATTATTGCAATTGTCGTGTACCGATTGACGTGATTTTTAAACACTCGAGCCTTAATTTCCACCAAAAAATGCTTTAAGATGTCTTCAAAAGTTTCAGCAAAATCGTATTTTGACGAAATTTTGCCAGCGCGTTCGCGATACCAATTCCGCCATTGTTGTTTACATCTTAGCTCAACTATATAAATATATAACATATATAGCATAGCTGCAACCGAAGCTCGAAGACCCTTTCAAAATCCAAATCGCTGTCACGCACTTATGTACAACAAAAAACTCATTTATGTTTCAGTCTTCTAAGGGCTTTTGACAGCCGTTAAAAACAGTTTAAATGAAACACAACTTAAGCTCAACAAGCAAAAGGCAAGTAACGTACTCAAGCAGGCCAAGCTTATTGCCTGTCAGCCAGGTTGCCCCTAACCATCCGTGTTTTATTAAGGTTGTATTTAAACTGTATTTAGCGGTTATCAAAACTCTGATGAAAGTCCGGCTAAATGGGAGAACATAAAAGTTAAGTGTCGTGAACGTGAAAGACAGAGCTATGCGCTCACTTTCCTACAATATTACAATACCGTTAGTTTTCAGAGGTTAAAAACAGGCCCTTTGATTGAATTAACCGATATAAACCGGTTTATTAGGGTTTACCCATTATTATTTTGTACACGACTGTACATGTATTGAATGTATGGGAAATAAAACATTGTATTTTTAATGCACTTCTTCAAAGTAAACCAGGTGTAAATCATTATTGCTTCGGTGGACTACTTCTGGACTATTTTTTGCCTCCAATTTCAAACTGAAAGTCGTAGGCGTTCCGAAGATATTTGATGATGTCAAATGTTCAAGCTGTAATCCTCACCAAGATGTCTTAATAACTCTGGAATCGTTGAAGGACTATTTCTGAAATTTGGCATTCCGTGTGGACTATTTCTGGACTAATTTTTGAAACCCAAACCAAGTCGATAGGCCCTTCCGTTTGCTTGCACGAGAGATGAGGATTACAGCTTGACGTCAAGCTGTAATCCTCACCAACTTATAGCTTTAACTTCGGAACTATAAGAGGACTATTTTTCTTTCTTTGTGGACTATTTAGGACTATTTCTGGACTATTTTTTGGCAGTGTCAAATTTCATTTTCATGAAGGTTTCAACGGTGAGGATTACAGCTTGAAGGTCGTCGATTTTTAAATATATTGAGAGTAGGACTGTCCCTGATGGTGCCAGGGAGTGCATTCCACAACCGAATGGCCCGGAGTCTAAACCTGTGCTCATAGGACGCGGTGTTATGCTGTGGAGTTGTGAGCAAAGAAAATGCGTGAGTTCTCCGAGGCCTGCTGGAAGAAAGAAATTGAAAACTGTCTCGTAGGAAAGTTGGATAGCGTGGATTCCGTAAAATTTTGTAGAGGAAATTGTGAATGTGAGAAACCCGGCGAAGACGGATCGGCAGCCACTTTAACTCCTTGCGATGTTGTGATACATCGTCGTACTTGCGCAGCCCGAAGATAACCCGAATCCCGAGATTTTGAAGTCGTTCGAGTTTGTTCAGTAGTTCTTCATTAGCACTGACCCGGCATACATCAGCATACTCGATGAGGGGTTTCTAGCCCTGAGCGAGAGTGATTTTGGTCTGTCGAGGCAAGAAGTACTGAAGCCTCCTAAGAGAGTGAAAAGTCGCAAATACTCGGCGACTGACTTCATTGACATGCGAAGACCAGGACAGCTGGTTGTCAAAGATAAGACCCAGGTTTTTAGCTTTATCGCTATATATGATTATAGTACCATTAAGAGTACTGTAACACGTTAAGAGAATGTCTGGTATCTATGATCATAGCCTGGGACTTGCTCGGGTTGACCAGTAGTCTGAAAGATGAAGCTTCTGGCTTTCATGTTAAGAATTCCATATTTATTCAGAAGGGAATTCGTAACTCCATAGTTTCGAATTCCCTTCTCGGTATGTTGTAACAGAAGCGCGTAATGCCCTCTATTATGTAGCAGTCACATAAACTACTATTATGTACATATATATATTTCAGGATTCACCGTGATGAAAATTCGCAAGATGAATGTTTTTTTTTGCTGTATTGAGGACCAGATTGGATTCTACTAATACACCAAGGAACACCAAAATTATTGTGATTTTATCAAACAGTATTTTATCATACTTCGATGTTTCACCGCCAGATCAACTCAGAAGACCCAATAAAAACATGTACAAAAAGATAGATAAATATACGTATAGTATAAATTGTCGTTTTGTTCTTTTTCATCCTGATGACTATCTACAACACAGTTCACAGCTATACCATTAGGATATATTGTTCCTGACTGCAAAATTAAATTAAAAAGCTACAAGCATTTAAACATTCGTAATTGTTATTATATTATCTTAAATTACCCAACTGGTATGCATAAGTACCAAAACATTCACCATCTAGACGTTGGTGTACATATATTTTACAAGGTCTATTATAAAATTAAGATTAAATTGAATTAATAAAATCTATTGAATTCATTAGTTGTTAATATGTTATTTAACATTTATTAGCATTTGTCCTAATAATTAAATTTATAGTTTATTATTTTTTTAAACGCAAAAAATGAACCGTTAACGTTCCAATTATACTTCATAATTTAATCTGTCTATTTCATTTTCGTCTAGTTTGTTTCCGGTTTTGTTATTTTGTTACTCTTTGTTGAGTCTAAGAACGTTGTGGTGAGTGTGGCGGGCGACCATGGACTCACTATCTTAATTTTACCACGAATTATTACCTGGTAGATAAAAAAACTGTGCTTTCTGCTAGTTTTCGTTATTGTTATTTATCCAACAAATCATGGGGGTAATTAACGATATTTTTATCTATAAATTGCAGCACTATAGATAAAATATCGATATTCACCCCATCAATATTAAAATTTGTTGATATATTATGGATTATGAGCAAGATTTTGGGTATTTTTCTCAAATATCGTTAAATATCTCAACCACTGTGCAACCGAGGACTGAATTTCCAGCAGAAATGTGTTCTCTGCAACCCCCTCTACCCCCCAAAATACTTTGTCGCTCCAAGCTCCAAAAACCCTGCATGATTTATTTAAGTAAACAAATTGAATAAACCGAGACCACTAAGTTTTTAGGCCTGCACATCGATCGCAACATGTCCTTAAAAACGCCTATAGAAAAGCTACAAGAAAGACTTAGCGAGTTTTCATACAACCTGTACATGCTCGCCAAGACTGCAAGGCGGCGAGACGCCTTCGTTGAATCGTCCCTACGATACGGTTTTATTTTCTGGGGCCATGGGGCCATCCACAGGCATCGAAAAAATCTTTAAAGCCCAGAAGAAGTGTATTGCCCTCATAAACTACATAGTGTGCAATATAGTGTGTCTATAGTAAATACTTATATGAAACATGTCTATTTGTAAAGAGTAATTTACACCTCTATAAAGAGCAACACAGGACTGCCTACTTCGGCAAGAGTATATTCAACACCCGAATATTTCGTTTATTCCCAGTAGTCCTAATAGTTCCGTTAACGGTACTGATTTCCCAGTAGTCCTGTGGAAGAAGTTCCGTGGTTTTAGGGGTTTGACGTGTGGTTCCGGCGCCCTCCGGACTACTTGTACCATTAGCCAGTACTATTGATGGTACAAGTTGAACTAGTTAGTACCACTTGTACCATCTTGTCACTTTTTTAACAGGTGTCTTTATTTTGACAGGTGTCATAATTTTATCAGGTCACTTTTAAAGGTGTCATGATTTTGAAAGGTCACTATTTTTGACAGGTATTCATATTCACATTCATTAATTTTTGACAGGTGAAACTATTTTTGACAGATGAAACTATTTTTGACGGGTGAAACTAATTTTGACAGATGTTATTATTTTGACAGGCGTCACTATTTTAACCATGATATATCAAACTTAAAAATAAAATTTATAGTGTAATAATATTAGTATACAGGGTATTAGTAAAAAACGAACGCCACATGGAGGGCAACTACCTTAAATGTTGGAAATAGCACATACTATGTTTGCCAGAGGCAATTATAAGGAGAGCGACATCTTCGGCAGTAAAGTAAAAGGCTTGAGATGCGCGCAAAATACCAGACTAGACTAGACTAATTTATTATAGGAAATCCTAGCTTATATACTAGGTTGGTACATGTTATTAATGACGTGCATAAGACATAGTGCGTGATGAATATAAATATACCTTATCTGTGACGGTCGTCAACTTATCTTAACATTACGTGAAAATATGACTAACATAGTCGACCGGCACAGATACTCCCCCCTTTAGAGAAAAAAATAAATGAATGTTATAAGACAATGGAAAAAAAAACTAAGTTAGATACTATAACAAACTTATATCAACTGCAATAATAACTAGTAGTATTTTAATAAACATAAATCAGATAGTAATTGTGCATACTTCAACTTAATCTAAAGGTAAATCTTAGAAAAATAAAGGAACTACGGTTATGTGAATTCTACATAAGTTTTAAGAATTACTTAATATTTACCTACAGGCGAGTCTTGTATCTGGCCGCACACTACATAAAATAAACTAAAAACTGGAAAACAGAAAAACACTAGGAAAATGGGGCTTCGCGGTTAGTAAACTAACCTAACCTATAACCTGGAAAAGTTCCGCAGGAGAGTCGTCTGATGCTGCAGCCGCCCATGTTTTTTTTTCAGGAATCGATGAGTCATTTTAAATCGCACGTCGTTGAACTTGTAATCACTGTTTGTTTATAATTGCGACCGTACCTACACAAGGATGATTGTGCTGAATCAGCGTCAGCATTAAATCTGTAACCTTGGCTGTAGGCAGTCAATTATCTCGTACGTCTTAAGTACGTGCGTGCTCTTCACTCTTGAGTGAATATTAAGTTGTCGATTGATGAAATTTGTGTGCCTAAAAACCTTGGGATTTGGCAACATAGGGCATATCTTGTACACCAATCGTTTATATATATATATATATCTCTCTCTCTTCAGTGATTTGATTATTCTTCGTGCGATGTTCTTCCTGGATGTTTTCAATATTCGTTGAATTAGGTATATCGATGATGTTTCAATACTCTTCTGGGGGCTGGAACGGCTTCCTATGTCTTGAACTTGAAAAAAGCTGCTTGCTGTGAATGAATTTGCCGACGTGTTCGATTCTGCTGGTGCGAGCTCCATTTTGATAAATCAGCAGTCGGCTGACTATCGGTTCATTGTTTTTAAATATGGTCCGGTCATGGCTTGCTTGATGTCGTCTTGGTTTGGGTGGGGTCTTGATTATGGAGTTCTGCAGCGTGGTTTGAAATAGGTATGCAGAAGTCGGGGCTCGGCGATCTTGGACGAAGTGCTTCTTGCTTGCACTTCTAAGGTGGCAGCACACGGAGTTTTCTTCGCGGCTCCATGCTGCTATTTCCGAAGGTTGCTGTTGTTCAGAAGTCGGGTCACCACTTTGCCAGAGGCAATTATAAGGAGAGCGACATCTTCGGGAGTAAAGTAAAAGGCTTGAGATGCGAGCAAAATACCAGACTAGACTAGACTAATTTATTATAGGAAATCCTAGCTTATATACTAGGTTGGTACATGTTATTAATGACGTGCATAAGACATAGTGCGTGATGAATATAAATATACTTTATCTGTGACGTACGTCAACTTATCTTAACATTACGTGAAAATATGACTAACATAGTCGACCGGCACACTATGTAAAAGAGATTTTCCTTTATTAAAAAAAAAAAAACAATAAATACTGCATTTATGGATTTTTGAAAAGCTACAACAAGTCAATTCGTCAAAAAATATGTATCAGAGAAAATGGAGCTAATTTTTGTTTTTTAGATATAAATGATCACTATGAAAGACCATTTCGATCTGCATAATAAAATACAACATCTTATTTTCTGTCGCATTTGACCGGTGCCAGTTCCATAGACGAGCGATTTTTAAAAAATCCGTAAATGCAGAATATATTTATTGTTTTAAAAAATAAAGGAAAGTCTCTTTTACATAGAATGTGCTATTTCAAAAATTTAAGTCAGTTTCAATGCTTATATCAGTTTTTGAAATGCTGATATATGAGATGCTAACTTCACACCTCCAGCATCTAATTTTATATTTTGATTTATTTTTTATGGGCTTGGTTTAACAGAACTATTGTTGTACCTATCCAATACTGTATAACTATGCATAATACTACTAATGCTGAAGTCAGTTTTTGAGATGCTGATATATGAGATGCTAAGTTCACACCTCCTGCATCTCATTTTTCAGATCATTATTTTAACCGTTGTTTCAATAGAACTATTCTTAAAACTTATTAAAAACTGTGTTACTATGCCTAGTGCATGAGAATCAATCAAAATATGCTAAGATGCTAACCTTTGAAATTTGGTTTACGGGAAGTTAGCATTTCATTTTTATGAATTCAATTTTAAGGGTAATTTCAACGGAACTATTTTAAATAACGTGATGCTAACATTTGAGATTCTAGGTGCAGACTCATTACTGGGAACAAAGGGAATATCTAATGTAATACCAAATAATTCACCAAATTAAAAACTAAAAAAAACCGACTTCAAGTTCTATTTCATCCTCCCCGGTCGGGATACGAATGAAGTCTGTGTATATGAAAAGTCTTCATCTTTGTATATTTTTTGTATTTGTAGATTTTTCAAAACGCGCCAAATCAATTTTGATAAAATTTGTATGGGACTACTTCTGAAGTAGTACTTCTAAGACCTACCAATCAAAACAAGAATAATTAAAATCGGTAAATAATGACGGAGTAATCGCGTATCAAACAGAAAAGAAACACAAAAAAAAACAGACGAATTGAGAACCTCCTCCTTTTTGAAGTAGGTTGAAAATACGGTATTCCGCAAATGTTGCCATTATTTATTTTCTATGTTAAATTTCCAAGCTGTATGTAGTTTATAAGTTTGTGCTTGCGGGCGTTGGACAAACCTTGGCAAGCCGTCAATTATAAAAAGGGTTTTAATAATTTATGTTTTGGTTTGTAGGTCACACTTCAGAGGTACTCCGATGCAAATTTTAATAAAATTAATTGAGCGCTTTTTGAAAAAATCTAAAAATACACAAATGACGTTTTGGTTTGTGATTCCGTGCAACAAAAGTTATGACGAGGGCTTTTCATGCACAAAGACTTCATTCGCATCCCGACTCCGCGTGAATTATTTTATAATGAAACACGCACAGATGTGGAAACACGTAATAGTCCTCTTTGATATTTATGTTTTCATTTTCCAGATTAAATTGCCAAGCTGTGGTTATTTGTTTGTGTTGGTTTGCACGAGTTTGTTGTGCCTCACGCCGTAAAATTTACGTTTCCCGGGGTTTGTGGCTTGCGAAAGTTCGGTAGACCTTGGCAAGTATGTGAATCTAGCTCCAATGATCTCTTACGTTTTATCAAAAAGGCCCGGGGTCAACTGTCTTAGGTGGTATACCTTTCATTCGACTTACCTTATAACTCTTGCGAGCTTATTTGTAAATTTCATTGGAGTGGTCATTAAAAGTTTGAAAATATTTACAAGAGTCTCCCTTCTACGGTTTTACCAAAACGGCCCGAAGGCAACTCTCTGAGGCAGTGCACCTTTCATTCAAATTGTCTTATTATCAGTGATCAGAATATATAGGTAGAGCGATTCCATTTTATTTAGTCCTTATATTAGGCATATAAGTCTGACATCCAGGAAATTCAAGTGCTTTTGAAAAAATATCTATAACACAACACTATAATTTCCCACGAGCTGTTTTTTATTGCGAGGTAAGTTGTTTATGAGATGTTCTGTTAGTTGTCAGAATTATTGCATGCCGCCTACAATTCTGTCTACAATCCCGAGATACAAAATAGTGGTTCTGTGAGAAAGTAGACTTCACGAACCCTTATAACCATTCATTGACCTTTCCCCCTCCACTCCTCCCCTTTTTTTTGCAACATCTAGTGTAGAATGAAGTCCTTAGTGAGCCTCTCAAATGTGATTGAACACCGTCAATAAATAACGCTACAGTAAACTTACCCCCCTTTCCCCTATTTCCCCCTAATCAAAATTCGCGATCGACAAAAAAAAAATTCAGCAACATGTGTGCCAATTTTCGTGAAAATCGGTTGAAAAATGCGACCTGTCGACGAAAACAGACAGACGACAAAGGCATTTTTGCCCAATCTCGAAACTGGACGCTTCCCTTCACTTCGCTCAATAAATTTTAAGGGAGTAATTAATAAATTAATGAAACATGATCTTGCGGTAAGGTGTGACGACCTCTGTGGCACTACAGTAGTGGCTCCGCCTAGCGAGAGGTCTTGGATGTTTGTATTAGTGTGATATCGCTGTATCAGGTTCTCACGACACAGGGTATCCTGGCGTGGGGCCAGAAGCAATGTATGTGCTTGTATATAAATGTTTATCTTTACTCACGTATTTGAAACGATCATGCGGGTTAAGCAACATCTGACCGAGTCAGGTACTAAAAATAATGTTGCTCTGATAAAATAAGAATAAACCTTAAAAAAAAAATCCTTACTTTCTGCTTCGTCTTATTATACTAAAGTACAGCTGAGAAAACTCTTTGTTTTACTATTCGTTATATTACCATTCCATTTTCAACGTTATTTGGAAAGATAGGTGTGGTTTTAGTTCGACAGCTCTTACCTATTTCCTGGAAGTTTCGCTCGTGGCATGGTAGATTAGACTATTACCTATATGGTTTTATGAGTTTCATACGACCCTGGATCTATTGATATTATGTATGAGAATATTGAATATTTTTTGTGTGAACTTTTTCCGATACTTTCCTATATAGTAGTGTTTTATTCAAATTAAAAAGTTATTTGCAAATACATCGTCATACAGAGCACCTGTGTCCGCGTTTTCATTCACACCGATCTGCTAAGCTTAACTGAACCCGGAGGACTGAGCGGATCGGGCAGCGAGTCGAATACAAAGGAATACTAATAAGAGAGAACTCTAATAGACTTGTTTACGTCGTCGACGTGCAGTTTTTATGAACAGTTTTTAGGTGAATGTGTGATTGGTTTTGTACGCGAGTGAATGCAAATTTAATGTCCAAAATGAATTTGCCAACCCCTGAACAAAGTGCACTTCTATCTGCGTTGGAAGATGTGACTATCATACTACAGAAGGCGCAAATAAACATTAAGAAATGCCCCAAACAACTGCTGACTGAACGTTATATCACAACAAGAATTAAATTAGTTGAAGATTACTGGTCTCAATATATACAAGCTCACACCGGCCTGAGTAGGTGCACACCGCGGGACCAAAGGGGTGAGATACCATATTTACTCAATGGAGAATATTTTAAGCTTGAGGAAATGTACCTTTATTTGCAAGCGTATTTGAACAACTTTTTTTCAAAATTGGAATTTCACCAGAGTACGCCCGGCGCATTGGATGCATCATCAACACATAGTCCGTCGCCTTTCGCTGCATTACCTAAATTAAATTGCCTACTCTATCCGGGAGATATGAAGATTGGCCCACCTATCAGGACTTGTTCACAGCACTTGTTCGCAATAACACAAACTTGAGTAATGTGCAAAATCTGCATTATTTGACGACCCGAATGGCCGAGTCGGCAGCGACCCTGCCTATGAAGCCAAGGGTCCCGGGTGCGAGTCCCGGTGGGGGCAAATATTTGTTTGATGAGAACGGATGTTTGTACCCTAGTCATGGTTGTTTATCTATCTGTATAATATTTATCTATATAAGTATGTTTATCGTTGTCTAGTACCCAAGATACAGGAAATCCTAGTTTGGGGCTAGATCAATGTGTGTAAATAGTGTCCAAGGTATTATTATTATTATTATATATCTGAAAACAAGTGTTGCTGGTGAGGCTGAAATATTGCTACGACACATACATATAACGGTAATAACCACAAGTGGCATGGGACGTACTCAGGGAGCGTTTCGAGAACAAGAAGATGATAGTGAATTCACCTCTCAAAAGTATGTTCGGGCAGAAAAGGATGAACAACCAGTTAACTACGCAAATCAAATCACTGTTAGACACAACGGAGAAATATCTAGACAGTCTAAATAATTTGAGTGTAAGTACCGATTATCGGAGCCCTACGTTTAAAAACTCAAAACTCAAAACTCAAAACACAAAACTCAAAACGTTTATTCTGTAAATAGGCCACAAGGGCACTTTCACATGTCATTTCATTTCATTTTTTACAGAACATTTGGTATTATTATTTGTATCTTATTATCAGAAAAAAAAAAGTACTTGATTATTGTTTCTGAGAGATGTAAAGAGTCTCAAATGTCATAATAAAATAATTAAAATATAAATAACAGAGATGTATAGTCTCTTTAGTCAATAATACAATGATAATAGGAGATGTAAATGAAATGAAATGAAATGAAATGAAATTGTTTATTCTCCAACTTAAAACCTATGTAGTTAAACTCATGTACATCTCATTGCGGTATTACGTCTAGTGATAGGCATGAATCATTGAAGCATTGAACATCCAACTCCTAAACTAGTGTTACCTGTATCTTAGGAGTTGGGGCAAATGGTCCCCACAGTCAAGAGTTGTATAATTAAATTAATCTTTGGAGGTGTAAAAGGCCTCCAAGTGTCCAGTAAAAGAAACTCTGGCAGTGAGGATGCTCACAATTAATTAGAACAATTCAGTCCCAAGCATTTTTATCGTCTATGTACTCTTTAATACTGTAGTAAGCTTTAGAAATAAGCCTTTGCTTGATGTATTTCTTGAACTTATTAATTGATAGATCTGTCAAAGTGCTTGGGAGTTTATTGTAAAATCTTACACAATTACCCTTGAACGAGTTTTTTATTTTATGGAGCCGAGTAGTGGGCACTGCAAGTTTGTCCTTGTTTCTAGTATTAAAGTTATGTATATCACAGTTTCTTCGAAAGTTAACAATGTTCTTATGGACATACATAATATTCTCGTAAATATATTGACTATGGACTGTCAATATATTTACTTCTTTAAACTTATTTCTATATTTCTGGTTGCACAGAAATTGGACACGGGGTCGTTGAAACACTGGGAGAAAACTGCACACAAAGAGAATTCAGATGAATTGTCCACAACGTTTTCTCGAGTCTTAATTTCAAAAACTCGAGTTAGTCGCACCAACTTCAACAACTTCGAGAGAGGCGCATAAAATATTTCACGCCACAGCCATAAAACAAGAAGATGACACTTTTCAAGCTGCTCCGGCGAATGTCACCAAAAAAACAACGTGTGTATGTTGCAAAGGTGATCACCACTTATACAACTACAAGGACTTCGCGAAACAAACTGTAGAGCAGAGACAACAAATTATAAGAAACAGAAATTTATGCTACAATTGTATTATACCCAATCATAGCGTATATAGATGTAGGCAAAGAACAAAATGCCGCATACGCCAAAGAAAATATCACGGTCTGTTGCACCGATCCAGAGAGACATCAGAGACAACACAACAACCAGAAGTACAACCACAACAAACAATTACAACCGCACACGCTTTCCCAAAGAACAACCTGGTCAAAAAGTATTGCTAGCAACAGCTCAGGTGGAGATAAAATCAAGAGATGGTATTACATACACACTTCGGGCACTAATTGACTAAAGCTCAGAGGCATCATTCGTGTCAGGTAGAGCAGTTGAACTGTTGGGGCTACCAAAAACCGATATCAGCGGCGTTGCTTTTGGAGTGGGAGAAGCAAACAAGATAGAGGTATCTTAAACATTTAGTTTGAAATGAAAGTCAAGTCGAGATACAATAGAAACACAGACGAAGCTGTACGAATTAAAGCTTACGTTTTAGATACATTTTAAACAAAACCACCGTCAAAAATATCGCGATAGACTGGCCAGAGCTCCAAACATTACAACTGGCTGACCCTACGTACCACAAACCAGGTAATAGAGATCTAGCCGAAGACGTCTGCACCAAGCAATAGTGCTTGGTGCAGACGTCTTCGGTAAAATAATAGAAGATGGATTGGTGAAAATGCCAGATGGCGTAGTGTCTCAGAAAACAATGTTTTGTTGGATTATATCTGGACAGAGAGAAAAAAATGAGGATAGAAAGGACCACAATCTGAAAACACTACATATCACAAGAATCGTGACAGAAGACAATGATATGCTGAGGAATTTCTGGGAGATAAGAACAGATTTATTCAAGAAAAGAAAACGAATGACTAAAGAAGAAGAACGATACGAGATATATACAAAAACAGTACTAAAAGAGACGAGTACATTTACTGTTAAAACAAGAAGTCAAGGAAACTGTAAAATTATGCGGTGAAAGAAAACAACAAGCTATTACAAGGTTTAATCAGTTAGAAAGGAAATTTCAAAAAAACGCAGAGCTACAGACAGAATACACAAAGGTCTTTCACGAATATTTGGAGATGGGCACTTAAAAGAGTCTGAGTTCCCAGAGAGTGACGTGGCAATTTACTTACCTCACCATGATGTTACACGTGAAGCCAAAGTTCGGGTAGTGTATGACATATCTGCAAAGAGCTGTCATTGCTAATCACTAAACGACACTATGATAGTTGGACCTATGCTACAGCCTAATCTCCGCAGTCTAATTTCCACATGGCGATCACATAAGATATGTGTAGTTAAAGACATAACAAAAATGTATAGAATGCTCATGATGACAGAAGAGCATACCAACTTATTTAACATTGTATGGCGAGATCAACCCGATGAATACCTGAAATGCTACAATCTCACTACTGTACGTAATCTTTGGCACAGCGGCAGCTCCGTATCTTGCTGTACGCACATTAAATCAAGTTGCCGATGATGAAGCCGACTCATATATAGACACTGTACCTGTCATAAAAAACACTCATTCTTTATGGATTATTTAATGGCTGGAAATGAAGACATATATAAAACTAAGATGATGTGTGCAGAAATTAGAGCCACATTAAAGGGTGGTTTTAAAATGCAAAAATTGTCAAGAAATTGGACGGAAATTTTACAGTTTTTACAAGGAGAAGAGATAATTAAAGAAGATAAATCTAGATAACATTATAAGAATACTGGGACTGACATGGGACAGAACAGATGATAGTGTTACGCCGGTAGGTTAGGTCAAAAACTTTGAACGTCAATTTCAGTGCTTTAGAGGCGTTTTCAGCAGGCTGAAAAGTCATTTCAGGCCGTTTCAGAAGTTACTCTATCACATATCTAAAGATCGAAATTTCACCCAAGTTGCCGTCGTTTTCAGGCGCCTGAAAGATGTTTCAGTCCGTTTCAGGGCACCCTCTCAGATGACGCCATAACCTGAAAACCCGTTTTCAGGCGTTTTCAGGACCCCTTATGGACCTCTGAAGCACAAATCGTTATATGGCGAAATATCCGGTAGGAGTGACAGAGATAGCACTACTAGAAAGAGATAGCTATACTCGGAACATTCGAGAAGTATGTGACAGAGATAGCACTACTAGAAAGAGATAGCTATCCTCGGAACAATCGAGAAGGGAGTGACAGAGAGAGTGCACCATTAGAGAGAGACATATGTGGTCTCGAATGTTCTCGGCCCGCACGCTGGTCCTTACTAGAATATTCGCGATATGTGTGGATAATGTGTCCAGAGCGGCTCCGCGGGATATAAAGGCGCCGACGGCCGGCGCGAGTTAGTTACATTTTAACTGCGATCGAGTGCTAGTACAAGGATAATCGGAGAGAAAGACTCTTCGTGTGAATAGTGAGTGCATAATTAGTAGTGTTTGTGTTTTAATTAGTGGATTTTAAGTACAGTTCGTGTGAATTGTAAGTGCGTAATTTGGGTAATAAAGTGAGTGTTTTATTTAGTGGATTAATTCGTGTTTTTCTATCAAATACGAACCCCACGCTCGTAACATTTGGTGTCAGAAGTGGGATAGAAAATGCCGTTAATGCCACGAGAAACCGAGCCAAAAGGAGTGACGACGCGAAGCCAAACGTCTGGGTCTGGAGACTCGACGCCTGGTACGTCGGAATCACCTGCTCGAGCTGCACAAGGAGTCAACGTTATCTTCGTCCTCCTAAAGGAACAAGCGAGAGAGCTAAAGGAACAGTCGCGAAAACAGGAGGAACAGGCACGAATGCTTCGTGAGGTACATGAGTCCACGACCGAATGGAAGAGAGAGTTGTTCGAGGTCCAAGAAAAACTGGCCGATATGGATGAAAAACTAGAGATTCGAGTCCATGATGTCGATAAAAAAATTGAGACCTGTGAGAGCCGTCTCCAAAAACTTGAGAACAAAGTGGGTAATGGTCCAAGTACCTATGTACCCGACGCATCGGTGTCCGGAGGCGGCAGGTTCAAAGTGCCCCCCTTTGACGGTAGCTCATCGTGGACTGCCTATAAGCTGCAGTTCGAGTCTGTTTCCCAGGCTAATGGTTGGAGTAAGGAGCAAGCCAGGACAGCACTGACGTTGGCGCTGCGCGAGGAGGCTCTTACCATACTTGAGGCTCTGGGAAACGACCGGACGTACGACCGCCTTCTAGAAGCCTTGGAGGCACGATACGGTGACAGTCACCTGGAGCACGTGTACCGAGCTCAGTTAAAGGACAGGACACAAGGACGTAACAAGTCCTTACAACAGTGGGCCCTGGAAATCGAGAAGTTGGTTAGGAAGGCCTATCAACGTACGTCAGCATCCTTTGTGGAAAGTATGCTGGTGCAGGCCTTCATCGATGGGATCCGGGATCTGGAAGTGAGGGCAGCCGTGCGATTGGGACATCATGGCAGCCTAAAGGATGCAGTAGCCCACGCTCTCGAGGTGGAAGCTGTACGACAGGATTCATCCAGGCCTTTCAGGGTGCGAGAAGTGTCGTCTACGAAGCCAGTAGATACCCGCCGCGAATTTGGGCCACGTTGCTACCATTGTGGAGAACGTGATCACCTGCAGTCAGGCTGTCCAAAAAGGACTAGGAGGGACAGAGACCCCGCTCCAATGGCGAGGAAAATAGGCTCTGTGGAGTCAGAGCCCCAACAGGGAAATGAATAAAAGCCAGGACTACGGGACGAGTGCTGGCTGGCGGTAGAAATATCCCAATTATGATCTCACAGGCAAACGACGGGAATAGTCTGGTTGTCAATGGAGAAATCTATGGAATACCATGTCTCCTTACCATAGACACCGGAACTTCTCGGACTGTGATCAGCTCTCGGCTACTGAGACACCTGACCAGAGATCATCTAGTCCGACCTAGGCATCTCCAGCTGCAAACTGCTACCGGCCAGTACATTTCCGTCCAAGGAGAACGAGAGTTAGCTGTGAAAATAGGTAAAAAAGAATACTGGCATAAAGTGATCGTTGCTAACATCGTCGACGACTGCATTATTGGATTGGATTTTATGAGGAGACATGACTGTAAAATCGACTCGGTTGGAGTTCTAAAGTTTGGAGTTGATGAGATTCCTATACAAGGTGGAGTAAATGGAAATGTTTACTGTACCAGGAGAACCATTCTTCAACCAAGGTCACAGGTTTTAGTTCCAGTGAAATTGCCGAACTCCACAAGGCCGCAATCTCACCGCTGTGTGGTGGTAGAGAGTTTGGATGCTGATAAACCGTGGATAACAGCCCGTACAATTGTAACCACGGCATCTACAGCATTTGTAAGGATCCTTAATCCAAGCGACACCGAATGTGTCCTCAATAAAGGAACGCTGGTCGGATCATGCCAAGAAATTTCTTGGATAAGAGGCTGCCGAGAATCTGAGGTAAACGTGAAACCTGGTCATGTTAAGCCTTCAATGGATGTTGAAAAATTACTAAATGACTCCAGGGAGCACCTTACCGAGGAGGAATTTCTTAAGGCGCGTAGCTTACTGCTACGATATCGCAACGTCTTTTCTTCGCATGATGATGAGATTGGAAGAACTGGAGTGGTTCAGCATGAGATCGACACTGGGGAAACTATGCCTATCCGACAGCGCCCTCGGAGAGTTCCAGTAGCTCGGGAGAAGGAGGTTGAGGGCATGATCGAGGAAATGCAAAGAAGCGGCGTTATTGAACCTTCAACAAGCCCGTGGTGTTCTCCCGTAGTTTTGGTTAAGAAGAAGGACGGCACCATGAGATTCTGTATTGACTACCGTCGACTTAATGATGTAACCAAGAAGGACAGTTATCCACTTCCACGAATCGACGACACTTTAGACACATTGAACGGAATGAAATGGTTTTTAACGTTGGATCTGAAAAGTGGCTATTGGCAAGTCGAAATCAAGGACAAGGATAAGGAGAAAACGGCCTTCTCTACTGGCAAGGGACTCTGGCAGTTCAATGTTATGCCATTTGGACTGTGTAATGCACCAGCCACATTTGAGAGATCAATGGAACAAATATTAGCTGGACTTCTAGGAGAAACTTGCTTGGTCTATTTGGATGACATCATTATCGTTGGTAGAGACTTCAACGACCACTTGAATAAATTGGAGCAGGTGCTAGGCAAATTACGAGGGGCAAATCTGAAACTCAGTCCGAAGAAATGCTCGTTTTTCAAACGTAAAGTGAATTACTTGGGACACGTGATTTCGAAGGACGGCATCCAGACAGATCCTGAGAAGATTAGCGCCGTGAAGGATTGGCCGACGCCAAAAGACAAGACTGCAGTACGTGCCTTTTTGGGGCTTTGTTCATACTACAGACGTTTTGTGAAGAACTTCTCGGATATAGCAAAGCCTTTGCATCAACTAACGGAAGAAAAGCGATCATTTGACTGGAACAAACAATGTGAGTCAAGTTTCAACGAGCTTAAAGGAAGACTTTGTGAAACGCCAATATTGGGGTATCCAGATCCGGACGAGGATTTCATTGTGGATACAGATGCTAGTAACACTGGAATTGGAGGTGTCTTGTCGTAAAAGAAAGGAGATAACGTTAACTGATACGGTTAGTGACGAGTGGAGTGATGAAATCATGCAGCAAGCGCAACAAGAGTACCCTGACGTGAGACCCATTTTTGATTGGATTAATGCTGGCGCATCTAAACCAAGATGGTGTGATGTAGCTCCTATGAGTGCGGTAACAAAAAGCTACTGGGCACAATGGGATAGCTTGGTCATGCATAATGGCGTTCTATGTAGAAAATGGGAATCAACAAATGGGAAGGATGCTCACCTGCAAGTCGTTGTCCCAAAGAAAAGGGTGAAAGATGTTTTGAGAAGCTTTCACGATGGAACATCCGGTGGACACCTTGGAGTAAAAAGGACCCTAATGAAAATTCGGCAACGCTTTTATTGGATTCACTGCCATCAAAAAGATTGGGATCGGCATATCCCCCTCTTCCTGTTGTCTTATAGGTCGGCAACTCATGAAAGTACGGCGGTTACTCCATCGTATGCGAATTTTGGAAGAGAACTCCGTCTGCCTGCAAATCTCCTGACTGGACGTCCGCCCGATACACCAAGGACCATCACGGAATATGGAAGTGATTTGCGGGATCGGATTGATGATGTTCACAGCCTGGTACGTGAACACGGGCTCCGTGCTAGCATAAAGATGAAAACCCGATATGACCGGAAGTCTTATCAAGTGGGTTTTGAGGAAGGTTCGTTGGTGTGGCTACATAACCCTATGTGACGAGTAGGAAAGTCCCCGAAACTATCTCCGAATTGGGAAGGGCCTTACAAGGTGGTCACCAAAATAAACGACGTCACGTATCGAATCCAGCGGAATCCTCGTAGTCCGAGCAAGATTGTTCATGTTGACCGGCTGGCCAGATACCACGGAAATAATGATGCTCGGGACGAGCATGTCTTAGGAGGGGGTAGTGTTACGCCGGTAGGTTAGGTCAAAAACTTTGAACGTCAATTTCAGTGCTTTAGAGGCGTTTTCAGCAGGCTGAAAACTCATTTCAGGCCGTTTCCGAAGTTACTCTATCACATATCTAAAGATAGAAATTTCACCCAAGTTGCCGTCGTTTTCAGGCGCCTGAAACATGTTTTCAGTCCGTTTCAGGGCACCCTCTCAGATGACGCCATAACCTGAAAACCCGTTTTCAGGCGTTTTCAGGACCCCTTATGGGCCTCTGAAGCACAAATCTTTATATGGCGAAATATCCGGTAGGAGTGACAGAGATAGCACTACTAGAAAGAGATAGCTATACTCGGAACATTCGAGAAGTATGTGACAGAGATAGCACTACTAGAAGGAGATAGATATACTCGGAACATTCGAGAAGGGAGTGACAGAGAGAGTGCACCATTAGAGAGAGACATATGTGGTCTCGAATGTTCTCGGCCCGCACGCTGGTCCTTACTAGAATATTCGCGATATGTGTGGACAATGTGTCCAGAGAGAGTGGGATATAAAAGGCGCCGACGGCTGGCGCGAGTTAGTTACATTTTAACTGCGATCGAGTGCTAGTACAAGGATAATCGGAGAGAAAGACTCTTCGTGTGAATGGTGAGTGCATAATTAGTAGTGTGTGTGTTTTAATTAGTGGATTTTAAGTACAGTTCGTGTGAATTGTAAGTGCGTAATAAAGTGAGTGTTTTATTTAGTGGATTAATTCGTGTTTTTCTATCAAATACGAACCCCACGCTCGTAACAATATATTAAAATTCACAGTGCACTTACCTGAAATGAGATGTCCTATAACGAAGAGATCGATTCTATCTGATGTCGCTCGCCTTTACGATCCTTTTGGCGGGCATTCACCTGTAATCATAACTGCCAAGGTGTTAATTCAAAAGCTATGGATATGCAATCTAGATTGGGATGATGAACTATCAGCTGATTTGAATAAAGAATGGCGACAATACAGGCAAGAATTAATACAGTTATAAAACATCAACGAACAACGCTAATTGAAAACGACGTCTAGTAACACTAAAAAGGTGGAAAGAACTACATGGGTTCGCTGATGCATCTACACAACCGTTTAGTATTGTTACTTAACTCAAGGTGGTCAAAGATAACACTACGCATGTTACAATTATCGCAGCACGTACAAAGGTTGCACCAGTAAATTAGCTATCAATTCCCAAATCAGAACTTTGACTGCAGCATTACTAGCGAAACTTATCAATGATATTGTGGATCTCTTGGAAGACAAGGTTTTTGCCTGGAACGATTGAACGGTTGTATTATGGCTTCAATCACACTCAAACCGTTGGTAAACATTCGTCGCAAACAGAGTATCAGATATCACAAGAGTAGTAAACAGCGACCAGTGGCATCATCTTCTATCCAACGATAACCCCGCAGACATCGCAACGAAAGTCATTAAAACATGAGAGTTTCCTGCATGTGAGATTTGGTGGGCTAGACCAGAATGGCTAAAGGAAGACTAAATACCTATTGACAACTGTGAGATCCCACAAACAGACTTAGAAATGATGGTCTTATTTACAACAAGTTCAGAAGAAAGGCCAATTTTCAAGAGATTCTCTTCAATATCAAGATTGAAAAGAGTTTTAGCATATTGTTAAAGATTATGAAAATAAAATCAATTAAAGCCGAGAGAGAAATACATATCAACAGGTGCAATGGAGAAGATTTTGGAAGAATGCATATAGTATTAGCAGAACATACTTTATGGGAGAGAAGTTGAAGAAACAAAAAAGGCCGGAAGAGTAACGAAAAGTATCTTATCACACTTTCATCCTTTTTAAACAAAAAGTGAACAATAAGAGTGGGAAGACGTCTAAAAATGCTGAGATAGCAGAAACGACCAAACATACTATTATTATACCAAGTGGTCAGCATATCAATAATTTATTAGTAAAGGTAGCCCACACTAGAACATTCCATAAAGGTATACAACTAATGATGGCTTACTTGAGAAGCAAATATTGGGTGATTGGTTTGAAATCAGCTGTCAGAAAATACATTCACAACTGCAAGACGTGTATTATAGACAAGCGAAAGGGAAAAACTCTATTTATGGGACAATTGACAGCCTTGAGAGTCAATCAACATAAAGTGTTGTTCAGTAACAGCGGAGTAGATTATGCTGGCCCTATATTAATCCGAACATCAAAGGGTCGAGGACACTATGCTATAAAAGGATACATATGGCTATTTGTATGTATGGCGACACGTGCTATCCACCTCGAAGCAGTCACAGAACTTACCTCACAACTGGTCCTGCCGCAGTGTTCCTAGCTTATACACATGTATTCCACACAGCCATTTAACATTGTTAGTAGTTATATGAAATTTACCCTGTAAAAATTTGGTTCGAAATGCAAAGTCAACACAAGTATTCGTCAATTCCCATTACAAAGCTTATCAACAACCAAACGAAATACGAATCCCTATGCTAGCTTCTAATCTACTCTCAAATATAAAGCTCATATGATAAATACCCTTTAAATCGGTAATCAAGATCTCCAAACACTAATCGATACAAATCTTGACATCCCATGCGAAGAATTAAACTCAGCACAGGAATGCAAACTCTTCCTTACTCCTAACGTCAATTATACACTTATAGCATTCAATGTGAGAAGTTTTTTTTTATGCCTTTCTCGTATGTCTTCATCGGATTGGAGTCACATATGACGTAATAATTTTGACCGAATGTTGGCTAAGTGACGACACAAGTACGTTAGTGGAATGGCCTGGTTACTCCTCTCAACCTGACCCTGCCAACTTCAGACCTGTATCTGTATTGCCAGTGTTGAGCAAGGGGTTTGAAAAAGTCATATTGAGTCAACTACTCTCTCACTTCAATGCATCTGGGCTACTCCACAAAAAACAGTTCGGATTCACAAAAGGCAGATCAACAACAGACGCCAGAGTAGCGCTAGTAGAACACATTTAAAGTGCGTGGGAAGGATCACAGGATGCGGTTTGTATTTTTTGTGATCTTTCCAAGGCCTTTGACTGTGTGGACCATTAAACTCTTTTGCTCAAACTACAACATTATGGTATCAAAGATAATGCGGTAAAATTAGTGGAATCTTATCTTATGGCAAGATTACTAAAAGTAGATAAAAACATATGTAAGTCCACTGGAACCCATATGAATATTGGTGTACCCCAGGTTTCTATCTTAAGTCCGTTCCTTTTCTTAGTGTACGTGAATGACCTGCCGTATATGATGGAAAAAATGACTGAGATTGTTCTATTTGCTGATGACACATCTATTATTTTCAAGGTGAAAAGACAAGAAGAAATTCTAGACGACGTAAATAGAACACTCTCTCATGTGTTAAGTTGGTTTAATGTAAACAACCTGTTATTAAACTCAAAGAAGACTAAATGTATCAAATTTTGTTTGTCTAATGTACTACAGGTTGAAAGCAGTGTAAGAATAGGATCTGAAAGATTGGACCTCGTTGAGGACACAATCTTTCTCAGAATCACTATAGATTCAAAACTTCAATGGGTCCTTACAACATAAACTAATCTCGTACGAAGATTTAGCTCAGCCGCTTTTGCGGTCAGACAAATCATATATCTTACAGATGTTGAAACTGCCAGATTGATTTACTTTAATTATTTTCACAGTATTATGTCTTATGGAATATTGCTCTGGGGGAGAGCAGCAGATATAAATACGATATTTGTCTTACAAAAAAGGGCGATCAGGGCGATATATCAATTAGATGCTAGAGAATCATTAAGAGAAAAATTCAAAGAAATTAATATACTTACGGTTACCTGTCAATATATATACGAGAATATCATGCATGTGCGAAAAACATAGCTTTATTTAAAATTGTAGGTCATAGCCATACAATTAACACTAGAAATAGAAATAGGTTAGCACTACCATATTTAGACTCATGTATTCGCTTCTACAATAAATAACCACAGGAATCAGTGATCCTTCCTAAAAAGAGGTTCAAAAACTATGTTAAAATTGAGCTCATAAGAAAGACCTATTATAGTATTAAGGAATACTTAGATGACAAAACTGCATGGTTCATACAATTTCAGCGAACATAAATTCGACGAGGGGCGAAGGATCAAGTCTATCACTCGCCGGCGAATTTCCTTAGACCGAAACCAGTACCTGTTGTAAAGTCACTTTTTTAAAAATAAGTTTCTTGCCGTTTCTTGTTAACCCCGAGGACCATCTTCCGAAACGGTGTAGTCTTTCTTTATATAAAAAAAATTTACTTGTAGTAATAAATAAGTATAATTTTGACGTTGAATAAGATTATTTATTTATTTATATTCAATAAAAATTGAGTCTGAGTCTGAGTCATGCTGCCTCGCAATAGACGTTCCAAACCAAGCTTGCATTATTGCAATATACAGATCACCTTACTTTAGTAACCCCAAAAACATTGCCTTATTCTTACAAAACCTAGGTAAAGTTTTACAGAATTTCAGACACAATCAAACCTTAATTATAGCGGGTGATATTAATATAAATATAATCGCGTCTGACAAAAACAAGATAGAGCCCTCAGATTACCTCTTTCTCCTAGCCAAGTACGAGCTTTTAACTGCAATTTCCGTCCCAAATAGATTAGACACATGTCTCGATCAGATTTTTGTGAAGACAATTTATCCTGCCATTACCACAGCCATAAAATTGTAGTTCTAAGAATAGAAAGAAAAACCAAAAAACCTACCACAGATAGGACAAAAGTAGTTATTAGCTTCGAGGGTGTCAAGGAGGATCTAATATATATGAACTCCATGCAATTTTTAGAGAATATGGACGTCAATTCCGCAGCAGAATGCTTCATGCAGACCCTCACAAAGCCTGTAGAAAATAATGCTGAGTTCAAAAAGGTTAGCAGATCAAAATATACCATACAGCCGTGGATTACACCTGGCCTACTCAGATGCATACGTCATCGAGATAAGCTCCATACAAAAGCGAGACGCTTTCCTAAAGATGAAATTCTCAAACTGACTTTCACTCGCTACAGAAATTTCTGCGACAAACTCCTTAAAAACCTTAAACAGAACTACGAAAATCAGGAAATCGAAACAAACAAGCGTAACACAAAGGAGCTATGAAAGTCTATAAAGAAAATTTGTAACCTGAAACGCAAAAATTCCGAAGCTCTCGACCTAGTCGGAAACTGTAAGGATCCTGTTGAGTCACTAAACAACTGCAACAATTACTTCTCTAGAGTGGGGCCTGACCTGAAAAATACCGTCCCAAACTCCTTCTTTATGCAGCCAACCGACGCTTCAGAGATAGACGGTATAATAAGAGTCCTAAAATCGGACAGCGCTCCCGGAATTGACGGAATTAACAACCATTTAATAAAACAAATCCCTGATTTGTTTCAGACCCACTCGCCCACATTTTTAATCTGAGTTTCAGCACTGGATGTTTCCCAGAATCTGTTACAGACAGCGTCTGTTACTCCTATCTATAGAGTAGGCCCCAAATACATACCTGGTAATTATAGACCAATCTCATTGCTTAGCAGTATATCAAAGATCCTCGAGAAACTCGCAAATAAGTGCCTAGTTCGCTTCCAGGAATCCTTCAAACTTCTCTCAAGCAGACAATTTGGTTTCAGACAACAAAACTCCTCGGAAGACGCTGTCAAACTCCTGGTAATCCTGGTCTCCGATTATCTCGATAAAGGTCTTAAATGTGTCGCGGTCTTCCTGGAATTGGCCAAGGCGTTTGATATCGTCTCAATACCAATACTATTGAAAAAATAGAATTGAAAGGTATTCGAGGAACACCTTCATCATGGTTCACTAGCTACCTCTCTGAGAGAAAGCAACTGGTCAAAGTTGACCCATACACTAGTAATACAAACACTACCTGCTTCGGTGTTCGTCAGGGAAGTATTCTAGGCTCATCCCTTTTCATCATTTACATGAATAATGTCCACCAGGTAAATTCTATGTTACGCTGATGACACAGCATTACTACACAGCGGGAACACGTGGGAAAGCACCTTTAGTACGGCAGAAAAGGTCTATGTAAGGTTTCAAAAAGGTTGACTCTAAATAACGACAAAAAATATACTTATGCTTTCACAAAACATCGGCATCTGAGCCGCCATCTAACATCAATCTTAAAGTTAACACATGCGATAATCTGCTGTCAACTGACTCTGCAACACATGCGATAATCTGCTGTCAACGGACTCTGCGACAAACTGCTCCTGCAATCTAATTAAAAGAGCTGACTATATTAGGTACTTAGGAATCACAGTTGACAAACACGCTAAACTTCAAGAATCACATTGATGGGCTATCAAAAAAGGTGAGAAAGATCATAGGCCCAATGAAAAAATTTCGCAACGTAGCCAGTAGAGCCATCATCAACCACGTCTACACAGCGATCTGCCAGTCCTTATTGACGTACTGTATCTCAGTGTGGGGTGTCGGTATATCAAAATCGGTTCTAATTACCGCAGAAAGAGCCCAACGCTTTTAAAAGAAATGTTGAAAAACCTTTCAGGTATCCCACCAAGGAGCTATACGAGGAAGCCAGAGTCCTGACAGTCCGCCAACTCTTCATCAGAATATCTGCCTAACTGCACATTAAGTAATAATAAACTCCAAAGATTACCAACGCCTGCTTGAGAAACATGTTTACAAAATACACACACCCACAATAAACACAACCTTTGCTAGCAGATTCGAGCCGTACATTAGATCCCACATCTACAACAACGTTGTTAAAACTTGCAACATCAAAACAAACACAGTCCCAGAAGCTAAAACAACGATTTTAAACTTCCTATTAACATTAGGATACGAATATACAGAAGCTTTATTTTTTAACGCCCTGACACTGATAAGCACCTAACTGCTCAAAAACCCTACCTACCTTTTTCATAAGTAAAATTATTTTTTCATAACCAACACTCTCAGATGTTCTTGAGCGTATAAAATTGTATTCATGTCAGCTAAATTGTATTTTTGTTTTAAACTTTAACTGGTTCCTCGCGATACAGGCTTAGCCTAGTGCCCCTAGAAATTATATAATAGTAAGAGAATAGCGTAAGCACAGTGTAAGTACCTTAGTTATATAAGCCCGTGTAATTTTTATTTGTGCAATAATAGTAGATTATTAACCAAAGGGATAAAGCAGTGTTTTCTGTCGCGGGTGACGATTTAAATCGCGAGCGTAACGAAGGACTCGAGGTTTACTCCCGAGTGTAGCGAGGGTGTTAAAAACTTAAATCACGACTGAAGCGAGGGATTTAAGACGAGTCCTGAGTGTAGCGAGGGATTTAAGTTCACCCAAGACTAAGACACCTTTATCACCGAGGAAAATACTCTACTTTTCGTACCAATAATTATATGAGATAAGCCTTTATTAAAAATAATGACAATTAAAAGTAAAAGTTAACATTCGAAACATTGGTCCAATTATTGATAGAGAGAGTTACATTTTTGTTTGGTACATTTATTGTTGATGAGTTGATTTGAGTATTTTTCCACATTTTGAGTCGTAAAAATTTTAGACTTCTTTGCGCAATGCCCTTCTGATTTTCTTTTTAAAAAAGCCAGTAATTTCGTGAATCTATTTATTTCAATGCTATGTTTGATGCTTATTGTAGCTTTCAGTTTTGAGTATATGCACCAAAGTGTATTCGGATTCTTTGTCTTGGATAACAATTAAAAATGAGGAATTGGAATTGGTAACCAGCACAGTGTTTCTAGGTATAACGTTGGATTCCAAACTCCAATGGGGTCCACATATTGATAAGCTATCGAACAGACTGAGCTCTGCAGCTTTTGCATGCAGGAAAATCCGTCACTTGACAGATTTAAAAACAGCCAGATTAGTTTATTTTAGTTATTTTCATAGTATTATGTCCTACGGTATTCTGCTCTGGGGCAGTGCTGCTGACATAAATACTATTTTTGTGCTGCAGAAGCGGGCTGTTCGTGCGATTTATAAAATTTATAAAATGAATAATAGAGATTCTCTTAGAAATAAGTTTAAAGAAGTAAATATATTGACAGTCCATAGTCAATATATTTACGAGAATATTATGTATGTCCATAAGAACATTGTTAACTTTCGAAGAAACTGTGATATACATCACTTTAATACTAGAAACAAGGACAAACTTGCAGTGCCCACTACTCGGCTCCATAAAATAAAAAACTCGTTCAAGGGTAATTGTGTAAGATTTTACAATAAACTCCCAAGCACTTTGACAGATCTATCAATTAATAAGTTCAAGAAATACATCAAGCAAAGGCTTATTTCTAAAGCTTACTACAGTATTAAAGAGTACATAGACGATAAAAATGCTTGGGACTGAATTGTTCTAATTAATTGTGAGCATCCTCACTGCCAGAGTTTCTTTTACTGAACACTTGGAGGCCTTTTACACCTCCAAAGATTAATTTAATTATACAACTCTTGACTGTGGGGACCATTTACATCTCCTATTATCATTGTATTATTGACTAAAGAGACTATACATCTCTGTTATTTATATTTTAATTATTTTATTATGACATGAGACTCTTTACATCTCTCAGAAACAATAATTAAGTACTTTTTTTTTTCTGATAATATGATAATAATACCAAATGTTCTGTAAAAAATGAAATGAAATGACATGTGAAAGTGCCCTTGTGGCCTATTTACAGAATAAACGTTTTGAGTTTTGAGTTTTGAATAATCAAAATAGACAAGAAGTACTGATTCTGAAATTGATAGGCCTTTCGCACTTCTCCACGTTGAAAATTCTTCATAAGTTTTTAAATAATTTTCCTTGGATTTTGTTGGAAGCAAATTATTTATAATTGCGGCTGCATTTGCACTGATGGAATCTGACAATTCACTGTCACTGTCGCTTTGATTTAACATCGTAACGTATTTTTTAGATCATTAACTCATTTATAAAAATAAATTAAAATATACTTAACGTTTATGTATTTGAAGAAAACAAAAGCGCGGCAAATTCCTAGACTAATATTTTTTCGTCGGAAAAGCAAAGGCATCAAGCTCATACGGCCTCGTCGGTTTTCGTAATTTTATTTAATAATCATAACTGCATAATAAATGCGTATTCATTTTTCAAAAAGCTGTATAATGCTTTATATACAAACTCAATGGTGTAAACACAGATGTAGTTCAGTATAAATTTCGGTAAGTATTCCAAATTTAAATCACATTCTCCCCCTAGAGAATGAATGAAATTCAGTACAATTTTCTTTCCCTGTTTTTAACAGATTAAAAATGACTATTGTTATGTTCGCTTTTTGTGGCATAGAATGTCACTTTTTTGAGCAAGTGGTACGAAAATACAATTTTTACTTTACTTTACAAGCATTTATTGCCGCATTGCGAAGATTCATAGCACGGAGAGGCCATTGTTTACACTTATAGAGCGATAATGCCACAAATTTTACCGGTGCTGCTAAAGATCTAAAGGATCTGTCATGTGGGGGACTCTCTAGAACGGGAAACTCGTTGGTTTACTTGCGTTAATAATATCTTGCAGCGTAGACTCAATAGTGTCATCTAGGATGCCCTTTGCAAAATCAATAAAAAATCTGACGCTTTTCCAGCGCAGGTCCAAGCCTTTTAACTTAATTTAACCTATATTTCTCACATAACATTTACATGAACATGGCTGAAGTTTATATGGACTCTAACTATCCTCATTGGGAAAGCAGCCGTGTAGCCATGATGATGATTATGATGTAAATGTTTAACCTTCGCCCCTTTACTCTACTCAGACGTTATTTTCTGTCGGTGTGTTGTTTTGGAGATACTTAAATATAACGATATTATCAATCGCACAAAAAGGGTTACGGTTATAGCCAGTAAATTATTCATTGAGTGCTCTGAATTGATTCACTGACGCATATTGAGATCCCGTGGGGGTGAATGTAGGTAACGAAGTTTTCTCAACTCTTCATTTCTCTGAATCTGAGGTAACAATGCAAGTTTAATTTCCCAAGAGCACTTTAGATGGCAAGGCTTTGTTATATCTACAATACTGCCTTCGTGTGCTTGTATTTCATCATCGTACATATAATGCTTCGATCACTGTTCAACTGACTTTTATCATTAATTAATACTTCAAGAATTTCCTTTGGACCGCTGACAGTCGTGCAAAGTGATATAACCCTCATTCAGTAATAATAAATGATACATCCTATATCCTAGCACCCTATATTGGTTCAGTCAATGAAGTCAGTTCTGTGATATATTTGTTTTCCTATAGTGTCTTGAATACTGAATACCAACACAAAATACAGTGAGTATACTATGGGTATATAAGAACCTATATAATCTGTATGAGAAAACGTAAATGTTATTACTGTTCAATTTAAAGCCTTATCAAGCATATCTCAGTCAATACAACTTATGAGCAACAATCATGTCATGTGATGTCGAAATGTCTCGGATTAGGTTTTGTCAAACAACAGGCATTACAAATGCTACTCAAAAGTGGAACGATTTTAAAAGCAACATGGTATGTGGAGATAAAATTATGTATGTCTTATACAGTAGAGTCACATGAGTACATTGCCTATGACAATGATGCTATTTTGATCATATGAACTATTACTGTTGATCGCCAAGCCAATGACGAAATACCCTTCACTTAGTTTTAATTTAACTATTTATCGAATCATGTGTAGCATACCAATTTACTCAGAAATCTAAGTAAGTTGATATGCTACACATAATTCGAACCAAATAATTAGAAAAACCGCGGCATGGACACATTCTGTATCATTAATTAATTGTTTGTGCAGTTAATTTTAGATCACTGAATGGAATATTTAAATCTATGTTATAAAATCTAAAATGCGACATAATCTTTGAGTAAACAGAGGCCCGGCGCTATCGCGGCGTCGTCTGTTGAACAAAACTGTAATATAAACCTGAGCAATTACTCAAAACAATAGTTTAAGGCAAGCAGCTGATAACTACAAGACAAAATAAAACAAGACTGAAAATAAAGGAAAAAATGGCTGACGAAACAAAAACTCCAAAGCTGCTAAGCGTAAGTGACCTAATTAAAGAAACACAGAAGAGCACATTCAACCATGGAACAACGATATCGATTTGCGATAAAGCAAGGACTAATAGTATTACTGAAACCAAAACAACCCAATTAGACTTTGATGAGATACTCCCCCACGCAGGAGAATTTGGCCTCTACCAAGTGTTACTCTCTATATCAACAATGCCGTTCTACTTCTATGGAGTATTCGTATACTTCACACAAATCTTCATCACTGAGGTATCATCACAACATTGGTGCTGGATACCAGAACTGGAGAACCTCACCACAATCGAGCGAAGAAACTTGGCGATACCTCTGGATGAGAATGGAAGATATGGCTACGACCAGTGTAACTCTTACCTTGCCAACTGGAGTGATGTGCTAAGCAAAGGCCAAGAGCCAAACACTCTCTGGACTACAGTGCCCTGTCAACACGGCTGGGAATTCAATGCCAGTGAGATTCCATACCCGACAATATCCAGTGAATTGGGATGGGTTTGTGACAGAGACAGCAACCAAGCTACAGCACAGAGTATCTTCTTCTTTGGATCCGCTTTTGGTGGAGTCTTCATCGGATGGCTAGCAGACAGGTTCGGAAGGATACCAGCAATTGTAGTCAGCAATTTAATAGGCTGCATCGGTGGCGTTGTCAGTATATTCGCCACCAATTTTTGGGAGTTTGCCGTGATCCGCTTCTTCATGGGTATGTCGTACGATAATTGCATGACGATGATCTACCTGCTTGTCTTGGAATACATTGCACCAAAATACAGGACAATAATCTCGAATTTAACGTTTGCTCTCTTCTTCACCACCGCATCGGTTGCACTACCGTGGATTGCTCTCGCTTGCGGACATTGGAAGACTTTATCTTTAGCAACAAGTGTGCCTTTAGCTTTAGCTGTGTTCACACCTTTTGTTGTTCTAGAAAGTCCAAGGTGGTTGTTGTCAAAAGGACGTGTTGATGAAGCAGTAAAAAAACTGTTGACTATAGGTCGAATAAATAAAAAAAGTATTCCGCCTAAATTGATAGAACAGTTTAGAGATGAGGCTTCTAATTCACGACAAGGACAGCAAAAGAATATCTTGGAAGCTCTGAGAATGCCATTGCTGAGAAAAGTTATAACATTAATTTGTATTGAATTTATGTGCTGCGCTTTAGTGACAGATGCACTCGTAAGGAGCTTGGGACAGCTTGAGTTTGACTTTTTCATATCTTTCTCTGTCGTATCTTTTACTGAGATGCCTTCATTACTGGTGGTTGCATTTATGATGGACTGGACTGGAAGAAGGTGGCTGGTTCACACCACTATGTTAGGAGCATCAATTTTTACTTTTCTGACTGCGTTCATTGGAGGTGGTGTGCCATCAGTAATATGCGCTGTTGTGGCCAGGTTTGCTGTGAATGTGTCATACAATGCTGCTATGCAGTGGAGTGCTGAGATGCTGCCTACGCCTGTGAGGGCTTCAGGCTTGTCTACTGTTCACGTGTCTGCGTATATTGCTACGATGATGTCATCTTACATAGTTTACTTGAACAGTTACGTGTCTTGGCTACCATTGGTTATAATCGGCAGTGTGGCGGGAGTCGGCGCAGTAGTAGCTCTCGGTCTGCCTGAAACTGCCAATAAGGAAATGCCGCAAACCTTTCAAGATGCTGAGGAATTAGCGCGGAGTTCAAAATTCTGGGAAATGCCTTGTTTTATGAATAAGGAAAAGAAAGTAGGTGACACAGGAAAAGATAACCACTCATTTGAGCTATAAATATTATACTATACAGTAAATTTAAAACTTGTCACTGTGCTTTAAAAATGTACCGTTTTTGACACTGGGATAGCCAAGGCTATTATGACTGGGTGGTACTAAATAATTAATTAACTTAGCGAAACATAACCACTGTTTTATTTAAATGAAATCCTATCGTCTAGACTAGATCACCAAACAGTCATCGTCAAACTATATTTAACCTTCAGATCTGATTGAATCGCACTACGTTACGTTGTAACGTAGAAATACGTATTACCGTGTCTGAGTAATCCATAGCAAATTGTTTACCTTAAAGATATGTTGATAGTACTAGCATGATTAATAGAGCGACTGATAAGAAGGCAATTTACATAATAATACCAAGAGCTAGCGAGCTGCCTGTCCATAGAAGTTGTGTGTGATATGAAAGCGAGATATTAAATCACGGAAGACACAAACGTGCTTAGGTTCGGGATAATTTATTTTGGCTTGAGTTTAAACGATCACCAAAAACGGGCCTATTTTACTACCAATAAATTCGAAACGACCGCCAGAATTAGTCAACGATCACCAAATTGTGTTTGGATAAAATATCACCAAACTTCTTTTTGTGTTTTGTGTACTTAAGTTTATGTTTTAAGTATTTTTATGTTTTAAGTATTTTTTGTTGTTCCTACATGTTCAACCTAACACGAAGGATAAAGGGGGCTTCGCTTCGCTCACCCCCTTTACCCTTCACCTAAGCTGCCGCAGTATTTTGCCCTGATATTTACTGCAACTTTTGGTGATCATTTACCCATTTTGGGTAGGAAAATAAATATTTTGGTGGTCATGCAAAGTGTTTGTTCTCATTTATTTTTACTTTTAATACAAAGAAGAAACATGCCACATTTAGCTTCATTGTCTATATATGAATAATAAAGTTCTTATATGTTTTGGTATATGTTTAATGGTTTCGGTGCTTGGTTAGTTTCGTCTTTTGTCCCAACCGAGTTAAAAGTTTTAATAGGAAACCGAAAGTATATTTTTGTTAGGGCCCGAGGGAAATTGAAAATGTAACAATACGACCACAAGTTAATATTTGTTTGAATTGCTTACGGCTGTGATGTGGATGGATATATTGCGAATTACAAACAGTTCAATAGATATGATATTTGTAGCCCTTAAAATTTAAACAAAATCATTAAGCTAGTAAAACAATTTATTAATTATGCAATTAGATTTGGTCCATTTCATAAAATCTAATTAGTTTTGGAGAGTCCAACCAACATACCTAATTGCCTATTTGGTTAGTATTGACCGACACAGATTAAAGAATACACCATCCATATTCAGACAGTATCACAGTTACTGCTGAATTCCAAATATGGCATACCTTTTATCAACATCGATACGATGGAGAGGATGAAACACGGCCTAGTACTCGACACTGTCGAAAGCCTTTTCATAGTCGACAAAGGCAAAGCACAGGGGCCTGTTATGCTCGTTGCATTTCTTCATAAATTGCTTGACCATGTATGTGGTCCATAGTAGAGTATCCACTCCGGAAGCTAGCTTGTTCTACAGGTTGGTACTTGTCCAGGACTCGAGTTAGCCTGTTATAATAATTTACAATTGTGAATTTTCTATTTATTTTTTTGCCTTTGCTAATGCAAAGCTTCCGGAAAAGCTTGGTCAACGATGGAGTTTACGAACACACCTCACTTGCTTGTTGAAATATACAAGCAACTGAGAGGCCTTTGCCCTCTAGCAGGGTTTAATTATTATAAAATATTACTTATACAGGGTTTCATTAATTAGCTGACCATATTTTGGGTAATGATATTGCCCATAATTATGAACAACTTTCGTCAAGAAACATATAGTCGCAAACAAAAAACCCCTTCCACCCGGACCTCGATAGCGAGTACACGTGCTTTTAGTTCTGTTACTACATTTTAAATCAAATTTTAAGTTTAAATCAATTAATAAATCCGAGCGCAATATTAGGAATGCATAAGTTTGAAGCACCACATTCTGACTTGACATCAGCCAATCCGGCTCCCAAGATTCCGCCCCCAACTGTTGTCGACGCCCCGCCCGCTGCGTGGGTCTTGCAAGCAGTCTTTGCCCACGCCGCTCCACCACCTTGCGCTGTGTCCAGCTGCCCCGCCCGCTACGCGAGGCCATCCAGCGTCGATACCAGCTGTACCCGCCCCCGCCTGAACCGGTCAGTACTCACCCCTCTGCCTACACTCTGTGATCCTGGTAATTTAATAGTATGACGACGAGACGTACTCCACCAACCGTTGCCGCCGCGATGACTTACCATCTATCGGAACCGAACTTGAGAGCCAATCCAGACCTCGACGCGGTTTCTGCCGCGGGGCATATTACTCAATGAAAGAAGCGTAAAAGGGGTGATGTTGATTCCCAGGCCCTTCTGGATACTTTAGGGATGAAATTCTAGTACTATATTATAGGATTAGGGAGGAACAACAGAGGCATTTTACATCTTTGCGCAGTACGATGGAAGATATCAAAACACAAAATACCAAATTAGCAAGAGTTTGCAGAATTTTCTTCCGAAAAATATGATGAAGTTTTAGCTGAAATTAAGAAAATAGATGCAGAGAGAACTGAAAACCGCAAATACATACAGAGCCTGGAAGAGAGTCGAATTCTTAAAGCGTCAAAATAGATCGACGAGCGTCGAAATCAGGAATATTCCCCAATAGTCTGGAGAATCCAAGCAAGACTTAGCCAACTTAGTCATTAAAGTAGGAAAAGCCATAAATGTTCCTATCCAGTATTCCGATATAAAAGATGTGCTTAGGACCAATCCCAAGAAGTCAACAATTAAGCCCATTATTGCCGAATTTACAACAGTCAGGCCAAGGAAGCTTTATCTAAATCGGTAAAGAAGTATAACAAAGAACACAAGAACGATAAACTAAACACAGAGAATATGAATATTTATGGCCCGCATCGCCGGAAACGTTGAACAACCAGCCTTATCGAAAGTCAGCCTTTTGATTTTATAGGAATGGAAAACCGGTCCAATAGCCGAGTCGGCAGTGACCCTGCCTACGAAGCCAAGGGTCCCGGGTTCGAGTCCCGGTGGGGGCAAATATTTGTTTGATGAGAACGGATGTTTGTACCCTAGTCATGGTTGGTTATCTATCTAAGTATAATATTTATCTATATAAGTATGTTAATCGTTGTCTAGTACCCAAGCTACAGGGAATCCTAGTTTGGGGCTAGATCAATGTTTGTGAATAGTGTCCAAGGTATTATTATTATTATAACAAAATGGCGTCAACGCAGCAGCTGATTTATTTCGGAGTCAACTTTGCCGATTTCGATGCTAGGTACAGGGTTCCCATGCCATAGAGATTAGAATTAGTATCCCTTCGTAATCCATAGATGGCTCTGGGAGTAACGAATGTTATTTAAACTTCTTGGCTACAGTCAACGTACTTCTGATGGCACTTTACGTATAATGTAAAAATAAAAAATTACAGAATTGCAAATAGGTTGATTTTTTAATAAATCTTTAATGTTTATAATCTATTAAATTTAAACTAGTGGCCCTGTGGGCAGTAGACCTCGCTAACAGGGGGGACTGTGAACAAATTTATAGGTAAGTATTTTAGATTCAATCAAAATCAAGTAGTAAAGTAGCCGCACCAATAACTTTGTGAACTAGTATCCAGAGCTGCAGGAACACACACGGTCCACATAGTGGCAAAAATCTGTGGGAAGTTCTAATTTATATTTATTGCTTCCCCTGATACGTAATAGCGCTCTTATTGCACTGAAGGCTGTAAAGCCGCCAATCGATCGTCTACGTGAGTAATTTAGTGGTAAGCTGCCTCTAATGCATAGTACGAAGTAGGAAAGAGACATGCTTTGAGAATGTAAATAGACAAGATTAGATAAGTTATTTATTGTATATTCCATTGCATATTATGCTAGAATTTATTTTTACATGTCATGCTTTATATTTATTATTATTATTATTATTATATCTTATTTACAAATTCAATATGTAGATATATTCCTTAGGTCTGATGTCTCACTGGTCGATTGGTCCCCTGTCATCTTGAGCGGGAATGTTGACGGTAAAATCCACAACTTTAATGCAGTTGTCTTGGGACTTTACGATAAACATGCTCCCATTAATATACACTGACGAGCAATGAAAACGTTCCAGTGACATAGCACCAAATTACTCCTAAACGGGAAAGGCTAGCTTAATGACGCCGTCTGCAATATTGAAGTAAATTTAACAGCGCATCAGAATATTACCAATTAAAAACGTAAATATTGTAAACGTAATATTAGTTCTATGAGTTAGGAGATATTAAGGTGTTTGTCGGCATTTTGTGGGTGGAACTTTTTCATTGCTCGTCAGTGTAGTTACCTATGCCGACGACACGTTTTGCTTTTTAGTGGAAAAAAAAATGGACAGAAAGCTTTCGAGAGTGCACAACATGGATTCGAATAATCTCCAAATGGCTTCAGAAAAATATTTTAAGTCCTTAAACTTTGGCAAAACTAAATACTTAACCTTTACTATAAATAATTCCACTCAAACCCCTAAAAACCTCAAAATTACCTCACATGGTTGTACTGATGTAAATCTTTGCACTTGCAAACAATTAGAGAGAACCTCAACTATAAAATATCTTGGCATAATTCTAGATGAAAATTTAAATTTTAAAACGCATATAGTAACTTTAAGTGCTAAAATTCGAAAATTTATATATATATTTAAAAATCTACGACATATTACTAAAGCCTCTGTTCTTAAAAATATTTATTATTATTATTATTATGCGAATCCCTCTTACGCTATTGCATATCATGCTGGGGAGGAGCAAGTAAATCTACTCTTATTACCTTAGATCGTGCTCAACGTGCAATCCTAAAGGTATCTTTAGGTACCTTTAATCAACGTGCAATCCTAAAGGTATCTTTAGGTACCTTTGAACCCAGATTATTTCCAACGGAAGGACTATATAATTACTGTGAAGTCCTATCAGTTAGACAATTCATTCAGAGTATCCTTCTAAAGCAACACCAAAAACTTTATTACAAACCACTATCAAAACGTCGCAAAGATAAAACCATCTCTTGCAAAACAAGTTTTATGCAGCGATTTTTAAAATTTCTGGTTTGAATGCGCTGATAACACCATTTGAAAAACTGAATGAATGAGTTGCTGCTGCTACCGGTTAATGTTGCCAGTTGTTGTTCTATGAATCACCCATTTCTTGTCAGTAGTCGATGACATGGTTCCTACAAGTACTTGTGTTCTATTTTGCAGGTGTAAGAACGGTTTGTAGGACAATTAGTTAAAGAACAAAAACAGGCAGATGCTACTGGCTCAAAAATTTCTACTCCAGGGAAAAATAGGACTAGAACCAAGGGGAAGATAGAAATTGATGATTTTGACCTCGGTGTCATCAGAAGAAAAATTCATGAATTTTACACAATGAAGAAAGAAATACCTATCATCCCAAAATTACTGAATGTTCTACGAGACGAAATCGATTTTAATGCTAGTCGTGAAACCCTCAGAAAGTTATTGCGTGAAATCGGTTTTCGATACAAGAAAACGCAATCCAATAGAAAAGTCATCATTGAGCACAATGATATATCTGCTTTACGGGCATCTTATCTGCATAAAATAAAGCAAAACGAATGCGGTGAAAAAAAGCCTAATATTTTTGGATGAGACTTTTATACACTCGTCACACACGGCTGGTCGCTGTTGGCAAAGTAATGATGTTGACGGTGTTTTTAATCCTGTATCAAAAGGAAATAGATGGATTATCATGCGGGGGGAGAAACAGGGTTTGTTGAGAATGCATTACTTGTTTTTAAATCGAACACTAAAAGTGGCGATTACTATGAAGAAATGAATAATAGCAATTTCAAAAAATGGGGAACAGAAAAATTGCTGCCTAATTTACATACAGACACTTTAATTGTAATGGATAACGCTCCTTACCAAAGTATTTGTATTAACAAATGCCCTAATTCAAATACTAAAAAAGCAGATATGCAGAATTGGCTTACTGAAAATAATGTGGAGTTCAATGAAAGTTTCACTAAACTCCAGCTGTATGAATTAATAAAAAGGCACAGACCAGCAAAACAATATGAAATTGATAATTTACAAAGATACAATGGGCACACTGTCCTTAGATTGCCCCCCTATCATTGCGATTTAAACGCAATAGAAATTATCTGGAGTTCAATGAAACGTCATGTTGCAGAACATAACATTGGAAAGTCAAAGGCTGAAATGCCGCAGTTAGTCGCAGAAGCATTTAACGAAATATCAGCAGCAGAATGGTAAAAATACTGTGCCCATGTAAAGAACATCGAAAATGAGTACCTAAAAAGACATTTATTTAGATGAACCATTTATCGTAAATTTAGAAAGTGATAGTGGAAGTGAAAGTAGTGATTCAGACGAAGTGACCTATGATTTCGCAGATGATTGTCTACATGATCATAATTATTGCATTAAAATATAATCATAACCCTATAATATAATTACAGGATTATAATTATATTATTATGAGCATCAATAATTATAATCATTGAGACAATCATATATATTAATATAAGAGTAAATATGAAAAATTCGCAATTATTATTATTTACGCACTTATTTTTAATTTTGGCATTTTTACCCTACAACCGTGGAAATTCTATGTAGCGCGGCAACACTAAATTCGACCACAGCGACGCTGACACCTGATCAGAAAGCTTTGTGGCACTGTACGTCTTTTTGTGACGTCATGTTTACTTTGAAATTTATTAAACGCAGTGAATAAAACCCGAAAATATTTAAATTATTTTCTTAAAATGGTCTATATTTAAAAAAATGCAAAAATGAATGGCCAATTCAGTGTGTATTGTTTGTAGTGTATATTACTCGAAGTACTTATATAATTTTATTGTAGGCGCAGGTCTTCCTCCGCTCAACCATTACCTTTCCTACTCATCATGGTTTTATGGAAGAAATCTCTTGTTAGAGGTAAGATTATAAGTTATCTTTTTTTCTGTTTTGTGTTGTACAATAAAGAAAATTACGAATTACGAATATATTATACAGGTTGACATTTAATCAACTGACCATATTTTGGGGCATGTTAGTACCCATTAATATGCAAACAAAAACAAATATTGGGAGACCAATTTTTTTGTTTGCGTCTATATGTTTCTTGAGGAAAGTTGTTCATAATTATGGGCACTATCATTACCCAAAATATGGTCAGCTAATTGAATGACACTCTGTATAAGTCATATTTTATAATAAAAAACCCTGCTAGAGGGCAAAGGCCTCACAGTTGTTTGTATACATTCAACAAACATGTGAGGTGTGTTCGAAAACTCCATCCTACCCATCACTGACCAAGCTTTTCCGAAAGCTTTGCTTTAGCAAATGCAATTAGCAAAAAAATAATAGAAAATTCACATTTATAATTTATTATAACAGGCTGACTCGAGTCCTGGACGGGTACCAACCTGTAGAACAAGCAGCTTCCGGAGTGGATACTCAAGTATGGACCACATACATACAGTCAAGCAATTGATGGAGAAATGCAACGAGTAGAACCGGCCCCTGTGCTTCGCCTTTGTCGACTATGAAAAGGCTTTCGACAGTGTCGAGCACTCGGCCGTGTTTCATGCTCTTCATCGTTGTGACGACGATCTGAATGGCCGAGTCGGCAGTGACCCTGCCTATAAAACGAAGGGTCCCGGGTTCGAGTCCCGGTGGAGGCAAATATTTGTTTGATGAGAACGGATGTTTGTACCCTAGTCATGGTTGTTTATCTACCTAAGTATAATATTTATCTATATAAGTATGTGTATCGTTGTCTAGTACCCAAGATACAGGGAATCCTAGTTTGGGGCTAGATCAATGTGTGTAAATAGTGTCCGAGGTATTATTATTATTATTATTATTATAGGTTGTGATGTTGACAAAACGTATGTATATATCCTCCGCGAGCTGAATACAGCCGCCAAAATGCAGGTGCGCATGCACGCTTTGACAGAACTGGTGCCCATCGACCGGGGCGTGCGCGAGTCTTTCACCCAAACTCTTTACAAACTTGTTGGAAGATGTAATGAAGATACTAGATTGGAGCGAAAGAGGTCTCAATATAGACGACGCGCGCTTGTCACACCTAAGTTTCACCGACTTTCTGATCCTCCTAGCTTACATTTATTTTACTTATACAGTATTTAAGTATTCGTTTATAATGTAAGGCTTAGATAGTTTTATAAACAGGTTAAGGGATTTATTTTGGAAGTGTATTATTATTCCTATTATAGTATTATTACGATTAGGTATGTTGTATATGTAGTACAATTGTACACAATTAGTCTACCCCCGCTCAACATTTACCTCTCACTCTCTAAGTCGGTTTGCTGGAAGAGATCTCTTATTTGTAGATAAGTACGCCGTTGTGCAGTGTTCTCTTTAATGTAACTTTACTTTAAAATTTGTGTGCAATAAAGAAATTATGAAATTATGTCAGTCGAAGATCTCCAAAGCATGCTCGAACAACTTCACGAAGCTTCCCTGAATGTTGGCCTTAGGATGAATATGTTCAAGACAAAGATCATGTAGTGATCCGGAGCACGCACCGAACGTAATCGTAGATAACTGCCCTGTAGAGGCAGTAGATCAGTATGCATATCTTGGACATAACGTATCCTTTGGCCAAAGTGCTTAGGTGAAGGAGATCACTAGAAAGATCCAGCAAGGATGGACTGCCTTCGGAAAACTAGAAGATGTCTTAAAATCCAAATCCCGCAATGCCTGAAGAGCAAGGTATTCAACCAATGTATCCTGCCAACTCTCACTTATGGTGCCGAAACATGGACGCTCACAAAAGCCAACATGCACAAAATTAGAGTCGCACAAAGCCTGTGTCAGCCTCGTTGACCGCGTGCCTAACGTTGAAATCCGCAGACTTACCAAAGTCACAGACCTGGGTACGCGCATCACGGGGCTAAAGTGGCAATGGGCGGGACACTTGGTTAGAAGGGAGGACGAAAGGTGCACCAAAGCAGCCACAGAGTGGTGGCCGCAAACAGGATAGAGAACAGCGGGCAGACCACTGGTCCGATGGTTAGATGACATTACTAAGGTGGCTGGCAAGCAATGGACTAGACCGGCGGGGATCTTAGCGAATGGCGTGCTTTGAGAGAGGCCTATGCCCAGCAGTGGGATTATAAGGGCTGATGATGATGATGATAAATTTGAATTGCCTCTTTATTTTATATAGTTTTATTATTATAACTAAATTATAATTTTCTGAGCGTATGTTTTTTACCCGAGTTAAAAAAAAAAACGCGTATGGCGTTTGGCTTTGTGGTTCCCGTCGGCATATGTTTTGATCAGGGCTTTCTTTTATTAAGACGAAATTTGAATCCTGCCATGAAGGAAGAAATAGGGCTCAAACTTGAAGTCGGTTTTTAAATTTTTAACTTGGTGAATTTATATTAATATAGTCTATCTATTATTGCGAATTATGTGAGTCGATGTGTCACCGTAAGATTGCCAATACCGTTAGTTGAAAAAACTAACGTTTTTTTTCTTGTTAGTTGGTCAACTATCGACAGATAGTAAACTGTAGCGTACTGTTTACTACATGACGGGTTAGTTGATAAACTAACGGTTAAAACCGTTAAATAGTAAACTGGTTTAAACTTGAATTGCAATTGAAATACCAGGGCAAACACTGCGGCAGCTTAGATGAAGACCAGAGGGGAAGAGCGCAGCGAAGTCCCCTAATAGTCTTCGTGTTAGGTTGACATGTATGAACAAAAGAAACGTAAGTTCTAAACCATGTCGGTTTGGTTTACTATCTGTCGATATTTGATCGACTGACGCGTTAGTTTATCAACTAACGATTCTGACTATCTTAAGGTGATATATATATCAAATATAAATGGAGTAGGATCCCGTACTTAAAGTAGAATAGCGTCCTAATAAATGGAGTTACCCCAAGGACCTCAAGGGATGTTCTCACAGGTCTGTAAACTATTCGCCAAAGTTTTGTGCAACATTGTGACTCGACAGCTCGACAAATACCAACCCGGCCGGCTTCTGAAGAGTACATTCCACTTTGAAACATATCCACACAGTCAAGCAACTAATGGGGAAATGTAGAGATAACAACCGGCCCTTGTATTTCGCCTTTGTCGATAGCGAAAAGTCTTTAGACAGTGTCGAGCCATCTTACATTCCCTCCATCGTTGCGGTATTGTTTGTTTATTTATTTTGTAAGTAAACCAACAGAATACACAGTTATGAAAGAGTTATCAGATAACATTAATTATGAATAGGTTCCAATTCCATCTTCGCATTAAATTTACAATATAAAACTTGACAACACAAAATAAAACATGCAATTATTGGGATTGGGATTGAGCTTCTATATTATAATTTGTCGTGAAGTAAATACATTACAGGCTTTTTAGTTGTGTTGGTAATAAGATTTTTAAAAGCGAATCGGGATAAATTAAAAATATCAACATAATTAAATTACAAGAGGTATGTTTTATAATACTCTTTAGGAGCTGTACAGGTCTGCCACTCTCCAGGTGCGACTGCATACACTGTAAAACCCTGTTCCAATAGAACGGGGCGTCTACCAAGGAGATACTCTTTCGCCCAAGCTCTTCATCAATTTCCTGGTGGCCTTGAAGAGCTACTGGAGCGAAAGAGGTCTCTATATCAACGGCGTGTATTTTACGCACCTGAGGTTTGCCGATAATCTGGTATTGGTGGCTGATAACGTTGCTGATCTCCAGACCAGCATAGTCTGATAAGACATGCGAGCACGCACGTATTTGCACGAGGCATCCCTGAGCGTCGGCCTTAAGATGAACATGTCGAAGATGAAGATTATGATGGACACTCCCACAAGCTACGTTATCAACATTGCAGTCGATTATTGTCCCATAGAAGTGGTTGAGGAGTATATTCTTGGACAGTGTTAATCTTTTTGCCAGCAGAAAGGAGACAGCTAGAGGAGTCGAGTAGGCCACTGTCGTCAAACTCCGGGATATCCTGACGTCGAACATTTCCAATGCCTGAAGTCCAAGGTATTTAACCAATGTGTGCTACCCTCTCTTACTTATAGTGCTGAAACGTAGACGCTCACAAAGGCTACTGCGCATAAATTCGTAGAAGCACAGAGAGCCATGAAGTGTGCCATGTTAGTTGCATCGCAACCGCAATAGCAAAATCAGATGAGTAACCAAGGTGGCTGACGTCGGTAAGCGGATAGCACGGCTCAGGTGGATGTGGGCAGGACACTTGACAATGCGAGAAGAAGGCAGTTGGAAAGGTAATGGAGGCCAAGAGGAGGTCAAAGATCAGTCGGCATATTACCTGCCAGATAGTCAGATGACATAGCGATGATAGCAGGAAAACAATGGACCCGGGTTGCACAGGACTGAGTTGAAAGGCCTGTATATGAGGAGGCCTATACTCAGCTTTGGGTTCCCTGACAGGTTGATAATGAGGATCCATTTGCAAATTTTTAGGGTTTGCAAAGATATAGCCTGCATTATTGTATCGTTTCTTGTCACATGCACGCCGTTCCCACGCGCCATTAGAATCACCCACAGCCAAATCGACGCAGGCCAAATTCACGTAAGTTTGTTTTAATAATAATAATAATAATCGTTTATTGCAGGCATAAAAGCCCATAGAATAAATTACACAGTATGTCAACAATAAAATTAAATGAAAATTCAAATAAATAATTACAAAATAAAAATGTTTTAAAGTGCGATCAATTTTCCAAAAATTTCGCTCGATTTCGCCACTTTGCCAGAGGCAATTATAAGGAGAGCGACATCTTCGGGAGTAAAGTAAAAGGCAAACAATAACCTTAAGTGAATCAAAATAACTTTAAAAATGTGTATAACATAACAAACTTATATCAACTGCAATAATAACTAGTAGGATTTTAATAAACATAAATTAGATCTCAATTGAGCATAATTTAACTTAATCTAAAGGTAAATCTTACACGAATTAGAAAAATAAAGGAACTACGGTTATACGAATTCTACATAAGTTTAAAGAATTACTACTGACTAATCAAACCCGATAAATTAAAAGGTTAAAAACATAGGTTAGTACCTACTAAATATCAGAAAAGTAACATAATAATTCAGCGTTAACAGTAAATTACTTAATATTTACCAACAGGCAAGTCTTGTATCTGGCCGCACACTACATAAAATAAACTAAAAACTGGAAAACAGAAAAACACTAGGAAAATGGGGCTTCGCGGTTATTAAACTAACCTAACCTATAACCTGGAAAAGATCCGCAGGAGAGTCGTCTGATGCTGCATCCGCCCATGTGTTTCAGGAATCGATGAGTCAATGTACATCGCACGTCGTTGAAGTTGTAATCACTGTTTGTTTATAATTGCGACCGTACCTACACAAGGATGATTGTGCTGAATCAGCGTCAGCATTAAATCTGTAACCTTGGCTGTAGGCAGACAATGATCTCGTACGTCATATGTACGTGCGTGCTCTTCACTCTTGAGTGAATATTAAGTTGTCGATTGATGAAATTTGTGTGCCTAAAAACCTTGGCATTTGGCAACATAGGGCACATCTTGTACACCAATCGTTTATATATATATATATACATAGTCAGGTCATAAGTTCTGTCACATGTGCAATATGAAATAATTTAGTCATGTTTATTATTTATGTAAACATTTATATAGCAAAATGAACTTAATAAAACATAGATTCTTATGGTAATAAAGTTTATTCAAAATGACCCCCGCGATTTTGAATACAGCCCTTTATTCTGCGCGGCCAGTCGTCTATCGCAGCACGAACGAGGTCCATGTCAATATCGGCGGCTGCCTTAATCAAGGATGCCTTGAGTGACTCCAAATCAGGATGAGGCTTTGAGCAGGCCTTTTTCTCCAAGTGTTGCCATATCTTGTAATCTAACGGACTCACATCTGGACTGGAGGAGGGCCAGTCTTCGTGCCGGATGAAGTCAATTTCACGCGCCGCCAGCCAGTCTTGTGTGCTTTTCGCTCTATGAGCTGGCGCAGAATCTTGTTGGAATACCCAGTGCCTGATATTAAACATGGTATGAGAAACAGGTTCCACAAGGTTCTTGAGGACTGTATTTTGATACACAACTGCATTCGTTTTTACGCCTTTCTCACAAAAATGTACCTCAGTTAAGCCCCAATAAGAGACTCCCAATCAAACCATGAGCGAGGATGGAAAATGACCTCGTTGGACACGCGGAATACGGCTGCTCGCTTCTTCACTGCTGTGTGCGTACACCTTATCATTTTGTTTGTTGTGGCTCTCTTCCAGGGTGAAAATTTTTTCATCCGAAAAAAGAATTTCCCGATGCTTTTTTCCCGCGTACCGCTTCAACAAAGCGCGGCATCTCTTCAGACTCAGGTCCATTAAACCAGCGTCCAAACGATGTCCTGTTTTTCTTCGATATGCCCTAAGCCCTAAGTCTTCATTTAACACCCTTTTCACCGTGGTCCTGCTTAACCCCATCTGAAGGGCCAACAGTTTCTGCTTTCCGTATGGGATTTCTTTAATTTCGCGCCTTCACAGCTTTTATCACTGCTGGAGTCCTAACAGAGCGAGGGCGATCACTTCTTGACCTGTCATCTACACTAGAGTCTTCATTGTATCGTTTTATGGTACGATAAACGAATCTTTTGGTTATATTAAAAATTTTCAGTAAGTCGAAAATCTGAATTGGCGCGTAACCGCAACGATGCAACGCAATAACTGCGACACGGTCTTCTTTAAGTGTCCACTCCATATTTAAAAATGAGGAAAATTCTAAAAAGTACACATTTTTATTTTCATGAAAAATTCGAAATTCGAATTCAATAAACTTTTTTGTGGCCAGCGTTCTAAATTCAAAAGTTTTTATTGTGTGACAGAACTTATGACCTGACTATGTATATATATATATATATATATATATATATCTCTCTCTCTCTCTTCAGTGATTTGATTATTCTTCGTGCGATGTTCTTCCTGGATGTTTTCAATATTCGTTGAATTAGGTATATCGATGATGTTTCAATACTCTTCTGGGGGCTAGAACGGCTTCCTATGTCTTGAACTTGAAAAAAGCTGCTTGCTGTGAATGAATTTGCCGACGCGTTCGTTTCTGCTGGTGCGAGCTCCATTTTGATAAATCAGCAGTCAGCTGACTATCGGGTCATTGTTCTTGCGGTATCTTGAGTTCGATGCGGGAAATCTTCAGTTGAAATTATTTATCTTTTGGCTTTTTGGTCCGTTTTCAAATCTGGTCCGGTCATGGCTTGCTTGATGTCGTCTTGGTTTGGGTGGGGTCTTGATTATGGAGTTCTGCAGCGTGGTTTGAAATAGGTATGCAAACCGAAGTCGGGGCTCGGCGATCTTGGACGCAGTGCTTCTTGCTTGCACTTCTAAGGTAGCAGCACACGGAGTTTTCTTCGCGGCTGGGTCCATGCTGCTATTACCGAAGGTTGCTGATGTTCAGAAGTCGGGTCACCACTTTGCCTTAATAAATAAACCTTGTCGATCTACATAGAGGTTGATTTTGATTGATTATTACTTACCAGTTAATTTCACGATGAATGAATTTAATATATGTATTTTGCGCTTTATTCGTATTTCAATTTGCATGTAAAAAATCATAAAAATGTTATAGTGTGCATGGTTTATATTAATTAATTAACGAAATATTGAGCAAAAATGTGGGTATAAGCATTTTAAGGATTACCCTTAACGACCGCTCTTTGTTTTTCAGATGTTCGAGTTCCAGTCTTCGAAAAGTTGTGAAAGCTAAGACGTTGCCAAATTGTTCTTGTACGAGTATGAAAGTTTGCAGACATATCGGTGTCACAAATGAAGTCATTAGTCAGTCCGTATGATATAACAAGACACTTTGGGGCACCAAAATGTTCTGAGTTTGTGGAATTATTTAGGTAAGTTTGTATACAAATATATCTTTAATTTGGAATAAGTTTAGTTGACGACCTCTGTGGGGTTGCGGTCGAGGCTGGGCTTCCCAAGCGATAGGTCCCTTGCTCGAATCCTGGCTGGGGAGAATGAAAAAAAATAACCCCAGGTCTTGGATGTTTACATGTTTGTGACGTCACTGTTTCTGAATCCCACGACACAGGGTATCCTAGTGTGGGGGGGGGGGGGGGTCAGAAGCAATGTATGTGCTTGTGTGTAATTGTTATTATTATGTTATTAAATAAGGTGATAAGAGAAAAAAAACGTGGGTTTGAAATCGGGATATTTGTTATGTTTGTAATTGTGTGCTCGAATTGCCCATATGAACGATTATAAAAAAAAAAAACTCATTAAGCTACTTCATTTACTAAGTTCAATATTGTAGCTTTAGGTACTTCGAGGTAATAAAACCGCCAAACAGCAAAACCGGCTTCATTAAATGTTATTAGGTTTACCTGAAAGTTGTGGGATTTCCGTCAAAGCGCCACAAACTCGCATTACCAATCTTGTAGATTAAAGGAAATAAGAGGTCAAGTGCAATTCGCACTTGCGCGCCAAGGGTTCTGTAAACACTTGTAGAGAGCTATTATGTATGTATGTCATGTCAGGAAAAACTTAGTCCATATCGGGAATCTACTTTAAAACGAGGGTTCTCAATTCAGTTGTATTGCGCAACACCAGAGAAACAAACACCCAAATTTGGAAAAAAAGCAACTAAACTAGAAATAAGAACTATCAAGTCTGCAAACTATTCGCAACACGCAACTCGCATCCAAACCTCTTTGGGCTGTGCCTTGAACATAAAGGAGGTTTAATATTATATTTTAACAAGAGTTTTTACGGTGTGGTAGGTGTAAATAAAATAAATAAATAAATATTAGGGACAATCTTACCCATACTTAGACATCTTTTTCTTATATATACTTATAAAAATGAATCGATGTAAGTACGTTAGTATTACTAAATCTCTAAAATTGCCCGATCGGTTTGTATAATTCCTATTTGGTGTTATTCTCCTCAGTCCAGAGGAGGTTTAGATAAAAATCAATTTACGAAAAACGTAAAGAAACAGCTAAAAAATCGAAAAATATTTGTACGGTAGCCATAGAACAAGCATCACTCAAACTCCTTCGTCGTTGATTAATTTATTTACTAAGTACATTGAACCTCTATGTTGGTAGCGGAACTTATGTTTGATAGTGCAATGAATAAAGTTTGTAATATAAAGAGTTTCGTTAATCTGAGCTCTGATGGGTATTATGCTCAACAACGGGCCGATAATGTCGACATGGATTTCAGAAACCTATGAATGTGCCCCTTAAATGATAAACAAATAGTTTCATGATGGGGAACTAGGAGAATATGAAAAACGCGTTGTAAAGCCGCGCCACGGATTTTTATTAATTAAATATTAATATTTAAAAGGATTCGAATGTTTTTGATTAGGTTTACTATAGTTATACTAGGATGGAAGTTTGTTTATGTTATCCCATTCAAATAAAATTTAATGCTAGAGATCTGAAAATTATACAATAACACAGACTTCTAAATATAGTATATTACAAATAAGAAAATACGTGTCAGGCTTTAAAAAAAACATCCCTCAACCCCTTAAAGTAGGGGATAGGGCTCTTGTCAGGTTTTAAAATATTACTACATAATTATACGAACAATATTACAACACTTTTATACTTCGTTAATTAGCACAAAAACAACAAAAATAATCTAAAACTTGGAATTTTTACCCCTTAAACTGGGGGATGGAAGTTTGTAAATTTTGATGCCAGAGGGTTGAAAATTGATATAGGGACTCCTTGTTGTAATAATAATAACATATATTTCAGGATTTTTAGTAAATCACCCCCACGCTTTAGTTTAGGGGATGGAAGTTTGTATGAGACTTCCGTAAATTTTGATGCTAGAGGTCTGAATAAATTGATAAAGGGACTGCTTGTTTTAATCGTTGACAAAGTAGAATGGAATTAAAATGACAAAAATAAAGCAAAAACAATTGTAATATATTTTAATATCGGTGTTAGACACGAACTAGCATTTGCAAAATCAAAATATGAAATTATCAAATAGACTCTATTTATTAGAGCGTTTGTCTACCGTGAACAGTTTCCAATCTGTGTCGCCTATGCTATATACATAAAAGTTAAGGGCTAAGTTTGAAAAATGCACTTTTTGATATTGGATCATCCACGTTCTCTTGGGGCAGGCTAATGTAGCACTCTCAAGAGTGACTAATATGCAAGGAGTTCACCATATGAATATTGACTTTAGAAGCATTTAAGCACAACATTCGGCTATAATCAAATATATTCGCTTAAGAGACAAATATCGCTCTGATCTACAGCTTATTATAAACAGTAAACCAATAAGGAAAAGGCAAAGATAGAGGGTTATGACAAAAGGGACCTCTAATTTGCAAGAAATACACCCCATAAAGAAAAAAAAAGGAACAAAAAAAATGTCTTATGCAACCAGTGAACGATTATACCATAGAAGATGCCCTTCGAACATATTGTCAGTCTAAAATGGTTCAAAAAAGAGCACGGACCTTCACTTGACTAACAAGTAAAATTTAACCAATGAAATTATCACAAATCGTAAATGGCTCCTGATTGGTCTTCATGCAACACTAGGCCAGCCGTGACAGGCTGAAATACAGTGACAGATACGCAGTGCTTCACTCACTGTCATCGTCGCGTCATCGTTGGTTGGCTTCATGCGATAATGAACCAGCAAAATTATACTCGTGTAAAATAGTTCTACAGAACGACTTCGCTAAGCTGAAAATATTATGTTTTCAAATAAATTGTAAATCACTATTTCCATGATAATAAAAACGTAAATTCTAATCAATTATTAGGTATCTCCGAAACGGCTAGAGAGCTAAAATACTATCATTCATTGGGCTTTCACTAAAAGGCTAGACGAGATTTTTTTGGTTCCATTAAAACGAATAAAAATTAGGAAAAAAGTGTACTCATTTAAGTAAAATATTTTTATTTTTCACAGTTTACACACAATTTTCAAGTTCAAGTAAGTCAAGTTGAAAAATAAATAAAGCAAATCAAATGTTTTTATTTGTCAAATCGAATCAAATGTTTTTATTTGTCAAACATAGGTACATAAGGTTATTATGGTAAAGTTCACTATATTTCGCCACAGGGCATACAAATATTTCCTATAACTAGGTAGTACATGCAGCAATAACTTTATCTTAGTTTACTCTATGCATGCATGTATTTAGTAACCTATTTGACGCAAGCCAAAGATCCATGTTTATTTTTATTACATTACAATCATGGGTCATTTATATATTCATTTATAGTGTAGTATATCTTATTAATAAGTAACTTTCTCGGTTCCCTCTTAAATTGTATCAAATTATCTATATTACGGATACTCTCTGGTAGCTTGTTATAGATTATTGGTATCATGCCATAAATATTATTTTTAAACAGAGCTGTCTTATGTTGAGGCATACAGTCATATTCTAGATTTGTGACGTTTACTTGTGAAATTGGTAAAAAGATTCGAATTAGTTTTGACAAAGGTAGCAAGCTCGTAAATATATAGTGAAGGGAACGTTAGAATATTTAGCCTTTTAAAGTGAGGCTTACAGCAGTCTCTGCGATGAAGGCCAGATATAGACCTAATACACTTTTTTTGTGCTATAAGCACATTTTCTTTGCCTGTCCCGTTCCCCCAAAAAATTATACCAAATCGTAATGTGGAGTCTACATATCCATTGTATGCTAATAAAACTGTATCTGTACATACTGTTTTTGACAGTTTATACAATGCATACAAAAATTTACTAAGCTTTTTACATGTGTTCTCGATATGTGTTTTCCATTTTAAATTGTTATTATCTATATATATATAATCCTAAAAATTTTGTTACCTTTGTTTGCTCAACTTTTTTGCCAATGTGATTAATGTTCATATTATCAACTAATGTATTTTGGTTTGTTTGGAAGTTCGTTATTTTTGTTTTATCAATGTTTATTACTAGATTGTTATTGTCAAGCCATTTAATTATTTTATGAAGGGTATTATTGATTTCATTCTCAAAGTCATTTGGATCATCGCAAGAAATAATTACTGTGCTGTCATCCGCAAATAGCACTATAGGATGATGTACCACTTTCGGTAAGTCATTTATGGAGGTCAGGAACAATAATGGCCCCATACTACTACTACATACATACTACCTTGAGGTACACCGTGCTTTAACTCTCTTGGGTTAGATATATGAGTCTGTTCAGTTTTTGAATTTAAACATATTTTACTTATTAAATACTAAACAATGTTTGCCAGCAAGTTCTGAAAAGAAACATTATTAAAGAATCCAAATATTTATAAATATGTTATTACGGAGCAACAGCAGCAGGTGAACTCATTAAAGGTATACCTATAATATCATTTATAAGATATCCTCAGTATCCGAACGCATCAATAGCTGCAAAGTCAAAATACCGTTAGTTACCACGCAAACCGGTATTTTGGTACAATTTTAGTGCATAATGTTGGCATGCTCGGCAAGTGTAAATGCGGCATTAGTCAAACTCTACCATGAACATATTTGTCTGTGGTCTTTCGTTGAAAAAATATTCAGACTGGAAAAAACAAGATCACTTTTTCTCGCGCGCGATTTTTGACTGATCTTTTCTGAGCTTTTATGGTGAATATTGAATTGTTTCCATAAGAACATACTAATATTTTTATTGTTTTGAAAAGGTTATCTTGTGTAGATTACGTAGGTATCAAACAACATGTATATTTGTTGATGTTTTTCTCATGTCGGCTAGATTTATGTCGAGAGGGAACATTTTCATAGAAGTCGGTGATTCTCATGTCGGTACAAAAATAAACTAGCTGCGGCGATGGGCTAGCCCTCTGTAAAGCAAAAATGGAGTATTGAATTAACAACGAAACGTGAGCAAAGATGCACCTCTGCCACCCCGTATGAAAAAAGGCGAGACGCTACATTATTATTTTCAAACTTAATTAAGAGAACAATAACGATGAATTGTCAAAATAATGTAACCTAATATAGCATCACGCCTTTTCTCATATGCGGTGGCAGTTACGTGCATTCAACTACCTGCTTCATTTGGCATAACACCATCCCCCTAGATAAAATGTGATTTATTATTTTTTTGGTTTTACTGAATTTGTCGACGTACTTACAAGTGAAAAGTGTCCCACAAATCCCACTGTCCCTAAGGCGACGATCTGTATGGTTCTTACACCACTTCACTGCACATGCAGGCATTTTGAATTAAAATAATCTTGTTATAAAGAGCCCGGTGAGCCATCTACACTCGCATGCGTCAATCAAGGACCGGACTGAAACCTCCCTGGGTTGAGCATTTACGCCCCGCCCATTTGGGTTGACTTCTCGTTGCGTCAAAATACAGCGTAAGGTATGTTTCTATGGTATAATCGTTCACTGTATGCAACTGACAAAAATAAGTGAAATCCCACCAAAACATTTCATGTGAAATGTTGCTAAGACGAGACCATATGGCTCGTACTATCAAAAAGTTATCAGATCTCATGTAGAGCCAAGCTTCTAACTCTAGACGCCCTAACTCTGCAAGCCCTAACTTCACAAACTACACCTTAGTTAAAATATGTGGCTTGGCCGTTTCCCTACCGTTAGGGGCGTAAGGTGAAAAATGTATAACTTATGTTAAATATTAATTTAAACAAAAGGTAAACTTTAGAAAAAACTGACTTCAATCAAACCCTATTTAATCATTTGTTCCACTACACCAAGTCATGCTTCCCGAGAACTTCAGCTAAGATACACGAGTTACTATACAAAATATAACGAACTCGCTGTAGGAGTACCTTTAATATTTGAAGTTCCCTAATCATCATATCGCCACCTGTGGGTTACCTAGTATGGAGCAGTTCCGGTAGCCATCTGTGGTCTTTATCATCAATTATTCTCCACGAAATAATAATTATTAAAAAAATAAAAATCGCTGTTGGTCTGCCTTTAATATTTGAAGAGTTCCCTCAATTTCTCCAGGATCCCATCATTAGATCCTGACCTGGTATCAATGGTACCAATCGGAAGGCAAACCCTCTCGAACAAAAAAATATTTTTTCAAATCTGTCCACGCATCTTTGAGCATTCGCTGAACATACATTAAAAAAAATAAAAAAAAGTTGAAAAAATGAAAAACATCTCGACAAATTGCGAAACTCCCTCCTTTTTTGAAGTCGGTCAACAATAGTTCTTGTAGTAACGAAACGGCCAAGTCACATATTAGGTCCTTACATATGAAATTGGCGTTTCGCCGTACTGGCTACTTTGATCTCAAATATCTCCTCTATGGTTAGGAATTCCAAATTAAAATTTATACAGCTATGTATTTGTGTTTCTAAAATTATAATTTATTTGTTTTTTCCTCAATTGTTTTTTTCTTGCGTCACTCAGCTTACAAAATGGAAAACTTGAAATATCGCGTTATTTACGAATATGAGTTCTACCGTGTGTATGGCGACGGTACCGCAATATAAAACACAGTGAGTTTTTGGTTCCAACGTTTTCGTTCTGGAAATTTCAACCTACAGAACAAGCCCCGTGGACGGCCGGAGACCATAGTGTATAATGAAGAATTGAAGGCTATTGTGGAAGCGGATCCATCGCAAACCACGTCCGAGTTAGCTGCAGGCTGCGGTGTTAGTGATAAAACTGTTTTAATCCGCTTGAAGCAAATTGGCAAGATGAAAAAGCTTGAAAGGTGGGTACCTCACGAACTGAGTGAAGCAAATCAACAAACGCGCTTTGACTGCTGCGTTGCATTACTCATCCGGCACAATAATGAAAGGATTTTAAATCGAATCATTACCTGTGATGAAAAGTGGATCCTGTAAATTCCTGTACGATAATCGGAAGCGCTCATCGCAATGGCTGAACCCTGCCGAACCAGCCAAACCATGCCCCAAGGGAAAATTTACTCTAAAAAAGTTACTTGTGAGCGTTTGGTGGACTAGTGCTGGTGTCGTTCAATACAGCTTTCTTAAATCTGGCCAGACGATTACGACAGATGTCTATTGTCAGCAACTGCAAATCATGATGGAAAAACTAGCTGCTAAACAACCGAGGCTGGTCAATCGCTTTAGGCCACTGCTGCTACATGATAACGCTAGACCACACACTGCACAACAGACGGCTACCATCTTAGAGGAGCTTCAATTGGAATGTATAAGACATCCACCGTACTCTCCGGACCTTGCACCAACAGATTACCATTTTTTTCGAAGTGTGGATAACTTCTTGAAAGGGAAAAAATTCAACTCCGATGGGGCAGTCCAAATCGCCTTCAAAGATTTTATTGATTCCTGTCCGAATGTTTTTTTTTAGTAAAGGGATCGAAGAACTACTTATGAGATGGCAAAAGTGTATAGATAGCAATGGTACATACTTTGTTTAAATAAATATATTATATTAAAAAAAAAACGACTTTATGTTCCTCCTATGCAAAACGCCAATTTCATATGTAAGGACCTAATATTTTGACTAAGGTGTAGTTTGTGAAGTTAGGGCACAGATTAGATAATAGTTACTTCGTAACAGATACACCACAGTCCTACCAAAGCGAAAATACCTACACTACAAAAGCCTAAATATTATTTATAATAATACTTGGAGTAAACTGCAAGCAAAAATATGTCTATTGCACGCACACCGAGAGCACAGAATACTTAATAGTACTACGTACAGAAAGATTACTTTTCAAGTACACTTAAATAAATAGCTACTCTCGCTGCGCGACAATAAAGCGCAATCTAGCTCGCACCTGCGCTACCTACAACAATCGCTAAGCACCTACAGAATCGGTTGCCCCGCCCGTGGAGGCTAGATTGCGTCGTATTACTACGCCTGAGAGCTTCTTTTACTCTGACATCACAAGCTCGTCCTGTAAACTCCTGTCTTGCTTGATCACGGTAGGGTTACCTACGTGCGATTATTTCTGTTTGTGAATTTTAGTCCACTCTATCTAAGAGAGGTGTTATTAGTACTTATTCAAGCTATTGGAAAATTCTAAGGTAAGTTAAGGTAGGTACCTACCACTTTACTTATGTAACTGTCATTTGTTTTATACTGGGTCTAAAGTGTTTACTTTTAGTTAAACAAAAAGGTATTTAATTAAAAAGGAATCGAATTTTATTTGTGAACAATTCCTTTGGACACTCTAAAATGTTACATAAGTCATTGTTGTTGCAAAAATCACAGAAAAGCAATGCTTATGAGGAACGGCTAGCGTGTGACGCGACTGCCAGCCAAGCGAGCGGCAGCATAACTAAATTACCGCCCGTCGGGTTGGCTGATCGACCGTACCTAAACTGTACAGTGAGACCCCCTGCCGAGAGGTAAGAAGCGACGTTCCTCTGCTTACATCATTGAGCGTATGCGCTAGGGTTGCACAAAGATGACAAAGTGAAATGAAAGATCTAAAGTAATTATTTATTTTCATTGCTGATCAAATATGTTTTAATTTAATAAAATTTTCAAATGCTTTCTGTCCTGACCGAAATTCTCTGTTATTAAATTTAAGGGTTGAGAATAGTCTGAATCTTGTAAATATTTTTTGTAAAAATTGAAACGGAAAACAAGGGCAAAGTAGAGAAAATTCAATAGAATTAAACTAATTGCTCTTCCTCTCCGCCAACTCTTCCGTAAACCATGCGCTCGGGCAAGCGGCAGCCCGGTGATATTGTGTTCCCGCGGGGGTACGCGAGTGAGTAGCCAAATGACTCGTGAACTTGAGCGAGTGACGAGGCCCTGGTCAGGGCTTGCAGAGTTAGGGCGTCTAGAGTTAGAAGCTTGGTTCTACATGACATCTGATAACTTTTTGACATTGCGAGCCATATGGTTTCGTCTTGGCAACATTTTAGATGAAATGTTTTGATGGGATTAATATAACAGTTGGGTAATTGTACAGTTAAATATATAGCGCGACTTCTTTTCCCACAAGAGGTGGCAGAGGCATAGGTACGTGGTCAGCACCGGGATTCGAACCTGCATCTCCTGTGTAACAGGCGAGGGTGTAATCACTAGACCACGGAAGCTCTTAGATACGTTTACAATAGGGTCTATAAGTAGGTATGTAGTTTCACCAAAAACTTTATTTTTTGTGATCAAACTATACATTTACAGTTTTCGGATTTTATCGTTTATATGTGCTAGGTCTTAACCTAGCCTTTTGCCAATTTTCATGATTCTATATCAACGGGAAGTATAGGTTTTGATTCCCTTGCGAGTATGAAGCAAATTCAGCAAAATTGTGACATAAACAGCGGTATTTTTTCATCGCCTTGACCTATATGTGTGTTTTTTTTCCACAAATTCAAGAAACACAGACCTGAGCAATTGATATTAGTTAAATTTGATACCTCCACGCGTTCCTGAGAAAAATGGTTGTGAAATACGGATAGACGGACAACTTTTTTACATTTAAGGTACAGAACCCTAAAAATTAAAAATTAATGGGAGCCACATTCTATTTTTTGTACTGGCCCTCATTTCTTTGTGAGCTAGTACAAATAATATAATATCGACGTCAAAGTCAAGGTTTTGTACGGCTCAATGACATTGCTTTGTTTACCTTTGACGACCCGAATGGCCGAGTCGGCAGTGACCCTGCCTACGAAGCCAAGGGTCCCGGGTTCGAGTCCCGGTGGGGCAAATATTTGTTTGATGAGAACGGATGTTTGTACCCCATAGTCATGGTTGTTTATCTTTATAAGTATAATATTTATCTATATAAGTATGTGTATCGTTGTCTAGTACCCATGATACAGGGAATCCTAGTTTGGGGCTAGATCAATGTGTGTAAATAGTGTCCAAGGTATTATTATTATTATTACCTTTGTTCTACGAGATTGTTATGGCGAAAATTAGCATAGCATAGCGTCACGATTTTTCTCATGCGGGGTGGCAGAGGCGCACAGTCATAACAGGGCCTACAGAGAAAAGTACTGTGTAGGTTGTCCTAGATGAATTAATCATGAATGAATCCGTTTATAGTATTAGGCTTGCTGATTGTATTTTTATTCTAAGTCTATTAAAAAGTAATAATAATGATAATACCTTGGACACTATTTACACACATTGATCTAGCCCCAAACTAGAAGTCCCTGTATCTTGGGTACTACTAGACAACGATACACATACTTATATGGAAAAACAACCATGACTAGGGTACAAACATCCGTTCTCATCAAACAAATATTTGCCCCCACCGGGACTCGAACCCGGGACCCTTGGCTTGGCAGAGTCACTGCCGACTCGGCCATTCGGGTCGTTTCGCATATCAGAAGTATTTAGGTACGATGGTGAACCTCCTGACTGTATATATTAGTGATTAATTGTACGCTAATGAGTTACTCAAAGAGCAGCATTATAGCCCTAGGCCACCTGAATTAAAAGGGCTTAAGTTTAACTGCTTTTCAAATTAAGTAAAAATAAAAAAAAAACGGCCCAAATTAACTATATGTTCACCAAAATTTTACACCCTATCTTACAATATCAACAACAACTGTTGTGAATAGCATAGCAACTATCAGCAACCAATATGTAAATGAGGGCACGAAATTTGGTGAACATTTTACATATTTGGGAGTCAAAACTTATATCGGTAAACAATATATTTGTTGCCAATTAAAACTTTCGCTGTTACAAATTATAGATTATATTATGAAGAGTATTATAGATACTTATTCTCCTGCGGCTTTCGCAAGCGAAGATACCAGTGGAAATTAAATTTATTTGGTGAATATCTTAGGATACACTTTACGATGAAGGAGTTTCTTGAGCATGAAAAGATGGACCTAGGCCCGTAATAATAAACCGCTCTCAGCTCTGAGAGTGCCTCAGCTATGTCATAGTGCCTCAGCTATGTCATAGTGCCTCAGCTATGTCATAGTGCCTCAGCTATGTCATAGTGCCTCAGCTATGTCATAGTGCCTCAGCTATGTCATAGTGCCTCAGCTATGTCATAGTGACGGTTTCGTAATAATAAACCGCTCTCAGCTCTGAGAGTGCCTCAGCTATGTCATAGTGCCTCAGCTATGTCATAGTGCCTCAGCTATGTCATAGTGCCTCAGCTATGTCATAGTGCCTCAGCTATGTCATAGTGACGGTTTCGTAATAATAAACCGCTCTCAGCTCTGAGAGTGCCTCAGCTATGTCATAGTGCCTCAGCTATGTCATAGTGCCTCAGCTATGTCATAGTGCCTCAGCTATGTCATAGTGCCTCAGCTATGTCATAGTGCCTCAGCTATGTCATAGTGACGGTTTCGTAATAATAAACCGCTCTCAGCTCTGAGAGTGCCTCAGCTATGTCATAGTGACGGTTTCGTAATAATAAACCGCTCTCAGCTCTGAGAGTGCCTCAGCTATGTCATAGTGACGGTTTCGCCCAACTCGAATGAAATACAACTATAAGCTTGATGGAATATGCCTTGAACCCCGCTGTTATAATAAAAAGAGTAAATAGATTCGCTCTGTGTACAAAAAAGATGAGACGTTTTACCTCTGACTTTGACGAGACATTTTTTTACTCTGTTCGTGACAGAAGAGTAAAATATCGTAAAAAGTTGGTAAAAGGATTGCTAGGTAGAATTTTTATACTCGTCAACATCAAAGAAATTAATAAAATAGCGAGTGACTTTTTAAGAACAATTTTCATAATAAATTTAGTTGACTTGAAGCCATCTTCTTACTTTTGTTTGGCTTGTTTAAAATATTCACGTTAATTAATTTGATAATTTAGAAACAAAATCCGTATTGTATGTTTATATGTTTGTGACATCATTGTTTCCTATTCCTACGACACAAGTCTGTATACAAATATGAATGCTTGTCAATATTTGTCCAACATAAAGTATTGTCGTTCTGTCTAAAGCTAACAATGCCATCTGTTGACAGAAGCATGAACTGAACCGAAGATTTTTCATTTTATCGGCTGGTGTTTTTATAAGAACCAAGACTTCAAGGGATAGTTAAAAAAAGTTTACACAAATCAGTCCAGTCGTTTGCGAGTTCCGCGCTTACCAACACATCTATCGTCTGATACTTACCTATGGATATGGCGTAAATTGGATCCATCACAAAATTAAGGGCTCTGTATGTAACGTGATGTGATGTGACTTAACCTCTTAAAAACCAAGGGTAGTTAGGACGGTCACGATTTTGAACGTTATGTCATGGTAATAAAATTTAAAACCTATAACGGAAAAGTGGCGTTAGCTAACGCCGGTGGTTTTCAAGAGGTTCACCTTTTCAGACTTGATTTACTGTCACGAAACGGTAATAGGCGTGAGAACTATCTGGTCAATCGATGATTTAAAAGCATCGCATAACTGCTGGGTGTACAATGTACGGTTACAAATAATGACGACGAACTCTGTGGTGTTGCGGTCGAGGCTAGCTTCCAAAGCGGGAGGTCCCGGGTATGAATCCCGGCTGGGTAGAAAAAAGCCCAGGTCTTGGATGTTTATATGCAATGTTTGTGAATTTGGTGTTTCTGGTTCCCACGACACAGGGTATCTATATATACAGGGTATAGGTATATAGGGACAGAAGCAATGTATGTGCCTGTATGTAAATGTAATGTTATATTACCGAATGCTAATTACAAAAATATTTATTAGCCTGTTTCAAGTATTGTACAAAAAAAATACTCATTTTCCATATTAATTTCTTTCCAAAATGGATTCAAAATTTTGCAAATTAAAAAAAAGTCTGTGAACCTGCTTTGCGAGGTAATTACGGCGCAGGTTATTGAATTCTAGCCAAGTGCACAGTCGACGCCATTTGGACAAATTAAGCACTTAGTCAAAAGCCCGGGCCGTTAACTTGAAGTCGGTATTCGTTCAAATGGCTAAAAGCCGCCGGGCAAATATCTAAAATAACGTTGCCTAAACTTGCCTAGACAATTGATTAACTCAAGACGGATTGCACCATGGAATCGCCTCGCTCCGCTCCACATCGCTCGGCTCCAGGTTGTACATAAAATTGTGACCGAACACAACCTAACTTTAGTATTTGAACAGAAAGGACCTAGAGCACAGGTACTATAATAATGTTCTATTAAAGATAGACCATGTAGAACAAAATATGTCACCGCGGTGGCGCGGCGGCGTAATCACAGATTCTACGGAAGCATCTCTAGGTCGAGGCCTATATTATTTGGTGCAGAGCACCATTTCAATATTGCAAATACCACGAGATAGCGCTAGGAGATTAAATATCAAGAGATCATCAACTTTTATTGACCGAGCGAGCGAAGCGAGCGCAGGGCTCCATTTCGACAAGATAGGAGGCCGATTTTGCTTTCGTCTGTCTCTATACGAGTCTGTCAGTTCCGGTCTAGGGGCCACAGTTTTCAAGCGATCCTCACAAAACTTGGCACACATATTCCTTGAATTAGAAGTTTTTTTGTCGAGAGCTTTTCTCGATATTCCCTTTTGGGGAGTTATGACGTCATTATTTTTTGTATGGGTTTTCTTTCTGAATTTTTCTATCGTGTGGGGTATCAAATTAAAGGGCTTCATGACCCAATTCAAAAAGTTTACTACATCATTAACTTTCGGCCGCCTGTTTTCTAAAAATCCAAGAAATATTTTCAAAAGATACCAAGTTTGGACTCCTCGAAGTAGGAGACGGATTAGTAAAGAGGATCTATACAGACCATGAGAGTGAGTGAAATAGCCTGTAACTATTTTCGTGAAAAGTCAATAGATTGTATTTCAAATAGCAAAATGTAGTTCACAAAGTTATTGGTGCGGCTAATTTACTACTTGATTTTGATTGAATCTAAAATACTTACCTATAAATTGGTTCACAGTCCCCCCTGTTAGCGAGGTCTACTGCCCACAGGGCCACTAGTTAAAATTTAATAGATTATAAACATTAAAAAGATTTATTAAAAAATCAACCTATTTGCAATTCTGTAATTTTTTTATTTTTACATTATACGTAAAGTTAATAGCGCCATCTATACGTTGACTGTAGCCAAGAAGTTTAAATTACATTCGTTACTCCCAGAGCCATCTATGGATTACGAAGGGATACTAATTCTAATCTCTATGGCAAGGGAACCCTGTACCTAGCACCGAAATCGGCAAAGTTGACTCTGAAATAAATCAGCTGCTGCGTTGACGCCATTTTGTTATAATAATAATAATACCTTGGACACTATTCACACACATTGATCTAGCCCCAAACTAGAATTCCTTTTATCTTGGGTACTAGACAACGATATACATACTTATATAGATACCTATTATACTTACATAGATAACCAACCATGACTAGGGTAATACAAACATCCGTTCTCACCAAACAAATATTTGCCCCCACCGGGACTCGAACCCGGGACCCTTGGCTTCGTAGGCAGGGTCACTGCCGACTCGGCTATTCGGGTCGTCGTAAAAACGAATTGGGCCGGGTTTCCATTCCTATAAAATCAAAAGGATGACTTTCGATAAGGCTGGTTGTTCAACATTTCCGGCGATGCTTTATTTTAATCAAATGGATAGATAGCCATTTGCTTAAACGCCGGTCCTTAATGAACGGCCCGGGCTAACCATACCTTATTTGACCAAATGGCGAAGATATACGCACTTACAATGTATATGTACTACATCAAAGTCAAAGTGCAAAGCTCAATGCTTTGATCATAGTAGCCTATTTGTCCAGGGCTCTGCGATCACTCTGCTGAATAATCAAGTAAGACCATTTATCCGAGACCAATTCGTAAGCCAATCCTCTATGCCAATCCAATATTGGTATCGTCCAAAGTCCAAATAGAGCAAGCAAAATTGGAACGTACTGATAGAAAAAGTACAGATCGTTTCAAAAAGATTTTCAAGTCACTTGAGGTAAATGACTCATCTCATTTTCAAATGATCAGCACCGGGATTCTATATATCACTATACGAGTAAAATAATTAATTTAGAATGATTTATTGTAACACCGTTAGTTTGTCAAAACCGTTAGTTGATAAACTAGCGTTTTTTTCTCTCGTTAGGTGGTCAACTATCGAAAGATAGTAAATTGTAGCGTACTGCTTACTAAATTGAAGTTTGAACCAGTTTACTATTTACGGTTAAAACCGTAGAACCGTTAAATAATAAACTGGTTCAACGCGGTAAAAAATATCAACCGAACCATAGCTGAACCATAACCGAAACACAACTTTAAGGACTTTTCGTATCGCGCTAATGTTTTGACAGATGGTTGAACCGAAGTTCGATTGGAGTTGGACCGTAACCGCTGTCAAACGAACGGTTGTGTTAAAGTTATTGTGGAGCTACTTTTTCAGGACTGGTTTAGAATTGTTGAGATGAAAAGTAGGTCAAAATCGTGAAATTGATGTGTCTGGACTTTGGAAATGGCATACGAGTGTGATATAGCTATAGCGCGAGCCCAATCTAAAACAGAGAATCGGATTTTATCAAGCGATATTGACGGTCGAAGGAGTTAGCTTGTGGACACGTTAATTACTCAGTTGACCCTTAAATTGCCACCAACCAGTGCTTTGGATGTGGACAAGAAGATTAGTAACACTATACAAAGTACTAGAATGTATCACAGCACATTTACTTTTCTTTGGACATGATCAATTTTTGTTCCCTGTTTCCCAAAAACAGAACTAAGTGAGCTTAGTAACAGTGCTTTCATTTTGTTTCAGGTACTGGTTGTTTAGCATTTTGCCACAGGCTCCTACCAGACGATTGGATGAGAAAGCCGGAAACACTGTGTTTACCAGTCAAGTGTCTCCAAAATTGTAAAACAAGTCACCTTAGCATTCAACAAGCCAGAAATCTTAAATTTCCCTTTCAACTTCGTGATAGGGAGCAAATTAAAAGGAAGTAAGTAACTATATGTTAACATCATTCCATTAAATTCAAATCAGATTACATTTACCTACGGCTGGGTATAGGCCTCCTCTTTACCACACTATCTACTCTGGTCCTGAGCCTCCCGCAGCCACTGCTTGCCAGCCAGCGTCTCAGCGTCCATCTATCCGGTGGTCTGCCTATCTGCCTCATACATCATACAATTCCTATTTATTAGTTTGCCTATCACAATTTATTTTAGATTATTACTTTTGGTTTGGTAATAAACAAAAAAAAGCATACCAAGATTGTGTGGCTTATAAGTTTAAATATATACTTTACTGCACAAAACAGAGAATACAAAAAAATATATAAAGGTAAAAACATGTACAAAGGCGAGCTTATCTCTAACAGGAAATTTCTCCCAGCAAACCTTGATTGGAGGGGTAAAAAAGAAACAACAGGTAGAGCTACATATGTGCACAACATTAAATACTACTACTTACCAATATCTACATAATACTAAAATATATATCATATACTAATATACATATCAAATACATACTAATACATGCTTATACATAGCATTGATGAGAAAGATAGTGTTCTTTCAAACAAACAATTTAAAAAAATGTAAGTTGATGGACTGTCTCTGATTTGATTTGAAGTTGTACTAAATATAATATAGGTATAGGACAACTGTGGTGCTGCTACCATGTACGGTTGTTGCCCTGCCTACCATGAGAGAGGTCCTGGGTTCAATCCCCGGCTGGGGATAAAGAAAACAAAACCCAGTCTTGTCATCGTTGTTTCTGGTTCCCACAACCCAGGGTACCCTAGTGTGGGGCCAGGAGCACTGTATGTGCCTGTATGTAAATGTTTATGTATAAATGTTTATTATTTTCAGATTTTTTTAAAAGTAGATTGCCAGGGGTTCTGGCTTGTGGAGATGGTACTCATATGTCTATAGTTACCCCTAATGAACATGAGGAGAGATACTATAACAAAAAAGGGTGACATTCTATGAATGATATGATAGTAAGTCTATTGCGGGGAGCGCAATTGTTGATAGATTAAGGACTAAAATAAATGATATTTAACTAGGTAAATTTGTTTTATTCATGTCTTGGTACTTAAGTTATCTCACTTTAATTATTCTCATATTAGAGACCTTTGCCCAGCAATGGGATATTATATGTTAGTAATAATAATTAAATATTTTTCACACATCTTCTCTTTGTTGGGTACAACACTGAAAAAAGAAATAATGTACAAGTTAGTAGAAATATTTTACATAAAACTTTATAAGTATACTATACTTACATGATTGCATGAATTAATAAATTAAAGCTAATATTTTCTACAGCATATTTACAGGAAAAGTAAACATGGTTTAGAAAACTCGTGAGGAAAATGTCATTAAAATTATACTAAGGGCACTTTTAAAATTAAAATTTATATTAAGTAACGATTCAGGGCATATTTCCTACATAACTATATCCTACCCAAACTGATAGTAAAGTATAGAATTACCTGCTTCGTCAATCTATTATTTCACAAATTCATTTGAAGGACTGCTATAGTATTAATACTATAGGGGTCTGAGCATTTTGCAGAGCAGCCTGGGAAGTCTGTGCAGCCTTTGCCCTAAGACGTTCAACTTTCAATCCCATCAGCCTTGATACGTCCAACATGCTTATGCTGGCTGGAATATTAATAAAACAATTTGCTGTACATTTTCCTTTAGGATATGAAAACAATTATATTCTGATAGGGACAAAGTTTAAGATAAAGAAAACTACATACCTTGATTCATTCCTTTGCAGTCCTAACTGCTCTAAAGGGGTTGAGGATGTCTGCGCACTCCCCCCACGGGTCAGGTCAACGAACCTCTTCCCGAAGAATCGCCTCTGTCCACACCTGTGGACAGGTCATGGTCAGAGTGTCGATAAGACTCCAACCCAGGTCATGGGATGGCCCTTGCGGGCGGTGGTCTTCATGTGGCGCTGGTATGCAGTGGGTGATCGCCGGCTAGGCAACCAGGTCGCGTGGCAGGCGGCGGCGGTCGGGCAGGCGCGCTTGGTGCGGCGCCAGTTCGGCGATGTGCGGGTGTTATGACGAATCCGCACGCGCGAACATGCCCTTCGCCAGCCTCTGGACAAACTGGTCCACGGTTTCCCATCTTAGGTCCATCCCTCTGGATTGTCGCGTTCCTGACGTAGCGGGGGGCGCCGACGATGGTACGCAGAGAGAGGTTCTCTTGGGCTCGGAATCTCCGTTTGTTCGTCTCCGAGCACAGGGCGTACCATGCTGGGGTCGCGTAGGGGAGGCGGGATCTCGCGTAGGACTTGTAGATCCCGAGCTTCGCCCTCAGAGGGAGGCTGGAATACACTTATTTATAAAGCTACACTTCTATCCACTTGAATCTTTTATCTGTAATTTTTCGTTCACCTAGTAAACACATCAAATTCCACGAATTCCCACCCAAGTGTGGTCAAAAATAGAGTAGTTATCAACAAAAAGGCGAAACGGTCGATTATACACAATCGATGCTACATCTCTAATGTTTTGATTACGACAATGGTTCGGATAAGGTTCAGCTTCGGTCTCCACTAAAACTTTAGCGCGATACCGAATTTCATTGAACCGAACCAAAGTTGAATTACAACTGGAACTGAACCAGAACCATACCTTTGACGTTCGTTGACTATACAAAATAGCGCGATCGGCCCCCGGGCAAATACTGCGGAAGCTTAGGTGAAGGCTAGAGGGGGCGAGCGCAGCGAAGGCCCCGAATAGTCTTCGTGTTAGGTTAACATATAAGAACAAAAGAAATGTGAATTCTAAACCCTATCGGTCTGGTTTCCTGTCTGCCGAGAGTTGATCAACTAACGCGTTAGTTGCGATCAACTAACGGTTTTAACTATCTTACGGTGACATATCTATACAAGGTGACATTTAATTAGCTGACCATATTTTGGGTAATGATAGTGTTCATAATTGACGACCTCTGTGGTGTTGCGGTCGAGGCTGTGCTTCCCAAGCGATAGGTCCCGTGCTCGAATCCTGGCTGGGGAGAATGAAAAACAAACCGCAGGTCTTGGATGTTTACATGTATGTGACGTCAATGTGTTCTGGTTTCCACGACACAGGGTATCCTAGTGGGGGGCCAGAAGCAATGTATGTGCCTATATGTGAATGTTATTGTTATTGTTTTTGTTATCGTTATAATTATGAACAACTTTCCCCAAGAAACATATGGTCGCAAACGAAAAAATAATTTGGGTCTCTATCTTGTAATCAGCTGTTCAGATAAATATGTAATACGGTATGTAACATGGCTGTTAAGTAAGTCGCTGCGGCAGAAAAGTGCGAAAATTGTGTGTTTTTATTGATTTTTCAATAATCACTAATTATTTCTTAATTTCAAACATGCAGATTCCTATTTTATATATATTTTTAGACGCAAAAACCATATCAATATTCAATTTAGATCTCTAGTTATATCTCGATTTAGGTGAAAACATATATTTGGTTTTATTTTTGTCACATGACATATGATGTAATCATATCGAATATAGATATTGAAGGAATCCGGATGTCTTCACAACATTATATTTTTTCGGGATTTGGAAAATGTCTCGTTTATGAGTTATATCGCTTCAAATATGGGCATTTCACAATACTCTTCAACTTCGCTATCATTTCTTCTGGTCTACCGCCATGCAAAATCATGATAATTAAATAGGTATCAGAAAGAAGTACATTTTGAAGGCCAAGCCGGCCGATCTTGAAATACCAGTAGCTATCTCTATCTGTAGCCCACAAGTGCGTGCGACGTTGTTGCTTTGCACTAGGTATGATACGAACTAGTATTTATGGATCCAGCGTTGGAGGATCAACATCGACTTCCGATGTGGGGCGTGTATATCGTTAAACAGCGGATGTGCTAATGACGGTTCAGTTTATTTTTTTTGATCGTTGGTGGATCAACCAAAATTGCAATCTTCGATGGCGAGTATCTCTAAAGCAGATCGATAATCCAGCGTTTCCATGCTATTGATAACTTTGGATCAATGTTTATCTGTTAACTTGGCTAGGAACAGAATTAATTATACGAAAGTTCTAACGGTAAAATGAAACATCGTGAGGAAACCTTCAAAATCAAAATCAAAGTTTCTTTATTACTGTAGCTATTTACATACACTTAGCAATCGTCATTTTATGCCACTTCTCTACATTAGGCCACTGTGGGAGGATTAGGCGAAGAAACTCCCGCAGGTTGATTTTTGGATCCCTTGTAAACGTGATGGTGTATAACTAATTTGTTGTATGTTTTTTTGGCCTGTTTACTTACAGGCCAGATTTTTTTTTTAGTTTAAAACGTACCTTTGCAAACTCTATTTTATTTACCTAACATAACATAACACACATAATTTATTCGAAAAATACTTACCATTGCTAAGTACCAAGTTTAGAACGTATGCAAACTCTTATGTTATTAATATTAACGGTACACAACACAAATAATTTATTCGAAAATCACTTAAAGCCCTTGCATAAGTACTCCTAACTAACCTACTGGAGGCACAAGGATGCAAGGAAATAATCGGTAATACTGATTATCGGAATCATTACACTGCACAAACCTTTTAGCTGGTTAAACGCGAGCGCACATTTTTTTTAATACAGGCATATACATTGCTTCTAGCCCCATACTAGGATACCCTGTGTCGTGGGAACCAGAAAAAGTGACATCACAAACATATAAACCTCCAACACCTTGCGATTTTTTTCCTTACCTCCAGCTGGGATCGAACCCGGTATCTCTCGCAGAGCAGGCAGAGCCCAAACCACTGCGCCACGGAGGTCATCTCAAATTAGGTCAAGTTTGCGAAAAGGGCACCATTGAATGTCTTTCTGTTCGGCGAGAGATGGATCAACAATTGCACAGAATTCAAATGGATCAACATTAACATTTGATGGAGATAAATCTTTTCAAATATTTTTGACCGAGCGAGCAAAGCGTGTAAAGGGCCTCCTTTTCAGTATTGAGTGAAAATGCTTTTGTATGTCCGGATGTGGTACTGATGTTATCCTCTATAGGCCGCATTTCTCAACTGATTCTCGTGAATTTTTGTGAGCGGTTTGATTTTCAAATATTTTTATTTGCCTATTCAGTTTTTGGAAATTTTTCAAAACGGCGGAGTTGTGGGGATTTTGAAATTTCAAAAAACCGCTACAGTCCAAGCAGCTTGACGGATTTACCATTTGTAGACAACGTGAGATTAACTGGCTAAATCAAATTTTGGTGAAAAGTCAATAGGTTGGGTTAAGGTCAAGACCTCAAAATGTAGCTTACAAAGTGATTGGTTCGGCTACTATCATACTCCATGTACTTCACCAGGTGCATTCATGTTTGTATTAGGCTCTAGTGGAATCGATAGTGAATTATGCTCTTGACTGCTACGGACTAACCTTCAAAACTTATTTAGATAAAATAGATAAATTGCAATTACGCTTCTTAAAACTACTAGTCGATAAAAAAACTAAAGTAAAATGCAAAAATAATTACCAACAACTGTTTAAAATTTGTAAAGTACTGCCTGCTAGTTTAAAACACAAACACCTATTAATACTTAACAATATTAATAGGTGTTTAACCATGAGCACAATACATTATTGAACCACGAACTTAACACCCGAGCAATATTAACAGGTAAGTTTGCTGTACCAAAGGTTACAAACTACTATGGTGACAGGTGTCTCAAAAAGCGCCTACCTTATTTGTTAAACAGCCTTCCTGTGAATATTAGATCGGAAAAGAAAAAATCCAGGCTTTCTGCTGCGCTACATAAACATCTCTTGAATACCGTTTTTAATTAAGTTATACACCTACTGTTATATCTATACCTACTTGTCTTTATGTAAGTTTCAATGATTCAGATACCCGCACATACAGCTTGTAAACCACAAGAGACTGTGATCCGCAGTCAAACTGCAATGCAGTTTTACGGATCTATTGTATAAACACCCCTTTGTTAACTTTTGTTATAATAAATAAATAAAATCAATACCTAATGAGTTTTTTGTGTTATTAAAAGAAAGTGACACTCGCGAGGTCTACAGCTCACAGAGCCACTAGTACTTAGTGCTGGAAGGACAAATATTGGTCTGAAGGGTCACCCTTGTCTCCCGACTTGAACATAGGTATCAGTTTACTTTGTTTCATTAGGTCTGGGAAAGCCACATCGTCAATACATTTATTGGATATGTAAGCTAAGCACATTTACGAGCAATAGCGTTACCTACCTAGGTAGAAACTTACATTACCCTTTCGCCTACAGAATTTATGTGTGTACATCTAACATTTGTAATACGTTGACTTTTTGACGTGTGATGGATGACGTATCTACCTACCCAAACTTATCTGGCAGTAACCACGTAATACATAGGTATTACGTGGTGATGAGTATCGATCGAGAATAACTGAACTGAACTGAATTAATCATGTGAAGATGGATATTGTAAATGGTGAATGATATTAGTTTGTTTAACCTCTCAACGACCCATCATTGCGATAGCAGTCATTTTCCCATGATAAGAGTAACGACAACGGACACCTGCTACTCAATCTTTGTACTCAGTTCGACCTAACGATCACGAACACTATGTTCCGACTTCCCGCCAAGCACAGGAACACGTGGATGCACCCAAGATCCAAGCACTGGCATCTTATGGACTATGCTATAGCATACTTGGGAAACATGTGAAACCTCACTATAGTGAGGCAAAAATATGTTTCCCAAGTCCAAATCGCCCGCGTAGGTGCACATTGCTGGACGGATCATAGTGAATAAAAAGAATGGTCAGCCTCGCATTACAGCTAGACAGCATAAAACACACCAATATCACTCCAAATATTAATATCAAAACATGAGACTAACTAAAGTAAAAAGTTTATAGTTTTGATTTCGGCTAAACTCAGTATGGTAATAAATGATAAATACTCAGTAAATAGCCATTTTTGATTAATACTCAGTAAATACTGAATGCTCTTTACTTGGGCCGCCCATCTCTAGATAAATTTATCGGGATTTCTTGAGAAAGGTCCTTAGGTCCTTACTGAAATATAACGAGAATCAACAGATGAAACAAACTCTCCGGCTTGTCTATATTTAACAGCTGTAGCACCGAATTGGGTAAGTTACTAAGAGTTACATCGGGACCTTACCGTAAAGTTGGTATTATTATTATATATATATTATTAGTAAACTGCGCTGCTATGCTTCTAAAAGGTTTCCGTGAATATAATATTATTATTTCAATAATAAAGTCGTGGAACCTCGGTTCGGTAATCAGGGGATGCTGAGTAGAAATATGTCGTGGCGTCTGGAAGAAATAACGCAGAATGAAGATTAATTCGCAAACTCCATGCCAGACAGAAGATACATTATCGTATCCTCGTCGTGGAGATAATATATAAGTAACATTATAGTGATAGACTTGATAAAGACGAAGAAGAAGAAGAAGAATTTATTTCCAAATAAGTCCAGTCCAAAAAAAATACGGATAGACAGACGGATATATAGGGAAAGGGATGTTTTGGGAATATAATGTTGTGAGAAACGGTTTTATTAGGAAACGCATGTTTTGGGCATTCCCAATTCTCATTAGATATCCTGTGCCAAAAGGTGCTCTGTTTTCATCCGTATTGTCATTTAATTAACGACCAGGCAGACGTTTTATTCAGAACAATAACAACAATAAAATACACCTTACGTATAGCCACGTCTCTTGACGACCCGAATGGCCGAGTCGGCAGTGACCCTGCCTACGAAGCCAAGGGTCCCGGGTTCGAGTCCCGGTGGGGGCAAATATTTGTTTGATGACATCGGATGTGTGTATCCTAGTCATGGTTGTTTATCTATATAAGTATTGTAGATATTTATCTATATAAGTATGTGTATCGTTGTCTAGAACCCAAGATACAGGGAATCCTAGTTTGGGGCTAAATCTATGTGTGTAAATAGTTTCCAAGATATTAATGTTATTATTATTCACATGCATAGCGTGGTGATGTTCAGTTGAAATACTTTTACCCAGATGATCAAGCACCTCCATTATGCAAAAAATAATAATACAATATCCTCTTTCAAGACAAATGAGACGAAAGTCACGGCCCACATATCATCAGTCATCACGCTCGCCTATTTGCACCCGAGTAGGGTAGATGAGGGTAGTTAAAAATAACGAGCATGCACGACACGTGTGGTGTGACCGCCTATAGCGAAGGGGTAGGTGGAGACAAGTGAGGCCTGATATGATCAGAGGGGGTTGGGGTGATGCTGAAATCACCCGAGGAACTTTTGGTAAAAGTTTGAACACGTCGATGGAATATGTTACCGAAAAAATCATAGTGATTGGGTTTAATGTTAACTCACTTTAAGTTTTCCCGACCGGGAAATTGATTTATCTGGGAAATAGGAAAAAAAAGCTTGTCCGGCATGGAAATATGAACCAAAGTGATTTCTATTTCCGTTTCTGCAACGTCGCTAACTCAAAAGAACCGATACAATAAAATATCTTGGAATACTCGATGACCAACTTTCTTCGCGACCACACGTTGCAACGTTAACAGGACGTACCCAAAAAATCTTGTACCTATTTAAAAACCAAAGACGTGTTGGCGATATTTAATTGGCTAAGATTGTGCTTTTGGCCAATCCGTGCCATCCTAGTGTGTTTCGGTTTGGGGATCCGCTGCAAAACCAACTTAATCATCTTAGAAAGGCCCCAGCGTGCCCTATTCAAAGTTATCCTACTAAAACCTAAACGAAATCCTACAACAGCGGTATACAAAGAGATAGCACTAGACTCTAAATTTGAACTTTAAAGTTAAAAGCTTACTTATAAATGAACATCAACTTGCGAATTTTGACCCTAAGATATCGACAAAACGTCGACCATTTTCGATTTCCCAAAAACCCGCACCGAATTCGGCCAAAATATCGCAACGTTTAAGGGCCTTCAAGGTCGATGAAATTCTTTGAATGTTCAGGTACAATCTCAATTCATATCTACTCAAAAGTAAATTCACAGACTGCTTATAGTCGACGACGAGATGGAAACTTTCTAATCTCGCTACAATAAGACCTAACAAAATATTGTGTCCTAGGTGCGGAAAGTTCTGTTTAAAAATATATATATCTATTAACCGTAATAAAATCTAAATTGAAAAATTACTGTCAAAATTCTAACTATCTAGACTCTAGAAAAAATTTAGGGCCAAGGTTAAAAAAACTTTTCTTTAATTTTACTTTTATGTTTTCTGTATGTCAAAAGAAACATTTATTTATTTAGCTTTAGTGAAGATCTTGTGAACTATACTATACATTGAATAAGACTCCTGAGGAAGACGCTGAGTTATGCAACATAGTTTTAGGGTTCCGTACCCGAAGGGTCCAAGCGGAGCCCTATTGTTGTCACTCACGTGTCCACCCATCGTCTGTCACACAGGTTTTACAGTCAAGCGGTAAAAGCTACATTCTTCAAATATTCACAGTATAAAACATCTTGTTGACCCAAAGCCATACAAATTGACAAAATATATCCCTCATTTTTAGACTTATATTCTACATTTGTTAAGGAACCCTAAATGTGTGAAGTCCGACATGCACTTGGCCGGCCACATACAATATTGAAACTAGTCTAATGCAAAATAAATAATCTTATCTTATCCAATTATCTTGTCTAAATATTTCAGAGTCTCGCACCGAGGGTTCCGCATAGATCGCATTTTTAGTGAAATATAATACTTACAGGTTTCGGATTTTTCTCTTGACTTGTGCTATAAGACCTTGCTTCGTGCTAAATTTCATAATTCTGGGACAACGGTAAGTCCCCGATAGGTTTTGGATTCCCTTGAGCGCCGCGCACGACATAAACGATTGATGATTTTTTTGATTGATTGATTTTCTTCACAGTTCCAACTCCAAGGGACCACAGAATAATTCATATTAATTTCCACTTGTTACATACCTCCACGCGTTCCTGAGAAAAAAGGTCTTGTCAGACAAACTGACGGGTTCACGGACAACGAAGTGATCCTACAAGAGTTCCTTTTTACTTTTAACCCTTTCGCTTCTCTGCTGGCCGGAAAATAAAAAATAATGACACAACAATTCCTTAAATTTATGTTTTTTGCCCATAAATGCCCACAATAGAATCTACAGTACTCTAGGTGATGTCTGTCATAAAAGCTCCGTTTTAGGGTTTATTCGAGTCTACAGGTTAAGGTACGGAACCACAATGAATCGCTTAATGTGTTGGTAAACATAAAAACCCGCAGACGGCTGGAGCAATTTGGTTGGAATCTGTCTTTTTTGGTTCAGTTCATGCTTCTGTCAACAGATGGCGTTGGTGTAGGTATCTTTTGACAGAATAACGTCTGTCGGTTGAGCTATAGTATTTTCGGGTAAGCATGGAAATAGCGGGCATTGACTCCTGTCTACCACTGTATGCTCGTGATTGGGATACTTACTTATCACGTGCACGTTCGATTAGCATAGCCGTTGCCGATCGTTACCATGGTTACCGACCGTTATCATGTTAACCAACCGTTACCGTGGTTACAAACAGTTACCATGGTTTCCTTGTGTCGGTTCGCAGTGGCAGTCAGATCAATGACTGCTACCGCAATGCTAACCTGTATACACTATAGTAACATGAAAGAAAAGAAACTACTAAACAGGAAATAAGAAGATATTTATTTACTTGTACATTTGTTTACCAGAATACTTTAAAATAGAGCGCTATTTACATGAAACTATATGTAGTCTATTTTTGAGTATCTATATCAGCTGTTCACATTTTATGAACCTTTTAACTTTTAAAGTGAGTTGACCGCAGCTTCTAAGTAGCTACCGCTTCGTACAGATTTACATAATTAGATTACTGGGGACTTGTAGATGACATTTAATAAGAGATTTATCTAACATAAAAAAGCAATCGATTTCGCCATTTTTGTTTAACTTTCCTAGTCATTACACAATTTATTCGTAGAAACGTAATAGCAATTTTATTAAAAGCAAACCGGAGTTATTTTTCAACAGCTCGAACATTTCTCTGCCGCCTCCCTGGAATTAAAGTTCAATATTATTCGATACATTAAGCTTCACTTTTTATCGAAGTTCTTTTTTGTTGAATTGTTTATTTATATCAGCCACGCGACTCTGCTACCCTTCTCGCGTTCCACTGTGACGTCATCACATGGTGGTGCCACGGTGCCATCGGCGGTAGCGGTAGCTACAGCGGCGGGCGCCTCACTGACACGTCGCCGTGCAAGCGGCCGAGGGGTCTCATGTCATGCTTTCGTAGAGCAGTCTATGCGCAGGCATACCGCTGCGGTCAGGAGAGTGATAATGGCGAAAACGGTTTGGGCGCTTGCTATCACCATCAAATCGCGGGGAGATGGGGTGGAGATTTCATCCCCTGCAGCATCCCTGAGAAAGAAGAAAAGTAAAATGTCAATTACACTTCTATTGGCAATTTGTTTGAAATAAATAAATAATCTGACATTTTTATTTACAATTACAAATTTTTCCGCAACCATCTGATTCAATTGATTTATTTATAAAAGGTTTGGAATACGGATAACAATCATAAAATAAAATTAATAGGACATGCACAACATATAGTTCTCGACTGCTCTCCAAATAACGTTAAATATATAGCAACGTTTGGGAGGAGAAACCTCTCAAAAACAGGCTAGCTATACGTTTACGTATATAATGTCGAAATACAAACATGGTGTAAATAACACTTATTTGGACATACCCATAATCATAACCAGGCGGCTCAATCATTGTCCTTCCGCATTGTACGATGAGCGCCAGCTGGAAGCAAGCTGCCGCCGCCCACAGCACGTTGCCGACCCCCGCTCCCGCTCCCGCTGCCGTCCCCGCTCTGCCCGTCACCCCGCTCATGCCCCGCGCCGTGTGTATCGACACAGCTGTGGAATGAGACCGATTAAGTAATTGAAGGTGAACACACTAGAATGTAAACTCAAAATATATGTTAATAGATCGCCCAATTCGCCAAACCGCTCTTGAATTTGTTACCACACAATTTTCGCATTTTAGCTTGTTATCAAAATTCGTTCAGTACTTTAGACGTGAAATCGAGTCAGACAGGCAGATGGAATAGTGGTTTAAATGCTTGACTAATGGCACCTAATCTCAAAAGCTCATTGCAGATGGCGCAGGTGTGGTTGGAGGCTGTCTATCTGTCAAAGTTGTAAAATTCTATTAACTTCTTATAATACTAGGTCGGGCCATAAGTTATGTTACATACAGTAAATGAAATAAATGACACAAAAATCTCTGTAATCAAATATTTATATATCAAACGAAAGGCAATAAAATACAGATTGAAATGACATTTAAACTATGACCTAATGACCTTCCCTATTTTCGATACAAGTCTTTAATCTGCGCGGCCAGTCATCGATAGAAGCACGCACGACATCCATGTTAATATTGGCCACTGCTTTAATCAGGGATGCTTTGAGAGACTCCAAATGGCATTGGGGTTTAACCAGACCTTCTTCTCTAAGTACTGCTATTTTTTATAATCCAATGGATTCAAGTCTGGACTCGAGGAGGGCCAGTCTTCCTGTCTGATAAAGGCGATTCCACGGGAGGAGAGCCAATTTTGAGTGCTTTCTGCCTTATGAGCTGCCGCAGAGTCCTGCTGGAATACCCAGTGTCTGTTTTTGAACATTGTCTGTGAAAGAGCTTCCACGAGGTTTATTAGGACTGTGTTTTGGTTGTTTTACTTGTTTTAAAAAATTTCTCACAAAAATACACCTCAGTTGGGCCCGAATAGGAAACCCGCTTCTTCTCGCTTCTTCACTGTTATGCGTATACACTCTATCATTCTGTTTGTTAAAGCTTTCATAGACATCAAAATCGGTATTTTTTCCCGCGTATCGCTTTAACAAGACTCGGGATCTATTGAGCCTGATTTTCTTCAGTCATGAGCAAATTTGCAGTTTTTTTCCGGTAAGTTAGTAGTCCAAGGTCTTCATTCAATACCCTTTTAAGTGTAGTTCTACTTGACCTTGAGAGCCAACAGTTTTTGTTTTTTAAAGAAAATTACAGAAATCCTTTCGATTTAGTTTCTTAAAATATTCGTATTTAGAACTCCCATAACTTTTTTTTGGTTCGCGTTCTAAATTCGAAGTTTGAGATATAAGACAAAACTTATGGCCCGACTCATGTATATGGCATGTTTACATCATTTGAGGTTAATTTTGCCAGTGTCAAGTGTATTAGAAAGACCATGTGACGTGTTTTTGAAGTTAACCTCAGAATAATGAAACTCTTTGGCTCTAACTACGCCAGCGCCACCAAGCGGGAGCAAAGGCGGACAAAGCCACCATTAAGGGTGTTATGGCAGCACTGAAATATCAGGGCTAGTGTTGTCAACGTTTCAACGTTGTGTTTGTGAACTGTAGTTTGGGTTTGGTCGAGGTTGAGGCGATAATATAGGCATGCACAACCCTAGTCATGGTTGTTGATCTATCTAAGTATAATATTTATCTATATAAGTATGTGTATCGTTGTCTAGCACCCAAGATACAGGGAATCCTAGTTTGGGGCTAGATCAATGTGTGTAAATAGTGTCCAGGGTATTATTATTATTATTATTATTATAATATAAATTATAGGCTGGTGCGTGGTTAGATTTAAAATGTTATGGATGAACAATTTATTAGAGCAGATTTTTAACGGTTCACTTGCATCTGATGTACGTTTCTAATGGGTTTTCTAACGCTTTGAAAGCCTTTTGGAATGGATAGTAGGGTTTATTTGCAGTAGAGAAATCGCAGAGACGATGGCTTATCTGTAGCTGGGGCAATGAATCTTTTACGGGTTATCCACATCTAGAGATGAATTTATTTAGTAGACATGCTTACCATACCAAGAGGGTAAGGGTTGCTGATTTGTTTGTTTTTGTGTTTGTTGTTGCCATAAATTGTCCATTTATCCTAAAAAGGTGGTATTAGGTGCTCTGTAGCAGCCATGTGTGAAGCGTTCAGGGGGAAAAGACAGACAAGGGTTTATTGTGAGTAAGATATTGGGGTTGGCCTGGCGTGGTCTCACTCCGGCAATCTAGGACCACAATATAATGTAATTAGTCCGATCCCGCAATTTCATTAATGAATTAGAGAATACATCTGAGCAAATAATGAAAGTTGCTCGGATCAAATCGGTTTAATAGTGAAAGTCGTTCGGAATGATGCTCTTAATAACCCCCGAAAATATTACTGTTACAGCCCTGTACCTATATATACGACTAATGTCACCGTGTTGTAAAAGAAGAAGTGAGAGTCCATACAAAAGGGGAAAATATGATCCCCGCCAGGTAGAATTATAAAATTTTCAGCATGAATAGAATGTCTTAAAATGAAAATTTTCAGATGTGGAGGTAAGTCAGATTCGATTCGGGGTCGCCGGGGGTGGGGGGTGAAAGCGGTCGAAAGAGGTATCACAATTTTTTTGCTGATTTGTAAATGCCACTAGAGCATGTGTGATGTCATTTTCGCACAAAACAGAATTCAACTATACAGTAGGTTTATTGTCATACAAAAAACAGTTTTTTAAAGTAAAATCAGTAAAACAATGCGTATGTTTTAATTAAAATCGTCATATCTTTCTTAAATCATGGTTAATTGAAACTAAAAAAATTCTTTAAGCAAGCATATTTCAAGTTTACAAAAATTCATACTTGTTGGAACCTTGATTTACAGCTACTACAAGAAATAAATCAAGTAAAACATCACAACTCTGCATTTCCTGCTTTGCGGATTTCTTGTGAGTGCCGTGGCGCAGTGATGGAGTCCTTGATAACTAAGTAATGTTCACCTATCTAAGTAAGTATTTGTTCATAGCTGGTTAATCCCCAGGTCCCAGTTGAGTCTCCAGTAAATTACTTTGTAATTTAGAAAAATGCGACAGTGACGTTCTTCAATTAAAGAATTGCGGATTACAATGTATAGGTATATCAACTGCTGATTTAATTAAATGTCTGGGAACAGAATCACTTAAAAAGAAGATTTCGCCTACAGTTGGCGTAAGTATTTTTGATAGAGCTGCTGTGATACAAATATCAAATCCTGGTACAGCTAAGACATTCCAAGGGTATGCAGATAAAGTTATATATAGCATATATATCTCTCACTTAGAGAAAAAAAAGTCGCGTTGACCTTTTAGGGGATACTTACCGCCCTGACAGCTTAAACGCTGCAATTAAAGAAACAAGAGGAAAAGAGTTTTGGCTACGCATATGATGCCCAAGAAATGATTATTTTTCCTCCAAGTCAATGAAAATAATACCGAATTATTTTTCTACATATCACGAGAACGAGTTCTTCTAGGAAGGAAGTTCTTTCTTCTACCGCAGCTTCTGATTTGAGTTTCATGGCTCCATGTTTCCACAAGAAGGCGGACACTCGACTTTTTACATCTGGCAGATTCAGTGCAGAAAGGGTTTATGTTTATTATTTATGCTTCGGTACGCACCGGTTTTTTGCTGCGCGGATCGACCGCGAGTAATCGGGACATCACTAAGCGGAAACGGACCGCAGATGTCACTCGTACCAACGAGAGGAAAAAATTGGAGGTTATCTTTATCCTTTTCTCGTCGGAAGAACAACATGTCTGCTCAGGCATCGTGCCGTTGATGGTATTTCGGTGTACCAATTACTAAATAGAGGCGTCGGGCCTGGTCGGAGTGTTAATCATCTACATCGTCGGGAAATAAGTAGATTCGCGTCAGCGGTCAAGTGATCCGTGTTGATTGGACATCGTCGTATCGGTAGCGGCGACTCCACGTGTCGGCAGGCAGCACGCCGGCGACAGCGTCGGAAGCGACGGCAAGGTTTCGATTCCTCTCCTATCCCAAAACTGTCTCCTCTCCCGCATTCCTGTCTCGAATCGAGCTTTCGATCTACCAGTCTGCGACGACAAGGTCAGTAACAATTCAACTGACTTTTCTCTCACGTGCTGGCAAAAGCCCACCCCCTCAGGATTCCACGCCGTTCGGTAGGCGTGGAAAATTAATCATTTTGGTAGCAGAGCGTGGTTTTCCTAGTGGGAAATCACCGATTCACGGAAGGTTGTAGGGTTGTTGCCACATTGTAGTTGGGAGAAAAGAATATCTCAGATTGGCCGGCAAGTCGGCAATGAGTCTGTGGTCGGTACCACAAGTAAAGTTCATTTTCGGTTAGTGAAAGTATAAGTGTCAATTTTGTAACAGTTATTATAAATTTGTAGTCGGAAACTACTGTTTGTGCGCATAAAAGATTGAACAGTCATTCTGCGAAGTAACTAGATTGTATTACTTGCGGTAGAACGTCGGGTTCTATAGTACTGCAGTGTTATTTCGGTTTACACAACAGGGTCGGGCTATTTAGGGGGTATTAAGCTGATTTTGCTGACCTCAAAAGAAGTGTGGGTCATATCGGAGGGGCCACTTCTAAAAAATAGTTTTTTTTATAATACCTTTTTGTGTGTTATTTGTATTGTACCATATGGTGGAATTCTCTAATTGATTTAGAGTATATATTTATAAGGTGTAGGTCCACAGGGCGACCATATTAAATATTGTTTAGGATTTAATTGTTTTAGTGGTTGCCTTGGTTTTTACAACGTAGTTTTAATTTCTGTGCCCAGCGCTGACGGGAAAGTGCTGGTCTCTGGCTGTGCTTAGTTCGGTAGTGAAGCATAGGACCAGAAACAATTGAATTGGTAACCATGGCACCTTCACCCTTGACGGTACTGCGGTATGGCGTCCGTGAGGAGATAAGATGGCTCGCTCATACTCACAAGTATGTGGAGCGATCTGACATGGACGATGTCCTGCTCAAGCGTGTGGAGGACGCAATGACACGCGTCGGGAAGGTGTGTCAGCTGGCCGCGGAGGCTGAAGCCCTCGGGCTTACGGATGAGGCTTCGGTGGCTGCAGTGAAGCAGCTCTGCGCGGATGCTGACCAAGCGATGGAGTGCTTGGGCGACATCGAGCGTCGCGCCGAAAAAATTAAGCGGTCGCGTCGGGATGACCGCGGGGAGGGTAGCGGAGACCCGCCCCCTAAGGGTGTTGTTGGACGGCTGCCACACCTGGAGATTCCGGCCTTCGGTGGGGCAATGGATGAGTGGCCGGCATTCATCAATTTATTCGATAGTCTGGTCCACGGTCGGGACGACCTGGACAACGCCTACAAGTTGGCCCAACTATTGATGGCACTGCGGGGTGAACCGAAGGAGTTGGTCGGTCACCTAACGGTCACGGCGGGCAATTATGAGATTGCCCGGATCATATTGTTTGACCGCTACCAACACAAACGGCGGTTGGTTGATGCGCAGCTGGGGAAGCTGTTCAGCATCCCAAGTAACCCGGGATGTTGACATCCGGGTACAGGTGCTCAACCCTGTGCTGGTGGCCACTAAGGCCCTTCAGAACCTTGGTCTGCCGGTAGACCAATGGCCATATATCGTATTATATATGGTTTTGTCACGGTTGCCTGCAGCTGTTCAAAGTCGGTTTGAACAGCTGCATGGGGGCAGTAGCTCGGAACTGCCCACGCTCGTCCAATTAACGGATTTCTTGGAGGGTGAATGCAGGCGATGCGATACCATGGATTCGGAGGCCAGTGTGCAGCGCCAACCCGCGCGGATGCGGGAGGGGCCGCGCCCCCCACCCCCACGGGGGGGTGGGCGGTCAAAACAATTTGGCGTTTTGAGTGCCGCGCCGTCGGGTGACGGCTGTGTGCACTGCGACAGTGCCGGTCATGAAGTGACCAGTTGCGCCAACTTTAAGGCGCTCGGTGTGGCTGCCCGCAGGAAGGTGGTCTTCCGCCACCGATTGTGTTTCGGTTGTTTGGGGCCGCACCCGCTGAGCGAGTGCTCACGCGCGTCCCCCTGTGGGTGCTGCGGTGGCAATCACCACATCGTGTTGTGCCTGAACCGGTCAGGCCCTTCGGACGGTCACCAGGGCCGGACTCAGGCTGGTCGGTCACAGGGCCCAACCAGGGCCGGACCCAGTCCCCCTCCGGGCAACGGGAGTCACCAACGGGGTGACTGGGGTACCCGCGGACGGGACCCCCCCCGAGGGGAAGGGGGCAGCGCGGGGGGTAACAGGCGGGATAGCCGGGGTTCGGTCGCCGCTGTCCAGGGTCAGCGAGGACTTCGGGCCGCTGGCTCACCGCGTGTTACGGGCGGGTGTCAGATGGCACCTATGAGTGGCGCGAAGGCTGGGAGCCCACCACCTTCTGCGCCACCCTGCCCGTCGCTCTGGGAGGCGAACAAGGAGGCGAACAGTCGGATGTCACCCCCATTCCTAGAGCGCCCCAGGTTGGATCCGCTCTCCCCCCTCCATCCACGGTGGCCACCGGGCACACCGTTCACAGTCCGGTATGGTCGGGTACCGGGAGAGCGAGGGGCCTATTATGCGGGTTGGGACCCCCTGATGTACATGCGGTCTGATATGCCACCGGTGGCATATCAGCAGCCGAGTTACCAGGCCGACGGGGGTCCCAGCGGGTTCGGATCCCGTGGAAGTTCCCGCTAGGGACACGCCGCCCACTTACAGGGTGCCGCCACTCCACAGACGGTCATGCTCCCCACCGCCTCGGTGATAGCGTGGAGTTCGGACGGCAAATCATGTATGGCACGAGCACTATTGGACTCGGGGGCCCAGGGGTGCTTAGTCTCGTGCAACCTTGTAAGACGGTTGGGCATTTCGGTAAGGGAGTATCCACATTCCATTCGGGGAATTGGGAACACGGAAGTCGGTTCCGTTAAGGGAGTATGTCGGATTACTCTCTCGTCACGGGTGGATTCATCGGTGAATCTGACGGTCACGGCATTAGTCATGCCTAATGTGATGGGCTCACACCCTCACGTACGGTTGTCGCCCTCGGTGCGACAGTTGGTCGCTGGGTTGTCACTGGCTGACCCGGAGTTCGATATTCCGGGCCCAGTAGACATTTTATTGGGTGTCGATGCCTTGGGATACCTGTTAGTGCCAGGTGTCCACGTGTTGCAGGCGACTGGTCTGGTTTCGGTCAACACCAGACTGGGCCATGCGGTAATGGGTCCGGTCATGCCGGCTGCCCTACGCCTAGCGACTCGTAGTCCCTTATTCGGTTCTGTACTCTCGGAGGTTATACAGAAGTTTTGGGAGGTGGAGGAACCACCTACGGTCCGTCGGTTGGACCCGGTTGAAGAAGAGTGTGAACAGTTTTATCGGAACAATACTGGTCGCCTTCGGTCAGGTCGATTTCTCACACGTCTTCCATTCCGGAGTGATCGCCCACCGCTGGGCAGTTCACACCATGCAGCCGAGACGCGGCTTCTGTCGATGGAACGACGCATAAAGCGTGACGGGATTTTCCGGCAGAAGTACGTCGATTTCATGCGGGAATACGAGTCGCTCGGCCACATGTCGGTTTCGGGTATCGACTGGAAGCGTGAAGACCACTGCTTCCTGCCCCATCACGCGGTCTTGAGGACCCCGGAGGGCAAAATACGGGTAGTGTTCGATGGATCGGCATCAACATCTAACGGCATGAACCTGAACCAGTGCTTGCATTCAGGGCCGAAGTTGAACCATGACATCGCGGATGTTATCACACGGTTCCGTCGACACAATGTTGTGTTTGTAGCTGACATCCGGATGATGTTTAGACAGACGGTCATTCACCCTGACGATAGACGTTATCAGCTGATACTGTGGCGAGAGAGCCCAGATCAGCCCATCAAGGTGTACGAGCTGAACACCAACACATACGGGCTACGGTCTAGTCCTTATTTGGCGATTCGCACTCTGCGGGAGTTAGCGGATCGAGAACGGTTAAATTTCCCTAGAGGAGCAGCGATCCTGGAGCAGGATCTCTACGTGGACGATATCTGTACCGGTGCAGATTCCGTAGAGGAGGCGCTCGCTCGACGGGACGAGCTAGTTGAGCTCTTACGGGGTGGAGGTTACGAGCTCCGGAAATGGATGTCGAACTCTCCAGAGTTACTGACTGGTCTTCCGGATGACTACCAGCAGGATCCCCACATTTTTGAAAATTTGGAAAACCCAAATATGTTTTCGGTATTAGGCGTCCAGTACCAGCCGGTGTCAGACATGTTTTCGTATCGGGTCGAGTTGGACTCCCCGAAGGTCTGGACGAAACGGAACGTCCTTCCAACGGTGGCTAGGACATTTGATCCAAACGGGTGGATCACCCCGGTAACATTTCAGCTCAAGTGTTTTACGCAGCAATTGTGGTCTGCTGAGCTGAACTGGGACGACCCGATCGGCGGGTCATTGAGCTCAGAGTGGGACTCGTTCTTTTCGACCCTCCCTGGCATCAATCGGATTTCACTGCCACGGAGGTTGGTCCCCACCAAACGATACACCGCCACCCTGCATGGGTTTTGCGATGCCTCGGAGAAGGGCTACGGAGCTGCGGTATACCTGCGTACGGTCGACTCCTCGGGGGAGGTTGATGTGCGGTTGGTCATGGCCAAGAGCAAGGTTGCGCCGTTGCGCACTCGCCTGACCATTCCCAAGTTAGAGCTTTTGGGAGCGGCTCTCCTGACTCGTCTGCTCAACCACACGATGACGGTTCTTCGTGGGTCAATAGCGTTGGAAGATACGGTCTACGCTTGGACGGACAGCCAGATCGTGATATGCTGGCTGAAGGCTTCAGTTCACAAGCTGGAGATTTTTGTGGCGAATCGGGTTTCGCAGATTTTGACTTCGGAGGTTCCCTTAATCTGGAGACATGTTCCAGGGGAAATGAACCCAGCAGACTGTGCGTCTCGTGGGTGTCACGCTCCGGAGTTGGTTGGACATCCCTTGTGGTGGGGTCCAAAATGGTTGACTCAAGCCGAATCGGATTGGCCAATGAGTCCACGCGTTACCACGGCGAACGCCGCCTTGACAGTCGGTGTCTGTACGACGCAACCAGAGCCGGAAGAGGAGTTCAGCCTGCTGGAACGGTACAGCTCGCTCGAAAAGCTGGTCAATGTGACCGCCTGGATCTGCCGATTTGCGCGGAATTGTTGGAATTCTGAGGCGCAACGAGTGCGGAAACAGGTCCTGACACCACGGGAACGGAACCATGCGTTGTTCGCATTGGTACGGAACGTGCAGACGGTGCATTTTAAGTCCGAACTGGACATTCTGAGACGCGGACGCGTCCAACTGAAGGGAGCTGTGGCTCGGCTCAACCCGTTTATTGACCCTCAAGGATTGCTGAGGGTAGGAGGTCGGCTGCGGAATGCCAACCTGCCTTATGCGGTTCGCCACCCGTTGTTACTCCCTAGGAAAGGGAAGTTGGTCGATCTGTTGATACAGGATCGACACATTCGGAATGGGCATATCGGATGCCACGCCTTGATGGCGTTTCTCCAGCGCGAGTTCTGGATTCTATCGGGAAGACGCTTAGTGCGTAGCGTCGTATTTCGGTGCCTGCCTTGTTATCGGGCCAAGGCGCATGCAGCCCCAGATGGGCGATTTGCCCTCGGATAGGGTTAACGAAATCCGGCCCTTTGCGGGTGTCGGAACGGATTTCGCGGGACCATTCATGGTCAAGTCTTCACAGCTACGGAACGCCAGATTAGTGAAGGCATACCTGTGCGTCTTCGTGTGCTTGGCCACGAAGGCAGTCCACTTGGAGGTGGTCAGTGACCTCACTACGGGGTTCGTCTCACGAAGGGGCCTCCCGACATTAATCCGTTCGGACAACGGCACAAATTTTGTCGGAGCCAGGCGATATCTGCAGGAGGTCACTCAATTCCTGACCGGTAACCAGAACGCCATCGGTACGGCTTGCTCCCGACGAGGGATTGAATGGGTTTTCAGTCCGCTGGGATGTCCTCATTGGGGAGGAATTTTTGAGGCTGGGGTTAAATCGGCTAAGTCGCACCTGACGAGGATCATCGGTGAGACCTCTCTACGCTTTGAAGAGCTTGCGTCGCTGTTCTGTAAAATTGAAATGACATTGAACTCGCGTCCGTTGTGTCCGCTCAGTTCGGATCCAAATGATTTGGAAGCGTTGACGCCGGGTCACTTCCTGATAGGTCAGCCCCTTAACGCCCTGCCAGAATACCCATTCGGTGATGTTAAGTTAAGTCGGTTAACTAGGTGCCAGATGTTGCAGCAGATGGCTCAAGATTTCTGGAAACGGTGGTCCCTTGAGTACTTGCACATCTTGCAGCAGCGCCTTAAGTGGACTGACCGGACGAGCCCCCCTCAAGTCGGTGATTTGGTGCTGATTAAGGATGCGAACCTGCCATCATTGAGATGGAGACGAGGACGGATCGTCAATTTGTACACGGGTCGGGATGGCACGCCTCGATCAGCAGAAATGAAGGTGGGGGACTCGGTCCTCAAGAGAGCGGTCGCAACACTTTCTCGCCTTCCTATTGATTAGGGACAGGTTCGGGCCTGTCCGGGCGGGTGACTGTTTAATATTTATGCTTCGGAACGCACCGGTTTTTTGTTGCGCGGATCAACCGCGAGTAATCGGGACATCACTAAGCGGAAACGGACTGCAGATGTCACTCGTACCAACGAGAGGAAAAAATTGGAGGTTATCTTTATCCTTTTCTCGTCGGGAGAACAACATGTCTGCTCAGGCATCGTGCCATTGATGGTATTTCGGTGTACCAATTACTAAATACAGGCGTCGGGCCTGGTCGGAGTGTTAATCATCTACATCGTCGGGAAATAAGTAGATTCGCGTCAGCGGTCAAGTGATCCGTGTTGATTGGACATCGTCGTATCGGTAGCGGCGACTCCACGTGTCGGCAGGCAGCACGCCGGCGACAGCGTCGGCAGCGACGGCAAGGTTTCGATTCCTCTCCTATCCCAAAACTGTCTCCTCTCCCGCATTCCTGTCTCGAATCGAGCTTTCGATCTACCAGTCTGCGACGACAAGGTCAGTAACAATTCAACTCACTTTTCTCTCACGTGCTGGCAAAAGCCCACCCCCTCAGGATTCCACGCCGTTCGGTAGGCGTGGAAAATTAATCAGTTTAAAAGAGTGATATTGGTATTAGTTCTCGCTTTTTTAAGTGAATTGAATCTCTCCGAATTAGTCGGTTCAAGCTTCCGATTCATAGTTGTTGAAGAATTGGTGACGACAATGAGTTTGTCTGAATGCAAATATCTGCCAATATTTTACGCAACAACTGGGTCTGATGATACCGTATTGCGGGCAGGGAAAAAAACTGTTTGGGTTACCTAAAAATCTTTCACGAAGTAAACGGCGCATTTGAAGATCTTAAGCCAAAGCCAAGCGACGTAATCCAAGGTCCACTGATTTTATTAGAATATTTCGTAGTTTTAATATAAGACCGCATTAGTAGAGGCTGAGTTGTCAAGGAAGAAAACAGCTCTTTACACCAAAGTCCGCAATTGAAAATATACCGCTGACGAAAGCAGCGCATGTACATGTAAAGCGCGCCTGTTATTATCAAGCCTTGGTCTGAAGCACTGGTGAAGGCTGCTAATTTGCTAGACCCATCGCAATCAAGGGGATGGATACTGGAGGTAGGCGAGTACGTTGAACTCTCCCAGAAGCAGCAGCTTGAAGTTCAGGGTTAATTAGATGCAGCTGCAGTAAAAGTTTGTACTGGACGTTGTAAATGCAGCTTTGAGTACCGCACTTTATTCTGCGCTGGTGATTGTAAAGTTAATTGTTTATGAAATCTGAGTTTTGTATAATTATATTAAAATTCGTTTGATTATTATTATTATTATCATCCACTACATTATTCATGTTTTTTTTTAATTTAACATAAATAGGCAAATAATGATTTTACAAACTGTTCAGGCCTCTCGGTACCCAATGACCTCGCAGGGGCCCATAGCTACGAGGTAGCATAGCTATCAGATGCCAAGAAGTGAGAACGTCGGCGTTTCACCGAGCTGATACTTATGAATCTATCTGACCTGGTCTGTGCTTCGTTCCCGTCAAACTCCTGTCTCTCTGCAAGGCCTGGGTGCACCCTAGGCTCTTCTTGGTAGACAGGTTCTTCAGCCAACCAGGTATGGCTGGCAGGCCAGCTTCGACGAGCACAGTGTTCCAACACAGGTTATGTTACGTGGGAAAAACCAATCGGCCACGTAAATGCGAACTTTATCTGGTTCGGGGAACCACAATACACTCAGCTATATAGACAATCCTGAGGGGAACCCGAATACATTCCAGATGGCTTACGATTTAATTTCAATGCCCTAATCAATACGCGTTACATCGCGAGGGCTTTTTTTTTGTCAGTTGTCAAAAAACTGCCAGGTTGGCAGCAACGTCAAATTCAAAATGGCCGTTCCGAAACCATCGATCGAGTATCGATTTTGAATCGAACAATCACCCGCCCGGACAGGCACCCACCTGTCCCTTAATCTACGGGCAGCCGAGACAACGTTGCTACCGCTCGTTTTAGAACCGAGCCTCCTACTAGAACCTCTGCAGACCGGGGGGTCCCGTCCTTGCCAGGGAACAAGTTAACAATGCGCCCCCTGCGCCAACGTAGTGGCGGTAGGTTAGCATCCTTAACCAGAACGAGGTCACCAACACTAGGGGGGCTGGTTTTGTCAGTCCACTTAAGGCGCTGTTGTAAGATATGCAGATACTCGAGCGACCAACGCTTTCAGAAATTCTGAGTAAACTGCTGCAACATCTGATACCTTGACAACCGATACAATTTCACTCCCTCGAAGGGGTGCTCGGGCAACGCGTTAAGTGGCTGTCCTATCAAGAAATGGCCTGGGGTCAGAGCCTCCAGGTCATTTGGATCCGAGCTGAGCGGACACAACGGTCGCGAATTGAGAACGGCCTCGATCTTACAAAACAATGTCGCGAGCTCCTCAAAAGTCAGCGCGGTCTGACCTACTATACGCCCCAAGTGCGTCTTAGCTGACTTAACTACGGCCTCAAAAAATCCCACCCCAGTGGGGGCAACTCGGTGGGCTGAAGGTCCACTGTATACCCCGACGGGAGAGGGCCGTTCCAATATCCACTTTATTTACATTCAAAAAGTTGACTATCTCTCGTAAGTATCGCTCCGCACCGATGTAGTTAGTGCCGTTATCAGAGCGGATCAAAGTTGGAAGTCCCCTTCGAGAAACAAACCTATCCAAACAAGCAATGAAAGCCTCTGTCGAGAGATCAGCAACGAGCTCGAGATGTACCGCCTTGGTGGAGCTGTGGGGCCAGTCCGATTCTCTCTTGGCAAGCCAGGGTGGTCCCCACCACAAATGGTGTCTAACGAGTTCAGGAGCCCGACATCCCCTGGATGCACAATCAGACGGGTTCAATTCTCCTGGTACATGTCTCCAGGCCAGTGGGACCTCAGACGACACAATCTGGGAGACACGGTTCGCAACAAAAACCTCTAAGTTATGGACCGAAGCCTTCAGCCAGCACAAAACAATCTGGCTGTCCGTCCACGCGTACACCGTATCCTCCAAAACCACTGACCCACGCAACACTGTTAGAGTGTGATTCAAAAGTTTGGTCAAAAGAGCAGCCCCGGACAGTTCCAGTTTTGGAATCGTCATCCTTGTCCGAATAGGCGCTACCTTGCTTTTTGCCAAAACCAAACGCACGTCGACCTCCCCAGTGGAGGTGACGGTTCGCAAATAAACCGCTGCCGCAAACCCTCGTTCAGAGGCATCACAAAACCCGTGAAGGGTTGCCCTGTAATCCCCAGCAGGGACCAATTTCCTCGGCAGCGATACATTAATTATATTGAGGCCCAACCATTTTGCCAAATCATTCGATACAATGCAGCCCTGAGCTCCAGAATCTAATAGGGCGCGAACATATGTTGGGTTGCCCGCCAAATCCCAAACAAGCACAGAGGCGATCGGTAACACCACCGTCTCCGGTTGGGGGGCAACAAATTGTTGGGCCGCAAATTCCTAGCGAGGGCCCCCGGGGCCCCACTGTGCCTGTAACCGATCAGGTAGGCAGCTATACGCCAGAGGGTCCCATTGTACAAATGGCCCACGCGCCGGTTCCATTGCCACCCTACGACGCCCCCCGAAGGGGGGTGGGCGTGAATTCAACCGTGGCCGCTCCATGAGCGGGGGGGACATCACATGCGACCAACGAGGACGAGGCGACGAGCGGGGCGACAACTGAGGCGGCGTCCGAACCGCACCCGCATAGCTCGAAGGTGTCCCATGCCACCCGCCCGTTACGGCCTGCTCAACATACCCAATGTCCCGCTGAGTCGGATGCTGAGTCGCAACCGAAAACTCAGGGCCCCCCATGTGATGACCCTGAGTGCGGCCCTGCACCCCTGGGTGGCCGCGTGCTTGTGGCCCCATTGCCCGTTGAGTCGGATGCTGAGTCGCAACCGAAAACTCAGGGCCCCCCATGTGATGACCCTGAGTGCAGCCCTGCACCCTAGTACCGCCCTGTGCACGTGGGGACATTGGCCCCTGAGTTGCGCTCCGAGTCGCAAACGAATTCTCAGGGCCCCATGCCGTGTCACCCTGGGTACGGCCCTGTGGTGGCTGTTGGCCGGACCGGTTCATGCACAACAGATTGTTGTGGGCCCCACCACAATATCCGCACATTTTTGTGCGCGTGCAGTACCTAGCCATGTGTGGCCCGAGGCACAGGAAACACCAGCTCCGCTGCTTGGCCATCCGGCGCCGTCCCTGAACCCTAAGTTCCCCGAACTTATTGCAATTGGCCACAGCATGGCCAATCTGCCTACAACATGGGCAGGTCTCACTATGTGGGGTCAATGCACTCACAGTCCCATATGACTGCCGGTTGGTGCGGTCCTTCCTCGTCGGAGAGCCCCTACTCACAGCGCTCCCGGCAGCTCTCTGTGGCTCCGAAGGATGGGTGACCGTCAACCCCAAATTCTCTGCCCGTCGAGCCTCCTCTTCCAAGAATCCGACCAAGTCGGAGAAGGCGGGCAGGTCCTCGGCCGACCTCCCGTGAGACTGTTCGAAACGAGTCTGCACGTCAGCGGGTAGGCGGGAAAGTACAATGTACAGCAGTAGGTACGACCATTCACCAACCGGAAGTCCAAGATTCTCTAGAGCCTTGGTGACGGACAACAATGGGTTCAAAACCTCCGTCTGTATGGCCCCGACCTTGTTCACAACCGGGATACTAAACAAACGGTTCAGTTGGGCATCGGCCAACCTCCGTTTGTTATGGTAACGTCTGACCAACAATTGTCTGGCCGTTTCATAGTTACCCTCCGTAACTGTCAAATGAGCGACCAGCTCCCTAGGCTCACCCCTCAATGCTGCCACCAGCTGAGCCATCTTGACAGACTTGGTAATGTCCGATCGCATGTGCACCAAACTGTCGAACAGATTGATGAAGCTCATCCATTCACCGGACACTCCGTCAAAAGTAGGCATAGTTATGGCAGGTAACCTGGACCCCGAGCCCTGAAGCGGCAGAGGTGCTTCAATGTCACCACCATGGCTGGACTCGCGCTGTCTACGTATGTCCGCAGCCTTCTGCGTGATAGCAGCTGCCATCTCCATACATTGGTCGACATCCCCTAGCAACCGTGACAGCCTGTCAGGTGCGCAACCATCAACTGATTCCGCCTGCGCGGACAATTCGAGCACCCTATTGTAACGTTCCTTAACGTCCATAGACCGCTCCAATACCACATCATGCCTATCTAACCGGTCTATCAGACCGTGTGCGGAGGAAAACCATCTGAGTTCCTTAGAAACACCCTTCTGTATTTCAGATAACGACATGATCGGAACGATACTTACTCACAATTTGCAGTAACTCAATTTTATTGGACCCTCCAGTCTATAACCCAAACGAGGGAACCCTAAACTATAACTTAAACAATGTTGATTTCCTTAAACAATAGGAACCGAGTTTTATATCTATATAAATTCTGTAAATAACAATTTAGTTTCCCTTTATCATTATAACACACACAGATAGTCAATATTAGTTCAAGTTATAAATTGCTATAAACTGAAAACAATGTAATAGCCTGCTATCAATAGATGTAACTACCTATGTTAACCAAACATTCATTAGCATTACTAGACCACTAATAGATTGACTAACTGGTAATTCAATGCAATTTTCAATTCAATATCTGTCTATCTACTACCAGCAATAGACCTATAGCTTACAATACTACCAATCTATGTGGATACAGGAACAACACCAAGTTAGCTAATAACCGCCTATACCTACAGATTGATAGTCCCAAATCGTGGGTTCCTGGAGCCCTTGACGGCTGCAAATCTCAGGAAACCACGCTCTTGCTACCAAAATGTTCAGGCCTCTCGGCACCCAATGACCTCGCAGGGGCCCATAGCTACGAGGTAGCATAGCTATCAGATGCCAAGAAGTGAGAACGTCGGCGTTTCACCGAGCTAATACTTATGAATCTATCTGACCTGGTCTGTGCTTCGTTCCCGTCAAACTCCTGTCTCTCTGCAAGGCCTGGGGGCACCCTAGGCTCTTCTTGGTAGACAGGTTCTTCAGCCAACCAGGTATGGCTGGCAGGCCAGCTTCGACGAGCACAGTGTTCCAACACAGGTTATGTTACGTGGGAAAAACCAATCGGCCACGTAAATGCGAACTTTATCTGGTTCGGGGAACCACAATACACTCAGCTATATAGACAATCCTGAGGGGAACCCGAATACATTCCAGATGGCTTACGATTTAATTTCAATGCCCTAATCAATACGCGTTACATCGCGAGGGCTTTTTTTTTTGTCAGTTGTCAAAAAACTGCCAGGTTGGCAGCAACGTCAAATTCAAAATGGCCGTTCCGAAACCATCGATCGAGTATCGATTTTGAATCGAACACAAACGATAAACGAATCTTCATCATTCTTTTATCTTTTTCTTTTCAACGGTTGGCGCAGTACTTTCTCCTCTTTCATTGCTCTCTTTGATGTTTGTTGAGCTGCTATACCACAAAGTGTAAATGATTTTCTTTATAATAGTTGTTGTATAACAAGTATCCAACAAGTGTCTATTTTTATAAAGTATATGAAAAAAATAATCTCACAGTGTTTTTTATTTACTTATGGAAATCAAAATTTAAGAAACATATTATGATTTGAATAAATATATACTTATACCATCTTTCTTGAATCTTTTGTTAATATTTTTTTTTAATTGTATGAAATTATAACTTTTATAGCAGAAATAAACGTATAGTAGATACAGAGCATGTATTATGCGAAAAAGACATCACACATGCTCTAGTGGCATTACGTATCAGCAAAAACATAATGACCGAGAAGCCTCTTTTGACCATAACTCCCCCCACCCCCGGGGCCCCGAATAGAATCTGACTTCCCTCCACATCTGAAAATTATTGTTTTAGGACATTCTATTTATGCTGAAAGTTCAGATATCACAACAATTGAAATGCGGAATACATCGGGTTCATAAATGTAAAGTTTCAAAACATCTTACGACCGGTTAAGCCTCTGCCTACGAAGCTGACGGTCCTGGGTTCGAGTCCCGGGAAGTGCAAATATTTGTGCGATGAGCATGAATATTTGTTTCTTGGTATTAGATGTTTTCTATGTATTTATATAAGTATTTATCTCTAATACACATATCGTCGTCTAGTAACCCATAACACAAATCTTGTTGAGATTACTATGGACCTAGTTCGATTCATGTAAGATTATCCTCTAATATTTATAATAATTATTATTATCATCTTGAAAATTTCCTTCTGGAAGGTTTTGAAGGTAAAATTAATATCGATGTGGCCCCAGGTAAGCTCTTACGTCTTCTTTTAGATGCAGTTGGTGATGGATCACGTAGAGCTGTTTAATAATCCACCTTACTTATCTTATTTTACTTAAATTTGTAGCACGATAAATACTGTCGTAAATGTTTAAAGAACAAGACAGTTTCAGTAAAATAATTTAAGTGCTGGTCAGAGTCACACACCGAAGGGTTCCGTACCAATGTACAAGAACACAATAAAACAAAGACCAAATAATAGGGACATATTTTAAAATCTAAAATTATATTTAACACCAATATGATCAAAATCGACAGAACAGAATCTCACCAGAAACAAGTACACAAAACAACCAAGGTATGTACATTAACCTAAATAAAGAACTAATTTTCAAAAGAAAAAGAAATACATACCTAGAGTATTAAGTAGGCACTTAATACTCTAGGTATGTATACTTACTATTAGGGAAATATTAAACAGCAATCAAAAATACTGATTTGCACAGCAAATATCAGGGCAAAATGCTGTGGTAGCTTAGGTGGAGGGTAAAGGGGGGAGCAAAGTGAATCCCCTTTTATCCTTCGTGTTAGGTTGAACATGTGAGAACAACAAAAAATACTTAAAACATAAACAAGTAAGAGTAAGTTAAGTACCCATAAAAATTTTAAAACATAAAAAGTGTATTTGTTGATCCTTTTTTGCTGTGCAAATCAGTATTTTTGATGTGCGATTAAATACTAGCCTTAATATTATTGGTAAGCAGGTAGCGACTGCCCTGCCCAAGAACTACTTTCTAAAATCCATGACGATGAAGATGAAGCTAATTTTATTTACCAGCAGCCAAGACGCTGATGCCGCCAGCTGGTATGCCCAGGCCCATGTTGAACTGCTGGCGCTCCTCAATGAACGCCACACTACCCATCACCATTGCTGATATGCCGCATACTATCTGTGGACCAAGCGTTTCATGTCATTTAGATATAGCTACACCATAGCGCATCAGGATTTTAGATCTGTAGTTGTACGCTAGTTCTATAGTCGTCAGAAAACCATTGTATGTCGTTGGGAATCACACACATACATACATCATAAATAAAATAAATAATATAAATAAATATTAGAGGACACTATTACACAAATCGAGCTAGGCCCATAGTAAGGCTGGTGTTATAGGCACTAGACGACAATATATTTAATAGAGATAAATATTTATGATAGAAAACATCCAAAACTAAGAAAAAAATATTCATGCTAATCCCACAAATATTTGCCCTTACCAGGATTCGAACCCAGGATCGTCAGCTTCGTAGGCAGGCTTCACTACCCGCTAACTAACACACACATCCATACTAATGTGCCAGTATTTATAAACTATTTGTGTGCATAATTTAATTGGGCTAAGTTTGTTCTTGTAAGATAGAGTAAGTAAGTGTGTAAGTCTGTTTGTCAAGGAAATTGGGCGACGCCTGATGGAAAGAGGTTTTGACAATCGTTCCGGAGCGTTCCCGATCCAAAGGATCTCACTCGCCGTGCAGCGCGGTAATGCTGCCAGTGTGATGGGTACCTTTGGGTCGGGCATGTCCTGGGGCGGTTTATTTGTTTAGTATTTTGTTTTTTAATATGTTCAGTTTTTGTGTGTGTGTAGTTTTCAATTATTTGGTAATTTTAATTTCTTAGCTTATTGACGACGCACTATGCGGATTTTTGCAAAATAAAATATTAATGTATTATATTAATTTTCAGTAAAATAAAAAGATTGTACAAGGAGTGTGTAAGTGTAAGTGAGAACCAGTAATTGGTTTTGTAGTTATATTGTAGAGTATTATTGCACGCTATTGGCTCTCGTTGTATGTATGTATGAATAAATAAAATAAAGGTTTTGCCTGACTGAATGAGTGAATAGCGACAAAAAATGAGTGCGGCTAGAAATACTATCTTCGTCTTTGTCTGACAAAATTACTGAATTTCGCGACTAGAAATGTAAAAACAGAAACTTGAAAACCTTGCCTTATGTAACATAAAATTGGGCGAGTGTCCATGAACAGCGGAATTTCCTCAAATGAGCGAAAAAAATACTGAATTGCGCGACAAAATTACGGATTTGTGCGACTAAAATACTGGATTAATCACAGCTTGTTGGCTAAATAAAGACTGTCTGGGCAAAGTTGTGGGTCAGAGTAAGGGATGGTTGAACATATAAGTACAACAAAATACAACGCTCGTTTTGTATTTTATGTTACTTTCATTATGGTTTTCAAGTTACTGTTTTTTACATTTAAAGTCGCGCATATACATTATTTTCTCAGACAAAGCCAGTATTTCTAGACGCAGTATTTTTTGTCGCTATTTAGTAATTCAGTCAGGCAAAACCAGTATTTTTGCCAAGCAAAAAATGTATTTACAGTCATACGTTTAAATACTACCCATTATTTATTATATAATGATTAAGAAATTGACGACCTCTGTGGCATTGCGGTTCGAGGCTCTGCCTTACAAGCGAGGGGTCTGGGTTTCGAATCCCGGCTGGGGAGGAAGAAAAAAAACCCTAGGTCTATGTTTATATGTGTGTGACGTCGCTGTTTCTGGTTCCCACGACACGGTGGATACTAGGTTTAGTGTGGGGCCAGAAGCAATGTGCTTGTATATATATACATGTGAAATGTTAAATGTTAAATAGAGGTTACGTTGGTGTTGCTATAGCGGTCACTGACCCGACTGCAACTGCGAACCGAATCATACGTGACCATGGTGACGGTCGATAAACAATAATACGCTTCACGACAGTAATTTCTAACTTTGCACGCTTTATGAAAGGATCGCTAGCCCAATCAAGAGCGTACAGTGGTATAGAGGAGTCGATGACCGCTCTAGCAACGCTAACGCGTACCTACTACTACGCACTCAGCCATCTACAGAAAACCCGAAAGTAAAAAAAACTTAAATTGTGTTTTCATAACAAGTAAGAAATTTTGTTTTAATTTTGTCCAATGAAAAGTTATAATTTGTTTTCTGTTGTCACTTTCTACTAGAATAATAACTAGCTAGCTAGCTCTACAACGAATTCAATATATGTCATTATACCTGTGTTAGAAAGTACCTGTGAATCACACCCTCTCTTTCTAATACAGGCGTGATGACGTATCGTAAATTTTTGGCGATATCTGATGATTCTACTACGCTCTTAATAAATTGGGGGGTTTCCTGACGGCTAATTAAAAAATAAAATAGTTTTAAAAGCTTTGGGCTTATTATTCTGGCTGGCATAATATGGCTATTACTCATGGCGTTGTTTCGCCACGGCTTTTATTTATTGGTCTGTGATAAATTAAGGCAACAAATATTGTTTATCAAGTTTTGACTCCCAATTATGTTAAATTTTCACCAAGTTTAGTGCCACCGTGTAGTTTTACAGGATCGTATTGGTTACTATAGGTCTCTTTCTTTCGGGATTTTAAAGTTTGTTAGCTCACAACTTTATAATACAACCTGAACCAAAAGGGAAGAGGAGCGGAGCGAGGCGACCCCTAGTACCCCGTAGCTTAGCATGAAATAGAGCGTAAAACTTTCTTGAAAATTTAGTTAATTTGGGATGAAACGGTATTTTTTGGATGTGACTTTTTATTTTTTATTATTAGTAACAGGCACATCAATAATTACAAAACAATAAAAAAAGTGGTACATATGTCAATTAAAGACGCGCACAAAATTCACAATTTTCCAAATCAATCTGCTGAAAGAAATATAAGGACATAGTAAGAATTAACATCAAATAGATAGGTAAGATTAGGTTTTTGATACTTACAAGAAACACAAAAGAAACATGACAATGTAATATTTACTCAATTTGGTAAACAGTTAAACATAATCCATAAATTTATAACCAAAGGCCCACAGTTACTTGCTATGGTAAATTCAAGCTTTACTTGTTCAACTGCTTGAACCCATAGTAATCTTCTAATAATCTACTAGGGTAAACGTGAGCACCACTTTTGAACAGAATTTAACGATGCACGGACGATGAATTGGTTTTTCATGATATCCGTTGCTTTCGCACGGGATTTCGCTTTGAAAACCTAAGTCAGCCGAGAAAAGAAGTCACAAAAGTCTGAAATAATAGCCAGAGTCATCGTAAGCAAAGAGTTTGAGGTCAATGGTCGTAATAATCATCATCATCACAAAACAGAGGATATCGCGACGAGAATGTTGTTGATATAAACCAAAACAACAAAATTGTGTTTTGTTTTTAGTTGACAAATAACAGTTCCTGTTCTTCGGTCATAACTCACTCACCATCAAAATAGCATTTCCTGCCAAGGTATACACATCTTCATACTGGCAACTAGCATGAAACAAAAAACATGTCTCGCCAACGACATCTAAGAAAAAATTGGAACTACTTTATTATCTTTTTTATGAGCTGTCAGAAAATTAGCCATATCCCTTACTTCATGAATATTCACGACTTTCATACAATATATTTCGGTCTTAATATGAAAGGAAAACTTCTGCTAATAACATGTTTAAAATCAAAAAACTTTCGTCATTCCCCGAGCGAGAAACTTGCATTTGCGTGTCCATTAGACTTTGAGTGCTCGCTTGTGTCACATACTTGATGCGCTGTATATTATGAGAGCTGATCCATTTTTCGGCTTTTGCCGACAGTGGGGCAACCTACGGAAGACATAATTAAAGGCTTGTCACTGCATGCTCAATTAATAGTACAGTCAAGATGTACTTCCGTGCTCGCAAAAGGTCCGGTCGTCCTGCATTTTTTATATGTTGTTAGGACCTAAACCAATACTATAAATCCGGATTTGCAATTTGCAAAGTACTCCGGAAGTGGCGCTTTACCACAAAAAACCTTGAAATTTTCGGACTTTTTTCAGTTTTTGCTCAATATCTTAGCGAAGGAAGAGTCTGACCGGTATAGTCACTATGCATACTTTTAAAGTTCACTAAATTTGCTACAATTTTGGACCAGGGCGACCTCTATATAACTATTGGTTCCTAAGATACAGTTCTTCAAATATAGGCCATTTTTCCAAAAAGTAGTTTTTTTTCGAAATGCTCTCTTGTTTTGTAGAATATCTTCTTAAATACGCATTTCACGTCAAATAACACTTCAAATTAATTGTAGTAAATTTAATTAGCTTTCATTTGAGACCAGACTGGTACCTGTAGGCCCAGCGGGTCTCCAGCAGATAACCAAAAACAGTTATAAACGGGTTTTGGGGGAAATGCAATTACACTGTTCTCACGTATTTTTAAGGTTTTATTTATCAAATAATTTATATATTGTAAAAAATTATGAGAGTAACATCATCTTCAAGCATTATTTTATATACCTACATACTAAAATTTCGAAAATTTCTAGGTTTTTTGGGGTAAAGCGCCCCACTTCTTAATATTGGTTTAGGTCCTAACAACATATAAAAATGCAGGACGACCGGACCTTTTGCGAGCACGGACCCCTTTTCATGTTTAACTTGACTGCATTATAATGTCTATCTATTTGATTGGGAACCTAACTTTTATACTACATTGTCACATATCAGTAATGACGTACACAGACACATAGTACGTGATGAGATATTTCCGCATAACTGTGACGGGCGTGAGGGCCGGCACATGGCTATTTGGGTATTAACCGCCTTCTATATTTTTGCATAAACACTTATTGCTTCCCCGAGAGTGAGTTTAAACAATTGCTTATTAATATTCATGGCTTTTTGATCACAGGTAGTAAACAGAGTGTTAGGTATATTTACAGTTGTGTACAGGCTATTATGAAAGTAGTCTTGTACTTGACACACTTTAGATAAACGCTAAATACAGTTGGAACACAACATAAATACAACACGGTCAAGTTACACGGTAGGCCATGCCTATCAGCCAAGCAGCCACTTAACATGGCCGAATTTTTATTTAAGTTGTAAACTATTTATTTAGCGGTTGTCTTTTTCTAATAAGAAGACATGCCTGCTGAAATCCTCAAAGCGGATTCATAGAAAGGCGAATCCAAAGACGTCTTTCTGAACATCTTTTGCTTTGAAATCGATTTGATTATTTTCACATCTCCATGCGCTTGTGCAGCAGTTAGTATGGATTGGTGAAAAATAAAATAAATTCATTCTGAATTTGTTAAAAGCCAACGCTTATGGCTCGCTATTAATTGGATACGTATTTGGAAAGTGATTTTTCGAATGGTCAATATTGAAACACGTAGTGAATTAACTCGAATCCTCGTGGGAACTAGGCAATTAATTTGTTTCTCTTGTATAGAACAAACGTTTCATACATATTTTTATAAGCGGATTGATTCTGTTAATATGTACAAGACGGCTTTAACGGCCTTTGGGATCTGAACTGAAGTCAAAAACACAAAATGATTTTAACTTCACTAACCCAAAATGGCTTGACAAATATATCTACAGATGCTTATTGGTCTACCTACCTAAACTCCTGAAGTATATACCTACCTGCAAAACCCGAAGCCTGAGCACCAATGCCAACGGGTACGAGAAGACGTGATGGAAGATATTGGCGTCTCTCTCTTCCGTCAGCGGAGCCGCTGACTCCTTTCGTCGAGAGAGGGCAGCCTGGAAAGATAACACAAGAAAAATATAGGTCGAAAAATAACTTCAATCTGGAAAACTAGAGTTTTGTGCGGTTACGTACATTAGTAACTAGTCGCATGTAAAATGCATTGTAAGTATTTCTGCGCTTCAGTCGCCAGTTAGCCATTAGCCACGGGCTGTGACCTACATTTACATAAATTGAGAATGAATAAATCGTTTAAAGTGAAATTAGCGCTTTATCTTCTGGCTACACAACCAACAACATCAACAGTAACAACAAGACATGCACGGGCAGAGAACAACAATCTCGTCCGTACAAGTTTGTTGTTCGCAAAAAAAACTTGCTTTTGTCTAATTGTATTCATTGGATAAAAACAAGTATTTGTAGCTGAAACTAAAACTGCCCGGAATCACCAAGGTTTTTCTTTATTTTTAAACTACATACAAACTTATAAATGCTCCTTGTTAATTCAAGATTGGTAGTTTCATTTTGCCTGATAGAGTGGTTTACCGAAAAGGAGGATATTCTTCCAAAATCTCAGTTTGGTTTCAGAAAAAACATGGGAACTATGGACAGCGTGGGATGCCTCGTTTCGGATATTCGCCTTTCTTTCACTAAAAACGAGTCCGTTGTTACTGCTTTTCTGGACATTTCATCCGCATACGATAATGTACTTCTCCCTATCCTCAGGCATAAAATGCTTCAGCTGATGATTCCCGTGAAGATAGATCAATGTGTGTGGCAACTCCTTTCCTCCCGATCCGTGGTTCTAAGGATACCAGGAGAAGAATTTGAACCAAGATCTGTATTTAAGGGTCTCCCTCAGGGCTCGGTGTTATCCCCGATTTTGTACAATATCTATACATCTGATCTGGCTAAATCTCTAAATCTAAACTGTAAAATTCTTCAATACGCCGATGACTTGGCTCTATATGTTTCAGAAATATCGATAACGGACGCTGCCCATTCTCTGAACTGTTCCCTAAGCTCGTTAAATCAATGGCTTATATCTCACGGCCTTAGCCTATCCCCCTCTAAAAGCTCCGTAATGATATTTTCCCGAAAGCGGAACATTCCCCCCGTCCAGGTTAACAAAGACGACTCCCCCATCCCAGTTAAAGACAGGGTTAAATTCTTGGGCGTAGTTTTGGACCCAAAACTTTCAGGTGCTCACCATCTTAACTATCTTGTAGCCAGGTGTGAGCGTTCCGTCCCTATCCTTAAGGCCTTGGCAGGGGTATGGTGGGGCGCGCACCCTTACTCCCTTAAACTAGTATGTAACGCTCTGATTCGCAGTGTATTGGACTATGGATCGTTTATCATCGAACCAGCCAATAAATGTGCCTTGGCTAAACTAGATAAAATTCAATCTCAATGCCTCCGGATTATTACTGGCTGCATGAAGTCATCCCCAGTTAACGCCCTACAAGTGGAGTGCTGTGATCCCTTCCCCTTACAGGCTTCTATCGAGTCTTTTCTTTCTCCACTCATCCTCTTATACCCATTCTTTCCGAACTTCACTCCTTTATAGACAATCCCAGGTGCTTATACTGGAAATTCAAAAGCTGTCCTCCGATAGTAAAAAGCTTTAAAAAAGCCCATAACCTATCAGATGAAGTTGTCAAGACTACCAAATCTCTAATCTTCCTTGTAAACTATGATGTTCTGGTTTCTAGGGTGCACATATTTTTTAAATATCGGCATCACCAAAAACTCTCCTGCTGCTAACTCTACCTTTAACGATGCTGTGGCAGAAAGACGGAATGGCTGGCACAAGTTTTTCACCGACGCCTCCAAACTGTCGCCTACTAGCGCGACGGGTGTTGGAATTTATTTTCAAAATTCAAATATTCATATCCAGCTCAAGTGTCCCCCTGAGTCTTCGGTATTCACGGGAGAATGTGTGGGTACCTGGAGGCTTGCTCCTTCATAGAGTCCCACTCTATTGATTGTGCGGTCATATTCTCAGACTCACGAAGTAGTATTCAGGCCATTTGTCAAAATCAATTTCAATCGAAATTAAAAAGTAACATAGTTTTAAAAATTAAAGACCTAATTTGGAAATGTAGTCAAAAAAACAAAATTATTCACTTAGTTTGGATTCCCGGTCACTCTGGGATCAAAGGTAATGAGATTGCAGACCAACTTGCAAAAAATGCTGTCACGGGGGATGTTGACAATTACTCGCATCAACCCTATGATCTATTACACCTCTCCAAAGAGCATCTTCGAGCATCTTGGAATTCTTTGTGGAAACAATCTAGTTCACTTAAGGGTCTCACTTACGCCAATATTCAACCGAGCATTCCATCCAAACCTTGGTTCTTCCGCTACAAAAAAGTCCCTCGTAACATAATATCTGTGTTGTGCAGGCTTCGCATTGACCACTGTTGCACGCCAGTGTTTCTGCACAAAATCAGGATCCTGGACAGCTCGCTATTGCGGCCTGGAGGACGGCTCTCTGGAGCACATCTTTTTTCTTGCCCCAATAACCCTTCGCCCCCTTCCCCCAATCTGTATGAATTCGCTACCAAATTTAAAATTCCTCTCCCTTCTAATTTTCGTTGCTTCTTGGCTTACCTTTTCCGTGAACCGGAACTCATCGAAATTATGATGAAGTTCATCCGTGTAAATAGTATAAAATTGTAGTTTATCTCCTATTATTAAGCTATTTATATATTATTTACTCTAATATATATTCATATATTATTATATATTTTTTTTGTTTGTCTTTCGCAGGCAAGTTATTTGTGTTTGTTTCAGATGTCTATGTACTAACATCCTACAAAGAATATTCACAAAGTATTATTTCCATCAGAGTAGTCTGTTAATTCCTTGGCTTGTCTAATCATTCATGTCAAGCCTTACACCTGACACTGTCAGAATTTGTCGATAGGCAACCAACTGCCATTCACAAAAATAGAATAGAACTAGCTGTTCCCGTGGTTTCAGCTTCAACCGCGTGGAGTTTTTTAAAAATCGCCAAGTCAAACGCGAATAAGACTTTTCGATAATTTCATAATTTCTTCATTACACACCAGTAACATAAAGAAAACAAGAGTAACAACAACATAGTGTACAAAGGCGAGCTTATTTCTAAAAAGAGATTGCTTCAGCAAATAAGGTTAAGATGGGAAAGGTTGATTTCTGAGCAGGGGTAGACCCATGTGTATGTGAGTCGGCCTGCTTCATCGACCAGCTCCACTGTGGCCTGTAGCGAACCCATATTTCCTGCACTAACACTGGAAGATGAAAAACACATACCGTATATTTTCTCTGTATAACATCTGAATGCCCGATGCTCTGTACACTCAACTGGTAAGATGCGTTATGAATGGTAGTTTTAGCAAATGCCGTACCATTATTTTGTTGGTGGGAAATAGCAAAGGGATCAAACAAGTAGACCCTAGTAACTGTTTAGATTCACTGAACATGCTTGGTATAAAAAAAGATGCAACTTGTGCATTTCCTTAAATAGTTCTTCAAAAGGACGCCACATCTACATAAATAGACCAAATCAACTTATGTGCAGTATATCAGAACAATATGACATTAATGTTCAACTTGAAAAATATATATTTATTTCTGACTTTCAATATATTTATTTATTTCTGACGTTAGCAAGTGAAAGATAGTCTTTATCTTGCTAACTATTGTAAAAGACAACTTGCTAAGTATAGCATTTACTTCATTATATGACCCTGTCATAACTAGTATTGTAACGGCACAAAGCTAAGGTCGAGCCGCCGCTATCAGTAGCTATGATCGTCTATTCTATCTATCCCAAAATGAGAGGACCCGATTCAGCTGTAAGATTTGTAAGTTAAGAATGATAAGTCTGAATTTCTCGTTCGTCGAGAAGTCCGTTAGGCGTACAATAGTCGAACGAAGTTTGGTTCAGGAAGTTACAGTTTCAAGTTAGACAGAGAAAGCATATATGTCCGCGAGCCGGTAATTCACATCAGTCAGCGGTGTATTGCGCCAAAACGATCGTTGTTATATTTTATGGTTGATGGCACCATCTGGTTTTTGTATATATGAGCGCTTGGAACGTTTTTTTTTGTGGTCGACCACAGTTTATAATATTTATTTGTGATATCGTATAGATATCCGTCGTAGTTTTACGACGTGAGTACTCAATGATATTTCATGTGCTCGCTAGTAGCGGCTTGTGGTGGTTCCAATTATATATTTGGTTCACGGCAATAACGATCCGAAAAGACCGGTTTACACAATTGCGATTTGAGTTCCGAAATGGGTTCTGAACTAGCGGTTACCTCAAAAGGTCCGTAACGTTTTGAAACCTTCAACTCTGCGCAATTTGAGCTGGATGTTATCGAAACGCAAGCATTATTGTTTTAGGAGATCTAACCCACACCATAGCGAAGTGCATAGTTCGATAAATACCGAACTATGAATTCCACTAGCCTCAGCACGTCCTGGGCTGAGCCAAATCATATATACCGACTCAGCCTACACATTAGACCTCCAGCGAAATTTACATTTAATTTAAAGATGCAACTTTAATCCAACCTGACCCAAGGCAATGCAAAACACCTACCCGGACCTAAACAATGAACTTTAGACTGTAAATTGATCTCTTCGCGCGTCCCCGACAACACTCAAATGTCAAAATATCAACAGGATATGTTATCTGTGTTGACACTGGTTTAACTTTGTTCTGAATTTGTTATTTCCATCCGCGGAACCTCATCGATCAAACAGTCTCCCTATGCCCTGCCAACCTAGGTTTAGCCGCAACTAAACTCCTGTCTAGCCTAGTCTAAAAACCTAGTGTTATACCACGTCCATTATCGACACCACTCGAAAATGGTTGAGTTTGATTTGAATGTGCTTGAATGTCTAATGACTGTGTGTGTGGGAATTTCAAAACTCGCTACTCGAAAGGAATGAGGAGAGGATTAGCCCGCGAATATCCTAAGAGCCAATCCAGGAACCCTATGGTGAAGGAAAAAGGAATTTAGGGTCGCTCCAAGCCCAGACTCAGACTCAGATAAATTGACTTACAAGTTCTTTTCTAACGACCCAAGGATAGTTTTGGAATTAGGGTTAGGTTGATATAAAAGATAGGAACCGAGGTATATCTCGGCGCTTCAGTCACTCACGAAAACCCACTGAAACTTCGCAATCACAAATTCGTATAGTTCTGACGCGTAACACGGCAGACAAAACTGTTTAGAACTCGTGAAAGACGACTGTCACAGTAGCTAGACGCTGAGACTGAATGCTCTCCCCTCCCACGCTCTGGTATTTATATGCGTCCTTTGCGAACACGCTCTGCCCAAGCGAAGCTTCTTATCACTAACTACACAGAGTCTATTTTCAACCATGCCATGCAGATCCGCCGTTCTACAAATTGTGTGTACGCATATTCACTATGATCAACCGTAGGTTATCACTCAAATCATTTTTGGTACTGCCGATACACAGAATCTGTTGATCGCTGACCAATAAAAGCTTGTTGCGATTAATTAAGCATTACCCGACCGCTAGGGCGCGTAGCTAAGACCACTAGAATGCTATTCATACTAGCCGTCTCAGACCCTCCATCTCATACCTCAATCGCAATTGTATATTTGCAATCTACATAATAGCTTTCTCCGTATCGTTCCATAATAACCTTTCATTATTTAGTTATTCACAATTTATTCAACGCGCAGCCAACTCGGCTCGGATTCCTACACATCTCGCAGGAATGCGACAAAAAAACCTGGCCTGAAAACTTCCACGAACCAACCCAAGCGTCGGCTCTGTTTTTTTTGCTAACTTTGCCAGTAAGCTACGCAAAACCCCCAAACGTTATCTGAACCGATTCTCGTATTCAAATCAGCGCGGCGTTGGGCTAGCTCTCTATCACGCAGAATGAAGTATCAAATGTACCGACTGTCGTGTACCATTACAGCCCCCTCCCAGACCTTGAGACACTGTTTATCTCAGTTAACATGGCGCAAGGATCTCATTACCACTATGCTACCCATGCTTTGTCCATATCTACTCTATATGTACGGACATCTCAAATCATGTACACAGACCGATGAATCTGTCAATTATGTATATAATATTTACACAACTCGATTGAGTTCTCTCCTGTCTTATCTTATTTATCTATCTAACTATACAACCTCGCTTACCCGCAACTTATCCTAATTCGTATTACTATATACACAGTCAGGTCATAAGTTCTGTCACACAATAAAAACTTTTGAATTTAGAACGCTGGCCACAAAAAAGTTTATTGAATTCGAATTTCGTATTTTTCATGAAAAAAAAAATGTGTACTTTTTAGAATTTTCCTCATTTTTAAATATGGAGTGGACACTTAAAGAAGACCGTGTCGCAGTTATTGCGTTGCATCGTTGCGGTTACGCGCCAATTCAGATTTTCGACTTACTGAAAAATTTGAATATAACCAAAAGATTCGTTTATCGTACCATAAAACGATACAATGAAGACTCTAGTGTAGATGACAGGTCAAGAAGTGGTCGCCCTCGCTCTGTTAGGACACCAGCAGTGATAAAAGCTGTGAAGGCGCGAATTCAAAGAAATCCCATACGTAAGCAGAAACTGTTGGCCCTTCAGATGGGGTTAAGCAGGACCACGGTGAAAAGGGTGTTAAATGAAGACTTAGGGCTTAGGGCACATCGAAGAAAAACAGGACATCGTTTGGACGCTCGTTTAATGGACCTGAGACTGAAAAGATGCCGCGCTTTGTTGAAGCGGTACGCGGGAAAAAAGCATCGGGAAATTCTTTTTTCGGATGAAAAAATTTTCACCGTGGAAGAGAGCTACAACAAACAAAATGATAAGGTGTACGCACACAGCAGTGAAGAAGCGAGCAACCGTATTCCGCGTGTCCAACGAGGTCATTTTCCATCCTCGCTCATGATTTGCTTGGGAGTCTCTTATTGGGGCTTAACTGAGGTACATTTTTGTGAGAAAGGCGTAAAAACTAATGCAGTTGTGTACTAAATACAGTCCTCAAGAACCTTGTGGAACCTGTTTCTCATACCATGTTTAATAACAGGCACTGGATATTCCAACAAGATTCTGCGCCAGCTCCTAGAGCGAAAAGCACACAAGACTGGCTGGCGGCGCGCGAAATCGACTTCATCCGGAACGATGACTGGCCCTCCTCCAGTCCAGATTTGAGTCCGTTTGATTACAAGATATGGCAACACTTGGAGGAAAAGGCCTGCTCAAAGCCTCATCCTGATTTGGAGTCACTCAAGGCATCCTTGATTAAGGCAGCCGCCGATATTGACATGGACCTCGTTCGTGCTGCGATAGACGACTGGCCGCGCAGAATAAAGGCCTGTATTCAAAATCGCGAGGGTCATTTTGAATAAACTTTATTACCATAAGAATTTATGTTTTATTAAGTTCATTTTGCTATATAAATGTTTACATAAATAATAAACATGTCTAAATTATTTCATATTGCACATGTGACAGAACTTATGACCTGACTATGTATATATATACAAATTGTTTTTTTTTTTGTTTTTTTTTTGTTTTGTTTCCAAACCATGCGAGATCCTTAAGTCTACAAAATTGTTATTCAAATTTACAGCTTACAGCTTAATTATATAACTTTTATACACTATCTTATTTATCTACGCCCTTATTCGTCCTCACATAATACCTGGCTATATTTATAGTATTGAAGTTACCCAATATCTCATTTGAACCCGGATCTACTAAAGTATAACAGTTAGGATATACCACTGCCGAAATAACATAAGGCCCTTTATACAACAATGAAAATTTCCGCATGATTTTATGTTCTTTATTTGAACGCACAAAGGTCTTAAGTTTCACATAATCACCTATACGATAGACTTCTAACTTACGCCGTTTGTCCGCCTGTCGCTTACGTCGTTCACTAGAGTTTTTAGAGTTTTCTATCGCTACATTTCGCACCTGTTCCGTATCTCGCACACTATGGCCTAATAACCATTCATCGCCTAATTCCTTGTCAATAGTTAACGGTTCCCGCCTACCAAACGCTAACTCATTAGGCGCAAAGCCTGTGCTTGTGTGTTCGATATTATTATAGCAATTCTGAATGTCCGGTAACACGTCGACCCAACTACGATTACTTCCGCCGCAATAAGTTCTAATCAGTCGACCTAGCTCGCGATTCACTCTTTCTACGCTATTAGAATTTGGACAATACACCGACGTATGAGTGACCCGAATCCCCAGCTGTTTGAGTCCAAATTCCCAAACTTTCGATATGAACTGTGGTCCTGAGTCCGTAATTATAGTTTCGATAGGTATTTCCCTATGAAATCTCTTTGTACAAGCGAGCACGCTCCTACCTGTCGCTTTTCGCATTGGATATAATTTTATTACTTTACTGTACACGTCTTGAATCACATATATATATTGATATCCGAATTTACCTACGGGCAATGGCCCATAAAGGTCCGAGAAAACTTTCTCACCCAACTTTTCCGCCAACACAGGTGTACAAGGACCAACGGTATTGTTAGTACTTGGTTTGACCTTTTGACATATATCACAACTTCTTATCACCGCGCTAATCACCCTACTCACATGAAGAAAATAATATCTGTCCTTCATCAATGCTAATATTTTATATCTGCCGTAGTGACCTATTTCTTCATGTATGTGTAAAATTAGTTCCTCCTGTAGTGATTTCGGAATTACTAGCAACTGTACGTTCCGCTTTGGCACGTGAAAATATAACGTATCACCTACTAGCTTATAATTTTCAAAACCTCTTGTCCCCGTATCTACTACATTACGTCTGATACAACCGCTAATTCGATTTAACCGTTCATCTTCGCTTTGTAATCTCGCAATGTCCCGTAAACTTGAAATAACACTTGCGGTATTCGATGCCTGAAACCAGAATATCCCCGGCTGAACATTTGTACTGTCAATCATACCTCCAGGTCCCGCTATTTGCCTGCTTAGCGTGTCGGCAATTTGATTATCAGTCCCTCGCACAAATTCTATGTCGTAATCGAATTGCTCTAAAAACATAACCCACCTTGTTACGCGTGCACCCAATAAAGTCCACGACTTAATGAACGTCAAACTTTTATGATCAGTTCTAATAATAACCTTTTCTCCCCGCAAATATATCTCAAATCGCTTTAAAGTGTATATAACTGCATACATTTCCTGTTCACTGATAGCCCATCTCGTCTGAGCCCCCTTAAATGCCTGCGAACAGAACCCTATAATTCGTTCCTGGCCCGAATCATCTAATTGATAAACATAGCCCCAAATTCCTATAGCGCTGGCGTCACATTGAACATAATATGTTTTTCCCGCCAATGGCTGACTCAAAATTATACTTTCTGAGAATTGTTTTTTTATCTCGTCAAAAGCACTCTGCACGTGGGCACTCCAGACGAACTTAACTCCAGACCGTAATAAATTGTACAAGGGCTGTGTTAACGTTCCAAAATTTTTTATAAACCTCCTAAAGTAATTTATGAACCCCAAAAACGCCCTCAATTGCCTGACAGTTCTGGGTGACGGATATAATTTAAGTGTTTCAATTTTGTCCGGGTCCATCTGCAAACCTTGTGTAGACAAAATATGCCCCAATAACTTGACCTTTTTTTGTGCGAACTCGCATTTTTTTAGTTTGCATGTGAAGCCCGCGTCTTTCAATTTACTCAGAACCGTGTCCACTTGAGACAAATGCTGTTCGAAGTCACCCTCAGTTAAAATTGCCAAATCGTCAACAAAATTTAAACAATATGACCTAACCTCTGGCCCTAGATTTAAATCCATCGCCCTTGAAAATGAACCCACACTGGTTTTCAACCCCTGAGGTAAAACGTTGTAAACATAACTTCTGCCTTGATATACAAAACCCGTGTATCGTTTAGATTCGTCTGATAATGGTATAGAAAAATACGCATCTTTGATATCAATAACCCCTATGTAGTTTATCCGGCGCCCGGATTGCAATATCTCACTCATTAAAGGTGTGGTTTCAACCTCCCCAACCATTCCCGTGTTTAATTGTCGTGCATCTAGCAAAATACGGACCTCTCCTGATTTCTTTAATGTACAAGTCAATGGACTGCTGAAATCCGTAGATTGCCTGCTAATAATACCTATCACTTCCATTTCTTCCAATCGTTTTGTTACTTTATCGCGATATGCGAACGGTATGGGATAGCTTCGTTTTACGAAAGGCGTTTCATCTCTCATTTTTATCTCATGTATATATTTATTTGTCCGACCTACCCTATCGCTAAACAACTCTGCATGTTTATTTAACACCGGTAATAACTTTGTTTTGTGTTCAACAGGTATTGATGAATTATTCACATATTCCTCTATCATATTTCTACAGGTATCTTGGTTCTGTACTTCCATTGTACAACAGCAAGAGTCCTGATTAGGGCCAATACCTAATGGTATTTCACACATCCGCCCGGCGTTTCGTATAATTAGCCTCTTATTACCCTCACACATTAAACTGGCTCGCGTCTGTTGTATAAAATCAAACCCTAAAATTAAATCTTTAGGCACCCTTGTTAATACTAGCATTGGAGTATCGATAACGCATTCACCTATTGTTAATGGTAACGTTACTAATTTATCAACCTTTTCCTTACTGACTCCAAATGCACCTGTGATTCTCAAACTTGGAATCGGTATTTCCGTCGGTTTTCCCAATTGACTGCATACTTCTTCGTATACTCTCCGACTTATTACACTGATTTCGCTCCCCGAATCAATCAAACTCCTTACAACAATATTCCCAATACGCACATCTATCTCAGGTAATGTCAATGTACTACATAAATCGCGCCCACACTCAGTCGAATCGTCGTCTCTGAATATCGTATGTAAACGCCTGTCATTTCGGTCTCTACAATTCAATCTAGATTTCTTATCTAAACACACGGCATATCCGTGCGCTTTATGCGCTAGTAATTGAATAAATTCATTCACACCCACGTTCGAATCCAAATTACACAAATCATACAGTCTATGTTTTTTTTCAATTCGATCGGCTGTCCACCCGAACCGTAATAAATATCTGAGCGCGAACGACCCGCGCGAGTCCACTAGTTTTTTGAATTCTGACTTATCGCATTATTCCTGTCACTTGAACTTTGCCCTGCCTCTGTATCTCCTGAACTATCATTGCCCCTCTGGAACCCTATTGCCTTGAAGCTAGGCTGAGGCTGTCTACTTCTACCGTGAAAATAACCGCGACCGCGCGTCCCAAATTCGTTTCGCGCCTTCGTTACCGCGTTATAATTATTCCTACGACTCATCGCGTTATAACGTATCGTATTTACCCGCATAGCTCGATATTTCCCACGCATGTAGCTATTCCGCCTTACATTATTCGTATCCATAGGTTCCGAACCATGCAACGCACTTAATCCTCCATCGACATTCCGTTCTAAATGCCGAAGGAATTCGACCGCATCCCGTATCGTCATTGGTTCCTTTCTAGCAAAGAACGCTACCTGAATATCACGCGGCAACTGTCTGAAAATCGTGTTGATTTTCTCCGTATCAGTAAACGGTATCGTAAGCTCATATATGCTATTCAATTGAGAGGCAAAGAATTCTTCCATACTTTGTCCTTTCTTAGAATCAAACTTCGCAGTTAGGAATCTTTGTTTAATTAATTCCTGTTCATTATCACCCCAGAATACCTCTCTGAAATCTTTTTTAAAATCCGAATAGGTTCGCCATGAGTCTCTGTATATGCTCATTCGAACTTTTGCAATTCCTACCAAACTATCCGTTGCCCATATCAAAGCCCTAGAACTATCTCCCGAGACTTTAATATAAGCCTTTAAATCTCTTAAGAAAATCATCGGATTTTCCGAACTCCGCCCATCGAATGTCGGCAACTTCTGTGTCATTTTCACAATGCATGATTGACGTTTTTCTACCGATTGTTCAAACGTCTCTAGTTGCTGTCTGTCAGTCTGTCTGTCCGAAGTCCTACTAGCATTGCTCGTGCTGGAACCCCTTTCCAAACTGTCTAATCTATTCACTATTTCAGATAACAATTGCGTCACCTGCCCTGACGCCATTTCACTTGTGTGTGAAAGTGAATTTTGTGCTACCCGACTACCGTTTTTCCTAGGCCGGCCGGCCATTCTGAACACTAAACCGCTTTATGCAAACAATGCCCCTTTTTGCTTATTTCTTATTTACAAACTGAACTGTTTAAAATCGTTTCTACGTTGTGTTATTTTTAAAAGTAACGCGTTAGACCTTGATTCTTTTAGAATATCTAGGTATCAGACTATCTAGGATATCCTTCGGTCTCGGCACCAGGAATCTGTAACGGCCCCAGAGCCAAGGTCGAGCCGCCGCTATCAGTAGCTATGATCGTCTATTCTATCTATCCCAAAATGAGAGGACCCGATTCAGCTGTAAGATTTGTAAGTTAAGAATGATAAGTCTGAATTTCTCGTTCGTCGAGAAGTCCGTTAGGCGTACAATAGTCGAACGAAATTTGGTTCAGGAAGTTACAGTTTCAAGTTAGACAGAGAAAGCATATATGTCCGCGAGCCGGTAATTCACATCAGTCAGCGGTGTATTGCGCCAAAACGATCGTTGTTATATTTTATGGTTGATGGCACCATCTGGTTTTTGTATATATGAGCGCTTGGAACGTTTTTTTTTGTGGTCGACCACAGTTTATAATATTTATTTGTGATATCGTATAGATATCCGTCGTAGTTTTACGACGTGAGTACTCAGTGATATTTCATGTGCTCGCTAGTAGCGGCTTGTGGTGGTTCCAATTATATATTTGGTTCACGGCAATAACGATCCGAAAAGACCGGTTTACACAATTGCGATTTGAGTTCCGAAATGGGTTCTGAACTAGCGGTTACCTCAAAAGGTCCGTAACGTTTTGAAACCTTCAACTCTGCGCAATTTGAGCTGGATGTTATCGAAACGCAAGCATTATTGTTTTAGGAGATCTAACCCACACCATAGCGAAGTGCATAGTTCGATAAATACCGAACTATGAATTCCACTAGCCTCAGCACGTCCTGGGCTGAGCCAAATCATATATACCGACTCAGCCTACACATTAGACCTCCAGCGAAATTTACATTTAATTTAAAGATGCAACTTTAATCCAACCTGACCCAAGGCAATGCAAAACACCTACCCGGACCTAAACAATGAACTTTAGACTGTAAATTGATCTCTTCGCGCGTCCCCGACAACACTCAAATGTCAAAATATCAACAGGATATGTTATCTGTGTTGACACCGGTTTAACTTTGTTCTGAATTTGTTATTTCCATCCGCGGAACCTCATCGATCAAACAGTCTCCCTATGCCCTGCCAACCTAGGTTTAGCCGCAACTAAACTCCTGTCTAGCCTAGTCTAAAAACCTAGTGTTATACCACGTCCATTATCGACACCACTCGAAAATGGTTGAATGACTGTGTGTGTGGGAATTTCAAAACTCGCTACTCGAAAGGAATGAGGAGAGGATTAGCCCGCGAATATCCTAAGAGCCAATCCAGGAACCCTATGGTGAAGGAAAAAGGAATTTAGGGTCGCTCCAAGCCCAGACTCAGACTCAGATAAATTGACTTACAAGTTCTTTTCTAACGACCCAAGGATAGTTTTGGAATTAGGGTTAGGTTGATATAAAAGATAGGAACCGAGGTATATCTCGGCGCTTCAGTCACTCACGAAAACCCACTGAAACTTCGCAATCACAAATTCGTATAGTTCTGACGCGTAACACGGCAGACAAAACTGTTTAGAACTCGTGAAAGACGACTGTCACAGTAGCTAGACGCTGAGACTGAATGCTCTCCCCTCCCACGCTCTGGTATTTATATGCGTCCTTTGCGAACACGCTCTGCCCAAGCGAAGCTTCTTATCACTAACTACACAGAGTCTATTTTCAACCATGCCATGCAGATCCGCCGTTCTACAAATTGTGTGTACGCATATTCACTATGATCAACCGTAGGTTATCACTCAAATCATTTTTGGTACTGCCGATACACAGAATCTGTTGATCGCTGACCAATAAAAGCTTGTTGCGATTAATTAAGCATCACCCGACCGCTAGGGCGCGTAGCTAAGACCACTAGAATGCTATTCATACTAGCCGTCTCAGACCCTCCATCTCATACCTCAATCGCAATTGTATATTTGCAATCTACATAATAGCTTTCTCCGTATCGTTCCATAATAACCTTTCATTATTTAGTTATTCACAATTTATTCAACGCGCAGCCAACTCGGCTCGGATTCCTACACATCTCGCAGGAATGCGACAAAAAAACCTGGCCTGAAAACTTCCACGAACCAACCCACGCGTCGGCTCTGTTTTTTTTGCTAACTTTGCCAGTAAGCTACGCAAAACCCCCAAACGTTATCTGAACCGATTCTCGTATTCAAAACAGCGCGGCGTTGGGCTAGCTCTCTATCACGCAGAATGAAGTATCAAATGTACCGACTGTCGTGTACCATTACAGCATGTCAGAGGTTCCTCATATAGGAATTAGTAGTAATACTAATAATGACTTTGATATGGAATAAAAGGTATAAATGATACTGGCGTGTAAATTTTTTTCCAAATCCGACAATGGTGCTTACCATTTAAATATTACCCATCAAAATATGGAGGGGCTACCTGGCCCCTGCATATTTGTGTTGGAGCTAAAGCTGTATTTGTAAACACACCAATCTATGTCATTGATGACGTTCGAGTTGTCAACTCTCTCTGTCTATGGCCACCGGCGAAGCAAGTTCATATTACGGAATAAATCCAGTTTAATCGTGCTTATTAACCTTTTATTAGCCCTTTTAATCCAAGAGGTTATGGGCCCAGGACGATTCTGCATCCTGCAACGTATTTATTTCGCAAAATATTATGTAACTGCACTTTTACCATATTAATTGTGCATAACCTTAAAAATTACCGGCCGGCGTTTCACATCAAGGACGAAAGTTATCATTGTCCAGAATCATGTCGACTTCAATGCCTATTGCATTAACTGTGGAAAAACTGAAAGGCATGGAAGACTACAACCATTGGAAGTTCATGATAAAAATGGTCCGGATTCATGAAGATCTATATAAATGTATCCAGGAAGAAATTTGTAAGGACGAGAAGAAGAACCAGAAAGTATTGGCAAAAATATGCTTGTCAGTTGGTCCAACCGCGTTGCCACACGTACGCAATGCGAAGACACCATATGAAGCCTGGACGAATCTTCAGCGTGCCTATGAGGACAAGGGATTATGTCGGAGACTGGGACTATATAGATCATTGTTTGGTGTGAAACTGAGCGAGACAGAGAGCATGCAGAGCTACATATCAAAACTATCAGAGCTCGGGCAACAGTTGGCAGACATTGGATCGGCGCTTGATGATGAGTTCTTGGCAGTCATCATGCTCAGCGGCTTGACAACTGACTTTGACCCTATGATTATGGCGTTGGAGAATTCTAATGTCAAAATATCGAGTGAAATGGTCAAGTCAAATTTACTTCAGGAGCAACAGAGGCGAGATGGCAAGAAACAAAGTGAGATAAATGCTTTGGCAGTCAACAGAAACAAAAATACTCCAAATATGAAGTCAAAGGTAGTTTGCTTCAAGTGTAAGAAGGAAGGACACATCAAGAAAATCTGTCCCAAGAATGACAGTACAAAAATGAAGTCAAGCGATAAATCATTATTGACCGCTTTATCAGTGAAAGTGCGGAGTGATGTTTGGTACATTGACTCGGGTGCAACGCATCACATGTGCAATGATAGGAAACTCATGAAAGACTTCAAGTTTACGAAAGCGCTGGAGGTAAATGTTGCAAACGGTGATAAGGTGATGACCGAGGGACATGGCAGTGTTGTGTTCAGTGTAAAGTTCAGTCCTAAAGGTTGTGAAATCAGGGATGATAATAAAATCATAGCGACAGGGACTTGTCATAATGGTGTCTATGAGTTAGATTTGTTTAAAACTTAAACAAGAATGTTACTAGCCATGTTGTGGGGTCAGAGGTAGCCATGAACTCAGTCTGTGAGAAGCCTGTGGTCGTTGTGGAGCCTACGGTTGTGGTAGAGCCTGCGGTTGTTGTGGAGCCTGCGGCCAGTGAGTTGTCGACGGACACTCAGGTGCTGGCAGCGCTCGCATCCACAAATGGTGCGGCTACACGGGAGCTGTGGCATAAACGGCTTGGCCACCTGAACAATCGAGGTATGAACCTTATGAAAAATGGATTAGTGACAGGTATGGATTATGATAATACTACTTTTAATCCTTGTGTTGCTTGTGTGGAAGGAAAGCAGACAAAACTACCATTTCCTAAGAAAAGTTTTACTAGGTCCACAGAAATATTGAGGCTGGTACACACAGATGTGTGTGGTCCCATGCAGTCACCATCGTTAAGCGGTGCACGTTATTTTGTGAGCTTTATAGATGATTTCAGCAGAAAAACTTTTATTTATTTCATGAAAAAGAAAAGTGAGGTATTTAAAATATTTAAAACGTTCAAGGCTATTGGTGGAAAATCAAACGAGTAGAAAAATAAAAATCTTGAGGAGTGATAATGGAGGAGAATATATGTCTGCTAAATTTCAGGAATTTCTGAAGAGTAATGGAATACAGAACCATACTACAATTACACACTGCAGTTCTCAAAATGGTGTTGCTGAGCGGTCGAACAGAACTATAATGACAAGGCCCGCTGCATGCTCCAGGAAGCTGGTTTCGAGAAGTGTTATTGGGCTGAAGCTGCTAACACGGCTGTGTACCTGAAGAACCGTTCTCCGACAAAGGCTGTAATGGGAGCTACACCAGAAGAAAAATGGACATCCAAAAAGGTAGATGTAGCTAACCTACATGTTTTTGGCTGTAGTGCATATGCCATTAATGAAAATGCTAGGAAATTCGACCCACGTAGCAAAAGGTACATTTTTGTAGGGTATTGTGATAATAGCAAAGGCTATAGGCTCATAGATCCCTGTTGTCTAAAGACATGCATTAAGGCAAGGCATGTGACTTTCATGGAAAATCAGTTCATTAGTAAAAATGTGTCACATGACGAAAAAGAAAAAGGTAAAGACAGTAGTCAATAGTCAATAGTCTTTCTAGATTCATCTAGTATGAATGGTAACTGTACTGAAAAACCTATTTTAGTACAATTATTGGATCATTCCCCACCAGCTAGTCAACAGTCAGAACTGTCAATAGATGAAGAGTTCATTTCTGATGGCACAAGAAATCCACACAGACAAACAATAATTAATAGTTAGTAGCAATAGGATAGTACAAACAATTCAGTTAGTAAAAATGATTTGTCGGACTCTACTTACATTCCAGGAAGATCAAGCATCAACCCCGAGGACTCTTACACGTCCTTCGACTTCGAGGATGCTCAATCACTAGAGTTTGCTGGACTAGCAGAAATCATGGGTGAAGAAGACCTACCTGGATCGGTGGAGGACGCCTTAAAAGGTCCTGAATCAGATCAGTGGAAAGAAGCTATAGAAGATGAGTATGGATCATTTCTAATTAACAAATGTTGGACGTTGGTAGATCTGCCGGAAGGCTGTAAGCCTGTAAAATGTAAATGGGTATTTAGCAAGAAACGAGACATGAATGGAAAATTGTTAAAATACAAGGCGCATTTAGTGGCTAAAGGATACACTCAGAAACATGGCATAGACTACCACGAGACATTTTCCCCAGTTGTACGTATTCAACTATAAGAGTACTGCTAGCATTAGCAGCACAGAACAACATGGTGGTTGAGCATCTTGACGTGAAAACAGTATTTCTCAATGGCATTCTAACAGAGAATGTTTATATGGAACAACCGGAAGGTTTTAAAGTGAATGAAAATGCAAAGAAAGTTTATAAATTAAACAAGGCAATTTATGGATTAAAACAATCTGCAAAGGCATGGTATGAAAGGATGAATGAAGTTTTTATTGACAAATTGCAGTTCAAGCGGCTGTCTTCAGAACCGTGTGTTTATATCTACAATGAAGGAAATGATAATGATACTATCTACATAGCTACTATGTACTACTATGTATGTTGATGACATAATGCTATTTAGTTCACCAACATCACAGAAGATAATCATCAAAGAAAAATTAATGAAGGAATTCGAAATGAAGGATTTGGGTCAAACTCATTTACATCTTGGGTATGAAAATTATTAGATTACCTGATGGAAGCTACACTTTGGACCAATCAGTATATATAAGGAAGGTTTTGGAAAAATTTAAGATGTCTGATTCCAATGGAAGTAGGAATCAAGTTAAAAAGGGAGGGAAATAGTAATTGTAACTTTGATTATAGAAGTCTAATAGGATGCTTAATGTTCTTAGCTGTATGTTCCAGGCCAGACATCACTCATAGTGTCAGCTATCTAAGTCAATTCAACAACTGCTTTGGTGAAAGCCATTGGAGAGCAGCCAAAAGAGTATTGAGGTACTTGAAGGGCACTTTAGCATATTGTCTAGTGTTTCAAAAATATATTTTGAAAATTACAGGTTACACTGACGCGGACTGGGGAGGAGACCAGTTGGATCGCAGATCTTATCTTATCTTTTTTCCTAGGTAAATCTCTAGTGTCGTGGGAAAGTCGAAAACAACGAACCATAGCACTATCTAGTACTGAGGCTGAGTAAATGGCTCTATCTGACTCCTGCAAAGAGGCTTTATTTTTGCTAAAATCTGTAAAAAAATGAAATGAAATTATCATTCAGTATAGCAATTTTACAAACAGTAGTTTGTAAAATTGCTATACTGAATGATAATCAGTCTGCCCATAAACTATGTAACAATTTAGCATCGCATTCAAGAACAAAACATATTGATATAAGACATAATTAAATCAGGGACTTAGTTAATAGGTTATTAATTTAAGTTATCTTTGTACTGAGGAAATGTTGGCCGATGTACTTACAAAGTCTTTAACATGTGAGAAACATTTGAATTTTGTGACTAAATTAATGAAAACTTAATTTTTGTTTTAATTATTTTCATGAAACATGTGATTTAAAGCTGTGTTTAATTTTTAGGATTTGAACTGTTATTGTGATCTCATATTAGTGTTGTATACTATTGAGTTTATACCTTAGTATGAAACTATGGTTGGTATTTATTAAGGTATTCGTTTAACTTAAGGCCTAGCTTGTTTTGTTTAATAGATTGTCTTTGTTTAAGGTCTAGTGTTGGAGCTAAAGCTGTATTCGTAAACACACCAATCTCTGTAATTGATGACGTTCGATTTGTCAACTCTCTCTGTCTATGGCCACCGGCGAAGTAAGTTCATATTACGGAATAAATCCAGTTTAATCGTGCTTATTAACCTTTTATTAGCCCTTTTAATAAAAGAATATGTTCTTGTCCTTGTAATAATTCTGACACCACCGATGTTATTTGTATTCCAGAACATTGGTTAATGGAAAATATAAAGACTACTGATAGAAAGACTATTGAAGATTAGTTAAAATAATAATAAGGTGAAAACCGAAAGATATTCTTGCACTTACTGTAGAGCGACGAATTGAGTGTAGAGTTAAATAGTCTTATTATTGTTTGTGGCTACAGATCTGCGAGGGATGAAAAAGGCCATGACAATATCGAAATTTTTGAAAAAATTATGGAGGAAGCTAAACTATGTAATAACATCTTAATGTAGATACAACAAGGAAACAAAGATTAATAACTTTATTCATTTTTATTTTATTTCTAGAGCCGACTACAATTTACTTACCAGCCAAACTTGCTAAGATAAAAAAAAATGTGACTGCATTCACAAATTAAAATGTAATTAACTGCTTACCTACCGATCACAGCAGTCAAACAGTGTCATTTCTAATTACTACTATTACATCCCATAGGCTAGAGACATATACGAAAACTTATATATAAATTTGCCAGCTCCGGATGTTAATGAACAGAACCCGAACAAAAACTATTTAGACTTCTTCAACATTATTTAAACATATTTCAATAAAGTTTTTAAATAAAATAAAGTCGGTGACAACGACGGTAAATCTAAATTTTACAACTAGGAAACTTTTGGAATTTTTAAAAGTTTTAAGAATTTTATGAACGAAAAACCTTGATAGAAAATTTCATGACTATGACAAGAAAAATATTTTCAAGTTTGTTTGTAGAGCTGCAAAAGCTTTACACATTAACAAAAAATACAAAATTCAAAAAATATAATGAAAACAGTTTGGCAAATTATAAACCGTGAAATTGGCATTCTTAAAGATAGGTGATGATGTTGTTGAATCCAATCCTGAGGTAGCTCGAGCTTTCGAAACATTCTTAACCAATGTACCCTTACTCATAACAGAGAGTCTATTTTCATCTCCATATGCTGCAGACTTTGGTTAAAAAGCAGCACTAGCGCCAGTAGATTTTGAATTTAATCATGTATATACCCAGTTTGTCAAAAGGTTTAGATTATTCAAATTAAAAATACTGAAGACCTGTGGGTTAAATCAGTCAAAGTCATTGGTTCAGTTATTCTAGTTATAGCCCCCCACTTAGCTCATATATTCAATAAATGTAATGACGATGGGGCTTTCCCAGACCGTATGAAACACAGTGAACTGATACCTCTGTCCCAGTCGGGAGACAAGGGTGATCCTTTCAAATCAAATCAAATCAAAATCATTTATTTCCATAGGATGTTGTTACATCACTTAGATCCATCATTACATTTTTTTGGGTGAGTTCACTAACACAATGGCGGAATCTGTGGAGAAGAGCTCACCAAAGAAACTCCACAGTCGTCGCATCTTTTGCGTTTCCTTTTTGAAATAAAATATTGTCAAAAAATAAATGAATGCTAATTATATATCGAAACAGCCTGTTACTCAAACAATCTATTCCCATGGACATCTGTCCTCTAAGTAATCAGATATCCTATAGTAACCTTTTTTATACAATTTCTGTTTTATTATTATTTTAAACTTGTCTAAAGGTAAGTTTTTAATATCAGTAGGGACCTTATTGTAATAGCGTATACAATTGCCTTTAAAAGAATTACTAATTTTATGTAGTCGGCTTACATAAGCAACCAACTTGTCTTTATTTCTAGTATTAAAATTGTGTATATCACTGTACTTCTGAAAATTAGTTATATTTCTTTTTACATACACAAGATTGTCATAGATATATTGATTTTTTTAAACTTTTCCCTCAGTGACACTCTAGGCCCTAATCTATAAATTGCACGAACAGCCCGTTTCTGCAGAATAAATATACTATTAGCATTCGCAGCGTGACCCCACAATAAAATACCATAGGTCAATAGACTATGAAAGTAACTAAAGTAGACTAGTCTAGCGGTGTCTACGTCGGTAAGAGCTATAATTTTTTTAACTGCGAACGCTGCCGAACTCAGTCTGTTCGACAATTTATTTATATGAGGATCCTATTGTAGTTTGGCGTCTAAAGTAATGCCCAAAAAGACAGTCGACTGCACAAGGTCCAATCTCTGTCCTTTTATAAATATGTCTGTAGTTACCGGGTTCACATTGGGTAACACGAATTTAATACATTTAGTTTTCTTTTCATTAAGTAATAAATTGTTAACAGTAAACCAGTTCACTATACTAGAGATAGCATTGTTTACCTCGTCATAATTGGATTGCTGTCTTTTAACTTTAAATATCAAAGAAGTATCATCGGCAAACAATACTAACCCATGTTTTGCTTTAACAAGGTAAGGTAAATCATTAATATATACTAAAAACAAGAAAGGACCAAGAATTGAACCTTGCGGTACGCCCATACTTATTGAAGACCCAGGTGATCTTTTCCCATTAACATCGACCATCTGAACCCTATCTGTTAGATATGACTCCAGAAGGCCAAGTGCCTGATCTTTTACACCATAATGGCGTAACTTCCTGACAAGAGTGTCATGATGGACGCAATCAAAAGCCTTGGATAGATCGCAGAAGACACCTATTGCATCCATTGCGTCTTCCCAGGCATCAAAAATATTGTCGATTAGTTCAACACCAGCATCGGCTGTTGAACGACCCTTTGTGAAACCAAACTGAGCAATATGAATTAAATTATTGAGATAAAAATGACTTTGCAATTGATTAAGTATGAGTTTTTCAAATATTTTGCTAAGCGTTGGTAGTATCGACATGGATCTAAAATTGGTGGGGTCTGATGTACTACCAGCTTTGAATAAAGGTATAACTTTACTTAGTTTCATCAAGTCAGGAAACACACCATTATCTATACATTGATTAAATATACAACAAAGGTGAGGTGCAATACAATCTACAATGGAACTAATAATTTTTACTGATAGACCATGGGCGTCAGCTGTCTTTTTCATTTCCAGGGATTTAAACGCTTTTACAATGTCTTCATTATTTACGTGCCTAAATTTAAAATCTGTTTTACAATCCTCAAAGTTTTGTTTAAGTATAGATTCAGCAGCAGCGGGAGATGAATTTAAAGACTTGGTTGTTGAAACTGGAATGTCCATAAAGAAATTTTCGAAAGCTTTTGCTACTTCTAGGTCTGTACTTAGCAATTGATTATCTATCTTAAGCTTGAAGTTATTATGTGTAGCTTTGGCCTTTCCAGTCTCTCTGTTTATAATTTGCCAAGTCGTTTTTATTACATTGCTACTAGATTCAATTTTGTTTTTAATGAAATTAGATTTAGCTACGGCACAAACGCGTTTAAACATTTTTGAATAACTACGAACATAATCTAGAAAGGCCGTATTTTTGTTATATGATTTCTCTTCATAGAGTTCATATAATCTTCGTCTGCTCCTATGAATTCCAACTGTCGCCCAATCACTAAACAAAGCTTTGTTATTAACTTTTATAGTTTTTGATTTAAATACCGTATCATATTAATTTTTGACAAGGTTAAATACTGAGTTGTACAACAAATTTGGATCGTCACTGTATGGTATTTCCCATAGTTTATCTAAAATATTATTCCTGTAGTGTTCAAGCCGAGTGTCACTAACGGGCACACATGTAATATCCTCTTTTTGGTCCTTTTTTATTTTAATATTGAATATACCTATCTGACCAGAGTGATCAGAGGTTAATTTATTGATGACCGATTTGAAAATGGGCGTAATGTTAGTAAATATATTGTCAATGCAGGTAGCAGATGTTGCAGTAATTCTAGTAGGCTCCAAAAACAGATAGTTCATGTTGTGACATAAAAATAAAGATTTTAATCTAGTACAAATATTATTATCCTCTAATAGATTAACATTAAAATCACCACAAATTATAAAAAATTGTTTTTATCGCTGATTTTAATCAACACTTCATCCATTTTCTTTTCGAATACATCAAAGGATGAATCTGGTGGTCTGTATACGCTCATTACAATAAGTTGTTCAAGTTCAATACAGGCTATTTCCATGGTACGCTCAACAGACACGCTCACTATGTCAACTCGTTCCTTATATTTAAAACTATTATTTACAAGTATTAAGGAGCCACCGCGATCAGCTGTTTTTCTGTTGAACGAACTAGCAACGTGGTGGTTATTAAAGTTGAACATGAACTGATAACTCTTTAAAAAGTGCTCTGTTATACATAAAATATCAATATTATTACAGTTCATGAATAACTCAATTTCCAGTTCTTTACTTAACAAGCCCTGTATATTTTGATGAACCACGTTTAAAATATTCTTACTTTTACATTTTTCATTACTAGTAACTTGATTTAATGGGCAAGATGAAGGTATATTTATACAAATATTAATATTACTGCCAGAGTTACTCTCTGTTGTCCTATGGGTTAATTTAAAGAGTTTGGAACAGATTCCAAGGAGTACATGTCATTATTATTACACTGCTCAATAGAAGCAGGCGTTTCATTAGTCAAAAACTTGACTGAGTTCAAAATAAAATAAGATAGTGACTGTGCTATCTGTTTTGTATAAAACCTAGATAGGTAATACCTATCCTTAGTCAAATAAAAATATTTTCCAATACAAATATTGGTGTCTATGAAATGAAATTTTTCAGTATGACGACATGTCAATGTGTGTATAAATGTATTATAATCATGTCTTATATGATTTTCATGTTGTGACAAATATTGGCTGAAGGGAAACGCAAACAAGATTATTCTATCTACATTTTGTAAAGAATTTAATTTGGAAAAGTATTTAGTAATTAGTTTTTTAGATACATTTTCCCTTCTACCAATTAAAATAATTAAGGTGGTTGGTTCTAAAAACTGCGATGACAACACTTTGTTTAATATTTGTGAATATGTGGCGCCAGGCATACAGTTATTTAATATTGCCTGGCCCACGCGCTGACTAAGTTGTAAACCCATATTTTTTCCAAGTTCATCGCTGTACATTATATACCTATCCTTTGTCCGAGAGAAGGAGGCGTTATTGATAACACTATTAGTACTCAAGTCGACTGACGGCGGCGCCTGGGTCAGTATCAGCTGTTCGGCCGGCTGCTCGGCGGGACACACGGTCGGCACGGAACAGTCCGCTGGAGCTTGTTTACAATCACAGATGTGATTGTCGGTCAAAGATATGAAAGTGTCATAATTATACTTACACGTCTCCAACAAACTATTCATAGCCGACACATGTTCCTTAATTTCGTATTGTGCTGACTCATATTTACGTGTAATACTTTGTAATGATGAGTTTAAAATATGCATATCTGACTGGAGTCGCCGTGTGTCACATTCATACTTTTCTGTAGTTTTTTCCAAACATAATCTACAATCATCGATTTCCTTAATTAATTCGACACGTTCCTTGCTACAATTTACATTTTTACAAAATATTTTATTTCTATTAGCTAGTTTTTGTGTTTTTTTTATATAATTATTCAATTTAACATATTTCTTTAATTTATTTTTACTACAGCTCATAGTGGTTACTGATTGCGATCTATTAGGACTATCACACGTGAGATCACAAGCTGTTAGGTCAATAGTTGGTATGCCAGTTTGGCTCATGACCTCATTATATAAGGCCCTGGTTGTAGCACTGTCTCGCTGTTCCTCCCGCTCGCTGAAAACTTGAAGCTCGTGGTGTGCCTCTGCAAGCTGTTGTTCAAGTGATTTTATGTGTTGCAATGCTACGTGGTGGACATCATGACACTTGTAAAATGAGTCGACTTGGTGTTGTAGTTCATCTCTCTGGGCACTGAGATCCTGGCATTGGATGTCCAACTCACTGAGCTCTTCTTTTAGCGCCGAATTTTTCTTAATTTGCTTTTGTATCTCCTCTTCACACTCATCTCGCTCTCGTAGAAGTATTTCACAAAGCTCTTGGCTCTTCTTGAGCTCCAGCAAGGTCGCTTTCAGCTTCAACTCCACATCGCGTGTGCTCATCTTGCTTCGGGTCAGCATTGCACCCTTTTTCGCCTGAAAAAAAACCGCGAATAGGTGTCAGTGTATGACCGGGTGGAATACTAGCGAACACTAGGGAGTTTATTGCACAATGAAGGTGTTAAGTGTGTGTTTTTGTTGAATGTGGCAGAATGTTGCGTCTTCAACTTTGCTTCCGCTTTTGCCAAGTAAAGAGAGACAAAACGGTACCTGAGTGAGTGTACGGCAAGTGTTTCACTTATATGAAGGTTTGTTTAGTTTGTTACGGGTGTGAAAGGTGAGATTATTGATATAAATACAGAAATAAAACGATACTTCCCCCGTTTACGTCGTTGCTATTTGAACTGATTTTGACAGTTCAATCGGCCGGTACAATCGGTCTTGTTGTTTCCAAAGCTTGTATGTTTGCACAGTTGTTTCTTATCTACACATTATTTAATCACTAATTACTACTTAAATTAAGTTTACTCGTGCAGAAAAGCAATTTTGACTAATTTAATTGAAATAAAAACTACAGAGCTGTTTACATCGTCAGCTATTCGGTCTGGGGTTCAATTTTAAGCTCATCTAATATCTGTTCTTCCAGCACTAAGTAAAATATTTGAAAATAATATATTCAACCGTTCAAAACAAATCCACGCCAAACAATTCGGTTGCACTAAGGGAACCTTACGGAAGCCTACGGAGCTCAACGGAGAATCAACAAGAGCACAACAACAACTTTGCCCTTACCCTTCTTACGGACAAGAAATAGCTCCCTTCAGCTGTGAATCGGGACCCCGTCAGCGAAACCGTAGCCTTACTTAAGGGTACTTAACTACGGACGCCTTAACCTTATATGTCATATATTTTTCTGCATCGGAGGCCACACAGGATGCTCTCGGAGTTTTTTTCGATCTGTCGAAGGTATTTGATTGTGTTGATCATGATATGCTCATAATGAAATTAAATAATTACAAAGTAAGGAATAAAAGCGTTGGTCCCACTTAGATCATAATTGAGCAATATTATTCAAAAGGCAGAAGTCAAAAGCATATTAGGCCCTTTCTTATTCCTGGTATACGAACTAACTATCTATCTAACTTTTAACTATCTGCATTTTATGGTGGAGTGATTGACTGAGATAGTGTTGTTTGATGATCATACTTTACTGGTCTTCAAAATTGAGAGACAAAAAGAAGATCTTAATGATATTAATTATGTAATGTCTCATACCTTGAATTGATTCATAGTTGAAATAACTTTTTTTACGCTGGGAAAACCAAGTGTATCAAATTCGTTCTTCCAAATGGCAATTTGAGACCAGTTTAGTGCTAGAGTGCAATTTCGTAAGAATAATATAATAATAAGAGAGAACTGACAGCGGACTGGAGATTGAGAAAATAATTATGTCAAACAATAGTCTTAAAAGCTAGTTGAGCCAGCTGCATAGTGATTGGTTTGATGCCTGTGCGGAAAGAGACCAGTTCAGAAATCTAGTGATGTACTCATCATAGATACCATGACTAATTATATATAATAAATATAAATATAATTATATTTATAAGGTCCACAAATGAGCTATTTGGACAGCAAATGTTCGTTACTTTTTGGTTAAGTGAATAATGTAGTAGAGGTCCAAGTCCTGCACCTGATTTGTCGGAGAACAATAGAGTTTTTCTCTGAGCACTTGTTTCGGTAGTTGGCGGTACACGAGTGGAAGTGAGTGCAGATTAACCATACTTAACACGCATAATTTATTCGAAAAATACTTAAGGCCCGTGTATAAGTACTCCCAACTAACCTACTCCAGGTTCAGCTCTTAGAGGATGAAAGGTAACAATCAGTAATACTGATTATCGGAATCATTATACTGCACATTCCTTTCAGCTGGTTAAACGCAAGCGCACATTTTTTAAACAAACGTTCTGGCCCCATAGTAGGATAGCCTGTGTCATGGCAACCAGAAATTACGACGTCACACACATATAAACATCCAAGACCTGGGCTTTTTTGGCCAGGGATCAAACCCGGGACGTCTCATTGGATTGGAATGGATTGGATCAACATGTGCAGGAGTAGATTTATATATCGGATCAACATTTGACAACTGTATAACTACACCAAGTGGACACAAATATTGATCCAGTTGGATCATAATCTATTGCTACGGATAAATATTGGACCAAAAAAGCCGGCCGGATCAACATAAATTTTCGGATAAATATCAACATAAATTTCGGATATCGGTGAAAATGGCCGTTCAGAAACCATCGATCGAATATCGATTTGGAATCGAACAATCACCCGCCCGGACAGGCACCCACCTGTCCCCTAATCTACGGGCAGCCGAGACAACGTTGCTACCGCTCGTTTTAGAACCGAGCCTCCTACTAGAACCTCTGCAGACCGGGGGGTACCGTCCTTGCCAGGGAACAAGTTAACAATGCGCCCCCTGCGCCAACGTAGTGGCGGTAGGTTAGCATCCTTAACCAGAACGAGGTTACCAACACTAGGGGGGCTGGTTTTGTCAGTCCACTTAAGGCGCTGTTGTAAGATATGCAGATACTCGAGCGACCAACGCTTCCGGAAATTCTGAGTAAACTGCTGCAACATCTGATACCTTGACAACCGATACAATTTCACTCCCTCGAAGGGGTGCTCGGGCAACACGTTAAGTGGCTGTCCTATCAAGAAATGGCCTGGGGTCAGAGCCTCCAGGTCATTTGGATCCGAGCTGAGCGGACACAACGGTCGCGAATTGAGAACGGCCTCGATCTTACAAAACAATGTCGCGAGCTCCTCAAAAGTCAGCGCGGTCTGACCTACTATACGCCCCAAGTGCGTCTTAGCTGACTTAACTACGGCCTCAAAAATCCCACCCCAGTGGGGGCAAATCGGTGGGCTGAAGGTCCACTGTATACCCCGACGGGAGAGGGCCGTTCCAATATCCACTTTATTTACATTCAAAAAGTTGACTATCTCTCGTAAGTATCGTTCCGCACCGATGTAGTTAGTGCCGTTATCAGAGCGGATCAAAGTTGGAAGTCCCCTTCGAGAAACAAACCTATCCAAACAAGCAATGAAAGCCTCTGTCGAGAGATCAGCAACGAGCTCGAGATGTACCGCCTTGGTGGATAAACAAACAAACACACATAGGTACGCCTTGTATTGCCTAGCGGTACGCAATCGTGAACTCTTCACCATAAACGGTCCTGCAAAATCCGTACCAACACCTGAAAACGGTCTGACCTCATTCACACGATCAGGGGGCAAGTCCCCCATGAGAGGTTGCATCGTGGCAGCCTTAAGTCGATAACAAGGCATGCACCGAAACACGATGTTCCGTATGACACGGCGGGCAGATAAGATCCAAAACTCCCGCTGGAGCGTGGCCAACAACGCGTTACAGCCGGCATGCGCGTTTTTTATATGACGATCAGTCACCAGCAATTCAACTAACTGTCCCCCCTTGGGGAGCAGAAGTGGGTGACGAGCCGAATACGACAGATTCGCATTGCGCAATCTCCCTCCTACCCGAAGTATCCCGGTCGAATCAACAAAGGGGTTGAGACGCGCGACGGCTCCCTTCAATTTCGAACGTCCACTTCATATAATCTCCAATTCTGCCCCAAACTTCGAGGACTGTACCAACCGGACCAAATTCAACAGCGACTCGTTTCGCTCTGCCGGAGTCAGAATAGGGTTCAACGTTCGCTGATCGCGAGGAGTACGACAATTTCGAGCGAATCTCCTAATCCAAGTGGACACGTTTATCAACTTGTCAAGTGAGCTATACCGGTCCAGCAGAAACCCGGCGTCAGGGTCCTCAGCCTTCTGGGTAACATGCACGGCCGCTCTGGGGCCATGATCCGAAGATACTACTACATGGCTGTGCGGCCAGTCCGATTCTCTCTTGGCAAGCCAGGGTGGTCCCCACCACAAATGGTGTCTAACGAGTTCAGGAGCCCGACATCCCCTGGATGCACAATCAGACGGGTTCAATTCTCCTGGTACATGTCTCCAGGTCAGTGGGACCTCAGACGACACAATCTGGGAGACACGGTTCGCAACAAAAACCTCTAAGTTATGGACCGAAGCCTTCAGCCAGCACAAAACAATCTGGCTGTCCGTCCAAGCGTACACCGTATCCTCTAAAACCACTGACCCACGCAACACTGTTAGAGTGTGATTCAAAAGTTTGGTCAAAAGAGCAGCCCCGGACAGTTCCAGTTTTGGAATCGTCATCCTTGTCCGAATAGGCGCTACCTTGCTTTTTGCCAAAACCAAACGCACGTCGACCTCCCCGGTGGAGGTGACGGTTCGCAAATAAACCGCTGCCGCAAACCCTCGTTCAGAGGCATCACAAAACCCGTGAAGGGTTGCCCTGTAATCCCCAGCAGGGATCAATTTCCTCGGCAGCGATACATTATTTATGTCCGATAGCGAGGTGAACATTCGCGTCCAATCAGTCAACAAATCACCTGAGAGGTGGGTGTCCCAGGTCAACTGAGCCGCCCATAGCCTTTGCATAAAACATTTGAGAGCAAAGGTGACTGGAGAAATCCATCCATTCGGGTCGAACGTTCTCGCAATCGTTGACAGTACTGACCGCTTCGTCCAGGCCTTCGGTGTTTCTAAAACCACCCGATAGGTAAACTCATCATGGACGGGCCGGTACTGAATTCCAAGCACTGACAACATGTTAGGGTTGTCAGGATTCTCAAAAACGTGCGGGTCTTGTTGAAACTCATCTGGGAGACCAGCCATCAACTCAGGGGAGTTGGACATCCACTTGCGTAGTTCATAGCCGCCTCGTTCCAGCAATTGAATGAGCTCGTCACGTCGGTCCAGAGCTTCCTCCACACTGGCTGCCCCTGTGCAGACGTCATCGACGTACAAATCTTGCTCCAGGATAGCGGCGGCTCTAGGATAGCTCACACGGTCACGCGACGCCAACTCCCGCAGGGTACGCATCGCCAAATACGGGCTAGACCGTAACCCATACGTGTTCGTGTTTAACTCATAGACCTTGACTGGCTCGGCCGTGGACTCACGCCAAAGTATCAACTGATACCTTCTGTCAGCCGGATGAATTACCGTTTGCCTAAACATCATCCGAATGTCTGCGACAAATACAATCTGGTGCCTCCGAAAGCTCGTGAGAATATCCGAAATATCACGACTCAACTTGGGTCCCGAATGTAGACACTGATTCAGGGACATCCCGTTCGAGGTAGGTGATGACCCATCAAAAACAACTCGAATCTTGCCGGTAGGGGTTCGTAGGACGGCATGGTGTGGAAGGAAACAATGATCCTCAGATCTCCAGTCCACACCCGATACCGACATGTGTCCTAACGACTCATACTCCCTCATGAAGTCAACATATTTTTGTTTAAATACGGCGTCCCTTGTCATCCTACGCTCCATCGACATCAATCTCGTCTCAGCCATCTTCCTAGATTCTCCTAGTGGCGGTCGATCGGCCCTGAAAGGCAGTCGAGTTACAAAACGACCAGAACGAAGGCGACCAGTACTATTCTGGTAAAACAACTCGCACTCTTCTTCGTCTGCGTCGACTCGACGAGCGGTGGGAGGTTCCTCTGTCTCCCAGAAACATTGGATAGCGTCTGACAACGCTGAGCCAATAAGTTTGCCATCTGACTCGGCAGGCCTAACCATTGGCAATGCCGGACCCATGATCACGTGACCAAACTTAGTATCCACAGCAATCAACCCGTCCGGCTGAAGAACTCGCCGATCCGACAACAGAAACCTACCCAGAACGTCTGCTCCCAGTAGCAGGTCGACCGGGGCTGGAGTGTCAAAATCGGGATCCGCCAACTTGAGTCCTGATGTCAGGAATCGAACGGCCGGATTCAACTTCACCAAGGGGTGTCTGCCCATGACATGCGTCATTACTAAAGCTTGCACGGATGTTTTTGTCAAAATGTCATAACGTGGAGAGAACGTGATCACCGATTGACCAACTACATTCGTAACCGTAACATTCCCCACGCCCCGTATTGATTTATTATACCTATTTACCTTGAGGCCCAACCATTTTGCTAAATCATTCGATAAAATGCAGCCCTGAGCTCCAGAATCTAATAGGGCGCGAACGTATGTTGGGTTGCCCGCCAAATCCCAAACAAGCACAGAGGCGATCGGTAACACCACCGTCTCCGGTTGGGGGGCAACCAATGGTTGGGCCGCAAATTCCTAGCGAGGACCCCCGGGGCCCCACTGTGCCTGTAACCGATCAGGTATGCAGCTATACGCCAGAGGGTCCCATTGTACAAATGGCCCACGCGCCGGTTCCATTCCCAACCTACGATTCCCCGTAAAGGGGGGTGGGCGTGAATTCAACCGTGGCCGCTCCATGAGCGGGGGGGACATCACATGTGACCGATGAGGACGAGGCGACGAGCGGGGCGACAACTGAGGTGGCGTCCGAACCGCACCCGCATAGCTCGAAGGTGTCCCATGCCACCCGCCCGTTACGGCCTGCTCAACACACCCAATGTCCCGCTGGGTCGGATGCTGAGTCGCAACCGAAAACTCAGGGCCCCCCATGTAATGGTCCTGAGTGCGGCCCTGCACCCTGGTACTGCCCTGTGCACGTGGGGACGTTGGCCCCTGAGTTGCGCTCCGAGTCGCAAACGAATTCTCAGGGCCCCATGCCGTGTCACCCTGGGTACGGCCCTGTGGACGTGGGGACGTTGGCCCCTGAGTTGCGCTCCGAGTCGCAAACGAATTCTCAGGGCCCCATGCCGTGTCACCCTGGATACGGCCCTGTGGAGGCTGTTGGCCGGACCGGTTCATGCACAACAGATTGTTGTGGGCCCCACCACAATATCCGCATATTTTTGTGCGCGTGCAGTCCCTAGCCATGTGTGGCCCGAGGCACAGGAAACACCAGCTCCGCTGCTTGGCCATCCGGCGCCGTCCCTGAACCCTAAGTTCCCCGAACTTATTGCAATTGGCCACAGCATGGCCAATCTGCCTACAACATGGGCAGGTCTCACCATGTGGGGTCAATGCACTCACAGTCCCATATGACTGCCGGTTGGTGCGGTCCTTCCTCGTCGGAGGGCCCCTACTCACAGCGCTCCCGGCAGCTCTCTGTGGCTCCGAAGGATGGGTGACCGTCAATCCCAAATTCTCTGCCCGTCGAGCCTCCTCTTCCAAGAATCCGACCAAGTCGGAGAAGGCGGGCAGGTCCTCGGCCGACCTCCCGTGAGACTGTTCGAAACGAGTCTGCACGTCAGCGGGTAGGCGGGAAAGTACAATGTACAACAGTAGGTACGACCATTCACCAACCGGAAGTCCAAGATTCTCTAGAGCCTTGGTGACGGACAACAATGGGTTCAAAACATCCGTCTGTATGGCCCCGACCTTGTTCACAACCGGGATACTAAACAAACGGTTCAGTTGGGCATCGGCCAACCTCCGTTTGTTATGGTAACGTCTGACCAACAATTGCCTGGCCGTTTCATAGTTACCCTCCGTAACTGTCAAATGAGCGACCAGCTCCCTAGGCTCACCCCTCAATGCTGCCACCAGCTGAGCCATCTTGACAGACTTAGTAATGTCCGATCGCATGTGCACCAAACTGTCGAACAGATTGATGAAGCTCATCCATTCACCGGACACTCCGTCAAAAGTAGGCATAGTTATGGCAGGTAACCTGGACCCCGAACCCTGAAGCGGCAGAGGTGCTTCAATGTCACCACCATGGCTGGACTCGCGCTGTCTACGTATGTCCGCAGCCTTCTGCGTGATAGCAGCTGCCATCTCCATACATTGGTCGACATCCCCTAGCAACCGTGACAGCCTGTCAGGTGCGCAACCATCAACTGATTCCGCCTGCGCGGACAATTCGAGCACCCTATTGTAACGTTCCTTAACGTCCATAGACCGCTCCAATACCACATCATGCCTATCTAAACGGTCTATCAGACCGTGTGCGGAGGAAAACCATCTGAGTTCCTTAGAAACACCCTTCTGGATTTCAGATATCGACATGATCGGAACGATACTTACTCACAAGTTGCAGTAACTCAATTTTATTGGACCCTCCAGTCTACAACCCAAACGAGGGAACCCTAAACCACAACTTAAACAATGTTGTTTTCCTTAAACAATAGGAACCGAGTTTTATATCTATATAAATTCTGTAAATACAATTTAGTTTCCCTTTATCATTATAACACACACAGATAGTCAATATTAGTTCAAGTTATAAATTGCTATAAACTGAAAACAATGTAATAGCCTGCTATCAATAGATGTAACTACCTATGTTAACCAAAACAATCATTCAATAGCATTACTAGACCACTAATAGATTGACTAACTGGTAATTCAATTCAATATCTGTCTATCTACTACCAGCAATAGACCTATAGCTTACAATACTACCAATCTATGTGGATATAGGAACACAACCAAGTTACCTAATAACCGCCTATACCTACAGATTGATAGTCCCAAATCGTGCCTTCCTGGAGCCCTTGACGGCTGCAAATCTCAGGAAGCCACGCTCTAGCTACCAAAGTTTTCAGGCTTCTCAGCACCTAATGACCTCGTAGGGGCCCATCAGCTACGAGGTAGCGTAACGATCAGTTGCCAAGAAGTGTGAACGTCGGCGATTCACCGAGCTGAAGTAATTGGGGTCGATCTAACCTGGTCTGTGCTTCGGTCCCGTCAACCTCCTGTCTCTCTGCAAGGCCCGGGTGCACCCTAGGCTCTTCTTGGTAGACAGGTTCTTCAGCCAACCAGGTATGACTGGCGGGCCAGCTTCAATGAGCACAGTGTTCCAACACAGGTTATGTTACGTGGGAAAAACCAATCGGCCACGAACATGCGAACTTTATCTGGTTCGGGGAACCACAACACACTCAGCTATATAGACAATCCTGAGGGAAACCCGAATACATTCCAGATGGACTGCGATTTAATTTCAATACCCTAACCAAAACGCGTTTACTTGCGAGGGCTTTCGTCTGTCAGTTGTCAAAAACTGCTAGGTTGGCAGCAACGTCAAATTCAAAATGGCCGTTCAGAAACCATCGATCGAATATCGATTTGGAATCGAACACTCCCTATTAAGCAGGCAGGTCAGATGCATCAGGCATACAAATGTTTTCTACATGCTGCCGTAAGTTATTCTGCAGCTTGATACCTAAACCTACACCTAATTTATCTGAGTACACTATTGACTTGAAGGCACCATTTTAAACTGAATTGCTGGTGTGTGTTGATCGCCAATGTCCATCTAAGGCGTCACAGATTGATGTATTGCTATGGCCCGTGGTTCCATTTGATGCTACTGATGGACCACATGACTTGACTACATGTGGCTGTGCTGGATCCCGCAGTATAGAGGCCGGTGTGGGGGCATGTTGCATGGTGATGACAAGCAAGCTTCCCCGCTGGCAGTTTCAGTTCTCTTCCGCTGCTGGGGGCTCAGCTGTAAAGGGGCTGCTTTCCCCGGCAGGTCTTGTGGTAGTGGCCGGGCTGGCAGAGACAATCCTTGTTCAGAGTCTTCCATGTTTGTCTGACACAAGGACTCAAAGCTCTCAAGATTGCTTTTGCTTAGTGCAATCAACTCATTTATTGATGAGATGAATTCATCATACTGAGTTTGTATTGTTGAGTACTTGCATGTGATGTCCACTAACTCATACTGCAGATTTTCGAACCGAGTTTGTAGTTCAGCCATAGTCAGCTCATGTTCTATTTTGCTGATAAGCAGTTCTTTCTGACACTCAGACACCTCAGCAACTAACTAATTGAACTTTTTGTCTGTGCACTGGTATACTTTCCATGCTCTTTCGCTTTTGTTTTACAAGTCTCTACTTTCTGGATATATTTCCTAGTTTTAACATATTTTCTTATCTTATTTGCACTGTTAATTTTCACGGCACTTGAATTCTTCATGGTGCAGGAGGTATCACAAGCTGTTAGGTCAATAGTTGGTATGCCAGTTTGGCTCATGACCTCGTTATATAAGGCCCTGGTTGTAGCACTGTCTCGCTGTTCCTCCCGCTCGTTGAAAACTTGAAGCTCGTGGTGTGCCTCTGCAAGCTGTTGTTCAAGTGATTTTATGTGTTGCAATGCTACGTGGTGGACATCGTGATACTTGTAAAATGAGTCGACTTGGTGTTGTAGTTCATCTCTCTGGGCACTGAGATCCTGGCATTGGATGTCCAACTCACTGAGCTCTTCTTTTAGCGCCGAATTTTTCTTAATTTGCTTTTGTATCTCCTCTTCACACTCATCTCGCTCTCGTAGAAGTATTTCACAAAGCTCTTGGCTCTTCTTGAGCTCCAGCAAGGTCGCTTTCAGCTTCAACTCCACATCGCGTGTGCTCATCTTGCTTCGGGTCAGCATTGCACCCTTTCGCCTGAAAAATACCGCGAATAGGTGTCAGTGTATGACTTGGTGGAATACTAGCGAACACTAGGGAGTTTATTGCACAATGAAGCTGTTAAGTGTGTGTTTTTGTTGAATGTTGCAGAATGTTACGTCTTCAACTTTGCTTCCGCTTATGCCAAGTAAAGAGAGACAAAACGGTATCTGAGTGAGTGTACGGCAAGTGCTTCACTTATATGAAGGTTTGTTTAGTTAGTTACGGGTGTGAAAGGTGAGATTATTGATATAAATACAGAAATAAAAAGATACTTCCCCCGATTTCGTTTTCGTTGCTATTTGAACTGATTTTGACAGTTCAATCGGCCGGTACAATCGGTCTTGTTTTTTCCAAAGCTTGTATGTTTGCACAGCTGTTTCTTATCTACACATTATATCATCACTAATTACTACTTAAATTAAGTTTACTCGTACAGAAAAGCTATTTTGACTAATTTAATTGAAATAAAACTACAGAACTGTTAACAACTTCAGCTATTCGGTCTCTATTATAAACCCCAATCTGATTTGATGGAGAATATCTTCTGTCTCATAGTAATCAGGAACGTTATGACTCTTTGATGGGCAATCATTTGTGTGACTCCCAACGTTCCGTTTAACAGCCGAAGAGACCAGCTCCATCCATGAGCCATGAAATAATTATCCGCTCCAAGATTTCAGGTTCGCTTAAAAACATCACAAGCAAAAATGTTTTGTGATAAAATTGGAAGAAACTTAGGCATATTATTGAATAACTTGGGGCACTCAGTCATAAATAACTTTTTACCAATCTCCAGTTTTCATGATGTTATGCAAAAAATAACAAAAACACCTGAATCAAACCTAATACTCATGTTTAGAAATAGAGGTGAGTTAAACAAATGGGACCTAATTAAATATTTTTAAACACTATGCTCACTGAATGTTAATAAAATTGTGATGTTTACATTCCCATACAGTAAAAGCTTGCCACAAGCTGAAAATGATCTTAGATATAAGCTACACATGACATTACATACAATGTCATATAATAATAGATTGATTGATTGACTGACTGACTCTAACAATTATGTTAGTGATAATGTTTATTTGAACAAAGGATTTTTATAAACGACAGGTAGCTGTGTCACTATCTCTTTTTTTATATAACAGCCAAGAATTTGGCTAACCAGACTGCTTCTATTGAGCACAGACAAGGGATATTGGAAGACATTCCAAGTAATTTAAATTAGTTCATATGACGATAGAGGAAATCTCTAGCATACTGCATGAACCACTAAATATATCAAGCAATCTTGCCCGAATTAAAAAAAAGTGTAAAAAAATATCGCAATATTAAATATTTTTTTAAAATTTAAATAAACAAAACGTTAACCCCACTTAAATATTACCTATCAAAACATGCTGGGGCTACCTGGCAAAGAACTTGTATTAGAATTATATCGTAATAATTTTGACAACAATTTTATTTATTTAATTTAGTAATATATTACAGAACACTGGTTAAAGGAAAATATGATGTCTTTTAACATAAATTGTCAGTTGTTACAATAGAAAGTCTGCTGATAAAAGTGGATGGTTCTTTAATCTTAGTAAAAATAAAATTAGGTGAAACACCTGAAAGATATTGTTGCACTTGCTATAGAAAGATAAATAGAGGTATCCTGGGTTAAGTAAGATAGCCATATTATTGTTTATGTCTACAGACCTCCGAACGATGAAAAATGCCACGGCAATTTTGAAATATTTGATAAAATTATGGAGGAAACCCTCACTAAATACCAAATACCAAATGTCTTTATTACTGTAGATATTTACATATACTTAGCAATCGTCATTTTTTGCCACTTCTCTACATTGGACCACTGTGGGAGAAGAAGGGCGTAGAAACTCCCACAGATTGATTTTTAAATCTCTTTTTAAAAATTGCTTATGCTTAACTAATACAAAATATAATATTAAGTCATTATCATAATTAATAAGCAGGAATAAATAATTACAAAATTATTAACAGCAAGGTCTGTGTTGAGCCAGATTAACCCCATACAGACCCATCATTTAAGTAATCTTGAACATTGTAATATCCCCTTTTCGACAAAGTCGCTTTAACATGGATTTTAAATTGCTCAAATGGCAATGTCAAGATCTCCAGAGGTATCTTGTTGTAGTAGAGAATGCATTGACCCTTGAAAGAATTGCTAACCTTCGCGAGTCTAAACCGGGGCGCAAGTAGTCTGTGATTATTTCTTAGGTTAACATTACAGCTATCGCTAAGTTTGGGAAATTTTGTAAGGTTCTTGCGTACGTAACGTACATTATATTTTCGAAAATAAATTGACTAGCTACAGTTAGTATGTCAATTTCTTTAAAAAGCTGTCTTAAGGAGTCTGTGCGTTTTAAATTATAAATTGCTCGAATAGCTCTTTTCTGTAAAATAAAAATAGTTTGAATATCCGCTGCTTTTCCCCACAACAAGATACCATAGGACATGACACTATGAAAGTAACTAAAATATACTAGCCTAGATGTAGCCACATCCGTGTTTTGTCTGATGTTCCTAACAGCGTAAGCCGCAGAACTTAATTTACCAGCCAATTTTTCTATGTGGGGTCCCCACTGCAATTTGTTATCAATGGTTATTCCAAGAAACTTCGTGTCATTTACTAATTCTAACGTATTGCTGTCCAACACTAAACTGGTTCCAACTTGCCTGACATTTGGAAGTGAGAATTTGATACATTTGGTTTTACCAGCATTTAACAATAAATTGTTAACTGTGAACCAATTCAAGGTTAAAGATATAATACTACTCTATATATAATACTCTATTGACATCACCAAAATCTTCTTTTTGTCTTTCAATTTTGAAGACCAGTGAAGTGTCATCAGCAAACAACACTATGTTAGTCAATTTCTCCACCATAAAAGGCAGATCGTTAATATATACCAGGAATAAGAAAGGGCCTAATATGGAACCTTGTGGAATGCCAATTTTTACCCCCGATCCATCAGATTTAACGCCGTTGACTTCTGCCTTTTGAATTCTATTGCTTAGGTATGATCTTAATAGATCCAACGCTTTATTTCTAACTCCGTAATGATTTAATTTCATTAGTAACGTGTTATGATCAACACAAACAAATGCCTTCGACAGATCGCAAAAAACACCGATAGCATCCTGTGCGGCTTCCCATGCAGAATAAATATGAGATATAAGGGTAATACCTGCATCCGTAGTCGATTTACCCCTAGTGAAACCGTATTGCTTGGCGTGGAGTTGTTTTGTACTATTGAAGTGTGAGAGCATTTGATTGAGTATAATCTTTTCAAAAATTTTACTTAGTGCTGGAAGAACCGATATTGGTCAGAAATTTGACGGATCACCCTTGTCTCCCGACTTGAACAGAGGTATAAGTTTACTGTGTTTCATGAGGTCTGGAAAAGCTCCATCATCAACACATTTATTAAATATATAAGCTAGGTGTGGGGCTATAACAAGTATTATTGAACCAATGACTTTGACTGACATACCCCACAGGTCTTCAGTATTTTTTAAGTTAAGTAATCTATACGTTTTGACAATATCCTGGGGACATACATGGTAAAATTTAAAATCTACATTACTGATGCTAGTGCTGTTTTTTAACAAAGTCTCTGCTTCATATGGAGATGAATTTAGACGCTCTGTTGTGAGTAAGGGTGCATTGGTGAAGAATGTTTCAAAAGCTCGAGCTACCTCAGCGTTGGATTTAACAACATCATCACCTATCTTTAAGCAGAAATCATTATCCCTTGGTATAACTTTGCCAGTTTCACGGTTTATGATTTGCCAAACCGTTTTCATTCTATTATTTGAATTTTGTATTTTTCTATTTATGTGTAAAGTTTTTGCAGTTCTACAAACCAACTTGAAAGTTTTGGAATATTTTTTAACATAGTCATGAAATTTTGTATCAAAGTTACAGGTTTTTTGTTAATAAATATCATACAAGATAGCTCTACTTTTACGAATTCCAAATGTTGCCCAGTCATTAAATTTAGATTTACCGTTGTTGGCACTGACTTTCTTTAATTTAAAAACTGTATTGAATTCTGTTTGAATAATGTTAAAGAAGTCAGAATAGATTTTGTTCGGGTTCTGTTCATCAAAATCCGGTACTGGCAAACCCATATCTAAGTTTTTCATATACATCTCTAGTCTATGGGATGTAATAGGCCTATAAAATGATGGATCAGTCTTATTTTCACTAGTAATTTGGAATGAAACTGTTTGACCACTGTGATCGGACGGTAAACAGTTAATTACATTTTTACTTGTGAATGAACAGTCACAAAAAACGTTATCTAAGCAAGTTTGGCTGGTAAGTGTAATTCTAGTCGGCTCTAGAAATACATGACATAAATTAAATGATTTCAACAGAGTAGTACTATGTAATAACAGAAAAAGGTTAATTATTTGTGGCGATGAAACAACGGTTAATAATTTTATTCAAATTATTTTATTTATGTCAACTTGCTAAGATATCGTTATTTGTGACTGAGCTTTTAAAAGTAAAAATGTATTTAACTGCTTACGTTCCGATCACAGCTGTCAAACAGTTTCATTCCCAATTGCTAGTAAAACTAAGACTGATCCATCACTTTATAGGCCTATTACATCACAGAGACCTATATGAAAACTTACATGTAAAAATATGCAAGTACCGGATTTTTACGAACAGAACCAGCACAAAATCTATTCAGACTTCTTCCACATTATTCAAACATAATTCGATAAAGTTTTTAAAATTAAAAAAGTCAGTGACAACAACGGTAAATCTAAATTTAATGACTGGGCAACGTTTGGATTTCGTAAAAGTAGAGCTATTTTGTATGACCTTTATGGACAAAAAACCGATAACTTTGATGAACAATTTCATGACTATGTTAAAAAATATTCCGAAACTTTCAAGTTGTTTTGTAGAACTGCAAAAACTTTACATATTAATAGAAAAATACAAAATTCTAATCATAAATTAAATCAGCTTGGCAAATAATATAACGAGAAACTGGCAAAGTTATAACAAGGGACAATGATTTCTGCCTAAATATAGGTGATGATGTTGTTAAATCCTACGCTGAGGTAGCTCGAACTTTCGAAATATTAGTCACCAATGTGCCCTTACTCAAAAGCGTCTTAATTCATCTCCATATGTAGCAGAGGTTTTGTTTAAAAAAAAGCACACGCATCAATAATGTAGATTTTAAATTTCTCATGTATATCCGCAGGACATTGTCAAACCGTTTAAATTACTTAACTTAAAAAACACTGAAGACCTGTGGGGTATATCAGTCAAAGTCATTGGTTCAGTAATTCTAGTTATAGCCGCGCCCCCACTTTGTTTGTTTTCAATAAATGTGTTGACGACGGAGCTTTCTCTTACCTGATGAAACACGGTAAACTGATACCTCTGTTTAAGTCGGGAAACGAGGGTGATCCTTCAAATTTCAGACCAATATCTGTTCTTGCATTACTAAGTAAAATATTTGATTGTGTTGATCATAATAGGCTACTAATGAAATTAAATCATTACGGAGTTAGAATAAAAGCGTTGGATCTGCTAAGATCCTACCTAAGCAATCAAACCTATGCAATATCAACGGCATCTAATCTGATGGATTGGGAGTAAAAATTGGCGTTCTACAAGGTTCCATATTAGGCCCTTTCTTATTCCTGGTATATATTATCGATCTGCTTTTCATGGTAGAGAATTTAACTGACATAGTAGTTGCTAATGATATTTCACTGGTCTTCAAAATTGAAACACAAAAAGAAGATTTTCATGATGTTAATGGAGTATCGTCTTTAACCTTGAACTGGTTCACAGTAAATAATTTATTGTTAAACGCTGGTAAAATCAAGTGTATCATATTCTTACTTCCAAACTCAGGTAAGTTGAGACTAGTTTGGTTTTATACAGCAGCATGTTAGAATTAGTAAATGACACGAAGTTTCTTGGAATAACCATTGACAGCAAATTGCAGTGGGGACCCCTCATAGAAAAACAAGCAATTTAAAAAGCTCTTTAAAACCTCTCCGAAACCCGGCCGCTCGGCGCCAACCAGCTCTAATCCCAGGCATACATGAGCCCGCGCGGCGCGCGCGACTTGACTGACATATCAAGTGATTATGTCTGAATGGTAACTCTTAGAACTATGAGAGTTGTACATCTGAGTAGCTAATGAAACTCGCTCTTACTCAATGCAAAGAAAATGTCACTGTGACCTTAGTTTATTTTTGTACCGACATCAGAATCACAGACTTCTAATAAAATGCTCCGTCTCGTCACAAATGTAGTCGACATGAGTAAAACACAACAAAATACACATTTTGTTTGATACTTTCGTAATCTAACAGTGCTGCAGGCTTTCTAACAGTGTATCATACTTTACTACTTACCGTACAAAATTCTATACAAACTTCAATGCAAACATTCAAATGTTTACGAAAAGTGATTTTTTCGAGTCACGTTTTCAGCGTCTTGAATGAATGAAATGAACAAAAGACCATACCGGAAATAGAAGATTGGCTCATTGGCCGTTTTTACACACTAAAACCTTGCCAATACGAACACAATTGGCTAATTCATTCGATCGAGTGCGTGTCGGTACGCTTGGGTCAATAGTGTTTGTTTACGTTGACGTGTCGGTACGGTTAGGTCACGGAGAGGTTAAAGCGACTTTGTCTAAAAAAGGATATAACAATGCTCAAGACTACTAAAATGATGGGACTGTATGGGGTTAATCTAGCTTAACACAGTCCTTGGGGTTGATCATTTTGTAATTATGTATTCCTGCTTTTTAATTTTAGTAATTAATATTGTATTTTTTTATTAGTTCAGCGCAAGCAATTTTTAAAAGAGATCTAAAAATCAATCTGTGGGAGCTACTACGCTCTTCTCTCCCATAGTGGTCCATTGTAGAGAAGAGGCAAAAAATCACGTTTGCTTAGTATATTATAATATCTACAGTAAATAAAAAAGACTTTTTATTTGATTTGATTTGAAGCGACGAAGCGTCTCCGTTTCAGGATTGGGCAAAAATTATTTCGTATGTTCGGATGTGTGAACGGATGTTATTCTCTAAAGGCCGCATTTCTCAACTGATTCTCGTGAATTTTTGTGAGCAGGTTTGATAATTTAATGTTTTTTTTTGTTGATCCAGTTTTTGGAAAAAAATCAAAATGGTGGAAATGTGGCGATTTTCAAATTTCATAAACTGCTACAGTCCAAACGGCGTGACGGATTTTAACAAATGAGGTGTCGTTGGATTTGTAGAGACCATGAGAGTAACTGGCTACATAATTTTAGTGAAAAATCAATATGTTGGACTTAAGACCGCAAAATTAATACTCCATGTACGTACCTTAGTATGTGTTACAAACTTATGAATTGTTACAAACGTTCACAGAGCTACTAGTTCTTAGTGCTGAAAGTACAGATATTGCTCTGAAGGGTCACCATTGTCCCTTGTATTGAACAGAGGTATCAGTTTACTTTGTTTCAGAAGGTCTGGGAATGCCTCATTTTCAATAAATTTATTGAATATATAAGCTAAGCACATTTCCGAGCAGAAGCGCGAAAACCCCATTACCTACCTAGGTAGGTATTTACATTACCCTACAAAATTCGTGAGTTTGTCTGCAGTATGTACCTATATAATTAGCTAAATATTTGACGTGAGATGACGTATTTATTTTATTTATTTATTTATTTCATATATAACGATATAATATAGTACGATATACAATATTACAGGTATACACCCAATGCGCTGAACAAAGTCAAATAGTTATACAATGTCAGTATCAATTTAGGTAAGTCGATTTCACAGGTAGGAAACGAAGGGTACAAATTCGTAGAAAATACTACATATTAATTACATTAATCATTAAATTCAGTTCAAATTCAAATAGTATTAAACATTATTAGGTATGTCAATAGTACTGAAATAAAATGTCAATGCAAAAAATAACAATAATAATAATTCCAAGACAACACATATATATATATATATATATATATATATATATATATATATATATATATATATTATCAAGGGTAATTGTGGGATATTTCCTCTATATTTCAAAGCCTTGGGTCCATGAAACGAATATAAATTGTTGGTTGTCACATCAATATATAAAGGTTGCACATGAAATAATTGTTGCGAGGTCTTAATGATCGTGGCGGGAGAATTTTCTCGATCGGCCCGTTAGATGAAGACGTTGTAAGATTACGCGTATGTGGTGAAAATCACATCAAAAGAAAATATATTTTATATTTTATTCAAGAAATCAAAATAAATGGAGAAAAGAAGCAGAGAAAAAGATGTTGAATAGAAGGATCTTATAACAGTAAGATCCTAGGTGGATCGGATCTTTATTTTATTTTGTGAGTCCTAGGACTGGCTGGCTTGATGACCCTAGATAAAAAAAGCTTATTATAAACATATTGTTAAGTTTATATCAGTTTCTAATGTAAATGTTGATCCATTGGAATTCTGTACATTAAATAATAAATAAATTATACCTTCCGAGGTAAAATTCTTTATCGAAAAATATTTATAGTGTCCACACTATTTACACACATTGATCTAGCCCCAAACTAGGATATATCTTGATAGTATCTTGGTTACAAGACAACGATACACATACTTATGTAGATAAATATTATACTTAGATAGATAAACAACCATGACTATGGTAAAACATCCGTTCTCATCAAACAAATATTGGCCCCACCGGGACTCGTACCCGGGACGCATGGCTTCGTAGGCAGGGTCACTGCCGACTCGGCCTTTCGGCTCGTCCATTGTTGATCCATCTCTCGCCGAAAGGAATCAATCACTGATGGTCCAGAGGTGTGCATTCCACAACCGAATGGCCTGAAGCCTATACCTGTGCTCATAGGACGCGGAAGAAATAAATTGAAAACTGTCTCGTAGGAAGGTTGGATAGAGTAGATTCCGTAAAATGTTGTTATGGAAATTGAGGATTTCAGAATCCCGTCGAAGACGGATAGCCAATAACTTCTACTCCTCCTTCTTCTTTAACTTTTAATTTCTTGTTCGTACCCCTACTTTTGATACAGCCCTGTCGAAAATACTCCATCTCTCATCTTTTTATTCCTGTGGGACAATTCTAAAATTACACTGTCAAGTCTCGTATCTAAAAACTACCTCCTACCTATATAACAGATTTTCATGGATCAAGTACCTTTTGAGTTGTACACAAACTCTTTTCTCTCTTTTTTCCCCTTGTGGGGGAAAAATAGGATAAAATCTTATCTGTTCAGATAAGATTTTAACTATCTATCTGCTGAATTTCAGATTCATAGGTCGAGTATTTTTTATTTTCATAAACAGTTCACCCTCATTCCCCCTCAGTGTAGGAAAATATGATAAAAACTCTCAGATTTACCCTGCACTACATAAGGAACCCTTGTACAAACTTTCATGGCTCTAGCTCCTCCGGTTTAGACTGGGCGTTGTCTGTCAGCCAGTCTAATAGCTTTGTTTTTTTAATGTATTTCCCTTCTATTATTGTACCCTTTACTGGGTAAGAGCTTCTTCATAAGAAGTTTTCTAAGATTTTCTTAAAATATTTTCCTCAAAATATGTAGAGTCGACAGGGTTGGCCCACTTATTCAATATAATACCTATGCCTATAGGTATAGTCTGTGTTTGGTATTCAGAGGGTCTCCCTTTGAGATAATTTCATTGAAATCAGCAAGCAATCGGAAATTGACGAGTTTGACGTGAATAGGAAACCATGGATGGTTATGGGACGGTGAGTTTTATTTAGGGAAAGTTGTATAGGAACATGAAATGATGGAATGTTAAATGGCAAGTCAAATTAACTCGTGAAAACAGTAGGTAATTGAAGATGCAGTATTTTTATATTCGATATTTCCTATAGGCATTCAATATTACAGTTTTATGGAAATTATTAGCTTAGTCCCATTCGATGAGAGAACTGTTGTGCGATGAGCCAGTAACTTTTCACATTTTTTTCTTTCCTTTTAAACCTGGCACTTAATTTTCCGCTGAACGTGTCTGTCGTATCCTTATGTGGACTTGCAGCTTTGTCTATCTTTAATGCCCCTCTCTTACATTTTCACAGTAACTTACCAAGCGGGGTACCTAGCATGTCCTAGTCCTATAGACCGGTAGGTCTATAGGACTACGACGCATGCGTGATATGCATCAAATATTGCGGAGATATCCCAAATATTTGGAGCCTCTACCAAATGTTTCGGATATTTCGCAGGAGCAATTTATTAGACCCGTTTGCAGGAATCCTGAAGCAGATCCAATCATGAGGTACTACTCGTAAAAGTTCCATCATCTCCAATCGGGCCATATACAAAGAATTGCCAAACAATGCACCAATCCTCAGAAACCGTAATAATACATTTAATATGTACAATCTACTACGAATACACAAATACGAGTATTAAGATATGGCGCTTCTAACGTAATGTCTTTGCGTTAGTTCAACTACCCAGGCCACGATTTCGATCAACCTAAACTCAGTTATCAACTGCATAGCAACAAAATTAGGGCTCACTGTTTATAACAACGCGAGACACACACTTTTATTACGAGCTCAGACTAATCGACTTGTCTACTAAGTTACAACGTAGTAGTAAATATTGAAGATAATTGTATAGTGCAATCTGGGAATAAAAATGAGTGACACAGACAGTGACGTTGACCATGCAGAAGCAGCAGTTCTGAGGAATAGCTCATCAGAGACGAGTTATGATGACGAGGAAGATGCAATGGCAGCTTTGGAGGAAAATAGAGGTGGAACTCTTGTTGAAAGTAAGCATCGACTTGTTAAAGCTAAATAAGAATAATCTGCGGTAATAGGATTGTTGAAGATATGCCAAAAGGGATAATTGTATGATTGGCTGATAAAAGTATGACTCTGCTACCCAGTCTGGGAAAAGGCGTGTTTATTAATTAATTTATTTATTTTTATTATATTTTTAAATAGTTTTTTAAACACACGAGCGTGTGTTTTCAAGCCCGTGTTTAACTTTGTGATTAGCAAAAACTTTAGGTGCTCCGCATGGTGTCTGTTCGAACCTATGCCACAGATTTTTAAACACAAGCCCGTGTTTAACTTTGTGATTAGCAAAAACTTCAGGTGCTCCGCATGGTGTCTGTTCGAACCTATGCCACAGATTAATGCCTATGCTACTGTGAGGCAAGGTGCCCCCCCACCCGCAGTAGCATAGGCTCGAATAAACACCATGGTTTTATTCAAATTGATCATCGTAACGGGTGTTTTGATAGTATGCTCTGTATTAGACAGGTAACATAATTATTGGACTATATGTACCAGCCCCTTCCTTCACCAATCACAACGTTGACATTCAGTGTATGGTGAAAATGTCCTATTTCCACAATTTACGGTCGATCCGAGTTAAAGAACAAGGGTGTCGCTTAAAAAGCATAGTAACATTAAAAGAGACAAACAAGTATATAAAATATAGAGATAATCTAAAACAATGCTTTATGCAGCTGACATTTAAATGAAATTAAAAGCACAAAGGTTCACATTCAAGGTATCACATATTAGCAAGTGTTTCTTGATATTGCGTTCTATAAACGGGTAATTCGAAAATTTTTCGTTTCCTTGCCGATCTCTGAATAATTTTGTGGAGCATATATATTTATTTTTGTATTAAAGGGTGTATGGAGTGTTCCATCCAGAATCTTATGTAGGATGGTTAAACTACTAATAGATCTACGAGTTTCTAATGAGTTCATTCCAAAGTGTTCCAGACGTGATTCGTAACAGCGATACTTGCATTTTAGGTTATTGCGATATGTAAGAATTCGAAGGAATCTGGCTTGTATATTTTCAATCCAGTCATTGTGTACTTTGTAAGATGGATTGATATAAGTTAAACGTACTTTGATGAAAACAGTGTCAATCGCTCTAAAAAACTAATTATAATAATTTAAAGGACTACAGGATTATCTACCTATTTAATTTAGTTAATTTTAATTCGCAAACACTCGTACAATATTTTTTCTTCATTCCACCATTCGAAAAGGCAATTTATTTTAAACTCGCCGTGTTGACGGCCCATGAAGGTTTATTTCTGTCTAGTTACCTCTAAGTTACGAAAAAAATATGTTATTTCTGTGACTGTCAATTAATAAAAGTGACACACATGACACGTTCAAACTCGAATATATTTATGTTTTGATCTTGTGAATTCGTGTCAATAATAATACTTCTCGCTTATCAACGATAATTTTACAGCTTACAAAGAGGAAACCGCTGATAAAATGGCTCAACCGCCTCCTCAACCTCGGAGAAAGAAATTTATTCCGAAATATGAAGTAGATGGAGTTCACAAGTTGTTTATTGGAGAGGAAACTCAACTATTTATCGAAGCTCTTATTGGAACCCATGTTAATGCACAATACCCCTGGAAACTAGTCAGTAAAGCAAAAATTATAGAAAACATCGATAATTTCGGAGAAGCATCTGAGTTTTATAACATCAGAGAAGACATCGAAGCGTATGAAGATCAAATGATACTCATGGGCTATTTGGTCGATGAATCCAATGACCTGGATGAATTTTACATCTGCTGCACGAAAGAAGCCCGTGACCACTGCCAGCAGCAATCAGATAAATATATAAGGCGCCAAGAAAAGAAATTAGAGAAGTCTGTGCAAAAGAAACCGAGACCTTGGATGACATTAGGCAGTGAAAATGAAATCATGGAGCTTCGCCCGGTGAACACTAGACCATTGTTAGAACTAGAAATAAAAAGCAAGTACCCAACTATCTATGATCCAGATAAATTCAAAGTCAGAGACACTAATTCACAGAGAGATGGTTTCATTGAACTTACTCCTTATAGACAGAAATACTCTTTAGTCTTCAATCGAAGAATTGATACAGGAATCCAAGCAGCACCAAGTAAAGCCCATAGAACTGCACAAACAGACTTGAGGTACCCGAAAAACATGTGGACGCAATCAATAGCTGATCAGCTTGGCATGTATGACGAGGATGCAGGAGGAGATGCTGCCCACGATGAAGATGACAATAGCTCAGATGATGATATACGTAAAGTCAAGAGAGAAATTGATGAAGTAGGATTGATAGCTTACAGGAATGCTCTGAAACGAATGCGTCGACCCTCTTACTCTAAGCTGATCAACACATTCATGAAATCCGCTAAAGATGAAATGAACGACATTGTGGAGCTGAATACAGTGATGGACATATACTGCAATGACTACCCAAATTTGGTGAAAGAAAAAACCACAAGTACTTATAATTCGATGACTTTTGAGGAATATGTTTGCTTTACTGATGTGCGTGCCAAAAATAAATATGTGTCAAGCGCGGTGTTTCATCCTATGTGGACTGGTATTATTGCAATTTCATACGCAGATGGCTCACCAAGCATTATGAAATTTGTCGGAACGAGGCAAGATCCAATTCAAAGAGCTGTCTATGGTTTGAATCCGGTCATGATCTGGAGTCACGTTGATAGCTTGATGCCTAAACTATACCTGGAGTCACCGCGGGAAGTAAAAGTGTTATCTTTTTGTCCATTCAACGAAAACATTTTGATTGGAGGATGCGTGAATGGACAAATAGTTATGTGGGACATCAAAGATAAACTAGAGCACGTTGAAAAAATAGAAGTTTTGTCTGAGACACGTGAAAAGTATCGAATAAATATGAACGCTCACTTACAGTGGATGAAAAATGTTCAAGACAATGCTGTTGTACAAGCGACGGCGCTGAGTAATTTACTAACCAGCCACTATGGTCCAGTGACATCAATCAAATGGCTTTCTCCGAATTTCATTATTGGCCCTACAGGCAAAGTACAGATGATTGAAGGCGAAAAAAAATCTTTGATGGTATTAACCGCAAGTGAAGATGGCACCATTTTAGTTTGGAATTTATCCGTAGACAATATTACGTTGTTCGAAAAAAAGTCAAAGAGATCTAAGAGGGTTCCGATAAGACCTGCTGGACTGACGCTTGACGTCTCACCTTTTAAGGTATTAGATCGAAACTTACAACCCTGCTTTAAAATCATATTGGGGATCGCCGGGCAGACCCAAATTCTACCAGTTCAAAGCCTTACAATGAACTACCCAGATATCAAATACATTTATACTCCTCGCAACACTGGTACGGGAAGAAAATATTTCACTTCTGAAATCCAGCCTCAAACCGAAGACGATATCTGTGACGTAGTGTATAGTGGATCTATGCACGGTGAGTTGATGCGGCTATCCTGGGAAGGTCACCAATTCAATACTGGCGAAATGGTTAATTCAGAATACTGCATATTGAAATACAACTGCTGTTTACACGATGGAGTTGTGACCACATGCCATAAGAACCCTTTCATTGACCAAATCACACTTACATCCGGAGGAAAAATATTTGCTATCTGGTCAGATAAATTGTTAAATAGACCAATAATCTGGAAAAAGCGACCATACCGCTTGACAGATGCAGTATGGTCACTCTATAAAGCAAGCTTGATTTTTATAACAACTGCGGAAGGAACACTTGAAACTTGGGATTTCTTATTGAGGAGTGATCAGCCAATATCAATTCAAACTTTATCGGGAACAACTCTTACTGGAGTTAGCCTGCACACCTTACCAGTAGCGAAAAACATAATTGGAGTAGGGGATTCCAATGGCTCTTTCAAGATGTTTATAGCCCCGCCAATTTTCATGATAGAGAACCCATCTTATGCGGCCCGAATGCAGCAAATGATTTCAAGAGAACTTAAGGTCATGCATGCTTTCAAAGAATGGCAAGACAGCTGGATGGAGCACCATCCACATGTTCTGCTTGAAATAAAAAATAAAGAAGCTGCTCTTTTGGCCGAAAAGGAAGAAGAGAAACGTAAATTAAAAGAAGAAGAAGAAAAAAAATTAGAAGAGGAAGCTGAGGCACAAAGGCTTGCAAAGCTGAGAGTGATAGGTCCAGCTGAAAGATGGCAGATGATAATACAGAAATTGATAGAGAAGACAATTGCTGTTAAGAAGAGAATAAATAAAGCAGAACTGATCGAACATGAAAAACCATTACGAGAACTAGAGGCTCAAAGATTGGAGAAAGAGAGACGTATGTTAGATATAATGAAAAATCAGAAAGCAATATTCAACGATACCGTAGCGATTCTTTTCCCTGAAGCTATAAAGAAGCATGAGAAGGTTAAAAAGAGTCTGATGTCAGATGATAAGGAAAATCTTATAATGCAGTATTTGAAAGACTACGAGTATTTAGAGAAGAATGCACTGAAAACCGTGACAGAAAATGTTTACAAGGTCACATTTTCTTGGGACGCTACTGTGAGTGAAGGTAGAGAGAGGAGGCAAGCGTTGACTGGCAATGAAGATATTATCAAGTTACACAAGACAAGGTTGGAAGATTTTGGCACAGATATGAGCAGACATACATGGACGGAATCTTCTCACACTAAGGCGGAGTTTGGGAGTTACGGCGTAAAAGAATCATTAACTGATTTGAGTTCAGATATTGACTTGGCTGATTAGTATTTATATTTCTGTTTATAATATTTTATATACAATTAATTATAACACATTATATGAACCATTTATTTATTTTACGTTATTTCCTGTTGTGTAGTTTGGGCACCACTATTTATTTTCGTATGAAATCTATGTTCCTATCCATAACATATGGTAGCTGGTAGTGCGACATGGTTACTCTACCATATCCTGGAAATAGGGCTTTACTTACCGCAGTTACTTACCATATTCATTTCCTTACCTAACTAACACATTCAGTTCCTTATTATTTACCGATTTGCCACATTCATTTTCTTATTATTTTATATTTATTGAAATAGCTTAGAAAAAAAACTTGAACAGATAAAAAAAATAGATACCAAAAACAACAAATCCTACCTACCTATTTTTAATGTGTTTTACTAATTTGTACAGCATTCCGGTTCTCTAGAAGCCGGAAAAACCAAAATGCTGTTACACCTATACCTAAAAAAATATATAATTATGAATGCGTATTTGTAAAGGCTTTGTTCCGGATACACTCCATCAGCTTATGGAAGACGTCCTCAGAGGTGTTAGTAACGTGCTTGATGCGCTAATTCTGTGAATTGACATCTTGTAGGCATTTGTTACAGCCAAATAATTGTATTAATTTCAAGCTATCGTCTTCGCTAAGATTACGCGTCATTTTCATTCACCAGCAAGACGCGATGCCACCCTACAACGCAACGGTAGTGCCTGACCAAGTCACAGAAAATATATACCCAGGGAACAAGCACTGACTTGACTGTTTACATAACGCGGGGGTTTTACCACCGTGCAGGTGGCGGAGGGCACCACCTGACTCCAAAATATTCGTGTGCGAATATACAAGTTAGCGCTGACTTTGCACCACTGACCTGACCTCAAATCATTGGCTTTTTTTGGGTCAGCGCTGACTTGTTTTGCATTCGGAGTCAGTCACTGACACAGTACAAACGAGCCTTTCTTCAGCTGCTAAGAAATATAACTTTTATAGTTCTAAGTGATACCATTCAAACAGAATCACTTGATAAGTCAGTCAAGCGCTGCAAGCCAGGCGGGCGCGAAAATAACGTGGCCTTTACGTTGCGAGCCCAGAGTGCGGAGAGGTTAGAAAAACGGACGACATCATCCTACTTTCCTCGACCTCTCAAGACGCCCAGGCATCATAATGACACATATGATGGCATTTTTTTTAATCGCTTACACGCATTTTTCTGTGGATTTAATCAGATGGTGTTTTACAATGCGACGATTCTTGCAAAATCGCTGGACGGTTCGATTTTGTTGACGGAAGAATGATAATTCTGAGTTGCATTTTCATTTATGTTATTCATTCAAAAAAAAATAATTCAAAAAGAGTTTATTTCCATAAGAAACACATAGGTAACATTTGGAGAATGTCAAATCTTAAACTAACACATGTATAAGGTACAGGGAAATATAGAACTCAATTTGAATTCCGTCACCTCAATGTTTTAGATGCTGGAGGCAAAGAGGCGACTAGAAACCTCCAGCTTGTCTTCTACATAATCTGATATTTTGTAGTAACCTTTTTTACATAAGTGATTTTTAACAACATTTTTAAATTTATTTACAGACAATTCTTGTAACTCAATCGGTATTTTGTTGTAAAAGCGAATACATTGCCCTTTAAAAGATACATTAACCTTATGGAGCCTAGTAGTAGGTATAGCTAGTTTATTCCTATTTCTAGTGTTGTTATTGTGCCTGTCGCTATTCTTAGGAAATTTATCAATATTTTTGTGGACGTACATTAGGTTTTCATAAATATACTGACACGGCACTGTCATAATGTTAATTTCCTTAAATTTACAACGCAGTGACTCTCTGGGACCCACATTGTAGATTGCACGAACAGCCCTCTTTTGCAGCACAAATATTATGTTAATGTCTGCAGCGTTCCCCCACAGCAGTATGCCGTAAGACATAATGCTATGGAAGTAGCTGAAGTAAACTAGTCTAGCTGTTTCCACGTCCGTAAAAAGACGGGTTTTTTTAACTGCATAAACTGCGGAACTGAGTTTTTTTGATAGCTTATCTATGTGTGGGCCCCACTGAAGCTTATTATCTAAGGTGATTCCTAGGAATACCGTGCTATCTACGAGTAGGTTCCATAAAAAGTGGCTTTAAGTTGTGAGAATTAAATAAGTTACTTAGTCTCGTACTAAGGGAGTAAGTTTCTAGTTTGTATGGGAAAATAAGATTAGATTAACTATTTTGTTCGAACCTTTACAGGAGTACTCCTTACGATAAATGAGTAAAAATATGTTTAAGGTTTTTTCAGAATTCACCCATAAAGGAGGGATATGGGGTGACAAAGTCTGAATATTACCAAGTGTATCATTTGAATGGTTTATTGGGTGGCTGATTACGAAAACAACAATGATTCTAAAATTTGTAAGCACCGGGATTCGAACCTGCATCTCCTGCGTGAAAAGCAAATGTGAAGCTCTTATTTTCTTAAAATAACATATTTTATCTGTGCTGAGTTGCACAAAAAAAAAACTTAAAAGAGGATGGGCATTTTTGTATGGAACTTGGTCGAAGAGCCTCCAAATATGAGACAAACAAACAAACAAACAACATTGCAAGTTAAATAAAAGCTTTTAAAAATATATCTATCGATTTGTATTATTCTTATCTGTGGCAGCTCTTGGATCATTTTTGCCCATCCTCATTTAAAGTGATGATTAAACTAATTTAATCCCGAGAACACAATGGATTCTCGTGATCAAATTAGTTTAATCATGACTTAAAATTTAAGCGTTTTTCGTGTAACTCAGCATTACATAGAAAATCGATTAGTAATTCATTCCTCTGTCGATACAACATCGATTCACTTCGAGAGAGGAATGAGTAGAAGACAGAGGAATGATTTAAAAAAAGATAAGTAGGTAGGTAGAACAAGACTTAATAAGTAAGTAGGTAATACTGTAGTAAAACGGGGTGCATTTTGATACCCAGGGGAGAATAGAGATAGCTCCCAATCTCTCTTCTCTAATACTTTACGAAGTAGTGGGCCTAAGAGTTATTTCTATTTACCCTTGGTTATCAATACACCCCGTTTTACGTTACCTACAATATTCTAGTCAGCCCCCTTAATTAGTAACTTTAATCCAGGTCAAATGCAACGCAGTGTCAATTTATTGTACATAACTATTGGAAATCTGACACTATTCCACAGTTTAAGATCGATTCGAGTTACTGAATAAGAAGGCTGGACGGATTTACACATGAATAATAAAAGGTAAATAGGTACTACAGACAAATACATACTTTAACACTCTATGATGTGATATCCGGGTGCGATGCTACGATACGATCTCTCGCTCCAAACACTGCCGGCTTACTGACAAAAAGGCAACGCGGTAGTTACGTGGTCGTGGTAGGTAGGGGATGCCCACAGCAGCGCTCATTTTGAATCGATTTGACTTTGACTCTGTTTCACGATTAACATGTCAAACCATCACTAAAAGGCGCTCGCGACGTCACAGTAGGTAGCTATCTCGATATCTGGTCTGTGGTCCTGACCAAGTCAAAGAAAATATATACCCAAGGACCAAGCACTGATTTGATTGTTTAAATAACACGGGGTTTTTACTTCTGGGTACGGGAGAGTGCGGGTGGCAGGGGGCGCCACCTGAATTCAAAATATTCGTGGTCGAATATACAAGTCAGCGCTTACTTTACACCACTGATCTGACCTCAAATCATTGACTTTTTGTTGGGTCAGCGCTGCCTTATTTTGCATTCGGTGTCAGTCACTGACACAGTACAAACGAGCCTAGAGAGGGTTTCTTCAGCTATTGAGAAATAAGCAGTGACTGACTTTGAATTCCAGAAAATTTAGCGCTGACCCGAGAAAAACCCTTTGTAAACTGATTTGGAAGTCAGTACAGCGGTGGGAGGTCAGCGCTGACTTTTATATTCTCATACGAATATTTTGAGGTCAGTCGGCGCCCCCCGCAACCCGCGCACTCCTGCGCCGCCGGTAATAACCCCGAGTAAATAGTGAAGTCAGTGCTTGGTCAGTCACTGCCGCAGCGTTCTGGGGTGACGTCGCGTTTCAGCGCAGAAAAATTACGCGCAAACTTACTGAAGACGAAGTATTACAGTTAGTTCAACTATATGGAGAGAATGAGTGTCTATGGGGCATCAAGTCCCAGGATTGCCGCATTAGAGAAAATAGTTCATTTGCATTGCAAAAAATCGCGCAACAAATCCAAATTGAAGGGTTCACGCCTACTGATGTATAAAATAAAATAAAACTGTAAGAGCTACCTATTATTTACAAGTGGACAAAATAAGAAATTCTACGAGATCCGGCGCTGGTGAAAACATTTATGTCCCAAAAGTAAAATGGTTCCAAGAACTGGATTCCTTTATAAAAAACGTGACAGTAAAAAGGAAAACAAAAGTAAGTAATTATTGAACTAATTTATTATTATTTTTATACATCATTTCAATACCTACTACTTTACTAAAACTGTATCACGGCTGAAGGCGTCCTGGCGTCGGGGGCACGATGTTTGGATGATATCTACTGGCGGCTTTGGCGGTCAAAAGGTAAAGAAATTCTATCAAACTGCCATGACAGACTTCCGTCAGTCATAAAGTAGTTCCTAAATTGGTCTCTTTTTTCTTTTGCAGTCATAGAATGGTTACCTCTTTGTTGGTCAGAAATGCTTTATAGTGGATTTATTTCCGATCTCCATATACCTTCTGTTATTTGTCCATCACTATCCTCTCTGTCTACACAAGTAGATGTTATGTATCTACATTGGTTGCAATTGCTTTTTCGAACACTCGTAATCTAGATAGGTACTAGTATTCCAAAAGCATTTTCACTTATGCGCCTTGCACGAGACTATCTGTAGTTGAAGACTTTTTCAGCAGTGTTGAGTTGCGCGCTCTTGGATATGGTTTTAGTAAATATTTTTTTAGTGGAAATGCTGCATCACCAACTATTATTCCATTTGTAGGAAGCAATCCATTTTCCAACATATGAAATAATGAGGAATTTTTAAAGACACCTCCATCGGAGGCGTTTCAATTTGCTCCAAAGTCTATATATGAAAAGCAATAGTCATGGTATACAACAGCCAACATAACAATACAATTGTTTTTTTTGTAATTAGAAAATCACTTCCACTATTTGGTGGAGCTTTAATTGGAAAATGCTTGCCATCAATTGCTCCGTAGCATAAGGGGAAATTCCACCTGGTCTTAAATAATTTTCTATTCTTCCTCTCCTTCTGGTATCTGTAAAACAAACAAAAAACATTACAACCTAAATGTAATCTTTGTTAAACTAAGTATATTTATTTTCATTAACAGGATAACTCGGGAACTAACAACGATGATTTTGCTGATGCTGAGGAAGTGGCTGAGGGAGCTGAAAATATATCAAGATCTGAAAATGATGACAATTCCATTGATTCGCCAATCATACCCGCTCGTAATTCTAGGACAGCTCCCACTCATACTGCCCCTCTGCGCGCAAAACAGTCTAAATTGTCCGAAATGGCCGTTATGATAAAGGATATGAAAAGTGTGTCAAACGATATTAATATGTCACCATCTGTAAAAGACACTGACTTAGATATTTTTGGTAAACATGTGGCGTCTCAAATGAAAAAATTGTCTGAAGAACAATCTGTTATCGCACAAGAAGAAATCCAAAATATATTATCTAAATGCAGATTAGCTGATATAAGAACAAGTAATAATATAGCGCATTTTCCAAATGCACACTTTTCTACTAAACAGTCATTATCATCACCTCAATATTGTTTTAATCGAAGTCCTGTAACTACGACAAGCAGCAACATTAGCTTGGGATTTCACTCCCCGGAATCCAACCAAACAATTGCGTCAAACCAGAGCCACAGCTCCATGACATTTTACATCCTAGAGACTGCTGAAACTGCTAACAGCAACAGCTTATACGACTCGATGGGCCTCAGATTTGTAGATCCTAGTCAGGTACTTATTACACCCGCAAGGAATGACAGGACCATGATCAACAACGAAGCTGGAAGTGATAATGCTAACACGATGATTATGCGTGCCTACGAAAATGCTTAATACTATTTTGATGTCACAATTTATAATTTTCTAAATAATAAAAAAATCTTACCTTAATATGTGTTTTCAATGCCGTATATATGGCTCCGTACACTTCTGGTATTAAATGAGAAATTGCAGCTTTTGAGTTACGATAAAAGTGACTGAGGCACCGGTACGACATCCCTGAAGCCAGATATGTCAGTGTTACTTCTAGTTTTAATTGAGCTGGCAAATCATCTCTCATAAATGTATCTTGTCGATGAATAAAGCTTGTTATCAATGACAGCAATTCGTCAACATTCTTCGGTGCCAATCATCAGAGCCCTTTTGAATTCCGTAGGGTCTTCAAATCTCAATTGCTTTAGTAACAAAGCTGAACCACCAGTTTCGTTTCTATCTGCAATCCATTTTCTTACCCAAATCCGCTTCTTTTTAGTTAACTAATTTTCCAACATTTCCGCTAACTCATCTAACATCAAAATTGTAAATTTTTTCAACAAATTATTTAGACGTTGTTTCTGCTGTTTTTCTAGAATTAATTTTCCTTACTGACTTTACTCACATTTGCTGATACCATGTAAGGCGGAGGCGGAATCAGTAGCAGGGCCAGCACTGGCGCCGCTACTGACTCGTGTACTGACCCTGTATAAGCTTGCCTTAACTCTTATAGTTCTAAGTGCTACCATTCAAACAGAATCACTTGATAAGTCAGTGAAGCGCTGCAAGCTAGGCGGGCGCGAAAATGACGTGGGCTTTAGGTCGCGAGCCCAGAGTGTGGAGAGGTTAGAAAAAAATATATTCAGAAGAATGTGTCCGGAACGAAGCCTTAGAGCAAGAACAACTCAGTCTCAAACTGAACCATGGACTGAACGAATAGATCTTCCCAAGCACCCTTTCTGGGGCGTGGGGAGTCAAGTTCAGATCATTGGATCTCTTCCTGAGGAATCGCCTCTGTCCACTCCTGTGGACAGGTCATCGGAGGGGCCCGCACGGGCGGTGGTGATCTTCTCACTGGAGGTGCTCCACAAGGTGATCGCCAGCTAGACAACTATGTTGCGGGGCAGGTTGTGGCGGTCAGGCGGGCGCGCGTTTGCGGATGTGCGGGTGATGTGACGCATCCGCGTACGCGAACATGCCCTCCGCCAGCCTCTGGACAAAGTGGTCCCCTGTTTCCCATCAAAGGTTCCTCTGGATTGTGAACGTGAATGAGGAGCCTCAGGCTGGACAGTTTTATACCAGATTCCCGCGGTCATCGATCTTCCGTTGAAGTAATCCATCCACAACTTGGTGTATTGCATTTTCACCGAGGGCATCAGTGGGAGTGGGAGTGGAAGGGTTTGACGTAATCTCATCCCGTTATCCCGGATTTGAGTAGTCATGCACTCATTACCTGTGAACTTAATATTGAACTTAATAAAGATAAAACAACTCCTAAATGTATAATTTATAGATCATTGAAAGATATTGACACCGAGAAATTTAATGCTGAAGTTGAATCTGTTCCATGGCAGGACTTAATAAATGACGACGTAAATGTAATGTTAGAATCTTTAAGTGTCTATATATTATATCTATTTGATAAGTATACTCCTGTCAAAACTGTGTATATATCTGACCCTGGATTACTTTCACCATAAAATAAATTATGAAGCTTCAAACCCAGCACATGGCAGATATTAAGCAACTAAAAAGGACCCCATTAAAAGGCATGCAATAATAACTGGGCCTGAAAAAAACTGATATTGATGCGATAGGTAGCGAAAAGGTTGCTTATTTTAATCAGCACCTTAATGTTCACATAAAAAACCCTCGTGTTCTGTGGAAATATATAAAAAGACAGTTGTTGATTATAAAACTAAACATTCTGAATTACCTTCTCATTTAAGTGACCCTAATAGTATACAAAATCAATTTTTAGATCTCCCTACATAAGAAAATTGACACTCGCTTAGTTGATTATTTAAATTCAAATAAATTTAATTCTTCTGCAGAATTTGCATTGAAGGCTGTTTCTGATACAACCGTAGCAAAATAATTAGATCGATCTCTACCAACGCACAAGGTGCTGATGGCATTACTTTAAACATGATGATACTATAATCCTGCCACACACCTTAAGATTATAACAGCTATTGTAAACAAGTCCATTGAAGCTGGTGTTTTCCCAGAGAAATGAAAAACTGCGTTGGTGAAACCGATCCCTGAAGTCCCATATCCCTACTCAAGTTAAAGAATCACGCCCAATTAGCATTCTTGATTTTCTATCTAAGATTGTCGAAAGAGTGGTCTGCATGAAAATGACAGAGTATCTCGAATTAAATAACATCTTACCTGAAAAGCAATCTGGCTTCAGGAAGTTGTAACGGCATTAATGGCTTAGGTCGAGCCACCGCTATCAGTAGCTATGATCGTCTATTCTACCTACCCCAAAAAGAGATGTCCCGATTCAGCTGTAAGATTTGTAAGTTAAGAATGATAAGTCTGAATTTCTCGTTCGTTGAGAAGTTCGTTAGGCGTACAATAGTCGAACGAAGTTTGGTTCAGGAAGTTACAGTTTCAAGTTAGACAGAGAAAGCATATATGTCCGTAAGCCGGTATTTCGCATCAGTTAGCGGTGTATTGCGCCAGATCGATCGTTGTTGTATTTTGTGTGATGGTACCATTTATTTTTTTGTATATATGGGCGCTTGGAACTTCTTTTAGTGGTCGACCACGATTTGTAATATTTGTTTAGGATATCGTATAGATATCCGTCGTAGTTTTACGACGTGAGTACTCAATGATATTTCATGTGCTCGCTAGTAGCGGCTAGTGGTGGTTCCAATTATATATTTAGTTCACGGCAATAACGATCCGAAAAGACCGGTTTACACAATTGCGATTTGATTTTCCGAAATGGGTTTGAACTAGCGGTTACCTCAAAAGGTCCGTAACGTTTTGAAACCTTCAACTCTGCGTAATTTGAGCTGGATGTTATCAAAACGTTGTCATTAGCGCTTTAGGAGATCTAACCCTCACCATAGCGAAGTGCATAGTTCGGTAAATACCAAACTATGAATTCCACTGACCTCAGCACGTCCTCGGCCAAGCAAAATCATAAATATTTGACTCAGCCTACACATTAGACCTCCAGCGAAATTTACATTTAATTTAAAGATGCAACTTGAATCCAAACTGACCCAAGGCTAAGCAAAACAATCTACCCGGTCCTAAACAATGAACTTTAGACTGTAATTTGATCTCTTCGCGCGTCCCCGACAACACTCAAATGTCAAAATATCAACAGGATAGGTTATCTGTGTTGATACCGGTTTAACTTTGTTCTGAATTTGTTATTTCCATCCGCGGCACCTCTTTGATTAAACAGTCTCCCTATGCCCTGCCAACCTAGGTTAAGCCGCAACTAAACTCCTGTCTAGCCTAGTCTAAAATCCTAGTGTTATACCATGTCCATTATCGACACCACTCGAAAATGGTTGAGTTTGATTTGAATGTGCTTGTATGTTTAATGTTTGTGTGTGTGGGAATTTCAAAACTCGCTACTCGAAAGGAATGAGGAGAGGATTAGCCCGCGAATATCCTAAGAGCCAATCCAGGAACCCTATGGTGAAGGAAAAAGGAATTTAGGGTCGCTCCAAGCCCAGACTCAGACTCAGATCAGTTACCTACAAGTTCTTATCTAACGACCCAAGGATAGTTTTGGAATTTGGGGTAGGTTGATTTAAAGGATAGGAACCGAGGTATATCTCGGCGCTTCAGACACTCACGAAAATCCACTGAAACTCGCAATCACAATTCGTCCAGTTCTGACGCGTAACACGGCAGACCAAAACTGTTTAGAACTGCTGAAAGACGACTGTCACAGTAGCTTAACGCCGAGACTGAATGCTCTCCCCTTCCCCGCTATCGTATTTATAGACCCCACATGTCCGAAAAAAAAAATGGCGTCCTTTGCGAACACGCTCTGCCCAAGCGAAGCTTCTTATCACTAACTACACAGGGTCTAATTTCAACCATGCCATGCAGATCCGCCGTTATACAAACTTTGTGTACGCATATTCACTATGATCAACCGTAGGTTATCACTCAAGTCATTCGGTATGGCCGATACACAAAATCTGTTGATCGCTGACCATAAAAGCTTGTTGAGATTAATTTAAGCCTTCCCGACCGCTAGCGCGCTAGACAAAGATCACTAGAATGATATTCAAACTCGTGATGTGAAACTCGCCATATCATACCAACCAAACGCAATTGTATATTATATGTAATGTATATTTTGGTGCGATCTATTCACTGGGGTTCCTCAGGGTGGCATCCTTTCACCCCTTCTGTTCTCGGTTTTTATCAACTCAATCTCTGATGTACTTACTTCTTCATATCATCTTTACGCAGATGACCTCCAAATATACCGGCATTTCTCTCCGCGTGATGTGACTCCGGCTGTGGAGGCTCTGAATGCTGACCTCGAGAATATCAGGAAGTGGGCCCTCTCATATGGGCTTCTGGTCAACCCGAGAAAGTCGCGGGCCTTGATCTTGGGAACCCGATACTCTCTTGACCTGTTACAACTTCCAATCGCTCCTCTAATATTTGATGGAACCGTAATCAAATACAGCGATAAAGCTAAAAATCTCGGAATTGTATTCGATAACATGCTGTCTTGGTCGCCCCATGTCTCCGAGGTCAGCAGACGAGTCTTTGCATCGTTTCACTCTCTTCGGAAATTACAATACTTCCTTCCACGGCATACTAAAGTCACTCTAGCCCAGTCCCTTCTACTTCCTTTAATTGATTATGCCGATGCTTGCTGGGTGAGTGCGAACGAAGAACAACTGAATAAACTCGAACGACTTCAGAACCTCGGGATTCGGTTCATCTTCGGGCTGCGCAAGTATGACCACGTCTCGCAGTATCGCAAGGAACTGGGTTGGCTCCCGATTCGTCTTCGCCGTGATTTCCACATATTGACTTTACTTTTTAACATCTTGAGAAACCCCAGATATCCTTCCTACCTTCGTGAACGTTTTGAGTTCCTTTTCTCCAGAGGCAAGGAGCGGAGATCTCACACGGTGTCTCTTCTATGTATTCCGCAGCATAACACCGTCGCCTACGAGCACTCGTTCAGGCTGAGGGCCATTCGGCTGTGGAACGCACTTCCCTGCACTATAAGGGACAGTCCCACTCTTTTCTCCTTTAAGAATCGCTTGAAAGAGCACTTACTTTCTCTTTCATCATAGGTATTGTATATATAAGTATGTAATTGTATTTATCTATTTATTATTATTATTTGTTTATTCTTATTTTATCTACTATTTCTTTGATTATATGTATTTTTATAGTAAGTATCATATTTTATTGGTATTTGGTAAGTATTTAATTTCACTAGACTACCCTTTTCATTTTATATGTATCCTATCCAGATAGGTTTGCTGGAGGAAATCTCTGTTGAGAGATAAGCTCGCCTTTGCCTTTTAATTTCGTGTATTGTTGTAATGTTCTGTGCAATAAAGAATTGTGAATTGTATATTTGCAGTCAACATAATAGCTTTCTCCGTATCGTTCCATAATAACCTTCTATTATTTAGTTATTCATAATTTATTCAGCGCGCAGCCAAATCGGCTCTGATCCCTACACATCTCGCAGGAATGCGACAAAAAAACCTGACCTGAACTCTGTTCCTGGAACCAACCCCCGCGCTCGGCTCATTGTTTTTTGCTAACTTACCCCTGAGCTACTCAAAACCCCAAACGTTATATGAACCGATTCTCGTATTCAAAACAGCGCGGCGATGGGCTAGCCCTCTGTCACGCAAAATGAAGTATCAAATGTACTGACTCTCGTGTACCATTACAGCCCCCTCCCAGACCTTGAGACACTGTTTATCTCAGTTAAACATGGCGCAAGGATCTCATTACCACTATGCTATCCATGCTTTGTCCATATCCACTCTATACGTACGAACATCTCAAATCATGTACACAGACCGATGAATCTGTCAATTATGTATATAATATTTACACAACTCGATTGAGCTCTCTCCTGTCTTATCTTATTTATCTATCTAACTATACAACCTCGCTTACCCGCAACTTATCCTAATTCGTATTACTATATATATACAATTTTTTTTTTGTTTTTATTTTTTTTTATTTTTCCCTTTCTAAACCATGCAAGATCCTTAAATCTACAAGTAGTTACTCAAATTTACAGCTTACAGCTTAATTATATAACTTATATACACTACCTTATTTATCTACGCCCTTATTCGTCCTCACATAATACCTGGCTATATTTATAGTATTGAAGTTACCCAATATCTCATTTGAAACCGGATCTACTAAAGTATAACAGTTCGGATATACCACTGCCGAAATAACATAAGGCCCTTTATACAACAATGAAAATTTCCGCATGATTTTATGTTCTTTATTTGAACGCACAAAAGTCTTAAGTTTCACATAATCACCTATACGATAGACTTCTAACTTACGCCGTTTGTCTGCCTGTCGCTTACGTCGTTCACTAGAACTTTTAGAGTTTTCTATCGCTACATTCCGCACCTGTTCCGTATCTCGCGCACTATGACCTAATAACCATTCATCGCCTAATTCCTTGTCAATAGTTAACGGTTCCCGCCTACCAAACGCTAACTTATTAGGCGCAAAGCCTGTGCTTGTGTGTTCGATATTATTATAGCAATTATTAATGTCCGGTAACACATCGACCCAACTACGATTACTTCCGCCGCAATAAGTTCTAATTAGTCGACCTAGCTCGCGATTCACTCTTTCAACGCTATTAGAATTTGGACAATACACCGACGTATGAGTGACCCGAATCCCTAGCTGTTTGAGACCAAATTCCCAAACTTTCGATATGAACTGTGGTCCTGAGTCCGTAATTATAGTTTCGATAGGTATTTCCCTATGAAATCTCTTTGTACAAGCGAGCACGCTCCTACCTGTCGCTTTTCGCATTGGATATAATTTTATTACTTTACTGTACACGTCTTGAATCACATATATATATATTTATATCCGAATTTACCTACGGGCAATGGCCCATAAAGGTCCGAGAAAACTTTCTCACCCAACTTTTCCGCCAACACCGGTGTACAAGGACCAACGGTATTGTTAGTACTTGGTTTGACCTTTTGACATATGTCACAACTTCTTATCACCGTGCTAATCACCCTACTCATATGAAGAAAATAATATCTGTCCTTCATCAGTGCTAATATTTTATATCTGCCGTAGTGACCTATTTCTTCATGTATGTGTAAAATTAGTTCCTCCTGTAGTGATTTCGGAATTACTAGCAACTGTACGTTCCGCCTCGGCACGTGAAAATATAACGTATCACCTACTAGCTTGTAATTATCAAACCCTCTCGTTTCCGTATCTACCACCCTACGTCTGATACAACCGCTAATTCGATTTAACCGCTCATCTTCGCTTTGTAATCTCGCAATGTCTCGTAAACTCGAAATAACACTTGCGGTATTCGATGCCTGAAACCAGAATATTCCCGGCTGAACATTCGTACTGTCATTCATGCCTCCAGGTCCTGCTATTTGCCTGCTTAGCGTGTCGGCAATTTGATTATCAGTCCCTCGCACAAATTCTATGTCGTAATCGAATTGCTCTAAAAACATAACCCACCTAGTTACGCGTGTACCCAATAAAGTCCACGACTTAATGAACGTCAAACTTTTATGATCAGTTCTAATAATAACTTTTTCTCCCCGCAAATATATCTCAAATCGCTTTAAAGTGTATATAACTGCATACATTTCCTGTTCGCTGACAGACCATCTAGTTTGAGCTCCCTTAAATGCCTGCGAACAAAACCCTATAATTCGTTCCTGGCCCGAATCATCTAATTGATAAACATAGCCCCCAATTCCTATAGCGCTGGCGTCGCATTGGACATAATACGTTTTTCCCGCCAATGGCTGACTCAAAATTATACTTTCTGAGAATTGGTTTTTTATCTCGTCAAAAGCACTCTGCACCTGCGCACTCCAGACGAACTTGACTCCAGACCGTAATAAATTGTACAAGGGCTGTGTTAACGTTCCAAAATTTTTTATAAACCTCCGAAAGTAATTTATAAACCCCAAAAACGCCCTCAATTGCCTGACAGTTCTGGGTGACGGATATAATTTAAGTGTTTCAATTTTGTCCGGGTCCATTTGCAAACCTTGTGTAGACAAAATATGCCCCAATAACTTGACTTTTTTTTGTGCGAACTCGCATTTTTTTAGTTTGCATGTGAAGCCCGCGTCTTTCAATTTACTTAGAACCGTGTCCACTTGAGACAAATACTGATCGAAGTCACCCTCAGTTAAAATCGCCAAATCGTCAACAAAATTTAAACAATATGACCTAACCTCTGGCCCTAAAATTAAATCCATCGCCCTCGAAAATGAACCCACACTGGTTTTTAACCCCTGAGGTAAAACGTTGTAAACATAACTTCTGCCTTGATATACAAAACCCGTGTATCGTTTAGATTCGTCTGATAATGGTATAGAAAAATACGCATCTTTGATATCAATAATCGCTATATAATTTATCCGGCGACCCGATTGCAATATCTCACTCATTAAAGGTGTAGTTTCAACTTCCCCAACCATTCCCGTGTTTAATTGGCGCGCATCTAGCAGTATACGTACCTCCCCTGACTTCTTTAGTGCACAAGTCAATGGACTGCTGAAATCCGTAGATTGCCTGCTAATAATACCTATCTGTTCCATTTCTTTCAAACGTTTTGTTACTTTATCGCGATAAGCGAACGGTATGGGATAGCTTCGTTTTACGAAAGGCGTTTCATCTCTCATTTTTATCTCATGTATATATTTATTTGTCCGACCTACCCTATCGCTAAACAACTCTGCATGTTTATTTAACACCGGTAATAACTTTGTTTTGTGTTCAACAGGTATTGATGTATTATTCACATATTCCTCTATCATATTTCTACTGGTATCTTGGTTCTGTACTTCCATTGTACAACGGCAAGAATCCTGATTAGGACCAGTACCTAATGGTATTTCACACATCCGCCCGGCGTTTCGTATAATTAGCCTCTTATTACCCTCACACATTAAACTGGCTCGCGTCTGTTGTATAAAATCAAACCCTAAAATTAAATCTTTAGGCACCCTTGTTAATACTAGCATTGGAGTATCGATAACGCATTCACCTATTGTTAATGTTAACGTAACTAACTTATCAACCTTTTCCTTACTGACCCCAAATGCACCTGTGATTCTCAAACTTGGAATCGGTATTTCCGTCGGTTTTCCCAATTGCCTGCACACTTCATCGTACACTCTCCGACTAATTACACTGATTTCGCTCCCCGAATCAATCAAACTCCTTACAACAATATTCCCAATACGCACATCTATCTCAGGTAATGTCAAGGTTTTACTTAAATGGCGCCCACACTCAGTCGAATCGTCGTCTCTGAATATCGTATGTAAACGTCTGTAATTGCGGCCTATACAATTCAATCTCGATTTTTCATCTAAACACACGGCATATCCGTGCGCTTTATGCGCTAGTAATTGAATAAATTCATTCACACCCACGTTCGAATCCAAATTACACAATTCATACAGTCTATGTTTTTTTCCAATTTGATCGGCTGTCCATCCAAAACGTAATAAATATCTGAGCGCGAACGACCCGCGCGAGTCCACTAGTTTTCCGGCCGGACAAACCCGGCGTCAGGGTCCTCAGCCTTCTGGGTAACATGCACGGCCGCTCTGGGGCATGATCCGAAGATACTACTACATGGCTGTGGGGCCAGTCCGATTCTCTCTTGGCAAGCCAGGGTGGTCCCCACCACAAATGGTGTCTAACGAGTTCAGGAGCCTGACATCCCCTGGATGCACAATCAGACGGGTTCAATTCTCCTGGTACATGTCTCCAGGTCAGTGGGACCTCAGACGACACAATCTGGGAGACACGGTTCGCAACAAAAACCTCTAAGTTATGGATCGAAGCCTTCAGCCAGCACAAAACAATCTGGCTGTCCGTCCAAGCGTACACCGTATCCTCCAAAACCACTGACCCACGCAACACTGTTAGAGTGTGATTCAAAAGTTTGGTCAAACAAAAGAGCAGCCCCGGACAGTTCCAGTTTTGGAATCGTCATCCTTGTCCGAATAGGCGCTACCTTGCTTTTTGCCAAAACCAAACGCACGTCGACCTCCCCGGTGGAGGTGACGGTTCGCAAATAAACCGCTGCCGCAAACCCTCGTTCAGAGGCATCACAAAACCCGTGAAGGGTTGCCCTGTAATCCCCAGCAGGGACCAATTTCCTCGGCAGCGATACATTATTTATGTCCGATAGCGAGGTGAACATTCGCGTCCAATCAGTCAACAAATCACCTGAGAGGTGGGTGTCCCAGGTCAACTGAGCCGCCCATAGCCTTTGCATAAAACATTTGAGAGCAAAGGTGACTGGAGAAATCCATCCATTCGGGTCGAACGTTCTCGCAATCGTTGACAGTACTGACCGCTTCGTCCAGGCCTTCGGTGTTTCTAAAACTACCCGATAGGTAAACTCATCATGGACGGTCCGGTACTGAATTCCAAGCACTGACAACATGTTAGGGTTGTCAGGATTCTCAAAAACGTGCGGGTCTTGTTGAAACTCATCTGGGAGACCAGCCATCAACTCAGGGGAGTTGGACATCCACTTGCGTAGTTCATAGCCGCCTCGTTCCAGCAATTGAATGAGCTCGTCACGTCGGTCCGGAGCTTCCTCTACACTGGCTGCCCCTGTGCAGACGTCATCGACGTACAAATCTTGCTCCAGGATAGCGGCGGCTCTAGGATAGCTCACACGGTCACGCGACGCCAACTCCCGCAGGGTACGCATCGCCAAATACGGGCTAGACCGTAACCCATACGTGTTCGTGTTTAACTCATAGACCTTGACTGGCTCGGCCGTGGACTCACGCCAAAGTATCAACTGATACCTTCCGTCAGCCGGATGAATTACCGTTTGCCTAAACATCATCCGAATGTCTGCGACAAATACAATCTGGTGTCTCCGAAAGCTCGTGAGAATATCCGAAATATCACGACTCAACTTGGGTCCCGAATGTAGACACTGATTCAGGGACATCCCGTTCGAGGTAGGTGCTGACCCATCAAAAACAACTCGAATCTTGCCGGTAGGGGTTCGCAGGACGGCATGGTGTGGAAGGAAACAATGATCCTCAGATCTCCAGTCCACACCCGATACCGACATGTGTCCTAACGACTCATACTCCCTCATGAAATCGACGTATTTTTGTTTAAATACGGCGTCCCTTGACATCCTACGCTCCATCGACATCAATCTCGTCTCAGCCATCTTCCTAGATTCTCCTAGTGGCGGTCGATCGGCCCTGAAAGGCAGTCGAGTTATAAAACGACCAGAACGAAGGCGACCAGTACTATTCTGGTAAAACAACTCGCACTCTTCTTCGTCTGCGTCGACTCGACGAACGGTGGGAGGTTCCTCTATCTCCCAGAAACGTTGGATAGCGTCTGACAACGCTGAGCCAATAAGTATGCCATCTGACTCGGCAGGCCTAACCATTGGCAATGCCGGACCCATGATCACGTGACCAAACTTAGTATCCACAGCAATCAACCCGTCCGGCTGAAGAACTCGCCGATCCGACAACAGAAACCTACTCAGAACGTCTGCTCCCAGTAGCAGGTCGACCGGGGCTGGAGTGTCAAAATCGGGATCCGCCAACTTGAGTCCTGATGTCAGGAATCGAACGGCCGGATTCAACTTCACCAAGGGGTGTCTGCCCATGACATGCGTCATTACTAAAGCTTGCACGGATGTTTTTGTCAAAATGTCATAACGTGGAGAGAACGTGATCACCGATTGACCAACTACATTCGCAACCGTAACATTCCCCACGCCCCATATTGATTTATTATACCTATTTACCTTGAGGCCCAACCATTTTGCTAAATCATTCGATACAATGCAGCCCTGAGCTCCAGAATCTAATAGGGCGCGAACGTATGTTGGGTTGCCCGCCAAATCCCAAACAAGCACAGAGGCGATCGGTAACACCACCGTCTCCGGTTGGGGGGCAACAAATTGTTGGGCCGCAAATTCCTAGCGAGGGCCCCCGAGGCCCCAATCTGCCTGTAACCGATCAGGTAGGCAGCTTTACGCCATAGGGTCCCATTGTACAAATGGCCCACGCGCCGGTTCCATTGCCACCCTACGACGGCCCTCGAAGGGGGGTGGTCGTGAATTCAACCGTGGCCGCTCCATGAGCGGGGGGGACATCACATGCGACCGACGAGGACGAGGCGACGAGCGGGGCGACAACTGAGGCGGCGTCCAAACCGCACCCGCATAGCTCGAAGGTGTCCCATGCCACCCGCCCGTTACGGCCTGCTCAACACACCCAATGTCCCGCTGAGTCGGATGCTGAATCGCAACCGAAAACTCAGGGCCCCCCCTGTGATGACCCTGAGTGCGGCCCTGCACCCTAGTACTGCCCTGTGCACGTGGGGACGTTGGCCCCTGAGTTACGCTCCGAGTCGCAAACGAATTCTCAGGGCCCCTTGCCGTGTCACCCTGGGTACGGCCCTGTGGTGGCTGTTGGCCGGACCGGTTCATGCACAACAGATTGTTGTGGGCCCCACCACAATATCCGCACATTTGTGTGCGCGTGCAGTCCCTAGCCATGTGTGGCCCGAGGCACAGGAAACACCAGCCCCGCTGCTTGGCCATCTGGCGCCGTCCCTGAACCCTAAGTTCCCCGAACTTATTGCAATTGGCCACAGCATGGCCAATCTGCCTACAACATGGGCAGGTCTCACTATGTGGGGTCAATGACTCACAGTCCCATATGACTGCCGGTTGGTGCGGTCCTTCCTCGTCGGAGGGCCCCTACTCACAGCGCTCCCGGCATCTCTCTGTGGCTCCGAAGGATGGGTGACCGTCAACCCCAAATTCTCTGCCCGTCGAGACTCCTCTTCCAAAAATCCGACCAAGTCGGAGAAGGCGGGCAGGTCCTCGGCCGACCTCCCGTGAGACTGTTCGAAACGAGTCTGCACGTCAGCGGGTAGGCGGGAAAGTACAATGTACAACAGTAAGTACGACCATTCACCAACCGGAAGTCCAAGATTCTCTAGAGCCTTGGTGACGGACAACAATGGGTTCAAAACCTCCGTCTGTATGGCCCCGACCTTGTTCACAACCGGGATGCTAAACAAACGGTTCAGTTGGGCATCGGCCAACCTCCGTTTGTTGTGGTAACGTCTGACCAACAATTGCCTGGCCGTCTCATAGTTGCCCTCCATAACTGTCAAATGAGCGACCAGCTCCCTAGGCTCACCCCTCAATGCTGCCACCAGCTGAGCCATCTTGACAGACTTGGTAATGTCCGATCGCAAGTGCACCAAATTGTCGAACAGATTGATGAAGCTCATCCATTCACCGGACACGCCGTCAAAGGTAGGCATAGTTATCGCGGGTAACCTGGTCCCTGATCCCTGATGCGGCAGAGGTGCTTCAATGTCACCACCATGGCTGGACTCGCGCTGTCTACGTATGTCCGCAGCCTTCTGCGTGATAGCAGCTGCCATCTGCATACATTGGTCGACATCCCCTGTCAACCGTGACAGCCTGTCAGGTGTACAACCATCAACTGATTCCGCCTGCGCGGACAATTCGAGCACCCTATTGTAACGTTCCTTAACGTCCATAGACCGCTCCAATACCACATCATGCCTATCTAAACGGTCTATCAGACCGTGTGCGGAGGAAAACCATCTGAGTTCCTTAGAAACACCCTTCTGGATTTCAGATAACGACATGATCGGAACGATATTAACTCACAATTTGCAGTAATTCAATTTTATTGGACCCTTCAGTTTATAACCCAAACGAGGGAACCCTAAACTATAACTTAAATAATGTTGTTTTCCTTAAACAATAGGAACCGAGTTTTATATCTATATAAATTATGCTACACTTCTAATATTCTAATCCTGTAAATAACAAGTTAGTTTCCCTTTATTATTATAACACACACAGATAATAGTCAATATTAGTTCAAGTTATAAATTGCTATACCCTTGCTGCACAATAAACTGAAAACAATGTAATAGCCTGCTATCAATAGATGTAACTACCTATGTTAACCAAAACATTCATTCACTACCATTACTAGACCACTAATAGATTGACTAACTAGTAATTCAATGCAAATTTCAATTCACCTACAATGTACCTAATACAATGCGTACCTAAGTTGAGTACCTACTATTCTGAGTCACATCTCAGTACAACTGGTCATTTAGGGAAAACTGTAATATCTGTCTGTCTACTACCAGCAATAGACTTATAGCTTACAAATACTACCAATCTATGTGGATATAGGAACAAACAAGTTACCTAACCGCCTAGATACCTACAGATTGATAGTCCCAAGTCGTGCTTTCCTGAAGCCCTTGACGGCTGCAAATCTCAGGAAACCACGCTCTGCTACCAAACTGATCAGGCTTCTCAGCACCTAATGACCTCGTAGGGGCCCATCAGCTACGAGGTAGCGTGACGATCAGGTGCCAAGAAGTGATGAACGTCGGCGATTCACCGAGCTAAAGTTATGTGGGGTAGATCTAACCTGGTCTGTGCTTCGGTCCCGTCAACCTCCTGTCTCTCTGCATGGCCCGGGCGCGCCCTAGGCTCTTCTTGGTAGACAGGTTCTTCAGCCAATCAGGTATGACTGGCGGGCCAGCGTCAATGAGCACAGTGGTCCAACACAGGTTATGTTTCTACGTGGTAAATACGAATCGGGCACGAAAATCCGAACTTTATCTGGTTCGAGAGACAACGGCACACTCAGCTATATTAATAATCCTGAGGGAATCGCGAATACATTCCAGATGCCCTTTGATTTAATTTCAACAATCTAATCAACACGCGTTTTCATTGCGAGATTTTTTTCGTCTGTCAGTTGTCAAAACTGCCAGATTGACAGCTAACGTCAAATTAAAATGACCGTTCAGAAACCATCGATCGAATATCGATTTGGAATCGAACACTGGGGATATACATGATAGAATTTAAAATCTACATTACTGATGCTAGTGCTGTTTTTTAACAAAGTCGCTGTTTCATATGGAGATGAATTTAGATGCTCTGTTGTTAGTAAGGGTACATTGGTGAAGAATGTTTCAAAAGCTCGAGCTACCTCAGCGTTGGATTTGACAATATCATCACCTATATTTAAGCATTGTCCCTTGGTATAACTTTGCCAGTTTCACGGTTTATGATTTGCAAAACAGTTTTCATTATATTATTAAAATTTTGTATTTTCTATTAAGATCTAAAGTTTTTGCAGTTCTACAAACCAACTTGAAAGTTTTGGAATATTTTTTATCATAGTCATGAAATTTTATATCAAAGTTTTAGGTTTTTTGTTCATAAAGGTCATACAAGATAGCTGTACTTTTACGAATTCCAAATGTTGCCCAGTCATTAAATTTAGATTTACAGTTGTTGGCAATGACTTTCTTAAATTTAAAAACTGTATTGAATTCTGTTTGAATAATCTTGAAAAAGTCGGAATAGATTTTGTTCGGGTTCTGTTCATAAAAATCATGTACTGGCAAACTTATATCTAAGTTTTTCATATACGTCTATGAGATGTAATATTCTACCCTAATTGAAGTTTCCCACTTGCCTTAAGTGAATAAGGTGGATACCCCAATTCGATCCTGCTGCGGTAATAGTGATAGGTAATAGGTATTGAAGAGGTTTAAATACTTATCTGTCTTTTGACAGATCTCATTGATGTGTTAACATCACCTAAGGGAACGGTCTAGCCAAACTACTACTAGCAAATACTACCTAATTTTTAAAACTATCTACCTGTTAAAAGAATATACGATAAATAAAAATACGATCTTTTACTTTTGCAATCACGTTTTACCGGTTAAAACCTCTCCTAAACTTTACTTTCCTTATATGAATTATTTAATTCTAGTTTATCAACAATCGTTAGCAACACTTTCAAAGCCAATGGAATATCACTCACAGCATTAGCTAAGCTCTTTCGAAACACATATAGAACAACATTATTTGTATACTGATATAAAGACATTAACAATTTCAAGGCCAATGCGAATAGAAGCCAGATTAAACAATAGTGAAGATAATGGATCGTCCTGAGCTAAACCCCTACCCGAAGTTCTAGAGACTCTTACATTGACGTCGGCAGATATCACACTCAAATGTTTTCCTCAGAAATTCCCACAAATAGCGATATACATCTAGTAGAGCCAATTCCCGGTTTGTTCAGAGTGTCAAATAAGCAAAATATCATAGGCATTGTCGGTATCTAGAAAACAACCTACGCTAACATGGCCCAGAAATACCTATTTGAACATTTGGTAGAATCTGGATTTCCCAAATCATAACATGTGTTCGGAGAGGAGCCTTTCTTTTACACGTAGCTTGCTATGTATTGTATTTTCTATAGTCGAGATATACATTTATTTGATTAAAAGGTATACTTTATTTAAAAGGTATTTATATTTATGTATTATTATGTATTATTTCTATTTTTAAAGTAATTTTCGTACATAAATTTATTGCGCACTTGGACTGTCCAGTTGCATAAACTCTCTTGTCTTACTTAGGTTCGCTGGAAGAAATCTCTCTTTAGATCTTCTAAAGAGAGAAAGCAAAGACAAGCTTTTAATACCTATTAAAAGCTTGTCTTTGCTTTTAACATTTCTTGCAATTATTTTTACCTTTATGTTTTATGGGCAATAAAGAATATGAATACCACTCAATTCTGTTATTGATTATGGAACGTTTTTGTTATAAGGGTGGACCTAACCACGGAGGAAGGCTGTATGTTTCTGCTGGCTTTGGGAATAGGTACAATGTTACCATTTTAGTACAGTCAGGGGGGTCTCATTCAACAGTTTAGTTAAGTTCGACTGGCCAACCCGACGTTCGGGATTTCAGTTAGGTTGCCTGCCACTCGCTTGGCTCGTAGTCGCATCTCGCGCTAGCCGCTCCTCATAAGTTACTTTTTTGTGATGTTTGCAACATACCTAACCTTTTAATTTAAAGGAATTGTTCACAAATAAAATTCGATTCCTTTTTAATTGAATACCTTTTTGTTTACCCAAAAGTAAACACATAGAGCCAGTATAAAACAAATTACAATTGCATCAGTTAGGAGGTAGGTACCTACCTAGCCTTAGAATTTGCCAATTTTCTGAGTAGGTACTAATAACACCTCTCTTACTCAGAGTGGACTAAAATTCACAAACACAAATCGCACATAGTTAATCGTGATTAAGCGAGACAGGAGTTTACAGGACGACCTTGTGATGTCAGAGTTTCAGGCGTAGTGATGCGGCGCAATCTAACCTGGGGGCCTACCGCGCAAGCCCCGTCGGCTTGAAGCCGATACCGACGCTTGAATTGACTTGTCGTATTGTCATAGTGATAAAGTTCACTCTTGCACGAAGCTGTCAAAATGAAGACGTCGCCGATGCCGACGATGCTTGCGCGGTAGACCCACTGCACGGGCGGGGCAACCGATTTTGTGGGTGTTTAGCGATTATTGTACGTAGCGCAGGTGCGAGCTAGATTGCGCTTTATTGCCGCGAAGCGAGAGTAGCTATTTATTTAAGTGTATTGCGGTGTGATCTTTCTGTACGTAGTACTATTAAGAATTCTGTGGTACAGTTTATAAAAACATCGAACATTGCATACGCGCATGTACTACCATTTAAAAAAAATGTTGTTAGTGATCGACAGAGTAATTTTTACCCAAGTTTGCAACCCTAAAAACCCTGTGCTACTCCCGTGGTGTTCGAAAAACTGAAAAATTGTGACACTCGCTATAGTATTTTGATTTTTGAGAAAGAAATCGTATTAGGTTGTATTTACTCTCTTTTTGTAAAGTAAACTTAATTTGCTACAAGTTGAGTGCAACCAGAGCTCTTCAGGTCCATTGTTGGCGGAGATACATCCAGTCAAAGAAGTGCATTTTTACAAAAGTTGAAAATCGGTAAGGTCATTTTCAAAAGGAACATATGATGGACCACTTAAGCCCTTCTGCAAGTCCACAAGTCTTAGCACCCTTTCTTGCATTTGCAAGCCACCAATCTGAGCAGGGTCTGATAAGTGGGCCCTGCTCGCATTAGGACGGGCATAAGACACGGGTTTTGTCGACCCGACCATTTTTGCAGCTTCTGTGGTAGGGGGTGAGACGGGCTAGTTTGTTTTTACAAATGCTGGTTATTGTAGGGTGTTCATCAGTCCCTTATCTCCTCCGTAGATGTTATCAAGAATTTGGATCTATGGAAAATGCTGGCAAGGTCTATCTTGTGGGGGTTTATTTTGAGGACGTCGCACCACTGTTATTTGCCTTGCCAGAAAAGGGCAGAGGTTGTGTCACATTCACTGATGGTAAGGAGGAATAAAATCATCCCTCGTGGAACTTGCATTTCTCCACATGTAAAGGAATTACCCTGACCGACAGATTATCAACGCACAGCCTAAACCGCTGGTCCTAGAGTCATGAACCTTTATTTAGGGGTTCTTTTATAGTGTAAGGTAGCATTTAAAAGGATTTGGCAAAATTCATCCCCTAAGCGATGGATAAAAGATAAACGGGGGGTAAGCGTAGGTATGAAAATCCAAAACTACTTGACCTAGGGAGCAGAAATTTGGCAGGTAGGTAGTGTGCGGCTACGAGACATCATTTCAGTAAAGTTTTTTTTCGAAATAGTATATTAAGCAACTAGTGAATAAAGGACGGATTTAAAGCGAGGGCCCTAGATGAATCACGAGCAAGTGAAGGATTCTAACGACTGAATCACAACCGTAGGGAGAATCAAGTTTTAGAATCCTGAGCGACGCGATTGATTTATGGCTCTCGATATGAATCCGTTTTATTCAAGAGTTGCATACAATGCTGTATACGATACTACTACTACCATGACTACGATAACAAGAAAAATTAAAGAAGAAAAAGGAATATTAAATAAAATAAAATACACATTAAAATGTACATATTATGTCAATGTTATGCCTTGTTTTATACCACACCGTATCATAGAATACATAATCCACAATGTCGATGACTTCTTTTTCTTCTAGAGATCATTAAAATAAGTTAAGACTGAAAATGTGCCAGAAGCTTGATTTTCATTTTTCAATTTGCAAAACTCATCGTAGGTTTTGATATAAACCAGCCGTGATTAGTTGGGTAGCAAGTTTTCTACTATATCGGCCGCCCTCTCTTTCTTAAACTCAGGTGTAAACCCATCTCTCTTGAATGCATTTTCAATCGATTTATTAAGTAACACTAAACTTTGTATTCGTACAACTTAGAGTATTCAAAATATCGCCAATTTATTAATGATCAATATATAATAATAATGATAGGAAAGAATGATATGATATGAAAAGATGATAATGAATAATGACAGGAAAGAACACAAAACAGTTTTTATTCCAATGCTAAGCTCCGTGTCGAATATGTCGACCAATCAAATTTCGAGCAGTTAGCTTGCTCAAGGAGTTTGTATATGTCTAGTGTTCTTTGCACTGGGAATTTGTATCGAGTATTTTTTGCGCAAGGATTTTTTATTGAGATGTAGGTCGAACATATAGGTGTGTTCTAAATTCAAATACCAATATTTAGTGAGTAAAAGGGCTTTTTAGGGTTCCGTACCCGAAGGGTTCCAAACGGGACCCTATTACTAAGACTTCGCTGTCCGTCCGTCCGTCCGTCCGTCCGTCTGTCACCAGGCTGTATCTCAAGAACCTAGCTAGCTAGAGAGGTGAAATTTTCACAGATTATGTATTTTTGTTGCCGCTATAACAACAAATACTAAAAAACAGGATAAAATAAATATTTAAGGGGGCTCCCATACAACAATACCACATACAAACTTATGGATGCACCTGGTTACGTACATGGAGTGTGAAAGTAACCGCACCAATAACTTTGTAAACAATATTTTGCTGTGTAAAATCCAAACTATTCACTCCACACCATCGCTTCCATTGAACGGTGGTACGGAACCCTTCGTGCGCGATTTAGACTCGCACTTGACCGGTTTTTTATTCACTGTTTTCAGTGAATAAAATAAGCTTTTTAAAGGGGGAATGGTATAAAGAGATTAACGACTGCATCAGCAATGTAAAAAAGACTTTTCACTAGCCAATAGCATTTAAATATTAATTCATAAATTACTGTGTCTCTATTTATTTTAGGGAAATATTAAACTGCACATCAAAAATACTGATTTGCACAGCAAATATAAGTGCAAAATACTGCGGTAGCGTAGGTGAAGGGCAACGGGGCGAGCCAAGCGAAGCCCTCTTTATCCTTCGTGTTAGGTTCAATATGTTAGAACAACAAAAAATACTTAAAACATAAATTAAATACTCATTAAATATTTAAGACATAAAAACTATATATTTTTTATCTTTTTTTGCTGCGCAAATCGGTATTTTTGATGTGCTATCAAATACCAGCCTCTATTTTATGAAATAATTAATAGTTGTTTCTTTTAATTTTCCCGGCACGTTAGTAAACAAAAAGTCAGCATATCTTAGACAGACTGAGTCAAGCTTAGACGTTCAAAATCCAACTAATATTATAAATGTGAAAGTAGCGATGTTAAGATGTTTGGATGTTTGTGTGTTTGTGCCTCAATCATGCTAAAACGGCTGAACGGATTTGAAATAAATTTACCACAGAGATAGTTTATGAGCTAGATTACTTTTTTAAGCCCTATTTAAGGTTCCGTAGACATTAAAGGAACCCTTATAGTTTCGTCAAGTCTGTCTATCCGTCTGTCCGTCCGTCCGTATGTCACAGCAAATTTATTCCGAAATATCAAGACTACACAGTAGTAACTTGGTATGTAGATGTATTCTGTGAACCGCTTGACGATTGTTGTACAAAATTTGAAAAAAAATAATTAAGGGGGGCTCCCAATACATGGAGCTGAAACCAAAAAAAGATTTTTTCATCAAACCTATAGATCTCACCATTCATCGCATCTACAGATAATTCTTTAAAAACGAAGTTGAGGTTTTAAAAACCATTCCTCAAAGTAAATTGTTAAAGAGACAGACCATTCCAAAGTGGAAAAAAATGTGTAGGGGGTACACATTTTTTTACTAAATTAAAAAGTAAGAGAGTGAAAAAATTTATATATTGTATAATAAACACTTTCAATGAAAATTGGTTTGAACAAAATAAAATAAGCAGTTTTGAAGATACATTTATTAAAAACCGCAAATATAACTTTGTCATTCATACAAACACTATGAAATTTATTTGCTGGTGAAGAATGATAGTGATATTTTGGTGTATTAGGTGTATGTGAAGTGAGTACATACCTTCCCAATTTATATTTTTTGGCTTATATATTACATTTATTACGGAACCCTAAATGTGCGAAGTCCGACATGCACTTTGCCGTATTTTTAACGAGTCTGTAAATAAATAAATAACTTCCCTTATAGGAGTTATAACGCTTTTGTTTCAGAATTGTGTAATTCTGATAAGTTATTGAAACTTTTGAAACATGAAAAACCGATGTACAGCCATTCAGAATTGTGTATTCCTAGGGACAATGCAGGTTCAATAACATCGCTGGGGCAGTCATCCATACATCGATTTAACCATGTCCTTTGCACCCACAAGGGGAAAAGGGGCCAGTTAGTGCCAGAATTATGCAGTGTTTCGAGCACCACGGTTATTAAAAAATCGTAGCTACATATTTTTTTATACGTTCGTATGTATTTGCGACGTTTAATTTTTTGTGTTGATATTAACAGACTGCACTATTTCGCCACTGTCTACGAACCAAACCATAAGTCAAAAATCTGCTATATAAAGTGAATAGTGAAATAGCAGTTACCAGCTTTTGGAAGATTTAACCTAGAGAAAGAGATGCCATCCCGCCAGGGGTATACTATTCGATCCACGGATCCACTCATGTCTCGCGACGGAAAATGGAACTTATACGCAAGTCTCGCACTGGCAAGATGTCGACGGTGGCGCCGCGGCTATCGAACTTGAGTTGTGGAAGGGATTTCTATCTCTACATTTTGTACTACGATCGAGTTCCTGGACGTCGTTATATTGGAGATAACTTCAGGGGTGCATGGCGAGGCATAGTCGGTAGCAAGATTGTGTATCAAATTGGACAGCTAGGTCCTTTCAACCTTCTCCTTTTTCGCCACATTCTACTTATTGATGTCACTTCACTATTATTATTACACAATGTGCGCCAGGAAGCACTTTTAGCGTGACAAATAGTTCTCTGGGTCGTAGATATCTTCAATTGTAAAATATCGAGATTTTGAAGAGAAGGGTTTCGTCTGAATTAATTTCCTTAAGTAAATTACTTACCACATTTAGTTCCTCCATGTCGTCCTCACACACAAAAGATCTTGTGGTACATATCTTCCGCTTCATGAGTCACGCTGGTGATGTTACAGCATTGGTAGAGCAGTATTTCAGCAGCAGAATTTTGAATATCTGAAAAGATAAGAGAACTCTGATTTAGTGACGTTAAGGGATGTAAAGCCTTGCTCGTATTTCAAAAATAGAGAAGTGAAGATATTTATAACATTTAATAATATTGTTAGACCTAAAAACATAAAAGGCCTCTCTTAAGTACGTTTTTAATTTAGGTCCTATTGATGTTCAACAAAAAATACAAATTTATAGTGACATAAAACGGAACGTGATTCAAAATACTGATCAGTGGAAGTGACGGCCTGGCTGTAATTTTGACACTTCTATGTTAAGGTAATACGAAAAAAATTTTTTTTTTCTGATTCCTTTACTCCACCATGAAGTCATCTATAGATTTGATTTTTGGGTTAACGTTTATTGAGTATTTGATTAAGATTCTCTCTAAAGGAAAACGCGATTCGATGAAATTTTCTCGAAACTTATTATATTTTTTCCTGTTATTCTGAAATCCTAAATCATTTATTTATTTCATTGTGGAACTGTGTTCAAAATGTGGATATTATGTGTTGGTAAACTCTCTTTGAAAATATTTTTAACAAAATAGCGTATTCTTTTTTTTATCTGTGGTTTGGCGCTGCGTTGTGTCATTTTCCCCGATTCCGTCCCTCTCACACTGCGGGTCTTTCCTCCTGGAGTAACGGGGACTTTGCACGGACGAGGTATCCCCTTAAGGGACGTAACTACGACAGTCTTCCTTCCCTTTCCAAGCGAAAGAAGGAGAGGAAATTGACGAATAGTTCAGTCCCTTTCTTATACTTCTAAGTGTCACAATTACATTCGGACGTCATTTCCGCTGTAGGTGCGTTTTCGCGCAAATCTATCACCTGTCAGTTTGAAACCGCGATTTTTGGCAATAAATAAATAATATTCTTATTTTTTATTCGGCAAGACATACGTGAATCCATTCGTCCCATAATTGTGTTAGCATACATGATAGTAGCCGATATGTAGTGCTACCCATAGATTTAGCATCTCTCAAGAAACTCCTTCGTATGGTAATACCACATAAGTAGTAAGATCTGAACCACGTTTTGAGTACTATTGTTTATACTGTGATATCATCATCTCTGTATTTTCAAGTTTATCAGATGACATTGGTGCAAACATTCCTATTTCCATCCAACTGACAAGGGTAAAACCGTTTCGCTTTCTCACTCCCTCGGGCGCGCGGTCACGTTGTGGATATGTTTATTTAATACCGCCTCTATAGGAATTTGAATTCTATTATAATTAATTATTTGTTTAATTATTACTTTATCTACAATAGATAGATACAGTACAGTGTCTTGTTTGCAAAATAAATAGTTGACAGTTGACAGAACAGTTACGACACAATTCTCTATAGAAGTTCTGGCTAACAGAGAGATGTCGCCACCTTCGCATCTATTCTTCATATCTATTGCTATCACAATATATTTTCTATTCGCTGCTCAGCGCCTATTGAAAACACGTGATGACATGTGGAGAAGTTGGATTTACAAGGTACATTTGCATTTTTTTGATACCTTGTATTTTCGAAACATATCATATACTCGGCGCCACGACTAAAGAGCTTTGTCCTTGAATGCGCAGTAGTCACTTTTCACAAGTGTTTGGCGCGGGGAAGTGAGGAGCGACGGGGGCGGTAGTCAGCGCCGGCACCTGATTCGTTGATCAGTCGCTTCCCGATGCCCGCACCGAAAGCACGTCTCGAAGCTTCTTGAGTACAGTCGCATACAATATTACCCAACGTTATCTTTCGCCCCGGTCGAAAATGCCGAAAAATAAAGTACTGACTAGGCAAGCTAGAAAAATGGTTTACGATGTGAACTGTTATATCAAAAAAGAGTCTGATGATATCGTTGCTGATTTAAAACTGGCGAAGACCACATCAGCCACCTCTTCCATCACACTACAAAACTTGTTAGAAGCCACAATTCAAAATTTAAATGAAGTTAGAAACAGGTCAATAAGTGTTACAGACCAAAACATATTAACCGAAATTTGCTTTAGTTTATTTGACACAAAGTCCATTATTTACATCGGCTAATATCCCAATCAACAAAATATCAAACAGAGAAAAAATAGAAGTGAAGAAAGTCCTGAACACTCATTCCTTCACACTAACCCTAAAAACGCACTTCGGAATTATGCCGCGACTGTACACATGCGCAGTAATCCCCGCCAGTTTCTCCGAGAGCTCTTTATTCGTGGCGCCGAGTGTACTTAGTTTCTTTTTTATACAAACGAGTTCCACCGATTTTTCCCGTGCTCCTTTCTCTACCCTCATGGGCTGCCGGAAGAAATCTCTTTATAATAATAAATACGCGGGCCTTTGTTAAATAATACTATTACTTTATTTGCATATGTTTGTAAACATATTTTACGCAACGTGAAGTAATTTCAAACTGCCTTACAGGACTTTGTGGGAAGGCAAATAATTTATTGCATACCTTTTCCGCCGATAGCCAAGTTATGGCCTCCGATTCTATTATTTGAACAGTACCCTATTGGGATCCGGTCGTTAAGGCTGGTCACCCTGGAGTTTAGAAGTTCACCTTCAGCTTACTTTTATTTAGAGGAATAGGTATTCAAATGTTTAGAAAACGGATTCCGCACATTTTTTTTATTTTTAATTTTGGAAATACAAATTTTCTGTTTTCGGATTTTATATTTTACCTATGCAATTTTATACCTTACATCATGCCGAATTTCATGATTCCAGGTTATTGGGTTCCCTTGCGAATATCAAGCAAATTCAGTAAAATTGTTTCATAAACAGTGGTAACTTTTGATTGCGTTGACATAAGTAATTAATATAATTTCAACTTGACACCTCCACGCGCTTCTGAGAAAAGAGTCTTTCTTGACGTCTGTCTGTCAAGCAAGACATACTGACAGATGGACCACGAATTATATAAGGTACGGAACCCTCCGTAAAAAGGCTGATAGTCGATATATAGAGGACTAACATATCAACCTAAATTAATATATTTTTGTGACGATTAAATAAATAACATGTACATAAATGCAAATGCAGTGCGAAATCGTAAACATTTTTGTTGTAATAAACAGATTTCGTGATAATTTCGGGAGATGGTGGGGATACACACAGACAGACAGACAGACAGCAAAGTATTCTAAAAGTCGCTATTTGTATTCTATGGTTATTTTTTAGCACCCCCTTTTTTGATAACTTGTTTTTAATGGACAGACACGCCTGTTCTATTTGAAAAAATATTAAATCATTAAAAAAAACTACTTTAATCAATATCAATACATATAGTGATTCAAGTTGTTTTTTTAATGATTTACTATTCGGTCAAATATTATAGCAGCATTCAAATTTATTGAAATGTGCGGAAATTATTCATTATTTTTAAATATGTTTTCTAAGAGACGTATTTTCAGCGACGAATGTAGAAGATCGACAGGCCAGCGGAAATACTGAAATGAGTCAAATTACAAATAGTCGAATCGAAGGCAGGGTCCCTACGATAATCCATTATCAAATTCCTATAGAGGCGGTATTAAATAAACATATCCACAACGTGACCGCGCGCCCGAGGGAGTGAGAAAGCGAAACGGTTTTACCCTTGTCAGTTGGATGGAAATAGGAATGTTTGCACCAATGTCATCTGATAAACTTGAAAATACAGAGATGATGATATCACAGTATAAACAATAGTACTCAAAACGTGGTTCAGATCTTACTACTTATGTGGTATTACCATACGAAGGAGTTTCTTGAGAGATGCTAAATTTATGGGTAGCACTACATATCGGCTACTATCATGTATGCTAACACAATTATGGGACGAATCTATGGATTCACGTATGTCTTGCCGAATAAAAAATAAGAATATTATTTATTTATTGCCAAAAATCGCGGTTTCAAACTGACAGGTGATAGATTTGCGCGAAAACGCACCTACAGCGGAAATGACGCCCGAATGTAATTGTGACACTTAGAAGTATAAGAAAGGGACTGAACTATTCGTCAATTTCCTCTCCTTCTTTCGCTTGAAAAGGGAAGGAAGACTGACGTATAGTATACATGTTCATGTTTTATCTATGTTTCAAGAAACAATGAACATCAACCATAATAATAATTGTATCTAAATAAATTCCAAAATTTAATTTCTTTCTATCTTATATCTTAGTCTACTTAAGTAGGTACTTCATCTTGTCTTTCATTCTTATCCAGGTAACTTCTTTCCATTCTTCTTTGAGTGGTGGTGCAGTTCAATGTTTCCTAGATGCTGTTGTGTGATATAAAGTCTAAAACCTATTTTCATAAGCTTTAAAGAATATGACATCGGAATTCTAAATATTTATTAATTATCTGCTCGACTAGGTACTTGAATGAGATCAAATTGCTTGCAGCTTGCAGCTTGTTTCTGCAGTTGCGTGGAAGTGGTGTGGCTAATCATTTAGACCTGCTGTATTGCGAGAGTTGAGGCGAAATTTGGAGTACGTCTGAGTCTAGATGGCTGATTATGTGTGTAAATGTGTGCGATTTACCTTTTCTGAGATAAGCTGGTGAGCAGTTGCAGCGCAAGCAGTGCTGATATAAGCAGGGTACGGGAGCGGCACCCCCATATCGTTAAAACGAGCTTCTTCGTAAGTTTACACAAGTGTTTTGCCAGGAAGCATCATGCGGTATCGTTGCAGAAGCTTACATAGATGGAAACATTAGCCTGCTTGTTATTGAGAATGGAATGTGCTGGAAACTTGATTTATTTGAGAAGAAGCCACAAAACAATAAAAAATGCACCAATGACCAAAACAAATTATACTATCGATAGAGTAATTACAAATTCAAGAGATGTTTGAAATCGGTTGTTGCCACTTTTCGGAAAAAAACATAAAAAATATTGGGGATTTTTGTTCCTTTTTCCTCAATTTTTATCGAAATATTGGTAAAATGGTAACATTTATAGGAAATCCCAGGCATAACTCTTTTAACAGCAGTAACCCATGATTTAATCTATGTATTTCGTAGTAAACCGTGGAATAAATTGGTGGTGCTGGACAATTCGAAGAAATCCCGAGAATTTCGGCTCGAATTAGCGTAATCCTGCAATTAATAGTTTATCAGTCTCTGTGACTGATTCCAGAGGAATTGAGAATGCCGAGAATGATTTGCGCGAAGTGTTCAGATGGCTAGATAAAAACCTAGTTACTAACAGTGATGAAACTAAATACGTAACCTTCAAAATTAATGCTCAACCAGCTGAAAATTGGCACATTAAGGCGCACAGATGCGATGTCCATGCCATCGACGGCAACTGCGTAACCTCCAAGGACCCACAAAATGAAGTATCTCAGCATAATTATTGATAGGCACCTAACATAGGAGCTATATCTATAGCTAATATCAGCGCTGTGGTGGGCCATATACGAATGTTCATTCTGATCTTAAAAAAACTTAGTCACGTAACAAATCCATATTTACTCAGAACAGTCTACTATGCACTTGCCCGACCCATTATGAGCTACTGCATCGTGGTCTGGGGGGGGGGGGGGTGCCGCAAAAACTTACTTCAATCACATTGAGAAAGCTCAACGAGTCGTACTAAAAGTCATGCATTTTAAACAGATGATTTTTCTAACCGCAGAACTCTATAACATTGCAAAATTGTTGACAGTACCACATTAAGTATTCTGTGACAGTACCCACGAAAGTTATCTTACACATATAATATTATCTTAGAACAACATGCAAATATTCAATTTGAAAGTGTCTCCCGAAACATGTTTGTAAAAGTTTGTCCCGTCCCGAGTTTGCAAAAACATTATACCAGTCTCTTGCATCTCATATGTATAACACTGTAATCAGACTTATATATAATATATATAACAGACATCTTCCTGTAATGACAAAATACAGCCTAAAAATATTCTACAGAAAATGTCGCAAACTCATGACGCCTCTGAAATTCTACTAATCTTTGGCAAGTGGTGATCGAGCGCTGTACCAATCATAAAAGGGATATGGTATGATTCCACTGGTTACAGAAATTGGTTTCCTACTAAATACAGCAGGATTTGTTCCATACATTTCATATTCGTTATTGCATAGAAATCTTAATTGTATATTTCAACAAAGTTGACTTCTGTGGAACCACCAGGATACGCAAATTGTCCAAAGAAGCATTTTAAACTACGCGTGGTCCCTTTGAATCGCTTTGGCGGCGCGCCTTTCAATCGGTTTCACAATTAACATGTCCACCCATCACTAAAATGCGCTCGTGACGTCACACAAGGTAGTGAAAAAAAAATACACGCTCGGTTCTCATACATTTCTGTTTGCGATGTCTACTGGTATTAATGTCTGTGCTCGTAATGTCTTGAAGGCCCGTTATACTAAGTTGATGTTTGAAAGCGGTAATTTCAGAACAGTACTTACATTACAGTAGGGAATCCTAGTTTGGGACTAGATCAATGTGTGTAAAATGATGTCCAAGGTATTATTATTATTATTATTATTATTATTATTACACTATTTATATAGCCTAATCTAAAACAATAATTGTAGCTCCATAAATATCTAGACCTGTCTCGATACAGAACCAGAACAAAATTACTTAGCTTCTAACTATTTACTTGCTTTCTTTTATTTTTTAAGTACCCTCAACATGTTTGTTTTTGTGTATTATTGTTTGATTGTATTGTACGTCTGCCGAATAACGTTAACTTATGTAATAGATAAGCGGAGTGTTCGTATGACGGTCTCACTGGCTACTACTATCACAGAATACTTACTACTATACAGGTTTCCTAGTGTTTTGGGCTCCTTCTGCGTCCTACCAACGTATTGTTACATCACCTAGACAGCGTTTTACACTTTAAGAACAATCAACTATCCCTAGTTTTGGGTTGGGTTTTGATCACGGACACCTGATTTTAATTACTAGAATTATTTAGGAGGATAGTTGACTATATTTTTGAACCTTTTATCCTAGTCTAAATTGTCGGAAACTTGTTTTGGATTTATAATATCTAAAACAAAATATTATTTTGTATGCCTGAAATGGAACGCAATTTTTACTCTTTCCCTAAGTATTTCATGATAGATGTCAAAAACATATTGTAAAGTTGGGTGAAATGGTACGTAAAGTGATGCAAGATGCCGCCAATTTGCAAATGTTGTGGTGGAATATATGTATATGTTACGGCTAAAGCTAGGTGTGAAACTAAACTTAAGTTTAGCCGACTAGTCTTAAGATTAATTTCCAGCCTCGCCTAATGTCCGACGTCATGTTTGTTTGTGATAACGGATGTCATCTTTAATCGGCTAGACTGCACATTAGCCGACGCGTTTCGGTTAATGTTGGACATTAGTTAGCTAATGTTGAAAACGAAGTATTCGTGCGACTGCGGGGCGGGGTGATTTTATTTAGATGAGAAAGCTATTTCTAATATCAGGGCAAAACACTGCGGTAGCTTAGGTGAAGGGTAAAGGGGGTAAGCGAAGCGAAGCCCCCTTTATTCTTCGTGTTAGGTTGAACATGTAAGAAAAATAAAAACTATAATAAGACGAGTATAAATATTTTTTGTTGTTCTTACATGTTCAACCTAACACGAAGGATAAAGGGGGCTTCGCTTCGCTCACCCCCTTTATCTTTCACCTAAGCTACCGCAGTGTTTACGGCTACCGAATCATTATCATCACTTATTCCAGATTGAGACGTTAAATTTTCAACATTAGCCTAGGTATACTGAAAAATAAACTTAAGTTTAGTCGGCTAATGTCAATCATATTTTCTCACCCATCTTTAGCCTCAACAGCGTCGAGGCTAAACTGCAGTTTAGCCGACTAATGATGAAAACATTTATCGCAATGAACATTATTTCGGACATTAGCCGAGGCTCGAAATTAATGTTAAGACTAGGCGGCTAAACTTAAGTTTAGTTTCACACCTAGCTTTAGCCGTAACATATATATGAAATAAAGTAGTATACCTAGTATACATAGCAAACTTGGCTGTTTTATTTGACTGATTGTGAAAATCTGAGATATGGCACCCAAATTACTAGGCAGTCTTGTGGCTATACTACGTTGGTGTTGGTGCCAAACCGCCATCTGGGCAGTCCTTCCTGAGCAGTCTTGTGGCTACTCTAAAATGGGCTTTTTCTTACGAGTAAACCTTATGAATTACCATTTTGAGATATTCAGCACCATGTAATTGTCAACCATCAAGATCCTCCTGAAACAAACTGGTATTTTCTGGGCTGTCTGATTACATATCTTCATGTCGTCGCCAAATAGTAATCTTCTTATAATATATGGCGTGTTAACCTCGTTTGAGCATAACTTTGCCGGTGTCAAGATCACGTGACATATTTTTAAACCTAACCTCAGATGAATGAGACAATTTTCCTCCAACCACACTAGCGCCACCAAGAGGCGGACATACCTGCTATTGTTGGGAAACCCAAATATCTAGGACCCAAAGGATATGAAGAAATCATACGTAAGTGCATTTTATAGGACATTGTACAAGGGATATTGTTTTACATTGAATTCGTTAGATTAAGATTATAATTCAGTGTTCAAGAGGTCATAAAGATATCAAATGCATATTTTGGCTAAATTTCAGCAATTAAGATTTTAGAAAATTTGTAGAATGTACGATAGGTATCGATAGTAAACTTAGTAATCAAAATTCACGATGTTTTATGTGACGGAAATTCATTATATATTTTTCGCGCGGCGCACAACTTATTCCAAAATCGAGCTGGCCGCGGCAAGCTATATTAATTTTAAATAAAACAAAAGCCTAGAGAATTACAAATACGTAGTAAAATTGGTAAGATACTATAAAAATATAAAATAAAATTCTATTATCTTTCCACAAATGGACTAATGAATCAAACATAAATTTTCACTTTTAATTAACTTTAGTAATATGTTGTTTTAGTGGCTTTGTTTTTTATTGTCTCGCAAGAGTAGAAGTAAAGTATACTCTTCGCGGATAAAGCTGTTTTTGTATTGGGCGCGCTTAAACTCCTCACTGCACTCAGGACTCAGGACACAGGTCTTAATTCACAAAACAGCCTCGCTTCGTTCGGGAGTTAAGGCTGATGGAGTCCTTCGTTACGTTCAGGATTCAATATCGCGCCCATGACATAAAAAAGTGTTTTACCCCTTGGTGACTATTTCGCACCACCTGCTCGAAAATGACACTTTATATATCATACAAACCAAATACAAAACGAAGTCATTTTATCTCTAGGCTTTAGAGGTCACACAAAGTTGTACTTGAATTTCATTATATCACCACCTTGATCACTCCAGGGCTTAAAATGATTTTCACTTGTTATAGTTCCTACTGTTATGGCCTTAAAATTTAATTTCATGAAATACGTACGGCGTTCACAGCCCAGCACCCCGGGGGCGAGGGCGGAGGTGAAGCGCGGCACCGTGCTTATACGAAAATCGAGCTGGCCACGACGAGCTGAATTGAACACATTTTAAATAAAACAAATCCCGCGATTGTTGCAACACACTGCAACTGGGCTAATGTATCAAACACACTGTCACATTAATTTACTTTAATAAAATGCTGATTTAGTAGGCTTGCTTTTTATGTTTTCTTGCATGAGGTGCGAAAAGTAGAGCATAAGCCTCGGGGATAAGGCTGTTTTGTATTGCACACTCGCTTCGCTCAGGCTTCCTTCATTACAGCCATGATTCAATATCTCGCCCGTGACAAAAACAGTGCTTTACCCCTAGGTGAATAATCTACTATTTCAAACAACCTGCTCGACAGTGCCATTTTATATATAGGTGTTATGCATGTAAGAAAAAACGTAGCCTTATTTAAAACTGTAGGTGATAGCCATACAATTAATACTAGAAATAGAAATAGGTTAGCACCACCACTATTTAGACTAGGTAAAGTAGGCATATCATTCATGGGGCACTGTATTCGCTTCCAATATAAAATACCACAAAAATAATTGATCCTTCGTAAAAAGAGGTTCAAAAACTATATTAAAAATGAGCTGATAAGAAAGTCCTATTATAATAGTATTAATGAATACTTGGATGATAAAATTGCATGGCCCATACCATCTCAGCGCAAAGAAAATCGACGAGGGGCAATGGATCAAGTCTATCACTCGCCGGCGAATTTCCTTAGACCGAAACCAATACCATCCGTACCTACCTGTTATAAAGTTACCTTTAAAAAAAGAATCTAGGGAGTTTCTTGCCGTTTCTTCTTAAACCCGAGGCCCACCTTCCGAAACGATGTTGGCTTTTTTATATAAAAAAATATTGACTTCTAGTTATAAGTAAGTATAATTTTGACTTTGAATAAGATAATTTATTTATTTATATTCAGTAAAAAAATATATTGTTATCTTGAATCATACCCTACGTAAAGCAAGTCATTATAGCCATTATTGTTTTAGCATGTTATACTGAATTTAATTATAACCGGCTGGTTCATGATGTGAATTTCATGTCTAAAGTCTAATTTCGTGAAATACCCACGGCCCATGCACAGCCCAGCTCCCCGGGGGAGGGGTCGGAGGCGGTGCGTGGAGCCACACTTAACATATTCGAAAATATAAATAGGGGTGTAGTAGGGTGCTCCAGGGTTTGCAGCCGACCCGTAGGGTAGGCAAATCGTACTGGTAGGCATTCTACAAACTCTCACCGGTGGCTCCAAGTAGTCGTTGTGCACACGACGGCCACACCCCGGTACACCACGTCGACTCGTGGGCTAAGCCCGGTGAGGGGGCCTGGTAGGCTTCGGCAGACAGGTTTCTAGGCGGATACCTCCCGCACGTGCACAAGTCTAACTCGGCGGGGAAGGCAGCTCATGCTGATAAGCACCGAGTCCTGGCGGACCCGGCGAGTTAGCAAGGTAATGTTGATGGCCCAGGGCGGCAGTTGAGGTAAGAAGTGACTGCAGGCTAGAGACTGCATCCGAACCCTCCGCCAGTCGTAGCGGTTTCCGTTCCACTGGGCTACAGGGGATGAGGACGAGAGAGGGCATCTGCGACTGCGCGACCGCTTATGCACTTCAAATGTTCCTGCGCAGATGACTGCTTCACAAATTGGACTCCGAGGACGTAAAGTCCTATGGCGATGGGCTGGAGTAAAGAGGTTCAGTTTGATGCAGACTGGGCTTTGTCTGAGGCCTGCACATAGGCGGCTCTGGGGGTGGTCTCAGATCACCGTGGTCGCTTCCGCTCTGAACTGGGGGGACAGTGGGTTCGGCAGCACCCGGGGTGACAGAGCAGCCCTATTTAGGGTTGCACTGCTCTCCTTGCTCAGCCTTGGAGGGGGCTAGAAAAGGTGTCCTAAAAATTGCTCACCCCAGCCTATAAGGATGGTAGTAACCACGGCTGCCTCCGCATCCTTAATTTAGCAGTCGAAATCACAATAAAAACACTACTAAAACACCCATAAAACTTGATTTGACCTTTGGTGCATGTAATGTAAGAACACTCCTTGACCGCGGGAGAACATCTGTCCCGAGCGAAAGACCGCCATTGTAGCTCGTGAGCTCTCGCGCTATGACGTAGATGTGGCTGCTATCAGCGAAACACATCTCGCCGACGAAGGAGAGCTGGTGGATGAGCCGTTGTCACAAGGCGAGATTGTCCTCGCAAAAAAACAACAGCAGAACAAGCGTGCGGTTGGCGTTGATTTTATAGCAGGAGAACTGCTTAAATACGGCGGTGAGGAACTACATTCGGAAATATGGAAGCTTTTTAATCTTATGTGGAATAAAGAACAGGTCCCACCAACCTTTACAGTTTCGCGCATAAGGGCTCTATATAAGAACAAGGGTGATCGCTCTGATTATGGTTCCTATCGCGGTATTTCGCTTTTATCAGTCCCTGGAAAAGTCTTTGCCAGAGTACTCCTAAACCGCCTGATGAGACTATCAGAAACATTGTTGCCTGAAACCCAGTTTGGCTTCCGACCTGACCGAGGCACAGCTGAGGCTATCTTCTCAGTGCGTCAACTGCAAGAGAAAAGTAGAGAGCAGGGCCATCACATGTATCTGTGCTTTATTGACCTTGAGAAGGCTTTCGACAGCGTGCCTAGAGAAGCCCTCTGGATTAATCTGGCGAGGCTAAAAGCCCGCACAAAGTCACACATGCGATGGTTACTGAGATCATATACGCGGATGACCTATGCTTCGTGACAGAATCCCAAGACAGCCTGCAACAGCTCATGTCCGATTTAGACAAATCTTGCCGTAAATTTGGCCTAAAAATCAGCGTCAAAAAGTCGGAGTTGATGTCTTTAGACATTGACGGTCACGAGGCGCTGAAAATCAAACTTGGCGAGGACGAGCTGAAACAGGTCGATAAGTTTCACTACCTGGGGAGCACTCTAACATCCGAGTAAAACCTTGATGCAGAGATAAACAGCAGGATCGGAGCTGCAGCTGCAGCATTCGGCAAGCAGGATACCAAGGTCTTCTGCTCACACGACATAAACCTAAGTACGAAGATCTCAGTATACATGGCGGTCGTTCTGCCTAACATCCTGTATGCTGCGGAAACTTGGACTGTGTACCGTCGTCACATCCGCATGCTAGACCGATTCCACCTAAGATGTCTGCGTAAAATTATGAACGTCAGATGGTCTGATCGCGTGCGGAATACCGAGGTGCTGCGACGTGCCAATGTAGGTGGCATTGAGGCTTAACTCATGCGGCGACAGCTTCGGTGGTGCGGACACGTGTCAAGGATAGCAGAGCAGAGGGTCGCAAAAGACATCTTCTAATCAGAACTTGAGGAGGGCAAGCGCAAGCATGGAGGACAACTCCTCAGGTGTAAAGATGTGCTGAAGCGACACATGAAGAGATGTGGCATAGAGTCTTCCCAGTGGGAAAAGCATGCTGCCCTAAGACCCGAGTGGAGGGCTTTGGTTAAAACCAAAGTCCGTGAGTTTGAGCTCCACCGTCGAGCCGAACTCGACGCCAAGCGCGATGAGTTAAAAGCCCGACCACCTGCGCTAACTCAATATAATTATTTTAACGGTGTGCTCACATGCCCGCAATGTGCGAGGATCTTCACAAATAAGATAAGATACACAAGCCACATGCGAACACACGAGCGAGTCTAAAACTCTCGAAGCGGTCGCCGTGACCGAAATCGGTTGGACCACATCATCACCATTCGAAAATCGAACTGGCCATGACAAGCTGAATGGAATACATTATAAATAAAACAAAAGCCGCTAGTGATACAAGACGCTCACATATACGTAGAGAATCATCAAATTTGAAGAGAAAAAACACTACAGCTGGACAGGCAGACTGAAAAAACACTCAAGGTAAGGAGGGTGGAGCCCCCCACTTCTGGACAAATTGACGCTGAGATAAATGTTATATACCAGCTGATGCCCGCAACTTCATCTGCGTGTTCCTAGGAAGTACCATTTACTGAGATAACGTTACCCACCTTCTGGTGCAGTCGGATAAAAAGTATTCTATATGTTAATCTAGTTCATAAACTCTATGCTAAGTTTTATTGAAATCTGTTCAGCCGTTTTAACGTGACTGAGGCGCAAACACACAAACATCCACACATCCAAACAACCAAACATCGCTACTTTCACATTTATAATATTAGTGGGATATGGACAAATTCACTTTTTTTATTGATATAATTATTTAGCCTGTGCAATCAGCTGATTGTAAAGTTTATTAATGAGCTAAGCTGATTAATGAGCCCAAGAACCACAGCCACTGCACCAGCAGTGGCTGTGGTTCTTGGGTTCGAATCTCGCTAGGCCAGTCGAAAATATTTGTTGTTGTTTTTTGGCGTGGGTTCATTTCCCGATAAGGTTTTTGATTTCTTTGACCTCTTAATTTTTATTACCCTGCCGCATCGAGCTAAGCACGGTCGCATGTTACGTACTAAACATTATTATTAATAAAATAAATAAGTAAAAAAAAAACTGCCAAGTGCGAGTCGGACTCGCCCATGAAGGGATCCGTTGTAACAAGGAATTATGTGACCGGATGTTTCTGTTGTAACTTTGTTTTTCATAGTGTTTGTATGAATGACAGAGTTATCTTTGCGGTTTTCAATAAATGTTTTATATCTTATAAACTACTTATTTTATTTTATTCAAACCAATTTTCGAAGTTTTTTTTTTCGAAATACAAAATATATATTTTTTGTTGATTTTTCACTTTGTTACTTTAAAAGTAAGAGGGGCGGGGGCACACACTTTTCCACTTTGGAAGGGTCTGTCTCTTTAACGATTGACTTTAAGGAAAAATGGTTATAAAAAACCTCCACGTCATTTTAAAAGACCTATATATAGACACCCCACCCCACACATAGAGGTTTGATGAAAAAAAAAATATATTATTTAAATTTTTGTATAAAAATCGTAAAGCGGTTCACAGAAAACATTTACATACCAAGTTTTCAATTATGTTATCTTAATACTTTCTGCATAAAGTTGCTGTGAAATACGAACGGACGGACGGACGGCCAGGCAGACTTGACGAAACTATAAGGGTTCCTTGTTTCTCTACGGAAACCTAAAAACCGTTATATGGTTGTAACTATCAAATATTAATACCTAATTACTCACTGCACGAAAGGCACAGCCATTTATCAATATAGTGCAATTATCATTGCGGATAAATAGTTTGTGAGTTATTCACACATTTTTCAATTATCTTGGACACAATTAACGGTCAACGCGCACGAAGTCGCGTGAAAAAGCGAATTCTAAATAAAGATTTAAATTTGCCGGCGTTTACTTAGTTAGGTACCTCAGTATTTTGGGGCTTCTAATATGATAAAATAAAATAATACAGCCCAAAAAATATACGATAAACATTGGTAAAATATTATCAATGAATAAAAATAAATTCGCAGTGCCAAAGATGAAATAATATCTCAGACTATTTTTTTTAAATTATTTACCTATCTGATCTTAATCCGCTTTTAGTACCTATTTTTGTCAAGGTCGCCGCCAACAGTCCGTTAGAAGTCATTAGGGATCGAAATACAATTATATACCTAGAAACCTTTTCTAAGGTTGAAAGATATCTAAACTATGCGAAGTATGAATTTAACGTCATTTTGTCGACCACGTAAAAATATCACCCCGAGCTATAGCGAATGTCAATAGAAAAGCTTCTCCAACAGACATTTCTTAAAAAAATCTCAAAACTTTATTATAAACCATGGAGAGATATTGGGTAACAGTGTATAGTTCAATTCAATGCAGTTGTTGAATAACAGTGGACTTACAACTCAGTCGCAGCAACAATGGAAGACAATGCAAATCTAGGACTGGATAGTCCTACCCGGGGCGTGCTAGTAGTAGGGCTAATTTAATAGATCACCTCTTACTTAATATGTCAGTCTTAGCTTTATACTGAGGTGACCATATTTGTAAAATTTACAAATATCAACACGATTGGTCAATGTTTCAAAAGCGATTGAAATTCCTTTATGTCAGAATTATTTGATTGATATGATAAGGCTACTGCTTAATATATCGATTTAATTGAATACTCGATACAGATTTCAAATATCTGTGAATTGAATGCAGTCATTATTACATTCAATTATTTTTGATCGGTTGATCGATCGTTTTTTTTTAAAGCATCCATACTATTTAAGAAGGAAAGAGTTAACCGACGTAACCTTGTAACGTTGTTCAGTTTTTAGGACAAAAAATGTTTATTATGTTTAGAATGGTTTATTGGTAAAAAGTCAATCGTAAGATTCCTTCATTTGTCATTATTACAATAAATAAAATAAAACCGGTCAAGTGCGAGTAGGACGTCGGACCCGCACATGAAGGTATACATAGTACATAACATAGTACGTGGAAAAAATTGAAACGACAGGTTAGGTAAGATTACATTCAAGGCCGTACATCTAAACATTGAAAAAGAGTTTTATGTATGTATTATGTAAGTATTGAACTATGTACTAAGGTTAACGAAACTCTTTGCTCATTGAAACCGGAAGTGGATAGAAATTGAGTAACCTATTTACAGAAATAAAATGATATATGATAAAAAACTTTATATTATTTATTATAACTTGAATGAGCAATTATTAATCTTATAGTGACAAATAACTTAGCACAAAACCTGCAATCTTTTCCGATAAAATCGGGAGAGTACATTTTTCACCGATAAACAAATAAAATAAAATGGCCAAACCAATAATTTCTTGTACTTCTTTTTATTTTTAAAAACCGATATGTTTCATTATTTGTTGTTATAGCGGCAATTGAAATACACCCTCTTTGAAAAGTTTAGCTCTCTACTTATTTCGGTTGATCCGATAGAGCCCGGTGACGGACGAACGGACAGACAGACGGACAGCGGACGCTTCGTAATAGGGTTCCGTTTGGAACGCTTCGGGTACGGAACCCTAAAAAGTAAAGCCATTGTGCAATTACATCTTTGAAAAAATAACTAATATTATGCACTTCGCTACAAGGCTACGTTATTGAATTTTGATGAAGTGTAAAATGTGACCTCAAAAATTGACCCAATTTTAGGCTAAATGTCACGTGTATAGAATTCACTATATCTATCGGAGAACAAGGAAATTGCGTTGATTTGTGGTTCGTTAACTTAACCAAAGGGGAACGGGCAGGAAATGTAGTATTATGAGCTCTGGGCAGCTTTCCATTCCGCCGTCTGTGTCGCTTGGTTTGAAGTTTATGAGTCATATCGCATCGTGGGTACTTGAGCCAAGAAATCGCACACTTTGCAAAAGTTCGAGCACGTCAGATCAAGGGAGCGAGAATGGAGATTCGCATTTGAATTTCGTCAAGGGTCACGCGTAAGAACTCTTAAAAACTCACCGTAAAGTTCAAACAATATATTCTTCCATTCTCTTCTCTTCCAAGCTACTTCTGATCTTACGAAAGGGTTCTAATAAGGCAGGTACTTAGAAATGTGTGGGATTAAACTTGCTTCTAAAACATGTAGGGTCAAATGTCGCTCGGATAATATTGTACCCGCATACTTTCGTTTAAGGAAATTGAAAAAACAATGTTAAAGGTCTATTTGACGGCTCTTGGTCGAGGTATAGAGTTTACTCTAGAGCACTCATTTGCTACAATATGACTACCTTAATTCGTTACTGTCTTCCAAATACAGTGGTGGTCTTATAATTACATACACTGAATGAATATTAAAATAACAAAGCTATTCCTCTCTATATTTTTATCAGACTCTTATTGGAACTTGATATACAATTTAAAAATGTTTGTGTAAGTATTGTGTAATGTTAAAACGAAATATTATCAACAAAACTTGTCTGTTCCTAATCTTGTATTCGGTTGATCCTCATTGCAATTGTCTTTATTCCACAAAATTTCTAATACATTTATAAATCATTCCAGTACACCGCCAGTCTTCTGGTTTGTGACCTTGCCCAGTGACAGCGAGCGGCAGCGATCTCGCCCAAATGTTTTACCTTCATTAATACTTTTACTTTTTCATTATGTCTCTATTTTCAGCTGTTATGTTTAATAAATAACAATGTCATGTCAAAAAGCTTCTACCGGAATTTGCTCCCATGCGTCTGTAAAAGCTGTGTAAAGTTGATCGACGTTTGATGTACGCTTAGTCGACACTGTTCCTGGTACCACAAATTTTCTATTGGATTTAAATCCAGACTGTACGAGTGCCAATCAAAAACTGTCACAGACTGGCTCCTTAAGAAGCCTTTTACTACTTTAGCAGTGTGTTTCGGATCATTATTCTGTTGGAAATTCCAAAAGACCGGTAAATTTGTCTCGGCATAGTGCAGCATGGTTTGTTCTCATATTTTCTTGTACTGGAATTTATCCACGTTGCCTTCTATTTTCATGACAGGTCAACAAGGTCATCAAGTCCTGAAAAACAGCCCCACACTTTGATTTTTACGTCCCCATGTTCGACTACTTTCTTGGTATACATTTTATCCATTTCTTTGTTCGGAGGGCGTCTAGCATATTGTTTTCCATCAATGTTAATCATATAATTGTTTTGTTTGGTCAGAAAAAGCACATTTTTACAATCTCGTTCAGACCAGCGTTGATATTTTTTAGCAAACGCTAATCTTCCCTTAACATTTTGCTTTTTCAATAGTGGCACCTTCCGAGACACTCTCCCGTATAAGTTTGTCTCACATAGTCTCCTTTCTTAGTTAGAAAGTTCAAAAAAATCTCCCTAGTGGACGAATCGCAACTTTTTAATGAAAATAATTAACGAATTCATTTTAATGAAATAAATTAGGTCTGACGATGTGGTGAGGCTGGCAGGAAAGCAATGGACGCGGGTTGCGCTGGACCGTTCTGAATGGCGTGTTTATGAGGAGGCCCATACCCAACAGTGGGTCCCCGGACAGGCTGATGATGATGAATTAGGTTTTATAGGTAATATCAACGTTTCATGAAAATACGCGGCAAAACAAAGAAAAACATAATGCAATATTCTTTCCTTTTTAAAATATAGAACACAGCTTTTATTGTCTTTAATTAGCTGGCCAGTAACGTTAAAAACAATTGTGTTACGTTCCCACAATGAGCAGTGTCTAGACTACTAATGAACAAAACTTTTTTTATGTTCCATATTTTAAGAATAAACTAGATTAAATACCTATTTTAGCTAATGTTACCATGGTTAAGTTTTTGGTGGTCAATAACAGGGTGTCTTTAATTATGTGACAACCATTGTATATGCCACGTCTGTAGCTATAGAAAGAAAATACTAGAATCGTAAATACACATTACCAAACAATCACCTCACGCAAACCCCGCAAGTTCACACAAAACATGGACTTTATGGTGCGGAGCGAAACAATGGGCCCTTTCTATATTAATTAAATATAAATCTTACAGTAATTGATTTGTAAAATTACTTATACTGAGAACCAAAAACGTGACTGTGCCTCAGTCGTCTCGTGTGGTAAAATGCGTGGCGTGGCGTGCGCATTATACATAGTACTCAATTATTGAGCACTTTTGATGGAATTAGGCCGTCTTGCAGCAGACATTTGACTGCTACTAAATTGGCCATGAAAGAAAAAAAACCGGTCAAGTGCGAGTCTAAATCGCGCACGAAGGGTTCCGTACCACCGTTCAATGGAAGCGATGGTGTCGAGTGAATAGTTTGGATTTTACACAGCAAAATATTGTTTACAAAGTTATTGGTGCGGTTACTTTCACACTACGTACGTAACCAAGTGAATCCATAAGTTTGTATGTGGTATTGAAAGAATTGTTGTATGGGAGCCCCCTTAAATATTTCTTTTATCCTGTTGTTTAGTATTTGTTGTTATAGCGGCAACAGAAATACATAATCTGTGAAAATTTCAACTCTCTAGCTAGCTAGGTTCTTGAGATACAGCCTGGTGACAGACGGACGGACAGCGAAGTCTTAGTAATAGGGTTCCGTTCTTACCCGTTGGGTACGGAACCCTAAAAAACGAATATTGCTCTTTTTAGTTTTATGATCGGAAACAACCAGCCTCAAGTCAAACCGTTCCAAAACTGTGAGCAAGTTGTGACGAAACAAACATTTGGTTTATTTCTCAGTAGGTATAAATATTGCTTCAGCCCCACGGCTGCTTCAGCGTCGGGCATGGACAAACGTCCCCCCAGCAACAGGCGCAAAGGAGTGCCGCCGCCGCCAGGAGCCAAGAAGTAGGTCGCTATTCACTCATATTCTCTCTTATCTTTTCAATATATTGAAAAATCCGCGCTACCCCAGCTACCTTCGAGACCGCTTTGAGTATCTCTTTTCAGGAGATCGGCACCGGAGATCCCACACGGTCTCACTCTTAGCCACTCCAAGGCATAGCACCTCGGCATATCAGCATTCGTTCAGGCTGCAGGCGGTTCGACTGTGGAACGCACTACCTAGCACTATAAGAGACTGTCCCACTCTTGTCTCTTTCAAAAACCGGGTTAAAGAGCACTTCCTTTCTCTTTCGTGAGAGTTATATATAGTATGTATGTATATCATTATAATATATAAACTATATTTGCAGGTATGTATTATATTTAGTAGTCTGGTATGTAAGTATTTTATTTTCCGTATTTTATATTATATATGTATTTTAGTATAGATTAGATATTAGATATTGTACACTGCCTACCCTTTCATGATACATTTCCCTTTCATGCCTTGGTTTGCTGGAAGAAATCTCTTTTTAGAGATAAGCTCGCCTTTATACATATGATTTCTCCTAATGTAACCTTTTAAATTTAATATGAGTGTGTGCAATAAAGAATTATGAATTATGGATATGAAATATATTTGTTTCAACATTCTCCAAAATGCGGATAAGCTTTAAGAGCTATGAAATAAATTATGAATCATAAATTTAAAATGAACATGGTTTAACTATACCGTAGCTTTCAGTGGATATTGAACTATGACCATTTCACACATATGTCTTGTTGTTTTGAAGTGACGCATTGACTATGGCTCATTCAATCGAAACTCATACTTAAGGGTGTTTAGTTACGATATAGTTTGGTAGGTCAAACAGTATATTTTGTGTTGATTTGAAATAATAAAGGCAATTTGTATTCTCGTTTATTAGTTGACAGTTATTTGATAACTGATTAGGTTTGAGAAACGTTTGGTTAAATGGCTAGTTTTTGTTCTTATTTTGAGTAAACAAACCGTAAATTGTCGCCTAGATTTTTCAGCTTTAGTCTGAAAGTGTGGGAATGGAACGCTGGGAATTGGCTTGGGTTCGGGGCTTGTGTTGTGGGGACAGTCAATATCGGTCAATATGAGGGAACTGCCGTGAGAATTTAGATAGGTTCAAGACCAATCCGGGAGTGTAAATACTAGAATTAGAGTCACGCGTTCATTCTAGGATCACTGAATAGTCTTCCGATTATATTTCGTGTTGTTAATATTACAAGTGCGGGTATAACAGTATTTGTATTTCTCACGTCATTCGTGTCGAGGAACAATTACGTTCAAATAAAGAGTTGTCTCGGACTAAAACTTTTATAGACTTTTAGAGAAACACTTAGGCGTGATTGTGTATAGTGATTTGTTGGTTAAGTACGCGTTGTAATGAGAATTGTCTCTTGCTGCTTCTGTTGGTGAGACCTAGAGATGTGATAAGCGTCCTAGGTCCTAGACTTCCGGCTGTCGAAGCGGGAGAGGATCATCATGCGCAAGTCATCGACGAGAAAGATTATTTATAGTTCTAAGGCTTATAATTTTAGGTTTTGTTTTGCGTGCATGCCGCGGGTTTCATTTTACGGTATTCAAATTCGTCAATTTAATGAGTCTTCAATTAATTCGTCCTCGTGATTTAATTTAAATGCATTTTGCGCAGACTTTTAAATTACCAGGCTTTCTTTTTCTGATCTTATTCTTGTTTGTCTTTTAGCTAAATGATTAAATTACGTAATTGAGGTTATGTAGGTAGGGAGACTAAACACAATTATTTAGGTTTATGTAACAAAACAAGTATATAAAATTCGTAAGACTACAAATAATTACGTTATTTCCTTCTCAGTCTTGAAATACCTAAATACTTATAAAACTATCTAACAAACTAAATATCTTTTGAATGTGGCTGTATCAAATTTCTATGGTCACTTGAGTGTATTGGCATAAATGACTCACCTAAAGCCACTAGACAAGATGAAGCAGTAAAACATTTCAATGATACCATACAATACAACAATGGTCGTTATGAAGTGACTTGGCCATGGATTGAATACCCACCTCAGCTTCCTGTCAATTTTGGCATGGCATTAGGAAGACTGAAGAGTTTGATTAATAGACTGGATTTGGCAACATTACAGGAATATGATGATATTCTCAAGGAACAACTAAACGGAAATGTCATTGAAATAGTCGAACCACATAGGAATGACACCGAACACCCTGTGCACTATCTTGCTCATCGTATTGTAAAAAATGAAGGGAAGCATGGAAGGATTGTATATGATGCTTCAATGAGAAGTATGGAAAAGAAAAGCCTAAACGAATGTCTATACAGTGGCCCCTCCATGCTCGAGGACCTCACGGCCCTTCTCCTGAAGTTTAGGATGAAAAAGATAGCAATCGTCGCTGATGTAGAAAAGGCATTCTTGCAAGTAGGACTTCAAGATAAGGACCGTAATGTAACACGATTCCTATGGGTTAAAGACATCACAAAGGATTTAACGGAAGAAAACCTGTTATATCTTCGGTTTAGCAGAGTCCCGTTTGGAATAATTTCAAGTCCATTTCTCCTGACAGCGACTATTAGATATCACATGTCACAAACAGACACAAGCTTATTAAAATATATTGCTAATAAATGCTATGTAGACAATCTTGTAACTGGAGCAAACTCTGTGAAAGAAGCGCAGGAGATATATGAAAGGACTAGAGATACCTTTGGGCAAACATCTATGAACATAAGGGATTGGTATCAAATAGTAAGGAATTTCTTGACCTTATATCTACAGAACAGCAAGCAAAACAGGGAGAAACAGTAAAAATTCTTGGACTGTCGTGGAATGTGACAAAAGATACCCTGAAATTGAAAATTACTGATCAACACTTTGACAAAGAAGCACCAGCCAACACTAAAAGGAAAGTGCTTCGTACCTTAGCTCGAATCTATGACCCATGTGGCTACATTTGTCCATTGACCCTACCTTTGAAGATCTTGTTTCGGAGCATCTGCGAACAAAAGTATAAATGGGACACCAACCTACCAGATGACCTGATACAGTCTATGCAGGAAATATGTAATGTAATAAAGACGGCTGTAAACCTGGAATTGCCAAGATCTGTGATAAATGATAATCCAGAACTAGAGACATACCAGTTGAATTGCTTTTCTGACGCTTCAAAGGCTGGATATGCTGCTGTCATATATTTAACAGCAAGAAGTCACCAAGGCACATCAGTCTCATTCTTAATGGGAAAATCAAGAATAGCCAAAAATGAAGATGCAAGTGAACTTCATATCCCAAAACTAGAGCTTATGGGTTTGCTCATAGCAAGTAGACTCTTAAAATATGTGAGGGAAAATCTATCTCTTCCCATAAGCAAAGAAATGTTGTGGACCGATACTTTGGTCGTACATGGATGGATACGTTCGAACAAATTATTACTACCCTTTGTATCGAACAGGGTAGAAGAGATCAGAAAAAACCAAAAGAAAGCAGAGTTATACTACATCAACACTAAGATGAACCCAGCTGATGTTGCCACGAGACCTGACAGGTGGAGTCAATCCAAAGAACTTTGGTTCAATGGCCCCACATTCTTAAGTGAGGACGAAACAAAGTGGCCCACAGATAGGTACTACATGAACCATATGACAGTCCTTTCTGTTGGGGAGGGCCTGGACCAGAGCAATCACAGTAGCAGTCCAGAAGCTGATGATGGTCCAGGAAATGAACTCCGAGCTGTTGAAGCAAATGATGACCAACAGATGGAAATTGACGACCAAATCGACCAGTCAGAAATCAATAATCCAAGTAATGACATAACCGAAATTGACTCAGTACAGGACACGCCATCTTCATTGAACTCAGCAGAATAACTGAGATCAAAAAACTGCAAAAGCTTCATTTTGCCAACGAGATTGCAGGAAAAATAACACATCTGACTAGAAATCGCGGATTGTTTCTAGATGTGGACGGTGTACTGAGATGCCAGGGACGGATGATTAACACCACATGGAATTATGACATGAAACATCCTATTTTACTTCCCAGAGATTGCGAATTTACAACTAGGATCATCAAGGAAACTCATGAAAATAATTATCATGTTGGCACTATACATACACTTAGCCTCATTAGAGAGAAGTACTGGATACCACAGGGTAAACGTCAGGTGGAAAAAGTGATCTCGAGATATCAGCGGTGCATTAAACATGGCGGTGGCCCATACCGTTTGCAAACTGCGCCAGATCTACCAACTGAAAGAGTGAACTATAGCACACCCTTTACATACTGTGGCGTAGATTATTTCGGGCCGCTGTATGTGAACACGCCAACTGGCAAACAAAAGAGATGGGTTGCCCTGTTCACTTGTCTAGCTGTGAGAGCCATTCATCTAGAGATTGTTAACGACTTGACTGCAGAAGAATGTCTCCTGGCACTTAGAAGATTTGCTGCCACTAGAAATACGCCACAACGTGGCATGGTGGATTCTACGAACGACTGATAGGAGTAGTAAAGCATTCTCTAAAGCGCACTCTCGAAAAGCACCTTCTTGGAGACAGCAAACTGTTAACTGTGCTAAAAGAGGTAGAAGCTGTTGTTAACTCAAGACCGCTTACAAAAGTTGGAACCGAAGTGATCCATATATTAAGACCAGCTGATTTCCTAATTCTGGGGAAATGCTTAACCTTGACCCCAGCAACGAACAGTGTTTGTACGCTGGACAGTTCCAAACTGCAAGTCAATCTGATAGAGAGCTTGAAAAAAGGCTTGATAATCCTAGAGGAGTTTAAGAAAATATTCATGGCACAATACCTGACGAGTCTCAGAGAGAGATACCAAAGCTCTCCTAAACAGCCAAGAATTGTTTCTGATTGCGAATCAAAACTAAGAGACATTGTTCAAATAAAATCAGATTTAAAGAACCGCGAGCTGTGGAAAGTGGATAAGATAGCCGAGCTTCTAAGAAGTGCAGATGGAAAACATAGGGTCGCTAAAGTTAAAGTTGGAGACACCATAATGACACGGTCTCTAGGTCATCTCTATCCTCTAGAGACAGAACCAGAGGACTCTCCACAATCAGGAGCGACTGATGAGGAACAAACTGCACCACCTCTGGACTCACCTGTTGAGTACTTGGATCTGGTTGCTGCGCCAAGTGGAAGCGATAGCATACAACCTCCACAAACCGATCCGATACCTGAGGATAATGACGTGGTAGTTGCCAATGAGGAAGTAACGGCTATGCAGGAATCTATGATGAGTACTGAGGCATCAAGATCCGAAAGAGTTACTCCCAACTCTGACAATATGCAACCGGAAACTACGACTAAGAGGGACGCTGCAATTCGAGCCAGAGAGAAAATACTGGAGTGGACGCGTCACCTGCTCACACTACTGCAATAAGACTCCTTTTGCCTGTGGGAGTGTCGCGCGCAGCGCGATTTGCCATGTAACAATCGGTATGTATCAACACTAATAATGTCAATCTATATTTTGTAGTGTGGTAACACCATGCTTGGCTTTGACTAACTTTTTGCATGTTGGTACGGTGGCAAAAAGATGGCGCGAATATGGCTGCCGTGAACACGAGAAAGAGAGGAGCAGAAATCGTGGTCGTAAGACGAGTTAGGAGCTACGAGCTTCTAGGAGGCCTATGTCCCATAGAGAACACGAGGTGAGTGTTTACTTTGCCATATTATTATGTCGACCTAAAAGTGCATCATAAGGTGGAAAGAAGAGGAGACGGTTAAAGCATATCGTCCTTTCTGTTAGTATTAGTCCAATCTTGCAGTGCACAGCACACTTGGTAGTCAAGGACATTGGACAGGGAAGCCTGGAGCTCCCATGCATGTGAGGTGTGTCCGGGAACACACTGGCACGGTCGACTGAGTTGGAGCAACCGAGGCGAGACTATGGGGAAGGTGGAGGTCTCCGGGGAGGCCGGCTAAGTGACTAATGAGCAAAGTATGATTGGAGTCACCAGGATTGTACCCTGACTAGACCGGAGCAAGTCGACCGTTGCCCAACTGGAGGTGCATAGCCATTGATTACCATGAGAGTTCCTCTGCAGTGTAAGTGGGTTAGCAACCACACAGAGGCAATTTAGATATGGAAAGGCACCAGGTTAAACCGAATCATGTATGTGTGTGGCACAGCCACAGGAGTGAGGCACGACCTCATATTATTCGGATACACATAATTGAGTTAAGAGTGGAATAAAATTGGTCGACTCATCTTTCCATTTTAATGATAATAAATGTGTACTTTATTCATATTCATATTCATATTCATATTCATTTATTTGCTTTAAATGTGGTTACATTAGGTTCTTAAATATTGATAAGTTTCACATATTTAGCCAACCCTGGGCATGCAAATTATTGACATATTTTTAAAGATAATAATAGATAATTATTTATAAATCCTTTGTAAACGTCAAAATTAAAATTACTTAATGTCAAAATTTACAGGTTCTTACAAGTACAAAATAGTCAGATAATTAACAGTGTAGTTCACAATTGACATGAGAGAAAATACACAATTGGATCTACATAGTACCATGTTAATTAAGTAATCGAGGTTTAATTTTATAAAATTCGGACATGTCATAAAAACCATTATGTACTAGCCAATTTCTTAGTTTTATTTCAAAAATAGGCAGGGGTAGATACTGTTTCTCTGCTGGAATACCATTAAATATCTTTAAATATCTTTCTTTCTTTCTTTATATACTTTCATGTCGCCCATTTGTATATGTGAACCCAGCAATTAGCATTTCATACTAATATTGCATAGGAGGGAGGACAAAATTGTAGTACAGACCCTGGTCGCAGCATTTAGGGACGCTTATCGCCCCTGTTAAGAGTGAAGTTTACTTCGCTGTAGAATGCCCGTGGATGGCCTGAAATCCGTTAGAATCAAACCTACATACACGCTACATTATCAATCTAGTGACCTAAGTAGTAACGCTGAATTTACATGTCTTAAAAATTTAATTTAATTTTATTTATTTATTTATTTATTCATGTTTCACAGCAATTAAAATACAATATTAACCAATAAGGATAAGAACATTTGAAATGCCAATTACGAAACAATACAAAAGTAAAATAGAAATATAAGAACCTATCTATAGGAAAATAAAGTGAGTAAAGTAATAAACTTAGTTCAAACTGGTATGACTATATGGTGAACAGCTGATTGAATGGTGTATGTGGCTGCGTGAGTGTTTATGTGTGGTATCGAGTTCCGATGGGAAATAGTAAAAGTAATTCTAAGATAATGTCATGAGAAAATCAATTTAATAACTAAGTTAGGAGGGGTGACGAAGTCGAATATTTCCTAACTTCCGACAAAAAGTCAGGGCAGCGATTAAATAAAAATATATCTAGCTCTGGGAAACGCTCCTCATAAATATTGATGCTCCTATTCAAGGGTGAGTAAGAGGCGTAATTGGTGCGCGTGCGCGCATGGTGCAGCACTGCAAGCACACGTCCGTGCCGGCGTGCGCGCACAGGGGCGACGCGCAGCAGCACTCTGCTCACCAGTTCGCTGCTGTCGATGCCCGCGTGAATCACGCCGTGAAGTAATTTCAGATCCGCGAATAATCTTCTGTCCGCTAACGACACCAAGCTATGGTTCGGGTAAACTGTCCCTGCCACTGGGGTTGCGGTAACCAAGCTGCTTTATAAATCTATTCTGCACCGACTCCAGTCGATCACTGTTCGTCGGGTATACTGGAGACCAGACAGGTGAGGCGTACTCTAACACACTGCGGACGTAGGCGAAGTAAAGTTGTTTAAAGGCTGAATTAATGGAAGGATTAATTTATATATAAAATATCTTGATGAATACCCACATGATTACGGAATAATACTTAAGAGACGTGTCTCTCAAGATAACCTCAATACCGAGTATATGCAAATAAAAATATCCCGTAACCGGTCAACAAACATATTGGACTAATGGATGAGAGAAATCACAATATCAAATCATATAAAAATATATCCTAAATAGTCTATATGTAGTTGATTGGCAGGGAAACAAACTCGAGAGGGATATGCTGGTGCTGGTGTATTTAGTTTGCTAATTCCAGGTCTTCAGCAGTCTTAAATATTGCAGTCACGTAGATTGTATATGGGAATGTGTTGGAGGAGGATGGCCCCAAAACAGGTTAAAGATAACGCCAAAAGCGTACTAATGAACACATAGTTATCTCTATGTTTTCTTATAAATTGTGTTTACAATATTGAGTGGTTGTAAGCATTTTTTTTAAATAAAATTTAAGCTTATTTTTCTTAGCTAAATCTAACTTCATCTGTCTTGGGTCCGTAGAACTCGGTTGATCTCCACTGGTGTTGGGCGGGGTTGTGGGGCCTTCCCTAGGGCCCGTGGCCCTTCTGGCCGTGAGCTCTAGCACAAACCTTCCTTTATGGACACATGTAATCGAAATGTCTTTTAAATGGTTTTCTTACTTGGAATTTATTCTAATAAGCACGGACTCGATGCTTATCAATATTCTTAAGTCAGTTATATTCATCACTGGCTGAGGAACCTCTTGACGATACTGTTTAACCAAAACCACTCTAAAAAGAACTTTAGGTTATTACTATCACAACGTCTACAGTCCTACCCATAGACGATCACCTACTACTTTGGCCAAATCATCTAAATAAGATATTCGCAATCGTTGGTATCAGAATCTTTCCAATTGGAGAAATATTCCGATAAAAAAATACGTAAGGGTTTAATTCCATCTGAGGTTAAATCAATGGTTGGCCGGATATATTTTTAAATTTACTTTTCATCGAATCGTTCGGGAATCTCGTAGGGTTCATTTATTGTTATTTAAAATGCCGAGGGGGGGTTGTTACAAAGTGACGTCACGAGTAGTTGTTTTTTATTTAAAAAAATATTAAAAATAATTAGACTTCTATTAATCGAAATGTTCAAATAAGTTTCTTAAAATGAAAAAAAAATAGTACGTTTTTTTTAAGCATGGCTCATTGAGTGTAAACGCAATATAAATACAACACGGCCATGTTAAGTGGGAACCTGGCTGACATGCAATAACCTTGACGTGCTTGACTACGTAACTTGACCGTGTTGTACTTAAATTGTATTTAAATTCCATTAAGCTGCTGCGAGACGGCCTTAGTTATTTATGACTTATGTTATGGACGGTATCAAATCAAGGCGAAACAGTAGTCGGACAGTTACCGTAGGGATACAACTCGTAATAGGAATTCATTTCACTTGATCCTGCGTATTAGGTTGACTCACAGGGTTGACATGACACGTACGAATAAGTTCCTAAAATAGCATATTACAAAGAGATTTTTTTAACAGTCACATATACATAGGCTATTATTAGTTTGTACCTAGAAACGACAGTGCGAGCACAAACCAATTAGCTAATGGGGCAGAAGATCCATAAACAGAATATAACATGATCTGGCTTGCAATCAATCTACCACGATCTAAATGTTTTCCTCTCTTTTGTAGATAACAACATTTATGATCATGTCATTTCGTATATATTTATTGCACATAGGATAAGAAATTACAATCCAATAGAAAATACATTTATAAAGGCAAGCTTATCTCTAATAAGCGATATCTACTTGTTAACCTTGTAATGAGTAATAAACAACGTACTATTTGCCAACGGAAAGCAAAACAATTTTAAAGTTGGTTAAGAAATACTAAATCAACTCTTAGCGTTTCGTTGCATTTTAAAACCCTCATAACTTTGCCCTAAATAATGCTAGAGAGTTAAATTTATCAGGATGCCGGTTGGAGAGTGCATGGCGTTGTCTGGTTATACCACTAGTTAATAAAGACTTTCGAAGTTTAATGGAATTGTGTATGCGAAAGCAATATTCACCGAGACTGATGGTTTTAAAATGAAATCGATAAAAAGAGGTCAAGGTTTACCACCATAAATAACATTAACGAGCAATGGTTTTTCAGGGACAATTATGACCTTAGTTGTTAGAATTATACTCAAGACTCAAAATCAGGTCAACAATTAGGTTGTTACTTTCACAGTCGTCGTTTTACTTAACTCGTCACTATAGCACCATCATTTCGAACACTTCTCATTATGACAAGTTCCTATTTTGACCACTTCCCAATTAGACTAGTAGAGGTGAGACGCAACACCGAACAGCTTCTGACTGTGTATCGATAGGGGACAGTTACTGTGCAGCGCTTGTCGGTGCGGTATGCGCGCTATTCGTGCCTGACAACTACCTATGAGCGCGCAGGCACCAGCTGCTAGCAGGCGGCTCGCACCGCAAGGTGGCGCGCCGGCAGTCTCCACTATTGCGGGCGCGAGACAGCGTTAGCGCTCTGTTGACTGCATAGCACCATTGTTTCTGCATCTGTTTGGTGATGCATGGAGGGATATTGTGTGAGAGTGTGGCATGTTCTGCGAGAGGGATGCATGATTGAGCTGACATCTCACTATTGAATTATATATAATTTGTTTGTGATGTAATTGAATTTAATTATGTAATTGATTTCAATTGTTTAATGTCCTACAATCACTGCTTACAATGTAATAGTTTACAATTTAATATGATTCTCTTGTTATTATTTTTACCGCTTTCGTTCGCTTTAATGGCACCAATACTTAATGATGGTAATAAATAAAAAAATAGACTTACTTACAACTTTTTGCTTACATTTAACCTCTGTGACTCATGGGCAGTCCCTAAGGAGAGCGAATTTGTAGGTCAGATAATTAACTTAGCGCTTGATTGAAGTGGGTTTTTGTCAATTATCGTCTACTGCTTGAAATAGCTCACGTTAATTCAGGGTTAAAGTATATAAATGTTGAATGGGAATTTGCCTAGAACTTACAACTTATAGGTTATCGAATTGTCAAATTGGGAAGTGCTCGAATTGGGAAATGGTCGAAATAGAAAGTGGTCAAAACGGGAACTTGTCATTATGAATCTTGTCATAATAGGAACTTGTTGAATGAAGAAATGCTTGAAATGGTCCGGACGTTCAACCGACAGCCAAAAGTTTGACGGACACTCTAGTCTAGTGCTAGTGCTTTTCAGACTTGCACACTAAGGGTTCCTCGTGCATGCATGCGTGTGCTTCGTTATTTGTTGCTCTATAGCGGCAAAAGAAATATAAAATCTCTGAAAATTTCAACTCTCATATCATGATATACACGCTCAGACGGACGGACAGCAGAGGCTTAGTTAATACTAAGCCTCCGCTAAACACGACCCTATTGGGATTTTTTCTAGGACTATTTTCCATGAACAAAAATAATATGCCGACACTATTTACGTCCGATTTACTTATGTGACGGAAAACAATGTTTTGACAGGTCAGGCATAGGAGGTTTTAACAAATAAATTTATTGACAGCCAGTGATGAGTGCATGTCGACATAAGTACGGTATCGTTATCGATGAAATAAGTATCATACTCTATCGATTTGCATAACCATTGGGATATGCTAGCAAAAAGCGTAGCTCGCAAGATTTTAAACATAGACGGAATAAAAAGCTAATGCGTAACTCTTGTTACGCATTAGCTATGCCTTATATTACTGTTACATACCTTAATGGTGTGCCCATTATTTTCATGATGAAATAAATGAAAATGAAAATAAAACTAGCCCGGAGATACGGTATTTCACAAGGTTGTCCAATCAATCTTGAAACGTGTCTCAAGCTGAACCTATTCCAACAAAAAAGTTTGACAATAAAAATTGTATATTTCCAGCAGTTGTATTTTACAAACTAAAATTTGTGTTAAAAAGACAGCATTTGACTATGACGTCTCATATTTCACAGAACTCGTGAACAAAATTACCGCTTTGACAGTTCCTAAAAAGTATCTATTTTGACTAGCAGTCAAATAACGTATTATACATATAAATAGTATAAATGTAGCCCGTTAATGTCCCCACCGAGGTGCTTTTACCCGGATACGAGTAAGATTAAGCCTTACTTCACCAGGCTGGCTCAGTGCGGGTTGATGGAGGGGTTTTACGACTACTACCACGTAGAGATAGTAGCCGGGACAGCTTGGAAACTCCGATACTATTGTTAAGATAAATTTATTATCTCATTGGTATATGGTCAGGATTCGAACCAGCATCTCCAGTGTGAGAAGCAAACGTGAAACCCATTACACCACGGGGCTGATTAGATTATATATAGGAATGAATATTTTTTGAGCCTTCTGAGGAGAATAAGGACTTCTGAGGTGATTTGGCGGTAGAAATCTAATAATAAACTATTCAAATTGCGAGTCTTACCTACATTGGTAGAGCAAATATTTGTGATTGTAACTGTCAGATGTCAAAAAATATATATCCAAATCCAGAATTATCACTACATCTGTCTTTCTCAACTTGCCATACATTAGGTAAAATTAATTTTATGCACTTTGTCTTTTTGAATTCATAATCTTGTTATGTGCAGGAAACCAGTCTAGTACTCGCGAGAGAGCATTATTTGTTTCCTGTTAGTCATTTTCTTGTCTCATAATTTAAAAAAATAGTGACGTGATATCTGCAAATAATACTATCTCTTACGTGTTTTGTACCATAAATGGCAAATCATTTGCATACACGAGGAAAAGGAATGGACCCTGTGGAACTCACATCTTTACCTGAGAACCCAACGATTTGGTCATATTAATGTCAGCTTTTTGAACCCTCCCTTCTAAATACGTTATTATAAGCTTAGAGCTATTGCCTTTTATGCCGTAGTGTTTAAAATCTCTGCGAGCAATGTTTCGTGGTCTACACCGTCAAATTCCTTGGACAGGTCACAAAATACAACTACAGAGTCCCTACGATCTTAAAAATTATTTACATCTATCCGCTTACATACTCTCATCCAGAAAGCTATAATTTTTTGAATACCTCTAGAATAGTTAGAAAATGTCTGGGTCAGGAATAGACCTAAAAAGCAACTTGGAGAGAAATAAAACTATGAAAAATAATAACAATAAGTCGAGAAAAACGCGTCGAACACGTGACTGCGGCGAGGGGAGTTATTCCTGGAGACTGAAACATTCGTGCTAGCAATTCAGGACCAAGTAATAGCCACCAGGAATTACCAGAAACACATAATCCGCCTAACCTACCTACCTACAGATATGTGCAGACTATGCCATAGAAGCTCCGAAACCATACAACACATACTAGTGCCTGCTCATAACTAGCTCAAACAGACTATAAACATAGACATGACCAAGTTGCCGCGATTATCCACAAATACGTAGCTTATGATTCCAAACTTATCAACGTAAAAACTATTACTACAAATATCAACCTGCATCCATACTATAAAACTAAAATTACAAAATATATTGGGACAGATCTATAATTACCGATAAAACAATCCACTTTAATAAACCTGATATAACCGTGCTGGACAAAATCACAAAAGTTGTATACCTTATAGACATTGCAATATCAACAGCACCCAAGCTACAAATCTGGCGAAATATATCGATCTTTCAATAGAAATCCAAGTCCAATGGAAAGTAAAATCAGTTAAAACAGTACCCATAATAATATCCACCACCGGCGTCATTCCTAATTCATTACATTCATCCATCCACATTTACACTACTGCAAAAGGCCGTTATTTTGAACACATGCAGGATCATCCGCAAATTCATGGGAAATTCATCATTATCATAATATCATCAGTATCATCAATATTCACTTGGCTTAGGCCCGTGCCGTAAAACAACCTCCTTGGAGAGAAATAATACAAATACATATAATAACAATAATGATGATAATAATGACCAGTTCCCATCGCGACCACTTCCCAATTCGACCACTTCCCAATTCCCAATTGTAACGGCCCCAAGCCAAGGTCTGAGCCGCCGCTAACAGTAGCTATGATCGTCTATTCTTTCTATCCCAAAATGAGAGGACCCGATTCAGCTGTAAGATTTGTAAGTAAGAATGATAAGTCTGAATTTCTCGTTCGTTGAGAAATTCGTCAGGCGTACAATAGTCGAACGAAGATTGGTTCAGGAATTTACAGTTTCAAGTTAGACAGAGAAAGCATATATGTCCGCGAGCCGGTAATTCGCATCAGTCAGCGGTGTATTGCGCCAAAACGATCGTTGTTATATTTTATGTGATGGCACCATCTGGTTTTTGTATATATGAGCGCTTTGGAACATCTTTTGTTTTAGTTTTAGTTTTAGTTTTAGTGATCGATCACAGTTATAGTTTAGATATCCGTCGTAGTTTTACGACGTGAGTACTCAATGATATTTCATGTGCTCGCTAGTAGCGGCTTGTGGTGGTTCCAATTATATATTTGATTCACGGCAATAACGATCCGAAAAGACCGGTTTACACAATTGCGATTTGAGTTCCGAAATGGGTTCTGAACTAGCGGTTACCTCAAAAGGTCCGTAACGTTTTGAAACCTTCAACTCTGCGCAATTTGAGCTGGATGTTATCGAAACGCAAGCATTATTGTTTTAGGATATCTAACCCACACCATAGCGAAGTGCATAATTCGATAAATACCGAACTATGAATTCCACTAGCCGCAGCACGTCCTGGGCTGAGCCAAATCATATATACCGACTCAACTTACACATTAGATATCCAGCGAAATTTACATTTAATTTAAAAATGCAACTTGAATCCAATCTGACCCAAGGCAATGCAAAACACCTACCCGGACCTAAACAATGAACTTTAGACTGTAAATTGATCTCTTCGCGCGTCCCCGATAACACTCAAATGTCAAAATATCAACAGGATATGTTATCTGTGTTGACACCGGTTTAACTTTGTTCTGAATTTGTTATTTCCATCCGCGGAACCTCATCGATCAAACAGTCTCCCTATGCCCTGACAACCTAGGTTTAGCCGCAACTAAACTCCTGTCTAGCCTAGTCTAAAACCTAGTGTTATACCACGTCCATTATCGACACCACTCGAAAATGGTTGAGTTTGATTTGAATGTGCTTGAATGTTTAACGACTGTGTGTGTGGGAATTTCAAAGCTCGCTACTCGAAAGGAAAAGAGGAGAGGATTAGCCCGCGAATATCCTAAGAGCCAATCCAGGAACCCTATGGTGAAGGAAAAAGGAATTTAGGGTCGCTCCAAGCTCAGACTCAGACTCAGATAAATTGACTTAAAAGTTCTTTCCTAACGACCCAAGGATAGTTTTGGAATTAGGGGTAGGTTGATATAAAGGTTAGGAACCGAGGTATATCTCGGCGCTTCAGACACTCACGAAAACCCACTGAAACTCCGCAATCACGAATTCGTATAGTTCTGACGCGTAACACGGCAGACAAAACTGTTTTTTTACTCGTGAAAGACGTCTGTCACAGTAGCTAGACGCTGAGACTGAATGCTCTCCCTTCCCCCACAATTGTATTTATACGCCCCACATGCGTCCTTTGCGAAAACGCTCCGCCCAAGCGGAGCTTCTTATCACTAACTACACAGGGTCTAATTTCAACCATGCCATGCAGATCCGCCGTTCTACAAATTGTGTGTACGCATATTCACTATGATCAACCGTAGGTTATCACTCAAATCATTTGGTACTGCCGATACACAGAATCTGTTGATCGCTGACCAATAAAAGCTTGTTGCGATTAATTAAGCATTACCCGACCACTAGCTGCGCGTAGCAAAAGACCACTAGAATGATATTCAATCCAGAGGTGTCAGACCCTCCATATCATACCTCAATCGCAATTGTATATTTGCAATCAACATAATAGCTTTCTCCGTTCCGTAATAACCTTTCATTATTTAGTTATTCATAATTTTATTCAACGCGCAGCCAAATCGGCTCTCATCTCTACACATCTCGCAGGAATGCGACAAAAAAACTTGACCTGAACTGAAATTCCACGAATGAACCCACGCGTCTTTTTTGCGAACTTTGCCAGTAAGCAACGCAAAACCCCCAAACGTTATCTGAACCGATTCTCGTATTCAAAACAGCGCGGCGTTGGGCTAGCCCTCTATCACGCAGAATGAAGTATCTAATGTACCGACTCTCGTGTACCATTACAGACCCTCCCAGACCTTGAGACACTGTTTATCTCAGTTAACATGGCGCAAGGATCTCATTACCACTATGCTACCCATACTTTGTACATATCTACTCTATATGTTCGGACATCTCAAATCATGTACACCGACCGATGAATCTGTCAATTATGTATATAATATTTACACAACTCGATTGAGTTCTCTCCTGTCTTATCTTATTTATCTATCTTACTATACAGCCTCGTTTACCCGCAATTTATCCTAATTCGTATTACTATATATATACAAATTGTTTTTTTTTTTTTTTTTTTTGTTTTTTTTTTTGTTTTTGTTTCCAAACCATGCAAGATCCTTAAATCTACAAAGTAGTTACTCAAATTTACAGCTTACAGCTTAATTATATAACCTTTATACACTATCTTATTTATCTACGCCCTTATTCGTCCTCACATAATACCTGGCTATATTTATAGTATTGAAGTTACCCAATATCTCATTTGAACCCGGATCTACTAACGTATAACAGTTAGGATATACCACTGCCGAAATAACATAAGGCCCTTTATACAACAACGAAAATTTCCGCATGATTTTATGTTCTTTATTTGAACGCACAAAGGTCTTAAGTTTCACATAATCACCTATACGATAGACCTCTAACTTACGGCGTTTGTCCGCCTGTCGCTTACGTCGTTCACTAGAACTTTTAGAGTTTTCTATCGCTACATTCCGCACCTGTTCCGAATCTCGCACACTATGGCCTAATAACCATTCATCGCCTAATTCCTTGTCAATAGTTAACGGTTCCCGCCTACCAAACGCTAACTCATTAGGCGCAAAGCCTGTGCTTGTGTGTTCGATATTATTATAGCAATTCTGAATGTCCGGTAACACGTCTACCCAACTACGATTACTTCCGCCGCAATAAGTTCTAATCAGCCGACCTAGCTCGCGATTCACTCTTTCTACGCTATTAGAATTTGGACAATACACCGACGTATGAGTGACCCGAATCCCCAGCTGTTTGAGTCCAAATTCCCAAACTTTCGATATGAACTGTGGTCCTGAGTCCGTAATTATAGTTTCGATAGGTACTTCCCTATGAAATCTCTTTGTACAAGCGAGCACGCTCCTACCTGTCGCTTTTCGCATTGGATATAATTTTATTACTTTACTGTACACGTCTTGAATCACATATATATATTGATATCCGAATTTACCTACGGGCAATGGCCCATAAAGGTCCGAGAAAACTTTCTCACCCAACTTTTCCGCCAACACCGGTGTACAAGGACCAACGGTATTGTTAGTACTTGGTTTGACCTTTTGACATATGTCACAACTTCTTATCACCGCGCTAATCACCCTACTCATATGAAGAAAATAATATCTGTCCTTCATCAGTGCTAATATTTTATATCTGCCGTAGTGACCTATTTCTTCATGTATGTGCAAAATAAGTTCCTCCTGTAGTGATTTCGGAATTACTAGCAACTGTACGTTCCGCTTCGGCACGTGAAAATATAACGTATCACCTACTAGCTTATAATTTTCAAAACCTCTTGTCCCCGTATCTACTACATTACGTCTGATACAACCGCTAATTCGATTTAATCGCTCATCTTCGCTTTGTAATCTCGCAATGTCCCGTAAACTCGAAATAACACTTGCGGTATTCGATGCCTGAAACCAGAATATCCCCGGCTGAACATTTGTACTGTCAATCATGCCTCCAGGTCCCGCTATCTGCCTGCTTAGCGTGTCGGCAATTTGATTATCAGTCCCTCGCACAAATTCTATGTCGTAATCGAATTGCTCTAAAAACATAATCCACCTCGTTACGCGTGCACCCAATAAAGTCCACGACTTAATGAACGTCAAACTTTTATGATCAGTTCTAATAATAACTTTTTCTCCCCGCAAGTATATCTCAAATCGCTTTAAAGTGTATATAACTGCATACATTTCCTGTTCACTGGTAGCCCATCTCGTCTGAGCACCCTTGAATGCCTGCGAACAGAACCCTATTATTAGTTCCTGGCCCGATTCATCTAATTGATAAACATAGCCCCCAATTCCTATAGCGCTGGCGTCACATTGAACATAATATGTTTTTCCCGCCAATGGCTGACTCAAAATTATACTTTCTGAGAATTGATTTTTTATCTCGTCAAAAGCACTTTGCATCTGCGCACTCCAGATGAACTTGACTCCAGACCGTAATAAATTGTACAAGGGCCGTGTCAACGTTCCAAAATTTTTTATAAACCTCCTAAAGTAATTTATGAACCCCAAAAACGCCCTCAATTGCCTGACAGTTCTGGGTGATGGATATAATTTAAGTGTTTCAATTTTGTCCGGGTCCATCTGCAAACCTTGTGTAGACAAAATATGCCCCAATAACTTGACCTTTTTTTGTGCGAACTCGCATTTTTTTAGTTTGCATGTGAAGCCCGCTTCTTTCAATTTACTCAGAACCGTGTCCACTTGAGACATATGCTGTTCGAAGTCACCCTCAGTTAAAATTGCCAAATCGTCAACAAAATTTAAACAATATGACCTAACCTCTGGCCCTAGAATTAAGTCCATCGCCCTCGAAAATGAACCCACACTGGTTTTCAACCCCTGAGGTAAAACGTTGTAAACATAACTTCTGCCTTGATATACAAAACCCGTGTATCGTTTAGATTCGTCTGATAATGGTATAGAAAAATACGCATCTTTGATATCAATAACTCCTATGTAATTTATCCGGCGCCCGGATTGCAATATCTCACTCATTAAAGGTGTGGTTTCAACCTCCCCGACCATTCCAGTGTTTAATTGTCGTGCATCTAGAAGAATACGGACCTCTCCTGATTTCTTTAATGTACAAGTCAATGGACTGCTGAAATCCGTAGATTGCCTGCTAATAATACCTATCAATTCCATCTCTTCCAAACGTTTTGTTACTTTATCGCGATATGCGAACGGTATGGGATAGCTTCGTTTTACGAAAGGCGTTTCATCTCTCATTTTTATCTCATGTATATATTTATTTGTCCGACCTATCCTATCGCTAAACAACTCTGCATGTTTATTTAACACCGGCAATAACCTTGTTTTGTGTTCTACAGGTATTGATGAATTATTCACATATTCCTCTATCATATTTCTACTGGTATCTTGGTCCTGTACTTCCATTGTACAACAGCAAAAATTCTGATTAGGGCCAGTACCTAATGGTATTTCACACATCCGCCCGGCGCTTCGTATAATTAGCCTCTTATTTCCCTCACACATTAAACTGGCTCGCGTCTGTTGTATAAAATCAAACCCTAAAATTAAATCTTTAGGCACCCTTGTTAATACTAGCATTGGAGTATCGATAACGCATTCACCTATCGTTAATGGTAACGTTACTAATTTATCAACCTTTTCCTTACTGACTCCAAACGCACCTGTGATTCTCAAACTTGGAATCGGTATTTCCGTCGGTTTTCCCAATTGACTGCATACTTCTTCGTACACTCTCCGACTTATTACACTGATTTCGCTCCCCGAATCAATCAAACTCCTTACAACAATATTCCCAATACGCACATCTATCTCAGGTAATGTCAAAGTACTACATCACTCGCGCCCACACTCAGTCGAATCGTCGTCTCTGAATATCGTATGTAAACGTCTGTCATTTCGATCTCTACAATTCGATCTAGATTTTTCCTCTAAACACACGGCATATCCGTGCGCTTTATGCGCTAATAATTGAATAAATTCATTCACACCCACGTTCGAATCCAAATTACACAAATCATACAGTCTATGCTTTTTTTCCAATTCGATCGGCTGTCCACCCGAACCGTAATAAATATCTGAGCGCGAACGACCCGCGCGAGTCCACTAGTTTTTTGAATTCTGACTTATCGCATTATTCCTGTCACTTGAACTTTGCCCTGCCTCTGTATCTCCTGAACTATCATTGCCCCTCTGAAACCCTATTGCCTTGAAGCTAGGCCTAGGCTGCCTGCCTCTACCGCGAAAATAACCGCGACCACGCGTCCCAAATTCGTTTCGCGCCTTCGTTACCGCGTTATAATTATTACTACGACTTATCGCGTTATAACGTAACGTATTTACCCGCATAGCTCGATATTGCCCACGCATATAGCTATCCCGCCTTACGTTATTCGTATTCATAGGTTCCGAACCATGTATCGCACTTAATCCCCCATCGACATTCCGTTCTAAATGCCGAAGGAATTCGACCGCATCACGTATAGACATTGACTCCTTTCTAGCAAAAAACGCTACCTGAATATCACGCGGCAACTGTCTGAAAATCGTGTTGATTTTCTCCGTATCAGTAAACGGTATCGTAAGCTCATATATGCTATTCAATTGAGAGGCAAAGAATTCTTCCATACTTTGACCTTTCTTAGGATCAAACTTCGCAGTTAGGAATCTTTGCTTAATTAATTCCTGTTCATTATCACCCCAGAATACCTCTCTGAAATCTTTTTCGAAATCCGAATAGGTTCGCCATGAGTCTCTGTATATGCTCATTCGAACTTTCGCAATTCCTACCAAACTATCCGTTGCCCATATCAAAGCCCTAGAACTATCTCCTAATATAAGCCTTTAAATCTCTTAAGAAAATCATCGGATTTTCCGAACTCCGCCCATCGAATGTCGGCAACTTCTGTGTCATTTTCACAATGCATGATTGACGTTTTTCTACCGATTGTTCAAACGTCTCTAGTTCCTGTCTATCAGTATGTCTGTCCGAAGTCCTACTAGCATTGCTCGTGCTGGAACCCCTTTCCAAACTGTCTAATCTTTTCACTAGTTCAGATAACAATTGCGTCACCTGCCCTGACGCCATTTCACTTGTGTGCGAAAGTGAATTTTGTGCTACCCGACTATCGTTTTTTCTACGCCGGCCGGCCATCCTGAACACTAAACCGCCGTAGCTCGTCTGAAAACAAAGCCCCTTTTTTGCTTATTTCTTATTTACAAACTGAACTGTTTAAAATCGTTTCTACGTTGTGTTTTTTTTAAAGTAACGCGTTAGACCTTGATTCTTTTAGAATATCTAGGTATCAGACTATCTAGGATATCCTTCCGTCTCGGCACCAAAAATCTGTAACGGCCCCAAGCCAAGGTCTGAGCCGCCGCTAACAGTAGCTATGATCGTCTATTCTTTCTATCCCAAAATGAGAGGACCCGATTCAGCTGTAAGATTTGTAAGTAAGAATGATAAGTCTGAATTTCTCGTTCGTTGAGAAATTCGTCAGGCGTACAATAGTCGAACGAAGATTGGTTCAGGAATTTACAGTTTCAAGTTAGACAGAGAAAGCATATATGTCCGCGAGCCGGTAATTCGCATCAGTCAGCGGTGTATTGCGCCAAAACGATCGTTGTTATATTTTATGTGATGGCACCATCTGGTTTTTGTATATATGAGCGCTTTGGAACATCTTTTGTTTTAGTTTTAGTTTTAGTTTTAGTGATCGATCACAGTTATAGTTTAGATATCCGTCGTAGTTTTACGACGTGAGTACTCAATGATATTTCATGTGATCGCTAGTAGCGGCTTGTGGTGGTTCCAATTATATATTTGATTCACGGCAATAACGATCCGAAAAGACCGGTTTACACAATTGCGATTTGAGTTCCGAAATGGGTTCTGAACTAGCGGTTACCTCAAAAGGTCCGTAACGTTTTGAAACCTTCAACTCTGCGCAATTTGAGCTGGATGTTATCGAAACGCAAGCATTATTGTTTTAGGATATCTAACCCACACCATAGCGAAGTGCATAATTCAATAAATACCGAACTATGAATTCCACTAGCCGCAGCACGTCCTGGGCTGAGCCAAATCATATATACCGACTCAACTTACACATTAGATATCCAGCGAAATTTACATTTAATTTAAAAATGCAACTTGAATCCAATCTGACCCAAGGCAATGCAAAACACCTACCCGGACCTAAACAATGAACTTTAGACTGTAAATTGATCTCTTCGCGCGTCCCCGATAACACTCAAATGTCAAAATATCAACAGGATATGTTATCTGTGTTGACACCGGTTTAACTTTGTTCTGAATTTGTTATTTCCATCCGCGGAACCTCATCGATCAAACAGTCTCCCTATGCCCTGACAACCTAGGTTTAGCCGCAACTAAACTCCTGTCTAGCCTAGTCTAAAACCTAGTGTTATACCACGTCCATTATCGACACCACTCGAAAATGGTTGAGTTTGATTTGAATGTGCTTGAATGTTTAACGACTGTGTGTGTGGGAATTTCAAAGCTCGCTACTCGAAAGGAAAAGAGGAGAGGATTAGCCCGCGAATATCCTAAGAGCCAATCCAGGAACCCTATGGTGAAGGAAAAAGGAATTTAGGGTCGCTCCAAGCCCAGACTCAGACTCAGATAAATTGACTTAAAAGTTCTTTCCTAACGACCCAAGGATAGTTTTGGAATTAGGGGTAGGTTGATATAAAGGTTAGGAACCGAGGTATATCTCGGCGCTTCAGACACTCACGAAAACCCACTGAAACTCCGCAATCACGAATTCGTATAGTTCTGACGCGTAACACGGCAGACAAAACTGTTTTTTTACTCGTGAAAGACGTCTGTCACAGTAGCTAGACGCTGAGACTGAATGCTCTCCCTTCCCCCACAATTATATTTATACGCCCCACATGCGTCCTTTGCGAAAACGCTCCGCCCAAGCGAAGCTTCTTATCACTAACTACACAGGGTCTAATTTCAACCATGCCATGCAGATCCGCCGTTCTACAAATTGTGTGTACGCATATTCACTATGATCAACCGTAGGTTATCACTCAAATCATTTGGTACTGCCGATACACAGAATCTGTTGATCGCTGACCAATAAAAGCTTGTTGCGATTAATTAAGCATTACCCGACCACTAGCTGCGCGTAGCAAAAGACCACTAGAATGATATTCAATCCAGAGGTGTCAGACCCTCCATATCATACCTCAATCGCAATTGTATATTTGCAATCAACATAATAGCTTTCTCCGTTCCGTAATAACCTTTCATTATTTAGTTATTCATAATTTTATTCAACGCGCAGCCAAATCGGCTCTCATCTCTACACATCTCGCAGGAATGCGACAAAAAAACTTGACCTGAACTGAAATTCCACGAATGAACCCACGCGTCTTTTTTGCGAACTTTGCCAGTAAGCAACGCAAAACCCCCAAACGTTATCTGAACCGATTCTCGTATTCAAAACAGCGCGGCGTTGGGCTAGCCCTCTATCACGCAGAATGAAGTATCTAATGTACCGACTCTCGTGTACCATTACACAATCGACGACCTCTGTGCCGCTGCGGTTGTGGCTCTGCCTACCATGCGAGAGGTCCCGGATTCGATCCCCGGCTGGAGATACATAGAAAAAAACCCAAGGTCTTGGATCTTTATATGTGTGTGACGTCGGTGTTTCTGGTTTCCACGACACAGGTTATCCTAGTGTGGGGCCATAAGCAATGCATGTACATGTATGTAAATGGATATGTCATGTTATGTCCACTTTCCATTTCGACCGCTTACCCTTACAATTCAACAACATTTAACTTACATTTAACTTCGTAACTCGTGGGCAGGCCCCATAGAGTCTAGAGAGAGAAGGTTTGTTAAGTAAAGCGGGTATTCGCCCGTGACTTACAGCCGAAATGTTGTCGAGTTGAGAAGTTGTCAAATTGGGAAGCGGTTGAATTGAGAAGTGGTCGAATTGGGAAGTGGTCAAACTGGGAACTTGTCATTATGAATATTATCGTGATGGGAACTTCTCGAATGGGCACAAATTGAAAATTTGTGGGCAAAATGGACCTGAAGAATTTTATCCGCTAAATAAGGCCTATGAACTAAAAATGTAGAGCTAATATTTTTTTTTGTTTCATACGGTTGATTTTGAAATTGTCATCAAGCATTACAGAGCCTTATTCTTGTGAAAGTTCGTATTAAAAGAAAATGTCTTCATAACAGCTACGTACATTTGACGAGGTCACTTTTAAATCTTCCCTGTATTTCTGCGAAATTACTCTCGGCAGGTATAACTTCTATAACAATGAATAAAGGTTGTAACATGCGTAAATATATTTTCGCCCGTTTTCGTTGAACGGGTTTAAGAGAAAGGTGTTATCGTATTCAAAAGGACGACGGACGAGACAAAGCATGATATCGCTTTGATTTTTCTCATCGCTTTGTCTCAAATCCGGATCATAGGCTCCATATGGTATTACAGTATACGAGTATTATCATATATTCAAATACTTTATGCACGGAAAATACAATGGTTTAGTTACAATACAAAGGCGAGCTTATTTCTAAAGAGAGATTTCTTCTAGCAAACCTATGTATTCAAACGTGAAACAAATGCATAAATACAACCAATAAGTTAAAAATTTTACTTTTAAAAGTTATGATAAACTTTGTAAGATCGGTGTTGTTGTAATTTAATTTGACGTGTAGTGGCGACCGCTGTGGTGTCTGGATGTTAATATGTATGTGAGACGTCGCTGTTTCTGTTTCCCTCGACACAGGGTACTATCCTAGTGTGGGGCCAGGCGAAATTTATATGCTTGTAAGTAAATGTTTATTTGATGCTCAAATTTCTGGCGTGGCAATATCATAGTAAAGTACCAATCGTAGCGAATGACAATTTTATATCGTTTGCAAGTCACGATAAAGTATCTACTGAGATACTGAATGAGCTTTCCATATAAAGACCGTTATAACTTTATAAGTGTCATCGTTATAATTTTGATGTCTCTGAATAAGCTGCACGTCCAGAATTCGAATTTGGTTAATATATAAGTATAGACAATATTAGGATAAAAATTGGTCAAGTGCGGGTTGGACTCAGGCACGAAGGATTCCGTACCATCGTACATCTAATTAGGTTTGAAACCCAACAACACCCCTACCCTACAGATAGCGAATCCAAATTCAAACCGATTGCGCCACCGAAACGATTAAAAGATGACACGGAATCATCGAATTTAGATATCCGTTGGCGCACGTCGCCTCTCCAGTCTCACACTCGTCAATACCTGCGAAGAATTTTAAATATTTTATAGGTATGACGATGAATTTGGTAATTCGCACGGGCTGGGTTATTGAAGCACGTCTTTAGTATGGGACAATGTTTAATTTATAAAATCTCGTGTAGTTAATTATTTGTTGCTACAGCGGCAACAGAAATACACATTCTGAGTTTCAATTATTTGCCTATTACGGTTCATAGGTATACGATAGAGTCGGGTGACGGACAGACGGGCCAAACGGACCAACCGGCGCCCTATTACAGGCTTAGTATTCCATATTTTAATATTTCATTTATTCATATACTAAACAATTATTGTGTTTGAAAGAATAGTAGGTAATTAAAGGAGAATAAAATAAAATAAAAACTGAATACAGTAAAAACAACTTAAAATTAAATTAAACATAAAATCAATACATATCTAAATTTCATGCGATTCGTACAAACACTTTCCAAGAAGAACCGCAGAAGTAGGAGGATCCGGTTTGCTTTATTCGGGTTCGTAACCCTGATTAACTCAAAGAACAGCCGAAACATGATTTGTATGGGAATTTCCAATAGATGGCGTTGGTAGCGGATAACCATTTTTCGAGCCCTGGATCTATTTCTGAGGCATCGCGATTTTTAACCTCATGTCATCAAAAATCTAAACCTGTAGCTGCGCAATGGCACCACGGTGGCGTCACCAGAGCTTGAGGGGTGAAGTTTACTGTGCGTTGCTTAGAATCATTAAAATACTAGTTAGAATAATCTCAGGTGAGTATGCCTCACATGGAAATGAAAATGATAGACGAACAGTTTAATGACCGGGATCTATGAGGGTACCAAAAACAATTTGCGAAGCGGGTAGCCACTTAATGATAACAATTTCTTCAGAATCTCAAATACTATTGTGAGTTGGGTTTTGTTCGATTGACGATTTGATGGTCCAGAAATAGCTTCTCTTTGAAAATGTAAACAATGAAGAGCGGATCTTAAATGTAAACAAACGAAAGTCATGTACATTTTCAGATTGAATTGTCAGTATTTGAGCAAATCAATTTAAAGCATGTTCCCTAGAGTTGTAATTGGGCATTCTTACATATCTTATATATATATATATATATATATATATATATATATATATATATATATTCTGACATAAGATCTGATTATTTTCCTACCACTTTAACGACGTGATCAGCGATTTCTAGAAGATAGTTATTGTTAGTGATAAGCTCGCCTTTGTATACGATTTGTCATAACTTTACTGTGTGTAAGTGAGTGTGTAGAAAACAGCGTTGGATTTACTAAGATCATACCTAAGCAATAGAATTCAAAAGGCGTATGTCAACGGCGTTAAATCTGATGAATCGGGTGTAAAAATTGGCGTTGAACAAGGTTCCATATTATGCCCTTTCTTATTCCTGGTATATATTAACGATCTGCCTTTCATGGTGGAGAAATTAACAGACATAGTGTTGTTTGCTGATAATACTTCAATGTTCTTCAAAATTGAAAGACAAAAAGAAGATTTTGATGATGTTAATGGTGTATTGTTTAACCTTGAATTGGTTCACAGTTAATAATTTATTGTTAAACGCTTAATAGCCCCGAAAAAGCAAAAAATTTTTCTGCAACAAGGTCTTGTTTCTGTCCCAGATAAAAACAATCTTCTGTATGCACACTGACCGATGCAGTTGTTTTAGTAAACTAATAAAAAAACCGTAAGCGTAACCGTAACCGTCTTAAGATTAATAACTGCCGAAAAAGGACGTTGACGGGATGTCAACCAAGTACTGCCCATAATGGATATTTTGATCCTCAAGCCAACACTAGTCTGTTAACTGAAACACTCCAATAGCCCAATAAACAAGGATTTTTGCCCTACAATAGATGGTTTAGAAAATGTTTTAGTTTTACCACTTGGCCACAAAAAGTTTGGCATTCGCCGTCCGCCTACGCAGCGCACCTTCTTGCTTAAGTTAATTATCAAGTGCCAGTTATTTTTTTCGGTACCTTAATTATTGAGGTGATACTAAAAAGTCGGATTTCGGTACGATTATTCAAATAGCTGTGCGACGGCTTTATGAATGTGTGATGCGTGTTCACTATGTGTATAGGTATCAGACCAAATATATCTAGTCTAATCTTTAGTTCAAGTGACTCAGATCCAGTATAATGTAAATCTTTCATGATTCCGCAAAACATGGCCATAAATTTGGGTTAAGTACACCCTCTAGTAAACGTGAACAGCTGAGATATATTGTTTCAGATATTATAGCGGTATTTTGTATACACAGATGATTTATTCGTATCGCAATTTATTCTTCACCAAATTGGAGTTACATGGAGGCGAAACATAGACGTTTAATAATAGTAGCGTAACTGAATAAGATGGATGAAATATATATTAAATATGTTTATAGTAATGAGATTACCTTAGTACCTAGTTTAATATTTTCACATGGCTTGTCGTCATCTTAGGTTTTACCTAAAAGCTCTTCCAATATACCATATCTTATTTCTCTTCTACCTCACTATTTTCTAGGTACATGAATGACACAATGTATTCACCAATTTCCTAAGGCAATATGTAGCTTCGATACTCTAACGAGAAGATCCATTAAGCAAATGACTCGCATTATCTGATGCTTAAAGAAAATGGGCATCTACTTATTCTCGGTAGCAGCTTTAGAACTCTTATTCATCCATTACTTAGTCTGAGTTGTATCATATCTTATCTTTCTTTTGAGTCGAAGTTGGTTTAGACAAGGAAACGCAAAAAAAAAAATCTTAATATTATCGAATATCCATCTGTAATATTAATGCTCATTATTTTAATGAAACACGATTCCACAAAAAAAGAAAGTCTTTTAAATGCAACCTTTGCTTTGTAAATTATTAAGGACCCTTAATCGGGCCGGAGCATGAAAAAAATTGAAATTTGGAGATGCAATAGTATAAACTACTTACAAATAGTATAATTACAAAGCAAAGGTTGCTACATAATACCTTATTATGTACAGTTACTTACACTAGTTTATCTACACACATATCACAAGCTCTCTCTGATGTGTTCAGGAACTGCATGTTCGACCGGCATTGTGGCATTGATCGTTGCTTTGCAGTTGTTTAGCTTGTTCTGCAGTACCAAGTTCACAGACAAACTAGGGGCGGCACGCAGGCGGGCGTCGGCGTTCGAAATTTGAATGTCATAATTTGACAAATTTTGGTACATTATGGTCATAATAATCAATATTCAGATAAGAAATGAGTTTTTACCAAGAAGTTTAATATTATGCTGGTCGTAACGTGTGGTTTTTGGATGCAGTAAAGAGGGTTTATGATACGTGTGTAGATAAAATTGATTTTCGAATGTATTTCCTTATAATTATATAAGGTAGAAACTCTGATAGGATTATATTTTCCGTTGCCTTATTGAACTTGAAAGGAGAATGCCAGTTTAAGGTCCAACATTGCCGAATCACTGTATTATTACTAATAATGATGATAGGTAATTACTAATGTGTAATTATCAACATTTTGTTTTGATTTTTTAAGATTAGAGGTTCCCAGAATGAACAAAATGTATTAAAAAAGGATTTCATCCTCCCAAGCTCTTACATGACGTTAAACTCAGTGTTGTCATAAGAAAAATAATATATGTATGGGTTCTGATATCTAAACTTAATAAAAAATGGATATTTGTCATCGATTTGGGGTTAAATCAGTTTTGTATTGACAATAAAAGTGTCTACGTTCTAAGGGGCGTAGTGGGGTGAGGTTTTCGCATATACTTTTATATGAAAATCGGTTATTGCACAGTCAAGGTCAATGTTCAAGAAGTTTGGCGGTTACTGTACAAAAAACGTGTAAAATCAGGCATTCTATAAATGCTTTAAATGGTCTGGCAGTGAAAAATCATTTTATTCAACACATTGGCTATGCATTCTAGAAATAAAATACTTCAACAGCGCAGGCGCGGATGGGATCCACAAGCGAGAGATGTATATCTCTCTCTTTCGCGCTGCTATGTTGACTTTCATTGTATGAGAAAGTGCGATTCCGAAGCGCAGCAATTTTCTTGGACTTTTTTTTGGTTCGATAGATGGCGCTGGAGATTCCGATTTCCTCCGTGTTTCTATGATTTCTATTCAAGTTATATAAATATTTTTACATAAAAATACGCGGTAAACCAATACTACACCAAATTAAACCTGGATACAGGTTATATATGTAGCCGTTGTTATAAGTATATTATTTAATTACATATTAATTTATTTTATCAAACCTTGATTAAACAATGTAAAAAATATACAGACAAATTTGTAGGTGAAATTAAAAGATATTATAATTTTTATGGTTCCGTGGTAGCGAGTTACATATTAGGATCACATGAGTGTTTTAAGGCATAATTATATGCAGTTGTAAATACACAAAATTTTCTAAAACCATATCATAAGTGCTCTGAAAAGGGTTCAGAAGCCGTAGGTACATTCACAATTCAACTTGGTAAGGAGGATGCAATCTCTCTCCAAACCTCTTTTCAGAAAAAAAAACAAAGAAATGACAACTGACAACTGTCAAAATTTGACTTTGATGTATTAGACGTCAATACTGTATCATAGGCTTGCACATTTTACTTTATAGCATCGATTAATTATCGATGCGTTAAAGTAAAATTTGTTTGTCTGTAAATTACCATATCCGCATCGCTGAGTCATAATGCCCTATGGTTTCTGAGTCGATTTAAGAGCATTTATGATACGTGCGTAGAGAAAAATATTTAACAAAAAAAAGCGTTTAATTACGTAAAAAATGTAAAACGTGGGGTCTTTATTTAAATATAAAAATACTGAAAAATATATCGTTTTAGGGGCACAATTTATTTCTATACCACATACAAACTAATAAATGCACTTGGTACACACATGGAGTATGAAAGTAGCCGCACCAATAACTTTATAAACAACTTTTTGCATTGTGCGGTGGTACGGAACCCTTCGTGCTCTAGTTCAACTCGTACTTGACCGTTTTATTTCGTTAAGAAGGTCCCAAATGGGGATTTAGGAGAGAGAGAGTGACTAAGGCTACGAATTCGATTATTAAGATATGCTTTGCTACGAATTCGATTATTAAGATATGCCCAACGTAATTTTCATATAATTATTGAGTTTAGTACATTATAAATAAGTAACAAGACCGGTTATGAGGGGCGGTTCAATCCGTTTATGAAATTTCACATGGCTCACAAAGCTGAATTACCCATCAAGCATGGCCTGTCATGAAATTATCATTTTTATTATCTGGCCACGACATACTTAAAATAACTTTACACCAAGGCAGCGGCACGTACGTTTTTAGACAAAAATAGAAAGATCATTAGATCAAAAACTTGTCATTTTTGTCCTAGTGACCAACCAGCTTCCTAGGATTCCCAACTTGTTGTATTTTTGGGTTTTATATATTTTTTACTCCACTGCTGGGAAATGTGGCGAAAGATGGTCTCTCATGGGCCCCAATGCAATTGTGGCCTGTTTCAACAGGCCAGAAAATTATTGTTGTCTTGTTTATTATGGTTCTGTCATATGTCAACAGATGGCACTTCACTCAGATGAACAAAACTCTTTGGCACTTCATTCTTCTTCTGTCAATTGTGGAAGATGCAGACTCCGCCAGGGGGAGTTCAAAACCTAAATTATCGAAAAAAAAAATCTGTATGTTTAATTTTACATTGTTCGGCCTTAAAAATAATACTTCGGTCTGCAAAGTTTTTTATTGACTCTGCCTCGCGTGAAGTGTTCGTAAAAATTCTTGCAATTACAAGCTGTGGGATAGCCGCCGTAAAAAAGATATATATACCCTACGTGTGGACAACGTGTGTGTTCAGAATGTAGAGTACTTACTAGAATAGGTACCAAGGCTTATCCTTCCTTCCTTAGCAATCCGGATGATAATTCTACTAATTTAACTCGACTCACTCCCTACATATCGCTCGCCTACCCCTGTGCTCTATTGCCACTGCCTAAACATAACGTCACGCCTTTTCCCATATGGCCTTGTTTAGCCAGGTATTCGATACTCCGTTTTGTGTATCAGGGGGTGAATCCATCACGCAGCTTTTTCATCACCGTAAACTTGACTCACTTCCTCCCTACATATCGCTCTCCTGTCACTATCCCTTTTAGTGGTAAAATTTGGAATGCTCCACCGCTGGCTTTTACTCTCATTTTTCAACCGACTTGAAAAAGGAGTTTTTTTTTGGATGTATTTTTTCCGCGATTTTTCCGTCGATGAATGAATGAATCTATATGAATCTATTTTGATGATTCTTATTTTGGGTAGATCTTCAGAGGTGGTCCCATATAAATTTTACCAAAATCGATATGGGCTTTTTGAAAAAATTAAGATTAAAAAAAATATCTACACATTTTGGTTTGTGGTTTCCTGCAGCAAAAGCTTTGTTGAGGACTTTTCACGTATAAAGTCAAAGTCAAAGTCAAAGTACTTTATTACTGTAGATATTTACATATACTTCGCAAACGTCATTTTTTGCCTCTTCTCTACTTCTGGACCACTGTGGGAGAAGAAGGGTAGAAACACCCACAGATTGATTTTTCGACCTCTTTTAAAAATTGGTTGTGTTTAACTTATACAAATATGTTTTTTTATTATTATGATTAATAAGCAGGAATAAATGATTACGAAATTATTAACAGCAAGTTATGTGTTGAGCTAGATTAACCCCATACAGTCCTGTCATTTAAGTAACCTTGAACATTGTAATATCCCTTGTTCGACAAAGTCGCTCTAACATGCTTTTTAAATTGCTCAAATAGCAATTTCAAAATCTCCAGAGGTATCTTATTATTATAGTAGAGAATGCACTGACCCTTGAAAGAATTGCTAAACTTCGCGAGACTAAATCGGGGCGCACATAGTCTGTGATTATTTCTTAGGTTAACATAATAGCTATCAATATACTTCATTCACATCCCGACCTGGGAGGAAGAAATAGGGCTTTAGTCTCTTTGTGAAATCAGAGTGACAAGCAAGCGACAGAGTTTAAGATATAAATAGCAGAATCAGAAACCCGTTGGCAGAACCCACTCGTAGCAAATTAGTACATAAAATAAGTTTTGATTTGACCACGTTTGTTATCTCTCTCTACGATTACTTGGGCAACAAATATAATCATCACCGAAATATTTTTTTCTTACCCAAAATGGGTAAATGCTACTGCCAATACTGCGTTAGCTTAGGGAAAGCCTACCCCTTATCCTTCGTGTTAGGTTGAACATGTAAGAACAAAAAAATACTTGAAGCATAACATAGCATACATAACTTACGCAAAACATAAAAAGAAGTTTGGTGATCATTTATCCAAACACAACTTGGTGATTATTTACTAATTCTGGCAGTCATTTCGAATTTATTGGTAGTAAATTTTCGATTTTTTTGGTAATCGTTTAAACACAAGCCATTACTATGTATGTCTACAGTTCCACTAACATATGTACCAGTCAACGACGTGTACTAAGAACGAAATCAGCTACATATTGGTAAAAGGCGACTACGGGAATGGACTGCCAAATAAATATGGTACTTTTTATTTTAATAAATTCTATTTTGCGACCACTTTATGAAACTAAAAAACTATAATATGAATATTTGTTTGATGTTCTGACTGACGACGGAGAAGTTTGAGCTGATTGTCAGACGGGAAAACTATTGAAATTTCACAGTTTTACAGGACAGCCAACTTGAAAAACGCCATTTATTTAAGAACAGCACATTTTTTTCGGAATGGTTATCTCAGTTTGATGGCCTTGAATATCTTTAACATGCCGAATTGGGGACACAGTTCCAACAGGTGAGCTATCGACTCCTGGCAACTTATCAAAGTATGGACAAAATAGAGCCGAATTCTCATTTCAACGTTGATAGGGTCTCAACTGGTTCATACAATGTCATTTTGGATACTTAACTAAGAACTTGAGAAATTGGCGTTTCTCAATTAAGTCTATAGTTGAGGGAGTGTCACTTTGAATATTCTTGTGAAAACTCATACTTCATGCTTAACCAGTGCTTTACTCGAAGTTTGAGTTTCTGAAGGCGCATGACAGTGCTCAAATACCGAGTTTAATGACTGGCGTTTAAGTTAATGAAAATGGCTACTTTTGCCACAGAGTAAGTAAGTAAAGAGGTTAAGCAAAGAGTTTCGTTCATCTGAGAGCGTAGCGCTTGACTCGCATCTTATCTTTCGGGCCTGACAAAATAAAAAATGTACAGTGCATTTTCATTTAGAGTTTAGGCCGTTCTTAAGAGCAGGCTTCAATTAAAGGCATTGAAAAAAGCATTGTATATATTTTTGACCGACAAAGCATATTACACTGTTGCAAAATTTTTAGAGGACAAATCGAAAGTATGAGTTTGATATTTTACAAGGGTAACAATTGCCAAATCTATTTAATCTAATTAGGTATTTTTGTAGGTTTCACATTATTCTTTAAATTTGACATGATTAGTGTATAATTTGACATTAATTAATTCTAATTTAAATTGACATCCATTCTAATCTATTTAAAAAAACTTGTAGTTGCACGTAATAAGTGGTCTCTCGGTATGGATTTTTTATTCTATTACTGTAAATATTCAATAACATTTGCACATCATCATAGGATAAAATATATTTAAGTTCAACAATTATATATAACATCCATAATACCTATATTTGCAAATAAATGCCTTTGAATTGGAATTTAATTATTATCGGAAGGAGACGAACGAGTGCAGACACTGTTAGTTAGGCCGGTCTTTAGAGCAGGCTTCTGTTAAGAAAATCACATTAATAATCAGAAAATGATAACAATGAAATGAGTTATAGCTTATTTTGGATTGGTTGTAACTTTGTCTAAGAGTAACTTTGTAAACTAGCTGTTAAATGTTTCTTATGAGCAGAAGAGTAGTAATAATTCATATAATTCCAACAATAAACGTAGCCAGTTCCAAATTATATATAAATTAAATGCACTGTACGTAACTTGACGGGATATTTACTGTACGAGTAAGTAGTAGTAGGAGTAGTCGGCGATAAAACACAAAAAGAGCCATTAAAGAAAGATTTATGTGATTCAGTCGGCATACAGTAAATAGACCTTTATCTGTGGCCATCTATCTATTTGGCCGAAAGGCAGTCCTGTGGGTTTATTTATACAACAGCATTAGTCTTTCTTTTCCTCAGGTGTGTCAATATTATTGATGTACGCCTTTGGTCTAATAGTTGAGGCTCTGTGCAAGGTAAAGGTTTTCATCCCAGCCGAGAAAAAGAAATCGGTCAAGTTCGGGTCGCACTCACACAAAAAGGATTCCGTACCATCGTACACGAAAACTTAAGCACTTAAAATAATGAAACAAACATAAACTAATATTATATTTACTAGAACTTGGATTGGAACCAAGAACTAAAAGACTGGGCGACCGATATCAAACCAACTGCGCGACCAAGACATGTGATAAGCCGAGAAATCTAGGAACATTGAATCATGATATGATTTGTTACATCGCCGGTGATGTTAAAACATTTGTCCTGTATGGGGAACACATTTACCGCCTTATTCATAAAACTTATCAAACCTATGGAACCTAAAATGTGCTTTGTCCTTTTCTCACAAACACTAATTTCAAAGTGACAGACAAAGACAAACGAATTATAACGTCATTATGGTTAAAATAGGTTTATTAGACGTTTATGAATAAGGAGGTAAATTTATAAAATGTAGTGTTATTCATTTGTTGCTATCACATTTATCTATATATATATATATATATATGTATATCTGTCTCTAACTAACACCTATTATATTATGTATGACGCTCCTGACATTTTCTCAATCCTGATAGCTATTTTTAGGACCAAGAATCTAAAACCTATTGCTAAAAACTTAGGACTATATATTTATCATTGGTGGCGCTAGTTAGCTGCGCTTAGCGTCTTAATCACCTCGAGAGACATAGAGTTTCTTTTATATATATATATATATGTATAGATTTGGTCACGAGGAGGGGATGAATTCAATACGGATAAGGAAATATGCTTACGGTTCATGATATACAGCCCGCTGGCAGACGGACGGATGGGCAGACGGACAGCGGAGGATTAGCAATCCCTCCCTTCGGGTACGGAATCCTGACAAACCCCAGGTCTTTAGATGTTTGTATGTTCATAACGTTATACTGTTGCTAATTTACACGACAAAGGGGATTGCGTGGAGCCTGAGACAATGTATGCGCTTGTTGTATAAATACTTTTGTTATGATTGCCTACTCTTTCTTGGAAGCCTAAGATAATATACTGTTATCAAGGACTACGCGAAAATTCCCACCATTTGCATTGTAAATACGAAGGTCGTGTATTTGCATGAAATACATATTTGAGAGCGCTTTATAAACTGTTAAGTCTTTTGCTTTGAATGTTTCTCTGTATCATTTTGTTTGAAATGAATGATGAAATGTGAAATTGTAGAATTTTATTTCATATGAAACGATATTTTCATCGACGACGACGACATCATAGACACTACAAATAATGCCCTACACTATAATAGGTTATTTCGATCAACAAACGAATAAAATATTATCCATATTTGAGTTTACAAACTTGTTACGATATCATCCATCGCCCATCACCATGTACTCGTACTCATCGTCACTTCGGACCACCCATGAAATGCTGAGACTGCAAGTGGAATATTCCCGAACATCACGCCATGCCACCCAAAAGCCCTGATGGCGCATTTTCATTTTCCTTCGTGGGATCCGCGACCAAGTTTCTCGATGCCTTTACGCTTCAATCGCAATAGCGAGAGGACATTAGTTTAGTCGATCAATCGAGATCAATAATTGTAATTTATTTTAAGTAACTTTTTGTAACTTCATAATTAAAGTTATAAATAAGGACAATCATCTCGTTCTCACTTTTTAAAATCCCCTCCGACGGCCAATACACGTAATTAACTCCAAATTGAACAAATTAATAATCTAATATTTACATGTTTTTTTTGATAAGAAGCTTTGATTCTCAGACCACTTCTCCCTAACCTGTGCTGCTCCAACCCAGTCCGGCAAAAACCTGTCCAGGTCGTCCCGCCATCGACGTCTCGGCCTGCCTCTACGCCGGTGTCCTTGTGGGGGTCCATGCGGCAAATGTGACCGGCTAAGTGCCACTTCAGCCTAGCGGTCTTTGCGCCACCGACCTCAGCAATCCTGGTGATGGAGCGCAGTGTCATGTTCCTTACACAGTCGGTCAGTCTAACACCGGTTATACTGTGCTCCGTCTGTTGTCCGATAAACGGGGCATATGGTACCCGAATAATTCCTCCGTCTTTGAAATTTGGCTTTGAGTTAGTTAAAAACGATTATAGTTAATCCAACAAAGAACAATGGCGAAAAAATAGTTGGGATTTTTTTGAGCGTCTTAAAGAGACACCTAGACTAAACTTCATTTTGTGATTTTACAGGTTTTTTCAATTTATTCTCAAATTCGGGGGAGGCCAGGTAAAAAAGCAATATTTTAAGAATGTAACTTGAGCAGTTTTATTACTTTGTCACTTATCCTAACTTCCGGCCATAGAGCAACGCGGTTGATCTTTGCTTCCGGCACAACTTTTGTTTTCAAACAGTTTAATGGGCACTTATATTGAATTTAAACTTGAAGAGGTACAAAAAATAAAATAAATGATTTTATTTACTGTTATAATAGTGCTATTGATACCTGTTATAAATGCCTTTTGGATAGAAAGTCATTGCAGTCCAAAAGAAATTATTTTTTATTGTGACGCGTTGGGGAAAAAACAAAAAAACACAACGTACTTGATCGAGTTTGAAGTTTATTGTTTTAAATTTTGGCAGGCTATGCCTCTTAAAGCGTGACCACGTGACTGCTACTTACTCTGACTATTCTCGAGTGAAGGCCATGCACTGGCAGACAGACGGCCGAGGATATAGCGTTGTGGAGTGACCTATGGGAGGAGTATATCCAGCAGTGGACTTATATTGACTGTGATAAAGACAGTTACTAGATAGGTAAAGATAAAATGAGTACAGTCTGCGCCACCACTGTCTTATGCAGGTCGAAATCCTTATTAACATGAATAAGTCGGTAAAAATGCCTTGCTTGAACAGACTGCAGTGGTGGCGATCACTTTCTCTCATTCACATCAATAAAATTATCAATTTGAGGTAAAATGGAACATTAGTGAGGTTAGAATTTAATTATAATTCATCAAGCAATATCTCATTAACCTGGCCTCGTTTAGCATAAATTGTTATAGATGTAAGCTCAGAACCATAAGCAGATTTTCCAATCTCCATAAGGCATTGGCGTGCCTTAGCAGCGACCGGTCGTGGGTGTGGAGAGGGGAGCGGGGGGTCGCTCGAGCAGCATTGTATTCGATGTATGAATAACATCCACTCAGCAATGCATTTCTTTCTACACGCCTTTAAGGCTTCGCCGCTCTCACTTACATACCTTCAATGCGTAGCCGGTAAATAAGGTGTTAAATAGCTGGTATTCAAGTCATAATATTAATGTGGTTAATCAGATAGGCAATGTAAATCAATTGGCGCGCGGGACCCGCTTCAGGCCTTAACAAAGTGGGCGCGTCATTTGGCGCAAGTTGTGCGCTGACCCTTAGACTGTACTATTACTAATACCTGTATTATTAGATAAGTTTCAGAGAGTTTACCAAGAGGTTTTTTATATTTATGTTAGTATTTTCTACAACACAATTAAATTTGATCGGTGGAAGCAGAATATTGAAAAAATATTACGAGAAAATTGGTAAGATTACCTAACTAATATAGATAGGTAGGTAGATTGTTTATTTGTGGACCTTGACTAGTCAACCTTCAACTGATGATAAGGGATAATTAACCCCTTCTCCGCCCTTCCTTGGGCTCATCACCTGAGTAGCTTCTAGTTTACTTGCGTCCATGCCCTAGAAGGGAATAGCTGAGTCGGGCAGGCTTAAGTCGGTAAGTTGCATTGACCCCATGTCACCACTTGCATTAAAATTGCAAGATCGCAAAAAATAATAATTAAAAGTATAGTTATTTGTTTTGTTTTATCCTTTTATATATGATAACACAGTATTTAAATACATTGGCTGGCTACCACACTTTATTTCTTGATTTATACCAGATACCACAGTGGGCCTCTCAGACCCCTCGTCACCAGTTACGTTACACAAAAACCATGTCACCAGTCAAAGGTTAAGAAGTTATTAATGGCTTATAGGCTGGTGAAACTTGGTACACAGGTACTTCATAATAGGAAATATTAAACCGCACATCAAAATACTGATTTGCATAGCAAATATAGGGGTAAAACACTGCGGTAACTTAGATGAAGGGTAAATGGGATGAGCGAAGCGAAGCCACCTTTATCCTTTGTGTTAGGTTGAACATGTAAGAACAAAAACAATACTTAAGACATAAACTAAAGTACACATAAAACATTAAGGGCCTTACCACAAAAAAACGACTGCTCAACACTTGTCTAAAAAAAGTGCATGGGATTTGACGTTTCTTTTGAGATTAACCGCTGTTTAATATTTTTTGTGGTAACACGGTAAAATTGTTTTTGTTGAACCTTTTTTCTGTGCAAATAAGTATTTTTTATGTTTAAATTCTAACCCTTCATAATTTATCCAATTTGTCCGAGAACAGTAAAATTGGTCGCTCTTGTGGTTATGGAGAAATCCAAGTTTTTCCTGGTCGTACGATTTCGGGTTTCCTAATCTCGTAAACTACGCATCATATGAAGACGAAAATTTGCATGAGGGTTCATGGCAACTAGTCCAAATAACTCCTGTAAACATTAACGAAAACCCATATAGTTTTCCCGTAATCTGATGATTACGAGAAAACTAGACGACTAGACGAAACTAAACGATTAGATGATTCTAATGAAAATCATTATAATCCGCCTAAGTACGTATTTTTTATATTATGACATTTTTGTAACCTACATACCAATTTTTAAGTATACCTATGTTGAGTTTGGTTATGATAACAGCGATTTTTAACTAGTACTAGCACTAAAATGACTAAGTTACTTATATTTATATACTTTGCATAACGATTATACTCATAGGGAATTAACATATCTACTTCAAATTCATCAAAAAAATTGTCACTCACTACACTAAGTTAAATGAAAAATATAACCTACTACTACCGTTCTATAGTCTTCTCGGTTTACAAATGCGATACCGGTCATTGACTCGACTGGTACTGAACCATAACATACATGGTATAATATGTTTAGGATCGGTGACCGATAAGAATACGTTAAGCGACAGTAATTTCACCGTTGCATGCAATAAGTAACTATCGTTAAACCTTTTATTTTATATATTTTTTTTTACTGTAGATATTTACATGTACTTAGCAAACGCCATTTTTTGCCTCTTCTCTACATTGAACCACTGTGGGAGAAGAAGGGCGTAGCAACTTCAACAAATAGATTTTTAGATGTCTTAAAAACTGGTTGTGCGTAACTAGTACAAATATTACAATATTAATTATTACGATTAATAATCAGGAATAAATAATTACAAAATTATTAACAGCAAGTTCTGTGTTGAGCTAGATTAACCCCATACAATCCCATTATTTAAGTAATCTTGAATTTTGTAATAACCTTTTTCGACAAAGTCGCTTTAACATGCTTTTTAAATTGCTCAAATGGCAATTTCAAATTCTCCAGAGGTATCTTATTGTAATAGAGAATGCACTTACTCTTGAAAGAATTGCTAACCTTCGCGAGTCTAAACCGCCTGTGATTTTTTCTTAGGTAAACATTACAGTACAGCTATCGCTAAGTTTGGAGAATGTTGTAAGGTTCTTGCGTACATACCACAGAGCATAGATATCTGTGGTACATACTATATATTTTCGAAAATAAATTGGCTGCGTACAGTGTTAGACAGGAGTCAATGCCCGCTATGCGATTGGTCAACCAAGAATACTACTACAGTCTACTTTGCACAACGTCATTTCATTATATTAACTGCCTTACCTGATTGATCATGTATCGTCACCACCAAGCATGAAGCGGGTAACTTTTGTAAAGGAAAATTATGGCGATATGCGAGACGTAGGAATACCTACTTCTTTGTGGCTGACACAGGTTTGACTATTTCCACTCGTCAACTTGGAACCACTCTTGATGGATTGAATCAACGTGCACCTTCGCCTTCCAGCAATCGCGAGCGAGCCGGAACCTACTTCGACGTCCCTGAAGCCGAGATCAATCACTATTTCCCGAGAACAAATACATATAAACATTACACATACTACCCGCAAGAGTTAACTTCGAGACCTCGTGACCTCCCGTACCGTTCGAGTCTCAAGCTAACTCTTGCAGGTAGTATTTGATTGTGCCTAACTTTGTATTATGCTATGAGTATAATTATTATAGTATCGGTGATTACACTTAATTTTTTGACTTTGGAGTTGTGTCCAAGATATTTGAAATATGTATTACTCAAAAGCAACATTTTCTTCCACAATAGCCATCCTGCTTGCACTATATTGATAAATAGCTATTCCTTTTCGTGCAGCACTTTGTGTTTATTGTTCAGCTGTAATGTTTGATTCTTTTTAATTAAATGAACGAACATACATTAATTAGTAAATTACAAATAAAATTCAATGCCAAAAATCCACCAATAAGCTTCGTATTCGTCAAAACTAAATAAATGAACGATATTGTCGTAGAAGCTTTATTTTTAATATTTAATATAGTTGATTATGTAAATAATCGTTGTTCAATTGTATTCTTTGTTTGATGTATAACTATGTAAATAGTCTAGTAATTATTCTTAAATGTAATTCTACACGGCAAATTTGCATCGGGTGTAGACACACCCGACGCAAATTTTGTTGGCGTCTGAATGCCACCTAGAGGGAGTGGGTAGTGGTGCATGGTATAAGAGATGTATATATGGGCGAGAGAGAGAGGATGACCTCGCTCATCGCCAAGAAACCTGCGATAGTTGTATACTATAACGGTCTGAAACCTATGATATTAGAAGAGTAGGCTTCATACTTCATTATCCCAATGTCAATGGACGTAAAGACCACTGAAAAGTCTAAAGTCGGCGCGGTGTTTTAGTAGGTAGTCGGGTTTTAGTGCTTACATGTGCCACGTTAAGCTGTAACTACGAGTACTATCTCTATTTCGTGGTGACAGTCGTAGAGTTCTGTCTGTGGCTTTAGAATTGCAGCTTTACAACTTTTGACAGCGGACTGCTACTATTCCGGAAAACTCATAATTCATAATTTCTTTATTGCACTCAAATTATTAAAAAAACATGATATTTTTGGACATAGGGTTTGAACACCCCTTTCAAGGCGAGCTTACCTCTAGGAAGAGATCCACCGCATTAAGCCAGTGTGGTGTTATGGAATTTCTTTCAAATGATTGCAAGTAATGCCCGTTGCCGGGGACTTTCACGAATTTCAATTACTTTAGTTCGGGAGCTAGTGTTCTAATATTACCTGTAAAATATTAATTTTGTGTGAAAAAAAGTGTGTCAACTCGCATGGGAAATGACGTAATTGTTTACGGTTTTAGTTTCAACTGTTTAGCAAATTGAGTAAAAATTTACATCCAAAAATACTTTCATCCTAATCTAACTAAAATTCACCAAAAATGTATAACCCTATTTTTAACCCTCGCTCCGTTCCGCTTCGCTTCGGCTCCAGGCTGTATCATAAAGTTATGACCTAACAAACCTAACTTCAGAAATTGACCTATATCAGCCAAAACGGTTCTATTAAACTATGTGGGGCACTAAATTTGGTGAACATTAAACATATTTGGGAGTAAACATTTATATTAGTAAACAACATATTTGTTCCATTGTAAAATGTGCTACATACAGTCCATATATAATATATTTACTTTACTTCTTGGCATAGGTTCAAGCGAAAATTATAAATACTGCCATGTAAAAGAAACTCCATAGCCCAACAGCTGGTTTTCATTAGAGACAATATCTATATTTAGGTTCTTGTACATACACATAATATTGCTAGCTGTGTCGAGACTGGAATGTCCGCAGTAATTCTGAGCAGACTGTACCAAAACAAATAACAATATTGCTCAGGCACTCCCCTTATTGGCTTCAATACCAATGAGCTCATTTCAGTAAACATCTCATCATGTCCTATTATGGAACTTGTAGATTGCGAGTATCATTGATATTCATTAGGTCTATTCTATACGCATCAGGGTGTGTTTCATCTAATCAAATCTTATATCCATCAAGGATTATTGTCTGAGCGAAGTATTGTTCAGTTAAGCAGTTCAATAGTGTCAGACTGACACAATAAGAGGTTCTGAAAGTGAAATCCGTCATAACGGATACAGTAACAGATTGTTTTTTTTTTCCAAGTGGGTTGTTTATAGTTGCGAGACAACAGTCAACATTTTTTCATTTTTCAACCTACTATGGGGGAGAGAATCCCCAGTTTAGGCTGTGCACTGTTTTTTTTTTGATTTTCACACAAACCTTTTCCTAACGGATGTCGCTTTTTAGCAAGTCCATGTTCAAGTTCAAAGATTTTTATTCATAATAGCACAAACATTGAAACTAAATGAACGTCATAACATAATCAAGCAAGCATAACAAAACATAACGTAGGTGCCTAATTATTAGTACATAATATATAGGGTGTAATGAACTGGTTTAATGCCAGATGTCAAGTCATTAATTTTGTAGTAGGCCATTTTTCACAAAGTGTGCTTTATACATTTTTGGAATCGATCTTCAGTTATGTTTTGTATTTCTTGCGGAATTTTATTGTAGAAGCGTATACAGTGTCCCATAAAAGGACTACTAACTTTTGTGAGTCTGAACAATGGAAAAGAAAGTTTATCTTTATTTATGGTTTGCACATTGTGGCGGCTATCAATGGTGTCAAAGCTACTGATATTTTTCCTCAAATACATTATGTTTTCATAGATATATATTGACTTGCCACTGTTAGGATGTTGGTTTCTTTGAAAAAATATCTCAATGACTCTCTATTAGCTAGCTCATAAATAAATCGGATCGCTCTCTTATGCAAAATGTTCTCAAAGTCAGCAGCCCGTCCCCATAGTAGTATGTCGTAGGACATAATGCTATGGAAATAACTAAAATATACAAGCCTTGCAGCTGCAACGTCAGTCAATTCTCTGATTCCTTTAACTGCATATGCTGCGGAGCTAAGCCTATGTGCTAATTTCACAATATCAAAAGTGATGCCGTGAAATACAGTTTCATCTACTAGTTTTAGTTTGTCTTTCCCCAATACAATGTTATTCTCAACTTGCCTTTCATTAGGTAAAGTGAATTTTATGCACTTTGTCTTTTTTTATTTCAAAAGCAAGTTATTGGCACCAACCAGTCTAATTCTCGCAAGAGAACATTATTTATTTCATTTCAGTCATTTTCCTGTCTCCTATCTTTAAAAATTAGTGTCATGTCATCTGCAAATATTGTCAATGTCAGCAGCCCGTCCCCATAGTAGTATGCCGTAGGACATAATGCTATGGAAATAACTAAAATATACAAGCCTTGCAGCTGCAACGTCAGTTAATTCCCTGATTCTTTTAACTGCATATGCTGCGGAGCTAAGCCTATGTGCTAATTTGACAATATGGGGACCCCACTGCAGTTTGGCATCAAAAGTGATTCCGTGAAATACAGTTTCATCTACTTAGTTTTAGTTTGTCTCTCCCCATTACAATGTTATTTATTCTCAACTTGCCTTTCATTAGGTAAAGTGAATTTTATGCACTTTGTCTTTTTTTTATTTCAAAAGCAAGTTATTGGCAGCAAACCAGTCTAATTCTCGCAAGAGAGCATTATTTATTTCATTTCAGTCATTTTCCTGTCTCCTAACTTTAGAAATTAGTGTCATGTCATCTGCAAATATTGTCAATGTCAGCAGCCCGTCCCCATAGTAGTATGCCGTAGGACATAATGCTATGGAAATAACTAAAATATACAAGCCTTGCAGTTGCAACGTCAGTTAATTCCCTGATTCTTTTAACTGCATATGCTGCGGAGCTGAGCCTATGTGCTAATTTTACAATATGGGAACCTCACTGTAGTTTAGCATCAAAAGTGATGCCGAGAAATACAGTTTCATCTACTAGTTTTAGTTTGTCTTTCCCCAATACAATGTGACTCTCAACTTGCCTTTCATTAGGTAAAGTGAATTTTATGGACTTTGTCTTTTTTATTTCAAAAGTAAGTTATTGGCAGCAAACCAGTCTAGTACTCGCAAGAGAGCATTATTTGTTTCATGTAAGTCATTTTCCTATCTCCTAACTTTAAAAATTAGTCATCTGCAAATATTACTATCTCTGACATGTTTTGTACCATCAAATCATAAATAAAAATACACGGAAAAGGAACGGACCCAGAATAGATCCCTGTGGAACTCCCATCTTCACCTGAGAACCCGACGATTTTGTCCTTTTAATGTCAGCTTTTGAACCCTCCTTTCTAAGTACGATCTCATAAGCTTAGAGCTTTCGTTTTTTATGCCATAGTGTTTTAGCTTTAAGAGCAATGTTTCGTGGTCTATACACAAAAAACACCTAAAGCATTATAAATATGTTTAACTAACATGACTCCAGCATTTGTTGTCGACCGCCGTTTTATAAATCCAAACTGCTGGCTATGGAGAATTTGATGCGCATTAAAGTGCGCCAGCAACTGACTCAATATAATATTCTCAAATATTTTACTTATTACTCGTAGAACCGAGACTGGTCTGAAATTTGTGGGGTCACCCCTATCGCCGCTTTTAAATAAAGGTACTAGCTTGCTGTGTTTCATGAGATCAAGGAAAGAGCTCTCATCTACACATTTAATGAAGATTTTAGCTAATGAGGGGCAATTTCCTCTATCACCGAGCTAACTGACATGCCCCAGTCATCCTCGGATTTTTTCAAATTTAACAACTTAAATGCTTTAATTATGCCACAGGGCTCAATATATACGAATGAGAAATCTTGATTCACTTTTGAACATTGTCTTTTGAAGATAATGCAGCAAGATCCGGAGACGAGTCTGAAGAAGCCGTAGTAACAATTGGAACATTTCCAAAGAACTGTTCATATGCGGCCGCGATGTCATCGTTAGAAATTATTAATTTATCTTCAATCTTAAGTAAAAAGCTACGGTCTCCTGATTTTGTTTTACCTACTTCTAGATTTATGATAATCCACATTGTTTAATTTTATTTGACGATGTATGAATCTTCGTTTTTATGTGTTTGCTTACTTTTATGGCAGAAGGCCCTAAATATTTTTTAATATAATTTTACATGTTGAATAAAAATTGGGTCATGTGTAGATGTTGTTTTGCCATAAAGTGCATAAATTGTTGCCTACTTTTACGGATTCCTTTTGTTGCCCATTCACTAAACCCTACTTTACTATCGCTATTTGTAAGTTTATGTAATTTAAAATTGTTATAAAAACTATATGAAAGTTTGTTGAATAAGTCCGTATAGTGATCATTCGCTTTTTAGTATTATTTTGAGAAGGTAAGCTACTTTGTAAATCTTGTTTAAATAATTCATTTTTTTTGTGATTGGCCTAAACAAGACTACTTCCTGTGATTTTGAATCTACTTCTAAGTTGTCAATTTGCCCACTGTGATCAGACTTTTAAGAATTTACTGTACACTTCTTCAAAATTTCGTAACAGCAGAAGACGTTATCAACGCAGGTTGCAATAGTTTCAGTTATTCTTAAGGGCTCTGTGAAAATATTGACTAAATGAAAGGATTTAAAAGTTATTATTAACTTAGTATGCAACGGGGAGTCCACCAGCAAGTCTATATTGAAGTCATCGCAAAGACTACTTTTTTGTTACTACTAGAAGCTACTCTCAAGACATCCTCCGATACTGATTCGAAATTACCATAATTGCTGGTAGGGGGTTTGTATACGACTACTACAATGTGTCTACCAAGTTCAACAAACGATAGTTCTATTACTTTCTTAACAGAAAGTCTGCAAATATCCTTAGGCTCTTAAAATTTTAGGCCATGTTTAGGGTTCCGTGCCCGAAGGTTGCCAAACGGGACCCTATTACTAAGCCTCCGTTGTCCTTCTGATTCTCCGTCTGTCCGTCCATCCGTCCGTCACCGGGCTCTATTGGATCAACCGAAATAGGTAGAGCTGAAATTTTTACAGCAAAAGTAACAAATAATGAAAAATACCGATTTTCAAGAATTAAAAGAAGTACCCATAGAAGAAATGATTGGTATGGCCATTTTCTTAGCCATTTTTTTATTTGTTTATCGGTGAAAAATGGACTTTATCGATGTTATCGGAAAAGATTTTTAATTGCAGGTATTGAATTTACTGCTTAGTTATTTGTCATTATATGATAATTGCTCATTCGAATTCGAATAATGAATAATATTGAGTTTTCTATCATATTTCATTTTATTTCTGTAAATAATTAACTCAATTTCTATCCACTTTCGGCTTCAATGAGCAAAGAGTTTCGTTACCCTGAGTACATAGTTTAATACTTACAAACTACATACACAAAACATTTTTTCAATGTTTTGATGTTCGGCCTTGAATGTAGTCTTACCTAGTATTTAATATTTTATTATTAAAAATTAAATAGGTACATGTACGCGTAACTGTCGTATTACGTTTTTCCCTGTACAATGGTATGGAACTCTTCATGTGTGGGTCCGATATCCTACTCGCACTTGACCGGTTTTATTTATTGACTAGTACTAAGGATCCTCCCTGTATTGCAGACTTTATATTAAAGCAACTGGCTACTTGATAGTTATGTACAGAGAAATTCATTTGAGACTCAAGTGTTCTACTAGGCATTAGTATGTCTAATCGTATTGCTCCAAGAATAGTTCTAGCTGGCAAAATACTAGTATTGTATTGTATTGTAAGTTCTAATTTACTAAAACCTTGCTTTATAGAGGAATTTTCTGATGTCTGTCCTGATAGTTTAAATGAGTGGTCAAAGTTAATTTACTTACATTCGTCTTGGCTGTTTTTAAAATCTCAGCGTACAAAGGTTTAGTAGAATTATTTCTACATTGGTCATTTTATACTGGCTACCTAGTTATTTTCTCAACAATAACAGGGTCATACATATTGAATTCCAATAATTTGGCAATCTGTCGCTTAGATGACGCAGGTACATACATTGTATCCCTAGTCAGTATAGAATTTCTTATGAACTTATTCGTATCAAAATATAATACTAGGTCCCGATGACCAAAGGTCAATTTATACATAAACCGGTTGAGCCTAGAAATCCGGTCATTCTGTGCTACTAATAGAGCTTTGGAATAGAGAAAAAAACACAGAATAATTTTCCTAGCCCCTCCGGATCTCTCCAGATACTATAGATTCAAATCGTCTTGTTGAACTCCTGTGCTGTTGCCCATTTGTAATAAAATAGATACATACTCCCTATTAAGCATGCAGTTTACTATCTGCATGTAAGATGCATAGCTAACTGTTGCATCCATAGCTAAAAGTTTGTCCTATAATCTTACGCTATAAGGCTTTGTTCTCACTACGGTTGACAGTTAGCGGGCCGACTTACTGAGAAATACAGTAACCTTTATGTATTTCTGAAATCAGTCGCAATGCCATTAAAATTCGAAATCGACCTATCAAATCGCAAGAAAAGACCGCTCGTGTGAAATAATCGTGTTTTGAACGGTCGCCTATATAACGACACTAATACATAGTAAGACAGCTGAAACGCCGCGCTAACTAACGGGTATATGTAAACTAAACAGTCGGCTGCTCACTGGCTAACTATAGGGTATATCGCTATAACTAAACTAAAACCGTAGTACCATTATGTATTCTGTGCTAGAACCAACTACTCGTATATCAATAAAATTACATGATAATAAGAAACAAATTGGTTCTAGAATTCGAAACGGAAATTACAGCAACAATTGAAAATTCATTAATAATTATTGCGTCAATAGTCAATACATACTTCTCCTACTTGATGCCCTCTTCGACGTATCAGACAACAGCGGCGACCTCTGATATCTTATTGCCTGTACTCTCGTGTAGCTGGCAAAACCGAACTTGCTTTTTAATATCCTGTTGTATTCATTACTTATTTCCTAGGTACCTACTCATTCTACGATAGTGACACAATTCGACCTCGACAACAATAATTAATGTACAACATTTGACCGATATTCGTGCATGAAGCCGTAGCATTTCAGTAATTAAATTCAGAGAAAGAAGGTTTCCCATGACCTTAATAAAAGTTTCATCGGAAATTTTCTGCTATAGTCATAGTATGGTACTGATAGAATGTTCATGAAAAACTGATACTTGTAGGATCATATCAATGAATGAAGGGCTGATGTCTTGGTGGGAGCAAACAAGTAAAAAATTAAAGATGGTGTGTAACAGGGCCGCAAAACAACGCATTGTTAACCAGGACAACGAATCATTTTTGGCCTATTTGAACAGGTCAGAAAAAACATTGTTGGCTTGTTTGTTATGGCTCTGTCACACATCAACTGATGACACTTCACTCAGATGAACGAAACTCTTTGGCACTTCATGCCATGTTTTCGGTTCGGTAAAAGCGGGCATGGCTTGTGATGGCAATTGCGAAAGACAGTAGACTCCACCAAGGGGAGTTCAAAACCTAATTTATCTTAAAACAAATGTTCAAACGGACTCGTCTCTTACAGGCCTTGCCTATTTTTCGGCCCTCAAACTCTCTTGTCCATCTAATGCTCATTTTCCGGCCTCTATAATAATGTACTATTACAAGGCAGCCAAAGCGTGCGGAAGTGCCACTTTTTACTTTTCAGTTTTATTTTTATTTTTTAACACCGACGCAGAGTAAAGAGTATATCGGCGGGCTGACACGTCGACAGCCCGCCGAAAAAGTTTTTATTAATTGAGTAAAGTTTTACAAGTTAGCCATTATCATTTATATAAAAGGAATATTAAAACGAATACTTTATTTATGTGTTCGCACTTAGCTTTATGGCAGACGGCCCTAAATATTTTTGAATATAATTTTACATGTTGAATACAAATTGGGTCATGTCCAGATGTTTTTTTTGTCATAAAGTGTATACCTACTTTTACGAATTGCTTTTGTTGCCCATTCACTACACCCTACTTTAGTATCGCTATTTGTAAGTTTATGTAATTTTGAATTGTTTTCAAAGCTATCTGAAAGTTTGTTGTATAAGTGCGAACAATCGTTTAAACAATTTTTAGACAGTTTAAACAATCGTTTAGAACTTTTTATCTGAACATCGCACAGAAATGTTAATTCACTGTTTTTCCGATATAAACTATGCAATAAATGAATAAAAGTAATACATATATCAAAATTTTTCATGCGTTGGCTTTTGGTACTCCAATTCGGTAAATTCCGTAACTGTTTTTTGTTGATTTGTAAAATAAATTTAAAAGTATTGTATAATTGACAAGATTTACAAAGGAGCCGATTTAAGATTACGTTTTATTTAAATCAACTCTTAGATTAGGTCTCTAAGGTCGAAAAACCTTTTTGTCCATCACTTCTGTGGCAATTTTTAGGACTAGTTATGTTTGCTAATTAGCTATTTCTGCAACGTAGGGTTTGCTACATAGATATGTTAGGAAGTAAATCTTAGACAGTACATGTAGATCTCGTTTTTAATGTTAATTACCTACCAACTCAGTTAGTTTTACAACAATTACTGTTACGTGATAGCTAGGTCTAGATACAGGTGTCTTCACGTATGTTGATGTGAACGAGAACGAACGCGAGAGGTAGGTCACAGCGGAATTTAGAAATCTATGTTAAATTCAGGGTGATGCTCGATGTCCTCGAATTCCCAAAAAATTTATAAATTCATTCTCCATTCTTAATTAAACGAATACTTTATTAAGAGCGTTATTAATTACCGTTAAAGATGATGAGATCGACGCATTACTGGTAGGAACATATAAATAAGGATTGCCAAATTTTTCAGTAACTCCTTACATTTTGCGAAAGACTCTTCACCTGCTTTTGTCCATTTGATTAAACTCTTATCGTTCTTCTTGCAGCCATGTGTAGACTTGTTCTGTTCTGCTGAATAACGAGCCGCTTTTTGGATGCTGCTCCTATAAAAATTAACCTTGCCCAAAAATCTCCGCAGCATTTTTTAGTCATAGCCTGTAGTTTTCTTGAGCGGGGGAGATCCCCTTACTCCATACGTGTCAGGCCATATTCACCCAATAAAAAAGAAAAAACAAATGTTTGTAATGCTGTTCTTCATTTTCTGATGCACATAGAATACCGTCTTGAAATTCCTTCTGCGCCTCCCTGAATCTTTCTGGTGGAAGAGGCCTGGCTCGGCATGTAACAGCTGATCCTTGAGTCATTATGTAATGCTGAACATTGTGTTTGGCACCAATCTTCAAAGATGACGGTTTGGTGATGCTCTGATATTACTGCAGAAAATCTGCGATAACATGACCCTCGTCAATAGTGCGTAAAGTTGCTTGGTCCATTGGCGTAGGTCTACCTCTGGTAGATAACGTGGTAGAATTTTCAACCAAGTTTTTTCTGCGTAAATCCCCCCACAAATCATAGTGTTCTTGGAAATCCGCTCAAATTAATAGACGTGTTGACATCAGCAATCACAGAATTTCATTCATTCATTCATTCATTCATTTATTTATTGCACTCCATAATAACAATAAGATCTTAATATTAGTGGTGGATAATTATGGACCCTGTTGGGCACAAGCAATATTCTATTCTATATAATGTAAGTAATATTCTTATAATCTATTATTATATTATTATTACTATATAATTATTACTACATACTATATAATATTATTATTATTTTTTAACAGATTAATATACTTTATATATGCATTTAAGTTACACAATAAGCAATAGGTAATATATATACAATTTTAAAGATTATCATCTAAGTATTCTCTTACTGAATAGTAACACTTCCCCTGCAAGAAGTGTTTAGGTGTTTTATAAATTTGGCTTCATTTTCTATGGTCTTCATATTTTCAGGCAATTTGTTGTATATTTGTATTGTCATAACATAGGCATTTTTAGTTTTTAACGCAAATCTAGATTGTGGGTACAACAAATTCTTATGGTTTCTTAGTGATAGACCATTGTTTTCTCCTCTTCGTTTATATAGATGTGTATTGTTTTGAACAAACCTACATGCTTCCCAAATATAGATAGAAGGTAATGTTAGAATTTTATATTTTTGGAAGTAAGGCCGGCAGCTGTGTTTTGTATCCAGATTTGCTATTACTCGTATCAGTTTCTTTTGCATAACGAATAGTTTCTGTACATCAGTACATGCCCCCCAAAGCAAGACTCCATAGCTTAGCCACGCATGGGCATAGGCATAGTATGTAGTGATAGCTGTATTTATGTCGGTTGTTTTTTTTTGTTTCGTAGAGCGCATAACAGAATGAGGATAATATTGGCTGTGATTTTTTCGATGTGAGATTTCCAGTTTAAGTTCTTATCTAGTGTGATGCCTAACAGTGTTGCTGACTCGACCACCGCAAGCTTAGAGCCATTGTAATTAATATTTATTTCTAGTAGGGACTTGTGGTATGGGTAGAACCCTATTAATTTTGTTTTGGTTAGATTCATTTCCATATTGTGGTCTTCGAGCCAGGAATTTACGTTGGTTAGAGCATTTGTTATTTTTGATTCTACTTGTAGTTGGTTTTCGCACGTCGTTATCAAGGAAACATCATCGGCAAAGAGGACACATGGCTCTTCGATTGTTTTAGGCAAATCATTAATATACACGAGAAAAAGAAGGCATCCAGCGACACTACCTTGGGGAATTGATGAGTTTAGTATCTGTCTGTCAGAGCGAACGCGGTTTATTTGTTTGGTGTTTTCATCGAAGTGCTCTACCTCCACATATTGCTCTCTATTTGCTAGGTATGATCTGAACCAATCGTGTGCCTTCCCGCGAATTCCTATACCGTACAGTTTATCCAACAGTATATTAAACTGGACTTTGTCGTAGGCTTTTGACATGTCGATTAATATCCCTACTGCATATTTCTTATCATCTAATATTTTAAGGATTTCTTGAGTATATTTGAATACTGCGCTTACGGTTGATCGCTTTTTTCTAAAGCCGTTTTGGGAGTCATCAAAGATTTTATATTTCTCACAAAAGCGGTATACTCTATTACACATGGCTTTTGCCATAATTTTGGAGCATGTTGGCAGGTTAGCTATAGGGCGATAGTGATCAAGTTTATTTTTTGACTTTTTCTTATGAATTGGTTTGACTATTGCTTTCTTTAGGTATTCAGGGAAGGTGCCTTAGTTAAATGATTGGTTTATTATTAGTGTTAGTGGTGTAGTAAGTTCTTCGGCACAGAATCTAATTAGACAAGGTGGTAATTCGTCAATTCCAGAGATTTTTTTATTTTTTATCTGTTTAATTATTCGCAATACTTCAGTTTATGACACCGGATTGAGGTACATTGAGTTTTTGGTTGGGTTTATGACGGGGCGTCCGGGTATTTTGGCATCTGTGGCCCCTATGGATGAAAAATAGGAATTAAAGGTGTTTGCGACACAATTTGGATCTGGATTTATAGTTCCGTTTACTTCAAGTTTTATATTTTCGTGGTCTTTCTTGGGTTTTTTGTTTGTTCTCTCTTTGATGATGTTCCACATAGTTTTTATTTTATTACTCGATTTTTTTATTTGACGTATGTATAATAGTTTTTTAGAATTATCTATTGTTCTTTTTAATAGTTTTTCGTAGGATTTATAATGGGTTTTCAGTATTTCACTATCGCTGTTAATAGTTAATAGCTTTAGAAGCTGTGTTTAGAAGTCTCTTATTTCGACATGAGATCTTTATGCCTTTAGTGAGCCATGTTTTGTTTGAAGTCGATCTAATTTTTATATGTTTTTTAGGAATATGTAAAATTTAGAAGTCCTGTCATTATTTTGTTAAAATTATTATAGTTCTCATTTATATTATTATTCTTATTTAATATGTATGGCCAATTTATAGTCTGTAAATTTATTTTGAGATCTTTCATATTGTTGTCACTGAATAGTCTTTTTTGTATGGTCCACGCCCTTTCATTGTATTTTTGTGGGGTAGTTTTCTTTATTTGTAGGACAGTGGCGCTATGGTGAGTGAAACCTAAATAGTTGACTGTTCCTGGGTATGCTCTATCGACGTAATTGGTAAATATGAGGTCTATACAGGTTGATGATGTTGGTGTAAAGTGTGTAGGTTCTTTAATTAGCTGTGTAAAGTTATATTGTAGCATAGTGCTTATTAGTGTGTTAGATCTCTTGCTAATGGTTAACACATTTGTGTTAAAGTCGCCCCCAATTATTACTTTATGTTAGCAAATTTGTTACGTATGTAGAGCAATATCCTACTCAATTGTTCAATGTAGTTTTCTTCATTTTTTCCATTCCAATATAGGCTAATTATTATTAAACCTTCGTTAATTAATTCAATTCCACATATTTCTAGACAATATTCCACTGAAAATTTTGATATTTCAGTAATTTCCCTGTATTCTAAGTTATCTTTTAGCAGTATACATACTCCTCCGCCACTACGATTTCTTCGACAATAGGATGCTGCCATTATATATCCGGGTACTTGTATCATGGGAATCTTCCCTTGAGTAAGCCATGTCTCGCTTATACATAATGATGTATAAGATGTATTTTCTTGAACAAATGCGACTAGTTGGTCTAGTTTGTTGTTGATGCTCTGGATATTCTGGAATAGTAATTTATAATGTTGGTCTTGGTCTGGGTCTACCACGAAAGGACTGGTTTTTGGTGTGTTCTGTGCTGTTTGGTTTAGGTCCTCCACGAAAGGACTGGTATATAATGTGTTCTGTGCTGTTACGTTGATCTGCTGTTGTCGCGTCTTCGGTTGTATTTTGAAGTTCGTCGGTTCCGTTGATTTTGGTTTCTATTATTTAACTCATGTTCATCTAGGTATTCCGATATCCACAACCCAGTACCTCGAAAATGGTTTCTGTTAGACAACAAATATTTGGTCAGCCTTTTGCTTAGCATCTCGATTTTAAGAGGTCTTCGCCAGCCTCTACGGCCTATCCTTGTAATTTCCTTTACGTATCCAGGGACATTTGTGCCAGATATTTCGTTGAAAACTTGGGCAATTCTTCTGTAGAGTTGATGTTCTGTTTCGTCTCTGTATTCGTCCAATCCATACAGCACTAGGAGTATGTCATGGTCTCCATCGTGTGTAGTTCATTAAAAACCCTTCGTAATCCAAGGTCAACGATATAACATTGTTCTCCGTGGGTGCTGATTTTCGTGCCATTAGCTGCATGTTAATAGTAATCTGTTCTCTTTGAATGCTTCTTCCTGCGCTTTGGTACAGATATGTTAGTGCCGGTATCGACTAAATATTTCTCGCCGGTCTTCTTATCCGTGATAAATAAGCGAATGCCCGTGCCGCATTTAGTTTCCCTGCTGTTCCAGGAACAAGGAACAGGGAGCTTCGCAATTGTGAGCTCTCTTGTCAAAACGAGCGTGACAGTAAAATCATCTCGAGTTTTTTCTAAAAGAAGACAGACTTTTGTGACGTGAACTTAAATACGGCTCCATTCGGTAAAACTGCCAACGATTGTTGTTATTTTGAATTGCTGCCAGTTCAATTTCCATTTTTGTTAGCTCAGCGGTCAGCTGCGTTATCGGGTCATCGTCCTTGTTTAGGGCAGCAACTTGCTCGTAACTCGAGTCTTCATAAACGTTGTCGGCCATCTGGCCCTTACCTTTCTCCTTATTTACCAAAAGAGTGAGGTCAAGAAGGTTAGTAGTTGATTGAGCCAAAACATTCTTGCCATTTTGACGTTGATTTGTCCTCCTACTAGCTTCTTTATTTATCTTAAAAATTGTGGAGATCGATGTCTGTAATTAATCTGTCCTTTTGGTACTTTCAGCTATCTGATAAGGAAGTAAATATATCACTGTTTTGCTCGATCTCATCCTAAACATCCTCTACAATATTTTACGGAATCCACGCTATCCAACCTTCTTATGAAACCGTTTTCCATTTCTTTCTTCCAGCAGGCCTTGGAGAACTCACGCGGTTTCAATGCTCTCAGCCCCACAGCATAAACCCGCGTCCTATGAGCACGGGTTTAGATTCCGGGCCATTCGGTTGTGGTATTCACTCCCCTGCACAGTCAGACAGATAGACAGTCCTTCTCTCGATATATTTAAAAGGCGCGTGAAGAATGTATTTATTTATGAAGAGATATATGTATTTATTAGTATAAATACGTATATATGGTGTACGATATATTTATAGTATACATGGTTCGCATGTAGGAGTATTTATGTATTTTTGTAAGCACTCGTATATTTATATTCAGTGGACCGTAAGAAGTCAAAATCAAAGTCAAAGTCAAATTTATTTATCAATGTATATTGTATTATATATGTTTATTTGAAATCTCTGGTATATTAGTCCAAGCAGTGAGAATTTTGTTGTATGGAAACTTCCGATAAATTTTTCTGCCTCTGAAATTTGGCATCTGATAAAGTCAAGTAATACAGATTACAGATGTACCATAATTATATTATAAAATAAAATTTGCTACGAGAAGTTAGGTATTTTTACCTAAACAGGAAAATCGCTAATAACTCTCTGTGAATAATTCCTCAGTCTGAAATATTTTCTGTATGTGTACGTTTGTGCTATTAAGAATAGTTATGTTTAAGAATCCAACATATTTTTGATTTCAGTGTTACCTAAAATTAACTTTTTAATATTTTTCACTCTATCTTCTACTGAAAAATTGCTCCGTCAATTTTTATTTTTAATATGTTTTTATATCTTAAAAAACATAATTTCGTTCAGTAATCCAATAGATTTTCCTTTTTAAACATGGTTTTATCGTTTCTGCTTAAATGCTTAGTGTGAAAAATTGCTCCGTCCTTTTTAGGGTTCCGTACCCGAAGGGTTCCAAACGGGTCCCGTTTTATAGTATATTACTAAGACTTCGCTGTCCGTCCGTCCGTCCGTCCGTCCGTCTGTCACCAGGCTGTATCTCAAGAACCTAGCTAGCTAGAGAGTTGAAATTTTCACAGATTATGTATTTCTGTTGCCGCTATAACAACAAATACTAAAAAACAGGATGAAAGAAATATTTAAGTGGGCTCCCATACAACAATTCTTTCAATACCACATACAAACTTATGGATGCACCTGGTTACGTACATGGAGTGTGAAAGTAACCGCACCAAAAACTTTGTAAACAATATTTTGCTGTGTAAAATCCAAACTATTCACTCCACACCATCGCTTCCATTGAACGGTGGTACGGAACCCTTCGTGCGCGATTTAGACTCGCACTTGACCGGTTTTTTTATACCTTTATTAGTTATGAGTCTGTATTTTAATAGATTTTTCAATAATCCAACAACTTTTCCAACGGTCATATACTTTTTAGGATATGCTCGCTGATTTATATGCAGACACATACCAAGCGAGATTACGTTCCATGAAAGCACACGCCGCCACCGCCGCCGCCACACGCACACATTAATGAGACGGATGCTAGAACAGGGACAGGGTTGCCTCGGCCGGCTGCGCTCGTGTTAATTAGTATAATACATTAATAATAATGTTTAGAAATACACCTAATGAGTCCAGTTAGGAAAAAAAGTTTCGTTCAAAGGTGTCCGAACAGTTTACAATACCTATATAGGTTAGGTCTTATATAGAGAATATTCCTGTTGCTTCATAAGTATTCTCAGTACCTAACCTACCTAATAATAATAATATAGCAAAATACGATATTTCAGTAATTTATTTTATTACCTACAAAGGGTTTGTATAATTGATTAACTTAATTCCACTATGAATTGAATCATCTATCACATTCTCTCTAAATGTACCAGTTGTTGACAAACTACAAAACAAATTTGAATCATCTGCTAACGCGATCAGTGAAAGACAACTACATATACACAATTTTAAATACAAAGAGAATACTGTGGCTGCGTATGTATAATCCTCTTACCTACCCATTATACCTGCTTATTAAAAGTAGTTTGCACTTACTTACCTATTTACGATATTTCATTAAATAGGTACATTGGAAAATTATTTATCTTTTTCTATTTATGGGGTAAATGTATCATTTATTGGTACTTAACTACAAAACAAAGAGTCATTTGATAAACTGTCGAGGTAAGCGTAGAAATAGTAGGATTTGTATAGGAATGCATGATAATAAATTCAGTATGAATTACCACATTATCTTTAAATATTTAATTTACAGGTTAAATTTCTGGGATGACACCCATTCAAAAATTTATCACACTCTGGAATTGTAAGTTAAAAGTAATTATTTTTATGAAATGAGTCTTACAAATTTCATCCAAAAACCAATTTTCTCGATAAATAAATTACAATTAAATCAAATGACCTGTTTTATTATAGGGTGCCCATTACACCGAATCAAAATTCTTGTCTTCCAGTGGCTGGCGAAAAAGACAATGATATGACTTACTCACACATAGATAATAGTGCCATGAAGTAAAACCGATATTGATAATAATTATGATTGTTTCTTGTGACCTCATTTATTTTTCAATTCTATATCTGCGAACATTATGCATAGTAAACACATATATATGTTGGTGATTGGTGGATATAATTATTCTCCTAGGACTCGGGGAGGGTGATAATGTACGGAAGATCTTCAAAATCGGCTCCACAACAGGGTGTCTACCTACTGTCTGTGTAAACTTTAACACCTAATCCTACACTGTTAAAACAAAATAGAATCTACACCTAGGTAAAAAGTGATAGGTAATGAAAAAATCCAAATTGTGTAAAATAAGATGGCCACCAAACAAAATTCTACTTACAATATCTCAAAAACCAATACAAAAGACAATACAAGAGTATACGAAAAACATACTGAATTTTTCAAAAATATAATCAAAGAGTACGCCTCGCGGGCTGCTTTAAGAGCCCACTCATAAGGCACCCTCTAGTTTATTTTTAAATATTAAGAAAAATATTTTGCTGATATAAATCTTGTAATTTTTTCATTTTAGACTTCCGTTATACAGAAATTACAAATGCTTGCTGCTGACAAGGACACCAGATAATCCCAATGTAAGTAGTAAAATAATGAATTTATCAACGATACGGAACAAAATCTTTAGATAAATAGGATAATACGTTTATTTGAGATGATGTCATAATTTGTTTATTTATATTTTAGCACTCTACACATCCTTTGCCAACTGATTCAAATTCAGATTCAGATGAAAATTACTATGCAATTGAACCAGAAGAAGAACAAAAAAGAAGAACAAGACATCGGAATAAAAGGAAATACAAGTTGGTGATTTCATATATTTATTTGAACAGTTGCAAGAAATTTTACACCATAACTCTCCATTAGGTTGTAACTTTAATTATTTGAAATTAGTTGGAGAAAAGAGGAAGGGATTTGTGTCAAAGTTAAAGTTTGTTTCCAAAATATGCAAAGCTAAACTGAGCTTAAATAATTTAAAAAAATCCAACTATAAAACAAAACTTGATCTCAACGAAAATGTCGTAAGTAGTTCAATGTGTATAGGTTCAGGATACGCGTGCTTAGAGCAAGTGTCTGCTTCACTTGAAATACCTTCTATGTCGGATCATTATTATGCCAAATGTCATGCAAGAGTCTGTGAACTATGGGAAACCGCCAAAGAAAAATCTATGGAAGAAGCAGCAAAAGAACACGATTTAGCTGTTCGAGATGGTAATGTTAATGCAGATAGAGTACCTATGATTATCGTAGTTGCTGATGGATTTTGGTCAAAAAGGTCATTCAAAAATAATTATAACCCTTTGTCGGGTGCTGTGGTAATAATAGGTTACAAAACAAAAAAGTTCTTTACATGGCTGTTAAAAACAAGTATTGTATGATTTGTGCACGGGCTGAGAATAAAAAAATGCTAGCTCCCGATCACACGTCTTATAAAAATTAGAAGTGGTATGGAATCCGTTGCAATATTCGAAGGCTTTAAGCATTAGGTACCAAATCAGGGGTTTGTGATTTACTCAAAGTTAATTGCTGATGGGGACCCCAGAACATATAAAAGAAAATTAGAAGCAAAACCTTATGGAAACTTGTTGGTGGATAAAATTGAATGTACTAATCACAGATTCAGAAACTTTTCATGAACCTTGAAGAGTTAACCAAGAACACTTGCTATCCTATTAAATATCGCAAACTTCTTAAAAAATATATATACTGCGCTTAGATCAGTTAAATGGGCTGCCAAACAAATAAATTTAGATAGAGAGATTGTACGACCACTACCACGTAGCGATAGTAGCCGGGCGGGACCTATAGCTTAATGTGGCATCCGAAACACTTAACGTCCTGTTAGGCGGCCTGGGTCGTTTGTCTTTTTTTTTTTAAAAACACAAAGTCACTAACACTAATATTTATTGATCTCAGAGAGAATTACACAAACTTTATAACTTCCCAATTTTGAGGTAGCAGAATGCTTTACCGCTTTCCGCGAGTGACTGAATCTAACTGACTAAAATACAAAAGAGTAAGAAACGACGAAGTCTAAAAATGATGATCAACAGTAATTAACACGGAAAAATACAGCCATGTGGAGATTATGCTCTATTAAGCTTTATCTACATATTAATAAGGGTTGTAACAGCTCCCCCATTTTGACGGAGCTTCATCCCTTTAAAAATGAAGCGAAGTTCTAAACTAAAGTTTTGGTGAAAATAGAAAACTCAAATTTAGGAAGTCTTACAAAACTTACAGTTAACACAAAAGTACAAAACGTATTATCAGAATTCACTTAAAAGTAAGATTACTTCTAGAAGGATGAGCAACCTCGATTCCATGAAGGTTATCATAAGAGTTATAACTAGTATGTGGGGCTGGCAGAGATTTTACAGATTTTAGAAACATCTGACATTTCAATAGAGTTAGACATTTTAGCTTGATGTTTGACCAGCTTCTTATTGTTGCATTGATTGAATATCTGTATACAACATCTAAAGTTACGATTGCCAATTCGATTTCTGTAACATTTATAGAGTTTATATAAAACAAACAGTTTATATAATAGTTAAAACATAAGTGAAACCTGAATAGTATCTACTGTATTTAACAAAGTGGGATTCTGATTGTAACTTACTTAATTGATCTTCTAAATTATCTAGTTTATGTGTAGCATATTTCAAGGACTCTCTAAACTTATTTTCAAACTCAAATTAATTGGCGATAAATGAGGTAGAGTCTGGTTAAAAACTTCTTTCTTACAACAGTCGTCTAATGTGATATCAAAAGTAATATCCAATGGAGACTTCATTAAGAAAGAGTAAAAACTAGTTGGAATCAGCTGAATAGTTTTTGAAAAACCGATACAATTTTCGGTTAGTTTTACTTGGTGATGGTGAAGTGCTCACTCCAGTTTTTGGTCAGTTACCATTGTTAAGGGCGAATGTAAGGGTCCTTAAACATATTCCTAAGGGTGCAAGAAGTCTTGCCGCCGGGAAGTTGTCACAATTGATTGACCACTGCGTTCAGAACAACTCGACGGAGGACTGGTTTGCCCTTCTAACTTTTTCATTCAAATGCCTAAGAGTCCCTTCCTCCGACAATCGGAGTCAGTCGCTGACTTCCAAAGTGAAAGAAAATATTTACAATATCAGCACACAGGGTACGCAAGGGTTGGTCACGTCAGATCCGCGGCCCAGTATAAGGGCGTTTAGTCGCCGATCCTTTTATAGGGCCGTGGAAACGAAGGTTTATGATGGGGACCTAGGTGGAGCGGTTAGGATCTTAATGTCTGACTGCTCAGTAGCTGACAATAGTGAGGAGACATTGGAAGCCTTGCGCCTCAAACATCCCTCTCCGGGTCGTTCTTTAGATTTCCCACCAGAGCCGACCTCCTCAGACAAGTTCCTTTCTGTGGAAGTGTCGGACGTCTCCGAGGCTGTCGCATCATTTTCTAATGGTTTCGCGGCAGGCTTGGACGGGCTGCGCCCTGAACACCTTAAAGAGCTGACGTCGGCTGCTGCGGGCGACAACGGTGGAAAACTCTTGGCCTCAGTTTGTAGTTTGGCGAATTTCATGCTGAAAGGCGAGGTAAATAGGGAAGTTTGTCCTTTTTTATACGGTGCCTCATTGTGTGCCCTTCGAAAAAAGGATGGAGGCTTACGGCCTATTGCCATAGGCAGTGTGATCCGTCGCTTAGTGGCTAAGCTAGGGTGTCGCGCCGTAAGAGAGGAGATGGCTTCATTTCTGCAGCCCCGCCAATTGGGTTTTGGCGTACCCTTGGGTTGCGAGGCGGCTATACATGCTACTCGAGCCTTTGCCCTGTATGAGGCCGATACAAATAATATTGTAGTAAAGGTCGATCTTCGCAACGCTTTTAATGCAGTTGAGCGCGACTCAATTTTGTCCATGATAAAGGAGAAAGTTCCTGCATTGTACCCGTTTCTACACCAATGTTATTACAGATCGAGTAACTTATTTTTAGGAGACAAGTTGGTGGAGTCTCAGGTGGGGGCGCAGCAAGGTGATCCTTTGGGACCTTTAATATTTAGCCTCGCAATTCAGAATGTAGTGTCCACCTTGCGGTCACCTCTAAACGTATGGTATTTGGATGACGGTACCATCGGAGGCAGCCCGGAAGTAGTGATCGAGGATCTGAGAGCACTTGTCGAGGGGTTAGCGAGGTTGGGGCTTGAAGTAAATCCACAGAAATGCGAATTATACCCCTGTTCCAGCCAGGTCTCCCCGGAAGTGCTATCAGAAGTCTATTCCGTAGCCCCAGGGTTAAGATTACTGGATAAATCCAACTTTACTTTATTGGGTGCACCAGTCTTCCCCGAGGGTATCCCGGGTGTCTTATCGGCCAAAACAAGAGCTCTCTTGGCATCCAAGGATCACTTACAACAACTCCCGGCCCACGTCGCACTAACAATCCTGAGGAGTTGTCTGTCAATTCCCAGGCTTACATACACGTTGCGTACGGCTCCGACGTGGCTTTGTAGGGAAGAATCCATTGAGTATGATAACGTACTGAAGACCTCATTAGAATCGATTATCAATATCGAAATGACTTCCTCTCAGTGGTGCCAAGCAGCTTTGCCCATCAGGCACGGTGGTTGAGGCATTCGACGGCTGCGCGACACTGAGCTGCCGGCCTTCTTGTCTTCGTCGCATGGGGTGCGAGACCTTGTCACTCTTATTTTAAATATCCATGGTGATGGTTTTCGTATCCCCTTCGCGGAGGAGGCATTAGGGTTATGGCATGATTGGTGTCCTGGTAGCACTCCGCCCCAGCACCCGCACTCACAACGTAATTGGGATGAGTTATCGTGTGGAGTCACGCTTAACGAGTTATTGGACCGGAGTTCGGGGGTCGAGCTGGCACGACTGCGCGCAGTTTCGCAGCCAGAGTCAGGGCTCTGGCTCCACGCCTTGCCTTCTCCATAACTAGGAACATTTCTGGACAATGACACGTTGCGCGTGGCTGTGGCCTTGCGCCTTGGCTGTGACATCTGCCAGTCTCATACCTGTGTGTGTGGTGCGGGTGTGGACGTTCATGGTCGGCACGGCCTTCACTGCGTTCGAAGCGCGGGCAGGCTTTCCCGGCACTCCTCTATCAATGACATCGTCAAGCGGGCTCTTGTAACAGCCAATATACCTTGTGTATTGGAGCCCGCGGGGCTGTGCCGTACCGATGGGAAACGCCCGGATGGCCTGACCATGATCCCGTGGGAGAGGGGACGGTCATTGCTTTGGGATGCGACGTGTGTCTGCACATTCGCTCCGTCCCATCTGGCATCGACCGTGACCACCCCGGGGGCCGCAGCCGAAGAGGCAGCGAGGATGAAGACCCAAAAGTACTCTGTGCTTTTGGGCCAGTATATATTCGTCCCGCTTGCCATAGAAACCACCGGGGTCTGGGGAGTGCAGGGCAAGGCATTCATTAGGGAAATAGGGCGCCGCCTGAGGGACCGTGGCTATGACCGCCGCTCCGGGTCCTATCTTATGCAGAGGATCTCTCTCGCAGTGCAGCGCGGAAACGCCGCCAGCGTGATGGGGACCTTTGCATCTGATATGGTCCGGGGCGCTTTATTTTCTTAGTGTGTTTGTGTGTGTGTGTGTGTGTGTGTTTTTGCATATTTAAGTTTTGTACAAAGTATTTTAAAATGTATGTACATCTCATAAGGAAAGTTACATAGAATAAACTTGCACTTCGTTTTACAATACCGGTACCAACTATGGAATAATCAACAATATTATCATCACATTTCATAGTAAGTTTAGTAGGGTTTGACTGTACATATATCCATTCGTTATTTTGAAACTTTTGCCATATGTTTATTTGTCCAAATAATAGTTTAGCATTACATTGAGGAGGCAAGGACATTGTCACCTCCGTGAGGAGTTATGATTCATAATTTGGATTACCATTACTTGAAAATATTGAGACAAGTTTACAAATGGAGTAGTTATAATTAATTTTCTTACATTTATCTACACTGTCCAACATAGCATAGTGCAATCTGTCATCACTTAGAGCAATGTAATTATCGGAAGGCTGAATGAGCGCGAAAGTTCTGACATGTGAGTCATCATGCGGGGTAGGCAGAGGTATATTTTTGTAAACTGTGAACCTATCGAAAGTTATTAGTGGAATCTGCAAAACAAAAACTATCCTTTTGTTATAATAGTAACAGTTAAGTTCCGACACGTCAATTAGTGAATGAATGTTGTTTATATTTAGTTCAACAGGAAAGTCTTGTCTTTTGTTTATGTGGTTGCTGTGTTTTGATAGCTCAGCAAACAGATTTGAGGGACTTATCACACTAGGGTGTAAGTAGTGTATTATTGGGCACTTTAGCTCACTTTCTCTCTCGATCGAAATCGATATACATTAGCTTAATTGTGGCTCACTTTTATTCGGAGCTCCGCTCGATTGAAGCAATCTAGAATGCTACAATAATGCACACCTCGCTGTTATTGTCTCGAATCGATATGGATCGCGCAAGCATGGAAGTAACAAAAATAAAACATCGACTCACCGTCACGCTGTGCACACTTTACGGGTATCGATAAATAAGACGTTGTAAAAATAAAAACGTCTACGAGAATCACCTAATTTAGTTTTCAAGTAATTTTCATTTTTTCATCTTAATTAAATTATTTGGTATAATTGTTTTTTTTTTTTACATCCTCATAACAAGTTTAATGGAAATACTTGTTTATTTTTTATGCCTAATTTTCAGGTTAGATAGGTAAATGAAAAAAGATAGTTTGTTCAAAATACTCCTTTATTATATTGATCATTACCAATCCAATTTTTTACAAGTATTACATGTTTCAGTGCACATATTTTAGTATGATTTATACACATCAAATCATTAAATTTAGCAATAGGATGATACCACCAAACATCATCACTGACAGTAACATCAGACTTAATATTATTATTATTATTATTATTGATCTTCTTTATTATTTCACCTAGAGTTTTTAAATTAGGACAACCCATTTCCTCAATATTAGTTACATTACAGTCGATACAAAGGTCCTTTACCCACTGAATTTTTTCTTGACCCTTCACAAATATTTCATGGTTTTGCAGATATGGTTTTATAACTTTTTTGAACTCATACATGTCAATAAAACCTTCTTTCCAGTAAATACCTCGATTTTTCTCAATCCAATTTACATGACTTTTTTCAAAAGGTGTTAAAGATGAATAAGCAAATGATGGTTTAACTAGAAACATTTGTGTATACTTGTTGGTAGCTAAAGCGAATTCTTTAACGATACAATAATTTTTATAGTCTTTGTAACCCTGCAAATCCACCACTAAGTATTGTTTCATTATGATATTTTCTTTACAATGCTCGTCAAAGGTTTATACTCTTCTAAACAATCGTTTATTATTAAACAATAGGCACTAGTTTTGTCAGGTATTTCACTTGATCATTCGATTTCAACACGCACATCTACTGGTCCAGTTTTTAGGGTTTCATTTTGACGGCAACAGTCAATTACAAATAAAGGTGCTTTAGTTTTGAACTCAGCTGGATTAAGTAACGTTTCACTACGACGACCGTAATATGACTGTTGGAAGTTTATGTATGCTTCATATATTAAAGTGAATTTATCATGATTGAAATCCGTGTTTAAACTCTCATAAGGATAATAAACAGAGTTGAGTAATACTTTAACATCACGTAGATTACAATGATCAAATCGAGAAGAATCAACTGATCCATTATTTTTACGATTGGTTTGTAATCCTATTATTACATAGCGAGGCTTCTCTAATTGTGAAGAAGTCTTTATTGCCCATGTATGTTTAGTAGTATGTGGTAAAAGTGGGTATTCATACAGATCCCAATTTCTAAATGCAATATTGATGGAACGATCTTTTTCCAAATATTTCAATAAGTTGATTCTTTCTCTGTCTAATACTTTGATATGTGGGATTCGCCATAGTATTTTAGTAATATCAAATTTTTCTATTACTTCATTTGTAGTTAGCAGTATGGAGTTCAAATTGGTATTACTCCTTAAAAGAACTAGTTCATGTTTACAATTGATCATTATTTTTTATAGTCTTCAGCAAACCCTAAAATCTTGTTGAGTGGTTTGTTCACTGCAAAATTTCCTCCTTTTACCTTATTACCATCAACACCCCATCCCCAATTTTTGCTAGCATTGTTTTCTTGCCCACTCATTGACAAAAATACTTCATAGTTGTTGTAACACCAACATTTTTTACCCTGTCTATCTCAACTCCGTTTAACTCATAACGAATATCTTGAAAAAGGAACAGAATTGCATTATTTGTAAAATTCATAGTTGGCATTATTTCTTTGGTAACACTGTTAGTAATCTTAAGTGACCCTTCGATGTATAGTGAACTTTCAGATGGTAAAAGGTAAAGATCTTGTTGATTGACTGGTATACGGATTTCATCATTATTGTTGTAGCTGGTGATGTATGGTTTGTATGAATGAAACTGGTAATTTTCAATACTATTATCGTATGTTAGAGGCTCGGAGATGTTTAAAATACTCATTTTATGATTTTTAATAATTTAAGATTTTTTTTATTTTCCTTCGTCAGTTTTCGTGGACGAGATGTTTTTTTTTGTTATTTCTCGACTGGTACTAGATTTAATTGATGGTTGTAGAGCCTTTTTATAAAAATCGATCATCTTTTCTTTAGATGCAAATAGAGTTGGATTCCTTCTTGTCGAAAATTTATAAGATTATTTTCAGCATCCAATATTCTAATAGTTATATTGTTAACACTGGTATGATTTATAGGAAAGTAGATAATATTTTTTGGCGTTTCTATAATTCTATATCCTGGCGGGACGTTAGGTGCAAATTCATATATAATATGACTTGGTTCTCCGTTCTCAAAAGATCCGCTCACGATATCACATTCGATTCGTACTGTGGTCGTAGGTAAAATGCTGATAGGAAAGTGAGAGTGCCATGCCATATATTTCTTTTTAAGATCTCTTTACCATAACCTAAAATGGATCCAATTGAATTTTCTTTTTCAAAATTAACATCCTTTGAACAAAACAACTTTGTCGTCAAGGTATTATTGTTGCATGTTATTTTTAAATCACAATCTTTCACATTTTGTTTTAGAAAATCGTTTATGTCTTCAAGTTCATAAGAACCTTCAGGTATTTTAACGCTTTCGTCTTCGCCATAGTAGAATATATTGTTTTTCTCATCTATATTTGGAATAGAATTGAATATTGAAAAATACAAAAGACCACATTCGTAATCACTATCGAGTTGTAAAGGTGGCGAATAGTACGTTGATAAAAAATAATCATTCCCTGTCATAGACACTGTGAAGGACATGATGAAACTGAACACCAAAGTTCAGATACACGTTATTTATAAATATTTACCCCAAAATTGACGTAAAAATTTAATACATAAATGCCCACAGTTAGAAGTTTCATACGTCTGATACTGATTAAAGTTATAACAAATTTTTATGTTTTGTAGATAATTTAAAAGTTCGAGTGGTGGTCTAAGATCACGAAAACTATCAAAATATTCACAATTTTTATTTATTTTTGCATAGGCTACCCAATGAGTTCCAGGTCTATCCGAACTATTTAAGTTAACAACTGAACATTCATATTTATATGGTTTTTTAGGAAGTCCATCCCTCATGAACACACCTCGAAAAAACGGAATTTCCAAAGTGAAGTTAATAATATCAAGATTAGATAGTGGTTTGGATGGTAGCCTTTTCCTTAGTTTTTTGTCTGACGAACAAACAAACCGTCCCCTTTTTTATATGGTTTTATGTAAAGACCTTTACCAATAGCGATAGATTCCATCATTTTATTATGACGTTCAGATTCGTGTAAATTCTTTTTAGTTGCTTGATAATCGTGTACAGCCTTTGCTATACCAGCCGCACCTCCAGCTAATGACCCTAATGCTGAGAGGCCCGCAAATATTGGAATGAGAGGTAAAATCCCACCGGTTTTTGGTATTGGTATAATTCTAGGTAGTTTTACTTGACAATTTTTTGGAAAACTTTTTTTTTGCTGCTAAATACATGTATTTAATTGCAGATTTTTTACTCTTAGGTTTATATTTTTTTAGTTTAGCTTTCAAACCTGGCCGGCACATACGCCCGCCACATATATGCGGAAATATCTATTTCCACGTAATTTTAAGATAAGTTGACGACCGTCACAGATAAGGTATATTTATATTCATCACGTAGTTTTGTAGTAAGTTGTATATAAGCTCAGTATATCCTATAATAAAATAGTCTAGTCCAGTCTCGTATTTGCGCGCACCTCAAGCCTTTTACTTTACTCCCGAAGATGTTACTCCCCTCATAATAGCCTCTGGCAAAGTGGTGACCCGACTTTTGAACATCAGCAACCTTCGGTAATAGCAGCATGGACCCAGCCGCGAAGAAAACTCCGTGTGCTGCCACCTTAGAAGTGCAAGCAAGAAGTGTTAGAAATAGGTAGGATTTGGTTTGAATAAGCAACCTTTTTATTAGTAACCTGTTATGTTAATTATGTTCTCGTTGTTATGACAAGACTGTCATTGTCACATTAAAATAACTATACAAGGAAAATAACGTGTTTATATTATAACAAGAAGCACTTCGTCCAAGATCGCCGAGCCCCGACTTCTGCATACCTATTTCAAACCACGCTGCAGAAATCCATAATCAAGACCCCACCCAAACCAAGACGACATCAAGCAAGCCATGACGGACCAGAAGCCAAAAGATTTCAACTGAAGATTTCCCGCATCGAACTCAAGATACCGCAAGAATAATGAACCGATAGTCAGCCGACTGCTGATTTATCAAAATGGAGCTCGCACCAGCAGAAACGAACGCGTCGGCAAATTCATTCACAGCAAGCAGCTTTTTCAAGTTCAAGACATAAGCCGTTCCAGCCCCCAGAAGAGTGTTGAAACATCATCGATATACCTAATTCAACGAATATTGAAATCATCCAGGAAGAACATCGCACGAAGAATAATCAAATCACTGAAGAGAGAGAGAGAGAGATATATATTTATATATAAACGATTGGTGTACAAGATGTGCCCTATGTTGCCAAATCCCAAGGTTTTAAGGCACACAAATTTCATGAATCGACAACTCAATATTCACTCAAGAGTGAAGAGCACGCACGTACATATGACGTACGAGATCATTGACTGCCTACAGCCAAGGTTACAGATTTAATGCTGACGCTGATTCAGCACAATCATCCTTTTGTAGGTACGGTCGCAATTATAAACAAACAGTGATTACAACTTCAACGACGCGCGATGTAAATTGACTCATCGATTCCTGAAAAACATGGTCAACTGCAGCATCAGACGACTCTCCTGCGGATCTTTTCCAGTTATAGGTTAGGTTACTTTACTAACCGCGAAGCCCCATTTTCCTAGTGTTTTTCTGTTTTCCAGTTTTTAGTTTATTTTATGTAGTGTGCGGCCAGACACAAGACTCGCCTGTAGGTAAATATTATGTTATTCTTTAAACTTATGTAGAATTCACATAACCGTAGTTCCTTTACTTTCCTAATTCGTGTAAGAGTTACCTATAGATTAAGTTGAAATATGCTCTATTACTGTTTAGTTTTATTTAACAATGACTTTCCTTATATATAAAAATAGATTAAGTTAAAGTATGCACATTTAAGATCTGGTTTTATGTATATTAAAATAATATTATTATTGCAGTTGATATAAGTTTGTTATGGTATCTAACCTAGTTTTTTTTCCATTGTTATAAGTACATTCATTTATTTTTTTCCCTAAAGGGGGGAGTATCTGTGCCGGCACATACGCCCGCCACAGATATGCGGAAATATCTATTTCCACGTAATATTAAGATAAGTTGACGACCGTCACAGATAAGGTATATTTATATTCATCACGTAGTTTTGTAGTAAGTTGTATATAAGCTCAGTATATCCTATAATAAAATAGTCTAGTATATTCTGGTATTTGCGCGTACCTCAAGCCTTTTACTTTACTCCCGAAGATGTTACTCCCCTCATAATTGCCTCTGGCAAAAAACCCTTCACAACTTTTTTAAAATTCTTTACACCACCTCCTACTTTGACTTTAGTTTTCATCACTTTATTAACTAACCAAGAAGCGATTTTTTCACCTTTACTAGCATCTTTGGCATGCATTCTTTTTTTCGCCATGTCGATTAATTGAATGTCAGCTTTTTTACGATATTCGCTATTATTAGAAGTGTTTGCAATATCGTGTTGCATACATGCTTTATCTAATTTGTTGATACCTCTTTCTCCTCTTGCTAAAAGTTTTATTAAGCGTGTACCTGGACCACAGTACTGATAGCCAGGTAGATGTAACTCGAAAGGTAGATTATTTATTACAGTGTTAACAAGTCCTCCACCTGTCATTATCCGCACATTAATGTTAATAATACAAAGTTTCTTTTTCTTTTATATTTATGTCATTGTACCAAGTCACATTGTCTAATCCAACTGTTTTCATTATTACTCAACCCCAACCATTTTACAAAAAGTTTATTTCCCTTTCTTTTGAGAACTCTTTCAATCAAATAAATATCACCGTATTTTGTTTTAAGAAGTTCTTTTTCATAAAAACAACCTTTGATAAAGTTTTGTTTTTTATCTTGTAAATAATAAGTCATCGGATTTGTTTTATTAATACTTTTAATAACAAATATTTCTGAAGACCAATTTGGAGTATATCCTTTATCAAAACAACTTTTGTATTTGCTCAAACGCACATGATCACCTACCTTAAAGTTATTCCTTTTTTGAGGGGGTAATTTATTTTGAGACTTGTATATGTTTTTTGTAACAATTCTAGTATTTTGTTGATTTACATCTATTGGTTTACATCCAATCGTTCTATGTTTAGAAGCATTGTAACTATTAATCACGTTAGTTATGGGGTCACCTAACCATTTATGATTACCATTCAAACTGAAATGTTTAAATAGTTTAGTTTTAAGCGTTCTAATTAGTCTTTCAACAATTGAAGCTTTTTTAACTGAAAATGTAGAGTAATGATTAATATTATACAATTTCATAAGTTTCTGAAAATTTTGGTTATAAAACTCCGTTCCTTGATCTGTTTGCAAATTATTAGGGGATCTTCCAGATTTAAGTATATCGTGGAAACATTTGGCAACTTCCATCATTGATTTAGACATAAGAGGTTTTATCCATGCGAATTTCGAGAATGCATCAATGACCACCAAAATAAACTTATAACCACTATTTTGATGGGAAAACGATCTTATATCTATTAAATCAGCTTGCCATCATCTATTCCTTTCAACACCACATGTCTACGCGGGAAATTTCTACGTGCTTGTTTATGAATCTCATCAATAATTTGTTGTCTGCTCATAATTATTATACTTTTAATACTTTTTGTGAAATTTTAGTAATTTCATCTTTTGTGAAGTAATTTGTCTTAAGTCGTACCACTAATGAATCTATATCTTTTTTTAAATGTCCAAGCTCATCAACGAATTCTTGCCTTGTTAGTGTTAACTTAATTAATTTATCAAAGTATGCCTTATTTACAGCTTCGTCGCTAGTTCGAGGTGAATTCAGACCTTTCAGACGAGCGTGATGTAAATCTATATCACCCTCTTTATTTTGAGATTGTCGCAATCTTTTGTGTACGTGATGACCAAATTTGTCAATATTATTTTTTATGGTGTTGACTTCTCGGGTGATAATAACACAATAACACAATTTAAGATATTTATAGATATTTATTTAATCTATGATTCCACTATCATGCAACTCACTTAAGATTGACATTATTTCACCGTTATGACCAGTGTTGCCAGTATCACGAGATGCAACAAGTTATTTTAATCTATCTACTAACTCGTTAGGAGCATCCCAATAAACGTAATCTGTTTTTTTTAAATCGCTTCAATACAGGTAAACCAGCACCTTTACTTATATTTTCAACACTGCTGGAAATGCTTTTATTATTTTTGAATAGTGGTTTGATAATACTTAGGTACCTAAAGCCTTTATTTGATTTAATTGGTATCGTTGAATCGAAATCTCTTCGATGCGCATTAGTGACCAATAGTAATTGTTTATAGTTTTCCATATCCCCAGAGGTAACTTGGTTCATATCAGGAGATTTCTTAAATAACAATTCTTTCAAACCGGGTGTTTCTTCATACTTGGTTCCATTGATGATAAAAAAATTGTCTTTTATTATGACTCTACAAGATCGCAACATATGTTTCCCGCGAACAATTCTTACACCAAAGGGAACATCTTGGTAAACATTGGAACTGATTGAGTAAGTTAGGGAGCTGTTAGGACTATCATCAGTATCTGTAGCAGTGTTGTATGAAATATTAGATACATTAGATTGATTGATTTCGGTTTCTGATTCACTTGAATTGTCTTTTTCTGGTGGATTTTCAAACACTGTCTTTTCTTGTACTATATCACTATCACTATCATTATAATCATCTAAAGTTAGATCATCAGAGTTGCTGTGTTTACGTTTTTTGATTTTCAGCTTAAGTGTTTTTTTTTCACGAGTCCATCTGTATATTCTTTTGATACTTGTTTTTCAGAAATCTGATTTTATGAATCAGTAATTGGTTTAAATATTGTCTGTAAAGCTAAATTATTGTTGTCGCTAAGTTCTTTAATCTGTTTTACTTTTCTTCTAAATGCATCAGCTGATTTAACAATCTCTTTTTTTAACGTCTTTTCTAGCTGCATTTTGTATCTTGTCTCGACAACACCACTTGCATTTGTGAAGAAATTGTAGGTTTTCAAAACATAAATACAAAATAACACTTTTATTTTTCAACAATAAAGGTATCGAATTTCATCCTATAGCAACCTTTATTTTTTTCACAATCTTTGTTAATGACAAGATAATTATATGGTTCACTCCAAATTTTGGAACACATTTTTCTAAAATCATTCCAACCCATGTCAACATTGACGTGTTCATCGTAAACATGTTTCATATTTATCTCATCCTGCTTGAACAGTACAATAAGATTAGCATTATCACGTATAAGTTGTTTGGGTACTTTACTATAAGTTTGATTGAGGTAAAAAGAATCTATATTTTTATGTCTTCCCATAGCAAAGTAGTCTCTTATACTGGTTTGATTTTCACATGCGACATCATCAAATATTTTTATTTTTATTTTATTTTATTCAGGTAACAAACAGTCACTTACTAAACATGGATTGATTGACTATTTACATAAAGACCTGGAGTACCATTAATTGGTTACAATTTATACCGTGTTGTGAAAATATTCGAGAATATTCGAGAATGTATAGTTAAGTTACCTACATAGAATTTATTTTATTTGTCTTTTATAGCTAGGAAGTGAGTTTGCGAAGATATCTCTTATAAATATAATGATTGAATTAGGTAGCGCATTTTGTGGCTTCAAAACGTCTTCTTTGTCATGATATTTTGTGAATCCAATCGATGGAACTAAACTAAATACATATTCTAAATATAAATATTTAGGTTGAAATAAGGTTTTACAGTAAACGTAAACATTTTTAAAGCAGAGTCCACTTTCATGGAGTAAGAGACCTATCATCAAATTGGTTTTACCGCAGTTAGATGGACCACAAATAATACAACGAATTGAGTTTGGTAGAAGAGAGCCGTGCCTTTTTTCTTCTTTTATATTTTTAAAACTATATTTGTGAAGTTCTAGTGATTTTTTCTGTTTTACAAACCTCATCTTGAATAAGTGTAAGGTTCATACCCTACGACTGTTTAGAATACAATGACTTTCTCAGCAATTTATCATAGAATTTAAAGGTAGGACTTATTTGTGCACTACAGTTTCAGGACATGAAATATGTTGTGGGGTTGGACGATAATTTGTATGGTAACTTTCAAAACATGATAAGTCACAAAAATATCATTTTGTTTAAAAATTATAGGTAACTTGTTATTTTCTATGGACACTATGATTTGAGTGCATTTATCTCAGCTCCATATTCGATGGACAAAAAACGTTTTTAGTTACTCCTCATATACCTACCTAAATCAAAAATAAAAAACAAAGTATTTTAAGATATAAACTGTATATAATATTTGAGACTTAGGTTTAAAGGTTTTAATGTACAAAATTTAACAAAATTACAAACTAACCTATCACTAGAAATAACAACATTTTTTTTAATAACTATCGCTTATCCTTTTCGCAATTTTCTTAACAAGATTATCGATCATATCCATAATTTCGTCAATTGGATCTAACATGATGTGCTGAGCGCTCACAATAGGCTCCATCCCCGGCTGCAACGTTGACTGATTGCTGCTGCTTGCGCTGTGATGCTCCACGAGGTCGAACACCTGATAAGATAGATAGATAAATCATTTATTCAGTAAACATGGTACACAGTTACACACATAAATAACAAACAACAAAAATAAAAATTACATTAACAATGCATTTTGTAAGCTATACAACAAAAACATTTAAACTTAACGCTGGTATTCTATCGGGACCGAAACGGATGCACAACAGTGGCTCAAGTACATGAATTATTAAATAGATAAAAGAGATAATTATGTATTAATGAAATAAGTTTAATAGAAAATTCACCTGGATCTTAAGTCTAATCCTTTTTGTGGCTGCTTACACATCACGAATGATCCACCATCCTCCACAGAAGACCTCTTCCTAGGTTTACTTGGAAATTTCGTCTTTATATCTGTGAGAGGAGGTAGCGGTAAAGCCGGAGCAGGGGGAACCTCCTGCACATCGCTGTCATATCCAGCTAACATATTCTGCACGTAGTATGGGTTCGTGTCCTCTGTCATTATTCTGAAGAAAAAAATACGTGTTATAAAATGGACGGACACTCTAACCATGATGGAAATCATCGTGAGGAAACCTTCATTGCTCCATAACTGCGGCGATTGACTAACCCCCTGTCACGAAAAATGGAGTATTGAATCACTGGCTGAAAGTGGGCACAGTTGTTCCTCTACCACCCCGTATGGGAAAAGGCGTGACGATATGTTATGTTATAAAATAGATGTCTGGTGACAGACGGACGGACATCCAAGTCTCAGTAATAGGGTCTAGTTTTTACCTTTGGGTACGAACCCTAAAAAAATATAAATAGAACGAGAACATTACTCTTGAGCTTACTTACCAAAATTAAAGCTGGTATTCAAACACGTATTTCGATCTCGTCGGCGTGAATGAAACGTGTAAGGCACTGGTAGTCATTATTTCACAAAATGGATCATATTCGACCTGCTCATCAAAATGTTATACTCAACTACTTAATAAAACCCGATGCGTGAGACTCACAAATAAATATGCAATGGAAGCGATTTCGAAGTCAAACGCGCTAAACCAAAAGGGGAACTAAGCTCTCTCAACGTCATAATAACGTTATATTAGTTGTTGATATCTAAGGTTTATATATAAGGTGTTAAATAAAACAAACATATAGCTTTAAGAACATTTATTAAATCTATAACAATATAAGGATCTACATTAATTTTATTAATAAACAAAACAATGACCACCCACATCGATCATTTATGCAATACAGCATACCAACCTTATAACTAACATTTAATTTTAAAACAAAGATTGGAAATGACCCCAAGACATTGTCGCAATCTTATTACTTAAAACTATACGTTTATCATCATGCGATGAAAGAGCAACTTTATTTAGTTCCTTGGTGAAAATCTGATGTTGTAATGATTTCAAAAACACATTTTTTCGTCGTACTATTTCACCTGTTTCTAAAACTCTTTTGTAGTCAGATAAATTTAAAATACGAACTGCAGCCTTTTTGATACCTTTAGCTTTTTTGGTAATACCTTTAGTTGATTTAATACAATAAAGTTTGGATCGCAAACCTATAAAGTCTTCAATATTTTGGCCACCAAGCTCGTCTTTGAATAACCCTGGAATTTTGTTATTTTTAGGTATTATTCCATAAATATTTTTATCGGGGTAGTTGCTTGTGTCAAAGTAATGATGAAATTTATTCCTTATGTCTGCATACACATCATTCGTCTCTATTGAATATAGAAAGCTATCAGTATCTGTGTAACACATTTTAATTTTATCCTTATAAAATGGTTTCATGACTTCATAGTTAAATTCATACATGTGACTTTTTGACAACTCTAAAACAGTAAAACCTATGTAGATGGGTTTATTCAAAAGTACATTGTCAGGTTTCATCTGAATGGCAACGAAATTTTCTGAAAAAATTGATACACTGTGGAAATTGGGTTTTGCAATCAGTAGATCTGCTGCAAATGATTTTTTTGTTTTGTTTGAATTATCACTCCATTTATTTACTAATTTTATATCTACGCGTTTTTCTACATTTTCTAATGTTTTCCCAAATAAACTGTAATTCAATAATTTAAAAAAGTCTTGCTCGAATTGAGATTTTGCAGTTTTTCGTATAGCTGTATTCAAATCAATGTATTTTTTGAGAAAAGGACTTTGTTTTAATTGAATGACTCTATAAATATTTTTTAATATTAATCCATGTTTCAAACACGTTTGTAAATGTGTGTAGTGAATAACATAACGAAATTTATCGTACAAGTTTGGTATCAATTTTGATGTTTTCGAACCAGGAGGAATAAAATTTTGTAGGCAAAAAGGGAAATCATTATGCAGATCATGTAGGTGCTCTGGGTATTCTAAATCTACTTCTAGTATATAACCAAATTGAGAATCATGAGGAATACATTGAACATCTAGTTTGTCTACATCAGTTTTAGTCATCATTTTAAAATCCGAACATGGTAAATAACCGCACATAGCATAACCATATAATTTATTACAATCAATGTATATCAAATGCTTTTCAACTTTACTTGGGTCAAAATTTGGTAAGTATTTATTATTTGGTTTTGCATAACGATTGGAACACAAACAAACTCCGCCTCGTATACCACTTTGGATCATTCGATGTATTTCTAAGTCACTAATTGGTTCCAGCTTAACTTTTGTTTTAACTAACCTAGCGTCAAAGCTTAAACTAGGTGATGTAATGTAAAACGTTGGATCTAACCTATAGTTATCCATACAAGCCTTTCGAAATTTCTCAAAAATATCAGCCAAAATGATAACATCCGATATGAGGTATAGTTCGGTATACTACCCCATGTCGACTATATTGAAAGTGTCCCAAACTTTTATAGCATGCTGGTAGTCCAAGTCAGTAATATGTTCACTAGTCAAGGTACTGAAGAATTTGCTTTGTTCGGGAAGACTATTCTCCTTGTATGATTTCCACCCTCTTACGTGTTCATAAGGATAAACACCTTTACGTCGCATTAAATCACAACATTTACCTTCTGGAAAATACTTTTTTAATTGAATAAAACCCTCAGTATTGAGATTATCACATAACTTATCCAAACTTGTAGACAAAAAGTTAAATGAATCAACAAAACCGACAGCCACAAATTCATTATTTGTTTGATCACTGAAAAATTTCGTGAAAGAGATATATTTTTCTTTATTTTTTGCAATAACTTTTATAGGACCACAGGTTTCTACTAACTGTTTAATAAATAAATGACTGTCGTACCCTGATAAATTATGGAAAAATACTGGGACAAATTTAGGTACAACAAACCGAATGTTGCAGTAAGAATGCGCCGCACCACGGTAACGCCCTGTCAAGTGACAGTGATCTCTCACACGGTCATCTAGTAATAATTCAGAGCAAATATGACAAAATTTTGTATTTTTATAAGTTTCATTATCATTTTCGTTAAATTCCATAGGGACTTCCTTTTTAATATTGAATGTATTCTTGAAACGTCATGCTGCAAATATTCCAAAAATATCTAATCGTTATTAGGTCCTCGGTATGTTCTATACTTATTAAGTTTAGAGTTGTATGAACAAACAATATAGTATCCAAAAGCAGCAGGTACGTGTTTATGAGTTGAAATCGTTCCATTGAACCCTTTATTATCATTTGTTATAGGTAAAGGTTCTAAAAAAGATTCAAAATCCGCGTATATAGTAAACGGTAAAAATTGCATCCGTTCAAAGTGAGTAAACTGTGTAAAGGTACCTTCTTTTGGGAGTCGAGTAGAGACACCACCACAAACGTGAGAATTAAGCTTTACATCGTCGTTAAAAAATATAAGACATTCGTCACAGAAATAAATTTTACCATGATGTTTTGTTGTTTGAGAGCGAAGTAAGCGACCAAGGTTACGTATCAAACAGTAATGTGATTTCGTACCGTTTTCAAAATATAACAAATTAATGTGTGTTTCTCTTTTTCTTGCTGTTTTAAACAGTGGACCGATAATATGTTTCTTATTTTTTAGACCATATACATTTAAGCTTATCTTTTGATAATTTTTTTCAAAAAGTTTTATATCTAAAATTGACACGGGGAACGTCATATTATTCGTATCGAGAACTTTACTGTAATGGGAGTAAGACGTGACTCTATCTGCATTTTTTTTTTTTGCTGAAAACAAAGCAGCTATACACTCCACAAGAAACAAAAATTGTCATAACTTTTGATGTTAATGCAAGCCGTTTATTTTTGATTAACTTAGGTAACTCAATGTAGCTTGATCCCCGTAATGGAATGTACCTGTTTAGATTTACCTCTAGGTACAAATTATTTAAAAAAGACCATCCACTTTCTCGGTCTTGAAATTCACTAATCTTTGTTGAGATTATATTTATAACTCTATTGTAGATGTCATTGAAATCATTGTTTGTAAGAAATACTATATTTTCTGTAGCAAATGACTTTATTTCTGTTGCATCGTTTCTTGGTAAATATAATTGAGCAAAAAACTCAAAATTTACTTTCACTGTATGATAAGAAGCTACTTTTGCGTCAATGATTTGTCTAACTTAGCGTCGCAGGCGAGCGATATATTGATCGGTAGGTCGTGGTTCGCACTTGGGTCGGACTCGGAACCCTCCAACAGTTATTCATTAGAATGAACTCGATACGAAGCTATACGGTTCCTAAATGCACTGTTGATTTTTGAAATATTGGTGCTGACTTCATCCAAACTATTACTTTTATGAATAGTACTTCTAAGATGTGCAGAAAACCCTCTACTTTTAATGGACTTGTCACAAACTTCACAAAATGTGTCTTTACCTGGCATGTTGAATTATAAGGATTGTATTTTAAGAAATCAAAATGTTTAAAATGATGCAATGTTCACCGTTTATATGTGCGTACATGTAAATTTATTCATCTGATTCTTAAGTTATCATTAAATCAATTTCAATAATAAAAGGCTTATTCATATTTGACATTTTCGAGTTGGAAGGTACCCTCGTGGGTAAATGTGGCTTTAGCCAACTTTATAAATGTGTGGAGTGCATCCAGCTCCGGTGCGCTATCATCAACCTGATACAGATGTAGTGAATAATCCTTTCCTATCGGCAAAACTCGGAACAACGATAACACCCGAATGGTGCCGATGTGTCTATGAATTACTGTATTATTAAATTACGTGTAGGTATCAAATAAATCGCATACTTTATTTATCAATGTCAAATGTCAAATTGCCCGTTTGACGTATATTACACTGAGATGTTAAAACCACCACGATTCTATCATATAAAGAATTCGTTAGGTAAACAAAAATATAACTAGTCCCTGAGGACGTTTTATTTCAATAAAACGCACTGATAAAAACCGAATTCCGGTTGGGATGATCTAATGATTCTATAAGGATTGGAACCCCGAAGTCTAACTATAAGTCAAAACTACAGTAGGATTTTGCAGACCTTTTTTATAACAATAAATTTTTGTAATTAACAAAAAAGACACCTCAACATAAAACAAAACAAACCAGCAGAGAAATTAATATAAATAAATATGATTTTCTGATTGGATGAACGACTTCGATTATGACAGCGGGATAAGAGGAGGAGGAGCGGGGTGGACAGTGTGATGCGAAACAATTCTTCCAACTTCCATATCACAGTCAGAATCAGAACTATTTTCTGGTGTATCATCGTCAGAGTTTTCATGAACGGTGATTACAAAACTAGCCATATAATTTTCCAACTCAGGTTCGTGTTTTCGGTACTCGTTTTCGCATTTGATGGCGTGGTCACATACTTTGGCCCAAACATCGGAACCAATCATATTAACCTTTTCCTGTACCAATTGTTTCACAGTAGTCATATTCATACTGATGTTTCTTTTGGATACGTATCCCTTTATTTGAGACCATATGTTTTCAATCGGATTGAAATCAGGATGATATGGTGGCAATCTTAGTACGCCGTGTCCATATTCGTTCATAAGTTTATCTATAGAGTATTCTACAAAGTCTTGTTTGTACTTGCAAATAATTTCATATATTTCAAGTTTTGTTAATGACGGATCAATCGGAATGTTATGTTTGGATAGCCAATTAATCATGTCTTGCTTCCTGGTATTTGAATTAGGAGGTTTTTCTACGTACTTATTATGATATGCAGCATTATCTACAACTAGTACCGAATGTGGAGCTAAGTTTGGAATGAGTTGATTACGAAGCCATTTTTCATAGTTTTCATTGTTCATCGCGTTGTGATAGTCACCTGTTTTATCAGTAGACTGATACATTAACAATGCCCCAGGTATAAACCCCTTTTTACTACCAGCGTGCACTATTATAAGACGTTGTCCTTTAGAAATTAACTGTTTCACTCCGTTTTCTGACGAGTCAGCCCAGCTTTTACCTGCCAAATGTGAGGTATGGATGTATGTTTCATCCGTATAAACAATCTCTCTCCCTTGCAATCTGTACTTTTTATCCCGGCTAAAAACTTTACTCTTTTTAAACGAACATCATCTTTCTCGATAAGTAATTTTCTGTTGTTTTCAACTTTTTTATACCGAAATCCCATTTTTCTAAGAATTTTTCTTAGCGTAAAGTCACATCCCTTAAAATTTATGGCTTCGGATAACTTGGACTTCAGGGCTTTAATTGTAGGTACTTGTTTGTATAGCAAATGGAAATTATACACTAATCGGCGTATAACGTTGTAGTCAAAATCGTCAAGACCTAGACAAAATAATTTATTTGGTCTACCCAACTTTGCCGACTTCGGACTATTGGAGGTGGATTGATATGTATTCTTTTTGCAATATTTAATTTACTGTTCGTTGAGAAATTCCACTGGCCTCCGAAACTCGTTTTGGACTTTACAAAAGTAAGCAGTATAGTTGGTATGTTTGAATTTATCATTTTCAGTTAAGAAATATAAATAAATATTGAAAATAACTTCGCAGGCTTGCCGATCTGAACGTTTCCCTTTTCTTAGTGCTTTCGGCATGCCTGTTATAAATTGTTAATGTGGATCGAATAAAATCAATGTTTATTATTTACAAAAATGACAGACAAGAGTGAAATGTAAAGTAAAAAAAAAAATAGGTGGCCTGCCTTAATACACGAGTCCATGAAGTTTATCACAAAATCTAACATAAATATCAACAAAATATTTCTGTGGTATTAACTACTCTATATAGATACTTCCTCTTGCAATGCGACCGTTCCCTACGTTGTCTCGATGGGTACTGAGTGCGAGTTAGTAAGACAAAAACAAACATTTCCGAGAAAATACGAAAGGAAAGGATTATTCACTACATCTGTATCTCAGATTGACAGCTGCCTTCCAGTAGTGTTGGTGCGCTTTCACATTTATAATGTCAGCTTTATTGTAGACCCTTAACTCTACAAATAAGTTGCCCTCGAGATCTTCGCTGCGTTTTAATAGTCCACCTGCGACGCGGCGCCAGAGCACCGACTTGAGCAGATTCACCTTAGCTTCAGCTATCGTTGTCGCATCCTCTTCTTCCCCAAACAATTCGGTGAGAGTAAATTTCCCTCCGGAGGAGTTGATGCTGTCGCTGACGTGCGCGAAGTTGATGCTGTCGCTGACGTGCTGCTACCGCCGCTCTTCTTTTGCTTTGCGTCGCGACTCGCACTACCTCCACCGCTCGTGTTTGCCGCTGCCACCTTACGTTTCTTTGTCTCCTTAGGTGGTTTAGTCGTACCCTTCCTGAAATGATAAACAATATTCTATTAGTGACAATGAATCAAAATTACTCATCTCGATTTAGAAATGCAATTTAGATAAAGCTGATATCAACCGAGTGGTGGTGGAAATAATGTAAGCATTGATTTTATGAAAACACAACTTATTTAAAAGTATTTGAGAGTGGGACGGTCTTTTACTAGGAGTGAGACACACTACAGGTTAGACATAAAAATACTTACGAGTGGTGATCCTCGTCTTCTGAATCTAAATTCAGTAACGAGTTTGCTCTTTGCTGGCGCCACTGCTTCTCACTGATGTTGGGGGTGAGGGTTTCGTTCTCGGTGTCAGACCTGGTTATAAAAAAAAAGTCAAATACAAACAAAAACTACGATCACAAATATCATAGTTTAATTTAATCTCACTCTCACACTCTCTAAACATTTCCTTTTCCTTCATTTTATTAGTATTATACTAGTATATTATTCTAGAAGTACAGACACAAATACTTATAGTACATACTCGTAATTTACAAACATTGGGTTCGTCTAATATTATTATATCTATACATGAGGTCTTACTTAAATTCTCTATACCAGGTTTCGAACCCAGAGACTCCCCCAACAAAAGTAGGCACGGCTACTGCTAACTGAGTTAACCACGCCCTGCAGTCTCCACATAAGATAATGATACGATCGCCCGCTATGTGTGATGAGTTCTACTGGTCTCCATAGAACTACATTAGTATAGTACCGAGACGACTACAATTCAGCGTAGATACCATTGAGTTGAGACTGTAGGGTTAGGACAATAAAAATAAAAAACTTACGAAAATTTTTGCTGTTCCTCTGATGAGATTTCACTACTGCACTTTATTTTACTGCACTTTAGAAGGTTGATGTTTCACGCTCGCCGAAGAAATTATAACTTTTTTGTAATAAATTCGGTCATTTTATATATATTTTTTTGATGACTACAATAAAAAAGCAATGGTTGTCAACCTTTTACCGTATTACACAAAACATGTGACGATCAAATTGATATCTATGCAAAAATCATTCAATAAACTTTCCAAAGAATACCTCATGTTGAGTATCCCTGACTAGTGTTAAAACTGCTAACTAAGGTTTAAAACCGTGTGATTCTTAGGTATCGATTACAACGTTTCATCATCACAAGCTCATGTATCATGACGACTCAGCGACTCATGATCGTTAGTTAGTGTACTATTACGACTTACTTAGGATTATATTATTATGCAGCTTACGTATTCTATTTTAGTTAGGTTTAACCCTTAAATGCATCTTGTATCGAAAATGATACAACGAAAAAAAAAAACAATAAAAAATTAATACGTAATTTATATTTGTCTTAATTCTTTGTTAAATATACTATTGTATATTAAAATGGAGAAAAACATAAAAAATATGAAAAAAAATATTTTTTCATAACTTCATAAATCAATCAATGTTATGGAAGGTCGAAAATTTGATCGCAGAGAAAAAAAAAAGCTAAAATTGATATTTTTTTTTAAATCGCTATAAATTCATTTTTAAAAAAAATATTAAATTTAAAATAAATGAAACTTGTTGTCAACTTAACTTTTTAATTTTGTCCACACATACAAAAAATAAATTAAAATAATAGGTTCTTAGGGAGTTTGAAAAAAAGAAAATATTAGGTAAGATTTTTCAAGTATTTTTTAAGTTATTAAGTATATATATATAATTGAGTATTTATCATCGAAAAAGAAAACATCATCCATTTAAGGGTTAAGTTGGGACTAACTATACCGATATAGGTACTTACCTTGTTTTTTTCCTGGTTGACAAATGCAACTTTTTTGCATCAATTACTGATGACAATCATTATATGTATCTTATGATTTTGGTACTATATTTGGGTTCATAACCAGATGCGAGTAAAGTTGTAGGCTACAGCTGGTAGCTAATAGATATTACAAATTCTTCTTCATCACTTCAAAACAAGTGCTGAAATCGATGTCTAACTTTTTATGATAACACGGTACATGTATATTTGGCTTAACAATAAACCAAATTTAATCAAAGTTGTTAACCTACATGTGCTGTTGACTGTACTTTTATTGCAATTATGCTGATTAAGGTAAGAGATTCCGAGAGCCGGTCACCTACGTCAGCGTGAGCCCGCCGTTGGAACGCAGGGTGTCCATTACAGTACATGTTCGTATACGTACATGGTATAAGTACAGTGTTCGAGAATCCCACAAAGAAACATTGCTTGATATTACTTAAAAAAAATGTGATTTTTGGTTTTCCTAAGCTTGCCGATGGAATCCTTTATTTTTGTCAGGTAAATGTCAAAACGAACTACCTTAATCCATTTCCGAAAGCTTGATTTTCTTGTTGTGTCACACAACAGCTTCTTGTTAAACTTATCAGATATTTGCTCTAGCGATATGTCTGATTGCATACCAATTTTAAAATCATTAGTAGGTACTTCGCAGCCAACAGAGTCTACTTGAACAAAGGGTTGATTTTTCTGATGGTTTTTCAATTTTGTATTACCTAACACACAACAAAAAAAAACTGAACGAAGGTCTGCATTTCTGATGGGTTTATTATTAAAAAAAACTGTTGGATATCAGCTACAACCTGAGTGAAGGTTTGAGTTAGTGATGGTCGTACATTATAAACTCCAACAAGAAATCACTTACAACCTGAGTATGACTCTTGATTGTCTGATGCTCTCAACCTTACCTATGATCAATTATATATAAAGAGCCTCTCAGACCTCAACGACAAACCTGAGCATGACTTTGATTTGATGTTGGTTTTACAAAACAGGAACGTGACACATTCCAGACAACAATGAAACTTCGCAATGGAACCTAGTTAACGTGCTTACCTACAAACACAAAACGGAATTTTCTCATTAGAAACATGGTTAAAATCGTCTTTTAAAACGAACAATCACATTCATCAGTGAATTACTTACATTGTGTGTTTTGTGTGAGCATTTCATAAACAGTGATTATACTCCACGGCGTGACGGGGCGATGGTGAGTCGAGGTTATATTTTTGTTACTTCCATGCTTGCGGAGCGGATTGAAAGTGAAAGTGGGGGGGCCACAATTAAGCTAATGTATATGGATTTCGATCGAAGGAGTAAGGTGTGTATTATTGTGGCACATTGGCTCACTTCGATCGAGCGGAGCGGATCGAAAGTGAGCTAAAGTGCCCAATAACACACTACTGGTGTAGTATATTAACCTTAGAAAATAAGATAGCATTTAACGTGGTATCAATCAAATTAGAAAGATAAAGTAGGGAACTTTCGATTATATTAAGTAAGCTATTTATCCTAGACATAGAATATAACACATTGTCATATCTGTTTTCGTGATTTGAGATAAGATTTCATTCATATTATAATTTTGGGTATTCAGTTTAATTTCATTCTGATTGAGTTTATAAATCGTAGAGTTAAAATTATTAATTGTCGATTTAACAATATGAATGTTGTCTTTCATCAAATAAAACAGTTCGTTCTCGCTTTTTTGCAAGATTCGATAGCGGCATCATATTTCCGGGCGTCGTCCGCGTCTAATGTGCCGAAGAAAAACTTTAGAATCTCTCCGCCGAATTCTAAAGATCGTTTGACCTTCGTTGGGGTTTGAGTAGAGATAATATGAGATAGTTGATTGCAATTTGATAAAGTTAGACTCAACTAAGACTTCAATTGGGCTGGAGACATCCTTACATTGTATGAGGTCTGATGATTGTATTTTATTACAAAGATCTTGAGTCTTTTGTAATAAGTGTTCTACATTTTGAAGATAGGGCTCTAGCGTTATAAGATCAATGTGCGTGATTACCTTCCAGTAATCGTTATGAAAGTGAACCGTTGTAATAGGTTCAAAATAAATTCCGGGACTATGTACTATCGGAGTAACTTTAGACTCAGCGTAGCATCCATAGAGCAGGGCTCTGGAAATAAATAGAGTGGAATAGGTTAAGATTTAGCAGGCTTAATTTCGTTTGTGTGGTGTTTTATATGTTTACGGCCGACTTGAAGAGTTACATTGTGCTTGTTATGCACTTTTATAATTTTAAAAGGGCCTTTTCATATTAGTGAGCGTTTTCCTAAGCCTATGGTGTTGCTTTAAATAAACCATATCACCTGTTTTATATGTGACCTCACGAGAGTTTGCGTCATAATATTGCTTTGACCTTTCTTTACTGGCTCTAATCTTTTCGATAGCTTTTTCGCGGCTAAAACGCATTCTGTATTGGAATGCGCGAATGTACTCGTTATAGGTAGTAGTAGTAGTAGTAGTAGTAGTATTACTGGAGGTCTCATATAAGGAATTTGGAATAAAAGGCTTGTAACCATAAAGAAGTTCGTATGGGGTAAACTCAGTGGTACAATGAGGACTGCCATATTGGCATAGTATAGTATGCCAATATGGCAGTAAACAGATAACAGTGCCAGTCGTTTTGGTTTTCGTTGACGAAGGATTTTAGGTATTCCTTCAGTGTAGCATGTGAGCGTTCTAGTGCTCCGTTGGTCTGTGGGTGGTAAGGAGTAGTAAATAGAGACTTGATTTTCAGGATCTCAGTAAGCTGTTTGAACAATTCTGAGGTAAAACAAGTACCTAAATCGGTGAGTATTGTTTTGGGAAATCCAAAAAGAGACATAAAATGTACGAGATTTCTAGCTATCTCGTCACTTGTCGCAGTGACCATGGGGTATGCGCTTGTAAATTTAGTTAAATCATCCTGTAATGTTAAGATGAATCTAAAGTTTTGCAAACCCGCGTCGGGTAGGGGACCAACTATATCGAGAGCCAATCGTTCAAATGGTCTCGTCGAGGTTGACGTAATCTCCATTGGGGCTTTATTTGATTTTCGTAAAGGTTTATTGACCTGAAAACGTTTACACTTTTTAACATAATCCTCAATATCAGAACGCATGCCTTTCCAGTAATAGGCAGCTTTTATTCTATTGTACATCCGCTTTGACCCTGGGTGACCAGCGATAGTAGAATCGTGGTTTTCCTTTAATATTTTTGGGACCTCGACAGGAGTCGGGTAGATCAGTTGATTTTTGTAGATATGAATTTTGATATTAGTGTTTTTAAAGACTTGGGAAATAATGTTATAGATTTTCGTATTTGAAATTTTGGAAAATGGGTCTGTAAAGTCGGATGTTGCGAGATCAGTGGTTTCAGGTTGATCTTTCAGAATAAGATCTCTAAGTTTTATCAACAAGTTGTAAATGTCCTTGTACTTCGTCTCTTCATAGTGATGAACCTTAGTGTATGGAAAGTAATATATTTTATTGTTACTATTTACGCTCTGAACAGTAAAAGGTTCTCGCTCAGAATTGAACAAGTCAGCGGAATTGTCGAGTTGCGACAATATCTCTTCGCAGTGATTCAAAGAGTAATCGAGATCTAATGAGACGGGACATGTTATTGATTTTATTTTTGTCAGCTGTAGAGCCTCAGTGTGCCCCTCAATAATAGTGTTGGAATCTGGAAGTTTGTTTGTAAACTGTTCCTTGAAATACTTTTCATAAGTTGAATTTAACAGGGAATCAGCGTGAATTGCGTTGACGGGACAGCGTGATAACGCGTCAGCATTAGAGTTGAGACGACCTTGTTTGTACACTATTTCGTAGTCGTACTCTTCAAGCTTAAGGCGCCAACGAATGAGTCTACTACCGGGATCCTTTACATTGAACAGCCATACCAAGGGACGATGGTCTGTGACAATTTTGAATTTCCGACCAAATATATAGGGACGGAGAGTTTTGACTGCGAATATGATCGCGAGAAGTTCCTTCTCGGTAGTTGAATAATTGCCTTCTGGCTTATTTAATGTACGCGAGGCGTAGGCAATGGTCTTTACCTATGTCGCCTTGGGACAGAACTGCACCGACAGCATAGTTACTAGCATCCGAAGTTATCACAAAAGGAGCTGAAAAATCAGGGTATTGAAGCAGTGGGACTGTGTTGAGTTTGTCCTTGAGAATTTGGAAAGCATTTTGTTGTTCTGGAGTCCAATCAAATGGAACATCCTTTTTAAGCAGTGAAGTCAGTGGTTTTGTTAACTTAGAAAAATTCTCAATAAATCGTCTGTAATATCCGACTAGGCCTAGGAAGGACTTGATTTGTTTTACGTTAGTCGGAGTGGGAAAATTTGTCATGGATTTAACTTTTTCAGGATTCGGAGACACGCCTTTGTCCGTTATGATGTGTCCTAAATATGCGACGTCGCGGCGTAAGAATTCACACTTGTCTGGCTGCAGTTTCAAGTTGAATTCACGCAGTCGGTCGAAGACTAGCTTTAGCTTGGTCATGTGGTAGTCAAGGTCATGAGAGTATATGATACAGTCGTCTAAATAAACATAGCAGTGGAGACCTTGAAGCCCTGTAGCGGGGGCATTTTTCAACCCGAAAGGCATTCTGACAAACTCGTAGTGGCCAGAGCTACTAGAGTTGGTAGACACGGTAAATCCAGTTTTTGGGGCGTCGACTGAGCCCATTTTAATTTGGTGAAATCCGCTTGCGAGATCCAAAGTACTGAAGTACTTGGAATGTCCTAATTGGTCAAGAATGTCGGTGATTAGAGGCAGCGGATAGCTTTCTGAAACAGTGACGTCGGTTACGCGACGGTAATCGATGACGATTCTTCACTTCTTTTTGCCTGAAGCGTCCATTTTCTTTGGGACAACCCACACAGGGGCACTCCATGGTGAAACAGAGAGACGGATTATATTTTGGTCGAGCATTTTCTGGACTTGAGTGTCGACTTCCTCTTTATGACTCAGGGAAGCGATATGATTTGACGTGAATAGGCGGTGCATTACCGGAATTAATGGAATGCTCGATAGCATGAGTGAAAGACAGAGGGTCACCTTCGAGATAGAAAATGTCAGGGTACTGGGAACAGCATTCAAATAGTGACCTTTTCTCTTCATCATTGAGATGAGAACAGCGGATTTGACTTAGCACTCTATTTAATCGATCCGATTCAGAAGTATTTATCGAATTTATTTTGTGACAAGACTCAGTGATGAACTTCTGTTCGAATGGTGTTAGTTTCACATAATAGTCTTTGACTTCTATACTTGAGTCAGTGGTGTTTAAAACAGAGACATTAACTTTTGCATTAGATTTAATTGAGACGATGCAATTAGCAACATAAACACCATTGCATAAGACATGATCTAGAATAAGGGCTTCATTATTTTGATAAAGCTCGGGCGAGTAATTTGATACTGCGCATTCGATAACGGCCTCAGAGCGGGCCGGGATAATGTAGGTTGGCTGATTATAAACAATAGGTAGGGATTGGCCTTTAATTAGCAAAGTTTTTAAGTGGTAGTCAATTTTTACTTCAAAATGACTAAAGAAATCACTGCTGATGATTCCGTCATAGTATTCCAAACTGACGTCATCGCTTGTAACATGAAATTTGTAATTCAATGATTCTTGGGGTATGTTAATTACCATCTGAAAGGTTCCTAATATTTTAATTAAAGATTCAGTGTTACCTATGCCTTTGAGTCTTACAATTTCATGTGAAAGGTGTGGAGTTTCTCTGAGACTTGAGTTTTTGACGATACTGATGCTCGCGCCTGTATCTACAAGGAAACTCAGTGGTTCCGTAGAATGGCTAGTTTGTAAATAAATGTGTGGTAGAGACACCTTTTTGGTATAGGTCTCAAAGATTGGAATAGAGTCGGTAGTATGATTTAATTCATATTTAATTTGCCGGGATATAGAAGTGGTAGAATTCGACTTGTTACGAGATGTATTTTTTGACTTAGTAAAATTAGTAGGACTCGAATTTTCTCGAGGTGTGTTTTGATTTAAAATAGCATGACTCGCCGTGTTTTCGCATTGTGGCACGTAAGGTGTGGATTTAGGAAATCTCTTGTCTTTAGACAGAGGTGGACTCGGTGATTTTTCTTTAGAACTCAGAGAATTTGGGGAACTTAGTGAAGGCTGAGATGAACTCGGATTTTTCCGAGATGTGTGACTCGACGTTCTTTCGCATTGTGGCACTTAGCAAAACTCTTGCCTTTAGGCAGAGATGAACTCAGTGAACTCAGTGGATGCTGAGATGAACTCGAATTTTTACGAGGTGTGTGACTCGGGAACGTTGCCCGAGGTATATTTAAGTTTTGGGACTTAGTCCTTACTATATATTGAGTCAAAATCAGAGGGCTTATTTGTGCCGTTTTTAAAGCACGATTTCGACAGGCACTGATCCGAAATCATTCGCTGTTTAAATCAAGGCCTTGGTCCTCACGCGTTACATGCACGTTTGCATGAGTTAAGTTAGAGTTTGGTATTTGACCTTGGTTATTATTTTGCCGATTTTTATATTTGAGTTTACGGCACTCCTGAAGGGTATGACCAAGGTTCTTACAGTATTTACACTGCTTGACATTTGCATTAGTTGAACCTTGAGATGTACCTTGGGTGTGGGCAGAATTTACGTTAAAGGACCTCTGTGTGTTATGTGAGTGAGGTTTTTTATTTTTATAACACTCAGAGGATGTGTGCCCTAATTTATTGCATGTAGAGCACTGTTTTTGAGAGCGATGTGAGGATGTTGATTGTTGTTTTAAGTTGTACAGTTTTTCCTCTTCAATAGCGTGCTGAACCGCTTCATTTAAACTTGAGGGGTTTCTGCATCGCACAATATTAGAAATTGAGCCACTTAGGCCTAACATGAAGGTATTGAGCGCGAGATCTTCCATGGCTGCTATACGGCCAAGAAGTTCTTTGGAATCTTTGCAATTGTAGTGAATGTCGGATTGTATTCTAGTTAGTATACACTCAATACGCAATGAATATTTGGTGACATCTTCTGAAAAGAGTTGTCTGCAATTTTGCAAGTCAACCAAAAGATGTGTTGTGTGTTTTTTTCCCCCAAAAGTTGATTTGAGAAAGGCTTTTATATCCTCCCATTTTGTGAAGCTTTTTAAGCTACAGGCTACTTGTGCCTTACCCTCTAGTTGAGAGAGTATATATTTGCAGAGCACGTTTTGTTGCTCGGGGGTAGCTAGGGACATGGCATTGTCACAGTTTGTTAAGAAAGCAGGGAGTGACTCCTTGTCACCTTTTGATGAATTTAGTGAGAACAGTGACAGACATTTTGGTTTTAGAGGGTTTTTCAGGTGTTGAGTTAGAAGATCAGCGGTTTCGGCTGCTGAAGATTCGCTATATTTTGATATTAGACTGACGTCTTCGGTTTCAGATTTAAGTTTCGACATTAATCGAACTGTGAGATATTAGACAAGTGTAGTATATAATTAGAAATCACACACAAGTAAAAATTATAAAATTGAAAATAGCACAAAAATATAGTAAAACCTTGTAGAAATATCACTGAAACACTTAATTTAAACTTTGAATTTTAACTCACACGAACACGGTGATGAAGATCTCGAGTTTCATTCTCACGGTAGTGTCACGCGCAGGTAGTATGTGTGCAGGCAGGTGCAAAGTAGGCGCTAATGCCAGGCGCCCGAGGGTATCCAATGAATTGCAGGCTTTGCAACGCTCCTGTTACTATCGCCAGCAGATAACGTGAAGGCGCCAGTTGACGGTGTGGAATTTTCCACAAAAAAGAGTTTGTATGAAGACTGCCGTGGGAGAATGTTTCCTTGGATGATGGTGGTTGAGTTAGATCTGTGTCATCATCTACAGAGGAGTAATGGTGCGGGCTTGAGCTGATGCTGAGGCTGACCGTCGACCAGGTTGGTGAAGCAGTTCGTGTGTGAAGATCGCGGGCTCACGCTACGGAGCGGAGACTAACCGTCGGATCACTAGGTGCTAGGATGCGGCTGATGCAGGCTCGACCTGGGGTCGAGTTTTACTGTCGATCAATTTGACGAAACGTGGCCACGGATTCGGATGACAGAATCTCAGTAAATAAGACCTTCTTGTCATCCCACTTCTGACACCAGTTGTTAGGCGGCCTGGGTCGTTTGTCTTTTTAAAAAAAATTGTCTTTTAAAAAAAAAACACAAAGTCACTAACACTAATATTTATTGATCTCAGAGAGAATTACACAAACTTTATAACATCCCAATTTTGAGGTAGCAGAATGCTTTACCGCTTTCCGCGAGTGACTGAATCTAAGTGACTAAAATACAAAAGAGTAAGAAACGACGAAGTCTAAATATGATGATGTTTTATTTTGTAAATATTGGTACCACCTCGCGAGTGACGGTGCACGGTTCGTCACACGCGGCGTACGGCTCTAGCTAGCCGCTCGCTCTGGCCGGTTTGCCTAACGCACACAAACACGAAGCGCATAAAATACCTAAAATCGATTAGTGCTAGAAACTCGGTGCGCCCTTAACAGTTAGACATAGACAGCTATAGTGCCTAACGCAGATAATCAACTAGGTAGATATGACACACTATTATTTTTATTTGGTTCATTTTTATTTCCATGCAACAAAACATCAGTTTTTAGCCGCTTTTATTTTTTATTTTTCGATGTTTCGACATAATGTGTCGCGCGCGTAAGAGCGCGATGTAGACCTCTGTCCCACAGTTTTCTGCGACAAAACAGTTGTTGCGAAAATTATAAAAGCAGCCTTTCCGTAACAAAATCATCTTAAATTACTCTCACGCACTGTTTTACTGTACATATATGTATACCTATATTATTTACCTTTATAATATTTATTAATGGGTGTAATTAATTATCATTTATTTGCTTATAATATGCGTACAAGGAGTTCTTAAATAGCTAATGTCCTAGCATATTAACCATTTAGAATGGTGTGCAAATATTATAATACAAGTAATGGAAATAGAAGGTCAAAATTGGTTCAATTAAATTAATCACAGCAATCCTAACATTATCAATAACAATAATAATTACAATAAATAAATGCAAGAACACATTTATAAACATTATTTTTTTAAAAAGTCACTAACATTATAAAACATATTTTCCAATAAGAAATTAAATAACTTGATTTTGAATAGATTAATTTTGAGGTCTTTTAGCTCTTCCGGAATAGTATTAAATATTTTAATATAAATTTTAGTGGGCTATTGGAAAACAGTTTGAGCCTTTGTGGTGGTAAATAAAGTTTGTTTTTACTTCGGCCTCTACAATTGAATACCTCACAGTTTTTCCTAAATAGGTCTGGATACTTTTTGACGAAAATACAGACTTCAAATATGTACATACAAGGTAATGGCAGTATGCCCAATTTTTTGAACAGAGGCTTACAACTATCAATATATCCAGCGCCACACAAAGCCCTTATACATTTCTTTTGTGTTATAAATGCCCGCTTAACGTCTACCGAGTTGCCCCACAATATCAGACCATAACGAAGTACCGGTGCAACGTACCCGTGGTATGCTGACAGAGTAGCCTCTCGTGTGGCTACGTCTCTCATCCGCCTCAGTGCGTACACGAATCTGTTTAACTTAAGACATACTTTGTCAGCATGAGCTTTCCAGTTGCAAAACTTATCTATTGTCATACCTAAAAATATTGTAGAGTCAGATTCGGCTAGAATTGTATTATTATGATTAATTATTAGTTGATTGTGATTAGCATTATCATGAGTCTGAAATTGAATTAATTGTGTTTTCTCTATATTTACTTTTAAATTATTACATTCTAACCATTTACTAACGCTTTCTAATGTTTCACCTATCTCTGTTTGCAACTCATTTCTATTTTTACATTTAACTATTAAAGTTGTGTCATCTGCAAACAGTACGCACTCATTCTTAGTCATGTCAGGTAAATCATTAATATACAGCAGGAATAAAAGGGGGCCCAGTACACTGCCTTGCGGTACTCCAAAATCATTAGAGCGATATTTTGAGTGAAATGACTTTTTATGTTTATTATTTATCATTTCTATTTCTACACACTGAGTCCGGTGACTTAAATAGCTATTTATCCATTCCCAACAGTTTCCTCTAATCCCATACCTGTACAGTTTTTCAAGTAGAGTTGGATGTGACACGAAATCAAAGGCTTTACTCATATCTAAGAAGATAGATGCAACGGCCATTTTAGAATCTAAGCTTTGTATAATTTTATTAATAAGAGAAAAGCAAGCTAATGATGTTGAACGATTTTTTCTGAAACCAAACTGCTGCTCCTTAAGTATTTTAAACTGTGTGACAAAACTGTATATTTTGTTGTACATAGCCTTTTCTATTATTTTGGAAAGAACGGGTATTAGGGTCACAGGCCTATAATTGTTCATATCGTTCCTTTCGCCCTTTTTATAGAGAGGTTTAACAACTGATTGCTTAAGACGTGACGGGAATTTTCCTTCTGTAAATGATAGGTTTATTATATGTGTCAAAGGTTTTGCAATGTACCGAGCACAGAGTTTTAGGATTTTCGTGTTTATTTTATCATAGCCAGTGGAGGCGGTATTTTTCAATGTCATTATTATATTAAATATGTCTTTTTCGTCAACTGGCGACAGGTATATTGATTCAGCTCTATGGCTTATTAACGGAGTCAGTACTTGATTATTTTTATCTTTACTGTCTGATGTGTTTGTTAAGTCTATAAAGAAGTTATTAAACAGCTCACTTATATCACTTGCATTTGTATGAAGTGTGTCCTTTATTTTTATACTAGTAATACCTTTTTTGTCTTCAATTTTAGCAATATTATTTTTAATTATATCCCAGGAAGCTTTACATGTATTTTTCGAGTTTTTTATATAGTTTGTATTTTGAATTTTTTGACAGTTACGGATACATTTTTTTAATATTGTGGCATAATTTTTATATGTAATTTTATAGTCTTTTTTAGTTGATGAATGTGACATAATATATTTCATGTACAGACTTCTCTTAGTAATGCAACAGCGTTTTATTCCTTTTGAGAGCCATCTATTCTTTATTGGTTTGTTAATAGTTTTTTTTTTTTCAATCGGAAAACACATTTCAAAGAACAATACTATTACATCGTGGAATAAGTAGAACGCTCGCTCTACACTAGTTTCTGAAATTACTTCATCAAATGAGAGGCATGACATGACCTCAGTAAACTTTCTTAGATTGTCATCCGAAACGTCTCTCCTATACTCAAACCAGAAGGCAGGAAGTTTTGGAACATTGTTGCTATACTCCTTTTGGAAACTTATACTCTGGCCCGTTTCGTGGTCCGACAAGGCCAGGCAATGAACTTTAGCTTCGACTTCGATTGTAGCGTTAGTGACAATAAGATCTCTACACGACTTCTTCCTAGTGGGCACGTCAATGCGGTTAATCATGCTATGATTGCTCAATATACTTAACAGTTCCTTTGAAAACCTGCTCTCTGTCATCACATCTATGTTCCAATCTCCACATAATACAATATTTTTACGTCTTAATGAATTTAATAAGCGAGATAATTCTTTGAAAAAGGTTTCAATCGGTGAATCTGGGGTACGGTAAATGCATAATACTGTAATACTGTAATACTGGTGTATAATACTGCAAGACATTGGCATAGGCATATTATAGTATCTGTGGTAGTAAAATTAAAAAAGTGCTCAATTACCCCCAGTCTGATTCAATAATCGGCCGCGGGCAACCACAAAACCCTTAAACAGATCAGCAAGCGTGTTCTATCTCAACAGTTAAAATAGTAATTCAATTAATTATTATTAATTACAGTCATATCCTAAAAAGTATATGAAAAATTGTTGGATTATTGAAAAATCTATAAAAATACGGTGACTCTTAACTAATAAAGGTATAAAAATGGACGGAGCAATTTTTCACACTAAGTATTTAAGCAAAAATAATAAAACAATGTTTAAAAAGGAAAATCTATTGGATTACTGAACGAAATTATGTATTTTAGGATATAAAAACATATAAAAAAAAATTGACGGAGTAATTTTTCAGTAGAAGATAGAGTGAACAATTTTAAAAAGTTAATTTTAAAAGTTTTTTTTAAAGTTATCACGGAAATCGAAAAAAAGTTGGATTCTTAAAAATATCTATTCTAAATAGTACAAACTTAAGTATACAGAAAGTGTTTCAGACTGAGGAAATATTCACGATTTTCATGTTTAGGTGAAAATACCTAACTTGTCGTAGCTAAATTTATTGGATTATTGCGAATCTATAATCTGTATCACCTAACTTCATCACATGCCAAATTACAAAGACGGAGGAATTTTTCGGGTTATGCTCCGTTTATCGGACTATATGTGAACAAGCCACAGACTATAACAGCCTGAAGTTGTCGATGATTTAAAACCAGTTTCAAAACACAAGAAGGTTTTGTGGAGAATGCCCTTCTCATTTTCAAATCAAACACAAAAAGTGCGGACTACCACGACGAAATGAACAACAGTTATTTAAAAAAATGGGTTTTTGAAAAATCTGCGTGAAACCGCGCTTATTGTGATGGATAGTAAGCCGTATTATAGTGTTCACGTGAAGAAGTGCCCTAACTCAAACCACACTAAGGCTGATAATGAACTAATGAAAAAGCCCCAGCTTTACGAGTTAATGAAATGAAATAAACCTACTGGTGAAGAAATTGATAATTTATTAAAAAATAATGCTTAAAGCATTCTTCGATTTTCTCCTTATCATTGCAATTTGAATACAATTGAAATGATATGAAGCTCGATGAAGAGGAATGTAGTGGAGAAAAAGTCGGGAAATCAAGTGCTCAAATGCCTCAATTTATTGAAGATGCATTTCGCAAAACCACACACACGGGTGGAGTGGGAAAATCATTGAGATCATGCAATATTTTTTTAATACAGATGGAAATATGCGTATTTGGATAAATCTTTTATAATACAATAGAGTGTCAATGAAAGCGATTCGAGTGACTCAGAAGATGAATTGTGGGAATCAGCAGATGGTTCGGGAACATCTATTATGACCGGTATTTGTGAAGTGCGGCTGCTTGAACTCAGAGACCATGACCATAATCAGTTTTAAGTTTTAAAACTATATTTTATATTTGAAGATAATTTATTATATTCTGTCGTAATTATAATTAAGCCATATTGAATAGGCACAATGTTAGTCAGACTCGTATGATTGGTTGTGGTATCTTATTATTATAAGATATTCTTATGATATTATTTAATAAAATAAAAGAAAAATAAGGAAAATAAAAGCCAAGGGGCAGTTGGCTTTTATTTTCCTTTTTCTTGGTGAATTTTTTAAATTGCAATACCAGAAGATTGTAGAACTATAACTAATTTTGAAGAGCAAACATTGGTCGTCAGATGATCTGACGGATAAATCACCAATGAAAAAAGTGTAAAGTTCCACCATCTCATATGTAGAAAGGCCAAGGCGGAATCAACTGACGCCATTTTGAAAACGCTTTCAGTTGTTATAGTGTTTGCTGTGGAGTTGAGCGTTTATTCGTTTTTACAATATTTGCAAGTTTTTTCTTTGAAAATCATGCCGAAAGCAATTAAAAGTGGTGTACGGGAAATTATCCGCAATATGAAATCATTCTTTGATGCAGAAAAGAAACAAGAAGCTCCAATAATACCATTTGTTTATGAATAAAAATGCATTGCAGCCGCTACAGGAAAGTGTTATCAAATTATGATTAAATAAATTCTCACAATCTGTAGGTATTTATAAATTCCGATTTAATTTTAATTATACACAACTACCTGGTGCCCGCGAATTCGGCCGCCTGAAATTTGGTTATATTTTCTAAAGTTTTATTACTTTAATTATTACTTCATTTATTGTTTTAGGTATTGGTCTATCAACAATCCAAATAAACAATAACCACTGCAGAAATGGGTAACAAAAATAACCAAACCAGGATAATCGCGAAAAAGGATACGTGACAAAATTAAAGTTGACAGTTTCGATCTAGGATTGATAAGGCAAAAAGTGCATGAATTTCATGCAATTGCAAATGAATTGCCTACGATCAATAAAGTGATTACTGTACTACAGACTAAATAAATTTTCAAGGTGGCAGAGAAATACTTCGTAAATTGTTACGAATAATTGGCTTTCGTTTCCGAAAAACATAAAGCAATCGCATGGTTTTGACCGAGCGCAGTGGTATTTTTACGTGAAGAGCTAAATATTTAGCAAAGTCAAGAAACCGATGAGGAGTTCTAGAAGTATCTAAAGGGCAACGTATTATTATTGTTCATGCAAGAGATGAAACGGGGTTTGTCCAAAACGCAGATCTTGTATTTCAATCAAATACAAAAAGTCGGGACCACCACGACGAAATTAAAAACACTAACTTTAGAATCTCAATCTTTAATATCCATCTTTGTTAGTAATGGACTACGCTCCAAATTACAGCATTTGGGTTAGTAGGACTCAAACTACAAACACAAACAAACCCGAAATTTAAAAGTGGTTGACTGATAATCGTCTCGATTTCTCATCAGAAATGACTAAACCACTTGCTGGAGATTGTCAAACGAAACAAACCTGACCCTGTGTACAAAGTTGATAACTTATTTGCACAACACAAATTGCTTACGGCTGCCAGCGTAGGGTGGTATGGAGTTCCATGAAAAGGAAAGTAGCAGAAGTAAACATGAAAACATCGAAATTAGTAAACAAAGCGTTTGTAAGCGAATAATGGCAAAAATATTGTTTCACTTGCATAACAATGAACAGGAATTTTGACGAAAGGATAGATAGATAGATATTTAGATCAGCCCTTTGTGGTCAATTTAGACACAGTGGAATTTATACACTCGACCGTACATATGGTATAATTGAACATATTTCGGCTTCCTTAGATCAAAATTACTGTGTGAAAAGTTTCCAACAAAACGAAAATTAATATTATAGAAAGCTATTTTGATATAAAATGGAATGTGATTTAGTTAGTAAATGTAATGTATCTTTATTTATTTGGCTAACAAAACGGCTATATCTATGTATCAATATTATGTTATTATTTATTAAATAGTTATAAGGGTTTAATATTACCCTTTCAATTTCGTCAGGTCCGTGTTAGATCCATATTATTGCCCATTGCAGCAATTGATATACTACGAAGCAACCCTTTTCAATGGTGGCACCATCGCTAAATTCTACAGGTGGCACTGTAAGTAAATCCAAAATTGACGCTACATCTATTTAAGCAAAGAGTTTCGTTCTTCTGAGTAATGAATGTTTCTCCAAGGAGTTCGTATATATCTGTAAGTTTGTATATGGCATACGAGTCAACAGACCTCATTCTGGGCCTAACCGTCATGAGCGTAACATTGTTGTTGCATGATTATGCCCGATATAACTGAGTAATACTGTATTGATGTCAACAAAATTGTAGTTTATGTGACTGCTACATAATGGAAGGCATTAATACTCGAGAGTGGGTCTATGAAACGAGCCGAAAGCGAGTTTTAATGCCTAATAATGTACAATTACATACACGAGTTTATCAACACACATATCATAAGCTCTCTTTGATGTGTTCAGGAACCGCATGTTTGACCGGCATTGTGGCATTGATCATTGCTCTGCAGTTGTTTAGCTTGTTTTGTAGTACTTCACAGACAAAATAGGGGCGACACGCAGGCGGGCACCGGCTTTCGAAATTTGAATGTCATAGTTTGACAAATTTTTGTACATTATGGTCATAAAGTGAAGAGGGTTTATGATACGTGTGTAGATAAAACAAGTTTTACTTCTACAGCAATCACCTCAGAATGTTATAGGATCCTTATAGATGTATATGTGCGACCTTAGAGGTGTTGCGGTCGAGGCGTTATTTCCCAAGCAAGGGGTTCGGTGCGAAGCCAAGGGTTCGACTCCCGTCTGGTGACGCAAAAATGTGGCCTAATTAGTAGAATTATTTATTTTGACATGTATTTCGCCAAATGGGATGCTTGCCTCTGCAATAAATATTATTACTATACTAATAGTTACTATTTCAAATGGTTAAAATCAATTATCAAGATGAGACTATAATTTATATGAAATAGGCAGCAGGTTTTGGATGTTTACATGTTTGTGACGTGGCTGTTTCTAGTTCCCTAGTGTGTATCCTAATGTGGGACGAGAAGCAATGTATTTGCCTGCATATAAATGTTATGTTTTAGTACTAAAGGCTGGGCATCAAAGACATCGAGTCCTAGTAATTTCCGGTTCCAGGAAATTCAGATACTAAGGTAGAGTGACTGTGCAGGGTGAACGGAAATTTTATTACACGCTCCATGCGTGTAATAAAATTTCCGTTCACCCTTCAGATAATTAATAACATGGTAGTATCGTGCTCCACGTACTGGTGCCGCGTTTTTTAGATTTTTCTCATTCAAAAACAAAAAACTGAATGTGTCCAGTCAATATTCTTTACTGGTCACACTGATCTGAAACGTCACTTTTCGTCTCGCGCGTTTTGGTGCACAGCGTGCTTTTATATGGAAAATAAACAAATAATAGTAAAATGGACTCAAAAATAGAAAAATATCAAAGGAAACTACGCAAGTTGCTACATCGTGAGCGTGAAAGGGACCATCGTCCCCGGCGTTCGCGTTCCAGCAATTGGCGCGCACGCTCCCGCAGCCGGCGTCAGCGGTACACGCGGTCCAGCGCTAGTTCTTGCGGGTCCACCAGAACACGGGTCAGAGTGTCGATAAGGGGGCGGAAGCCACCACTTGGCAACAATTCCCCCACACCGGGTAATATTTTATATAAGTACGCACGAATTTAGGTTGGAGAAGGGGGGGGGGTAGTTCCTCCCTACAATTCCCCCTTTGAGGAAAGCCATAGTTTTCAAGATATCATGGTCCAAAGATTGAAGAAAATGTCTTTATGGAGGTCCAAAGATTGAAGAAAATGCCTACATTTTTTGGATTTCGGGGGTGTTGGAGGAGGAGAGGGGTTGGAGGAGGGGTTGCTAACAGTAGGGGGTCGCCTCGCTCCGCTCCGCTTCGCTCCGGCTCCCGGGTCTGCTGTAACGTGTGAACCTAACAAACCTATCTTTAGTTTTTAAACCGGAAGTGACCTAAAGCAACCAATTTGGTTCTGATAAACTCCTTAAAGTAGTTAGTAAGTAAACAAAGCCAAAGTCGTCGAGAGAATCACGGATAAAACGAGAGCGCAACAGAACATTCACGAAACACGGAAGGAAACGGAATGAAATGAGCAAGTCATTATGTCAGAAAATACAAAATGGCTGACGCAAATATCTATCATTACAACAAAATCTTGTAATTTGTACTTAAATCATGTACCAATATCCAACGTTGGAGCTTTTGTGTTTGAGATTTGTCATTCCGACATTGGCCAAGTTGTAAAAATCGCGTAAACATATTTTATAATTAAAGTGCTAAATTGCTGTTCCTCACTTAGAAAATGGTATAAGAGGATAGCTAAGGACCCCCCCATAACCACCTAAGTACTCCAAACTTCAAACTTCGTGCGTACTTATAGAAAACCCAACCCCCCACACCTGCTGAAAGCTCTGGGAGGCAATGGAAAAACTGACAAGGAGGAATATATATATATACACAGTCAGGTCATAAGTTCAGTCACACAATAAAAACTTTTGAATTTAGAACGCTGGCCACAAAAAAGTTTATTGAATTCGAATTTCGAATTTTTCATGAAAATAAAAATGTGTACTTTTTAGAATTTTCCTCATTTTTAAATATGGAGTGGACAATTAAAGAAGACCGTGTCGCAGTTATTGCGTTGCATCGTTGCGGTTACGCGCCAATTCAGATTTTCGACTTACTGAAAAATTTGAATATAACCAAAAGATTCGTTTATTGTACCATAAAACGATACAATGAAGACTCTAGTGTAGATGATAGGTCAAAAAGTGGTCGCCCTCGCTCTGTTAGGACTCCAGCAGTGATAAAAGCTGTGAAGGCGCGAATTCAAAGAAATCCCATACGTAAGCAGAAACTGTTGGCCCTTCAGATGGGGTTAAGCAGGACCACGGTGAAAAGGGTGTTAAATGAAGACTAAGGGCTTAGGGCATATCGAAGAAAAACAGGACATCGTTTGGACGCTCATTTAATGGACCTGAGACTGAAGAGATGCCGCGCTTTGTTGAAGCGGTACGCGGGAAAAAAGCATCGGGAAATTCCTTTTTCGGATGAAAAAATTTTCACCGTGGAAGAGAGCTACAACAAACAAAATGATAAGGTGTACGCACACAGCAGTGAAGAAGCGAGCAACCGTATTCCGCGTGTCCAACGAGGTCATTTTCCATCCTCGCTCATGGTTTGGTTGGGAGTCTCTTATTGGGGCTTAACTGAGGTACATTTTTGTGAGAAAGGCGTAAAAACGAATGCAGTTGTATATCAAAATACAGTCCTCAAGAACCTTGTGGAACCTGTTTCTCATACCATGTTTAATAACAGGCACTGGGTATTCCAACAAGATTCTGCGCCAGCTCATAGAGCGAAAAGCACACAAGACTGGCTGGCGGCGCGTGAAATCGACTTCATCCGGCACGAAGACTGGCCCTCCTCCAGTCCAGATTTGAGTCCGTTAGATTACAAGATATGGCAACACTTGGAGGAAAAGGCCTGCTCAAAGCCTCATCCTGATTTGGAGTCACTCAAGGCATCCTTGATTAAGGCAGCCGCCGATATTGACATGGACCTCGTTCGTGCTGCGATAGACGACTGGCCGCGCAGAATAAAGGCCTGTATTCAAAATCGCGGGGGTCATTTTGAATAAACTTTATTACCATAAGAATCTATGTTTTATTAAGTTCATTTTGCTATATAAATGTTTACATAAATAATAAACATGTCTAAATTATTTCATATTGCACATGTGACAGAACTTATGACCTGACTATGTATATATATTGCCCTATCAATGTTAGTGTCCGATAAGGATAAAATTGAAGCGATTTCACATTTGAGTAAGGCGGAACAACTTTTGACGGACCTCCATGCTCAAGAAACCAAGACAAGGGTACAACTATTGGCCCCTTCGCTAGACAAGGGTTTTCTCAAAATGGCTGAGACTGTGACAAGGGACAAATTTCTCTTCGGGGATAATTTATCAGAAAAGATAAAAAACAATAATTCCATTGAAAAGTCTGGCCAGCAGATTTAAAAAGTCCCACAGGCAACTGCAAAACCCCCTACTAAGGGAAACTGGAACGGTCCCCCTCGCAACGACCACCAGCAGCGGACGACGCCACGAGGAGGACCACAACGCTACCCGACAGTATAGTCGTCTTGAGGGAGGAAGCCATACGCCCCCCCTGCTCGCCGGCCACCACCAACTGCTCCAGTCCGTCCCGAGAGGAACAATTCCCAGCGTGCTCGCCCTCGATACTAAATGAGGTACATGCGGGTAACTTAACTAATAATTTACAATGCTGGAATATTGTAACAGCTGAGTATGACACGGTCATACTCAGCTGGATGCAAGGATATTCCATCCCCTTTGTTAGCTAAACAATACAAACTCGAATACCTACCTAACAAAAAAAAAATACACAGTGAATAAGTTGAGCTACAAAAATCCATAGAAAACTTGTTGGACCTAGAGGCTATAATACCCTGTCGATCTGATCCTACACAGTATTTATCAAGTATTTTTTTGGTACCCAAACCTAATAACAAATATAGGTTTATATTAAATCTGAAGTCCTTGAACAAATTCATTAAAACCTTACATTTTAAAATGGAAGATATTCAAACCTCTCTACGACTAGTACCATTGATCTTAAAGAAGCGTACCTTTTGTTACAAATTAGATAGGAAGATATAAAATGCCTAAGATTCGAGTTTCACCAACTGAATGAATTCACAGCACTACCTTATGGTCTGTCCACAGCTCCAATTGTATTCTACCTTGATGACATTCAATGTATTGCTAGAACATACGAGGATTTCACAACCCAGACTAAACACATAATTAAAATTCTAGAATGTTTAGGCTTTATATGAACTTTCAAAAAAGTAATTTGTGCCCAACTCAACACTGTAAATTCTTTGATTTTATAATTAATTCAAAAATTCTGCAGTTAGAATTACCAATAGAGAAGAGAGAGAAAATAGGGGATATGCTTAAAAGATTTAAACAATGCAGAACTTGCAAAATTAGATAATTTGCTCAACTATTAGGGACACTTACTGCAGCTTATCCAGCCATACCATATGGATAGCTTTACACTAAACTTATGGAAAGAGAGAAGTTCTTGGCCTTGTTAGAATCAAAAGATAACTACAATAATTACATGAACATCCCTCAAAGTCTTACTCCAGACTTAGAATGGTGGTACTATCCAAGATAATGGTTTCAAGTAAATCATTTTCTCCACAAAGGACAAAACTACAAATATTTTCTCTTCTCTTACTGGATGGGGAGCTCACTGTCATGGGGATTCAACAAGAGGGTTCTGAAATGAAACAGAGAAAGACATGCACATTTATAGCCTGGAACTTTTAGCAGCTTATTTTGGTCTCAGATCCTTCACAAAAGACTTGTCAAATTGCTCTATATTACACCGTATAGACAATACTACAGCAATCTCTTGTATTAACAAAATGGGTAGCGTACAATTTCCGCACTTAAATGCGGCAATGGCAAGAAAGATATGGCTATGGTGTGAGGCTAGAAATATACTGATTTTAGAATCATACATCAAGTCCAAAGACAATACTGAGGCAGACAGATAATCCCGAAATACCAACCATGACACAGAGTGTTAGTTGGCGTCTCATGCTTTTAATGAGATTTTAGGCAACTATGGCAGACCTGAAATAGATTTGTTTGCAACAAGAATCAATGCAAAATGCTCCAAATATGTGTCATGGAAAAGAGATCCCATGGCATTTGAGATTGATGCATTTACTTTAGACTGGAGTGAACATTTCTTTTATGCTTTTCCCCCATTTGCTTTGATGGCAAAATGTTTAGAAAAAATCAAGACTGATAAAGCCCCCGGAATATTGTTGTTACCTTGGTGGACTTCTCAGCCTTGGTTCCCAATAAAAAGGCGGTTGATGGTCTCAGGCCCAATAAAATTTAAAGCGATTTACTTTCATCACCTTTTAGTACACAACACCGCCTGAGCTCACACCTTATCCTGGCTGCGGGTCTCTTCTCCGGACTGCATTCTCAAGAAGATCATTCCCATAAAGTTTCCAGGAGGTAATGCTTGCATCATTGGCACCAGGTACTACTAAACAATATGATTGCGCCTATAAAAAGTGGTGGCAATACTATCACAACAACAGCATTGATGTTTTCACTGCTCATACCACTCAAGTTATAGGATTTCTGGCTGATAGTTTTAACAGTGGATCAAATTATTCTACTTAAAATACTCACCGCTCAGCTCTCTCTTTGCTAATTAACTCTAAAATTGGGAAATATGAGAATGTGAAACGGTTCCTAGAGGATCGTATAGGAAAAGACCCAGTCTACCCAAGTATAACCAGTCTTGGGATCCAACAATTGTTTTGGACTTCTTAGGAAAACAGGTAACGGTGGATTTAAACTTAAAACAATTGTCGATTTTTTTTTAACTTTATTGGCACTATCAACAGCTCATAGAGTGCAAACACTAGCAGCAATCAAACTTACTGACATACTCTTTGCTGCAGACCATATAGTGTCTGATGGGCTCAAAACTTCAGTAACAGTCAAATCAAAAACTATATTGCGTTTGCCATACTTCCATAACCTTTCTATTTGCCCAGCCACCACACTAACAACTTACATTGATAGAACAAAGGATTTACGTGGGGATACTACCTACTTAATTCTTTCCTCAACAAAACCATTTAAGAAAGCCTCAACTCAAACCATCAGTCGTTGGATCAAGGAAGTACTTAATGAGAGTGGTATCGACATAGACATTTATTCCTTACACAGCGCCAGGCATGCTGCGGCATCAAAAGCATTTCTGGTATTTCCGTAGAAACCATTAAAAAAGCTGCAGGTTGGACGGAAAAATCAGCGGTTTTAGCAAAACTATGACTTACCTATTGTAAATGAGGCATCCCTATCCTTTGAAAACTCTGTACTACAGTAAATGATACCCCTAAGTTTGTACCTACCTATCATGGGCTATATATTGTTGTCTAGAACCAAATATACAGGGAATCCTGGTTTGGGGCTAGATCAATGTGTGTGAATGGTGTCTAAGGTATTATTATTATTATTATTATTACTGATGATGACTGGGTAACCAAGTTGGACAATTACCATCTATACTTATATACAAATAGTTATGTTGTATAACAGATTGATAAAACGGTGTGTACTGTCTAATATGATGGAGTTCATAAGATTATTAATAAAACCTATCATGGGTTATATATTGTTACTGATGATGACTAGGAAACCAAGTCAGACAACTACTATCTATACTTATATAAATAGGTATGTTGTGTAACAGACTGATAATGATAACTGGGTGTACTGTTTAATATGAAGGATTTCATAAGTTTAATAATAAACGTCGATTATTCTGAATACTTATCTTACTAAACTTCGACCTTTAGAAATACTTACCATACCTAACTATAAGAGGGTTATGCCATTATTTCTTCTAAAATTCTACCATGTTATTAATTATCTGAAGGATGAAGCGTGTAATAAAATTACATAATCAGAAGAACTTACCTTAGTGAAGTCTGATGATAATTTTATAAACGCTCCATCCAAAGGTTAATTACCCACCATATATATAGGTACAAGCAGGCAGAGCCTGAAGTAAACCACACTCATAGCTAAATAATGGCACAATACAAAACCCTAGCTCTTAAGAAAGTGACGTTTCAGATCAGTGTGATCAGTAAAGAATACTGACTGGACACATTCAGTTTTTTGTTTTTAAATGAGAAAAATCTAAAAAACGCGGCACCGTACGTGGGGCACGATACTACCATGTTATTAATTATACTTCGGATGGAGCGTTTATAAAATGATCATCAGAACTTCACTAAGGTAAGTTCGTCTGATTATGTAATTATGTACGGAAACTTAAAAAGGAAATCATATGCTTGAGAGCAGTTTCACATTTCAGTGTTCATTAAATAAAGTGAAGACGAATTTATTGTGGAAATTGAGTTCTTGTGATCTTAACATAAATAAAATAGAGTGCGTCGTCCGCAACTTTATTTTTTGTGTACAAGTTGTTGAAAATTATGATTTATTAAGAAAGGCTTTTTATCTAAGCGAAGTATAAATATTATGGATTATGTGGTAGATATGCATATTTTAGTGGCTATGGCTTTATATTTCTTTATCTACACACGTATCAGAAACCCTCTTTACTGCGTACAAAAACCGCACGTTACGATCAGCATAATGTTAAACTACTTGGTAAAAACTCATTTCTTATCTGAAAAATTACACATTATGAACATAATGTGTAATTTTTCTACATATTATGACATTCAAATTTCGAACGCCGACGCCCGCCTGCTTGCCTCCCCTAATTTGTCTGTGAAGTTGGTACTGACATTCAAATTTCGAATGCCGACGCCCGCCTGCGTGAAGTTAGTACTACAAAAAAGCTAAATAACTGCAGAGCCTCAAAGCCAGTCAAACATGCGGTTCCTGAACACATCAAAGAGAGCTTATGATATATGTGTAGATAAACTAGTGTATGTAACTGTACATAATTAGGCATTAAAACTCCCGAGTGATATTATTATGAAAAACCCCACTCTCGAGTATTAATGCCCTCCATTATGTAGCAGTCACATAAACTACTATTATAGTGGGCATTTAGGAATTAATACTTTAATAAAAAATCTAGCGATTATTTAAATAAACATTCACACCTTACACTATTCATTTCAGAAGATGGTGTTAGGAATACCTACCTACCATCTTCATTAGCATTGCAGTTCATATAAATAAATTTAACTTATGTTTCTGATTTAGAAAATAGGATTTCAATTATTTTCTTGGATAACAAACAAGAAATGAATCATTATATCAAAGCCCAAACCTATAGGCGTAATAGTTTCTCCATTCATGGTACCAAAACTACCAAACAATGTGCCAGGTTGTTGCCTAGTTATAGGGCTTGCTTCCATCACCCTAAGGGAAAACATAATTTTTATGTCTATATTTATCCTTCATATTTTAATTAAATAATCTTCCGTAATACATCAAGGGCAATTCATCCATTAAATCAATTTCAATATTTTTTACTTTCCTCTTTTAATCACGATGTTAATAAATCAATTGTACACGTACAGTGTATATAGTAATTGTGTTTCTGATATTACTCATTGTGACCTGTTTGGTCAGGCGAAAAATCATCTCCCAAACCAAAGTAAACAGAGAGAAAATTGAATTTTCCTGGTTTACCGCCAGATAAAATGCGGTTCAAGGCGGGTATAAGAGCTTTTTGAAGTCTTCGTGTCGAATTATCGCTATCGTTATGCTTAGCCGAATCTGGGACTTTTGAACTGATTAAGGAACATTTGAATTTTGGAGATAAGAATTTTTCGAGAGAAACGAAATCAATTGTTTTCTCACGTCTTAACATTCTACCAATAGGAAGTTAACGCGCAATATCCAGTCATATTTATTTGTTTTATTAATTAAACATAAATATTTATACATAAGCACACGCTAGCCTGTGTTGTGGGAACCAGATACAGCAACTTCACATTCATATAAGTACATCCAAGACATTTATTTTTCTTCCTCCCCAGCCGGGATTTGAACTCGGTACCTCTCGCTTGGAAGGAAGAGCCTTAAACTACTACGCCACTGAGGACGTCAAAAAATACAGCGTAATCAGTGTCACCTATCATTTTAGGTTAATTTTGACAGTGTCAAGAGTCTAGCCTCTATTTAAGAGGATTTCCCAATTTCCCAGAACCTGTGCAGAACCGTTATTGATTGCTTGTTATAACCCATGAATAGAGAGAGTAAGCAGGGCGGTTAATCGGTGATGTGTGCCCCACCCTTATCCTTATATTTCACATAGCTTTGCAATAACGTCACAAACGATTCATGGTCAACGTTTCTTTATTTTTGAAGTACATAGTTGTCTAGAATGTATTTAGTTAAAGTAAATAGCATATAAAACAAATATTTTGTCTCCTCAGTACCACGAATAGGGGCAAAGCGGAGGTCTTGTTATATTAAAGCGAACAAACAACTATCTTAAGGCTGTAACAGAAATGTGTAACTATATTTCAAGGGATTGTTCAGGGATTTTAAAGGGTCTGCTGTATATAGTCTAAAGCGATCTTTGTTCGCTTTGGGCTTTCGACGTAATAGGCTGAAACCCACGCGTTTCACAGATTAGTTGTATAGTCAAAGATTAATTCCTTATGAATACAGTGTTCCATACAGTTGGTAGGCATTAGTTTAATTCATTCAATACCTATAAAGTAATGGCCTGTGTACATGTGACAGTTACATCTTAATTTTACACACGAAATGTATGATTTATCTGTTGAAAAGGCCCTAAATCTTACCTCTGAATCACCTCACAAGACGTTTTAATCATAAATAACCTTTACAATATATTTGCTTGAGGGGAACATTATGCACCAATTTTTTCGGCTGTGCTTTTTTTTCAGTATTTTTTTATGCCCTTTTTTTTTAGTTTCAGCCCGACGCATTAGCAGGACGCAGGACCACGGTGAAAAGGGTGTTAAATGAAGACTAAGGGCTTAGGGCATATCGAAGAAAAACAGGACATCGTTTGGACGCTCATTTAATGGACCTGAGACTGAAGAGATGCCGCGCTTTGTTGAAGCGGTACGCGGGAAAAAAGCATCGGGAAATTCCTTTTTCGGATGAAAAAATTTTCACCGTGGAAGAGAGCTACAACAAACAAAATGATAAGGTGTACGCACACAGCAGTGAAGAAGCGAGCAACCGTATTCCGCGTGTCCAACGAGGTCATTTTCCATCCTCGCTCATGGTTTGGTTGGGAGTCTCTTATTGGGGCTTAACTGAGGTACATTTTTGTGAGAAAGGCGTAAAAACGAATGCAGTTGTGTATCAAAATACAGTCCTCAAGAACCTTGTGGAACCTGTTTCTCATACCATGTTTAATAACAGGCACTGGGTATTCCAACAAGATTCTGCGCCAGCTCATAGAGCGAAAAGCACACAAGACTGGCTGGCGGCGCGTGAAATCGACTTCATCCGGCACGAAGACTGGCCCTCCTCCAGTCCAGATTTGAGTCCGTTAGATTACAAGATATGGCAACACTTGGAGGAAAAGGCCTGCTCAAAGCCTCATCCTGATTTGGAGTCACTCAAGGCATCCTTGATTAAGGCAGCCGCCGATATTGACATGGACCTCGTTCGTGCTGCGATAGACGACTGGCCGCGCAGAATAAAGGCCTGTATTCAAAATCGCGGGGGTCATTTTGAATAAACTTTATTACCATAAGAATCTATGTTTTATTAAGTTCATTTTGCTATATAAATGTTTACATAAATAATAAACATGTCTAAATTATTTCATATTGCACATGTGACAGAACTTATGACCTGACTATGTATATATATTGCCCTATCAATGTTAGTGTCCGATAAGGATAAAATTGAAGCGATTTCACATTTGAGTAAGGCGGAACAACTTTTGACGGACCTCCATGCTCAAGAAACCAAGACAAGGGTACAACTATTGGCCCCTTCGCTAGACAAGGGTTTTCTCAAAATGGCTGAGACTGTGACAAGGGACAAATTTCTCTTCGGGGATAATTTATCAGAAAAGATAAAAAACAATAATTCCATTGAAAAGTCTGGCCAGCAGATTTAAAAATTCCCACAGGCAACTGCAAAACCCCCTACTAAGGGAAACTGGAACGGTCCCCCTCGCAACGACCACCAGCAGCGGACGACGCCACGAGGAGGACCACAACGCTACCCGACAGTATAGTCGTCTTGAGGGAGGAAGCCATACGCCCCCCCTGCTCGCCGGCCACCACCAACTGCTCCAGTCCGTCCCGAGAGGAACAATTCCCAGCGTGCTCGCCCTCGATACTAAATGAGGTACATGCGGGTAACTTAACTAATAATTTACAATGCTGGAATATTGTAACAGCTGAGTATGACACGGTCATATTAAGGATATTCCATCCCCTTTGTTAGCTAAACAATACAAACTCGAATACCTACCTAACAAAAAAAAATACACAGTGAATAAGTTGAGCTACAAAAATCCATAGAAAACTTGTTGGACCTAGAGGCTATAATACCCTGTCGATCTGATCCTACACAGTATTTATCAAGTATTTTTTTGGTACCCAAACCTAATAACAAATATAGGTTTATATTAAATCTGAAGTCCTTGAACAAATTCATTAAAACCTTACATTTTAAAATGGAAGATATTCAAACCTCTCTACGACTAGTACCATTGATCTTAAAGAAGCGTACCTTTTGTTACAAATTAGATAGGAAGATAGAAAATGCCTAAGATTCGAGTTTCACCAACTGAATGAATTCACAGCACTACCTTATGGTCTGTTCACAGCTCCAATTGTATTCTACCTTGATGACATTCAATGTATTGCTAGAACATACGAGGATTTCCCAACCCAGACTAAACACATAATTAAAATTCTAGAATGTTTAGGCTTTATATGAACTTTCAAAAAAGTAATTTGTGCCCAACTCAACACTGTAAATTCTTTGATTTTATAATTAATTCAAAAATTCTGCAGTTAGAATTATCAATAGAGAAGAGAGAGAAAATAGGGTATATGCTTAAAAGATTTAAACAATGCAGAACTTGCAAAATTAAATAATTTGCTCAACTATTAGGGACACTTACTGCAGCTTATCCAGCCATACCATATGGATAGCTTTACACTAAACTTATTACATGAACATCCCTCAAAGTCTTACTCCAGACTTAGAATGGTGGTACTATCCAAGATAATGGTTTCAAGTAAATCATTTTCTCCACAAAGGACAAAACTACAAATATTTTCTCTTCTCTTACTGGATGGGGAGCTCACTGTCATGGGGATTCAACAAGAGGGTTCTGAAATGAAACAGAGAAAGACATGCACATTTATAGCCTGGAACTTTTAGCAGCTTATTTTGGTCTCAGATCCTTCACAAAAGACTTGTCAAATTGCTCTATATTACACCGTATAGACAATACTACAGCAATCTCTTGTATTAACAAAATGGGTAGCGTACAATTTCCGCACTTAAATGCGGCAATGGCAAGAAAGATATGGCTTTGGTGTGAGGCTAGAAATATACTGATTTTAGCATCATACATCAAGTCCAAAGACAATACTGAGGCAGACAGATAATCCCGAAATACCAACCATGACACAGAGTGTTAGTTGGCGTCTTATGCTTTTAATGAGATTTTAGGCAACTATGGCAGACCTGAAATAGATTTGTTTGCAACAAGAATCAATGCAAAATGCTCCAAATATGTGTCATGGAAAAGAGATCCCATGGCATTTGAGATTGATGCATTTACTTTAGACTAGAGTGAACATTTCTTTTATGCTTTTCCCCCATTTGCTTTGATGGCAAAATGTTTAGAAAAAATCAAGACTGATAAAGCCCCCGGAATATTGGTGTTACCTTGGTGGACTTCTCAGCCTTGGTTCCCAATAAAAAGGCGGTTGATGGTCTCAGGCCCAATAAAATTTAAAGCGATTTACTTTCATCACCTTTTAGTACACAACACCGCCTGAGCTTACACCTTATCCTGGCTGCGGGTCTCTTCTCCGGACTGCATTCTCAAGAAGATCATTCCCATAAAGTTTCCAGGAGGTAATGCTTGCATCATTGGCACCAGGTACTACTAAACAATATGATTGCGCCTATAAAAAGTGGTGGCAATACTGTCACAACAACAGCATTGATGTTTTCACTGCCCATACCACTCAAGTTATAGGATTTCTGGCTGATAGTTTTAACAGTGGATCAAATTATTCTACTTAAAATACTCACCGCTCAGCTCTCTCTTTGCTAATTAACTCTAAAATTGGGAAATATGAGAATGTGAAACGGTTCCTAGAGGATCATATAGGAAAAGACCCAGTCTACCCAAGTATACCCAGTCTTGGGATCCAACAATTGTTTTGGACTTCTTAGGAAAACAGGTAACGGTGGATTTAAACTTAAAACAATTGTCGATTTTTTTTAACTTTATTGGCACTATCAACAGCTCATAGAGTGCAAACACTAGCAGCAATCAAACTTACTGACATACTCTTTGCTGCAGACCATATAGTGTCTGATGGGCTCAAAACTTCAGTAACAGTCAAATCAAAAACTATATTGCGTTTGCCATACTTCCATAACCTTTCTATTTGCCCAGCCACCACACTAACAACTTACATTGATAGAACAAAGGATTTACGTGGGGATACTACCTACTTAATTCTTTCCTCAACAAAACCATTTAAGAAAGCCTCAACTCAAACCATCAGTCGTTGGATCAAGGAAGTACTTAATGAGAGTGGTATCGACATAGACATTTATTCCTTACACAGCGCCAGGCATGCTGCGGCATCAAAAGCATTTCTGGTATTTCCGTAGAAACCATTAAAAAAGCTGCAGGTTGGACGGAAAAATCAGCGGTTTTAGCAAAACTATGACTTACCTATTGTAAATGAGGCATCCCTATCCTTTGCAAACTCTGTACTACAGTAAATGATACCCCTAAGTTTGTACCTACCTATCATGGGCTATATATTGTTGTCTAGAACCAAATATACAGGGAATCCTGGTTTGGGGCTAGATCAATGTGTGTGAATGGTATCTAAGGTATTATTATTATTATTATTATTACTGATGATGACTGGGTAACCAAGTTGGACAATTACCATCTATACTTATATACAAATAGTTATGTTGTATAACAGATTGATAAAACGGTGTGTACTGTCTAATATGATGGAGTTCATAAGATTATTAATAAAACCTATCATGGGTTATATATTGTTACTGATGATGACTAGGAAACCAAGTTAGACAACTACTATCTATACTTATATAAATAGGTATGTTGTGTAACAGACTGATAATGATAACTGGGTGTACTGTTTAATATGAAGGATTTCATAAGTTTAATAAAAAACGTCGATTATTCTGAATACTTATCTTACTAAACTTCGACCTTTAGAAATACTTACCATACCTAACTATAAGAGGGTTATGCCATTATTTCTTCTAAAATTCTACCATGTTATTAATTATCTGAAGGATGAAGCGTGTAATAAAATTACATAATCAGAAGAACTTACCTTAGTGAAGTCTGATGATAATTTTATAAACGCTCCATCCAAAGGATAATTACCCACCATATATATAGGTACAAGCAGGCAGAGCCTGAAGTAAACCACACTCATAGCTAAATAATGGCACAATACAAAACCCTAGCTCTTAAGAAAGTGACGTTTCAGATCAGTGTGATCAGTAAAGAATACTGACTGGACACATTCAGTTTTTTGTTTTTAAATGAGAAAAATCTAAAAAACGCGGCACCAGTACGTGGGGCACGATACTACCATGTTATTAATTATACTTCGGATGGAGCGTTTATAAAATGATCATCAGAACTTCACTAAGGTAAGTTCGTCTGATTATGTAATTATGTACGGAAACTTAAAAAGGAAATCATATGCTTGAGAGCAGTTTCACGTTTCAGTGTTCATTAAATAAAGTGAAGACGAATTTATTGTGGAAATTGAGTTCTTGTGATCTAAACATAAATAAAATAGAGTGCGTCGTCCGCAACTTTATTTTTTGTGTACAAGTTGTTGAAAATTATGATTTATTAAGAAAGGCTTTTTATCTAAGCGAAGTATAAATATTATGGATTATGTGGTAGATATGCATATTTTAGTGGCTATGGCTTTATATTTCTTTATCTACACACGTATCAGAAACCCTCTTTACTGCGTACAAAAACCGCACGTTACGATCAGCATAATGTTAAACTACTTGGTAAAAACTCATTTCTTATCTGAAAAATTACACATTATGACCATAATGTGTAATTTTTCTACATATTATGACATTCAAATTTCGAACGCCGACGCCCGCCTGCTTGCCTCCCCTAATTTGTCTGTGAAGTTGGTACTGACATTCAAATTTCGAATGCCGACGCCCGCCTGCGTGAAGTTAGTACTACAAAACAAGCTAAATAACTGCAGAGCCTCAAAGCCAGTCAAACATGCGGTTCCTGAACACATCAAAGAGAGCTTATGATATATGTGTAGATAAACTAGTGTATGTAACTGTACATAATTAGGCATTAAAACTCTCGAGTGATATTATTATGAAAAAACCCACTCTCGAGTATTAATGCCATCCATTATGTAGCAGTCACATAAACTACTATTATAGTGGGCATTTAGGAATTAATACTTTAATAAAAAATCTAGCGATTATTTAAATAAACATTCACACCTTACACTATTCATTTCAGAAGATGGTGTTAGGAATACCTACCTACCATCTTCATTAGCATTGCAGTTCATATAAATAAATTTAACTTATGTTTCTGATTTAGAAAATAGGATTTCAATTATTTTCTTGGATAACAAACAAGAAATGAATCATTATATCAAAGCCCAAACCTATAGGCGTAATAGTTTCTCCATTCATGGTACCAAAACTACCAAACAATGTGCCAGGTTGTTGCCTAGTTATAGGGCTTGCTTCCATCACCCTAAGGGAAAACATAATTTTTATGTCTATATTTTATCCTTCATATTTTAATTAAATAATCTTCCGTAATACATCAAGGGCAATTCATCCATTAAATCAATTTCAATATTTTTTACTTTGCTCTTTTAATCACGATGTTAATAAATCAATTGTACACGTACAGTGTATATAGTAATTGTGTTTCTGATATAACTCATTGTGACCTGTTTGGTCAGGCGAAAAATAATCTCCCAAACCAAAGTAAACAGAGAGAAAATTGAATTTTCCTGGTTTACCGCCAGATAAAATGCGGTTCAAGGCGGGTATAAGAGCTTTATGAAGTCTTCGTGTCGAATTATCGCTATCGTTATGCTTAGCCGAATCTGGGACTTTTGAACTGATTAAGGAACATTTGAATTTTGGAGATAAGAATTTTTCGAGAGAAACGAAATCAATTGTTTTCTCACGTCTTAACATTCTACCAATAGGAAGTTAACGCGCAATATCCAGTCATATTTATTTGTTTTATTAATTAAACATAAATATTTATACATAAGCACACGCTAGCCTGTGTTGTGGGAACCAGATACAGCAACTTCACATTCATATAAGTACATCCAAGACATTTATTTTTCTTCCTCCCCAGCCGGGATTTGAACTCGGTACCTCTCGCTTGGAAGGAAGAGCCTCAAACTACTACGCCACTGAGGACGTCAAAAAATACAGCGTAATCAGTGTCACCTATCATTTTAGGTTAATTTTGACAGTGTCAAGAGTCTAGCCTCTATTTAAGAGGATTTCCCAATTTCCCAGAACCTGTGCAGAACCGTTATTGATTGCTTGTTATAACCCATGAATAGAGAGAGTAAGCAGGGCGGTTAATCGGTGATGTGTGCCCCACCCTTATCCTTATATTTCACATAGCTCTGCAATAACGTCACAAACGATTCATGGTCAACGTTTCTTTATTTTTGAAGTACATAGTTGTCTAGAATGTACTTAGTTAAAGTAAATAGCATATAAAACAAATATTTTGTCTCCTCAGTACCACGAATAGGGGCAAAGCGGAGGTCTTGTTATATCAAAGCGAACAAACAACTATCTCAAGGCTGTAACAGAAATGTGTAACTATATTTCAAGGGATTGTTCAGGGATTTTAAAGGGTCTGCTGTATATAGTCTAAAGCGATCTTTGTTCGCTTTGGGCTTTCGACGTAATAGGCTGAAACCCACGCGTTTCACAGATTAGTTGTATAGACAAAGATTAATTCCTTATGAATACAGTGTTCCATACAGTTGGTAAGCATTAGTTTAATTCATTCAATACCTATAAAGTAATGGCCTGTGTACAAGTGACAGTTACATCTTAATTTTACACACGAAATGTATGATTTATCTGTTGAAAAGGCCCTAAATCTTACCTCTGAATCACCTCACAAGACGTTTTAATCATAAATAACCTTTACAATGTATTTGCTTGAGGGGAACATTATGCACCAATTTTTTCGGCTGTGCTTTTTTTTCAGTATTTTTTTATGCCCTTTTTTTTTAGTTTCAGCCCGACGCATTAGTTTTTATTATTTGAGTAACGTTTTACAAATTAGTCAAGTAGCTACAGACTATCATTAATATAAAAAGTATACTAAAAATAATACTTTATTAAACGCGTTATTAATTAAGTTCTGAAATTTAGATTTTAGTCAAAAAAATCATTTTAAATATTCATAATTCATAATTCATAATTCATAATTCATAATTCATAATTCATAATTCATAATTCATAATTCATAATTCATAATTCATAATTCATAATTCATAATTCATAATTCATAATTCATAATTCATAATTCATAATTCATAATTCATAATTCATAATTCATAATTCATAATTCATAATTCATAATTCATAATTCATAATTCATAATTCATAATTCATAATTCATAATTCATAATTCATAATTCATAATTCATAATTCATAATTCATAATTCATAATTCATAATTCATAATTCATAATTCATAATTCATAATTCATAATTCATAATTCATAATTCATAATTCATAATTCATAATTCATAATTCATAATTCATAATTCATAATTCATAATTCATAATTCATAATTCATAATTCATAATTCATAATTCATAATTCATAATTCATAATTCATAATTCATAATTCATAATTCATAATTCATAATTCATAATTCATAATTCATAATTCATATATCATAATTCATAATTCATAATTCATAATTCATAATTCATAATTCATAATTCATAATTCATAATTCATAATTCATAATTCATAATTCATAATTCATAATTCATAATTCATAATTCATAATTCATAATTCATAATTCATAATTCATAATTCATAATTCATAATTCATAATTCATAATTCATAATTCATAATTCATAATTCATAATTCATAATTCATAATTCATAATTCATAATTCATAATTCATAATTCATAATTAATCATTCAAAATTTATAATTCATAATTCATAATTCTTTATAGAACACTGTTATTTAAAAAAGATACATTAAGAGAAAACATATGTACAAAGGCGAGCTTATCTCTAAAAAGAGATTTATTCCAGCAAACCAAGGCGTGACAGGAAATTTTATCAAGAAAGGGTAGGCAGTGCACAATATCTAAACAATAATAAAATACATATAAGTAAATTAAATATCTATAAATAAAAAGAAGTCGTATATACCAAACTACTAAATAAGTATCAATACATACATAAACCTGTACAAATAATAATAATATACATACTATAACTATCAGAAAAGAGAGAGGAAGTGCTCTTTTACCCGGATATTGAAAGCGAAAAGAGTGGGGCTGTCTCTTATCGTACAAGGAAGTGTATGCCTTGGAGTGGCTAAGAGTGGACTGTGTGAGATCTCCTTTGCCGATCTCCTGAGAAGAGATAATCAAAGCGGTCTCAAAGGTAGCTGGGGTAGCGCGGATTTTTCAATATATTGAAAAGATAAAAAGAATATGAGAGTCTCGGCGACGACGAATCGGAATCGACCCCAACTCTTTGCAAAATTGGGAAACATGGTCGATTTTACGCAACCCGAAGATAAACCGAATCCCGAGATTCTGAAGTCGTTCGAGTTTGTTCAGAAGATCTTCGTTTTCGCTCACCCAACAGACATCTTCGTAGTAGATTAGCGGCAGGAGAAGGGACTGAGCAAAGGTGATTTTGGTCTGGGAGTGAAAAGACGCAAATACCCGTCTGCGGACCTTGCTGATATGTGGAAACCAAGGCAGCTGGTTTTCAAAAATAACCCTAAGGTTTTTCGCCTTATCTGTGTACTCTATTGTGATGCCATTATATGATATGGGAACAATGGGTTTTTGTAACAAGGAAAGGGTGTGCCTGGTTCCTAAAATCATGGCTTGTGATTAAGTCGGGTTTATTAACAGCCCGTTTGATGAGCCCAGTCTTTCACATTCTCGAGGTCAGCATTCAGTGCCTCCACGGATAAAACTACATCGCAGGGGGAAAAGTGGCGATACATTTGTAGATCATCTGCGTACAGATGATACGAAGAAGAGAGGACGTCGAAGATGGAGTTTATAAAGACTGAAAAAAGAAGAGGAGAGAGAATACCACCTTGAGGCACTCCTGAGGAAAGATCACACCATTGAGTATCGGTATCTTCAGACTTAATGCGTAGCTGACGTCCTCTCAGGTATGAGTCGAACCAGCCAGCAGCGTGGGAGACATTCAGCGATTTCAATAGCGACAAGAATGTCAAAATTAATTAAATATGTAAATACAAACAAACATTCATAATGAATGCCCCCATTCATAATCATAATCATAATCATAATCATTTATTGGTAATAATATTCATTTACACGTAAATTGGGTAGTTAAAATTATCACCATAGGCAATGGCTTAATAATAAATAATAGTAATAATTACGTAGTCATTAATTATATAACTACAGAGGTACCGCAGAAGGTAAGTATAATGAAATTACAATTTCATTAATTTTTAATATCATTTACAATTGTATTAAATGTCAACTAAAAATGAAAGCGTTATCATTATGTCGCATTTGCTTCAATAAAGAATTCATTCACCGAGTAATATTTGTCGATTAACATTTGTCGCTGCATACTCCAAACACCCTGTTTAAGATAATTAAGTAGTCATTTCTTATGTAAATATGTAAAAAAATAACTAGTAAGTAAGTAGCGCAAATTATCATTTCTATACCAATTTAAGGTTATATCATAAGAAACTCGAATCACATATTTAATTAAAGGTACTCGTACACCATGATACGCAAATTTATGTCGAATTATTTCTTAAAATATTTTTTACCTACGTACCTAGTAAACGATTTCGCGAGCCCTTTGATTGCAGAGCTGCACTTTCTGCCAGACAAGTAGCATAGATATGAGCTCCGTGGTCTAGAGGCTTCACGCCAGGATATGAAAGTTCGAATCCGGTGCTGACCATGTACCAATGAGATAAGTAATCTATCTTAAGTATATGGACGCTCTAACGGTGATGAAAAACATCGTGAGGAAAGCTTCATATCTTCATAGCTCTGGCGATTGGCTAGCCCCAGTAAACGTGAGCACAACTGTGCCTCTGACATCCCTTATCGTAAGAGGTGTGATGCTTTGTTATGTTATATTAAGATCACTAAGTACTTATAATTAATTATACTCAATATAAGCCCAAATAGATTTTATTGTGCCCCAAAACCGTAAAATCGCAGGCCCCATTTATACCTAGAGCGAATACAAAATTGACTTACCAATAAAAGATTCTTCTCAAACAAAGTGAAAAAAACACGCGACAACCGTCCACTTCAAATTGTCGAAACATGAAAATTATTTTCCGACGAAAATATAATACCTTTCCGAAATCACTTTTTTGGCCACTACCAACTTTTGTTTATTTTTTGTCAATATTCTATTCCCTCTTACAAAAAGTAGTAGAGAAATATCCTGCCAGTACTTTTTATTTATTTTTTCCCGTAATTTGATTTCTAAGCGACGTGAAGTAGCGTGCTTCTCTACTGAAATTCGGAGTATGACTGAAAGAAACATTGCACCGGGAGAGGTTATAGGTCGTACAGCTATGAAATGAGCTTGCATTGAATAATAAAATTAGGTATTTTGAGCAGAGCATTTTTAGTACATTTCGTTTCGCGTTCTAAGTGATAAATGAATATCAAAACTTAACCTGCAATTAAACTTTAGAATTGAACTCGTTAAATTCCAATATTCAATGGAAATATGAATTGAGGCACTGAAATGGGCTTTTGTAAATCTCAAGTTAAGTAAAATAGGAGTAATTTAAGCTGTTGTTTCTTTCAAAAGCTTGTTGATCATCATCTTCCATTCGCTAACGTGTATACGTAATTTGAATATTTTTGCTGCATAGAAAATTCTCCCGAAGTTTTCACAAAATATTTTGTAAACACAACTTTTTTTAAATTTTTGTACCGTGTTTCAATTTATGTAGATACTTGTTTTTTATTTAGTTGTTATAAAAACATTAAGTTGTGTTGCCGCAACTACTACTTTCGATATTGATACGATTGAACGATATTGTAATTGTCGTCGTTCTCAGGCGTGGGCGTATTTGATTTGATTAATCAAGCGACTTAATTACCACTCAGTTTGACTTCTCTTTGAAATTTTCCGAGAAAAGTCCTATTTGAGTGAACGTGACCAGGTTATAATTATAGAGAAATTGGGTATTTTGCTAGGTAGGTAGATTTTCGATGGTTTATAATCGTAATATTATATGTTATTCTGACCTCTGTGATTTCCTAAAGGAATTCCTGTCAAATTAATAAATCGACCAAAGACAGGTCGTTTAAAAGGATCGTGTTCTGATGAAACCGCATGTCTACGTTCCAAATTGTTGATGCTGTTTTTATATGACAAAAATATCATTAATTAATTTAAATACAACTTGAATGCGACACGGTCAATCACTCTACGGTTATTGCCTGTCAACCAGGTTCGCAGATAACATGGCAGTTTTATATTTAAACCTAATTTATACTGTATTTAGCGGCTGTCACAAAATCGGCTATCGACTGATACAAGTCGGCCTAAGACTTATAGAATTACAAACACTCACAGAGTTCCATATAGGCAAGATATTGATTCGTTTGTGAGAGTTATTCAGGATTTAAGAATAGAAGATTGTAGTAAGCGGAGTAGCGGCGGAGTCATCATCAGTCAACGTTATGTAACCCGTCAAAAATAGTGACACCTTATAAAAAATAACAAAGATGTTAAATTATGTGAAGTTATGCATTAAAAATTATAAGATTATGTGGATATTAAAGGGAATTCTTAAACAATCTCTTTTTATTTTCTTTTCTGATCTTTTTATCTAGAAAATAACATCCTAAGCTAATTATATGATAGTAATATCTCAAATCTAAACTAATAATTGTTCAGGCTCATATAAAAGGTTTAATTTTCTTATCGTGTAGGTTATATCATTAAGTAATCAAATGGAATGGTGCCTGTACGACTAAAAGCTAAAATATTCTCTAATCTATCTATTTCCATACTTAAAGTCTTGTACATTTTCGCTGATCAAAGTGAATAAAGGAGTCAGGTGGGTGGATGTAATGATTCAGTTGTACTTTATCTGAGGAGGAACTGCTTATGAAACATGAATGTGCTTTCGCTAACTTTTCCTGATTATTGGTCAAATTATTAAAAATCTGAGTTTGTTAAATGATTATTTTCTTGTATAAAGAAATATTTACCAAAATTTTCAGAAATATCGCCTTAATTTTTTCGTAAATTTTGTAGAATATTTCCATATAACAAACCACGTTTAACTCTTTTTAGATATTTTTTTCTGTTTTATAAAAATGAATAAGGGATAATGCTGGTTATTAATACTATTCTCTTCGTCAGTAAGTTGAGTTTTTGCACTAGTAGTTGTGTTTGTAATAGGTTAAGATCGATTTCTTGTGGGAATGTATGGTATTGTGATATTTTGATAAGGCCCAGGTTAAAGGACAAAATACCGGGTCCTTCGTCTAGACTTTCAAGTCTTATATCTTGAGGTCGGGCGAGATTGGTCAGGATTAGTAGGCTCCTGTAATAAATCAAGTAATCGATGTTTAGGAGTTCTTTTATGGCGATTTTTAGTTACGGATCGCCTTTTTAGAGCTGTTAATGGTAAGTTGGAGACGACTTTATCTTGGGTAAATCGGGGTGCGAGTTTCTGATCTGCACTTCTTGATCGTGATTATGTTCTATTGCGGGTTCTCTGATTACGTTGCGTCGTCAGCGCTTATTCACGGTCGGCTCACGATGAGTCGTGTATAATTTGATAAACAGTTTCCATTTAATTACGGTGTTCCTGAAGGTACTTTTGTAATAATCTTTCACTCAAGTTCAAGTCGTTCGGGTCTCGAGGGTCAAAATGTCCAGTGATGAGGTCAAAAAGTCTGCATTTCGTTGGACTATTTATAGAGCTGTTAAATGCTATAATAGCGTAAAGAATAAGATTTTGGGCAGACTCATTCCTGTGCTGCAATTTCATGTCCAGTGATGAGGTCAAAAAGTCTGCATTTCATTAGACTATGTATAGAGCTGTTAAATGCTACAATAGCGTAAAGAATAAGATTTTGGGCAGACTCATTCCTGTGCTGCAACTTCAACAGTCTCAGGTGTTTTATGAGTGTGCTGCCAAATCTTTCAATGATATCATTTTCGTTAGGAGCATGCGCTGCTGGTGATGTTCCTTATGCAATTTTAGAAACTCTGAAACGATTTGTTAAATACATCTGAAATCTGTAATGTGTCCTGAAAGTAAGTAGTGACTTAACTATTGTAATGTATAATTTTCAGGCGTGAAATAACGCCTCAGCGATAAACAATTTATTCCATTCCTCGGCAACTTGTTATGTTGGTATCTAAATTAATTTTATAATATATGGTCATTTCAACTTCCAGTTTCGTTTCGTTTTCATTCTCCACGTTTATGAGTAAACCCAGGTCACAGTATTAGTATTGTTTAAATATTTATTTCCAAAATTGGTTAAGTGGTATAGCTTTAATCCAGTTCCAGCATATTTAATGACAGACAGGGATCCGAATTGCTGCCCGTATTGACGTTTTCTTTTTACCTCGATATGTGGAGTTGGCAACATCGTGGAGTGGTATTGATCTGTGGGAAAAGTCATCACCGGAGCCTTTTTTTACGGCGTTGTAATTAACGAAAATAAAGATGGTTGTCGAAAACTTGAGGCGGCAGCTCAACGCGCCAAACGCTTCGCGGAACCCAGCATAGATGTAAGCAAGTCACTGGCTCACGACTTAGTTTACAAACCAGCCACTTAAAAAGATGTTTCCTTGGTAGGGGCCTCTGTTGACTTCTGCGTGCGTTGCCGCGTGGATGGCCATAACATAAGGTATTGCAGGGCAGCCCCTAGCGTGGGTTGCTACCGCTGTTGCGGGAATGACGTAACAGCCAATACTTATCCTAAATGTGCCTCCGGGCAAAATAAAGCAACAATCTACTGGATCCAAGTCAGGGTATGGTCAACCTGGATCCAACTAAACCTAAAATAAAATACAAAACTACATTATTTTTACCAACAACTAAATATAAAAATAACACGCATACTATCTTAAATAAAACCAAACATCGGAGAAGACTGACAATGGTAACTATTTAAAATACCCAGCAAAACTCTACCATTGACACTAATAAGCATACTTACCCAGGTACGACTAGTTCCATTTATACCTTAACTACAATCCCCTCCCCCTCCAGCTTTCGTAAATAAAAATACCATTCCGGCCGCATATAACCTTCACCGATACCACATCCCAACTATTACCACTCCACATCCCACTCCAACCCCGCTGCTACTTTTCGAGAACAAAATACTCCTATTTACCCAAATAATTAAACTTACCACAATAATAAATTTTACCCAAATAGAATAGAATAGAATTTACCCAACGAACAATCTACACCCAAATACGTCTACTTACCTAACCCATATATAATACAACCATAATAACTCTGTTTACCCAAATAATCAAATTTACCCAACGAACAATTTTCACCCAAATATGTAACCCTACTCAACCCGTATGGACTACAACCATAATATAGTCAATTACCCAAATAAAATAATTAAACGAACGGCAAGTTCCAACTCAAAGTCAAAGTCAAAATACTTTATTACTGTAGATATTTACATATACTTAGCAAACGTCTTTTTTTGCTTCTTCTCTACATTGGACCATTGTGGGAGAAAGGCGTAGAAACTCCCAGAGATTGATTTTTAGATAAAAATTGATTATGCTTCTATCTATCTTCTATCTTCTACAAGGGGGTTGTAGTGCCTGCACCTGGCCCACTCGAGCGGGGCCTTTGTGCATGTTCCCTTCGCCTGCACATCTACTTCAGCCATCCCAACTCCTGCACCAGCTGGAGAAGGAGGCCTGGGTGTTCTAGGAGCTCGTGGGTGTTTGTTGTGTCTCCTAGGATAGCCATCCTGGTTTCTGTTGTGGATGGACATGCCAGTAGCATGTGCTCTACTGTTTCATCCACTTCCATGCACCCCCTGCACAGGGGGCTGTCCGTTGCACCTGTAATTGCCAAGTGTTTGTTTAGTGTACAATGGCCTGTAATAAGGCTTGTTAGTATTTTTATTTTACTGCGTGGCAGTCTCATTAAGTAATTCGTAAATTTATGGTTATACTTGTCTATAAAAAGTTTTGTGTTTTTGCAGTCTTCTCTGCTAGACCATAATAGGTTTTGTTGCTGTCTGTGGCTTCTCTGAGCCTTTTCCGTAGAGTTTCCGCTGATAAGGGCGAGAATGGTGGAGGGCCGATTGCTGGCCTTTCTGCCCCTAATTTTGCTAGCTTGTCTGCCTCCCAGTTGCCATGGTCACCCTGGTGACCTTTTACACACTAGACTGTGATCTTGTTTTTCTCACCTAGCCTGTTGAGTGCCTTGTGGCATTCTAGTATGAGTTTTTATTTTGTCAATGGTCTTTTTAGTGAGCTTGGTTGTGCTTAACTAATACATATATGAAAAAAATAATTATTATGATTAATAAGCAGGAACAAATGATAATAAAATTGTTGAGCTAGATTAACCCCATAAAGTTCCGTCATTAAGTAATCTTGAACATTGCAATATCCCTTTTTCGACCAAGTCGCTTTAACAATTTCAAAATCTCCAGAGGTATCTTATTGTAGTAGAGAATGCACTGACCCTTGAAAGAATTGCTAACCTTCGCGAGTCTAAACCGGGGCGCACAGTCTTTGATTATTTCTTAGGTTAACATTACAGCTATCGCTGAGTTTGGAAAATGTTGTAAGGTTCTTGCGTACTTACATTATATCTTCGAAAATAAATTGACTAGCTACAGTAAGTATGTCAATTTCTTTAAAAAGCTCTCTTAAGGAGTCTGTTCATTTTATACTATAAATTGCTCGAATAGCTCTCTTCCGTAAATAGTTTGAATATCCGCTGCTTTCCCCCCCAACAAGATACCATAGGACATGCCACTATGAAAGTAAGTAAAATATACTAGCCTAGATGTAGCCAGAGCCGTGCTTTATCTGATGGTCCTAACAGCGTAAGCCGCAGAACATAATATACCAGCTAATTTATCTATGTGGGGACACCACTGCATTTTGCTATTCCAAGTGCTAATGCAATGGTTATTCCAAGAAACTTCGTATCATTTACTAATTCTAACATGCTGTTGTCTAACACTAAACTGGTCTCAACTTTTTTGACATTTGGAAGTGAGAATTTGATAAACTTGGTTTTACCAATGTTTAACAATACATTATTAACTGTGAACCAATTCAAGGTTAAAGACAAAAAACATTAACATTAACATCATCAAAATCTCCTTTTTGTCTTTCAATTTTGAAGATCATTGAATTATCATCAGCAAAAAAAAAGTCAATTTCTCTACCATGAAAGACAGATCGTTAATATATACCAGGAATAAGAAAAGGTCTAATATGGAACCTTGTGGAATGCCAATTTTTACACCCGATACATCAGATCTAACGCCGTTAACTTCATCCTTTTGAATTATATTGCTTAGGTATGATCTTAGTAGATTCAAAGCTTTATTTATAACTCCGTATAGATTTAATTTCATTTATAGCGAATTAAGATCAACACAATCAAATGCCTTCGACAGAACGCAAAAAACTCCGATAGCATCCTGTGCGGCCTCCCATGCAGAATAAATATGAGATATAAGGGTAATACCTGCATTCGTAGTCGATTTACCCCTAGTGAAGTCATATTGTTTGACGTGGAGTTATTTTTTACGGTTGAAGTGTGAGAGTATTTGATTAATTATAATCTTTTCAAATATTTTACTTAGTGCTGGAAGGAATCTGTTCCAAGCTCTTTAAATTAACCCATAGGACAACAGAGAGTAACTCTGGCAGTAATATTACTATTTGTATAAATATACCTTCATCTTGCCCATTAAATCAAGTTACTAGTAATGAAAAATGTAAAAGTAAGAATATTTTAAACGTGGTTCATCAAAATATACAGGGCATGTTAAGTAAAGAACTGAAAATTGAGTTATTCATGAACTGTAATAATATTGATATTTTATGTATAACAGAGCACTTTTTAAAGAGTTATCAGTTCATGTTCAACTTTAATAACCACCACGTTGCTAGTTCGTTCAACAGAAAAACAGCTGATTGCGGTGGCTCCTTAATACTTGTAAACAATAGTTTTAAATATAAGGAACGAGTTGACATAGTGAGCCTGTCTGTTGAGCGTACCATGGAAATAGCCTGTATTGAACTTGAACAACTTATTGTAATGAGCGTATACAGACCACCAGATTCATCCTTTGATTTATTCGAAAAAAAAAATGGATGAAGTGTTGATTAAAATCAGCGATAAAAACAATTTTTTTATAATTTGTGGTGATTTTAATGTTAATCTGTTAGAGGATAATAATATTTGTACTAGATTAAAATCTTTATTTTTATGTCACAACATGAACTATCTGTTTTTTGAGCCTACTAGAATTACTGCAACATCTGCTACCTGCATTGACAATATACTTACTAACATTACGCCCATTTTCAAATCGGTCATCAATAAATTAACCTCTGATCACTCTGGTCAGATAGGTATATTCAATATTAAAATAAAAAAGGACCAAAAAGAGGATATTACATGTGTGCCCGTTAGTGACACTCGGCTTGAACTTCAACAGTGACGATCCAAATTTGTTGTACAACTCAGTATTTAACCTTGTCAAAAATGAATATGATACGGTATTTAAATCAAAAACTATAAAAGTTAATAACAAAGCTTTGTTTAGTGATTGGGCGACAGTTGGAATTCATAGGAGCAGACGAAGATTATATGAACTCTATGAAGAGAAATCATATAACAAAAATACGGCCTTTCTAGATTATGTTCGTAGTTATTCAAATATGTTTAAACGCGTTTGTGCCGTAGCTAAATCTAATTTCATTAAAAACAAATTGAATCTAGTAGCAATGTAATGAAAACGACTTGGCAAATTATAAACAGAGAGACTGGAAAGGCCAAAGCTACACATAATAACTTCAAGCTTAAGATAGATAATCAATTGCTAAGTACAGACCTAGAAGTAGCAAAAGCTTTCGAAAATTTCTTTACGGACATTCCAGTTTCAACAACCAAGTCTTTAAATTCATCTCCCGCTGCTGCTGAATCTATACTTAAACAAAACTTTGAGGAATGTAAAACAGATTTTAAATTTAGGCACGTAAATAATGAAGACATTGTAAAAGCGTTTAAATCCCTGGAAATGAAAAAGACAGCTGACGCCCATGGTCTATCAGTAAAAATTATTAGTTCCATTGTAGATTGTATTGCACCTCACCTTTGTTGTATATTTAATCAATGTATAGATAATGGTGTGTTTCCTGACTTGATGAAACTAAGTAAAGTTATACCTTTATTCAAAGCTGGTAGTACATCAGACCCCACCATATTTAAACCCATATCGATACTACCAACGCTTAGCAAAATATTTGAAAAACTCATACTTAATCAATTGCAAAGTCATTTTAATCTCAATAATTTAATTCATATTGCTCAGTTTGGTTTCACAAAGGGTCGTTCAACAGCCGATGCTGGTGTTGAACTAATAGACAATATTTTTGATGCCTGGGAAGACGCAATGGATGCAATAGGTGTCTTCTGCGATCTATCCAAGGCTTTTGATTGCGTGCATCATGACACTCTTGTCAGGAAGTTACGCCATTATGGTGTAAAAGATCAGGCCCTTGGCCTTCTGGAGTCATATCTAACAGATAGGGTTCAGATGGTCGATGTTAATGGAAAAAGATCACCTGGGTCTTCAATAAGTATGGGCGTACCGCAAGGTTCAATTCTTGGTCCTTTCTTGTTTTTAGTATATATTAATGATTTACCTTACCTTGTTAAAGCAAAACATGGGTTAGTATTGTTTGCCGATGATACTTCTTTGATATTTAAAGTTAAAAGACAGCAATCAAATTATGACGAGGTAAACAATGCTATCTCTAGTATAGTGAACTGGTTTACTGTTAACAATTTATTACTTAATGACAAGAAAACTAAATGTATTAAATTCGTGTTACCCAATGTGAACCCGGTAACTACAGACATATTTATAAAAGGACAGAGATTGGACCTTGTGCAGTCGACTGTCTTTTTAGGCATTACTTTAGACGCCAAACTACAATGGGATCCTCATATAAATAAATTGTCAAACAGAATGAGTTCAGCAGCGTTCGCAGTTAAAAAAATTAGAGCTCTTACCGACGTAGACACCGCTAGACTAGTCTACTTTAGTTACTTTCATAGTCTAATGACCTATGGTATTTTATTGTGAAGTTACGCTGCGAATGCTAATAGTATATTTATTCTGCAGAAACGGGCTGTTCGTGCAATTTATAGATTAGGGCCTAGAGTGTCACTGAGGGAAAAGTTTAAAGAAATCAATATTCTGACATTTGTGCCTCAATATATCTATGACAATCTTGTGTATGTAAAAAGAAATATAACTAATTTTCAGAAGTACAGTGATATACACAATTTTAATTCTAGAAATAAAGAAAAGTTGGTTGCTTATGTAAGCCGACTACATAAAATTGGTAATTCTTTTAAAGGCAATTGTATACGCTATTAAAATAAGGTCCCTACTGATATTAAAAACTTACCTTTAGACAAGTTTAAAATAATAATAAAACAGAAATTGTATAAAAAAGGTACCTATAGTATATCTGATTACTTAGAGGACAGATGTCCATGGGAATAGATTGTTTGAGTAACAGGCTGTTTCGATATATAATTAGCATTCATTTTGTAATTTGACAATATTTTATTTAAAAAAAGGAAACGCAAAAGATGCGACGACTGTGGAGTTTCTTCGGTGAGCTCTTCTCCACAGATTCCGCCATTGTGTTAGTGAACTCACCCAAAAAAATGTAATGACGGATCTAAGTGATGTAACAACATCCTATGGAAATAAATGATTTTTGATTTTGATTTTGATTTTTGATTTCATATGGAGATGTATTAAGACGTTCTATTGTGAGTAAGGTAACATTGTTGAAGAATATTTCGAAAGCTTGAGCAACATCAGCGTTGGATTTAACAACATCAAGACCTATCTTTAGGCACAAATCATTTTCCCTTGATATAACTTTGTCAGTTTCACGGTTTATTATTTGCCAAACTGTTTTTATTCTATTATTTGAATTTTGTATTTTTCTATTAATATGTTAAATTTTTGCAGTTCTACAAACCAAGTTGGTTTGTAGAACGGCAAGAACTTTACAAGTACTATACGAGAAAGTTTTGGAATATTTTTTAACATAGTCATGAAATTTTCGATCAAAGTCATAGGTTTTTTGTTTATAAAGGTCATACAAGATAACTCTACTTTTACGAATTCCAAACGTTGCCAGTCATTAAATTTAGATTTACCGTTGTAGTCACTGACTTTCTTTAATTTAAAAACTTTATTGAATTCTGTTTGAATAATGTTGTAGAAGTCTGAGTAAATTTTATTTGGGTCCTGTTCATTAAAATCCGGTATTGGCAAATTTATATCTAAGTTTTTCGTGTATGTCTCTATTCTATGGGATGTAATAGGCCTATAAATGATGGACCAGTCTTATCCTTACTAGCAATGGGGAATAAAACTGTTTGGCCACTGTGATCGGAAGGTAAGCAGTTAAATACACTTTTACTTGTGAATGCATAGTCACAAAGAACGTTATCTAAGCAAGTTTGGCTGGTAAGTGTAAATCTAGTCGGCTCTAGTAATACATGATATAAATTAAACTATTTAAATAAAATTATTAATCGTTGTTTCATTGTTGTTCCTACAAGCTAATCTACACTAAGATCTTCACAAATAATTAACTTTATTCTGTTATTACATAGTTTAGTGAGGGCTGCCACCATAATTTTCTCAAATATTTGGAAATTGCCATGGCGTTTTTCATCCCTCGGTGGCCTGTAGACACAAACAATAATATGGCTATCTAACTCAACACAGGATACCTCTATTTGTGTTTTAACAGTAAATGCAAGAATATCTTTCCGTTGCTTCACCTTAATATTATTTTTTACTAAGATTAAAGAACCACCTCTATGAGCAGTCTTTCTATTGTAACAACTGACAATTTTGTAATTGATATGAAATACATCATATTTTCCTTTAACCAGTGTTCTGTAACACAAATAACATCGATGTCAGATTTTTTTTGAAATAATTCTAATACAAGTTCTTTCCCAGGTAGCCCCTGGATGTTTTAATGGGTAATATAAGTGGGGCTTACACTTTGACATAGTGGCTCTTGTATGCTAGAGATTTCCTCTATTGTCTTATGAACTAATTTAAATTACTTGGAATAGATTCCAATGTTGCATGCAAAGTATGATTAACAGGTGAATTCCCAATAGGGGTGCATGTCATATTACTCTTTACATAAGCAGGTTTCTGATAAGTCTGTTCAACAAAAACAGCTTATGTTAAGTTGAACTGGGTTAAACCTACTATAGCTGCGACGCATATATTATAAGCTAACAATCTACAAATTTTCTATATTTATTAGGCAGGTACAATGTATCCTGTGTCAGAGTAAAGTTATGAATAAAATTATTCATATCGAAATATAAAATAGCTTCGCTGTGATAACACGTTAAATAAAATAAATTAATTCTATGCACAGTTTGGTTCTATAGTTGTGTCAAATTACAAGCGTATAGAAAATTGCCTAGTATAACTTTGATGACATCATAATAATTTCCGAGTCGTTCACTGAGCATATCTTTAAGTACAGTACTGGAACGTTTTCGCTACGCTAACCTTACTATAAATTAAAAATGTAACTTCTTTCGTAGGCACCTTAAATATTTAAGCTTAGTGGTGTATGAATACGGTTTACACACCGATCCCAACGACGTCAAAGCAATGATCGACTTCCCAATACCGAGATATCGAAAATATGTTAAATGTTTTCTTGGCACCGCATCTTACTACCATAGTTTTATTAAGAACTTCAGCAACATAGCAGGGCCTCTTAACCTTAATTAACCTTAACTCGAAAAGGCGCTCCACCTTTTTGTTAGTCACCAGAAGCTGACAGAGCTTTCAGTGAACTGAAGGAAGCGATAACAACTGCACCTGTTCTAGCTTGTCCAGACTTCTCCAAACCATTTGACGACCCGGATGGCCGAGTCGGCAGTGACCCTGCCTACGCAGTCCCGGGTTCGAGTCCCGGTGAAGGCAAATATTTGTTTGATGAGAACGGATGTTCGTACCCTAATCATGGTTTTTTATCTATCTAAGTATAACATTTATCTATATAAGTATGTATATCGTTGTCTCGTACCCAAGATACAGGGAATCCTAGTTTGGGGCTATATCAACGTCCTGCCGGACGCCTTATCAAGAGCAGTCCCGGTACACCTAATCGATACCAGCACCATTGCGGATGCGTGGTACTTAAAATTATATAGGAAATGTAATGACAAACCAGGGTTGGTGAGTATTTTCAATTAAAAGACGGTCGCCTTAATCGGTATACAAAAATTAAAAATATTTTGATATCCGAATTCGAATAGAATGAGTTTATCCCTATGGAATTCCGCGATGAGATAATGCACGCTAATCTTTCGGTTCCTACAGCAGCCCATCTAGGTACGGCGAAAACTTATAAAAGGCTGAAGCTCCGCTACTTCTGGCCAGGCATGTACCAAGATGTTGTTCGGTTTGTCGCTAATTGTACCGCGTATGCGTATAAGCACAGTCAACACCCGACCCCCAGTGTCATGGCAAGCGCGAAGCTTTGCTGTCGTCTGTTTCAGTGCCTAAGTCTGGACTTAGTCGGACCTTGAGAACCTTCAAGACAATTAAATACGTACATGTTGGGGGTAGTTTGTTGCTTTAACAAGTACTGTATGCTGTTTACAATGCGCCGCGTAACCAGAAAAGTCATTTCTCAGAGGTTGGAAAACCATGTATTTATGGGCCACGGCATTCCGCAAACTATCATTTCGGACAATGCATCATATTTTACTAGCGGTGACGTTCAGAAGTTATTTGCCAACTACAACATTCCTAAATTACACTACTCCCCAGTTTATTATCCCAAAGTTAACACCGTAGAACGTTATAACAAAATTGTGGTGACGGCGATCTCTACTTTCGCCGCATCAGATCATCGTACGTGGATTATTGACATTTCAAGGCTCCAGTTTGCACTAAATACCTCTGTAAACAAGTCAACCTCGTTCACTCCATTCCTACTAGTTCACGAACGTGAAGCAGTTCCTGATGGTATTTTGCTGCAAAGCTGGACCCTACATATGAAAAGTTCTGCGTGATATGGAAGGTGTCCCGGTGGTATACGAACTAGAGGATGAAAATGGGTAGCGATTGGGAAAATGGCACATAAAAGACTGCAAGCCAGTTTCTGCCAACGCTACCTAATATTACACTTTAACATAAAAGTGCTAGTTCAAGTTAGTAATCTATTGCAGTTACCGTAGGCCTCGACGTAGTTGTTTCCAGCGTTGGCCGCGCACACTCAATTGATGCCAAGGTACTGCAGGATGTGTGATTCTGGACCGGAAGTCCTCGTCAATGTGTTCAGCTGTCAGCTCAGCGTCAGTTTACTTCTTCGTAAAGTTCTCGTAAGTAAAGCGGGTGTGTGATGTATAATTTTCAGGCGTGAAATAACGCCTTGCGATACATAATTTACTCAATTCGTCAACTTGATATGTTGGTTTCTTAAATTAATCTTATAATCTATGGTCACTTCAACTTCCAGTTTCATTCCGTTTTCCTTCTTCTCTTTCGTAAGTAAAACCAGGTCATAGTATTAGTATTGTTTAAATAATTATTTACAAATTTGTTGAATTAGTCCAGCTTTAGTCTTCTTTTTAATTCCTCAGTCGTTTCAGGGTTCTAGCACATTTAATGACAGAAGAAAATCCGAGTTGCTGCTTTTAAGTGAAATATCAACTATATCTGTACCCGTATTGACGTTTTGTTTTTACCCCGATATGTGGGGTTGCCAACATCGTGTAGTGGTATTGATCTGTGGGATCGATTTCGAAGAGTCATTACCGAAGACTTTTTTCTAATAAGCGGGCGAGCTAGCGGCTTCGTATTTTATTAATTTATATAACCTAAATAATCACAGACACTTTTATTGAATACCAGCAGAGTGCGCTAAGAAACCCTTGTGCCACGTCCTACACGGATCTTTCGGCGTTCTGGAGTCGACATTGGTTATAGCAGACCGTAAGCAAGGCCATTTTCTCCAAAAGGAGGTGCTTTGTACAGGCCTAGCAATAAGCCGCGCCCGTTCATCCGGCGAGGTGTCAATGTGCGAGTGTAGCCGTTCGCCCCTGGCAACTCTGCTCGACCTCACCCGCAGCTAAGCGATCTCTAAATTTACCGTCTTCTCCATACCTGAGAATAAGAACTAGCATCATCACGTCACAACAACATTACCCTAAATTGATTTAAGTCCATTTAAATAGTTTTTATCTTTAGTTTAAATAAAGTTGTACTGGTAACTTTGTAGTTTACTTTCTTTATACTCAGTTAGGGAAAAAATAAAGTTTTCGCTATGCTAGAGGCAGTGGAGTCAGGTATTTTGTAGGCTTGAGAAAATTTAGAAAAGGCATCTATAATGCTAAAGTATTTTTCCTGTTCGATAATTAAAACATCTGCATGAAGTTATTCAAATGGTTTTGTCGGTGGCAGAACAATTTTAAATTAAGGATGTATAGGGTTACGGTTATTTTTCGCAGAACTACACACGTTACAATTGCTGATAAATCTAGTTATACTTTCTTTAATTTAGGCAAAAAGTAACGATGATATAATAAAGGGTATGTTACATTGATGCCACGGTGATTGGTTTTTCTTTCATGTTAATTTCGGATGATATTCTGTTATGCCAAATATTCAGGGACATTTTCAATTTCGTATTTTACTAGAACTAGATTTATAGAAGAACTTTTGTAGGTTCTCTGTATAATTGCGACTATGGTATACATTTTTCAGGGGCATTGCACTAAAAAAATCATATGATTTTCGGAGTTTAGGATCAATATATATTTTCCTCAAAAACATTCTCTGAAATTTCAACATGGGTTTTCTGATAGATAGTTAGTTTTCTGATATAAAAGGTTCCACTGTTTTTTGTCGCTGACAGGTGGAAACAGGGATAATTTTTGTAACATTAGGTTTAATAAACCTGTATGAACTATTTGAGCAGGTGAGTCACCATGAATCGAGGCTTCATCGGTGGTTGGTAATCTATGTTAGAATATACATTGATGGTTGAAGATTAGCTTCGCAGTGGTGTTTCACTAGGAGCAGTGTCAGACCATGATAGGCTGATAACAGTCTATCATCGGGAGCGGTTTGGTCGACGACCCTGAGGAAGAGATGTTAACTACTATGGAGGCGAGTTCTTCATTATCAATTTCGACTCGTGATAGGGCATCGGCATTGCTGTTCTTGCCTTTTTGATAGACGACTGTGAAGTAATAGTGGACTAGTTTTAATCTCCCCCTGGTGAGATGAGAGTTTGGCTCGGTGCAAGCCGCGGTGGCTTGTGGTCAGTTATAATTATAAATTTTCGTCCAAAAAGATATGGTTGGAAATATTTAGTGGCCCCTACTATTGCAAGCCTCTCTTCCTCAAAAGTTGAGTAGTTCACTTCACCGTCATTTAGTGTCCTGGAAGTATATGCTATCGGTTTGTCTGTACCAATCGGTCCTTGTGATAGAATCGCATCAAGGGCGAACTTCGAAGGTTCTGAGGTCAAAATGAAGTCTTTTGTAAAGTCGGGGTAATGCAAGATTGGGTCATTTGTCAAGAGAGTTTTACAGTGTTCAAAGCCCTTTATGTTGTCAAAGGTAAGTTTTATTTTAGCACCTTTCTTTAAGCATACCCTCATAGGTTTTGTAAAACGGGTCAAATCTGGAATCAATCGTCTATAGTAACCTAACAGTCCAAAGAAACTTTATCTGTTTCGTGGTTTTGGGAATCAGATATTTTTCAATTTGTGGCATTACCTATCTATTCTTGGGATATCGGAGGTTATAGCAGGAAATAACACGTAGTATCGTTACATTTCAGTCTTTATTTCCTGGCTTACAATAGTGGTAATATCGATATTACCCAAATCAGGCAAGTTACTATCAGAAAACATCTAACACAAAATAATAATTAATACACTTTGTAACAACCCCCCCCTTCTATGTTTTTGAAATACAATGAATAAACCCTACGAGTATCCCGAACGATTCTATGAAAAGTAAATTTAAAGATATAACCGACCAACAATTGATTTAACCTCAGACGGAATTAAACCCTTACGTATTTTTTTATTGGAATATTTCTCCAATTGGAAAGATTCTAATATCAACGATTGCGAATATCTTATTTAGATGATTTGGCCAAAGTAGTGGATGATCGTCTATGGGTAGGACTGTAGACGTTGTGATAGTAATAACCTAACGTTCTTTTTAGAGTGGTTTTGGTTAAACAGTATCGTCAAGAGGTTCCTCATTCAATGATGAATATAAGCGACATAAAAATATTGATAAGCATCGAGTCCGTGCTTATTAGAATAAATTCTAAGTAAAAAACCATTTAAAAGACATTTCGATTACATGTGTTTATAAAGGAGGGTATGCTAGAGCTCACGGCCAGAAGGGACACGGGCCCTAGGGAAGGGCCCCACGACCCCGCCCAACACCAGTGGAGGTCAACCGAGTTCTACGAACCCAAGACAGATGAAGTTAGATTTAGCTAAGCAAAATAAGCTTACATTTTATAAAAAAAAATGCTTACAACCACTCAAAATTGTAAACACAATTTATAAGAAAACATAGGGTTAACTATGTGTTCATTAGTACGTTTTTGGCGTTATCTTTCACCTGTTTTGGGGCCATCCTCCTCCCACACATTCCCATATACAATCCACGTGACTGCAATATTTAAGACTGCTGAAGACCTGGAATTAGCCAACTGAATACACCAGCACCTAGAGATCGTCTGAATCTACTCAAATCCCTCTCGAGTTAGTTTCCCTGCCAATCAACTACATAAAGACTATTATGGATATATTTTTATATTATTTGATATTGTGATTTCTCTCATCCATCAGTCCAACATGTTTGTTGATCGGTTACGGGATATTGTATTTGCACATACTCGGTATTGAGGTTATCTTGAGAGACACGTCTCTTAAGTTTTATTCCGTAATCATGTGGATGTTCATCCAGATATTTTATATATAAATTAGTTTTAAGACATGTAAATTCAGCTTAACTACTTAGGTCACTAGATTGATAATGTAGTGTGTGTAGGTTTGATTCTAACGAATTTCAGGCCATCCACAGGCATTCTACTGCGAAGTAAACTTCACTCTAAACAGGGGCGATGAACGTCCCTGAATGATGCGACCAGGGTCTGTACTACAGTGTCAAATCAATCCGAATTGTGCAAATCCATCTTTTAATCGGGGTATGCGAGTAGTTCTCTAGTCCATGAGTAAGAAGAAGTCTAGGCACTATGTGCTTACGACAAAGGTATGAACCAGAACCAGAACAAGGTATGCTACCTGTTTGTTCCCTTGGCCGTCGAGACCACGGGTATTTGGAGTGCTCAGGGCAAGACATTTGTCAAGGACATTGGGCGACGCCTGAGGGACCGAGGTTTTGACAATCGTTCCGGAGCGTTCCTGATCCAAAGGATCTCACTCGCCGTGCAGCGCGGTAATGCTGCCAGCGTGAGGGGTACCTTTGGGTCGGGCATGTCCTGGGGCGGTTTATTTGTTTAGTATTGTGTTTTTTTAATTGTATTCAGTTTTTAGGCGTGTCTAGTTTTAAATTATTAGTTACTTTTGTAGTTAGTTATTATTATTATTTTGATTTGTATTTTATATGAACTTGTATTATTATTATTTTAATCAGATTTTGTATGACGTGTAATTTAACTTAGGTTTTCTTTCAGTGTTTTGTTAGTTCACAGTTTTACTTATTATAAATAAAAACTGAACCAGATAGTACTCAAAGCAGTGACAGCCTTTGGAAAATGGAAAGCACAAGTTCGTTCGAATTCCAATGCAGTAAGAATGATCGAACTTCTGAATCGGAGGCGTTTCAGAAGGGCAGAATGACTGTTAAAAATCCATAGACCGTGTAGAATCGAGTAAAGTGTTCTTATAGTAATGTCAGCTTCTTGTAGAGTAAATTTGTATGTGTGTGTTTTGTGAATGACCAAGTAACCACGTCAATCTATATGCTATATGGAATTAGAATATGTTTGTCATTAATGTAAAGTTAGGTAGGCCACCCAACATGATAGACGGTCAAGAAAAGAAAGATCAAGTTAGGTAGTTTTATAAGTATTTAGGTATTTCAAGAGTGAGAAGGAAATAACGTAATTATTTGTAGTCATACGAATTTCAGATGCTTGTTTTGTTACATAAACCCAAATAATTGTGTTAAGTCTCCCTACCTACATAACCTCAATTACGTAATTTAATCATTTAGCTAAAATACAAACAAGAATAAGATCAGAAAAGAAAGCCTGGTAATTTAAAAGTCTGCGCAAAATGCATTTAAAGTAAATCACGAGGACGAATCAATTGAAAACTCATTAAATTGACGAATCTGAACACCGCAAAATAAAACCCGCGGCATTAACGCAAAATAAAGCCTAATATTACAGGCCTTAGAACCATAAACAATCCCTCCCGCCGATGACCAGCGCACGATCGCCTCGGCAGCCGGATGTCCAAGACCTAGGTTGCCCAGGTCCATCTCCATCCACTCCTGGGATATCGGAGGTTATAGCAGGAAATAACACGTAGTATCGCCACATTTCAGTCCCCATTTCCCTGCCCACAACAGGGGCAATATCAACACTACCCAACTCAGGCAAGTTACTATCAGAAAACATCTAACACAAAATAATAATTAACACACTTCTGAAAATATAATTTGAGTTTTAACTTAAATTTCACTCGACAACCAGCAACCAAAAGAGGGCCCTTTCATCTCGACACATTACTTTTATATTTTCTATTCCCACCAAATAGTCCTACTCAAGGCATGCTCGCCAATCCACAATGTAAAACTGCGCGACTCATTCTGATTGGTTCGTTTCATTTCCTTTCGAAACTCAGTGCTCTGATTGGTTACTGGTCTACACCGTATACACTTTTTATATTTTAGATCACACAGTTCACCTAGAAATAGACTTTATAACATCATAAAATAATCTAAATAAAATAATACTCATTTGTTTTCTATATAAAACAACTTATTGTAATTATATTAAATAAATTTTACTTTGGGTTAAACCATCTGGAATTTAAAGGCGATCGACCGCCATCTGTATTTTCAACAATGAAATAGCTACGCATCTGTTTGACTTACCAAACTATATCGTAACTAAACACCCTTTCGTATGTGTTTCGATTGAATGAGCCATGGTAAATGCGACATTTCAAAACAACATCACAAATGTGTAAAATGGTCATAATTCGATATCCATTGAAAGCAACGGTGAAGTTAAACCATGTTCATTTTAAATTTATGATTCATAATTTATTTCATTGCTCTTAAAGTTTATCCGCATTTTGGAGAATGTTTAAACAAATATATTTCTACCTACTGAGAAATAAACCAAATGTTTGTTTCGTCACAACTTCTAAAAATATAATTTGATTTTTAACTTACATTTCACTCGACGACCAGTAACCAAAAGAGGGCCCCTTTCATCTCGACACATCACTTTTATATTTTCTATTCCCACCAAAATGTCCTACTCAAGGCATGCTCGCCAAACCACAATGTAAAACTGCGCGAGTCATTCTGATTGGTTCGTTTTATTTCCTTTCGAAACTCAGTGCTCTGATTGGTTACTGGGCTACACCGTATACACACTTTATATTTTAGATCACACAGTTCAATTAGAAATAAACTTTATAACATCATAAACTAGTCTAAATAAAAGAAGACTCATTTGTTTTCTATATAAAACAATTTATTGCAATTATATTAAATAAATTTTACTTTGGGTTAAACCATCTGGAATTTAAAGGCGATCGACCGCCATCTGTATTTCCAACATTGAACTAACTACGTATTTCTACAATATTATATAACAAACTCTTGATAGATGGCGCTAGTTTTTTCAAAAACCTTACACTCGTCCATCCTGACGCGTGTAATGTCCTCATACACGCAACCTTAACCTTACACTAGGCCTTTCCTTGTATTAATTATAAACATATTATATTAACTACCAATTTGTCAATCCTAGTTAACGTTTATCTAATTATTTATCTGAATAATTTTGACATTTCACAGGTATAACTAAACATGAAATTATGTCTGTTTAACCTAGGTATAAATATATATATATATATATAAAATCGCCCCTACATAAATGAATATCATCATACCTTTATAAATTAAATAACAAAGATAACGTAAGATAACTATCTGAACGTAGGTATATCAATAATCTTCACGTTATACCTATTTTAATAAGAGAGCGTGAGCCTGCGCAGCTCCGCAATAAACATCCGATTTTATAAATCTATATCTGACCGTCGACTGCAGTATCTGCAGATTTAGGAAATTAATGCCGCAGCGTCCGCAGCGTAGTGTAAATAACCAGTACCCATGGATCTCGTAGTGGTAGTCGCATCTTTCGTGACCCTAAGCCGCAGTATCCGCAGCCTTGTGGGTCTGGTGGAGTAGCAGTCACAGAGTCCGTGACCTCCAGCTGCACTGTATCCGCAGCGCCACTCCTGAAAAATATTTTATCACAACTACAGTATCCATAGTACCACTTACTACACATTAGCATTGGCTCTCTTTAGGTGACCTTTGACCAACATAATATAAATCGTGTTATGATACACAATCGAATCTTTAACGATCATTATTAAAAATTATTCTTAATAATATACAATACTATTTATTACTCCTCGTCTACACTTAATGCAGCTAAATGTATCCAAGGTTGCATTCGGTCTGCAGCAATAGTTCCTCGGTACCTTCTAGAAAATACATCGATTTCAGTAATACGGTACCTATCATTACCTAAGACCCTGGAAACCATATAAGGTCCTAAATACTTCTCTACCAATTTTTTACTTTTGCCGTCGTTGTCAAAGGAGACTTTGGTTATTTTCACCAAATCTCCTTCTTTGTAAATAGTGGGGGGTTTACGATTTTTGTCAAACTTATTTTTCTGTTCTTTCTGACTTTTCTTAATATTTTTAATAGCATTTTGTCTTATTTCTTCTACATTCGATTGAGTTATGTCTAATACACTGTCAAAATGCCCACTTATTTCACAATTCATAGAAACTCCGAATAACATTTTCGCAGGAGTTTTTTCTGTATACTTATGTAATGTGTTATTCATACCCCATTGCACTACTCCAACGTACTCGTCCCAACTCCTTTCATCTAAGTTATGAGTTTGTGTACCGAGTGATTTCAATATAGTCCGGTTATATCGTTCAACCTGCCCATTTGCTCTCGGGCAGGCGACTGCGTTGATAATCAATTTTATTTTCTTTTCAGAACAAAAGCTTTGAAATAAGTTCGATGTAAAGCTACTACCACGGTCACAAATTATTCGATTTGGTATTCTAAAGGTGTAAAACGAATCCTGCATTACCCTTATAACATTTTTAGTCTTAGTGTCTCTTACCGGTTTTATAAACGCATATTTGGTGAAAGCGTCGACAATGATTAATAGATATAGCAAGCTATTTTTACTACGGACAAATGGGCCAAGGTGATCGATATGCAGTGTATGCATTGGTATAGGAGTCTTTTCAATGGGGTTTAAAAATCCTTCTTTTGCGTGGCTGTTATCAGCATAGTATGCGCAATTTAAACATGCTTTTACATATTTATTTATAAAGTGTCGCATTTTGGGAAACCAATAAGTTTTCTTGATGCGATCATAAGTCTTGTCAAAAGCAAAATGGCCTATGTCATCATGATTGAGTCTGCATATCTGCCACCGTGCTCCCTTTGCTACTACCCAACGTAGTTCCTTCTTTTGTTCGTCAATATACCTGGTTGTTTTGTATGACATAATCTCTCTTTATAGATAGTATTTCCCCAACCTTATCTTCAGAAATCAAAATATCTCTAGTCCTTCGGATTTCATGATCCCCTAACTGTAACGTTAACAACCAATTTTCCGGTTCTACGTGCATGACATTTGGCCAAAACTCACACTCTGCATTTTCAGTTGATAGTTGATGCTCATTATTCATTCGACATTAGGGCGTCGACGTGACACATCTTTCTCCCTTGTCTATATTCAATGTCAAACTGAAACTCTTGAAGTTGCAGCCACCACCTAGCGATTCTGGGAATGAGGTCGCGTTTAGTCAAGGTTGTTCTAAGGGCACTGAAATCAGTTACTGCCTTAAAAGGAATTCCTAGAACATAAATTCTAAACCTTTTAATGACTCAACCACAGCCAAGGTTTCGAGCTCGTAAGCATGAAAATTCTTTTCTTCAGGGGAGGTTTGACGACTGTAATAAGAAACTACGCGAAAGGGTTGATTTTCTTCAGATCTCTGCATCAGTATACCCGCAAGACCATGCTTACTAGCATCTGTATGAATTTCGGTATATTTGGCTTTGGAATCGTAAATGGACAAAATTGGTCTTTCAGCTAACTTTTGTTGAAGTACATGAAATGCATTCTGTTGTTCGCTCCCCCATACAAACGGAATATTCTTTTTCAATAAACTGGTCAAAGGATGAGCTATTGTGGAAAATTTTCAATAAATTTTCGAAAATAGCTGATCAGGCCATAACATTGACGCACTTAGTGTTGGCTGCAAGGTTCCGGAAATTTCGTAACACAATCTATTTTCTTTTGGACTGGTCGTACACCGTTTACAGAAATTTCATAACCCAAGTAATCTATGGTTTCTGTCAGAAACATACATTTTTCCAGATTCAAAGTCATGCCTGCATTTCTCAACAAATCAAGTACTCTATGCAATTTATCGATTCCTTCATCTACTGTTGAAGCTGCAATTAAAATGTCATCCATATAAGTTAAAGCTTCGTCAAACCGAGCAGATCCTAGCACGCGATTGATTAATCTTTGAAAAACCGCCGGTGCGTTCGCAAAACCAAACGGCATTCTTTTAAACTCGTATTGTCCATCCGGCGTGACGAACGCTGTGAGATGCCTAGAGTAATTTGCAACCTTTACTTGATAGTAACTGCTGGCCAGGTTCAGGGTAATGAAGTATTTCTTTCCTGATAGTCTGTTTACCTGCTCTTCAATAATTGGCATAGGGAAATGCTATTTAACGGTTTTATGATTCAAGGCCCTATAGTCTATGCATAGTCTAAATTTTCCATTCTTCTTTTTCACTAGAATGATTGGACTTGCATAATCTGAAATTGACTCCTGTATGGCTGCTCCCACTAACTCATCATCCATGTCACGTACTATTTGTCTTTCGGCTAAAGGTAGTCTATATGGTCTGTTAACGACTGGTCTGCTATCATTTAACTCGATTTTCATTTCTCCTTGATGTGCACAATATATTTCTTGGATATTCATAGCAAAACATTCTCTGAAGTTATTAAGTAGCGTTACTATCTTTTTTCTATCTGAGTGCGCCAAATTTGGGCCAGTCTGAATCATGCTTTTGGGTAGTGACTCCCTAGTACTTACCCGAAAGCATTTTCGACTCCCTTCTTCATAATGTTGTCCGAGGACAAGGCTCGAGAGCAAGAGTAGTGCCGTGCGTCAGAGTAACAATTTTATCGGTACACTGAGACACAAAAATTTTACCTCGATCGATTTTATCAAACGAATAAATACCACCCCAAATAACCTGCTCAGACCCTTCTGTTCCAATTATTTTCGGTTCTATATGTAAATCGCCTGTGTAACAGGGCTCGGTACACACATCAACCATGCAGTGATTGTCAATAACCCAATCTTTTTTCACTTTAACTTTGTATATATCTAATGAGTCATTATTTGCGCCATTGTTTGTACACATAACAGATTCCACAGTGTGAAACCGTAGGGTATTGCTGTCTTTGACAATCAAAATGTGTTTTTGGTCCGTAAAATCCTGAAGTTTCTAGGTATTCATCATCTACTACTAGAGCCGAGACATCTGCACTGATGCCGTCAATTTTTATGTGTACCTATACCTGACCTATCGTGGGTATCAGTGAATTTCCGAAAACTTTAATGTTTTTAATGTAGCTTACTTCAGGTTCTTTGTTTAGAAGTGCTAATACGCTAGCTTTTAAATTGTTACTTCGCTTCCTAGATCAACAAACGCCAGAGATTCGACACCACCACCTTAACAGTTTTGTAGTATTTATCGGAGCTGTGTCTGTCATTGTAAATACGTATCGCACTTCACAGTTCTCGGTTTTATGTCCAATTTTGGAACATGTTGTACATGTTGTATGGAAACGCGCCGAAACCACGCACCGAGCGGACGTGTTTTTGGTTATCGGGACGTCGGGTGGACGACGAATCTTACGGGCGGAATTAAAAATGGGGACTAAGTGCTGTGGCTGTGTTTCTAGCATATTTGACTTACTGTTCATGGAGTGTGCGAAAGTGACGTGTAAAAAAATCTACCACTTAAAGTGCCTGGTAACTAACGAACAACATGAAAAGCTAAGAGTGGAGTACAAAAACAACTGGATTTGCCCGGAATGCACTCGGAATGTTCAAAAAATCGGGAACTCGGAGACGCCAATTCGTCAAAGCGTGATGAACAAAACATTCACGCCGGGAAATTTTGTCAACACCAAGAGGGGCAGCCACGGCAAGCTGGATAGTAGCTATGTTGGAGACAGGGAGAAGCAAATACTGGAAGAGTTGAGAGAGTTTCGGCTGGAAGTGACAACCCGATTTGATGAGCAGCGTGAAGCGTTTAAAATCATCCAGGAAAAACTTCGTAGTTCAGAATCGGAAGTGCAAGCACTCAAAAAAATTACGAAGGTACTTCAAGAAAAAGCCGGAAGAGTTGATGAATTGGAGAAAGCGATTAAATCTATATCGGAAACCAACAAAGAGTCGGACAAGAAGGAAAAACCTCTGCATAATGAGGATGCAGAAAACTCCGAAAACCGTAGTCAAGCTGTCCGAATTGGCTGCCATTGCTCGCGATTTGCTCCAATCCCCTCAGGCGTTCCTCAAGGATCCCATCTGGGGCCACTTCTATTCAATGTCTGTCTGTATGATATAGCATCTTGTTTTAGATCCGCCAGTTACCTTATGTATGCCGACGACACCAAGATATTTATGCCCGTATCAAGTTCCTCAGATTGCTACAGATTGCAGGAAGATCTGGACCGACTTTGCGAGTACTGTAGTCTCAACAGCTTAGATCTAAATCCCAAAAAGTGTCAACTAATCACGTTTACTAGAAAAACATCTAATCTAACACACCAATATATTCTAAATGACCACCCCATTGAACGTGTCTCCAAGGTTAGGGATCTTGGGGTTATAATGGACTCAAAACTTTTATTCATACCTCATTACGAACATATTATAGCGAAAGCTTTTAAAATGCTTGGATTCGTAAATCGTGTGACGAGGCCGCTGCGTTCACCACTTGCTTTTAAATTACTTTATTTCGCCTACGTTCGCAGTGTGCTGGAATATGCGTCGCCGGTATGGTCACCATCCTACCAGTCGCATAAAATCAGAATTGAGTCGGTTCAGAAAGCGTTCATGAGGCAACTCCAGATTAGATATGACGGGTCTTCGGTGGACTATGATGATGAGGGCCTTACTCGACATTCTATGGCTTCCCTGGAGAGCAGGAGGATGCTGGCAGATCAGAAACTTCTTCATGACGTCATCAACAACAGACTGGACAATGAGTGGCTGGTGAGGTCAGTGCTGCTGCGCATCGCCCCAGCGCGGTCGCGTCGCCACACACCGGCGCTGCTTGGGTACGAGCGCGCGCGCACCAACTATGCCTCCAATTCACCGCTAAATAGGAGCATTGATATGTACGAGAAACACTTTGCGGGGGCCGATGTCTTTTACCTGAACCGGACTCAATTTATATCACAGGTTTGTGCGAAGATAAGGTCAATCAAATTAGATAATTGATCATCAAAAATAAACAACAATCAATAACATTTATTCAAGGAAATTGAACTCTCTCATTTGACATAGAAAAACCTCATATCCACACACATATTACATACCCTCTCTCTCTCTCTCACACACACACACACACATACACATATACAAACACATACCTTATTATATATAATGTAAAATTACCTTTTATACATATGTTTTATGATCTAAAAATCCTCATCATAATTTATAAAGGATATGTTTCGTAATTGGCATTATCCATTTATATCAGTGTTATTTTTATCGAATTAATTACTTATGCTGTGAAACATCAACAAACAAATAAATAAATAAATAAATAAACTCTTATTCAAAAGCAGTCCAGGTAAAATTGAGGACGGAGGTAGCTACTGAAGGGGGTGTGGCCACAAAACACACGATATCAACCGATGAATCGATGGCCAAGCAAACTAGTACAATGGAAACAGGGATATTGGTGACTACGGTGACAGAAGGGGAAACTCAGAACAGAAAAGGAAGAAGAATGGACTGTAGTGTCAAAGAAAAAACACAATAGGTATCCGGACGCAGAGGTGAAACGAGGTGGAAATAAAAGTACCCTCGCCATACAAGGACTAGAGCGGAAAAAACACCTTCACGTTTGGCGCTTACCGAAGAATACCACAGTGGAAAGTATGGAATCACACGTCAGAAGTATATGTAGAGACGTGGAAATAAAGGTGGACCTAATTAAACACAAGAAAGAACGGAACTATAGATCATTCAAAATAGGAGTTCCGGAGAGTAAATATGACATTGTGCTATATAAATATTTGGCCAACAGACGTCGAATACTGCGAATGGATTTGGTTTCGTAGAGCACCCAGTACATCTAGACAGCCGGCGACGGCAGAATAAAGGGGTTGAAATATATTACCAGAATGTCAGGGGACTGCGCACGAAAACATAACAGATTCGAAACAATATGATTACGGCCTCGGCGGATCTTATAGCTTTGACTGAAACTCGGTGCAACGAGGGTAGTTTAGATGCGGAATTGGTGCCAAATGGTTATAAGATTATTAGATGTGATTGCACTGACGGACGGAAGCAGGGCGGCGCGTGTCTCGTGGCCACACCACGCTTCGAGATAAGGCGAGTGAAGCTACCGGGCGGAGTCAACGCGAACAACTACACATTTGAACTCTTCGCGGCCACGGTATACCTCAGCATAAGTTTTTGTTTTTAATATGTGTACTTTACTTACCGCCGAGTAGTAGTGATCGCGAATATTTAGTAACGTTTAGACTAATCGAAAAGTTAAGTGAGCAATATGTAGATTTAATAGTAATAGGTGATTTTAATTTATACACAGTCAGGTCATAAGTTCTGTCACACAATAAAAACTTTTGAATTTAGAACGCTGGCCACAAAAAAGTTTATTGAATTCGAATTTAGAATTTTTCATGAAAATAAAAATGTGTACTTTTTAGAATTTTCCTCATTTTTAAATATGGAGTGGACACTTAAAGAAGACCGTGTCGCAGTTATTGCGTTGCATCGTTGCGGTTACGCGCCAATTCAGATTTTCGACTTACTGAAAAATTTGAATATAACCAAAAGATTCGTTTATCGTACCATAAAACGATACAATGAAGACTCTAGTGTAGATGATAGGTCAAGAAGTGGTCGCCCTCGCTCTGTTAGGACTCCAGCAGTGATAAAAGCTGTGAAGGCGCGAATTCAAAGAAATCCCATACGTAAGCAGAAACTGTTGGCCCTTCAGGTGGGGTTAAGCAGGACCACGGTGAAAAGGGTGTTAAATGAAGACTAAGGGCTTAGGGCATATCGAAGAAAAACAGGACATCGTTTGGACGCTCATTTAATGGACCTGAGACTGAAGAGATGCCGCGCTTTGTTGAAGCGGTACGCGGGAAAAAAGCATCGGGAAATTCCTTTTTCGGATGAAAAAATTTTCACCGTGGAAGAGAGCTACAACAAACAAAATGATAAGGTGTACGCACACAGCAGTGAAGAAGCGAGCAACCGTATTCCGCGTGTCCAACGAGGTCATTTTCCATCCTCGCTCATGGTTTGGTTGGGAGTCTCTTATTGGGGCTTAACTGAGGTACATTTTTGTGAGAAAGGCGTAAAAACGAATGCAGTTGTGTATCAAAATACAGTCCTCAAGAACCTTGTGGAACCTGTTTCTCATACCATGTTTAATAACAGGCACTGGGTATTCCAACAAGATTCTGCGCCAGCTCATAGAGCGAAAAACACACAAGACTGGCTGGCAGCGCGTGAAATCGACTTCATCCGGCACGAAGACTGGCCCTCCTCCAGTCCAGATTTGAGTCCGTTAGATTACAAGATATGGCAACACTTGGAGGAAAAGGCCTGCTCAAAGCCTCATCCTGATTTGGAGTCACTCAAGACATCCTTGATTAAGGCAGCCGCCGATATTGACATGGACCTCGTTCGTGCTGCGATAGACGACTGGCCGCGCAGAATAAAGGCCTGTATTCAAAATCGCGGGGGTCATTTTGAATAAACTTTATTACCATAAGAATCTATGTTTTATTAAGTTTTGTTTTCATGTCTAAATTATTTCATATTGCACATGTGACAGAACTTATGACCTGACTATGTATTCAAGTAGTAAAAACATTAAGAGTTATATGGCCTACTTTGAAAACTATTGTCGAGTCACTCAGAGTAATAATGTAGTCAATTGTAACAATCGGAAACCGGACTTGGTACTTAGCACATTCGGAGAGGGGTTGTGCGTGAGCGCGGCTGACTCTCCGCTAGTGGCGGTGGACGCGCAACACCCGCCGCTCGAGGTGCGCGTATGCGGCGGGCGCGGGGCGCGAGGGGCGCGTCAGCTAGACTCATTCGGCCTCGACTTACCTGTACCCGTGGATTCCAACATTGAAGACGAGGATGGTATGGATACGACAATGTACCCGTGTTGGAATTATAAGAAGGCAATTTTTCCGTTATTGTATTCCTTATTGGCGTCGGTGGAATGGGAACCTCTTTACGAAATTAGTAATTTAGAAGAATGTTTAAAATTTTATTATAATATTATGAATGAAATTATTGATGAATGTGTTCCGAAGAGGAAAAAGAGACAGACCGGTAGTAGATGTATATATCCTGAATGGTATACTCAGGAGATAGTTAAGGACATAAGGCTTAAAGGTGCTCTTCATAAACGGTACAAGGAGACGTGATCAACTATAGATTATGGTGCATTCTCGGTGTGTAGGGCTAGAGTTAAGAGGTTAAGAGAAATTTCGTTCGTCCAGTATAAGGATCGGATCCAAAGCCATCTTAAAGAAGACCCGAAAGCGTTTTGGAACTACATAAGATCTAGAAGAGAAAAGGATTCCACTATTAAGCTGGTACAGGGTGATAAAGTTCTATCGCAGAAGGAATGTTCGAAAGCGTTTGCAGACTACTTTTACTCTGTTTACAGCAAGGAATCGGCAATTTTGAATATAAAGTCGGCAGTAGAGGAGGCAGGAACCACAAATACAGGGGCTAGGATACATATAGACGTTCTTTTGTTTGAGGACGTGGAGAAGGCATTGTGTAGACTTAAACCAAAGAGGTCAGCGGGCCCTGATGGCATTCCGCCTTATATCCTCAAAGATTGTCGGCATGCGTTGGTAAAACCGTTAAACTTTAACCGTAATGTTATTTAGACTATTATTGTTTCGCATAATTGATTTGGCATAATTTGTTATGGCATAATAGTATTTTCGCATAGTAATACTTTGGCCTACTACTTTTTTGGCATAGTACGCTATTAGCATAATTTCAGTCGGACTAATTTGTATTGGCCGAAAACACATTACGCATACTATTGTTTGGGCTAATAATTATTTGGTATATTTGTCATTATCCATAATTTATTTTTTTAAATGAAAAATACTCGCATAATTTCAGTCGGACTAATTTGTATTGGCCGAAAACACATTACGCATACTAATGTTTGAAACCAATTTGATTTCCGAGACTGGAGACCCGTGTTGGACGAACTTTTTCCGGGTGCGCCAAAGTTAACCTAAGATTTCTACCTCGATTATTGTAACTCCGAAAATTTTGTTACTACAATTTTTCATCCTAACAATCACTATTAATAACTTCTCTGTTCCTATGTTATTAATTCCGAATCATTCAACTTCATAATGTCGGTAACAATAAACATCTATTGTACTACTATTTGTTTTCCTATACTTTCTCAAAATAACTGTTTTTTAAACTATTATTCGAAATCATATACATATTTGTTATATAGAATAGTTTTTATTCTAAAATTTGCAGATGAAAGATAATAGCAATTAATTAGGTCAATGTCGCTACCGAAATCGACATCTGGGCAGTAGGTAGGTTAGGTTAGGTTAGAACATGTAAAAACAACAAAAAACACTGTTTTCAGAACGAAACCTAATAGTCACCTACCTAATAGAAACCTACCTATAAGTCAGAATTGGATACTATTAGGACAGTGACGCTACCGAAATCGACATCTGGGCAATAGGTAGGTAACAACAAAAAATACTACTTTGGAACTAAACATACCAACGAAAAGTCAAATTATGGTACTGTTAGGTCAGTGTTGCTACCGAAACCAACATCTGGGCAGTAGGTAGGTTAGGTTAGGTTAGAACATGTAAAAACAACAAAAAAACACTGTTTTCAGAACGAAACCTTCCTACCTATAAGTCAGAATAGGATACTATTAGGTCAGTGACGCTACCGAAATCGACATCTGGGCAATAGGTAGGTAACAATAAAAAATACTACTTTGGAACTAAACATACCAACCAAAAGTCAAATTATGGTACTGTTAGGTCAGTGTTGCTACCGAAACCAACATCTGGGCAGTAGGTAGGTTAGGTTAGGTTAGAACATGTAAAAACAACAAAAAATACTGTTTTCAGAACGAAACCTTCCTACCTATAAGTCAGAATAGGATACTATTAGGTCAGTGACGCTACCGAAATTCACATCTGGGAAATAGGTAGGTAACAACAAAAAATACTACTTTGGAAATAACCTACCAACCAAAAGTCAAATTATGGTACTGTTAGGTCAGTGTTGCTACCGAAACGAACATCTGGGCAGTAGGTAGGTTAGTTTAGGTTAGAACATGTAAAAACTACAAAAAACACTACTTTGGAACTAAACATACCAATCAAAAGTCATTTTTTTTTCGAATATGAAACCATTGTAGTTTAATTTGATACCTCCTCTATTTGTTTTAAATATTTGCACTTGATTTTCCATGTTATAAGTATTATAAAGTCTACACCACAAATAACAGCATTTGTCCTTGTTTGCTCATAATATTTATGACTCACCCTCAATTTCATTTTTATAATATTTCTTTGCAATGGCAACGTACCGTCATGTGAAACGCCTGTGACTGTTAAATAGCAATTTTATTACTATGAGCTATTTGTACATGACTATTTTGTAGGACAATACTGTTATGCATTTTGATATGATGCTAATTGATTATTATGCGTATTTGTGCTTATGCTTTTTGACATTAGTCTTCATGATGATTATGCTTTCTGTATTTATGCTTTTTAATGTTATGCGTAAAAAATTATGCGTAATGAGGATTATGCACATGACTATTTCGGCATAAAGCAATTATGAGTAACAATATTAGTATAAATGACTTTATGCCTTCCAATAAAGAACCGTGTAAGAAGGCTTACAGAAACTTGGAGTTCATACTCCGGACGGCTAGGAATTTAAATGATATTAAAACGGTTGTAGTCCTGTATAACGCATTGGTACGAAGTCACCTTGAGTCGAATGCATTCATTTGGGCCTCCCTACGAAATTAAGTATAAGTTTATGCTGGAGAGAATCCAAAACAAGTTCACCAGACACATTTACCAAAGACTGTATGGGGTGTATCCATACTATCTTCTCATGTATCCTTCCTTATTCGTTTTAGGAATGGTAGGGTATAATGAGCTGAGAGTGAGGCGAGAATTTGCACTGGTTCTTTACTTATTTAAAGTGCTGGTAGGTAAAATCGAGAATGGAACGGTGCTGGAGTTTCTGCGCATACGTGTCCCCGACCGGTACGTGTGGCAGCGCCGCCGGCCTGAGCTACTTTGTGTGACGCGCGCGCGCACCGCGCTGCTCAGCAGGTCCCCGATGTCGCGAGCGCTAAAATATCTTAACTTGATTGCCAACCAGATGGATTTGTTTTGTTGCACTTCGAGTGGCTTCACAAAGACTGCTTTGCAGACAATTAGTTGTGAGATGATTGCTTAAATAATAAAGGATAATGCTTAGTTGTATAGTTCTTAAATATTTTTTAGGTTAATTGAATAATCATTTGAATAAGCTGCACTATGTATTAGGTCTAACCTGTAATGTAGATGTAAGTTTTAGATAAATAAATAAATACATTTGACTATTGGTTTTGGACAATTTGAAGCTAAGTGACCTCTTTCCTGACATTTAAAACAGATCTGTGTTTTTTTTTGGACATTGATGTCCTGGTGTGGCTTAGGCTTGTATTCAGACTAGTTTGTATAATAAATTCCTTGCTACTAGATAAAAACTCTAACAGTTGTTCTGGTTCTTTACATCGAAGTGATTGTGCCGCTGTCCGTAATGTTCTATCCATAAGCCCATGTACGATACAATCAGCTGCATCCTTTCCGCTGATTTTACACATATTCAGCAAGGACATTTTGTCATAAAAATAATTTTCTACTGACTCCCCTAACTTGAACTTTCGTCACATCATATCATCTAATAATTTACCATAGTTCTGTTCATACCGAAAAACTTGCAATAATTTTGTTTCCCATTCTCTCCACGTAAATAACTTACAAGATAAGCTCTCATACCAAGTCTTCGCATTTCCTTCTAGTTTTTGTAAAGCAAAGTGGATTGTTTGCCTATCGTCCTATTCATAGATAAGGGCACATTGATTGAATTTATCTAGCCAAAGGTCCGTCGGACCTGGTGATGCTGGATTGAATGAGGGTACCATTTTTGACTGATAATTAGATTGCCTGCTTTTAGCTAAATTATCGATTAAACGACTAAAGTCCTTGGTTGGCATCGGTGAGCGAACTGACCTGGGTACGCGGCGTTCTTCCATCGGCGTATTACTTCTCCGTGAACTGGAACTAGAACGACGCCGCCGCCGATGATCTCGTGGCAGGACTTCCCGCTCGCGGCTCCGACTTTGGCGTCCCACACTCGGATCGGGCTCGCCTCTTGCTGGTGCGCGGCTGCGGTGACGGCGAGGGCTACGCTCCACGCACGCCGGGCGGGAACGCGCTCGCCCCCGCTTGCCGCGGTGACATACACTTGAACTAGCCCGACTTGATGGCGTCAGGCTCCTTTGAGCCCCGCTGTGCTGCGCTCGGGTCGATCGCGCTCCGCTTGATCGCGCCTATTATGAACGCGACCGACCGCCTTGCGGGCGCCGTTCACGAGACCTGCTGCCTCGGTTTCGGCTACCCGTTTGTTCCCGACGCGGACTGGTACGGCGGCGTTTGTACCGGCTCGTAGACACAGAATCCGAGGATCCAGAAGTTTCACATTCGTCGCGACAGCGTCGCTTACATTGACGATCTCTTTTGGTATTCCTGAAATGACGGTCGAACGGAAAGCCTTTGTTCCAGATTGCGTTCAGATAATCCCCCTTCTGAAATGTGGTGTAGGAAATAGTACGATAAATCAGCACTCACTTGGTTTGCTCCTGTGTCTCGTTTTGGGGATCCCCTTTCTTCACAGGAACTGGACTGGTTCGTGGGCTTGAAGTGTTTTCCCGTGTGGCTTGGCAGTGGCATAATGCGGAACGGGTCGCGGATTTGTGCACGTCGCTAGGTTAAGTTCGAGGGATAGCTGTCAGAAGACAGCTGTGTTGCTAGTGTGAAATATCGTACTTTGGGGTGGCGAGTTGAAATTATGTATTTTGTGCGTGCATTACAATGAATGACATAACTACTAAACATGCCACCAACCTAAAATAACTAAGTTATTTTAATGAACTGTACTGATTAAGAACTAAGAACTAAGTAACATTAGTTATAGTAGTAGCTATAACTAATGTTACTTATTAACTAAAACTAATGTATCTATTCGATAGGCAAAGGACAGATCTTTACTACAGATCTCTCTGAATAATTATTCCCTATCTGTACTGTAACTACTCTAACAACGCCATCAACGCCTGGATGCAACTTGTTAACGCGAGCCAAGCGCCATTGTAAAGGCGGTAAATTAGTATCTAAAATTATAACTACTGAACCCTCGGATAGGGGTATGTAGCTTCTGCTATCACGGAACCATTTTCCTCTCTGTTAGAGCTGGTGGAGGTACTCCACACTCCAGCGCTTCCAGAAATGCTGAACTGATTGTTGTATGACTTGCCCTCACTAGACGGCTAGTTTGATCTAATGAGTAATCGTACTCACGTAATGAGTTTAATGGTTGCCCAATAAGAAAATGTGCAGGTGTGAGAGGTAGCGCATCAACTGGATCGCCACTCTGAGAAAAAAGCGGCCTCGAGTTGAGAATCGCTTCAATTTGACATATGAGTGTATTGAACTCGTCATATGTTAACATCTGTGTACCTAGAACTCTGTAGAGATGAGTTTTCATACTCTTTACTGCGGCTTCCCAAAGCCCACCAAAATGCATAAGCCGGTTGAAACTGCCAAGTTATTCCCAGATCGGCTAAACTCCGCTAAAGTTCACTTGATTCATTTTGTAAGAATGAAAAAAGTTCCTTTAGGTAGTTATCACAACCTAAAAACTATAAACATCTGAACATTTACCACGTCTCGAGGTAAAACGTCTGAACGCGTTTGTAAAGTCTTCCGTTGATAAACTGGGAACTAACTCCAAATGAACGGCCTTTGTTGACATACAGATGAAGACACAAATGTATGCCTTATAGTATCGCGCACTTCGCGAGTGATTTGTCTTCAATTTGAAGTAACCAGCAAAGTCGATTCCTACATGAAGAAATGGACGCATCGCTCTCACACGAGCGGCCGGCAGCGATGCCATAGGCGGTTGCATCGCTGCAGGTTGCGCGTGGAAGCATTGGACGCATCGCTGCGTGCGCATGCGAACTGCATCGCGAGCTGATAAAATCCTATGACTGGGAGAGCAAAAATTGTAACTGTTGTGGGCCAACGTGTAAATTCACAATATGAAATTGATCAATTATTAAAACCGTGAGTGAATGTTCTTTTGGTAAAATGATTTGATGCTTAGCATCATAAGCAATATTGGCACGCTGTATGCGGCCGCTGACCCTGACAAGCCCAGAATCGTCAATGAAAGGCTTGAGCTTTTGTAATCGCGGTGAACAGTTTTTATTTGATTTGAGTCGCGATATATTATCGGCGAACTCATTGTTTTGAACTAGACAGATCAGATTTTTTAGTGTTTGGTTTATCTCGGGAACGGAAATTTGTACATCATTGAAATCAGATTTAGTCTTACGACATTTATTAATGACCGCATGATGAGGAATGTAATACGGAACGTCGGTATGACAGTCATCAGAATCTGTCACTAACTCCATATGCCCCAAGTCTATGTACTCTTGGAGACATTTATTATAATTTGAACGTAGATCAGAGTTACGGGACAATCGATTCTCCAGTTTAATTAAACGCGCGAGAGCGATGTCTCGGGAATGTCCCAAAGTAGGTACATACTCTTTGAACGGTAGTGCAACAATGTATTGGCCGTTGTCGCCGCGTTTGTGTGTACCTAGGAACATAGATTCACACAAATTTTCTTCTTGAGTGAGAGGCCTGGTGTCAGGCACTGACTCCAATTCCCAGAACTTTTGAACATCGATATCAAGTTGATATGTACTTAAGTTAGAGCACACATTCACTTTGGCACAACCCGAAAACTTACCATTTAGTAAATATCCAAAGATACTATTTATAGCTACAGGAGTACCTTGCGGGCCTATTATGTTATTATGTAACAAGATAGCATCTGTGTAGTCCGAACCAAGTAAGTTGTCAATTGGACGCTCAGATCGTAAGTCTGGGTCGGCTAAGGGAATGTTTTGCAAATGAGCAATTTGATCAAATGAAGTTGGAAAATGTGGGATGTAACTAGTAATTTTTGGTAAAATTATAGCTTCAATGAACAGTTTAGGTTCCGGCTTGTTGTGGGGCGTCACCTCACATTAAACTAAGCCGCGAGGTTTCTCGGTTTTATCCCCTACTACTAATAGTCATGTTAGGATTGGCATGTTTTCGTGATAGGCCAAGACGTTGGACACACGTCTCAGAGATCAGCGTAACCTACGAACCTTGATCAACAAAAGCGCGCGCGATCTGCGGCTCATAAGGACCTGCCTGCGTGGGACGTACCATCACCAGCGCCGTCGTAAGTAGAACCGTATAATTCTCCTTACTAGCAGAGTCGTTTGACAAAGAAGGTCGAACAACTTTCCCTGTAGGGAACTCGGGCACTAGGGCCGCTCTAAGAGTCGAGGACTCGTTCTGAACTTTTTTCTCCGTACCGGAGATTGGCGCTACTGCCGGTTCGATCTGAACAATATTCTGAACAATATTTTCCGTACCACAGATTGGTGGCGCTACGGTCTGACTGATTTGAACTGGATGCCCCGTACCGGACTTAGGTGTTGGGGACGCATTGATAGTTGAAGACTCCAACTAGGAAAAGTGTGTCAGAGTAACATGTTGAACATTCTCATGTAATGATGTGTGATGACGTTTTGAACACGTTCTACACGTATACTTTGACTGACAATCTTTTACTGAGTGCCCACTGCAAAGGCAATTAACACAAATGTTATTATTTTGCAAAAACTTATTACGGTTACTCATTGACAGTGAAGTAAATTTGTCGCATTTACTTAAGAGGTGACCACTTTGGCAGTAAAAACACCTCAGTGCACTTTTAACTGGGTTGTGTACACTCATGATTCTTGCAAGAGTGACCGGTGTATGCAAAGACGAGGTTGCAACCGAATTCGCGCGACCTATCTTTCGCCATGACGACTCGTGAGTACCTACACTCGCAGTATTAGAACGGAATGCGCGTGCGGACGGCGACGACAACGGCGCGTCGATAAGCTATGCAGGGGCACGAGTGCTTGATGCTGACATTGTAATGGAACATCGCTTAACGAATGCAATCAGTGTACAGTGAGAATCGGAATTAGCTGTGTCAGTTCCTTTAACGCTTGGGTTATTTGAGTGATTCGAAGTAAGTTGACAAAAGGAGCCATAGCACGTGGTTGGTTCGGAGAAGCGAGGTCAGGTCAGGTTTTTTTGTCGCATTCCTGCGAAATGTGTAGGGATCAGAGCCGAGTTGGTTGCGCGCTGAATAAATTATGAATAACTAAATAATGAAAGGTTTCTTATGAAACTTACGGAGAAAGCTAATGTGTTGACTGCAAATATACAATTGCGTTTGTTTGGTACGATGTGGTGAGTTTGACATCACGGGTTTGAATATCATTCTAGTGATCTTTGTCTAAGACGCTAGCGGTCGGGTAGGCTTAATAAATCGCAACAGCTTTTATGGCCAGCGATCAACAAATTTTGTGTATCGGCAATACCAAATGAGTGATAACCGACGGTTGATCATAGAAAATAAGCATACACAAAATTGTAGACAGCAGGCCTGCATGGCATGTTTGATTGAAATTAGACCCTGTGTAGTTAGAGTTAAGAGCTTTCGCTTGGGCAGTATTTGCGGGGCAAAGGACGCCATTTTTTTTAGACATGTGGGGTCTATAAATACGAGCGCGTGGGTGGGGGAGGCATTCAGTCTCTGCGTCAAACTACTACGACACACGTCTTTCGGTAATTCTATACAGTTCGGTCTGCCGTTTTACGCGTCTGGAACTGGAAGAGTTGTGATTGCGTGTTACAGTGGATTTTCGTGAGTGTCTGAAGCGCCGAGATATACCTCGGTTCCTATCCTTTAAATCAACCTACCCCAAATTCCAAAACTATCCTTGGGTCGTTAGATAAGAACTTGTAGGTAATTGATCTGAGTCTGAGTCTGGGCTTGGAGTGACCCTAATTTCCTTTTCCTTCACCATAGGGTTCCTGGATTAGCTCTTAGGATATTCGCGGGCTAATCCTCTCCTCATTTCCTTCGTGTAGCGAGTTTTGAAATCTAGGCTAGTATATTTTAGTTACTTCCAAATAATAATAACCTACTTAAATAATAAATAAATCTAAAATACATAAAACTACACAAATAAACCACCCCAGAACGCTCCAGGACCAAAGGTACTCATCACGCTGGCAGCGTTGCCGCGCTGCACAGCAAGTGAGACCCTCTGCACCAGGAACGCTCCGGAGCGGTAGTCATGGCCTCGGTCCCTCAAGCGACGCCCAATGTCCCAATGGACGATCATAGCTTCTGACAACTGTAGCTCGACCTTAGCTATTTATGCCGTTACAACATCACTTCGAACGTTGCTAACTCTTTGTCGAGAAACTCCAGAAGTACAATTACTTGTAGGATCTCAATCGGGGACCTCAAGGATAACTCAAAACGTGTACGAACATCTTTGTTTAATTTACGTAAAAGAATATTTAGCAACAAAAAACTCCACTCGGAAACTGGAAACTTCATTGTTTCTAACGCGGTAAGATTTTCATTATAGACGTTTAGCAAATGACGCAACTCCTGCTCATTTGTTTTTTCGGACATGGGTTTCAGGTCAATAATGTTATCGACATGTTTTTTTGGATATCAGCCGCTTATTTTCGTACCTATTGATAAGAGTTTGCAATGCAATTTGATAGTTGTCTTCCGTGATTGGGATAGATTTGATAAGGTTAAAGGGTTCCCCTTTAAGGGACAGCGCTAAATACCTAAACTTCTCAACGCACTACAAGGCACTATTTTCATCGATCAATGACCTAAATATCATAAAATTAGTTCCACTCGGTAATGCGGCCATCAAATTGTGGCAGAGTAAGAGCCGGTAGTTTAATTTTGTTAGGACATGTGTGGGAAGAAGACCGTGTCTGTCTTGTAACAGAGCTACGCCGTTCAGCGTCTTTCATCAAGTCAGCTGCTACTTGAACTTCATAGTACAAATGATCGAACCTTTCCCTAACAGCCAATTGTTCGTCTTTATCAAACGTTTTATTTTTAATGTATGACTTCTCAATCTTGCTTTGGACCTTCAGGAATGCGGTTTTTATTTTTGGTAATTCTTGTGCACGACAACGAAATTCAACCGATTGGGAACTGCTGGTTTCAACCATTTTCTCCAGAGTATGCAAAAGAATGTCTCTCTCATATAACTCGGCCTCCATTGTAAATTTGTAAACTTGTAAGTATGTGAGATGTGTAACTTGAATGTGTAGAATCGAACAATAAAATATCACGAACTGTGAGATCACAAAAGGCGTCCAGGCGCGGAACAAAGGCTGATTACAAAGATTTTTAGTTTACCTACAATTTTTCACTATTTACGTGGCTCGCACTACTAAACTCACAAAAGTGAACAATATAACTTATTTTCTTGAACTGAACTGAACTTATTTGAACTTTAGTTAGGCTGTACAGCCGTAAACTAACTGTATTATTGTACAATAACACAAAATTAAAACGAGAATAACCCAGCGGACGGCGGGCGTGGGAACAATGGCGTCGTACTTGCCGCAGTTTTCACAACAATTTTTGAGGAAAACTTGAACTAGGGACCTTGGAACTATGAAAAATATAACATAACACTGTACATTGCAATACTCGCACAAAATCACTTGAAAATGTCAGAAATTTGGCTACGAAGGACCATGAAGTTATGTAGGAAATAGTACGATAAATCAGCACTCACTTAATTTGCTCCTGTGTCTCGTTTTGGGGATCCCCTTTCTTCACAGGAACTGGACTGGTTCGTGGGCTTGAAGTGTTTTCTCGTGTGGCTTGGCAGTGGCACAATGCGGAACAGGTCGCGGATGCGTGCACGTCGCTAGGTTAAGTTCGAGAGATAGCTGTCAGAAGACAGCTGTGTTGCTAGTGTGAAGTATCCTACTTTGGGGTGGCGAGTTGAAATTATGTATTTTGTGCGTGCATTACAATGAATGACAAAACTACTAAACACGTGGCTTTACCTATATTTTCTTGGGATACCGGAGGTTATAGCAGGAAACAACACGTAGTATCATTATATTTCAGTCTTTATTTCCTTGCTTACAATAGGGGTAATATCGATATTACCCAACTCAGGCAAGTTACTATCAGAAAACATCTAACACAAAATAATAATTAACACACTTCTGAAAATATAATTTGAGTTTTAACTTACATTTCACTCGACGACCAGCAACCAAAAGAGGGCCCTTTCATCTCGACACATCACTTTTATATTTTCTATTCCCACCAAAATGTCCTACTCAAGGCATGCTCGCCAAACCACAATGTAAAACTGCGCGACTCATTCTGATTGGTTCGTTTCATAACCTTTCGAAACTCAGTGTTCTGATTGGTTACTGGTCTACACCGTATACACACTTTATATTTTAGATCACACAGTTCAACTAGAAATAAACTTTATAACATTATAAAATAATCTAAATAAAATAATGCTCATTTGTTTTCTATATAAAACAACTTATTGCAATTATAGTGAATAAAGTTCTACTTTGAGTTAAAACCATCTGGAGTTTAAAGGCGATCGACCGCCATCTGTATTTCCAACATTGAACTAACTACAAATTTCTACAATATTATATAACAAACTCTTGATAGATGGCGTTTAGTTTTTTCAAAAACCTTACAAATTGCTGATTTTTTTTCAGGGTTGGGCTCGAAACTGTCAGGGGTGATAACGTAACCTAAATAGGGAGTGTCATGCTTCAAAGATTCAGATTTACCCATCTGGATTTTGAAGTGAGATTCACGATGTGTTGCGGTAATGACGTTGAAAAGACTAAAATGTCATCACAGTAAACCACGCAAACATAACATAACATTTTGAAGGCCTGTTAGCACGTTGTCCATTGCACGCTCGAAGGTTGAGGGAGAATTCTCAAGTCCCATGGGCATGCGTAAAAATTCGAAGTGCCAGGGTTGCAAAGTCGACGTTGAAAGCTGTTTTGTGAATACGATCAGGTTGGATTTTCAATTGATAAACTTCGCTGCCATGCCGAGGCAGCTGAGGAACTGGCTATTTTGTAGCTTTTCCAGGATGTCTGTTAAATTGGGGATGGGGTACTCTTTTTATTAGGTTATCTGAAATCAACTATTCATCTCAATTTGGTTTTACATGAGGCGTCTACCTTTTTAGTTACTACACAAATAGGGGCACAACATGCTGAATTGGTAGTTGATAATACCTTGTTCAAGCATATTCTGGATCTGTTACTGAATTTATTTTATGAACATGGGGATATTTTTACGTCTTATTATGCGCGGGAATTTTGTCAGTTGTCCTAATTATGTGCTTCTCTTGGTCTGTAAAAGTTAATGGCTCATCCCAAATGTAACATACATAAACATTTACATACAGGCACATACATTGTTTCTGGGCCCACAATATGATACCCTGTGTAGTGGGAACCAGACACAGTGACGTCAGATACATAGAAACATCCAAGACCTGAGGGTTTGTTTTTATTTGCCCCCAGCCGGGGATCGAACCCGGGACCTCTCGCATGGTAGGCTGAGCCACAACCGCTGCGCCACAGAGTCGTCAGCATATTACATATATCCTTATATTATTACATTACATATATCCTTACATGCCAACATTAAATTATTTCTTTCCTCAACATTCAAATGAACAGTCCGTAAACCCGATAGTATGTCTCGTGTTCGATAGGCATCGTGGGCGGTAAAGTCGGTTCGCTAAATGTACATACATACATCAAAATGTAAACTAGGTGTACAAAGGCGAGCTTATCTCTAAAAAGGGATTTCTTGTGGCAAACCTAGGATGGACAGGATACAATAAAGAACAGGTAGACCTATGTGCACAATAACACATTTTTTTATTTTTTTATTTAGCCATTAAGGTGTCCCACTGCTGGGCAAAGGCCTCCCCCTCTTTCGTCCACACTTCCCTGGTCTGTGCCACCTCCGGCCACCCCGGCAAAAACTTGTCGAGGTCGTCCCGCCATCTCCGTTTAGGCCTGCCTCTACGCCGGTATCCGTCCTGTGGCACCCAGTTAGTGGCGATTTTCGCCCATCTATCTGGGTGCATGCGACTTACGTGGCCGGCCCAGTTCCACTTTAGCTTAGCGGTCTGTGCACCCACATCAGCGATGCCAGTTAAGGAACGGCCTTTGTTGACATACAGATGAAGACACAAAGGTATGCCTTATAGTATCGCGCACTTCGCGAGTGATTTGTCTTCAATTTGAAGTAACCAGCAAAGTCGATTCCTACATGAAGAAATGGACGCATCGCTCTCACACGAGCGGCCGGCAGCGATGCCATAGGCGGTTGCATCGCTGCAGGTTGCGCGTGGAAGCATTGGACGCATCGCTGCGTGCGCATGCGAACTGCATCGCGAGCTGATAAAATCCTATGACTGGGAGAGCAAAAATTGTAACTGTTGTGGGCCAACGTGTAAATTCACAATATGAAATTGATCAATTATTAAAACCGTGAGTGAATGTTCTTTTGGTAAAATGATTTGATGCTTAGCATCATAAGCAATATTGGCACGCTGTATGCGGCCGCTGACCCTGACAAGCCCAGAATCGTCAATGAAAGGCTTGAGCTTTTGTAATCGCGGTGAACAGTTTTTATTTGATTTGAGTCGCGATATATTATCGGCGAACTCATTGTTTTGAACTAGACAGATCAGATTTTTTAGTGTTTGGTTTATCTCGGGAACGGAAATTTGTACATCATTGAAATCAGATTTAGTCTTACGACATTTATTAATGACCGCATGATGAGGAATGTAATACGGAACGTCGGTATGACAGTCATCAGAATCTGTCACTAACTCCATATGCCCCAAGTCTATGTACTCTTGGAGACATTTATTATAATTTGAACGTAGATCAGAGTTACGGGACAATCGATTCTCCAGTTTAATTAAACGCGCGAGAGCGATGTCTCGGGAATGTCCCAAAGTAGATACATTCTCTTTGAACGGTAGTGCAACAATGTATTGGCCGTTGTCGCTGCGTTTGTGTGTACCTACGAACATAGATTCACACAAATTTTCTTCTTGAGTGAGAGGCCTGGTGCCAGGTACTGACTCCAATTCCCAGAACTTTTGAACATCGATATCAAGTTGATATGTACTTAAGTTAGAGCACACATTCACTTTGGCACAACCCGAAAACTTACCATTTAGTAAATATCCAAAGATACTATTTATAGCTACAGGAGTACCTTGCGGGCCTATTATGTTATTATGTAACAAGATAGCATCTGTGTAGTCCGAACCAAGTAAGTTGTCAATTGGACGCTCAGATCGTAAGTCTGGGTCGGCTAAGGGAATGTTTTGCAAATGAGCAATTTGATCAAATGAAGTTGGAAAATGTGGGATGTAACTAGTAATTTTTGGTAAAATTATAGCTTCAATGAACAGTTTAGGTTCCGGCTTGTTGTGGGGCGTCACCTCACATTAAACTAAGCCGCGAGGTTTCTCGGTTTTATCCCCTACTACTAATAGTCATGTTAGGATTGGCATGTTTTCGTGATAGGCCAAGACGTTGGACACACGTCTCAGAGATCAGCGTAACCTACGAACCTTGATCAACAAAAGCGCGCGCGATCTGCGGCTCATAAGGACCTGCCTGCGTGGGACGTACCATCAAAAGCGCCGTCGTAAGTAGAACCGTATAATTCTCCTTACTAGCAGAGTCGTTTGACAAAGAAGGTCGAACAACTTTCCCTGTAGGGAACTCGGGCACTAGGGCCGCTCTAAGAGTCGAGGACTCGATCTGAACTTTTTTCTCCGTACCGGAGATTGGCGCTACTGCCGGTTCGATCTGAACAATATTCTGAACAATATTTTCCGTACCACAGATTGGTGGCGCTACGGTCTGACTGATTTGAACTGGATGCCCCGTACCGGACTTAGGTGTTGGGGACGCATTGATAGTTGAAGACTCCAACTGGGAAAAGTGTGTCAGAGTAACATGTTGAACATTCTCATGTAATGATGTGTGATGACGTTTTGAACACGTTCTACACGTATACTTTGACTGAAAATCTTTTACTGAGTGCCCACTGCAAAGGCAATTAACACAAATGTTATTATTTTGCAAAAACTTATTACGGTTACTCATTGACAGTGAAGTAAATTTGTCGCATTTACTTAAGAGGTGACCACTTTGGCAGTAAAAACACCTCAGTGCACTTTTAACTGGGTTGTGTACACTCATGATTCTTGCAAGAGTGACCGGTGTATGCAAAGACGAGGTTGCAACCGAATTCGCGCGACCTATCTTTCGCCATGACGACTCGTGAGTACCTACACTCGCAGTATTAGAACGGAATGCGCGTGCGGACGGCGACGACAACGGCGCGTCGATAAGCTGTGCAGGGGCACGAGTGCTTGATGCTGACATTGTAATGGAACATCGCTTAACGAATGCAATCAGTGTACAGTGAGAATCGGAATTAGCTGTGTCAGTTCCTTTAACGCTTGGGTTATTTGAGTGATTCGAAGTAAGTTGACAAAAGGAGCCATAGCACGTGGTTGGTTCGGAGAAGCGAGGTTAGGTCAGGTTTTTTTGTCGCATTCCTGCGAAATGTGTAGGGATCAGAGCCGAGTTGGTTGCGCGCTGAATAAATTATGAATAACTAAATAATGAAAGGTTTCTTATGAAACTTACGGAGAAAGCTAATGTGTTGACTGCAAATATACAATTGCGTTTGTTTGGTACGATGTGGTGAGTTTGACATCACGGGTTTGAATATCATTCTAGTGGTGATAACGTAACCTAAATAGGGAGTGTCATGCTTCAAAGATTCAGATTTACCCATCTGGATTTTGAAGTGAGATTCACGATGTGTTCCGGTAATGACGTTGAAAAGACTAAAATGTCATCACAGTAAACCACGCAAACATAACATAACATTTTGAAGGCCTGTTAGCACGTTGTCCATTGCACGCTCGAAGGTTGAGGGAGAATTCTCAAGTCCCATGGGCATGCGTAAAAATTCGAAGTGCCAGGGTTGCAAAGTCGACGTTGAAAGCTGTTTTGTGAATACGATCAGGTTGGATTTTCAATTAATAAACTTCGCTGCCATGCCGAGGCAGCTGAGGAACTGGCTATTTTGTAGCTTTTCCAGGATGTCTGTTAAATTGGGGATGGGGTACTCTTTTTATTAGGTTATCTGAAATCAACTATTCATCTCAATTTGGCTTTACATGAGGCGTCTACCTTTTTAGTTACTACACAAATAGGGGCACAACATGCTGAATTGGTAGTTGATAATACCTTGTTCAAGCATGTTTTGGATCTGTTACTGAATTTATTTTATGAACATGGGGATATTTTTACGTCTTATTATGCGCGGGAATTTTGTCAGTTGTCCTAATTATGTGCTTCTCTTGGTCTGTAAAAGTCAATGGCTCATCCCATATGTAACATACATAAACATTTACATACAGGCACATACATTGCTTCTGGGCCCACAATATGATACCCTGTGTAGTGGGAACCAGACACAGTGACGTCAGATACATAGAAACATCCAAGACCTGAGGGTTTGTTTTTATTTGCCCCCAGCCGGGGATCGAACCCGGGACCTCTCGCATGGTAGGCTGAGCCACAACCGCTGCGCCACAGAGTCGTCAGCATATTACATATATCCTTATATTATTACATTACATATATCCTTACATGCCAACATTAAATTATTTTTTTCCTCAACATTCAAATGAACAGTCCGTAAACCCGATAGTATGTCTCGTGTTCGATAGGCATCGTGGGCGGTAAAGTCGGTTCGCTAAATGTACATACATACATCAAAATGTAAACTAGGTGTACAAAGGCGAGCTTATCTCTAAAAAGGGATTTCTTGTGGCAAACCTAGGATGGACAGGATACAATAAAGAACAGGTAGACCTATGTGCACAATAACACATTTTTTTATTTTTTTATTTAGCCATTAAGGTGTCCCACTGCTGGGCAAAGGCCTCCCCCTCTTTCGTCCACACTTCCCTGGTCTGTGCCACCTCCGGCCACCCCGGCAAAAACTTGTCGAGGTCGTCCCGCCATCTCCGTTTAGGCCTGCCTCTACGCCGGTATCCGTCCTGTGGCACCCAGTTAGTGGCGATTTTCGCCCATCTATCTGGGTGCATGCGACTTACGTGGCCGGCCCAGTTCCACTTTAGCTTAGCGGTCTGTGCACCCACATCAGCGATGCCAGTTAAGGAGCGCAGTGTGGTGTTCCTTATGCGGTCCGTCCTACGAACACTTAGGATGCTGCGCTCCATTGCTCGCTGGCAAACCTTGAGATTGGACTTCTGAAGTTCGGTCAAAGACCATGACTGAGCGCCGTAGGTTAGGATAGGTAGGATACACATGTCGATGAGCTTGCGCTTGAGGGTCAGCGGAAGGTTACCCTTCATAAGCTCCTTCATGGACCAGTAGCTCTTCCAGGCGTTAGAAATGCGTCTATCGATTTCTTTACAATAACAGATAATTAAAATAATAAACTAGTTACCAATATGTACAGAAATACGTAATATCAACACAAATAGATAAAATAATACTACAAAATCAATACAATATACTTATTATGTCTATTATGGAAGAGAAAGATAGTTTTATTTTAAGCGACTTTAAAAAATATTAAGTGACGGGCTGTCTCTGATGGCGCTAGGAAGTTTGTTCCAGAGCCTGATAGCTAGTAGTCTGAACCTTAGTGATTAATGATCTCGATCCAAGGTATTTTTATGCTTTCCATTGTTCCAACAAATCACATCCAATTAATCTTTCGAAATAATTATGAAATCTGTAGAGAGAAAAAACTTTATAGCTAACTCGTCATTGAATTAGGAGAAGCAGGGAATTCTCATTAAGTAGTTATTTTTCGCGTGAATGTTTATTACAATAAAGGGATCATAGTCCAGTGGCGTATCAGGGAAAAATCTTTCGATCGCTTCAGGGCTCATAAATTATTGGCTTGCTCCCGTGTCGATGAGTGATTTCAGTGGGGGATCAAAAATCTGTAGTTGTTTTCTGTGCTGCATTCAGTTCTATTTTGTGGTAATCATTTTCGAATCTAAGGGAAAATCCTGCTCATTCTGTTCAGTCTAGTCATAGTCATTGTATGTCACAGCAATTGTCCGAGTCAGTCGGTATGAAGTATGGGTACTCTTGGTAGTAGTCGTAAGCGCTGGGGTCGTACATCTCATATGCTTTATTACTGTGCATTTCTCTAATTTGTTTCTCTAGTTGCTTTTGGTTGATAGGAAGCAACATTGCGTGAAAGCAAGTCCTGTTTCATGTGAGTTGTAGGTTGAGTATGGGCAACGGGGATATATGATATGACCTCTCATTGGCATTGGCTGATTTTGAAATACTGAGTCATATTCATAGTAGTCATGTCAGAACGGCATAGAGATCCGAACATTTGTTGGATCCTCGTTGGTCCTTGATACAGGTGTCTATGTGGGTTCTTTGATTTGTGTCAGGCTGAAGATGGACCTAGACACATTTGGGGAACGAATGATGGGCGGGGCTCAAGAAATTGTGTTGGATTGGTCTGCATATACGGGGTGAGTTTTTTTTGGATTACTCTTTGTACTCTTGAGCAAATTCTAATGCTATCTCTAATGTTGGAGGTTGAATGCACCTAGTGGTTCCCTTAAACCATTTAAGTATGTCTGAAGCGCAATTTTTTTATACAAAGTTCTTTTGGCTTCAATAGTAGTTGAGATGTCGTCATGCAATTCGACATAAGCTATGACAATGCTTACCAAATTTTGAACACTTTCCTAGTAAACATACAGGACATAAATCGGAAACTTGAAATAATGTACAAAAATCTGTATGGAGGGCAGATTCATCTCGATGATCTGAGAATGAATTTATCGATGCATTCCATATACCATCCCAGACTGAAGTTGCGACGTTTGTCGTTAGGGTTCTAACAGCGGGTCCAGTAATCTAATGTAAAATGCCATTTATCTTAGCATAATTGTTCAATTCATGGCCTACGGCTGGATTGATATAAGTATAAGTTGGTCGCAAATATTCAGGAATCTAAGTTTCCCTCAAACTCAGGGACTAATTTTAAGGCGTTATAAATCTTAACTGTCTGGCCTATCTGACGTTGAAATGGAATCCCATTATTAGCGGGGGCAGCATTTGCCGATCTCACTTGTTCATTATTCATTAGAAAGATATAGGTCTCTTAATGATTCTTCAATAGCTTCTAGGAGATCTAAGGGGCGATTTTGTTCCCTTAGCTGACTCCTAATTTCCTGACGATTGTTGGGTATTATACCCCTACAAGATCGTGGGAAGAAAATCTTGGCTAATACCACAGAATACTAAATAGTACTACGTACTAATACTTAAGAACTAGGCAATTGGAAAAAAATAAGTGTCAGGGAATAGCAACCAATGGGAATACTGCGTACTATTCTATGACTCACATCAGTATCAGCATCTCGTCTCTGAGTTTATCATGGATGTCTGGATGAGGCGGCTCAGGAAATCCTCCTCTTTCCGGCTGTCGTATATATGTAGGTTTGTAGATGTAGCTGTCACGAGTCTTCCGATACGACAGTATCAGTTTACCTCGATATAAAGGGTGACTTTAAAAAAGGAGAACTAGTACTGATTGTCCTTATAACTTTAATTATGTAAGTTACAAATGTTACTTAAAATAAATTGCTGTAATTGATCTCGATTGACCGACTAAACTAATGTCCTTTCGCTATCGCGATTGAAGCGTAAAGGCGACGATAAACTTGGTCGCGGATCCCACGAAGGTAAACGAAAATGCGCCATAAGAGCTTTTTGGGTGGCATGGTGAGATATTCGGGAAAATTCCATTTGAAGTCTCAGCATTTCATGGTGTCGGAAGTGACGATGAATATGTATATGGTGATGGACGATGGATGATATAGTAACAGACCTCAAAATAAATGTGTGGGAGTTTCTTCGCCCTTCTGCTCCCCAGAATTCCGATGTTGATAAGGGACAAAAATAACGTTTTCTAACCAAAATTTAATATTTACAAAAAAATAATAATTTTAATTTGAATTAGATTTTTGTCAACCTCCTTTTTAAAAAAAATCGAAAAACTGAATTGACTAAATATCCATATAATTATTGAACCTGCTCAAAAAATTTTGCTTTTGCCCTGCTAAATCAGATAGCGATTTTCTGGTGACTTTTCATATTGTTTGAATGAATTCATAATTCATAATTTCTTTATTGGACACAAACAATATACAGATAACAAGACCAACATAAAAATAGTATACAAAGACAAGCTTATCTCTAATAAGAGATCTCTTTTAATATATATTTTTTTGTTAGCTTATTAAGCTATTTATTTATTTAAGCTTAGTACTGTTGACAGGAACAACAAAGACCAGGTGTGCCGTGCACTATAAATCATCGATGAAAGTAACGAAAAGACAATTATTCCTTTATTTATTTATAATTTTCTGCATGTTTATTTGTTTCTTCAGAGTGGATACAGCGGTAAATCATCGAACATTCCAATTGATTTGATAAAATTACAAAACAATAAACTTCAACTGTTTATGGCTCTCTCGCTGAGAATACAGTCAGACAGTAACTAACAAGTAACTAAAGTAACTCCTGCCTTAGAAATGGTGGGAAGGAATATTGAATTTCTGGAATACGGAAGTTCAGAACCAGATATAAAATAAATCTTTGAACCGGAAAATAAAGTTTACAGAGCACCCGGCAAAGATATTTAATCATTTTAAATACATAGAGTAGGATTTTTGAATTTGATTTTTTTAAATGTTATTTCTTGTTTTTACATTTTTAAAGAACAAGGGATGTTCACTACTCCCTATTAACTAACCTCAAAAACGTAATTTTCGGTGGATACCTCGTTTTTGGCCAGGATTTTGGATGGCTCGGCGAATGTAATTTACTACAGCAGCAATCAATCCACGTAATTGATTGCGGGCTTACCCGCGCACCTGCAAGTGTATTGTTAGTGATATTTGAACATAACCTCAAGTATTTAAGAAAGAGACATTGTATAGACCTCATGCAGTAATGTTTGTCAAGGCTGGCTAAGTTTGTCAAGGCTGGCTAAGCTGGTTCGAAACACGAGTGATTTGAATACGCGTGTGTTCGAGGCCTGGACCGGAGGCCACCGCGTTAGTAGAATTAAGTAGTACATTGTGTGTTCTTTGGCTGTCGGCAAGGCTGACGCTGGAGAACTTCCTTCGTAAAAGAATTGTGATAGCCTGGGCGTGCGCATCCGGAACCTAGACGAGAAGGGAGAACTTCACCGCAGTAGGACACATACAGGTATTTGTAATTTTAGCTCGGTCAGTCTAGCCAATTGGCCCCTAGTCTGAGTCCGGCCCTGGTGGAAGTCGAACATTATGTATTAAAAATATTAGTAGATTAACAGGGTAATTCAAAGTTCTTTATAAAACCTTAACAATTAAACATTAAAGCTAAACAAAGAAAAATAATGAAAAAGTAGAAGTATTAAAGCAGGTAAAAAAATTGGGCCAGATCGCCCCCGCTGTCGCTGGACAAGGTGCCCAGAAGACTGGCGGCGTTGCCTGGCTGTACAGTGAGGCTCAGCCGTTGCCCAAGATAGGCTCCAGCCTTCCGGTCATTTGAGGCGTCGACCAGGCGCGAGGAAAGCTCTTTGAACAGCGCTCGCGCCTCTGGACCCCATGGAGCGAGAGTTTCTACTACAAAAGGTACTAATGTGCAGCCCTCTTCGAGGGCTGAACATTTTTACGGACAACAATGGCCTAAAATTTTATTCATGTATAAACAAATAAAGTGCTATATCTCTGTTAAATAAAAATAACAATAGACCCTTTTACGGGTAACGCATTCAATTTATTGTTAAAACCAAGTGTATCAAATTCTCACTTCCAAATGTCAGGCAAGTTGAGACCAGTTTAGTATTAGACGTTAGACTTAGTAAATGACACGAAGTTTCTTGGAATAACCATTGATAGCAAATTGCAATGGGGACCCCACATAAATAAATTAGCTGATAAATTAGGTTCTGCAGCTTACGCCGTTAGGAACATCAGACAAAACATGGATGTGGCTACATCTAGGCCAGTATATTTTAGTTACTTTCATAGTGTCATGTTCTATGGTCCATGTCTTGTTATGGGGGAAAGCAGCGGATATTCAAACTATTTATATTTTAAAATAAAATAATTCGATATTATTTAAGTGCATCGTCTTTGTGAGCAGTCAGTCGATAAAGGTGGACAAGGCGGCAGCAGGTACAGGTTTTTTGTGAGTGAGCAAGATAATACAGAAACGCCGTGCGGCCTTACGCCCACCACGCGCTTGTTTAGTATTAGTCTAGTACCAATACGCAAATGTTTTGAGCGCACACGTGTTTTTAACATTTGTCAGTGTTCATTGTTTTCGTACGACTAAGTACTTCTTACTGGATTTTAGTGCTTTGCCAGATCGGATTTCATGTGTTAATTGTTTACTCAACTCCCATGGCATTTCTAGAAATACAATTTCCGGTTTTGAATTTTATTACAATGGCATAAGGTTCAAAATCGCGGTGCCTCGCGCGTAGGCGCGGTAATGGACCAGTTGAAGTACCTACTCTGCAAAAATGGAAGATCGACGACTTCAGCTATGTATTAAGTAGTTCACGATCGGTTCTTCGTGATCGAAACAGGCATACTATCTCTCCAGAATATTTCAATAACCATCCAGGTTTCACCGAGTGTGTAATAGAACATATTGATATACATTAGGTTACACTTCGGCCGTTTTTAAAATGCGATTATGACATTTTTCTAATGCGTACATAATACGCGATATTTTTCATTGCAGATATCAACAATTTATGGGTTTAAAGCTGCCAAGATCGCATTCTCTCAGCGGCCAGACTTAAGTTAAAAAATCTTAAATAAGTATATTGTTACATTCGACAGTGTAAATATCAACTCAAGACACGGTGAAATAATTTCTTACACATATGCGGAAATTACATACATATTACGTCATGGCTGTTTTCTAGAGAGATTGGCAGAGACCATAAAACACCGTAAGGTGCTGACAAAGTCCTTTCGCTTCATCATGCTTCCTTATACCTACATTCTTTCATGCATGCACTTATTATTTAGTTGGTGATGTATTTTACTTTGGACTGATATTTTTATATCAGATGGCCCTTAATAAAGTACAGTACTTGTGCCGTCGTTGTTGGGTAGCATGGATTCGACAGAACGCCAGGGTCGAACAAGAACAAAATAACCAAGAAAAACAAGCCAATCTGGAGTAATTGCATCCGATTTCTGTCGTAACACTCAAGAAGGTGTGTCATTGCATATAACTTTATGGAATATCCGGGCTTTTAAAATTATTTTTGTTGGTTAACCATAGAGTGTGCGTTCCTCTAAATGCACGCATTTGTACCGAGCACAACGGATCAAATGGTTGGGACTCTTTATATAGCAATGGGGAGACAATATTTACTCCAGACCATCTCAAGGACTCCATCAACACCCTGAGAGGTGCATACAAAAATAAAACTAGCTTGGATTTCACCCGATGATCTATATTGCCTTACCGATCACACTCATAATCAATTTGAAACCATTTTGAATAAACCGCCACCGAAAACTGCATTAAGCATATTTTTATTAAAACTCAGGTCTGGCAAACTCCTCACCTCTTAAGTAGGTGTGATGCGAAGTACTCTTGGGGTTACCTTAAAACAGCTCGAAACTGCCTAATGCGAGAGTTTTAAGTGTGACATTTTGGGTTCAATCATATAAGCCGTGATGAAATAATAGCTCACAATGAGGACATACAGACTATTAAGGAAACAGGACACGTATCACGGATAAGCAGCTTACGATAATCAACTCCCTTCCTCGACGGAGACGACACTCTGCGTGTTGAGGGGAGGATCAGCCGTAGGAAAGGTCCTACGTCAGCTCGGCTACACAAGACACCCAATCATACTGCATCCCAAAGAGAAGTTCAAACGCTTATTGATATACCGGTATCATAAGAATGGATCGCGGCTCATGACGGACGGGAGTTCGTGCACAATAATCTGAGACAGCGCTTCTGGATCCTGAACGGCAGAAATGCAGTCAAGACGATTCGGAACGATTGCCATCAGGTGTGTAAGATAAGACAAGGCCAGGCCATAAAAAGCCCAGGTATCAAAGTCATAAAATATACGGCAAATAAATATAGGGGAGTGGAAAAGAACATTGTGGCACCGGGACAATGTATGATTTTTTTTCCGGTCGGCACTTCTCATATTAACTTGCTGAAATCAGTTTTTAACGTAGACGCCCCAGTTCTGGCTGTTGAGGTGAGGGGCGCGGCATTCGCTCGTCATCTTCTGGCGGTGTAGCGGAACTAGCGGGGTAGCAGGCGTTGCGGAGTAGCATCGGGCCGCCCACTACCCCGGTGTTTTTTTTTTAATTTACTGAAAAACGGAAATTAGTTAATTGATTAAATTTAAGGATTGATAAGGAACTCAAAAAGAGGAAATTTTAGGTATAAAAATTATGACGATTGAACCGACTTTTCATCGGTTAATTTTATTAAAATTATTTAATTACATTCTTGATAGATTATGTTCAGGAATTTTTACGATCGAGGCAAATTATATAATTATATAGGCGTATTAACTTATTGTGCATAACATATATATCGGCGCAACTTTGTCGCGACAGCAACGATAAAATTACTTTAATTCTATAATGGTCTAATTAGGATCTTCTTATGATTTTTAATATTTCTATACCGTTCAATGTTAATCATAGTTCGTCGTGTGTGACGATTTATCTCTTTTTAATTAATCGGTGTTTAGTTCGATAAGCGATACCCATGTACTTCCTGTTTATTCATCACTAAGGAACAGATTAGTGATGAATAAACAGTCGTTTATAACCAATGATGATTGATTGATGAATCAATCAATTGTTATGAACGTTATTATTATCTAAATTAGTTTTCGAAATTAATCTATTGTCAAACTAAAGTTGTTTACGTAATAAAGCGTTGTCCGATTATAAACTGTTTAAAATGCGTACACCGCGTGGTTTGGTGCTGTTTCGTTGTTCCGAGAAAACTATTGAGTTTTTGGATTATTGAGTTTAAGTGATCTGCAGTTAATTGTGATCATTATCTAAAATCATAAATTGAATTACTTAAGTTAACATTGTGATTAATCTAATAAGCAATGGCTGTTTAATTATAAAGGGTCTCAATGACTACAATTTGTAAACGCTGTAAATCTATGCAAGAGCGCGCGGCTTGTTCTGATTGGTGGACGATATACGAGATTCCACTAAGGTGGAACTTCGCGCGTTTTTGTTTGCTTGAATTCACCGCGTGCAAAAATACGTCACTTTTGGCGGAGACGTTGTTGTGAGCTGGTCGAAAAATAAAATGACGAGCTAAGTATTCTTACTGATTTATTTTCTCTTGGTTATTTTCTTTTATTCCTTCTAGCTTTCTCTGTCCAATTATATCTTCGTTTTTCCCAAGGTGGTTAGGGTCCTAGGTCTATGGCAGATGATAATCGTGATGTCAGCAATGCTGACAACACAGTTTCTAAAAACCCTGATGCTGCTCTTCCTTCGTCATATATATATTGAGACCGATTAATTTAGTGTTTTTTTTGCCAAAGCGCTCTTCAGTGGTTTTGTGTGATCTTGGGCTTTATTTAAAATCTAGACATTACTCACATCACAACACATGAACAAGACAAATGGTCATACATTTAAACTAAATACAAAAAAAAATGATTAAATGATTGTATCTGTCAGGTTTTGACTTCGAGTCTTTAACAATTAAGGCATTTGCCATAATAAAATCAACAAAGTAGATTTATTTCTATTCCGTTGTAAATTTGTATATTGGAAATTATTAATAAATTACCATAGAGGCAAACGAGCAAGCTTGTTGCTAGAGATTTACCAAATAACCCCCAATACAAAATTTCATCCCATTCGGTTGAGTGCTTTAGGCTCTAGAGCTAACAATGGAAAACAGACGCACACATATACATGTGTACCGTAACTCAATTTCAAGCGGGCATCAGCCAATATTTTAAAATTTGACTTTGTGACTTCAAATTTTGTAATATCATTACGATTTCCTTTCTAACAGAATCCTAAATATACGTACTAATAAGCACCCGAAGCAAGAAGCGCTGTGATCTTTCCAAAATTAACATGTTTGACTAAGCGGCGCTACCCCATATCGTAAGGTAAGTAAAGTATTGACCTAGTGACATAAATACCAGGTGCAAAATATCCTCACCGGAACCCTGTCGTAGGAATCTCATTAATGGAATTAATTTTCTTACACGAGAGGCGAGGGATGAAATGTGCTGACTAAAGGTTTGTCTCTCGTCCAGTTGTAGACCAAGGTACTTTATTGCGCTAGTACTATATTCTGGCCAGTCCCTTTCAACACTCAACTAGTAGCTTGACCAACTTCCGCCTATAATGGAAGCACGGAAAACCTTGCGAAACAAAGTGTTCTGCTAACTTACTTACTCTGTATATTTCCCATTAAAATCGAAGAAGACATCTCTATCAATTTAAGGTTATCGAAGTAACAATTACTAACAAAGAGAATGTAGGTATAAAGAGTTCAAATTAAAGTACTACCGAACAAAGAACATGTCGAACCAGTGACATGTCGGTGTAAAATTTTCGAAGTAAAGTACTACTGAACAAATGACGCATCGAATAAACAAAGCGTCGCAATACGGAAGCATCGAAACATGGTTACCGATGTTTTGAACTTCATAGTAAAGCATTTCGAAATCAAGTAGGGAACCCGAATAAATGCAGTATATTGCGGTTTAAGTTCTCCGTGTCTCGAAAAAAAATAGTACCGAGACCGATTACCGTCGAGGGTGTCGTTTGAAGCCCGAGCCGTAGGCGAGGGCTTTAAAACACCCGAGATCGGGAATCGCACTTTCTCTCGAGTGATACATAGTGCTTTATACTACACCTACGATGAAAATAAAAAAATAAATCTTTACTAATTGAAATTTATATTGAAATTGTTGCAGTTAGTGAAGCTTAATGTAACACTTTTTCCATTAATGTTTGTTTGAGATGTTTGCGACAATGTAGGAGGAATAACTGGAGTTAGCGGCGGAGTTAAAAAATCTTCATCATCACTATCACTACTTATCATTTTGATAGTTTTATTTTACTTCCTACGAAAACTGAATCCTCAAACAACACCACAAATTGAAAATGACGCCAATGGCGTCTGCAATTTTCACATGTTCTTTTTTCAAATTGTTTGACACCATCCAACACACAGCTAGTGGCCAGTGTCATTTTGCGAACTTGGAGATAAAAACTCACTGTAAAAACTTTTTGGCTTTTGATATTTATGTTACCGGCGCATAGTCTTACCCAAAATTAAAAAAAAAACCACGTAAGAAATGGATTTTCATACACTTTTCTCTCCCGCTCAGATGCATTTTCTCCCCGCATATTTGTTCGATATGCAATGACGTACTTTCTACCGTAAATTTGATAAAGTATCAAGGTACTTTCCGAGCAGGTGTAGTATAAAGATACTTTATTTCACGCTTTATTTCCGGAGCGAAGCATGGGCACCTGTGCACCATAATCCCATTTATTACAATCATGATTACACTCCACTCACTTCACACAAATTTTTCTCTGAACTACATAATACTCATGTAAAAGATAACCTCTAATCTCCCCACACCGATATCCTAAAACGTTTACTTTTAAATGGACTACCTTTTGGTTCAAGCTGCTAAAATTCTCGGAATAATCTTCTAAATAAACATAAACATAATATATAAATAACGGCACATACATTGCTTCTGACCCCACACTAGGAAGAATTAAGACCAAAGAAAATTTGCAAAGAAGAATTAAGGACCAAAGACCAAAGTCCATTCCGTTTCTTTCATGAAACAAAAACGCAATGTAGAAAAGTAAGAAAAAATTTAAACAAGAGCTAAAATAATCAAGGTTTAGGTACAGATTGTCTAAGTACGAACGCACGTGGAGGTAAGTTGTTAAACTTAGTCGGTATAAGTACCGATGATGAAAAAAATGATCTAAGGATCATTTTTTTTTTCAAATTTACAGCTCTCAATAACACTGTTTTCCCACTTACATTTTTTACGATTAGATGGAGTTAAACTAATTCAATATAATAGTAGTCAATATAGTGAATGAAATAGGATGGTATATTGTCCAGAAGAATAACTGGACGAGATTGCAACTGTACAATGTTCTTAAGCAAGCACTTTGTTTAGGTACATTTGTATGTTTTTAAGCGAAAAGAATAAAGAGGTCGTCTTTCACTGACTGCGGTAAGGCTTAACATTTTATTAAAAGTGAATTCTACTGATTTATATTTCATTGTTTTTATAATTCTGCCTTTATTCGCAAGTGGACAGTTTTGTGGGTCAGGGTTATGTACATTTCAAGAGAAAAAAAAGAGATATATGGACGACTGCCCCAATGATGTACAGGCATTGTATCTGGCGATACACATTTCTGAATGGTAGAATGGCACAGTTCTGAAAATAAAATCGTAAAACTTCTGTGAGAGAAGTGGTTTATTTATTTAAAGTAAAGTAAATTGAAAGAATTGAAAGAGTTGTATTGTTATAACACAATACAACTCTTTCAATATACCTATAGAAACTTCAAGGTGATTTGATCAACGTAAATACCCTATTTGACAAGCTCTAAGGACATCGTTTTTGCATTTTTGCATGAGAGATAGAGATATCGCTAGTTTCTATGTTATATTTTAAACGTCGAAGCTTTGTTTGAGTCGGACTGACGTTATTCTGTCGTTTTTGTTTGCAATTGTTCCGGGAAAAATAAAACAAACGAGTATTCATTATTCAATTATTTCGGGAAATTATAAGTCAAGCCACAGATTTCTTTATTGGCCACGTGATCTAATTTCTCATTTTGTAACTAAGCAACGGAAAAATGAGATAGCCTCTCATAAACTAATTCAACTTTTTGACAAAGCCAACTTAATATTCACATTCGTATTAAAGTAAACATATATAAGTAATACATAAGATAACATAAGTAAACAATTATTGTTACTTGTCCTTCTTATTTATACACTGCACCTAATTTTTAATAACTCAGCCACGAATTTTACATCTTATCACCATAAAACGTTTTACAGCTTCAACACAAGCTTCAACACTCAAAAAAATATAATTCAAGCTTCTATAGACAGTATCATTAAGGTGATACGAAAAAAAATGGGGTTGTTTTTGAATCCATTTACTTCACCTTGAAGTCATCTACAGATTTTGATTTTTGGGTTAACGTTTATTAAGTGTATGATTAAGATTGTCACTAAAGGAAATAGTGATTGGATGAAATTTCCTCTATAGAATTTAATTACAAAAATACCTCTAAAATATTTTATTTTTTCCTGTAATTCTGAAATCCTAACTAATTTCATTGTGGAACTGCGTTGAAAATGTATATTATATAATATAATATATTCATAAAATCTCCTTAAAAATAATTTAAACAAAATAGCGTGCTAATAATAACTCAATAAATAACTTTTTAAACAATTTTTCTGTGGTTTAGTGCTACGTTATGACATTTTTTCCCCATTTCGTCCCTCTCACACTGCGGGTCTTTCCGCCTGGAGTAACGGGGACCTTTGCACGGACGAGGTATCGCCTTAATTATAACTTAGCATGTAAAATAACACATCATATTCTTTTATCGTGAAAATAGCCACTGCTAGATTTGGCACGAGTGCGCGAGATGACAGCGACCGGCCATTTCACCAATCAGAGAGCGCCATTCGATTCTTATACCGACGAGTTAGTCACCTGTATTTGTTTATTGTCGTTCGTGCAATTGCAATTGTTTCATCTGTAATTAAAATAAAGATTGCCAATAAAGTTTATATATATACTCTTTGGCTAGAGTAAGTTATTGTGGCTAAATTTTTTAAATTAAACCGGAGCATATGCAAATGTATGTGCGTGCGTATGTGAATTATGTGATATTTGGTTTTCATATTTATTTGTATTATTGTTAGGGTTCCGCACTCAAAGGTTAAAACCCCTGTTACTAAGACTTCGCTGTCCGTCCGTCTGTCTGTCAGTCATCTGTCACCAGGCTGTATAATATGTGTCTCAAGAACCATAATCGCTACATAATTAAAATTTCACATATGATGTATTTCAGTTTCTGTTGCTGTTTTTTAATACTAAAACAGAATAAAGTATTTATTCCTATTTACAAACGTGATATTTTTTGCAAGTTTTATAGATAATGATACGGAACCCTACGTGCAGACCGACTCGCACTTGGCCGATTTTTAAATTCTGTTTTATATTGAGAACCTTATACCCTATTCCTACGTAACTGGTATCGTAAAAAGAGAAATTAAGTTTTATTCGTAACTACGGAACCAAGTATCGTATTAGGAAAAAACCCTATTCGTACGTAACTGGTATCGTACAAAGACATTTTTTTCTTCTTTCGTAACTGGTTACGAACCTCCGGTTACGTAAACGGCCGAAGGGATAAAAACAATATTTAATGAAATGAAAAGTTTTTTTTTGGGTGGATGCGCTACAGTCGAGTTGATTTGAGTGGATTAATGGTTGATGTCCAGATTTCAATAAACAAATTGATTTTTCAAATATAAAGTCTTTTATTTCATATTCTTTATTGCACAGAAAACATAGATAAACAGACAGTTACAATAAATTTTATAGGCAAAGGCGAGCTTATCTCTAAAAAGAGATTTCTTCCAGCAAACCTAGGTAAGACAGGAGTGTTTATGAAAAAGGACAGTCCTAGTGCGCAATAAAACTGTTTACATTTGTACAAAAATTACTTTTAATATATAAATAAAATATACCTAATAAAAAATATATATATCTCAACTATGTAAAATACACTAGATAGCATGCACATATACTACTCAAAAGAATATAAGGGCCACTTACATATTTCTGTTTTTGAGTAAATTTTTAGATGTAAACTAATTAATAAGTGACTAATTAATGATGTCCGGCCTCCTTCAGTATCCAACCTCTTTAATGCTGGTGTTTAAGTCTTACAGCTGGCCAGAAATTGAAGCAAATAAAAAAAACGAGTTTCAGGTCAAATTCCTTTCAGATGGAATCACAATTTTATTCTGTTAAAAAACTATTTCTGTCCATCTTTTGCTTCTTTTAACATCTTTTGTTAATAATGCCACGTCAACGAAGGCATATGGATACCATTACTGCCACCAGAGCCGTTGCATTGATTGCTGAAGGTCATTCACAGCGTTCTGTAGCTTTTTCGTTGGGTTTCTCTCGCCGAGCCATCCACAATGTGTGGGATCGGTTCCAAGAGACTGGCAGTGTTGCAAGAAGGCCTGGATCGGGCAGGGTGCGAGCGACTACGGCACAAGAGGATCGCTACATCCGATTGAGTGCCCGTTGAGAGCGCTCTGTGACGGAACGTAAGTTACAAAATCGCCTACGGTTGACAACGGGGACTCGTGTTAGTGACCAAACGATACGTAATCGACTGCATGAAGACCAGCAAAGGTCCAGACGCCGAGTAGTACGAATTCCTTTAGCTAGGGTTCAACGTGGAAATCTTTTAAGTTTTTGCCGCGAACATTCAGATTGGAGCATGAATCAATGGGGTATGATGCTCTTCACAGATGAGTGTAAAGTGAAGCTTTGTAGTGAAAATCGGCGGATTAGAGTATGGAGACGACAGTGTGAGAGATTTTCCGATGTCTGTATCAAGGAAATTGACCGCTTTGGAGGTCCTAGTGTGATGGTTTGGACTGGGATTAGCTTACAAGGCAAAACTGAGCTGGTTTTCTTAAATCAAGGCACAGTAACTGCACAACGGTACATCGATGAAGTCATCAGGCCTCATGTGATTCCATTCTCACAGAGAGTGGGGCCAGGGTTCTGGTTAATGCATGACAATGCCCGCCCACACACAGCTCGGGCCACTCAGACTGTACTGGATGACTTCCGTATTCGTGTCCTAACATGGCCAGTGTATAGTCCGGTTTTAAATCCAATAGAGCATATGTGGGACCAATTAAAATGAAGGGTTAGGGAGCATGAGCAAGAGGTTCACAACCAGCAACAGCTTATGGATGCTCTGAAACGTGCGTGGGAAGAGATACCTGATGAAAACATCAGAAACTTAATACAGAGTATGCATTCAAGGCTCCAGGAGTGTGAAAACAAGAGAGGAGGACACACCCGTTACTAAACCATTAAAAAAAACAGCTTGTGTCAGTTTTTGTTTTGTTTTGCAAAGAGTTTCTGTTTAGTTTTTGCTGTTGACCATGGACTAATTTCATGTTAATTGAAATAAGTGAAACAATTGACTACACAATTAAATGGTTATTAGCATAAGTTAAAACAAAAGCCTTGTGTAAATGTTATTTTAATAAATATACATTACTGTTTACCATATTTTTCACGTAGCAATCAAAATACTTAGTGGCCCCTATTTTCTTTTGAGTAGTATATATAAACTACAAAATATCATACATATACTTACATAAATATGATACCGATTACGGAAGAGAAAGGAAATACGCTTTCAGTCTTTTCTTAAAAGTGAAAATTAAGGGACTATCCCTAATAGTGCAGGGAAGTGCGTTCCACAGTCGGATTGCCCTTAACCTAAAATGGTGTTTGTAGGCGGCAGTGTTATGCCGAGGAGTTGACAGGAGAGACACCGTGTGGGATCTCCGATTACTATCCCTGGGGAAAATAAACTCAAAACGTTCACGAAGATATGTGGGGTAGCGGGGATTTCGCTAAATATTGAATAGATAAGAGAGAATGTGCATATCACGGCGAAGACAGATCGGAAGCCATCCCAGCTCCTTGCGATACTGGGAGACATGGTCGTACTTGCGCAGCCCGTAGACAAACTGAATCCCAAGGTTTTGAAGTCGCTCGAGCTTATTCAGTTGTTCTTCGTTCGCACTGACCCAACAAGCATCCGCATAGTCTATTAAAGGTAGTAGAAGGGACTGAACAAGGGTGATTTTAGTCTGCCGCGGCAGGAAGTACTGCAATCTGCGTAGGGAGTAAAATGACGCAAAGTCGTCATTTTACTCCCTACGGAGTCGTTTGTCTGCTGACCTCACAAACATGGGGCGACCAGGACAGCAAGTTATCAAATATAACCCCAAGATTCTTAGCTTTCTCGCTGTAAGTGATTATCGTACCCTCATGCATCACAGGATCGACGGGGATATTTGTATTGTGTTAATTGAGTGCCGTGTACCCATAATCATGGCTTGAGATTTTGCCGGGTTGACAGCAGCCCATATGAAATTGCCCATTTACTGATGTTATCGAGGTCAGCATTCAACGCCTCTACGGTCAGATTTACATCACTAAGAGAGAAGTGCCGATATATTTGGAGGTCATCTGCGTAGAGATGATAAGAAGAAGTAAGAATGTCAGAGATGGAGTTAATGAATACTGAGAAGAGAAGAGGAGAAAGAATGCCACCCTGCGGAAAACCCGCGGAGAGATTTCACCAGTTCGTTGAGATCTCCTCAGACTTAATGCGCTGCTGGCGGTCTCTCAGGTAGGAGTGAAACCAGAGAGCCGAGTGCGAGGAGACTGAGCAATTTTAGAATTTCAATCAGGATATCGAAATCGACGCAGTTGAAGGCGCTACTGAAATCAAGCAGTGTGAGAAGCGTAAGCTGCTTCTAATCCATGGCTAATTGAATGTCATCGTTGACTTTAAGCAATGCCGTGGTAGTACTGTGACCCGGCCTGAAACCTGCTTGATATGGATTTAACAAGTTTCTAGAGGAAAGGTATGAGGAGAGCTGACAGTGAAAAATTGATTCTAGGACTTTGGAAAGGATAGGCAGAATAGATATGGGACGAAAATCATTAAAGGAGACGGGATTTGACGATTTAGGTAGGGGAATCACAAGTGCCTTTTTCCACTGAGAGGGGAAGCAACATTGTTCAAGCGATACATTAATTATATGGGTAATGATCGGTAACATCTCCTCAATGATACAGGTTATCATCTGAGAACAGATCTTGTCCTCACCAATGGCTTTCGACGAGATCGCTAAGATTGCCCTCCTTACTGCGCCGATTCCGACACGGTTGAAGTTGAAGGGTGAGTTGTGGGCTGCGGTCTTGGACCATAGGTTACGAAGGGTAGCTTCCTTGACGAGGGGGTCCATCACGACTGGGGGATTAGCAAAATAATTGTTGAGACCGTTGAGGTTGATATTTCCAGAAGCCAAGTCCTGGGACTTACCTACACCAAGAGTCTTCAGGAATTTCCAAACCTCTGCTGGAGTATAGCTCTCAATACACTCGCAGATATGACGACGTTTGGCATCACGACACAGACGAGTGCAACGATTGCGGAGGCGTTTGAAAAATAAAAGATTCTCATCGGTCGAATCCACCTTATATCTACTCTTGGCACGGTTTCTCTTGGCCATTAGGCTCTTGATGATGTCAGTAAGCCACGACGCAGGAAGGTGCTCAACCTTAACCCTCTTGACCGGAGCGTGCTTATCAAACAAGCTCAGACAACAGAGTTAAAGTTTTGGACTTTGTCTTCAACGGTCTCGCTACCAACAACAGAGGACCAGTCGACAGAGGCGGCATCTGATTTAAGTGAGTTAAGATCCATGCCCTTGAAGCTACGTATGTCAATTTTTACGGGGCATTGCAATAGTTGAGCAGAGAGATCCGATAGAGATAATTCTATAACCTCGCTGCTACATCCTCGAATGTTGTGAAGTATGTTGTCGAGACATGTTTGGCTAGCTGGTCGTGTTGACTGCCTAATCTCTATTTTTAAGTTAAACATCAATGCTAACTGTTCAAATATTAAACTGTATTTATTTGTTCTAAATAAGTCAATATTAAAATCTCCACAGACTATTATCCTACTGTTTTTCTCATATAAAAAAATCATGAAGAATATCATTCATACGAAAAAATGTGTCAAATGACTCATTATCATAAAGATAAAGATAAAGATAAAGATTTTTATTTGCTAAGATAAGGGTGGGCAGTCGATGGTCAGTTATATATATACATTATGAACACCTTATCTGCTATTAATTTTAGCATGCAAATATTAAATAGTCCACATTACACTGAAAAAAAAAATCTTACTGTTAGTATTGCTCTAGCTTATTAAATTATTTTATATGTAAGTTTTATATTTAATAAATTCATCTACTGAATAAAAACATTTCTGTAGAAGCCATTTAAACAGTTCAGATTTAAACTTATTAATTGAATATTCTTTTATCTCTTCGGGTATTTTGTTAATTATTTTAACGCACATAGCAGGACAATTCTTAAGATACAGTGATGTACGTGGCGTATAATTATATATTAACCTATTCGGGTTTCTCATATTTCTTGAATATTGTTCTTGGGCTCTTTTAAATAATTTTGGATTAAGTTTTACAAATTTTCCTATTTCCAGTATATACAAACATGGTAATGGCAAAATATTTAATTTAGTGAAAATTGGTTTGCATGATTCATTTGGGGCCATACCACAAATTGCACGCACACATTTCTTTTGAGCAATAAAAACTTTATTAATATCAGTGCCGTTTCCCCAAACTACAAGACCATATCTCAAGACAGATTCTACATATCCATGATAGGCAACTAGAGCAGTCTTTATCTCTGCTGTTTTCCTAAGTCTACGTAATACATAAATAAATCTATTGATTTTCTTACAAACTTTATCAGTGTGATCTTTCCAATTTAAATGTCTATCTATGTTAATACCTAAAAATGTCACACTGTGAGCCTCCTCTATGATTTGTCCGTTGTGATTTATATTTAATGTCATATCTCTATTGAATTTGTCAAAGTTATTAAAATTAATGTTCTTTGTTTTGTCTAAATTAATCTGTAAATTATTATTATTCAACCACTCAATTACACTAGTTATTGCATTATTAATATCTGATTCGTGGAAGGAGATGTCATCACTTACTGCGCGCGTTACATTTATTGAAATATCGGCTGCGAACAAAATACACCATTGATTTGTCACCTCAGGTAAGTCATTTATATAAAGTAAAAATAGAAGCGGTCCAAGGACACTGCCCTGAGGGACGCCGAATTTTTTAGATTTTAAGTCAGATTTAAAACAATTTACTACATTTTTGTCATCTGCTCTACAAATTTCTACGAATTGCAATCGGTTATTCAGATAAGATTGTATCCAGTCACGTGCAGGGCCCCTGATCCCATTTGCTTCGAGTTTGGATATTAGCAAGTCATGCGAAACAAAGTCGAATGCCTTTGACATATCCAAAAAGAGAACCGTGCTGTAATATTTTGTATCCACATTATGAACAATTCTATCAACAAGTTTGAAGGCTGCCAATGTTGCAGATTTGTTTTTTTGAAACCCATGCTGCTCCGGAGTCAGTATGCTATGTTTATCTATAAAATCTAATATTCCGTTTTGCATTGCTTTTTCAAATATTTTTGATAGCGCTGGTGTGAGAGTTACAGGACGATAATTAACTAGATCACATTTTTCACCTTTTTTGAAGAAGGGTTTAACTATAGATATTTTAAGTCTATCAGGGAAGCATCCCGTCTCCAATGACATATTTATGAGATAAGAAAGAACTGGTATAATCAAAACATAGCATTTCTTGATAATTTTTGTAGCAATACCGTCATAGCCCTCTGCGTTAGTGTTATTTAAGGACATTACCAGTTTCCCTACGCAATCATTGTCGTATGGACTAAGGAATATGCTTTTACTAACCCTATTACTACCACCGGTCTGAATAAGGTTATGGTTTATTTTATTTGAAATTTTAATAAAATATTTGTTGAAAGTGTTTGCAATGTCTAATGGGTCATTGACAACATTTCCCTCATAGTCAATATGTTGTATGAAATGGGATGTGTGAAAAACACCTGACTCATTTTTTACCACATTCCATGAAGCTTTACATTTATTTTTACTATTTCTCACATAATTGTTATTCGCTTGTTCTTGACATTTTATTACACATTTTTTTAACATTTTAGAGTATTTTTCGTATTTGATTTTGTTAGCTTCTGTTTTATTCTTATAAAAAGCAAATCTAAGATATCTCTTTGACTTACAACTTATTTTAAGTCCCTTTGACATCCACTTTGGTTTACCTTGTGAATTAATTTTTATTCTCATGATCGGGAAGCAAAGTGCGTAAAACAAACAGAACAGGTCGTGAAAAATATCAAAGGCTTTGTTTAGGTCAGTTTCCTCATAGACATCTGAGAATGATAATGCCTCGAGACAGTCATGAAATTTCAAAACATTTTCTTCTGAATAATCCCTTCTGCATATGAATGACACCTTAGGTACGATTTTTTTATAACTGACTGGAATTGACAGTAATTGTGCAGTTTCATGGTCTGACAATTCCAATGGTATGACCGTTCCTACTGCTTGACTTATATTACTAATTATATGGTCAATGCACGATGCTTGTCTGGTGGGTTCTGTAATAATGAAATGTCAAATTGTTATTACTAATAATGTCAGTTAAATTTCTTGCAATAATGTCATTTTTAAGTAAATTAATGTTTATGTCACCAGTTATAATAATCTTCCTGTTTTTATATTTATGTTGTAAAGTGTATAACATTAACTCTAGGCGGTTCATAAAGAGTTCGACTTCTGTTGTTCTGTAAATGCACACAATTATTATGTTATGATCATTTAACTGTATACTACAACATTCAAATATATTGGGTAGAGCCAGATCATCAATAATTTTTATGTTTTTATAAATCATTCCACTTCTTACTAGAATACAAGAACCACCTCTTTTCTTGTTTCTAGAAAAATTTGCTGCTAGTTCATAGCCACTTAGTCTAACATTTTTTTCACTACCAGATTCTACAAATGTTTCCGTTAAACATAGAATGTCGGGCTGCATACCAGACTCCGACAATTCAGACAGGGTTAACTCTAATATTTCTCTTTTAGGCAGAATGCTCTGTTATTTTGGTGTATAATAATTAATTTTGACTTTTTAACGAAAAAAAATGTTTTTAGATGTTGTTGGTACAGTCTCATTTAAGTTTTGAGTCTCTATACTGGCTTGTGTTTTTTGCGGATTATTGGGGGTTTGTGTGAGTTTACAGATGTGGTCAGTTTGTGTCTGCGCATTGCTGTACAGTAGGTTTGTATAACAAGACTCTTTTTGGTTTTTTAGCTGCTGTAACAGATTGTACATGTAATGAAGTTTTAGAATCTCCCTTAGTAGGATTCTACATGTGATTTCTTTAGGTAGCTTTCGGCTCTCATTGTCACAAATGTCTAGGTATGTGGCATGGGAGAAACGAGAGCACACTAACTGAAAGACTCCATTAACTTTATTCTCCCCTAAGCAACTAGTGATTCCTACATTACATAATATTACATTTGTATGAAAGATTGACCTATATTACAATACAATAGAGATTGCAGTTTCAAAGGATCTTTATCATTTTCGCCTCCTAATATGTATTATAACATAGTCACCTTTGGTAAAGTTTCTACAATAACTGGATGAATTCATCACCTGATCTAAAGTGGAATATGGTTTGAGTACTGATTGAACACATGATTCACTTCCTACTAGTTTCGTGAATATTTTATTAATTCCTCTACCTTTTTACGCTTTCATCAGATAAGATGAGTATCCTGGGCTTCGCGTAGATGTTTCCGTTCTCCTTTGTTTCCGCTTCCACAGGTTTGTTTGCACCCGATAAATGTGCTTGACGACTGTTTACGCCAGCATCTACCATCGTACTCGGGGACGCATCGCGCTGTGTAGCAGGGAGGGGACTTGCGGCCTCTGTATGGGAGGGCTGGGTGTAGGTGGCTTCAAGACTTAGGTTGAGCTTGGGGATTTTGTCTGTGATCGTATTGTCCAAATTTCTCTGCACAATATTGTTCGTATATTCTCGGGGGGATGTTCTAGGATAGCCCATACGCATCATATTAGGTTTAATGTTTCTATATTGAGGCGAGAAGAATTTTAAAGTTGTCGTTTTTTTATTAACCGTTTTATCAATCTCTACTCCTACTGCTCTATACAAGCTAATCTTCTTCTCATAGTCTGTTACAGTCTTCTTTAGTTCAGTATTTTCCATATTTAAAACCTCTATTTCCCTATTCGCTGTATCTATTTCCACGCGTAGTTTTTGGTTTTCTTGTTTTATGAAGTTAAATTCTTGGCTATTGTCTTCGCTTAAGTTGGGTAAACTCTGGTACGATAAATCCAAGAGAGACTCGTTTTCTTTTGTACATATCTTTCTCGGAGCTCTGCGAGTGACGTTTGTGTGATGACTATGATTGGAATGTGGAGTACCGTTGCTCATCTGTGTGTGTAGCGACTGAATATTTTTCAAATTTGTCTTATTTACGATAGGGGACAAGACCTCTTCTGAGGATTTTTCTACGTCAGTTTTACACGACTGGCATTTATACGTGTTGCGTAGGTCAGCAAGATTGCCTAAATAGTAGGCCGAGGTGATGTTGGCGCAACTATGGTGACAAGTGCCCTTACAACAGATACATCTGAGCAATTCGCTATTGTAGATCACTCCCGCGCAAACATTGCACTTCATCATTGTAACAGTTTTTAATAACCACAAACCTCCCAGAGACAAGTAATGTTATCACTTCTGCTAAGAGCCTATTTTATTGTTTGTTTGTTGTATTTTCGTACTCTATACATACATATTATGGTAACTTTTTGGTCTAAAAATTTTGCACCACAGCATTCAATAATATTTTGAATACTATGTTTTTGAATGCTCTTTATATCACTGAATTCAATATTATTTTTAATCAGTATGCAAGATCCACCATTACGTTTTTTCCTACAGTAACATGACGCTAATTTAAAGTTAGATATATTGAGTATATGTGAGTCATTCTCTATCATATTGTCTTCTGTTACACGTATTACATCGACTTTATTTTCACTACTAACTTCATCTAGATGTACCATCGACTCGTCAGATTTCGATTTTAGTGCATTTATATTTTGATGCATGACATATATTTTGTTAAACATGAAAAAGCTCTTCACTACTATAATTTTTCTGAACTTTGTTATTCATAGCCCTTGCATCCTGACATTAATCATTTATATTTAACTTGTCACAAATGTTTTGTCTTTTTCTTGTGTATTTTTATGAACGGAATCTGTTTGAGTTGCTTTGTCAGAGTTTGTTGAGAATTTAGTTTTATCTTGATATTCTTAAAATTTTTGCTTATATTCTAATCTAGGTCCTTACATATAAAATTGGCGTTTCGCCGTACTGGCCACTTTGATCTCAAATACCTCCTCTATGCTTAAGAATTCCAAATTCAAATTTTTACAGCTATTTACTCTTGAATTTGTGTTTCTAAATTATAATTCATTTGTTTTTTCCTCAATTTTTTTTTTCTTGCGTCACTCAGCTTACAAAATGGAAAACTTGAAATATCGCGTTATTTACGAGTATGAGTTCTACCGTGGTACCAGTGCTGCAGAAACGGCTCGAAGGATTAATGATAAGTATGGCGATGGTGCCGCAATAGAAAACACAGTGCGTTTTTGGTTCCAACGTTTTCGTTCTGGAAATTTCGACCTGCAGAACAAGCCACGTGGACGGCCGAGACCAAAGTTGATAATGAAGAATTGAAGGCTATTGTGGAAGCGGATCCATCGCAAACCACGTCCGAGTTAGCTGCAGGCTGCGGTGTTAGTGATAAAACTGTTTTAATCCACTTGAAGCAAATTGGGAAGGCGAAAAAGCTTGAAAGGTGGGTACCTCACGAACTGAGTGAAGCAAATCAACAAACGCGCGTTGACTGCTGCGTTGCATTACTCACCCGGCACAATAATGAAAGGATTTAAAATCGTATCATTACCTGTGATGAAAAGTGGATCCTGTACGATAATTGGAAGCGCTCATCGCAATGGCTGAACCCTGCCAAACCAGCCAAACCATGCCCCAAGCGAAAATTGACTCCAAATAAGTTACTTGTGAGCGTTTGTTGGACTAGTGCTGGTGTCGTTCACTACAGCCTTCTTAAATCTGGCCAGACAATTACGGCAGATGTCTATTGTCAGTAACTGCAAATCATGATGGAAAAGCTAGCTGCTAAACAACCAAGGCTGGTCAATCGCTCTAGGCCACTGCTGCTTCATGATAACCCTAGACCACACACTGCACAACAGACGGCTACCATATTAGAGGAGCTTCAATTGGAATGTCTAAGACATCCACCTTACTCTCCGGATCTTGATACAACAGCTTACCATTTTTTTTCGAAATTTGGATAACTTCTTGAAAGGGAAAAAATTCAATTCAATTCAACGGAATGTTTTTTTAGTAAAGGGATCGTAGAACTACCTATGAGATGGCAAAAGTGTATAGATAGCAATGGTAAATAGTTTGATTAAATAAATATATTATATTTATTATTATTATTATTATTATTATTAGAGGAACATACGACTTTATGTTCCTCTCATGCAAAACGCCAATTTCATATGTAAGGACCTAATATTATATTATATATGTCTTAACACTAATCTACATAACTTTATTTTGATATTCCTCTGAGTTGTCCTGAAATTGTTTGCGTAGTCCATGTCAATGTATGATATATTCTCATGTTGTCCACAAATGAACCTCAGCTCGTAGTTGAGCTTTTTGATGCTGAGAATATAATTATACGGTATCTCACAGGCCATCACATTCGTACTATTAGCTGCATTGATCCAGCATTGTAGGCCGAACTGGAATCTATATGGGTTTGCGTCATTAGTTCCTCCAAGTATTAATATGTAATCTTTCTTTGTCATATTAGAGATTAGATGAGTTTCTGATTTAAGTACTTCTTCTAGTGATGCACCAGATTTCCTGCAGGACGTGACAATGTAGTCTTGTCCGACTTGTTCTTGTAAGAGGTTATGAAGGTTGCCCCCTTGTTGGTCAGCTAGAATGAGAATCCTCCGCTTCTGCTTCTTCTGTTCAGTTGTGACGTCAGCGGTGGCGACCTCTTTTGATGGTGGCGCTTGTTGAGGCGAATAATGCTTTTAAAAAGAAGTCTGTTTAATTAGCACCCAATTATTAATACAAGTTCTACAAAATAAATAGAAAATAGAGGCTAGGGATTTGTACATTGCTGAGGCAGTCGATAATTCATCTCCTTCATCAACATCTTAGACAGTTTCTTTCTTATCGTTTTAAAAAAAAAAAAAAAACATCTTAGACAGTTTGATTTAACCCACTGCTGTGTAAAAGCTTTCTACTTTTTGTGCCAACATATCCGGTCCTGTGCCAATCGAATGCAGGTTATCCTTGCGATACGTATTTCCATTGAAGTAAGAGTCGCTGTCAAGACTTCGTCGCATTGGATCAGATTTCTCAAAGTTCTTATAGCTGTTTATCATCTATATGTTCTCATTGACCTAGCTGGGCACAAGCCTCTTCTCTTTAACGCCACTTAATAAACAACAAACACAGTCTAGTCATCCCTAACAATATCGATCTTAACCGGAAACTGCTCAAAAACTTAAAGCTACGCTCTAACTTAATTATTGGGTTCCCACCGGCGCAATCTCATTACCTGTAGAAACACTAACAGAATACAATGTAAGGTAAAACTTTAATTAAGGTTAAATACATATAAAGGTCGTGCTTACTATTAGGTACTTTGCATACGGGCATTCGCAGCTTAAAGTTGTAGATACAAAGGACTCAGGCTTTTTCTCATATTGGCATTCAGGTGTTTAGTGTGCTTTCAAAATATAAGAGATAAAACAATAAGTTCACAAACTAAAACCCCATTGCTAAAACATTGCCCTCTAAAGAGTATGAAACCTACAATTTCCGGGTGATCCATACGCTTCTATCGGCTAAATGCAAGCAAAGCTGCGAGCATGACCTAGTACTATATATATAATGCTAGAATGCTAATTAAGTCCTTTGATTTGATACCCAACATGGCACTGAACAAAAACTATTGAGGAAAACCTCTAGAGGGTGCCATATGAAATTAACACAGCATAATATAACATAGCCTATAACCAGTAGATGATCAAGACACTTTTGAGGATTTTTCAAATTCTGAAATGTAGTTTAGATGTTCTGGTAGAACAAATGAACATACATCTATTCATACATAACGGTCAATCACATTACCCTCCTTTTGGGTAATATTCCTTTTCCGATACGTGGTGTTTAAGGCTACAGTTGCGTTCACATAGAATATATACGTTAAAGCAATGACCACGCTTGTCATGTCAAGTCTACATAGAATATCTACGTTAAAGCAATGACCATGGTTGTCATGTCAGGTCCACATAGAATATATACGTTAAAGCAATGACCACGGTTGTCATGTCAGGTCCACATAGAATATCTACGTTAAAGCAATGACCATGGTTGTCATGTCAGCTCCACAAATAATACCTACGATTAAGTACATTCGACTCCTTCAAAAGGCAGTCGCAACCTTAATCAAAAAATGGTCTGAACGCGGCGAACATCCCGAATCCTTCAAAGACAGTCGCACTCATAATCAAAAAGTGGTCTGAAGGCGGTGAACATCCTACAAAATTTCAATTAGTTGCGAGCTACTATTCATATAGGAATTCTAACATTTCAGAAAAACTGCCACGCTGTACGCTATGGTACCGTGCTGTCTCTTGAGCCTTTGCCAGCGGAAGTTTAGAACGAAATAAAAATAAAACCTTCAGGCACTTTTAAATAAAAAGGATTTCATAGTAGCATTGAAGGGAGGATACAGGCGCCGCCGCCGCCAAGTTTCTTGGCCTTTGAGTTATCACCTCTCTTTCGCCCATGTACACATCTCTCTTGTACCCATGCGCCACTACCCCCTCCTGGTGGCATTCAGAGGCCAAGTAACCTGGCGCGGGCTGTACCTGATATGAATTCAGGGTGTGAATTAACTTCAGCTTTATTTTACACCCTGTATTCTTACTAGGTACATCCCACGCCAGGTAAAATTTGAAGGTGTTTTAAGGGATATAATTGCAAACAACTTTTTCTAGAAAACTGATTTGATCATAACATCTTTATTTTATATTTGTTAAAAACAGCTGGCCGTCAGGTATTAAATGTATGGAGGATAAAAAATAAGTCGCTTTGATCAAATTGTTAAGAATGATTTGATAACGACCCCTCAAAAATGACTGCACCTTTTTGTTATGTCCTATATTTTTTCACGGCCCTGAGCGGTGCTTCGTGCATCACAAGGTTTTCTCATTAGTAATGAGAGTGCGCTGCGCTCGTAAAAATTTCTACTGCTAATAAGTATAAAAGTACTATTTACTTTTAAAAGTCGGTTTTTATATGCCATTGTTAGCGTCAGCAAGGCATATACAGTTTAGTCTTAGTTGATGTGATGGTGCCGCATAATGAACTGATAGCAAATCAGGTAGCAGGTGCTTGATGAACTAATGGATGAATTATACTAGTTTACAAGCAAAAATACATATGCATAAAACCAGTGTACCATGAAACATTTTTGCTTAAATAAAACTATAGAAGTGGCTAGAAATACAAGAATATCAGTCACTACCAAAGGAGAAGTATTAAACTCAGTGAAGAATTGTTATCCACACCATTCAAGCAACAGTGAAGCAATAAATATGAATTTCCTGTCATAACGACAAACCGAAATAATTTACAAATACAGTGACAATACACATAGAAATCACAGCAAGAACACGTTTTGAAGGTTAGTATACGTGTGCCAATAATATTACTCAATACTGCACTCCCTAGAAGACTTCTAAGAAAACATAACCTATAATTTTCATCATATGCATTCTAACGGTTATTTATTCTAACAATTATTATTTTGGCACCGCGTGAATATTTGGTATTGGATTGTATTATTATTCTTTTAAAATAATTAATATTACTAATGATTTGTTATAATCTTACTTGTTATTGCTAATAGAATCTTAATTGTTATTGCTAATTGTTTTAGCCTCGAAATAGGTTGTCCTATAATGGGGCTAAATTGTAATATGTATTTATAAATAAATAAATATAATAAATAAATACATTATTATCGTAAACAAGATAAGTGACATTTGTGGACGGCTACAAATTTGACGGACTTAAAGGTGCGTTTCAAAGTCTAACCAACGAGTGGTGGAACTCACCAAACGAAGATTGCGTTTTGTTTCACTGCATGCAATCTTACATTGTCGACCAATATGGATCAAACCGACTTCGTTACTATTAGATCCCGATACCGGAGAAACTCGTGTGGTGATGAACCAAACTCATCCCTATTCGAAACTACAAGCCAGAGCCTACTCAACACATCGTGTGATATCAGTCAAAATGTAATATCACAAGAAGAAATAGAGAAAATAAAAATAACTTACATTCAGCAGAACAGGAGATTGAAAATCTGCTAACCGAAAATATGAAACTGAAAAGTGAATTAGAAAAATCTAATAAATTAATCGAAGTATACAAAGCATTTAAATTTTCTGAAACAATTATGACACCAATAACAGCAAGACGAAGAAAAAAGCCCAGAAAGGCACTGTTGGACTCAAATATAAACAAAAAACTGTTTTTTTTTATCAAGAGATTCAAATCAAAACAGTTCAATACAAGACAATGACGACGATGTATCAAATATCATTAACGAAAACAAAAAAGAACACAATGATAACAGTCAAACAAAAGAACGGAATGAAGACATACATCCAGATCAACAAATAAATGACCAAGAATGCAATACAAATACGGAGAAAATTACAGAAGCGATTATCGAAACCATGGTGGAGACTAGCCCTGGACCCTCGCTGGATCCTAACGTCAAGAACACACTGAAAGAAAGCGCTGAAACAACTACGAAAACAAACGATGAGGCCAACAACAAGGGCAAAATAACAACTCAGATTGGAAAGACAAATAATGAAATCATACAGCAAGAAGAACGTACATTCGACTTATATATGGAAGCAAATAAACCCCAAGAAACAAAACAAAGTGAGGAAGACAAAACAACACAAGCAAACAATGAGACTAAGAGCCGGTTTCACCATACATTGTCAGTTATTTGCTAAAACAGACATTAGCTAATGGATCGTTAAAATTAACAGACGTACTAACACCCCTGTTATTTTTCTGTGTCCTATGTCGAAAATTTAACAGACCATTAGTATAACAAACGTTACGTGAATGACTCGTAAATCCTTCACTCACATTCTAAACCAACAAAAATAAAATGTCATTGTTTCGTAATGTCATTTTACCGGACGTGAACACACTTTTCACTAGCCGTATTGTATTAGTCTTGTTTAGCTAATTTGTCTGTGGTGTTTGGTAATGGCGACTGATTTGAAATATCCTACAGTCTGTGGGATTCCATAGTTCAACCGGTTACATTGAATTTTCCTGGTTCAACTGTCAAACATTTTAAGGTTATCTTTTGTCTGTGGTGTAGTTGTGTTTGTGACTCGAAAGCTTGTGTTATTTTTGCGGTTTCGTATTATTAAAATATGTCGAAGAAAACACGCGGACCGAATTTTTCCTCAAACGAGAAGGAAATCCTTATACATTTAGTCACCAAATATAAGGATTTGGTTGAAAATAAAAAAACGGACGCTGTGACAACGAACAATAAAAACGAAGGGTGGAAAAAGTTAGCAGAAAAGTTTAATTCTTTGAGCTCTTTCAGTGTCCGCAACACGGATCAGTTAAAAACGTGTTGGGATAACATAAAACCCAATACAAGAAAAGATAATGCAAGGACGAAGAAAGAAATTATCTTGACAGGTACGTAGAATCACTGATCTTGTTTGGTACAGTATTTTTTATTGCCATTAACACGTTCTCTGCCATGTAGGTCACCGGTGACCGGACCCCGCCTTGTATCTGGGCGCCACGTAGGTCACCCGTGACCGCAGAGTAGACCGGTTTCCGGAACCAAATTGTGCGCCGTAGGACACATTTATCACATATTGCTCTATAGAAGGTGACCGGAGCGGCGCTGTAGAGCAATCCTTCTACATGGTTTTTACCTATTCACAAAATTGTTAAAAATATGACCTAAAACATGGATGACAAAGGATGACAAAATAAACCAACAATATTCCAGTATGTATTTTTTTTTTTATTATTTATCAAACTTATATTTAATCAGTTTTCTGTTTACAATAATCTCCCAAATATACCTATACATAGCGATGATTTTTATTGAAACATAATAGACAGTAATATGGCTTACCAGGACATTCATTACAATATGTTGCAACTTTCTTGGCCTTATTTTTGGCATTTCTTGAACCGTAGGTTTTAGCCGATTGTTTATAGCATTCTATACAGTAGCGTCTCGAATTTCTGACTGTTCCTTCTTTTTTTAGCAACTCGTGCTTTAACCTTTTTGGCCTGTCAATTACAACATCAGGTTCATCTTTCTCTGAATCGACAAGATACTCCACAAGTTGTCTCCTGAACTGGACTATACTTTTTTTGCTATTTTTGTTTTCTGTATACATAACCCATGAGTTGACTAAGGCAGTATTCAAAATAAGTTCGATAGCCAGCTTTTTGTACCATCTAACTGTTTTTCGAAGTGGAGATGAGTAAGAGGTCATCTGGTCACTCATGTCAACGGAGCCTTTTGCCTTATTGTATGCCAAAATCATTCTTGGCTTTCGGACAGTTCTGCCTTTTTTTATAACCGTTGATGTCCCCTTTGAGTGTTTTGTTGAAAGCATCAACACATCACGCTTGTCTTTCCATTTTAATACACAGATTCCACGCTCATTTTCTCTTGCTATGGATTCGCCTGGTTTTAATTTGGCTTCCACCACTGCCTTCGGCAAACCTCTTCTGTTTTTCCTCAGCGTCCCAACTAGGTGCGTGTCGTTATTTAGTAGTTCATTGGCTAGCTCAAGGCTTGTATACCAGTTGTCGGTTGCAACTGTGTGACCCAAGTTGAGTATGTGGCCACAAAGAGACATCACTACCTTTGTAGGTGTTGTGTTCACAACTTCGTTATTTTTGCCTGCATATAATTCTAATTTGCAGGTGTAGCCAGGTATGGTACATAGTTTAAAAAGTTTCATGCCATACTTGTGCCTTTTACTTTTATTGTATTGCCGGAAAATAATCCGACCTCTAAAAGGAACCTGGCTCTCATCAACACATACCTGTTCTTTAGGTCTATAGTATTTCGCAAAAGTTTCATTCAAAGCGTCTATTAAGGGTCGTATTTTGAAAATTCTGTCTGATTTGTCGGCTGTCTCGTTATTTGTCAAATGCAGCATCCTCAATAGGAGTTCGAATCTATTTCGACTCATGACGGAAGGAGCAAAGCTTTGGCCAAAGACCCTGTCTCTACTCCAGTATAGGTTTATTTGGGGCAGTTTCACTAGGCCCATATAGAGTATTAGCCCAAAGAATTGTTTTATCTCTTTTTTTGAAGTTGGCTTCCAATCTTTAAAGCGAGACCGGGGTTTGGGGCTTGCATCACCAAGCAGTTGTTCTGCAAATAAATTCGTTTCGGCTACAATCTTTTCGAAAATTTCATCTGGAACCATTAATTTGAAATAATCTCCTTCTGCAGCATTTTTCAGTTCTTTGGCGTACGGTTGCTTTATACCTGAAAATAATCGTAACTTTAAATACCATAATATTAATTTGTCTTAAGTACACTATCAGACGCTCCGTGTTTCGGATGGCACGTTAAACTGTAGGTCCCGGCTACTTTCACACATGGTAGTATGTAGTAGTCGTGAAACCCCTCAACCAACCACACAAATAGAGTATGGCTCAATATCAGCCGTGTCCGGGTAAAGGCCTGTGCCCCTCGTTGAGGAAATTATTGGCCTACATTTTCTAATCATAAAAAACAATGAAATAACACCACGCCAACACCAAACCCAGCCACGCTTTCTGGAGTGGCGGGAAATTATAGTAATCATACGGCCAAACATGCACACATGCAGTAGCAGATTAGCTTGGGAATGTATTACTCACCAGTTGGTTCCGTAAATGCTATAACAGACGGTTGATATCCTCGTGGAAGTCCCCATTTTTGTGGTGTTTTTGAAGTCTGCTCCATATTGGCCAAATTTTGGGCGACGAAATTGGTGACAGAGTCTGTTTCACTTTCGGAGTCACTGGCAATGACACATCGACGCTTGCGCCGTCTTGTTGGATAAGTAATCTCATTTTCACTGTCTGAATTCAATTGGGACTGATTTTCAATCGTAGTTGTCAAAAGATTCCCTGTTTCACTCAATATACTTGCTTCAAGTAGGTCAATGTACTGTAAGTCTTCTTGTGTAATATTAAAGTCTTCCATGTCAAGTTCTAAATCCGGTAAATCCATGGTTCATAGTATATTTATAAAGCCGCAATAACACAAAATGAAAAATAACGCCCGCACACTACCGCACCGTGCACTCTCTGGCAGGCGACTGAGGGGTGCGGGTGACCGGAGGTGTGACCGGCGCGGCGTCGTGGTAACGAATTTTTATGTTTTCGTATTACAGCGCCGCGTAGGTCACGGGTGACCTCACGTGGTTTTTTTTAAATATATACGGAGCCCTGCAGCTCATCAAACCCTAACTGATAGCATAGTTTAAGTTTAAACCTGCTGCATCAATTAACACCAAAAAAAAAATCTGCAATCTTTTTCGTTTGTACTACCGGCAGAGAACGTGTTAATCATTTTAATCAATTTCTATGTTTCCGCAGGAGGAGACAGGCCCAATCTTCCACCACTTGGACCATACCAAGGCCAGGTTGAAGTGATACTTGGGCCAATACTAGACGGACTGGAGAATGAATTTGATTCGGATGCCCAGTATGTTCTGGATAAATCCATGTCAAATGAAAGTGAATTTACAATAATACAAGTAAGTATCAACCATTTACATTTATTTTCGGTTTGTCAAATTGTGATTTTTTTCTATCGTCTTCATGTTCATGTTTGAAAAAAACTGTTTGTTTCAAGCTTGTTTGAACGTCTAGACCAGTAGCTGTTGTTACAAAACATTGAAATATATGTTGATTATTTGAATTGACATATATTTTTCCAACATATCCAACCTGTTACAATTTAAAATAGTTATTTCTCTTTTGCAGAACAGTGACATGACATTATCTGGCATATCTACAACGGCAGTACCAGAGCTAAGTTAATAATGGAATTAAACTAAATGTTTGAAACATCAATCAAAAATAATAAAATGTCAAAATTTGGTGTACATAAGAAATGTCACAGACCGGTAGTAACCCTGCGCCCCCCATACCCCAGTCGTCTCAACCGCCAATGTTACAAAAATGTAGTTTTAAATATTTGTTTTGTTTCAGTATGAACCTGTTGCTGGTCCATCTACAATGCCTGATGAATGCTTGACCGCAGTTCAAAAGGTCAGTTACATACAAACATATGGTCTAGCAAGCAGTATTGTAGAGGTATTGACGAACCGAATGGCCGAGTCGGCAGTGACCCTGCCCACGAAGCCAAGGGTCCCGGGTTCGAGTCCCGGTGGGGGCAAATATTTGTTTGATGAGAACGGATGTCTGTACCCCTAGTCATGGTTGTTTATCTATCTAAGTATAATATTTATCTATATAAGTTTGTGTATCGTTGTCTAGTACCCAAGATACATGGAATCCTAGTTTGGGGCTAGATCAATGTGTGTAAATAGTGTCCAAGGTATTATTATTATTATTATTGAAAAGCAATATAATATTAGTTTATTATATATATTTTTTATATTATTATTATTATTATTATTATTTAAAAGCAATATAATATTAGTTTGTATTGCCAATATAATGGTTCAGAACAAAATATTAATGGTTGCAATGTATTAGGGCAGTCCGTGTAGGTATGTATAATATTTAAAATATTCACATATTAAACATCTCTATTTGTTTTAGAGTCAAGGTCGACGCAAAAATACCAAAACGTCAGAGGAAAATTATAATAATCGGCGACCAACAAAGTAGAGGGATGAGAAATGCGCTTCAGACCCTAGTAGGACCTAAATTCTTAGTGACATGTTTCTGGAAGGCCGGAGCTAGACTTAGCGACATCAATACAGCAGAGAGAGCAGAAATATCAACACTAACTGATAAAGATTACGTGATACTGATGGGTGGTATAAATGAAGTAAACCCGTTTGAATTTACGTCAAGCATGATAGTATGGCTGCATTCTAACAAGAATTTAAATATCATCGTGTCTGAGATTCCATACAATAAGAATTTACAGGAATCCAAATTAAACTACGAACTTAGACTGATCTGCAAACAATACAACAACGTCTCGTTCCTTGATATGAACTACGGAAGATTTCAATCCATAAAACATACTTTTACAAGAAACCTTAGCAGATCACTATTAAGAATGCTGTTGCAAAAAGACTATGCCGCCGAAAGAGATAAGTATCAGAACATGCTTAATCAACAACACGCTTCCAATCAACTGCGGGCTTCCAAAGAACAGATAGACAGGTGTACACAGACGGATGCAGACTTGAATGAATATAACGACACATCAACAAGTAACATAAATACATCAGACAAAGACAAATCTGCGAACTCTGTGGTGTCAAATAATAACAAAAGTAATAAAACAGCAGGTGATAAAAAAACGAGAGAGACAAGAGCAATAGAGAGTTATTTCGTGTTTAAACAAATAAATATATTGCACCAAAACATTAGCGGACTCATAAGCAAGTGTGAACTACTAACTGTACATTTGGATGAATTAGAAAGAGATAACGTTTCTGTGGATGTTATATGTGTAACAGAACATAATATGATGCAAGGTGATGAAAATCAACTATGTATTCCAAATTTCCAGTTAGCGTCATGTTATTCACGCATGAGCAGAAGGGGTGGATCATGTATATTGGTAAGGAATAAACATAAATCAAAAGATCTTAACGGTTTACGACGCTTCAACATACCCAATACACTAGAATGTTCTGCGATTGAACTCGTCAATCACAACATAATAATTATGTGCATATATAGAATCCCTAAATATCATTTGACAGATTTAAATCCATTCTTTGACAACCTCTATGACATTCTGCAGGAATACGCATGCAATAATAAATATCTTATAATTGTAGGTGACTTCAATATTAATACTTTAAAAGTTAGTCCAATGTCTAAGCGATTCCAACAACTTATATTAAGCTTCAATTTAAAAATATCAATCAAAGAACCCACAAGGCTGAGTAGTAGTACTTGCCTTGACAATATAATTCACAATATACGCGGAGCAGAAAGCCAAGTGCATGAATTTGCGCTGTCAGACCACACTGCACAAATACTTAAATGTCCAGTAAAAAAACCAGCAGTCTTGGTCACTGGTATACTATGAAGCGTGACTATAGTCTCGAAAATATGTTTAAATTCAAAGAACATCTTAGCAAATTGAGTTTTGCTGACGTATACAATACATCAGATCCTATTGACGCATTTGATCGGTTCTCAGATATTTTCAAATTGTTATATGATTTATGTTTTCCCAAAATAAGAGTAAAATCAGTAGTAAACGAAGGCCAAAATGGATTACCAAAGGTATTATAAAATGTAGCAAACGCAAAAGGGAGCTTCTATGGCAGTACAGACGAAGACCAAACGCCGAAAATAGGAACACTTACAAATCCTATTCCCAAAGACTGCATAAAATTATAAAATTGACTCAAAAATCCCAAAATAACTATTATATCCAATCATCACAAAATAAGTCAAAGGCCACATGGAATATTATTAATAGTACTAAGCCAAATCACCCCAGGGTCCAAATAGAGCAAATTGAGCATAATGGGGATAAAATAAAAAACCCTACGGACATAGCAAAAGCATTCAATAATCATTTCACAATACCAGAACCATTAGATAATACTCGTAGTAATCATCCTCTAAAATCAACCTTGACCTACAATAAATTAAATTCTATGTATTTAAGTCCCATCAATCCTATTGACATAACAAGGATAATTATGACCTTAAAAAACACAAGCAGCACAGGGTATGACGAGATTTGCACGAAATTATTAAAATATGTGGTACATAATATAAGCGTGGTGATCAGCTACATAGTAAATTTATGCATCAAATTCGGTACGTATCCAAATGATTTGAAGACGTCGATAATCAAGCCTTTATTTAAAAAAGAAGATAAAGAAAATATGAACTTCTATAGGCCTATCGCCCTAATACCATTGTTTTCCAAAGTATTCGAAAAGGTTATATATAACGCCCTATACAACTACTTCGAAAAGAATGATATTCTGGTTCCCGAGCAAAAAGGTTTTAGGAAACACAAAACAATCAATCTGGCTATATACGACTTCCTAGGAAAGATAGTTTTCAATTTAGACAATAAAATACCTGTGTCAGCCATATATATGGACATGACAAAAGCGTTCGACTATGTAAACCACAAAATATTATTACAAAAGTTACACACATACGGAGTCAGAGGCAACGTTATAGATTTGATAAAATCATACCTATCTGATCGGAAACAAATAACTCAAATTCAGAGAGTGTGTGGCCAAAGTAACATGGAGCAAATCTACTCATCTGAACCTTCTAAGGTAACTCTAGGTGTACCACAAGGAAGCGTTCTAGGCCCGCTGCTATTCCTGATCTATATTAACGACATTGTTGACTCGACATCAAACCCTATGTTCCCACTTGCTGATGACAGTACCGTAGTTTATAAAAACGTAAGTAATGATAATTTGACATTTGAAAATGAAATAAACAATTCACTTAATGACATCATAACATGGCTACAGCATAATAATTTAAAAATAAATTTAAAGAAAATATATATAATGAACTTTAAACAAATTAAAGAACGGATACCATTAACTATCAAACACGATGACAATATCATTGACGAAGTACCATCAACAAAATTTTTAGGATTACAAATCGACAATAAACTAAACTGGAAAGAGCAAATTGAAAATGTCAGCAAAAAACTAAACCGGTTTTCATATGCACTGTATATGCTCCGCAAAGTTGTGGATGTTACCGCAGTACTGACTGCTTATCACGGCTACGTAGTGTCTACACTCAGATACGGAATAATATTCTGGGGTAACGGAATAAATAGGGAAATTGCGTTCAAGTCTCAGAAAAAATGCATTAGAGCTATATTTTCGTTAAAAAGAACAGACAGCTGCAAACCATATTTTAAACGCCATAAACTTTTAACAATGCCTTTGTTATACATATATGAAATAATAATGTTTATTAAAATAAACCCAACCCTATTCGAAAACCTGGAGAGTCGCCACAACAACAAAAATATACGCGCTACTAGACACAAAACTGCACTGTTCAGCAACAGTGTATTCGGTATGGCCTCGAAAATATACAATAAGGTTCCTGTCTCAATTATGAATATAGATAACCCAAACAAGTTCAAGCTTAGATTAAAAGATTATTTGGCTGATAAAGCATACTACTCTGTAGGTGAATATTTAGCATAGTGTTGACATGTTATATATACTAAACTATTGCCATTGGCATCTTTTTTTAGTTTTTTTAATCACCTTTTACTAAATACAATTTTACATATGACGTACAATAATAATATATTTGACATTTTTTTTTTGACATCATTGTAATATTGTAATGGTTTAATCTATTGTTTGTTGCCTATATTTTTTAACTCACCTGTTGTTTATTTGCTTATTTGTATTATTTGTACGCCTAGCGGCTGGACGTAAAGACAAGACATACTATGTAACATCTACTTTAAACTACGTACCACAATAAAATATCTGATTTCTGATTTCCGAACATTTAATTAAAAAAAAATTGCGATCAGTTTCGGAATACATGATCAACTATATTTTGTTTGCTACATAGTCTGGGATCGACATTATTATGGTTTGTATGATGACCGAAATAAAATAGACACCGCGTTTAGGCAGGTTTTGTTATAATCCTCATTCTAATCTTCTTTTTTATTTCTAAATCACGACTGAAGAAGGTATTCACTCCAAAAGTTTGTCGACGTCGATATTTATTTTATTACATTTAAAGCAGTTTTCTGTTGAGTTAGCTGTCGCCTTGAAAATGAATATAGAATTCAAAATTCCGTTGTCATTTAGCTGTCATCTTTACTTCAACTAAGACTAATATACAAGACCTTCAAGCTGTATCCCTCACATTTATAATCTTCACGGAAATAAACTTTTACACTGGTAAAAATAGTCCTGAAATAATCATAAATAGTCCAAAAAGATAGAAAAATATCCACGTATAGTTTCAAATTATAGCTATAGGTTGGTGAGGATTAAAGCTTGACGTCAAGTTGTAATCCTCATCTCTCGTGCAAGCAAATGGAAGAGCTGTTTTTTAAACCTAAACAAAGTCAAAACTTTGTTTAAGCCTTTAAAAATAGTCTAAAAATCCACATGAATAGTGTTTCAACGATTAAGAGTTATTAAGACATCTCGGTGAGTATTACAGCTTGAACATTTCATATTATCAAATATCTCCAGAACTATGTAAATAATCCGCTGAAACAACAACTATTTCGAGCTGGTTTACTATGAAGAAGTACTTCATAATTCATAATTCTTTATTAAATATCTTGACTGATATTCAGGGCCTAATTAAAAACATGAGAAGACATCCTTGATTTTCAGTGCTAAACTAGTGACGTATATCCGGTCCGTCCGTTCCCGCCCGGATGTTCGGTTAAGCCGCGTGGTACCTTGTTTGCGCGCGCGCCCCACCACACCACCGAGGCAGTTCGGATTGTTGAATTCGAATTTAGCTTCATTGGCGTCTTGATTTTCGCACGGCATAGTCGCTGCTCAGCTCCTGAGTACGGCCCGCCAAAAATCTATACATCGTGACGTGAGAACTTCTTTTGCATATTATAACCAACTGTTCGTTAAAGAATTTCTTAGAATATTCTGATTTATTGCAGGAAAATAAAAGATTCCCAACGGTGTTACCGTTCGTTTGTGTAAAATGGAGCAAGAAACCCCGGAGGTTCCGTCCAGTGTGGAGCACGTGGCGGCGCGTAAGGAGCTCTTCGGACTCACAATTCTAGTTCGTCCTCGTCGAGTTTCTCGGAAAGCGACGATCGCAGGAAGCGGTACCGACGGCGCAAACGCATCAAGGAATGTAAGTTCTTCTTTTTAACGAGATTAAAGATCTTAAAAGCCAACTTACTGCTACACAGGAATTTCACGAATATGATTGTGAACCACGGCATGACTTGATTAACCCTGAAACAGTGAGACTCTAACCTGACCAAAAGAGATTGTTGGCAGGCTCAAGATACATTTATTAATCACAGGGTCGTGAGTTGAATATTGGTGATATAGTTGAAACGCTGGATAGGGACTCGCCGGGAATTTGTAGACTTCAGCTCCTTGGTAGACTCAATCCAACTGGTCCACTTCTCCAGACGTCAACAAGTGATTATGCGGTAGCGCCAGAAGGATATTACTCCTCGGCGTGGAACCGATTCAGAGCTCCGTTAGCGCCAGGAGGATATTACTCCTCGGCGTGGAACCGATTCAGAGCTCCGTTAGCGCCAGGAGGATATTACTCCTCAGCGTGGAACCGATTCAGAGCTCCGTTAGCGCCAGGAGGATATTACTCCTCAGCGTGGAACCCCATGGATTGGGGATAGTAGGGAAGTTTCACATCAACTACTGCACTTTACAGCAACTAAACATTCAGCTCCATTACAGTACTAAAGGGACTAGCCCATCGCCGCAACTAAAGGTGTGACTTAAAAATTATTGATGCAGAAGATACAACCTCACGTTTCAGAGCTCAAACAATGTCTGCCTCAAAAAAACAATCAGCTGCCAGACGAGATTCCAGACCCGAATTTCCGAATTTTTATAGTTTTAGTTTTTAACTGGCTAATCCGCCAGTAGCCAATATGGTCAAGTAGGTAGTACGTTACAACCCTAATGTTAGTGGAGACCTCTACGAAGGTCATGTTGAGGAGTCCGAGCCCGCCAACATTGACTCGGCTTTCGAGGTCGATCTTAACATTTTTACTGGTACAAAAACCAAGGAGCCCGCTGTACCGCAGGCGTCTCCCGAACTAACACAACAATTAAAAGATTTGCAGCGATTCAATAGCCAGGACTGGATTAACGTCCGATATGCCGACGTCCAAAAACACTATTTAATTGCGCCGGGTTTCACTAATCTTGAAGCTAATGACGAGATAAAGAGGTACGATACATCTAAAACTACCTTAAACATGGAAAAGGCTTTTGCCGGCATTTCCTATGCATTGCTCAAACAGCGCGATGCGCTTTTGAGTGAATTACAAGCCTTTCTAGCCTGGGCGCATCAGGTCGAAAACCTACGATTCGGCGATATCCATACAAAGCTCAAAGAAATGTTGGCCAATGGTGAGTATAGCAAGATTTCAAACGACGCTCTCCAGCTCGTCTGTGGACACCGGGCTGAACTTATTCAATATCGCAGAGAAGGCATACTCTCATCAGTAAAAGACCAGTACCACAAAAATACATTACGCAAAATTGCGCCGTCAGGTTCTGATCAATTTGAAGCCGACAAATTTAATGCTTTATTGGAAAAAGCGGGTGGAGTTAAAAATGTGTTTTGGGTGGAAGGAAAGTCTCGCTACAATACTGCGCCACAGTACGAGCCTTCCACTTCTACCCGCAGTCAGACGCAGAAACAGGCCGCAACTTATAACAATCGCGCGCAATATCATAATCAAAGCCAGTATCATACTTCGGCCCGAGGCAGGATAAATAATAATTCGTTTCGCGGGCGAGGCGCGCGGGGTTCACGCGGCCGTGGTCTCCCCGACAGGTCAGGAAGGGATTATCAACCCAGACGTTCTCCCTCATCCCACCGGGATAGGAGACACCAAACCCATATTGACTATGCCATGCACATGCATGCAAAATTTCACGCCGGACAACTCCGCATGTACTACGATCGTTGGAAACAGTTGGGAGGTCCCACATACATTCTAAAAATTATACAAGGATGCCGCATTCCTTTTGTGTTGAAACCACCATTGCACATTCCATACAGTCGCAGTGTGAAAACACCAGAATCAGAACAAATGTCGAAAATAATGAAAAACATGATCTCGCAGGGTGTGCTAGAAAAGGTGCGCCCATCGCCCAGCTTTATTTCCCCGATATTCCTGCGCCCCAAGAACGACGGCACATGGAGGCCCATATTCAACTTAAAAAATCTGAACCAATACGTCAACACTCGACTTTTTAGACTAATAAATGTTCATCGGGTAACGGATTTTCTACAACCCAAGGATTGGTTGGCCAAAGTAGACATTCACCAGGCATACTTCCATCTCCCTGTATTCGAAGGCCACAGAAGGTTTCTCCGCCTTCTGTACGGCGACAAAAACCCACAAATACTGGAAATGACGTGCCTACCCTTCGGCCTTTGTTCAGCACCGAGAATATTTGCCTCAATTACCAACTGGATAGCACAATACCTCCGCGATCACGGTATCCGGATCATCGTGTATCTCGACGATTTTATGCTGGCTCATCAAAACAAAGCCACTCTCATAAATCAAGGTCGTTGACACTGAACACGCTCGCCCACCTAGGCTGGCAAGTGAACACAGACAAATCTGTTTGCAACCCACAGAAGGCAGTGGAATACCTGGGCATTGTGTGAAACACATGGCAGAACGCGAAATACATTCCTCAGAGGTTAGTAGCAAAAATACATTGCACGGTATCCAAAATCTTGACAACACGGACAACGTCCGTCAAACAGTTACAAGGTCTCATTGGCCTGCTGAACTTTGCCAGTTTTGCTGTACCGAGGGGTCGTCTAAATTACCGGTATTTACAGTTACAGGCCAACAAGGCCTTGAAACTAAAGATGACAAAAACCTTTCCTCTAGTTGCGAAAGCCCTAGTCGAGTTAGAATGGTGGCAGTTGAATTGTCAGAAGAGTACTCTACTTCATGTCCCACTATCGTCTCATTACCTAACAACAGATGCCAGCGACATCGGCTGGGGGGCCAAATTAAACGAAATCTCAATAACAGGCTCATGGCTACCCTCACAGCAGGACCTTCATTGCAACTACAAGGAAATGTTGGCCATATTAAATGTTTTACGCCATCATTATCAGCTCCTGAGCTCACAGTCGCTGCTAATACAGTGCGACAACAAAACTGTCGTCTCTTATCTAAGAAAAGAGGGAGGGGCGAAATCTATAGCCCTTACGGAGCTGGCAATGAAAGTGCTACAAGTACTGGACCAAAACAACATTCACATGTCCATCTATCACATAGCAGGGAACTACAACTGCGAAGCAGACCATTTATCACGTCTCAAAGACCCACCAGAATGGCATCTCCTGTCAAACATAACAAATGTCGTGTTTGCCAAGTGGGGAACCCCCGTAATCGATCTTTTTGCTTCCAGGAGAGCTCACGTGGTTCCAACGTACTGTACACTGGACAGAACCGACAACCAGGCGAGCATGTACGATGCTCTAGGCAGCAAGTGGGATTTCAAGTTGGCATGGCTGTTCCCGCCGCCTTATCTCATTCCCAGAGTATTGACGCACTTAAACAATGCACTGGGTGTGTACCTGATCGTAGCCCCGAGATGGCACAAAGTTTACTGGAGACCAGACCTGAAGAGCCACGTATTGTCACCCCCATTCACGATAAGGAACCTGTCGCAGGTCCTAGTCGATGTAGCGACGGGACGTCCGCCCCCAAATATCGGAGATGACGCTGGAGATATGGAGATGTGGGGTTGGCAAGAACACCTAAGTGACTGGAGCGAGGAACAAAAAGTTCTGCTCCGTTCGAGCTGGCGTGAATCCACTCTTAGAACGTATAAACCAGCTTGGACCCGTTGGCGAAACTGGACCATAACTCACAAGGTACATACACATAAACCTACAGGCTCAGACCTGGCCCAATTCCTCACTGATCTACATCAAAAGGAAGGCCTTTCATACAGCACTATCCTTGTTTATAAATCTGTAGTGTCTACTCTTTGTGATCCCAGTGAAAGTAATAAGCTAAGCTCACATACACTTGTAAAACAAGTCCTAAAGTCCATTGGGTTAGCTAAGCCTAAACCTATCAAAGCCCCCATCTGGGATATAGACTCCCTTGTAAACCATCTTTCTAAAAGAACCTGCAATTCATCAAGTTTATTTGCCACCTCTCAAAGAGCGGCTGCTTTACTCCTACTATGCTCGGGTAGACGTGTACACGATTTAACATTACTTACCGTTACTCAGGAACACTGTATTATTTCAGATGACAGCATAATCTTATGGCCATCTTTTGGCTCCAAAACTGACTCCATTACCCATCAACAATCGGGATGGAAGCTAAATAAGAATAAGGACAAGTCACTGGATCCTATCTACTGGATACGCCGCCTCATTGAGTTGGGTAAACCCAGGCGAATTGCTGCTAAGTGCGATAATCTGTTTGTGAGTACTACAAGCGACCCCAAAGCTGCTACACGTACAATCATAGGGGGCTGGCTGAAGAAACTACTTCAAGATGCAAACATCAATGCTACGCCTGGCTGTTTCAGATCAGCTGTTGCATCCAAAAAATCTGGAGATAGAAGAGAGTCATTGATTACGAACCTATTCTCCCCTGTCGAGTAATTAAGACAATTATGTATTGTTCAATACTTTATTCCAAAGTTTGATTTATATTTGCTGATTTTAGTAATACCTACCTAATTTATTTACTGGTTTAGTACCATTTCTACGCAGGTTCTATCAAGATGAATAATAATACCTGTTTATAAGTTACAAGTTAATTTTATTTCCTTAAACCACACTAATCACCTCATCTTAACTGAAAGCAATACAGAACAGATACAATAATGTCATAAGTCATAGTACCTAACCTACATACAGTACATGTAAACTTTAGGTTTCTTCCTAAGGGATCATCGATCAGTCCGAATAAATTATAGATAGATACTTACTTGTTTATCAAAATACCTGAATCATTCATAATTTCTGTATGTCACAACATAAACATACCTACTTTTATTTAAATATGTATGTTTACGAATCACATTAGCGTCCACCAACACCAGGCGATATCAAACACGTCTCTCATGTTTTTAATTAGGCCCTGAATATCGGTCAAGATATTTAATAGAGACGTTTTACCTGAAAATAAAACGTTTATTAAATACTTACCATATTCAGGGCCTAATAATTTTTAAATCTGCCTGGTGGACATGAGAGATCCAATGAAGCTAAATTCGAATTCAACAATCCGAACTGCCTCGGTGGTGTGGTGGGGCGCGCGCGCAAACAAGGTACCACGCGGACCGGATATACGTCACTAGTTTAGCACTGGAAAATCAAGGATGTCTTCTCATGTTTTTAATTAGGCCCTGAATATGGTAAGTATTTAATAAACGTTTTATTTTCAGGTACAACGTCTCTATTGAACACAGTTATTTAAAAAAGATGCATTAAGAGAAAACATATGTACAAAGGCGAGCTTATCTCTAAAAAGAGATTTCTTCCAGCAAACCTAGGCATGATAGGAAATTTTATCAATAAAGGGTAGGCAGTGCACAATATCTAAACAATAATAAAAAACATATAAGTAAATTACATATCTATAAAAGACGGTAAATAAAATACATACTCGTATATACCAAACTAGTGCCAGCACTGTGAAACAGATATGCAAATTATTAGGCTTTAAGCATCTCACATCAACAGCTTATCACCACGAATCAATAGGTGCACTGGAGAATAGACACAAAAGAATGGGTGCGTATCTTAGAATAAACTGCGAGAATCGTGCGGACAATTGGACTAGCTGGCTGCTGTACTGGTATTTTGCGCACAATAACACTGTGCATACAGAAACTCGATACACACCACACGAGTTGGTGTTTGGAAAAACGGCAAAATTACCATGTAATTTTGATACAGGTAACGTAGACCCTTTGTATAACTATGAAAATTACCCCCTAGAATTTAAATATAGGCTGCAGATCGCCCAACGCGACGCAAAGATTAATTTAGAACAGAGCAAACAGAGAAGAAAGGAGTGTTACGATAGAAAGCTAAATGAGGTAGAATATACTAAAGGAAATTATTTACTACTAAAGAATGAAACAGGCGATAAGATAGATGTTATATATAATGGTCCATACTTAATTATTGAAGATTTAGGATGAAATGTGAAAATTTTAAAGAACGGAAAAGAGGATATAAATGATGAAATATATATATAAGGATGAAAAATCCCACAAAAACATTTAAAATTTGAATTTCTCATAATTTATAAAATATTCGGCATTTAAAGGTCAATTAAAGATAATAGTAGAAAAATGTATTAACTCAATTAATGTTTTTATCATTTATATTTTCAAAACAGTATAGTATAGAAAGTATTAGATGGAAAGATTTGATTAAAAACTTGATTTTTTTACCTAAGAATATAATATTATATAACTAAATATAGAATTAAAAGTCAAATGAATGATTATAGTGGAAAAATGTATTTAATCAACCTATTTAACAAAAAATGTAGAATTAAGAAATAAAATAAAATAATTATTTTATTTTATTTTCCCTTACGGGGAAGGTGTAGTGTAAGATCATGTATAACCTAGTTTAGTGTCAATATATATCTTGCATTGCAATATATATATATATCTTGGACAATCTTGCAAAAAGTCGCTCAGAAAAACAATTTGGTAAATTTTGGAAGTCAACTAATAAACTTAATACAAGGACGGGTTTGCCTGCGGGCGTGGCTGGTGTGGGTGAGCTGACTGATATTGCTAACTTATTACAGCGGCACTTTAGAGTGGAATCGCCCATACCGCGCGAGCATCGGGTGAATGATCCTGGGACCAGAAACGAGAGGACCCCCACCATGTTTAAGGCTAAAAATGTTGCAACCATCATCAGAGATATGGTACGAGGGAATTCACCGGGCTACGATGGTCTCAGCATTGAGCACTTTAAGTACGCCGGACCGCACTTGCCAAGGGTTCTTTCATTGTTTTTTAATCTTTGTATTATTCACAGCTATCTATCTGCCGAAAGATTTTAATGTTTACCGTGGTAGTGCCGATCATTAAAAACTAAACCGGTGACGCTTCCGACTTGTCTAATTACAGGCCCATTTTCCCTGGCTACCGTTGTAGCCAAAGTACTGGATAGTCTGCTTGACAAACAGCTGGCTATGCACTCTGAACTTCATGACGCTCATTTTGGGTTTAGGCCAGGTCTGTCAACGGAGAGTGCCATACTGTGCCTTAAGCAAACGGTCCAGTATTACACTGCTAGGAAAACGCCTGTATTTGCCTGTTTTTTGGATTTGTCGAGGGCGTTCGATCTTGTACATTATGACGTATTGTGGCGAAAGCTAAATGAATAAACAACATTGCCTCTCGAGCTTACTTCAATGTTTAGGTATTGGTATTGTAATCAACAGAACAGTGTGCGGTGGGCGAGAGCTAGCTCGGACGTGTACGGGTTGGAGTGCGGGGTGAGGCAGGGGGGGTTGAGCTCGCCCCGCCTCTTCAACCTGTACATGAACCAGCTGATCGGCGAGCTCAGCAGCACCAAGGTTGGGTGTCATATTGATGGAGTTTGTATGAACAATATTATTTATGCCGATGACATGGTGCTGCAGAGTCCGTCAGTAGGTGCTCTAAGGAGACTGCTGAATGCTTGTGAATCGTATGCGGTGGCACATGGGCTCAGGTATAACTCTAAAAAAATGAGTATATGATTTTTAAGTCCTACTCAAAAACATACTTTGATGTACCAGAAGTGTCACTCTGCGGTACACCTTTGTACAGAGTGACTAGTTTTAAATACCTGGGCCACTGGGTCACCGACGATCTAAAAGACAACATGGACATTGAGAGGGAACGCAGGTCGCTGGCTGTCCGATGTAATATGTTCCCGCAGATTTGCAAAGTGTACAAATGCAGTCAAAATTATGCTTTTTAAAGCCTACTGCTAATCATATTACACTTGCAGTCTATGGATGGACTATACAAAGCGGGCATACAGCGACCTGCGTGTCCAATATAACAACTTATTCAGGGTCCTGTTGCGGCTGCCGTGGAGATGCAGTGCTTCGGGGATGTTCGCAGAGGCGCGCACGGATTACTTCTACGCAATAATGAGAAAACGAAGCGCCTCTGCACTCGCCCGCCTGCGCGGCGGCAGTAACGGGATGCTGAATGTGTTTAAAGACAGGTGGGACTCCCCAATGCTGCGACATTGGGTGCAGCTCCATACCCAGATTATAACATCATAATATTTTGAAATTATCTTAATAACTAGTATTTAACTATGGACCTTAATTGTCTGAAATAAATAAAATATTATTATTATTAATAATAATATACGGACAGTCATACTCGAGCTATCGTCTTTAATTCATCTCTCCAACGCTCCACCTTACACCTGCAACCTGAAGGAGTGCTCATATGCGGAAGTGGTATGCCTTGGAGAGGCTAAGAGTGAGACCGTGTGAGATCTCCGTTGCCGATCTCCTGAAAAGAGATACTCAAAGCGTTCTCGCAGTTAGCTGGGGTAGCGCGGATTTTTCAATATATTGAGTCTCGGCGATGACAAATCGGAAGCCACCCCAACTCTTTGCGAAATTGAGAGACATGGTCAAATTTGCGCAGCCCGAAGATAAACCGAATCCCGAGATTCTGAAGTCGTTCGAGTTTGTTCAGAAGATCTTCGTTCGCGCTCGCCCAACAGACATCGGCGTAGTCGATTAGCGGCAGGAGAAGGGACTGAGTAAGGGTGATTTTGGTCTGCCGCGGCAAGAAGTACTGCAGACGCCTGAGGGAGTGAAAAGACGCAAAAACCGTCCGCTGACCTCGCTGACATGTGGAGCCAAAGACAGCTGGTTTTCAAAAATAACCCCAAGGTTTTTCACCTTATCTTTGTACTCTATTATGATGTCATTATATGATACGGGAACAATGAGTTTTTGTAACAAGGAAAGGGTGTGCCTGGTTCCTAAAATCATGGCTTGTGATTTATTCGGGTTTATTAACAGCCCGTATGATGAGGCCCAGTCTTTCACATTCTCGAGGTCAGCATTCAGTGCCTCGACGGATGAAACTACATCGCAGGGGGAAAAGTGGCGATAAATTTGTAGATCATCTGCGTACAGATGATACGAAGAAGAGAGGACGTCAGAGATGGAGTTTATAAAGACTGAAAAAAGAAGAGGAGAGAGAATACCACCTTGAGGCACTCCTGAGGAAAGATCACACCATTGAGTTTCGGTCTCTTCAGACTTAATGCGCTGCTGACAACCTCTCAGGTATGAGTCGAACCAGCCAGCAGCGTGGGAGGAGACATTCAGCGATGTTAATATAGAGACAAGAATGTCAAAATCGACGCAGTTAAAGGCATTGCTGAAGTCAATAAGGCCAGCACCGTAACCAATCTGATCCATGGCTACTGTATATCATCGCTGACTTTTAAGAGTGATGTGGTAGTACTATGTCCTGGTCTGAACCCAGACTGGAAAGTATTGAGAAGTTTGTTTGATGAAAGGTAGGAGGTGAGTTGGGAGTGTACAATGGATTCAAGGACTTTGGAGAGAATAGGTAAGATAGATATGGGCCTGTAATATTTGAAGGAGGAGGGATTGGAGTTTTTGGGTAGTGGGATGACAAGTGCTTTCTTTCACAGACTAGGAAAAGCTCTAGCTGATAGAGAGAAGTTTATGATGTGAGTAATTGAAGGGAGCAACTCTTCAAGAAAGCTTTTGATCATCTGATGGCTGACGTTGTTGCCACCAGCATCTTTGGATGTGATAGCTAGCACTGCTTTTCTAACTGCGCCAATTCCAACGAGACTAAAGTTGAATGGTGATGTACAGACTGCAGCCTTCAACCGTAGATGACGAAGGGTTGCCTCCTTTGTGGCGGGGTCTATCACGAGTGGAGGAGAAGAAAAGATCTGGTTAAGACCGTAGAGATCGACATCACCTGAAGAAAATTCCTGGGACTTGCCAACACCAAAGGTTTTAAGAAATTTCCAGACCTGAGTTGGGGTGTACATTTCTATACGCTCATAGATGTGGCGTCGCTTGGCGTCACGGCACATGCGGTTGCATAGGTTTCGAAGGCTTTTAAATGTTAGGAGATTGTTATCGGTTGGGTCTCTCTTATATCGCCCCTTCGCACGGTTTTTTTTGCCATTAAACGCTTGATAGCGTCTGTCAGCCACGGAGCAGGAAAATGTTTTACCCTGACCTTCTTCATTGGTGCTTGCTTGTCGAACAGCCCCAGGACAATTGAGTTGAACTTCAGGATTCTGTCTTCAACGATCTCACCAGTTACAACGGGGGTCCAATCGACAGATGAGGCATCTGATTGAGGTTCACACCTTTGAAGCTTCAAATATCAAGGAATTTGAATTTGCGCTTAGGGAGCCTAATTTTGTATGAAAGATACACTAGATCGTGATAGAATGGGGCATTAAGCTGGCCATGAGCAGCCACCTTGACTATATTGGAGATAATCATGAGATTGAGAAGAGAGGGAATACAGTGCAGTTGAAAGTGAGTAGCGACAAGGGGAAGAATATGTAAGTTAGAGGAATTTACAATAGATTTAAGTTTGGCAGAGCAGGCATTATTTTTCAGGAGACAGGTGTTAAAATCACCGAGTATGAGAGTGTCACTATAGAGAGGAGTCAACTCACTGAGTAGAGATTCAAAAGAATCAAAGTAATCGATACGAAGTGAGGGGCTGTAATATACACCCAGAAGAATTTTGTTGTGTTGCAAGCTAATCTCAATGAAGAGATACTCAGCCGAACCAGAGTACAGGATTGGCGAGTGGCAGATGACTTTGCACGGAATGTCAGCACGTAAGTAGATAACAACCCCGCCACCTGCTTTGCCTGTTCTATCGTTGCGATAGATCCTGAACCCTGGCAGAGAATACATGGAGGAAGTAAGAGATGGTTTCAGAAATGATTCGGATACAAAAACACCATGTATACTCTGAAAGCTAAAAGCTTCCAGGAGATCAGAGTAAGTAGCAGGAATGTTTTGGGTATTATTATGAACGACATTGAAATTGAACTCCGACTTGTTGAACACTCGTTTCAGATTGCTAGACAATGATGCGTCCGCAAGGGAGTCGCACCTCCTGAACCAAGAGAGTCGCCGTTAGAAGAGCTATGGAAAAAACTGTCTGTGTAATTGTTTATGATATCCATTTTTATTATTATTACGAGCCCACCATGTCCCACTGCTGGACAAAGGCCTCTCTCCCTCTCTTTCACTCTATCCGATCCTGAGCGGTCTCCCTCCACTCCTTGTCCCATAGACCCAACTCATCACTCCATCTCTTCCTGGGTCGGCCACGCTTTCTCTTTGCATTTTCTGGGAGCCAGTCTGTGGCTCTCGTAGCCCAGCTATTCGGAAGCATCCGAGCAACATGGCCGCCCCAGACCCATTTTAGTTGGGCAGCCTTCTGAGCTACATCTACATCTTTGTTCGGGAGCGTAGCTCTGTATTCCGGATCCGGTCTAAAAGCCGAACACCGAGAATACTGCGCTCCATGTTTCTCTGGCAAACCCCGAGTTTAAACCTTTGCGCGTTAGTCAAAGACCAGGTTTGGGCTCCGTAGGTAAGGATGGGAAGAATGCACATGTCCATGAGCTAGCGTTTCAGGGACAACGGAAGTTGTCCCTTCATGAGCTCCTTCATAGACCAAAAGCTCTTCCAGGCATTGTCGACGCGTCTATCGACTTCTTTGTCTTGTCGCGCCTGGAAAGAGACTATTTGGCCTAGATAGATATATTCCTGGACATATGCGATTCTCACCCCATCCACATCTACCGCATGCTCCTTGCTGTTAGACATGACCTTGGTCTTTGACATGTTCATGCTAAGTCCAACCTCGAGGCTTGCATGGCTGAGTTGTTGCAGCATAGTTTGTAGCTCAGAAGGTGTATTAAAAAACAGGACTATATCATCGGCGAAACGAAGGTTTGTAAGCTTCGCCTCGCTGACGTCTATACCCCTGCTCTCTCAATCCATTTAAAATAAATAAATAAATATACTACAATAGCTATAAAATAAATATAAAACTAAACTATAATATCCTCCCTTACGAGGTTTAACACAAAATTAACAATTAAATACAAAAAGCCTGAACCCAGACACTTGATTTGTTGGGAAATAATCTACTACTTTAAAAATACAACGTTTAATATACCATACATTTCATTACCTGTATAAAATCATAAGAGGGTTTAGCCAAATAAAGCGAATTATTCAATCGAAGGGCCTTTTAAATCTCCGCAATGGTACGGAAAATATCTTGTTAAAGTGAGGGAAAGAGCTATATAGGATTTGATGTTTAATGTTCCCCCCTCTCAGGGGTAGTTATAGGTGGGGCACACTAATAGTTTCCGGAATGAACAAGAAAATAATACTATTAAAGTAAAAAACAAATTTATAATTTTTCAAAATATTCTCCTTTTGTGTAAATGCATTTTTCATACGACTAAACTAATCTTGAAAACATTTGTGCTACTCCTCCGCGGTGACCTCATAAACCCGTTTTTCGTTATTATCATAAATCGTTGACAGCGTGACTGGTTCTTAATTTTTGGAAACAGAAAAAGGTGCCAGGTCGGGACTGTATGCAGGATGGCTTATCAGTTCTACCTTTTTCACCTTCAAAAATTTCTGGCCGTGTGAGAACTATCATTGTCGTGATACAAGATGATACGGCGTTGACGGTTATTTTTGAAAAGTTCGTCAATAATATATGGCAAACAAATGGTCTTGTACCAGTCACTATTCAAGGTACGACGATTATCTAAAGCAACAGTAGCCATGTGTCCAGTTTTATTAAAAATAGAAGAAATTATCCGCTCAGATGCACTTTTCAGGCGCGTCGCTTTGGTTGGTTTTGGCTCATCTTGAAAGATCCATACGCTCGATTGCTGTTTTCTTTTGGGATCGTCCTTAGCAATAAAGTAAATGTTTAATGTTTGCACATTAAACATTTTTTCGCTTTCTGAATGCACATTTTGGGAAACTAAGCCTCATCTACTAAGAGGTGTTTTTGTTATAGATAGAACGTTGAAAAATATTGAACGCCAGCAAAGAAAAAATGCACATATCATATTTGTTCGGCGCACCGAGACGCCAAACATACTTCAATATATTTTCTGTAATATTTCTCAAATGGTATTTTTATATCTTTTTTCTTAAAAAACTTTTTAACTAACTATGTAAAATTACAAAAAATATACATAAAAAATCATGTTATGTTGGCACCTATAACTCAACTGTGATTATTGTGATAAAAACTAATTATTGTGATATAAACAGAGAGGATTAACACAAGGAACTGAGTAGCAATCTAGCGTCGGATATATTCCTGTAGGGCCTGTATTGTTGATGGGGACTTGCTGTATACTTTAGACTGTGTCGATACCTTCAGCCTAAACAACAAAACATGCCCTATAGAAATTATATGTTCGAGATTGCTGCGATCAGTCCAGATATGTGCAAGGAATTTTTTAGCGAAATTAGGACAATCAAGATTGCAAGAATGTGTACACTAAAATGAACGCCATTTAAGTGCAGGTGAATCCTGCCGTTGGACGAGTTTTTTTTCCAATTTTGGGATCATTAGTTTCGGAGATAAGCATTTTTTCTTTTTTCAGAGACAACTTTTCAACCAAATATTTCATTCAGTTATAAAAATAAAAACATTTGAAACCTAACAACAAGCCCTCCCATATAACATGTCACACGATAGAGTTTCAAAAAGTTTTTTTATAAAGATTCTCATTTGCCCCCAAAAATGCTCAAGTCGATAGACCCTGCGCCGTTTGCACGAGAGATGAGGATTAAAGCTTGGGGTCAAGCCGTAATCCTCACCAGCCTATAGCTATTACAGCGAAACTATAAGTGGGCTATTTATTTTTCTTTGTGGACTATTGAGGACTTTTCCTAAGTAAGGGACTCTCTGTTCACGTCGTTAAATCCCTGATCGAATTAATTGCACCTGACCTAGCGGTCATTTTCAACAATTGTATAGACTGCGGTGAATTTCCTGATTTAATGAAACAAAGTAAGATAATTCCCCTCTTCAAAGCAGGTAGTACTCAAGACCCCACCAATTTCAGACCTATATCAATACTACCAACTTTTAGTAAAATTTTTGAGAAATTAATCTTATCACAGCTATTACATCATTTTGAATCAAATAAGCTAATGCATAACAAACAGTTTGGATTCACTCGCGGTCGTTCAACAACAGATGCCGGAATTCAGTTCATTGAAAGTATTTTTGATGCCTGGGAAGAGTCACAAGATGCCCTAGGCATTTTTTGTGACTTATCTAAGGCTTTTGATTGCGTTTGTCATGAAACATTGATCAGGAAATAACATCATTATGGAGTTAGAGACACGTCATTGAATTTGTTAAAATCTTATTTGAACGGAAGAATACAAAGGGTAGACGTAAACGGAGAACGATCACCAGGATCATTGGTTTCTTTGGGCGTGCCACAGGGCTCAATATTGGGACCCTTCCTATTCCTCATCTATATAAACGACTTACCCTATCTAGGAAGGGACTGTCATGATATGGTACTGTTTGCTGATGACACCTCACTTATTTTTAAAACAAAGCGAAACCAACCCGCTAATGATGATCACGTGAACAATACCATATCAAGAGTGGTAAATTGGTTTAATGTTAATAATTTGCTATTAAATGAGAAAAAGACTAAATGTGTTAAGTTTCTTACTACTAACGTTAAAAATAATCAGACATGTATAACAATTAAAAATGAGGAATTGGAATTGGTAACCAGCACAGTGTTTCTAGGTATAACGTTGGATTACAAACTCCAATGGGGTCCACATTTTGATAAGCTATCGAACAGACTGAGCTCTGCAGCGTTTGCATGCAGGAAAATCCGTCACTTGACAGATTTAAAAACAGCCAGATTAGTTTATTTTAGTTATTTTCATAGTATTATGTCCTACGGTATTCTGCTCTGGGGCAGTGCTGCTGACATAAATACTATTTTTGTGCTGCAGAAGCGGGCTGTTCGTGCGATTTATAAAATGAATAATAGAGATTCTCTTAGAAATAAGTTTAAAGAAGTAAATATATTGACAGTCCATAGTCAATATATTTACGAGAATATTATGTATGTCCATAAGAACATTGTTAACTTTCGAAGAAACTGTGATATACATAACTTTAATACTAGAAACAAGGACAAACTTGCAGTGCCCACTACTCGGCTCCATAAAATAAAAAACTCGTTCAAGGGTAATTGTGTAAGATTTTACAATAAACTCTCAAGCACTTCGACAGATCTATCAATTAATAAGTTCAAGAAATACATCAAGCAAAGGCTTATTTCTAAAGCTTACTACAGTATTAAAGAGTACATAGACGATAAAAATGCTTGGGACTGAATTGTTCTAATTAATTGTGAGCATCCTCACTGCCAGAGTTTCTTTTACTGGACACTTGGAGGCCTTTTACACCTCCAAAGATTAATTTAATTATACAACTCTTGACTGTGGGGACCATTTACATCTCCTATCATCATTGTATTATTCACTAAAGAGACTATACATCTCTGTTATTTATATTTTAATTATTTTATTATGACATTTGAGACTTTTTACATCTCTCAGAAACAATAATTAAGTACTTTTTTTCTGATAATATGATACAAATAATAATACCAAATGTTCTGTAAAAAATGAAATGAAATGACATGTGTAAGTGCCCTTGTGGCCTATTTACAGAATAAACGTTTTGAGTTTTGAGTTTTGAGTTTTGAGTAAGTTTTTGCAGTGTCAAAATTAATTTTCATTTACATTTTAAATGTGAGGAAAACAGCTTGTAGGACATCAATATCCATATAAAATTTCTACGGAATGTCAAATTTAAATCGAGTTTGTGTAAACTGGGTTTCTATATACGGTCTTAGGCCCATAACAATACACCGCTCTCATCTCTTAGAGTTGTCTCAGCTATGTCATAATGACAGTTTCGCCATATGAAATCTATCATATTCATTTTCTATCTGTCAAGGCCATTTTTTATCAGGAAAGCGTGGAGGTATCAAGTTGAAATAAATATCAATTACTCAGGTCTGCTTTTCAACCCTGTGTTTACGTTTTGCACAGTTCAGCTGAGTAATGCGTACGCGGCATTTCTGGCAACATATAGGGTTCATTACGCCCAACCGACCTTTCACAAAAGACTCAAAGAAACCCTAACATCTCCTTCTTCGTTCCTTAGCGTAAGCGAAATTCCTTGCCCTCCCTTGGAATATATTAAGTAATACCTCGCTCATATGCATTCGCTCTTGTGTTGTGAGAATGCTGAAGGCGCCTGTTCTGATGCTTTTATTATTCAAATCGCTTGGAAAGCGAGCGTGACAGACAGGCTGAGTTGAATCACAAAAGTTGAATAAGATACCGAGTTGTGGGACTTGAGAGAGATAAGACACAGAAAAAATAACAGGTCTTGGATGTATATGACATGTGTGTGTGACGTCCCTGTTTCTGGTTCCCACGACACAGGATATTCTAGTGTGGGGCCAGATGCTTTGTATGTAGCTGTATGTAAAAAAATAATCGTACTATAGACATTAGCCTGATTATGTATCTCAAACATTAATCTATCCCTTTCAATCTGACGTATGATCAATCACAATCGCGTTAAGGCTTGGGTATCGGGTTGGAATTTAGGACACAAATTTATTAAAATAAAGTCTTTAAACAGATCACACTGCAATGCCGAAAGTTGTGTTTTTGAGGTATTTTACATAAACCACTGATTATTTTAATACTTTCAATAGCTACATTTATGATATTCTGAATACCTATAATGTTTTCATAGGTTTTGAACTTTACTACCAAGCAATAAGTTTCAAAATCGCGGGTCATTGTTTTATGGCCGCACTGCTGAATGGGATGTCTTCAAATACTACGATTTAAGAAATATGTTTTATTGGCTTGGAATAAGTCTCCTTTCTGAGGAATAATGCTTCAAAGATTGACATTTCACAATAACCATAGTCTTAAATGACAACTTGTGTTAAACGTCTAATTGAAACGGATCAGGGTAGATTTCATAATTTTATAGTTACTTTATTGCACACAAATCATATCAAGAAACAAGAAATACATTAATCACCAAGTAAAAAACTTAAAAAGCCGACTTCATGTTCAAGCCCCATTTTTTTTGTATTTGTTGATTTTCAATTTTGATAAAACTTGTGTGAGACCATCTCTGAAGTATCCACCAATCAAAACAAGAATAATCAAAATCGGGGGTTGGTTTTTAAACCGATATAGCTTTTTTTGAATAAAATGATATGCTTAATGGATAGCTGGCACTCGCTTTTCATAGCAAAGTGCTTTTCTTTTTGCGCGGAAATGCATAGTTTTTCTGGTTATCCACATTGAAGATTGGTGAACGAAACGCATTTTACTACGAAAATCGGCGAAACGAAACGCAAAAGTACCATTCACAGACAAAAATAGTACAATTCACAGACAAAATTATGACGTTTTGTCTGTGGTATTGACATTAATGTTCGTCTGTGGTCGCAAAATGATGCATCTTCATTCCGTTTCTCTCGTAGCTACGCGAATGTACTTTTCCGTGTTATTTCTGTTATTTACGACGACTTTGGCTATCCCTTTAGACTTTTTTTGGGTATCCTACAACCGACCGATCTCTGCTTGTATTTTGGACCCTTGCTCGCAATTACTATGTTTGTTTTAGGTCACTTTCGGTGTAAATACTAAAGATAGGTTGTGTTAGGTCACAACGTTATGAACGACCCGGAGCCGAGTGAAGCGGAGCGGAGCGAGGCGACCCCATCTAGTTTCACTAAACCGAAATGTTTGTTTTAGGTCACTTTCTGTGTAAATACTAAAGATAGGTTGTGTTAGGTCACAACGTTATGAACGACCCGGAGCCGAGTGAAGCGGAGCGGAGCGAGGCGACCCCATCTAGTTTCACTAAACCGAAATGTTTGTTTTAGGTCACTTCCTGTGTAAATACTAAGGATAGGTCTATAAAATTGAATAGATTGGTGTCATAAATATGGTGTTTTTCTTCATTTTCCTATCAAATCAGATGAATCTAACCTCAAAACTTAAAAAAATCATATCTCAAAAAGTATACATTTCCGCACTTTAAAAACTATATGGGGGGGGGGTAGGGGGACCCCCCACCCCCCCCCCCCCTCTCCCCCCACCCCCCTCCTTAGCTATATCGATTCAAAATTTTACCCAAAATCGGTTAAAATTAGCGGAGTAATCACGTAACAAACACGCAAAAAAAATGACGAATTGAGAACCTCCTCTTTTTTGAAGTCGGTTGATAAAGAAGTGTAAAAAGGCGAGCTTATCGATAGATATTTGACAACCTCTGTGGCGCTGCGGTGGTAGCTCTGCGTATCATGTGAGAGGTCCCAGGTTTGGTTCCCGGCTGGTGAAAAAGAAGAAAAAAAAAAAGGTCTTGGATGTTTATAAGTGTGTGACGTCGCTGATTCTGGTTCCCACGACACAGGGTATTATCCTAGCGTGAGGCCAGAAGCAATGTATGTGGCTGTATGTAAATGTTTATGTTTTATACAGTATCTAAAAAAAAACTCCAGGTTTTGGATGTTACCCCGACACAGAGTATCCTGGTGTGGGGCAATGTATGTGCCTGTATACACTTTTATTTATTTACTAGCTGAGGCCCACAACTGCATCTGCTTGATCCATTGATATGAAGTATAATTTACCGAGATAACGTTACCCTCCTTCTGGTGCAGTTGGATAAAAAGTATCCTATATGTTAATCTAGCTCATAAACTATCTCTGTGCAAAATTTCATCCACATCCGCTAAAAATGCGTTTGTCTTTTTGTCTGTTTGTTCTCGCCTACAAGTCGCATTTCTCCACCGTCTCTTGTGAAATTTTGTGGGCAGGTTCGATAATTATATATATACATAGGGCGCACTGTAAGTTTCCGGAACTGGCCACTTACATAAACAATATTTAAAAATTTATTGCAACATTTGAAAATAGAACTCTTTGGCTGTAGAATGCAGTTTGTTTCATCTGACTGCCTTTTGTTTTTACCTTGTGGCGCCATTTAAAAAATTGTGTGTCTGCATCAACATGGATTTAACTCGGGAAAATTTTCGTAGTATGATTTTCTACGATTTTAAGTGTAATTTGACAGCTCAACAGAGCATCGCTCGGCTTGAAACAGCTTTTGGCAATGAATCACCATGCAAGACAACTGTTTATAGCTGGTTTGCAGAATTCAAGCGTGGTCGTATCAATCTCAGTGACGAATCTCGCGATGGTCGGCCGTCCACCGCTGTGACCAACAAAAACATCGATGCTGTGCGCCGTATGATTGAAACAGACAGGCATGTGACCTACCATGAAATTCGCGCATCCTTAGAAATAGGCATGAGTCAAATACAATTAATCCTACACAAACATTTGGGTGTGAGAAAGCTGTGCTCGCGGTGGATCCCACACAACTTGACCGAGGCTCAAAAAACGGACCGCGTCACTTGGTGCAGTGCCATGCTTACCAGATTCAACGAAGGTGCGTCAAATTTGGTGTGGGACATAGTAACAGGTGACGAAACATGGATTTATTGCTACGATCCCAAAACAAAGCAGCAATCGAGCGTATGGGTCTTTCAAGATGAGCCGAAACCAACCAAAGTGGCGCGCGTGAAAAGTGCATCTAAGCGGATGATTGCTTCTTTTTTAATAAAACTGGACACGTGGCTACTGTTGCTTTAGAGAATCGTCGTACAGTGAATAGTGACTGGTACACGACCATTTGTTTGCCGGAAGTTATTGACGAACTCCGTAAAAATAACCGTAAACGCCGTATCATCCTGCACCCTGACAATGCTAGTTCTCACACGGCCAGACAGACAAACGACTTTTTGAAGGCGAAAAATGTAGAACTCATGAGTCATCCTGCATACAGTCCCGACCTGGCACCTTGTGACTTTTTTCTGTTCCCAAAAATTAAGAACCAATTACGCGGTCAACGATTTTCATCACCAGAAGAGGCTGTCGAGGAGTATGAAAAACACGTTTCAGAGGTCACCACAGAGGAGTGGCACAAAAGTTTTCAAAACTGGTTTCATCGAATGAAAAAGTGCATAGACGCCAAGGGAGATTATTTTGAAAAACAATAAATTAATTTTGTACCTTTAATAGTATTTTTTCATATTCATTCCGGAAACTTATAGTGTAGATAGTTATTTTATGTAGAGTCAGTTTTAAGATTTTTTAAAATGGCGGACTTATGGCTTTATAAAGCTATAGGCTACTTTCATACTCCATCCACGTAACCCTTCATAAGTTTGTATGTGGTATTGAAAGAAAATGCAGAGGCGTTATTTTTTCGGCGGTCGGGGGGGGGGGGGGGTATGATGAGATGAGTGGAGGGTGAAGGGGGGACGGGGACGGGGACGGGTAAGTTTGCTACGCAAAAGTATTTGTTATAGTGGATTTCAGTTTTTGATTTTATTTCGGAAAAATATACCTAATACCACTGTAAAACAACCCTTCACAAATTCCACCCCTTCGGTTGAGGCGTGGATCTAACACCTTTATTAATAAGATATTTACAAGCTATTGATTATTATTATATACTTTTCAAGCTGAATTTTACAGCAGGTTGTTCATGAGTCGATTAGGTCGATAGTAGATTAGTAGTTAGATAGAAGTTTAGTAATAATGTTACAGACTTTTTTTTAAATAATTTTATACTCTCTTTTGATATCTGGGTTGTGTCACCCATTGTGTGTTTAAGCTATCGGTGGAAACTTCACTGGCCCCATGTAAAAATTACTTGTATTTACTAAGATGTAATATATATATATATATATATATATATTGCTGTTTGTTATCCGAAAGAAAGAAATAAATAAATTAAATAAACTTGTATCGCATTATACTAAAGCCTTTTGTCCGTCAGCCGTGACAATATGTTTAAGTATGTATGTAAGTCGAAGGGCTCGCGAGGTCTATGGTTCTTACAGAACCACTAGTATTAGTTGGACTAGTTGGATTTCTGATATCAGTCGCCAACGCTTTGCCATTCAAGATTCAAAATCGGCCAATCACATCGCAAGAAAAGGGAGCGCGCGTATAATAATCGTTTTCGGATTTATCGATTTTTCAATTTGAATGGTGTCGCGATTGCTGTCAGAAATCCATAAAAAGGCTACTGTATCTGTGAAATCAATCTCAATATCAATCAATCTCGATTTCAAAGCTGTTCGCTAACTTCAGATCGACGTTTGACTTTAACCCCATGCATGGCTTGACCCGAAATGGATCGTGATTTTCATCATAATAATGTTGAAAATCCAATAGCTAGATAATAAAGTTCAAAACCTATGAAACCATTCATGGGTAAAGGGTTAAGAAAGCGATTATTTTACACGAACTGTCATTTAAAGCGATTGAAATTTGAATTTTAAAGGTCTCGCGATTGTAAAGAGTTACAGAACCGAGATAATATTACTATTCAGCAACTTATTTAAAAAATTACTTGTTTTCGAATGACAATTCTCGTTTGAAAGAATCAAATGACCAAAAATTGTTTCAGTTTTTAACATTGGGATGAGGGATGCACCATATATGTACTTTGATTGTGTACAATACAGAAAAAATAATATAGTAATGAACTGGCCAACTTATTTATTTCTATAAAATAGTGTTTCTTTAAATATAAAAGTACATTTTTGCGAAGTTACTCCTATAAGTGTAAAAAAAACAGAATATTAACTCTGTATCTACTATTTTCCAAAACTAACTTACATTCTTAATAGCAACACAGATTACAATAATAAAAATAATTTAAAGTAATCAGTCATGTTACTGAAAAGCTGGAACTTTAAATAGTTCTAATTAAGTATGTAGGTATTTGTATACGCCCTGATTTTGTAACTGGTACCATCGTTATCTAGTTACACGACAGACTGATCAGTATATGATGTGTCAAAGGCACCATTTAAGGCGTATTTATTTCCTATATGTCAATTTAATTAATAAAATAACGAATGTTTAGTACAAGCACTCTTGGAAAAATCTGGAAAAGGTGATGAAAGATGATATATCCTCACTATAGCGTTTTTTCAGTTTTACTTTTATAAATTAAATTAAATTTGGTATCTAACCACTTAATTAAATAAACATTTAAAAAAACCTACAGACTATAACAGTAACGGCACTACATACAACTCTATAAATGTTTACATGAGAACTTTGTCGTTACGTAAATGTTCTATTACCCCAAAACACTCAAATCAAACAGCTAACTTTTCTTTACTCGACCTTCTCTTCCCTTTTGATTTCCAACAGCTTCAAAGTATACAGTCCCCAGAACATAGCTGACACTGCGTAGAACACCTGCAGACCTGTAGATGGATACATACATCGCATTAGTCACGGTTATTTATTATACAGGATATTGTTTTGAAAAGCTACTCCCGAATCAGGGAAAGTAGTTAACGTATAGCTTGTAACTATAAAATAGTTTTATTTTGCCCTCGCATATTTTTATTAAAAAATTGCCATTTTGTCCAGAAATAACCGAAACGTGTGGACACGCCCGGCCGGTCCACGAAACCGTGTCCGATACTGCAGGCGCGGTAGCAAGCGATAGCATTAAGGCCACAGTTGATTAATTTTCAGGTATTTTTCAGACACAAGATAAAGGCGATTCTCACACTGCCCCGCACTACGCTGCATGTTGCGTTTTGACGCACCCACGCGCGTACTTGCGGGAGTGCAGATCTGCATCATCGTGCGGGTTTTTCACGCACTCACGCGCGTAGGTGCGTTTTGTAGATTCACGCACGGCGGCTCTCATTTCATTCAAAGCCGTTCTCTGTGGTGGTAGTGAGACGATAGTTTTGATAAAAATGGTTAATAGTGTGGAACTCATTCAGGATGCTGCCGTTATACTAACTGTTTGGTTTTTGTATGGTCAAATTAAAAGAAATCGTGCCCATAGAAGATACTGGGTACATCCGTATTTACAAACAAGATCGTTAAATGGGTCATTTGTTCAAAATTACTGGGACCTTAGAAAATATGAAGAGAAATTCTTCAACTACACGCGTATGTCAACTACATCTTTTGATTATTTGCTCAGCAAAATTCGAACAGGCATTAGTGGAAGAGATACAAATTTTCGTCTTTGTATTACGCCAGAAGAGAAGCTTTGGGTAACATTGAGGTAAGTAAAGAATTTCAATTTTAAAAATACATATTAAGTTAACTATATCGATATAATTATAGTTAAACCCAGCCTGGGTTTAACTATAATTATATACGAATAAAACTAGTAATTTTGATTTATTGTGCGTTTATTTATCAAAATTTGTACTGCAGTATGGAATATTAATTAGTACTTATATTCTAATACACATCAGTCTACTATTATAATCACAGCTTTCATTCTTGGAAGTGTTTAGATTGCTAATCACAATTAGATAGAACCACTAAATAGATATTCTACAAATTTTTAATGACTACTAATCACAGCTTTAATTTCTAAAATCACAAATAATCATCAGTATAGATATATAGATCAGTAATCGCAGTTACTATAATAATTGAGATCTCAGTAATATTTATTTTGTTAACTTTTTATACCTTATATCTTAAGTTTTTTTTTGTAGTGTATTAGGTAGTTTTAATTTTCAAACAATGGTAAAAGTTCAGATTCCTCGGAATTTTGAGTATTTACGGACATTGGAGATATTTGAACTTCCGTTGCCAATGTGGAGTTTTCCACAGGTGATTGCTGATTATTGGAAAAGTTTCTTTCAATGTATTCTTCAGCTGGTAGATTAAAACTGGATGAGGGGGGCTGATTACTTGGACGCCTATTTTCCGTACATTCTCTGTGAGGTGTAGTGTAGTAACCACCATATTGATTTGAATAAGTGCCGTGTTCATAATAGTCGGCGCCTTGTACTTGTTGGAAATTGCCTCCCTCATTTTGTGCTTCCAAGATACATTTTAGTATATTTATCTTTGTCCTTGGCTTTAATCTTTGAGGCACCAATTTAAAATCGTCAACCAATGACAACATAAATTGTCGATCAGAATCTTCTTCATCAGTCTTTCGTTGCAACGTAGATTTTAAAACGTTCACAAGTTCACTACCAATTGTATCTGTTGGATCACTGTTTTTGGTTTTCTTTGGTTTTGGTGGAATTATGTTACTACCATGTTGCTCTTCAACTGGGTCGTTGTTTTCTTGATTTGCCATACTGTTATGCGTTGTATTCATTGATACTATTGGTAAGAGAAACAAGAGTTGATCATAATATTTGTATTTTTTATGCGTAGCAGCTGATCCGCTCTTGCTAGTAGCTAGTTCCCGCCTTTGTTTAGCAAAACCATCACGAAGCGTTCTCCACCTTTTTTGAAGTAATTTTCCTAAAACAAAATAAAAAAAAACTCTTATATTTCAGATACTTAGCAAGCGGTTGCTCGTTTACTGAGCTCCATTTCAGCCACAGAATAGGATTATCAACCATCAGAAAAATCGTGGAAGAGGTTTGCACAGCCATTTGGGACTTCGTGAGAGCAGAATGTTTTCCTGAGCTCACGACTGAAGCGTGGTTAAGCATAGCTGAAGGTTTCCAACAACGTGCAAATTTTCCTCATGTGATTGGAGCTATTGATGGAAAACATGTCAGAGTTTACAAACCATCCTTAACAGGATCATTGTATTACAATTACAAACATTTTTTTTCAATATTGTTATTAGCCATTTGTGATTCTAATTATAAATTCATTTTCATCGATGTTGGTGCGTATGGTAAATGTAGCGATAGTACTGTATTTCAGAATTCAATATTTTACAAAAAACTTAGGGAATTTAATCTTAACATACCAAAAGAATCGAATATTCCGGGAGTTCCCAATGATCTGCCATATTTTTTCATAGGCGATGAAGCTTTTAGCATTTCTGAACACATATTAAGGCCATATCCGGGGACCAACTTGAATTTTACTAAAAGAATATTTAACTATCGTTTGAGCCGAGCGCGCAGGTATATAGAATGTGCATTTGGAATTTTAACTCACAAATGGCGAATATTTCAACGACCATTAGATGTTAACGTTAATTTAGCAATAAAAATTATCAAAGCGTGCTGTTTGCTTCACAATTTCGTAAGAGAAAGGCATGGTGTTAATTTCAACGAAGTATTATTCAATGGTGATACAGAGGGTATGTGCGAAATTCCGAGGGCTAGAGTTCTATCAGGTACACGCGGAAGTGACGCAAGGAATAATTTAGCTGATTTTTTTGTTAATATTGACCCTTTGCCGTGGCAAAACAAATATGCTTAAACTAGCTGCAGCGTTCATAATTGTAATTTACCTATCATTAACTTGTAGTAAATAAAAAAAATTAAAACAACTTACCGTTCTTTTTTTTTTCTTCAACCGATGCATTATTATCAGTAAACATATTTATTACTTCCTCCCATTGTTTCACTCTCTGCGGTCTTTCACTGTATTCATCACATTTCATATTCCAGATAGCTGGGTGATTTTCTATTTCGAATATAAATCGATCGATATCGAGATCCATTTTCAAACACACACGTCACGCCCTTCCAAAATCACGCGCGGCACTGCGGGCTCGGTGTGCCATACCTTGCGTTTCGCCCCGCACCCACGCGCGGGGGTGCGTGTTTCTCCGCTTGTACGTGCGTGATCTGCATGAACGCGCGTGGATGCGTTTTCAGTGTGTTGGACTGTGCGTGTTTTCTATACAAACGGAGATACTTGCAAGCAACGGAAGAACACGCATTCACGCATGATGCAGCGTGGCGCGGGGCAGTGTGAGAATCGCCAAAAAGAAAAAACTCAAGTCTATTAGTGTTCCTTAGACCCATAAGCATGGGGAAATGGCATGACGCTATATTTTATTGTTTTTAAAAGAAGGAATATCACAATATTATACACACCTGTACTGAGAGCTGGACTGCTAGAAGCTATGGACCTCGCGAGGAAGGCCAGAGCTGAACACCTCAGCACCTCCAGAAAGGGGGCAAGCTTATTGCCATCAAACAGCATCCCGATAACGGAGAGAGACACGATGATGTAGGTGACGAATATCAGGACAGATATTGGTGTCATGCCCTATTGAGAAAAACTTTCAATGAGATTTGATTATGATGTTTCAGAAATAGCTTGTATAATGATGAATTTCTTCCTGTACAATAGGCTTCTTTGGGAGTCGATAAGCATTTACGGTTCTGTAGCCTATCTGAACAAGCAAATCTGAAATGCAAAATAATCATCGCATCATTCAACTTTGTAATAGCTTTTGGGTATGGCCACTTTATTCCTCAATCGAGTTATTTAAATTCACTGTTGTCCTACTTTTACCAGAAGTACCTTAGGTGAAAACTCAATCTCTTGGAACTTTGGGACAACTAAGTGGACGATAAAAGTGGATTGCACGAAGTTTCTTCATTAAATGTTCAGAAGATCTTTGATTCGGACGGGATGGGTGCTGAATTTTGAAAGCTATTTTTTTTGAACCTTTATTGTAACTTTCAGAATTAAAACGTATATAATAACTGCACATATAAATCACCTGAACAGCACGAATCGGTATTAACAATAAAAAAAAATGTAATCGTTATTTCATTCCTTTTCAAAGCTAAACATTATGCCACGCCTTTCCCATACGGAGTGGCAGTGGCACAATTGTGTTCACGTTTAGCCAGTCATTCAAAACTCTGTTTTGCTTGACTGGGGGCTAGCCCATCACCGCAGTTGAAGTTTTCCTCAAGATGTTTTCCATCACCGTTAGAACGTCTGTATAATGTTCTTAAGATAAAAAAAATATTAATAAGAAACTGAGATATTCTATCGCTTTTGTACAATCTTATTAAGAATATTAAGATTACAAATTTACACGTCTGCTATTATGGTTATCTTCCACCCCGTATTGGAGAAAGTGTGACGCTAAGTTGCTGTAACAAGGTTAACAAACTAAATCTGAAATGATGTAGTGAATAGTCTACGGCGGACTCGTCGTGACGGAGGGTCGTGGAGAACATCATTATCATAATATTACTTTTATCTATGGTCGGTCGATGGCGGACTGAACTCTGCGGACGAAGATGGTATCTATTGCTGCCATTGGACAAGTAAAACTACTGCCCCCGTGATGAGACGACGTGCCCGGCGACACCTTATCAGTTTCTGGCATGTACTCGGAGGAGACTTGCGAAGCCAAACTTGGTCTTAAGCGTACAGATGAACATACAGTTGCACTGTAAATGCCCAATTGATTTATTTGTGTAGTTGTAGGAAACCTTTGATCGAGTTTTGCGGGCGTGGCATTTGTCGTCGAGTTCTTCGAGATAGGCAACTTCGAATTTTCCAGTCCCATTTTTGATTGCATTTCGCCACTCCGGTCTTATCAAGGCATGCCTTTCCCAAGCATCCTATGACAGGCTACAGGAAATTAGATGTCGTTTGAAGACTTCCTCGCAACGGAGATATTGCTCACCAGGCTTACGTTTTCCACAAGACAGCTCTGTCTGTTTGGGAATAAATAGAGGACTAGCACTCGATTGAAACGCCCTTGTAAACGAGACTGGATTTATTAACATACGACGGTAGTATACAGATGCAAGTACCCGCACATACTTATTATAGATATACACTATTATCTCCCCCCATGTTTACAAGATAAATAATAAAGTATAACACAGTAATAATATCTACCTATTTATGTAATTTTATGTTTAAATGCTATGTGTAATGCCAACATTAAATCTAGACAAATATTATAATTTTATTTCTATAAATGACAACTATCTTCCTTAACAACTATACACCTTATAATCAAAGTAATGCAAAGTAAACTAATACCTATATTTATAATTAGGTGAAACCGAACCTTTTCATTTATTTATTGTCTAATTGGAAAACCATAACGTTCTACTGGTTTCCGTATCCGTTTAGAACGATCCGCCGTTACTTGATCATCGTTATATCTATCTACAATCATCGGACTTCCTACCTGGTGTCGAATGGTGTCCGGTGTCCCGCCGCCGGCAGGGCTGAGCCTCGCGCCCCTCGCCGGCGACGTGGTCGCCGCGCTCGCTCCCGGCGGCGCCGCGGTGCTGGTGCCAGCGCCGCTGTCACGCTCCACATCGTCGGACCTACCTGCAGATGGTTCACTGTGTGACTCCACAGTGGCACGCGTACCTGGGCTCATGAAGCTATCTGTTATTTCGCCATCATCATTCGAACATTCCGTTACATCCTTGAACAATTGATCTGCATGTTTCTTATATTCTAAATTTTTATACTTTACAATATATGTTACTGGCCCCTTTCTTGCATTAATTATACCCTTTTCCCAAGAAAATTTATTTTTCCTAAACAATTTAAAGAAAACCGTTTCTCCTTCTTCAAAGTTCCGCTCCTTACCCCCTTTACCCCTGATTTGAGCAGCTTGTCTCTCCATGACTGTGTCACTCGCACTTGGTCGCAGTAGATCAAACTGCGTGCGCAAGTCACGACCCAGGAGTAAGCTAGCGGGCGTGCGTCCCGTTATACTGTGCGGGGTGGACCGATATATCATTAGAAAGTTGTGCAAGGATATCTCAATATCCTGACTTTCCCGCATTGCCTTTTTGATGTAATTTTTTACTATTTTAACGGCATTTTCTGCCGCACCATTACTACTTGGTTTGTATGGTGTCACTAATATATGTTTGATTCCTTTGCTGACCATGTACTCTTTAAACTCGTAACCGCTAAAAGGCGGGCCATTGTCGGAGACCAACTCCCGTGGATACCCGAATTGACCAAATAAACATTGCAGTTTACTAATTGTACATTTTGCTGAAGTGCCGCCTACTCGGTATGCCTCAATCCACTTGGAGTGGGCATCGACTACCACTAAATAATATACTGTATTACCCGATATTGTGAAAAAGTCAATGTGTAGTCTGTACCATGGCTCCTGTGGCCACACCCACGGGTCTAGTGTGGCCGCGGCCGGCGCCGCTCGCTCCCGCGCGCACGTCTCACATGCGCGGCACGTGATCTCAATGTCGCCGTCAATACCTGGCCAATACACATAGTTACGAGCAAAATTTTTGCTCTTTACTATGCCCTGATGAGTCATGTGTATCATGTTCAAAATTGCCCCGCGTAATGTCAATGGTATTACAATGCGATGGCCATATAATATGCACCCTTACTCAATACTTAAACAAGATTTTATCTCGAAATATTGTTTCAAATCTGCGTCTTTACAATATTGCCAGTTTAATTTAATTGCCTGTACCAGTTTACGTAATACTGGGTCTGTCCCAGATTCTTTTGCAACTAGCTTCCAATCGACCGGTAATGATTTTTCAACGAAATTTATGTAGGAATAAGTTCGGCTGTGATCTTCATGGTCAATGACCGGTATGCGCGATAAACTATCAGCCAAACAATTGTGTTTTGTTCCGATGCATTTAATTTCGTAATCGTATGCCCCCAAAATAATCGCCCACCTCTGAAGACGACCGGCTACCATGAGTGGTATGCCTTTCTTTTCATGAAATATTGACGCCAACGGTTTACAATCCGTTATTAAAGTAAAATGACGGCCGTACAAATAATCATGAAATTTAGTGACTCCAAATATTATCGCGAGCCCCTCGCGACAAATCTGTGCGTAATTCCTCTCAGCCGGTGAGAGAGTGCGCGAGGCATGCAGCACGGGCCGCTCGCGCCCGTCCGCCGCGCGCTGGCTCAGCACGGCCGACACTCCGCACGGCGACGCGTCACACGTCACCAGTGTCGGCAACGAACTATCAAAATGAGCCAGTACCGGCGCCCTAACTAATGCACTTTTTACTTCATTAAATGCTTTTTCGCATTTTTCTGTCCAGTTAAATTTTGTATTTTTAACTTTCAATAAATCATATAATGGACTGAGACAATCGCTTAAATTTTGTATAAATTTGCCGTAATAATTAACTAGCCCCAAGAAAGCTCTCAATTCTTTCACGTTTGTCGGTACCGGTGTATTATTTATTGCATCAATTTTTGGTATCTCTGTTCTCAAACCTTCTGCGTCTATTATATACCCTAAATAAGAAATGGACTTTTGAAAGAATTTACATTTCTTCGGTGCCACCCGCAAACCAGAATCCGACAATATCTTAAATACTTCAAGCAACCGCTGCCAATGATCATTATTATCGACCCCACTTACCAACAGATCATCCAAATAAACAGTAACAAACTTCCTTCTAAATAATTTTTCCATTATTCGTTGAAATTTACTCGGGGCTGACTTAACGCCGAATGGTAATCTGTTATAGCAAAACATTCCCTGTAATGTAACTATTGTACACAACTTTTTAGAGCCATCCTCTAATAGCACCTGCTGATAAGCTTGTGATAAATCGACTTTACTGAACAACTTACCACCCTGCAGCGACGCAAAGATATCTTCGATCTTCGGTAAGGGGTACTTGTCGTCCACTAACACTGGATTGAGCGTAGTTTTGAAATCTCCACAGAGTCTTACCTCCCCCGACTTCTTCATGACTGGCACGACGGGCGTGCCCCACTCGCTCCAGTCGACGGGCGTGATGATGCGCTCGCGCTGCAGCCGACGCAGCTCCTGCTCCACCGCCGGCCTCAGCGCCAGCGGCACGGGCCGCGCCCGGCGCCAAACCGGTTCCGCGCCCGCAATCACCTCTAAACGAATCACACCTTTATTGAATGTACCAATCCCTGATTGAAATACATCTGGGAATTTCTTTACCAGTAACTTTTGTAACTCACCGTTATCCGGATATCGCACCTGTACTATGCTGTTTACCACAGCCCCTGTCGTGTTTGGAAATTTAATGTCAAAAACTCTCATCCAATTACGACCTACTAGTGATGGGCTAAACTCATTATCGATGACCAGTAACGGTAGGTGATTTACAGTTTTACCATTTAACTGTACAGAACACATAAACTCACCTTTCGGTTTCACCCTTTGACCTCCATACATTTTTAAATGTGAACCACACGGCCTCAACTTACAGTTATTTTTGTCAAAATACTTTTTATACGTCCCGTATGAGATAACACTCACAGCGGAACCTGTATCACCCTCCATATCAATACGAGTACCATTTATCGATAACTTAATGATCCATCGATCGTCACTATCTCTATCACCTAATTGGTAAACACATGGCTCTTTGCCGTCAGACCCAGAAGATGACGATTCCGCGTCTTCATATTCGTCATTCACTTGATGCACAGACTTATGCTTACGCAACCGACACATTTTCGCCAGATGACCGGCTACACCACACACATAACACTCGCTATCGATGAAAGGGCAACGTTCCGCTGGATGCTGGCCGTCACATCTAAAACAGCGTTGGGCGGCGCTGCTCGATGCTCCTCCACGAGCTGACCGACGAGCCCAGTAGCCGCGCCCGCCCCGGCCACTGCCACCGCCGCCGCGGCCGCCGCGCCCTGCGCCGCCACCGCCGCCGCCGCCTGAGATCGTGGGTCGGGGGCGCTGCCCGGCCCCCGCGCCGCTCACGGCGAACACCGCCTCACCGCGGGTTTCTTCGGTCGTGGCCTCGCCGCCACCTCCTGACCTTGAGTCTCGTACTGCCGCCTCCAACGACAGCGCTAATTCAGAAGCGCGCTGGAACGTCAAGTCCTCCTCGACTAACAACCGTTGTTTTATTCGTTCGCTTGCCAAACCGTACACAAATTGGTCACGCAAGTTTTCTTTGAGAGATTCACCCGTCCCAAACTTGCATGGTTTACTAAGCTTCTTCAACTTCACCAAATACTCCGTAATAGACATTCCTTCCGTTTGTTTACATGCACGATAAATCATGCGTTCCGCGATAAGCGACCGCTTCGGAGACAGGTGATCTTCGACTAACTTCACGATTGTGTCAAAGTGAGTTACCTCGGGCTTCTCTGGGTAACAAAGGTCGATTATAAGATCCAATGCTTCTGTTCCCACAACAGCAACCAAATATTTAGAATACATCGACGTGCCAACCTCTTGAAGCTCGAACCACGCCTTCAACCTGCTTACGTAAGTCGACCAGCGGTCAGCGTTCACCTTGAATTCTCGTATACCACTCAAATCCGGAATATTTTTCGTGACCAACACTTTCTTATCGTCGTTCGGCATTTTGTTCACGTTTTAGCACTGTTTAGATAGCTTAATCGTCGCCAAATGGTCTGTTTGGGAATAAATAGAGGACTAGCACTCGATTGAAACGCCCTTGTAAACGAGACTGGATTTATTAACATACGACGGTAGTATACAGATGCAAGTACCCGCACATACTTATTATAGATATACACTAAGAGTAAAAAACGGATTTAGGCAATCGAGAGGCGTCCATGCGTACAAGGTGTCCACACCATCTGAAATGCCCATACATCAGGAGATACTCCATGCCTGCCGTATTGGCACGACGTAAAACCTCGGAGTTCCGGACACGATCCGCCATTTCACCCATAATATGGTACGGAGGCATCTTTAGTGAAAGTTGTCCAGACGCTTAATATCAGCTTTATATAGACAACATATCTCTGACGAATACAGAAAAAGGGGTAGAAGGTTGCTTTAAACACGGATAGTTTTGTTTGAATATGTAGGGCATGGGATTTCCAATCTCTGTGGTTTTGTTTTCCAAAGGCCGCCAAACGAAGATGCTGGCGATCAAACTCTGGCTAAATAAACAATAGGAAAGTATATACTAACCATATATCTACCAGCCAACTCGAAGAAGCCGTACATGACGACAGCATGATGCAGCACGAGGTACACATTACACCAAGTCGGGAGCTGCACATCATAGACCTCTCGGTTCTCCACCTGGTGAAGCAATGCCGGATTTAGTTACCATATGGGTTAGTTCCGAGAACTCTTGTTTCATGTGAAAAGAAGTATGGGAAAATTCATAACGATATGCTTGTGTATGTATATGTCACCGTAAGATAGTCAAAACCGTTAGTTGATGAACTAACGCGTTAGTTATGTAGCTAGCTCCATTATGTAGCAGTCACATAAACTACTATAAGAGGCACTAAATACAATCAGAATATTAGTATAGCATATACAGTTAAATATTTAATGTAAATTCTTATTTTTTTTTTAAATAGTTTTATATCAGACTTATACATAACACTTTAGGCTAATAATTAAGCAAACACTCTCTGAGAGAGTGATCGATCATCTCAAAGATCACACTACTCCGATGACCGTTTTTTGTTGTCCCATTGAATAATTAACTCTCCTCAACGGTTTTCAATATCAAAAAAAAACTTTATAAACGCAAATATGAACCATCTGATGCAACAACCTTCGAAAACCCAACAACAACAAATTGCTGATTCATATTTCACAGGCGTAGGTATAAAAAGTATTAAAGGAAAAGAAAACTGAGTTAGCGGCTATTCTTGTAACCTACAAATAAACTAATAATAAATCGTATACGGCTCTTTTGAAGAAGTGGAGCATCGGCTCTCCATTATTTGAAAATAGGCGTCGCTGTGTCGAGAAGCAAGCTATCGAAACGAAGAAGAAAACCAACTGCCAAACTTGTGCTGAGCATAAAAATAAAATTTCATTTGGTTTTTATACAATTTTAGTTCACTTTTAAGGAATTGAGACGTATCGTTATAGTGGAGATATATGTGTTAAGCAAGAGATAGGGTAACGCGTGGCATATTTCATCACGGCCGGCGCCACATTCGGCAATAACGAAAACAAAGTAAGTACAGTATAAACCCAGTAATTTTTTGCTCGCGTGTTTTAAAACGTGAAATATTTATGAGGCTCATTTATATTACAAAGGCAAATTTTAAAATAAAATTTATATTAAAAGATTTAATAATTTGTAAGTTCTTAGTGTCTGAAAGTTTTTCTGTGGTGTTCTAAAGTGTTCTGGCTGAGTATTTAAAATAAATGGAATAAACTCACGTTAACTTTTGTTGCCTCATCGCCAAGCCTGGGTGTGCCGGGTTCCCAACTAGGACCCCAGAATATGGCCTTCAGCTTATCGCGGAAATTGTCAAACTTTCCACATTTCTCCACGATGTAGGCATTGTAGAACATCTGAAATAAATGGTAGAACATTAGGTTCTGCAATTGCATGTAAATGTTTATTGTCTTAAAGGCGTTAATAAAAAATTCAAAGATGAAAAAGAGAAAAAAAAATTTTTTTGCGAGATTAAAATAATGCGACTGCATTATTTTAACAGACAAAATGCTGGCTGACTAGCCAGCATTTTGTCTGTCATGCAAACGACTTTGGCTTGGAAGTTATCTGGGAAAATAAATTCAATCAAGTTTACCTGTAAATAGAACGGGTTAAACGAAGGCTGTTGGTAAATGAGACCATAGACAATCTTCACTTTGTTAGTCTCTGGTCTGAAGGTTCCGAAGATCCGGTCCCAGATGATCAGCACACCCCCGTAGTTTACATCGAGACAGTACTTGTTGCTTCCTGAGAAAAAAGAAATTCTCCCTTTAGATAAGGTAGCCTAATTTAAAATCACGTTTTTAAAAATTAACGAAATAAATAATGTAGGTTCAAATGAATAGGGTCAGATAGGTTTTTCGTATGGTGGACACCGGAAATAATTGTCGTCGTAGTGCACTAGTTTTAGTTTTGCTTAAGTTTGTTTACTTTACAATCAAATTAGCCCGCTCTTAGCTCAGCCAAAGGGTTATATGGTTTAATATTGTAGTGTTTTGGCAGTGGGAGTTTGTTCCATCGTAATTGAGCACAGTTGCCAAAACTTATTGCACGCAGCGTCATCGGCCAAGTACGTCGTTATTGTAATGGATATTTGTGCAATAACATGTGTCTAGTGTTTTGCCCCGATATTACGACAGAACCTAACGCTATAAATAGAAATGATTTATCTACTGCGAAATAACTCCGAAAATCTGGTAACATGTTTTAACGTTAAATGATCAACTGAGTACCTAATGAAATTATACAGCTTATTAATTTAATAAACTCTCGTGCCAGCCATATATAAATTTTACATACATGCGAAAAACTTGTTATAGGTATTGCGAGTTTAAAGCTATTAATAGATGGCTTGTGTTTTTAATGATTACCAAAAAATTCGAAAATTTACTACCAATAAATTCGAAATGACTGCCAAAATGAATGGATGTCCACCAAATTGTGTTTGGATAAATGATCACCAAACTTCTTTTTATGTTTTGTGTACTTAAGTTTATTTTTTAAGTATTTTTTGTTGTTCTTACATTTTCAAACTAACACGAAGGATAAAGGGGGCTTCGCTTCGCTCACCCCCTTTATCCTATTTTGCCCTGATATTTTCTGCAACTTTTGGTGGACATTTAGCCATTTTGGGTAGGAAAAAAATATTTTGGTGGTCATTTTATTTGTTGCCTTAATAGATCATCACTATTCAGACTAGGTATTTAGGCTATTCAGTTAGGTTGACTCATTTTAAGTATGGTGCTATTCAAATTAAGCAAACATACTACAAACATTACATAATACTGGTGTATGTATTTAATTCTATTTATTATTTTCAGTTATACTAAGATATGCTTGTGTATGGATTTTACGTCTGAAATAAATTTATAAAAAAATAAAAAATAAATAGAAGGCTGGAAATTTTCAAATGTCAAAAGAGATTGAATGTTTTACTTTTAACAATTTCAGATAAATTGGTAAAATCTCCTAAGATCGTTGAAGGTAGTCAAAATCGACTCCTATTAATAAAGTACACTGGCCTGCAAAACTAAGTAACACACTTTTAAAATTGCAATATTTTTAAGTAAATAAGATATTTCGAAATAAAAAGGACTCGAAAAAGAGTTCAAGTTTGTACTATAGTTTCAAAGAAAGGGGATACATTTTCTATAAAACGTTTTTTATTTCAAATCTCTAACTTCAATAGTTTAGAAAAAAAATGAATTTTAAAAGTACTTAGTATTGCAGGCCAGTGTGTTTTGAATTTCGTGTTTTATTTACGACTAAGTGACTACCTAAGTATAAGTGCACCAAATTTAATTTTATCATTATTTTACTTATAGAATATGCATTATCGCGCATCTTTAATGTTGTATAGGTATTAGGCAAAATTCAGTATTGCATTTATTGCCCAAGTAATTTTATATGTTTTAATATTTACATAGCATATGCAATAATGGCATGATCCTCAACGTCACTAAATGTTACCTAGTCAAGTTTTCTAGAAAAAAGAGTTCAGATCAGTCTGACTATCTTCTCGGAGGAACTCCAGCATGCGTCACGATAATATTCGCGATCTTGGTGTCGTCCTTCACAGTCAGCTCCGCTTTAATGCTCATATTGATATCATCGTAGTAAAGGCCTTCAAAACACTTGGTTTTCTTTCACGCAATACCAAGGAATTTACGAACTTCTCCACTAAAATTAATCTCTTCAATGCCAGACAACTGAACAATATTCTAAACCAGTTTGCTCTGGTTTAGAATATTGTTCAGTTGTCTGGAACCCTCATTATGATATTGGGAGCTTACCTATGAAATTGGCGAATTTTTCTTACAGATTCAGGAGTTCATAATTCGAGTAATTCAATAGCTATTTCCAGTTTTTTTATTGTTTTAAAATTAATTTCAATGTTTTACATCTACTCATTAAATTTTCTTTTAATTTTCAGTTTGATAACTAAAATGTTATCTTCAAAATCAGTGCCTCCTAAATGTCATCCATTTTCATGATAATAACACTGACACTTTTAAAAATTATATAAAATTTTCTGTTAGCTAAATGTTGTCTCATTCATACAAACAAAGTTTATAAAAATAGGATCTGTCATTCCTAAAAAAATACAAAAATGTTTGTACTGAAAATTGAGTTAACTTCAATTTCTCCATACAAAACGCCAATTTCATATGCAAGGACCTATTATGTAAAGCGTATTAAAAGTATGCATAAGCACTTTTTGTGGTATCTCTCGTACAGTTGTTTCATGGCAGTGAAACTTCCTAGTTATTGCGATAGACTAATAGTAGTTTATGTGACTGATACATAATGCCTAATAATTTACAGTTGCATACACTAGTTTATCTATACACATATCATAAGCTCTCTTTGATGTATTTAGGAACCGCATGTTCGACCGGCATTGTGGCATTGATAATTGGTATGCACTTTTTTAGCTTCTTCAGTAGTACCAACTTCACATACAAACTAGGGGCGGCACGCAGGCGTCGGCGTTCGAAATTAAAATGTCACAATTTTTCGAAAATTGATACATTATGGTCATAATGTATCCATATTCAGATAAGAAATGTTGAGTGAAATGAGTTTTTACCAAGAAGTATAACATTACTTTGGTCGAACCGTGCGGTTTTTTGGACGCAGCAAAGAGGGTTTATGATATGTGTGTAGATAAAATATTTTAGTATGAATTCGCGGTCATATAGGAGACATTAGCTTGATTGTGCTTTCTTATGGAAAGTGTTTAGGGGATATATTGATTCTATAGACCTAATTGGTAGTCTTAACATTAAAGTGCCGGCTACCTCGTCCTGAACAATATAACCTTTTCTAGGATAAAGCTTCACGGACTAATCTAGAAAAATACTCGCCCATTAAAAGGCTGAGGTTAATGTTTATGTTTAATGCTTTGAATAAAACTTTTCACGTGGACATTTTTGCTGATTCACTTCTATTGTTCAAAAACTTTGTACTTACGTAGTAAAAATAAATCTTTGTCTGTGCTGAGAGGAAGAGGAAGACATAAATGAAATAAATGTATGCTCTTCTATCTAAATAAATAAGAAATTATTTGTTTCTTCCTCCTCTGTCTGTTGAAACGGAATATGAAGAAACAAATAATTGAATAAAATAAAATTATATTATAATTTAATTTAATTATAAATTAAATATATTAGATCTATATAACTTTTAAAAGCATAATTTTGTTTAAGTAATATGTTATGTAAAGTTTAAATTTTGTAAGTTTTATAGGATTATTTTATTTTATTGCATGCCGTTGTTGCCTGTAATTAGAGTTGTATACTCTGTTGGCGACCTAAATAAATAAATAAAATTAAATATCAGTTATTGCGCTGATTGATTGATTTTAGCGTGTTGTATTTTTTTTAAGCGTTAGCTATGTGTATGTCGTAAAAGGTGCAGAATAATTGAATTTAATTTTGGTAAGTCTACAAACTTACTCAATCGCGAATAAAATACTAAATAAAAAATACCTTATTCATAGGATCCGATATTGACTATCTACAGCGATATTGGGAGCTTGTGCCAATTAATCTAAAGTTAATCAAATAACACATTCATTGTGATATTGTGATAATGAATTACGCCCAGGTTCGTAATTCAATAAGAAGGCGGAATTTTTTAATCGATGTACACTTTTACCTTATATATGTCATCGATAAGATAGTCAAAACCGTTAGTTGATCAACTAACGGTTTTGACTATCTTACTGTATTATTTGCAGTAAAATAAAGAAATTTTGAAGTAATATTTAAGTTCTAATGAGTGCATAGAGTTTGTGTTCAATTTTGATAAAATACCGTACCAATCCATCTGGGTGAAGCTCATGATAACTATAAAGTGCTCTATATAACATAAACTATTTTTGCATCACTATCTAATCATATAGAGTCAATATTATAGTAGGCGATAGTTTCAAAAACACCATTTACTTTACCACATATCCGATATACCGAGTTAATCCATTATATCTCCCATAATCCCTCGCCTAATATATCGGGATATGTCAGTAATCCCTGTAATAATCTGGCAAATCTGGAGCATTGCAAGTACCAGGACACGTAATGCAATAAATCGTTGTTTGCAACATAATAATCGGCCCGTCAGTGCAGCGTGGGGTAAAACAACGGATAATGATTTTTCTTTGTAAACTATTTAATGTAATACTAAGAGATATTGTGTTTTATGAACAACATCAGATAACATAGAAACGAATGATTGCAAGTAAAAGCAGAATGTTTTGTAGGAAACTTTTATTTATAATGGAGTATTGTGTTTAACCTTGAATTGGTTCACAGTTAATAATTTATTGTTAAATGCTAGTAAAATCAAATGTATCAAATTCTCACTTCCAAATGTCAGGCAAGTTGAGACCAGTTTGGTGTTAGACAGCAGCACGTTAGAATTAGTAAATGACATGAAGTTTCTTGGAATAACCATTGATAGCAAATTACAGTGAGGACCCCACATAGATAAATTGGCTGGTAAATTAAGTTCTGCGGCTTACGCTGTTAGGAACATCAGACAAAACAAGGATGTGGCTACATCTAGGCTAGTATATTTTAGTTACTTTCATAGTGTCATGTCCTATGGTATCTTGCTGTGGGGGAAAGCAGCGGATATTCAAACTATTTTTATTTTACAGAAAAGAGCTATTCGAGCAATTTATAATTTAAAACGCACAGACTCCTTAAGAGAGCTTTTTAAAGAAATTGTAATACTAACTGTAGCTAGACAATTTATTTTCGAAAACATAATGTATGTACGCAAGAATCTTACAACATTTGCTAAACTTAGCGATAGCTGTAATGTTAACCTAAGAATAGTAGTCACAGACTACTTGCGCCCCGGTTTAGACTCGCGAAGGTTAGCAATGCTTTCAAGGGTCAATGCATTCTCTACTACAACAAGATACCTCTGGAGATCTTGAAATTGCCATTTGAGCAATTTAAAAACCATGTTAAAGCGACTTTGTCGAAAAAGGGATATTACAATGTTCAAGATTACTTAAATGATGGGACTGTATGGGGTTAATCTGGCTCAACACAGACCTTGCTGTTCATAGTTTAGTTATTATTTATTCCTACTTATTAATTATGATATTATAAAATTTGTATTAGTTAAGCACAAGCAATTTTTAAAAGAGATCTAAAAATCAATCTCCCACTGTGGTCCAATGTAGAGAAGTGGGAAAAAATGACGATTGCTAAGTAAATGTAAATATCTACAGTAATAAAGACATTTGGAATTTGGAATTTATTTGGCTTTTATATATATGTCGCAGTTGCTCGGTTAAATCAGACACTTAACTAACTCTCTAGATCGTTCGTTAAATGCCGACGTTTAGCCAAATCACTAGCATTTTGATTCAAATAAAGCATCTTCGAAAACGTTCAACAATCTGTCTTACCGAAATTCGGCGTGTTGGAAGACAAGATGTCACGACAACAGCTGATTTACACACCTTATATCAGAGCAAAACATTGCGGTAGCTAATCTTAAGGGTAAAGGGGTTGAGCGAAGCTTCGCGTTGGGTTGAACATGTGAGAACAACAAAAATACTTAAAACACAAACTTAAGTACACAAACATATGATAAAAAATATATATATTGTATATGTCTTGTTGCCTAGGAACGTTTAGACAACTCGTGAAACGTTTCGTTCACTCACTTGTCTGACGGAATATTAGTGACTTGTTTAAACGTCGGTATTTAATTAACGGTCTAGTGAGTAAGTTATAATAATAATAATAATAAAAATTTATTTTCAAACTCATTTACGAAAAATGTTATCCATAGTTGTCAAAAGAACTTAAAAAAATATAATAAGCAATTATACAGTATTACAAATTATACAGTATTATGTTAGTGTCTGATTTAATTAACTTACTACGACATATATATAATCATGTTAACCTTCTTCATCTTGGGTCCTGAAAGTGCTTTATTAACAAGACATGGGGGTTTGGGGTTCACAGGGTAGAGTTTTTATCAGGGATATTGGCAATTTTGATATTGGCTCTGGGGCTGTCCTGGTCCAGAGGATCTCACTCGCTGAACAGCGCGGTAATGCTGCTGGTATAGTGGGTACCATTGGGCAGGGCGTTTCTTGTGGCGGTTAGTTTGTGTGAATATGTTTGCATAATTTGTATTATTTATTATTTTGTGACGAAGCTTTGTAAGGATTTATAAAACTTTGTATGTTAATAAGCATGTTAATTTCAATTCAATCTTAAGAATGTACCATAAATATAAATAATCATTGTAATTATTTTCCAATTCAATGTAGACATGTTTAGGTCATGTTCAAAAACGACAAAGTAACTTAAAATTCTAACACAGTGCGTACAAACAATACATAGGATGATTAGTATTCTTTAAACAGCATACTAACGACCAATTTGGAATATTTATCTGAAGTAGGTAAGATTATTTTATGCAAATAATAAAAAAATAACATTATGTAAAACTCGTTACGATCGACAGAGACGAGTACAACAGATTTGGAAACGATCTGAATAAATTTGAATTCATCAGCTTGTGCCTTGAGTTAAACTTTTTCCATTATATTTTTGTGTTCTCACATACATTTACTCACGGCTATATTACCCAATTAAGTGTTGCCAAGGTCCAATTAAGTAATATGCCACAGATAGCTAAACAAAATTTAAAATAAATAAAAGACCAACCACTCAGAGGCGAGTTGCTTATCCTACGATTCTACTTTTTTGTTCCTATATTCTGTTTTGTTTTTTCTTTCACAATATGTTTTGGTAGTTCCATTTGCTCTGGCTAATCCAGAAACACAATATTGATTTAAAGGGAACACGGTATTTGCGAGTTATTGATCTGAGCGCTAAACCAAAGTACTTATATTTTATGTTACTTACCATGGTGCACTCTATGATGACTAGGCGTGTTCAGGACATATTCCAGAGGGCCGAGGCTCTTCACAGCCTCCGTGTGAATCCAGAACATGTAAAGGTAACTGAACTGATGGTGCATGATGAACTGGGCTGGTGGTATCGCCACTGCTAGGGGTAGGTAGAAGACCTGGAGGAAACACGAAACTTAGATTGAGGTCTGGCCAAATACAGTGCAGTCATAAACGTCTATAGGATTTTTCTTCTCGGCTTAAAACCTTTGGCTTGGAAAAAACATTTAATGGCTGATAAAAAATCTGCAAATCTACTTAAAATAATGCACAGTACTTACACTATTGGCTACTTGACAACGGTAGTAAACGTAGACACTTTTTATGCATTTTACACTTTATGTTTATATAATATAGCTGCCGAAAATTTACTTTTCTGTTATCGACGAACCCTTTTGTAAATTTGTTTTATATTTGTTAGGCTACCCTTCTTTTTGGCTACGGGACTAGTAGCCAAATAGAAGTTCCCACTAAAAAGCACGATTTAATTGATTTATCAAAATCCAATCAAATTACCTAGTATGAAAACCACGAAATGAATTTTCCGGCTTGGTAGATCTATGGTACCAATAATATTACACTTACAAATCCACACCATCCTTGAAGCATTGACTGTCGGATGCCCACACCCATGTTGAAATCCTCAGAAGTATGATGCACCTGGTGCTGGGCCCACAAAAAGTGGACCTCTGTAATTATTTCAAAAGTCAGAAACGATCTAGTCGTGATCATTTGAGAAACTAAATCTTGAATCCATCTAAAAATCTAAAAATATTGCGTCGCCTGAGTCATGCTACTCTGAGAAGCGCTAGTGCCTTTAGGTCCAATTCGACAAGTTCCCATTTTGACAACATTTCATTATTGTGGAAATTAGACCACTTTCCTTTATGACAAGTTCCCATCCACAACTTCCTAATTCGACAACTTCCTAGTCCGACAGTATATTTCGACTGTGAGTAAATGGCGAATACCCATTTAACCTTTAACTACTTCAAAATTGAAAAAAACTGTGCTATTTCGAGCAGAAGAGGATAATTGACAGAAACGGAATTAAATCAACCGCTTTAAAAATCAACGCTTAAGTGGTAGACCCCTAGGCAGGTTATTTAGACTAGCTATTAACAACGGCTTCGCACAAGCAAAGTCGTGTAAAAATGGACAGCCCATGCAAACAGTAATACCAAAAAAATATGGGATTTTTTTCGAATCAATTTACTCCAATATAAAGTATTTGATTAAAATTCTCACAGAAGACCGCGATTGGGTGAAATTTTCTCGATAGAATTTAATTGCGAAAAGACCTCCAAATTGTTTTATTTTTTCATATAATTCTGAAATCCTAACTAATTTCATTGCGGAATTGCATTCAAAATGTGGATATTATCTATTAGTAAACTCTCCTTGAATTTTTTTTGGACAAAATAGCGTTGTTTATTTTTAAACATTTTTTATGTGGCTTGGCACTACGTTATGTAATTTTTCCGCGATTCCGTCCCTCTCACACTGCAGGTCTTTCCGCCTAGAGTAACGGGGACCTTTGCACGGACGAGGAATCCCTTAACCCCTGTGCGTTGATTAATCAGTCAGTCAGTGAATATAGTATAGAAAGAGTTTTTATCCTGGAACCATGTCTTATCCAACCATCTCTCTCCTTGGGGCCTGTCCACGAGTTACAAGGGTCAAATTTAAGTAAAATGCTGTTGAATTGCGGAGTTGTCAATGTGGAAAGTTCTCAAATTGGGAAGCTGTCAGTATAGGAAGTTGTCATTATGAAAAAGTCATTGTTGAAATGGAACTAAAGGAACTAATACGGAATACTATCTTAACTGAAATTTAAAAAATGCATAATGGAATGATTATTTACCTATAGTTAGGAATCTCAACAGCTTTTCCCCAACAGGAGGCTGGGCACAGATTTGTTAGTAAGTAATTCAACACATTTTACGTGATGCCAAAACTGTAACTTGGTAAAGCTAATAACAATGGACACTTTATTGGTAAAAGCGAGGTCTCTTTTTGATGTAGATTGATTACAGAGACTGATTGATTAATTGGAAAAACGACAGTCGTTGATTAATAATGATGATTATAGGGACATGAGGTACGCATTGGATATAAATATTTATTATTATAGCGGCGGCGATGGGCTAGTCCCCTGTCGCGCAAATGGAGTATTGATGGACTGGCTAAACGTGGGCACCGTTTATGCCTCTGCCACCCCATATGGGAAATGGCGTGACGCTTTGTTATTGTTGTTATTAAATATTAATGGGTTTGATCTTGTTGCCGACACGGAAAAAGGAGAAGGGATTAAAGGAAAACTTTGGATACTTTTAAGGTTAACTTTGGATACGGAACCCGTAACATTATTGAAAAGTTCAGATTGCGTGACGTCACTCACCATGACATGCTCGGTGCATCCAGTAATAGCAGAAGTCTACCCCTAGAGCAGCTGCATACCACGTGACCGTGCTGTCCCATGGCAGATCGATCAGCCGGTAATGAGTATATATCCATGTGTACGCGTAAGATTCCGCCCCTCGCCAGATTAACCTGAAAGACATATTAAATGTAAATAAATTTTAATATTACCTAGGAACAGAGTTGTGATTTACTACGCCAAAAATTTAACTTGGCACCCGCGAGGTGTCTGTTTCCCCTCCCTCTCTCGCTTGCTCTCGTCCTCGACGCATCAGAAGGACAGTGACGGGCGCTATGACGTCATCAGAGGGAGGTGCCAAGACGTTTGTTTGTTAGTTTAAGCCGTATGCCGTGTGCTTGTTCAGCCGGTGACAGCCAAAATGTTTAGATAATGCACTGATTTTATGTCAAGTAAAATAAATAACTATTTAATGCCGTTCGTTAGGAAGTACCAAAACGAACCTAGGTAAAAGTTAGGGCTACAGGCGAAGAAACTTTTTCGTGCTGTCAAAAACTCTTGCTCTGGTACTCACCGGCCACATTCTTGAAGTAACCCGTGCGATATACTAGTGATGCCGTCATTCAGTCTGATCCCTTTCTTGCCTTCTAGCCTCAGTACGCAATGTTCCAAGATCATAAAAAATAAAAAATATGGCCATGACTGAAAGAAAAAGAAATATCTATTTATAATTTTGCAATCCGTTGATATTGATAATAATAATTATAATAATCATTTATTTCAGACCAAGTCCATAACGTAGGTAGCTCGATATGTTTTGAGACAAGAAAAAACTATACAAGATATCAACAATATTTATTAAGTTTTTCCGAAATACTCTGCTTCATCCTCTATGCAAAGAACCATTCGCCTAAACCAGCTATTCAAAAACTTTTGTCAGTCCGATAGGTCCAAACGCCGTCATATATTTGAATGTATCGAGAGCTACGCCCCTGCACAAGTTTGGAAATTTCTGAAGACCCTTGGCATTGGTAAGTCCCAGGACCTGGCTGTTGGTAACATCGACCTTAACGGTCTCAATAATTTTTTGCTGTCCCCCCCGTCCAGATGGATCCATCTGTCAAGGATGCCACACTCCGTAACTTGCTTTCCAGGACTGTCTCCTGCCACTCTCCTTTCCATCTACGTCATGTTGGAATCGCTGCAGTCAGGAAAGCAGTGCTAGCAATCTCATCAAAAGCCGTGGGCAATGACAAAATCTGCTCTCAAATGCTAACAATTGTTCTTGGGGAATTGCTGCCGGTTATCACTCACATAATTAATGCTTCACTCTCTGACTGTCACTTCCCTAGTCAGTGGAAACGTGCTCTCGTGATCCCTCTGCCTAAAACATCCAACCCTAATTCCTACAAAGAATTTCGTCCTATTTCTATCCTGCCTATCCTTTCCAAAGTCCTTGAATCCATTGTACACACTCAATTATCCACCTATCTTTCCTCCATGAATCTCCTTAATCCTTTCCAATCGGGCTTTAGGTCGGGTCACAGCACTACCACGGCTCTACTCAAAGTGACAGATGATATCCAAGTTGCGATGGACCAGAAGAGGATGTCTATGCTGGTATTGCTTGACTTCAGCAGCGCTTTCAACTGCGTGGATTTTGATATCCTGATTGCGATCCTTCATTCACTTAATGTCTCCTCTCATGCCGCCCTCTGGTTTGACTCCTATCTCAGAGATCGACAACAACGCATCAAGTCTGAGGAGACATCCACCGATTGGTGCGATCTATTCACTGGGGTTCCTCAGGGTGGCATCCTTTCACCCCTTCTTTTCTCGGTTTTTATCAACTCAATCTCTGATGTACTTACTTCTTCATATCATATTTACGCAGATGACCTCCAAATATACCGGCATTTTTCTCCGCGTGATGTGACTCCGGCTGTGGAGGCTCTGAATGCTGACCTCGAGAATATCCGGAAATGGGCCCTCTCGTATGGGCTTCTAGTCAACCCGAGCAAGTCGCAGGCCTTGATCTTGGGAACCAGATGCTCTCTTAACCTGTTACAACAACTTCAAATCGCTCCTCTAATATTTGACGGAACCGTAATCAAATACAGCGATAAAGCTAAAAATCTCGGAGTTGTATTCGATAACATGCTGTCTTGGTCGCCCCATGTCTCCGAGGTCAGCAGACGAGTCTTTGCATCGTTTCACTCTCTTCGGAGATTACAATACTTCCTTCCACGGCACACTAAAGTCACTCTAGCCCAGTCCCTTCTACTTCCTTTAATTGACTATGCCGATGCTTGCTGGGTGAGTGCAAACGAAGAACAACTGAATAAACTCGAACGACTTCAAAACCTCGGGATTCGGTTCGTCTTCGGGCTGCGCAAGTATGACCACATCTCGCAGTATCGCAAGGAACTGGGTTGGCTCCCGATTCGTCTTCGCCGTGATTTCCACATATTGGCTTTACTCTTTAACATCTTGAGAAATCCCAGATATTCTTCTTACCTTCGTGAACGTTTTGAGTTCCTTTTCTCCAGAGGCAAGGAACGGAGATCTCACACGGTGTCTCTTCTATGTATTCCGCAGCATAACACCGTCGCCTACGAGCACTCGTTCAGGCTGAGGGCCATTCGGCTGTGGAACGCACTTCCCTGCACTATTAGGGATAGTCCCACTCTCTTCTCCTTTAAGAATCGCTTGAAAGAGCACTTACTTTCTCTTTCATCATAGGTATTGTATATATAAGTATGTAATTGTATTTATCTGTTTATTATTATTATTTGTTTATTTTTATTTTATCTACTATTTCTTTTATTATATGTATTTTTATAGTAAGTATTATATTTTATTGGTATTTAGTAATTTTATAATTGCACTAGACTACCCTTTTCAGTTTATATGTATCCTATCCTGATAGGTTTGCTGTAAGAAATCTCTGTTGAGAGATAAGCTCGCCTTTGCCTTTTAATTTCTTGTCAAATATTTTGTTTTAATGTTCTGTGCAATAAAGAATTGTGAATTGTGAATTGTATTTGTTACCCAATGCCCCATGTATTTGTTACCCAATGCCCCATGTATTTGTTACCCAATGCCCCATGGCTCACAGTTAATTCTTAGTAAAACATCTGTAAACACAAAGGGGTTGTTTTTAGTCTGTATACCACACGAGCTGATGCCCGCTCAATATGTGGGGACCCGGACATAGCAGGGAGGTCTGACTCCTGGGCATGGGCAATTCCATTTTTTTCCCCTCCAACAAAAAAAAAATAGGTGTATTTTAACTTAGATACTTGAGCCAGAGGTGACCCATCTATCATTAACGGGCGCAGCAAAGAGTAGGTTTTATTGGGTAATAAAACCTGTAAGTGAAGTTCTTATAATTAAAGCGGGTGCTTTAAAAATAAGATTCACTCTATTTTCTCGTTGTATCTAAGTCCCTAGCATACGCCTCATGCATTTTCAAAAGTTAGACGTTATATTTTATTTGATATTTTACAGGTTCAATTTCCTCAGATAATCAGACATATAAGCGTTATCTCAAAATTGAAAATTCGGCCTCAAAGAGACACCAATACCGAAGCTCAATTATGTATCTCTGGAATCGATACGGATCATATTCATATTCGTTTATTGCACTCCATGATAACAATAAGGTCTTAATATGAATTGGTAGATCATTATGGATTATGGACCCTGTTGGGCATCAGCAATATTCTATCTAATGTATTCTTAATTTAAATAATAATATACTTTACTTTTGATTTATTATTTAAATAAATTATTCAACTTGATTATGCAATTGATACATTTATTTATAACTTATACAATTGAAATTAGAATAGGAAGTTACATTAATTATAGGGGAATTATAAAACGATCGAATATAAAACGAATTAAGCGAATGATCACTGAGCGAATGGCCATGAACAGCCGAAATACTTGAAATGAGGGAAAAAAACACTAAATTGAGCATTTTTTTCTGATAATAATAAAATTCAGAACGAGCTTTCAAAAAGTGGGCATTTCAGATATTAAAATTCTAACCGTCCGACCAAATTACTAAGTGAGCGACTAGAAATACAGAGAGGGCAACTTCAATAATGGAACACAGAAAGCCAATATTGGCTAGAGTACGTAATTGTGGCTAAATTTAAATTGGATTATAGGTTAGGTTAGAACTTAGAAGAAGCAACCCCGGAGCGTAGCGGAGCGGAGCGTATTCAAAGAAATAATAAAATTGGCTAGAGTAGGTTATTGTGGCTAAATTTCAATTGGGTTATAGGTTAGGTTGTGACTTAGAAGAAGCAACCCCGGACAAGAGCAGAGCGTATGCAAAGAAAAGCTTCTCATTTTTTATTTTAAGTAACTCAAATTAATGTTTGTAAGTTTCTGTTCTGTTGATTTTCCTCACTCGCAGTCTGTCGCTCACATAGTAATACAATAACTAAAAATATTATTTTTGTCACTTAAAACTTTAATTTACAGTAACTCGTTTAAATACTACCCTTAATTATATACCATGTTAACTTTAATTTGAATGATAGGAAGTTATAAAATAAAAATAGAAAATTTAGTAGCAATTATAATTAATCATCTAGATATTTTTTCACTGAATAATAACACTTACCCTCAAAGGATTATTTAAATTGTTTTTTTTTATTTGGTTTCATTGTCTATGGTATTCATATTTCAGGCAATTTGTAATATATTTTTTGACATGCCATAGGTATTTTTTGTTTCTAGCACTAATCTAAAGGACATTGCCCACTTTGTATGGGCGTTTCGGCTAAACGTGAACAGACATTTGAATCGAAACTAACTATTAGGTTTTGTAGTACAGGTTGGTAAGAAACCAATAACAGTAATTATTTTGTGTCAATATGCCTGTGTCGTGAGTTTTTCCTGTATGTCTACTGAGAGGTTATGTTCAATTAAAATAACATTTCAATAACAATAACACATCAACAAACGCGGAGTCGGGGTCCATTATAACAAGCCAAAGTAGAAAACAAACATATTCACGAATTATCGAAACGGCAAACATAGAACGAAAGGTTTTTATTGTGTTCTGTGGCGTGAGTGACCTGACCGCCGGTGACAATTGTTTATTTTCATTTTTGTCTAGTATTGCCATGAATAAGTAGTTTACCCACAAATCGAGCTTTTTTTTTGTCAGTTTGAACAACGATTAAATGCGACGAATCGCGCATGTATTGTGCTGTAATGGTACACGAGAGTCAGTACATTTGATACTTCATTTTGCGTGACAGAGGGCTAGCCCATCGCCGCGCTGTTTTGAATACGAGAATCGGTTCATATAACGTTTGGGGTTTTGCGTAGCTCAGGGTAAGTTAGCAAAAAACAATGAGCCGACGCGTGGTTTGGTTCCAGGAACAGAGTTCAGGTTAAGTTTTTTTGTCGCATTCCTGCGAGATGTGTAGGGATCAGAGCCGATTTGGCTGCGCGTTGAATAAATTATGAATAACTAAATAATGAAAGGTTATTATGGAACGATACCGAGAAAGCTATTATGTTGATTGCAAATATACAATTGCGTTTGAGGTATGAGATGGCGAGTTTGACACGACTAGTATGAATAGCATTCTAGTGGTCTTTGTCCAGCGCGCTAGCGGTCGGGAAGGCTTAATTAATCGCAACAAGCTTTTATGGTCAGCGATCAACAGATTTTGTGTATCGGCCATACCGAATGACTTGAGTGATAACCTACGGTTGATCATAGTGAATATGCGTACACACAATTTGTAGAACGGCGGATCTGCATGGCATGGTTGAAATTAGACCCTGTGTAGTTAGTGATAAGAAGCTTCGCTTGGGCAGAGCCTGTTCGCAAAGGACGCCATTTTTTTTTCAGACATGTGGGGACTATAAATACGATTGCGGGGGAAGGGAGAGCATTCAGTCTCAGCGTCTAGCTACTGTGACAGTCGTCTTTCACGATACTAAACAGTTTTGGTCTGCCGTCTTACGCGTCTGAACTAGACGAATTGTGATTGCGAAGTTACAGTGGTTTTTCGTGAGTGTCTGAAGCGCCGAGATATACTTCGGTTCCTATCCTTTATATCAACCTACCCCAAATTCCAAAACTATCCTTGGGTCGTTAGATAAGAACTTGTAGGTAACTGATCAGAGTCTGAGTTTGGGCTTGGAGCGACCCTAAATTCCTTTTTCCTTCACCATAGGGTTCCTGGATTGGCTCTTAGGATATTCGCGGGCTAATCCTCTCCTCATTCCTTTCAAGTAGCGAGTTTTGAAATTCCCACACACACACAGTCATTAAACATACAAGCACATTCAAATCAAACTCAACCATTTTCGAGTGGTGTCGATAATGGACGTGGTATAACACTAGGTTTTTTGACTAGGCTAGACAGGAGTTTAGTTGCGGCTAAACCTAGGTTGGCAGGGCATAGGGAGACTGTTTGATCGATGAGGTTCCGCGGATGGAAATAACAAATTCAGAACAAAGTTAAACCGGTGTCAACACAGATAACCTATCCTGTTGATATTTTGACATTTGAGTGTTGTCGGGGACGCGCGGAGAGATCAAATTACAGTCTAAAGTTCATTGTTTAGTACCGGGTAGTTTGTTTTGCTTTGCCTTGGGTCAGGTTGGATTCAAGTTGCATCTTTAAATTAAATGTAAATTTCGCTGGAGGTCTAAGGTGTAGGCTGAGTCAAATATATATGATTAGGCTCAGTCGAGGACGTGCTGAGGCTAGTGGAATTCATAGATCGGAATTTACCGAAGTATGCATTTCGCTATGGTGTGGGTTAGATCTCCTAAAGCGCTAATGACTACGTTTCGATAACATCCAGCTCAAATTGCGCAGAGTTGAAGGTTTCAAAACGTTACGGACCTTTTGAGGTAACCGCTAGTTCAAACCCATTTCGGAAAATCAAATCGCAATTGTGTAAACCGGTCTTTTCGGATCGTTATTGCCGTGAACTAATTATATAATTGGAACCACCACAAGCCGCTACTAGCGAGCACATGAAATATCATTGAGTACTCACGTCGTAAAACTACGACGGATATCTATACGATATCCCAAACAAATATTACAAATCGTGGTCGACCACTAAAAGAAGTTCCAAGCGCCCATGTATGCAAAAAATAAATGGTACCATCACACATAAATACAACAACGATCGATCTGGCGCAATACACTGCTGACTGATGCGAATTACCGGCTTGCGGACATATGTGCTTTCTCTGTCTAACTTGAAACTGTAACTTCCTGAATCAATCTCCACGTTCGACTATTGTATGCCTAACGAACTTCTCAACGAACGAGAAATTCAGACTTATCATTATTAACTTACAAATTTTACAGCTGAATCGGGACATCTCTTTTTGGGGTAGGTAGAGTAGACGATCATAGCTACTGATAGCGGTGGCTCGACCTTAGCCGTTATGCCGTTACAGTGTTAATGCATTTGCATTGATGTACTTTATTTATGTGAAAGAAAAATTGGTACTAAAAGTGCTACTTTAGAGACCACAAAGTGATTTATGTGTAATTGGTAATTTATTTAGTTTTTTACATGGCAATACCGAAAATAAAATGTCGTCCGGTCGACTGATTAAAGACTGTGTTTCACATAAATTCTCTTTAAGTTTTAACTGTCGATTTACACAACTAGATAATCGAAAATATTCGTAATGGAATTATTTATAATCAGTGGTTATCTCGTATTACCTCGTACATTCTGTCCACGCTTAGCCGAAAATGGACAATGTCCTTTAGGGTATAATCATAACAATTTGTCATGATATCTTAGTGAAAGAACATGGTTTTCTCCTCTACGTTTGTATAGTAGTACATTGTTTCAAACGAACCTACATGCTTCCAGAATATATAGATTGAAGGTAATGTTAGGATCTTATACTTTTGGAAGTGAAGCCGGCAACTGCGTGAAGCTCCAAAATTCGCTATTACTATTTCGTCTGCTTAGTGAATAGTTTCGGTACATCTGTGCTTTCTCTCCAAAATAAAAATCCATAGCTTAACCACGCATGATCATAGGCATAGTACATAGTGATAGCAATATTTGTGTCGGTTGATTTTTTCGTTTCATAGAGCGCGTAACAGATTGAAAATAATTTGGCCTTGATTTTATCGATATGATATTTCCAATCCAAGTTCTTGTCTATTGAGATTCCTAGCAGTGTCACTGACTCGACTACTTCAAGCTTAGAACCATAATAATTGATATATATATCTAGCGGAGCCTTGTGACAGGAGTAGAAACCTATTTATTTTGTTTTAGTTAGATTCATTTGCAGATGGTGTTCTAAGAGCCAGTTATTCACTTTGGTTAAGGCATTAGTTATTTTGGATTCAAGTTGTATTTAGTTTTCGCACGTCGTTACCAAGGAAACATCATTAGAAAAGAGGAAGCGTGGCTCTTCGATCGTTTTTGGCAAATCATTATTATACGCAAGAAAACAAAAAAAGCGGTCAAGTGCGAGTCTAAATCGCGCACGAAGGGTTCCGTACCACCGTTCAATGGAAGCGATGGTGTGGAGTGAATAGTTTGGATTTTACACAGCAAAATATTGTTTACAAAGTTATTCGTGCGGTTACTTTCACACTCCATGTACGTAACCAGGTGCATCCATAAGTTTGTATGTGGTATTGTTGTATGGGAGCCCCCTTAAATATTTATTTTATCCTGTTTTTTAGTATTTGTTGTTATAGCGGCAACAGAAATACATAATCTGTGAAAATTTGAACTCTCTAGCTAGCTAGGTTCTTGAGATACAGCCTGGTGACAGACGGACGGACGGACGGACGGACGGACAGCAAAGTCTTAGTAATAGGGTCCCGTTTGGAACCCTTCGGGTTCGGAACCCTAAAAAATACAACCGAATTGAGAAACCCCTCCTTTTTTGAAGTTGGTAAAAAAAGAAAACATGAAGGATCGCAATCAATTTGTCATTTTGAAGAGTGGTAAATGCCTTCAGAACATGTTTTGATTACGATTGCGACTGTTTTTTGAAGGATCTATATTTACTAATTCCCTAGTTTGGAACATTGGAATCCAACTCCGAGTCGCAATACGAGCTACAAGCCAGTGGCCACCAGGTTATATATTTTTTTACATTCGACATTTACATACGGGCACAAACATTGCTCCTAACCCCACACTAGGATTGCCTGTGACGTGGGAACCAAAATCAGCGAGATCACGAACATGTGAACATCTAAGACCTGGGGATTTTTTTCCCGGGACCTCTCGCGTGGGAAGCTCATCTGTAATTATTGATTTACAGGTCCAAGATATGAAAATTTTCTCAGTTTTCTCTCTATTGGGACAGGCTTTAGAGTTTTTTTAGAGCTAAAATTGTTCAGATATTTAGTTTTTATGCGTGCCTCAACACATTTACAAGACAATCCTTCTCCAAACATCCTTTGTCCGTAGTACCTTTGTCGTCTAGGACAGTAGGGCCCTAGTTCGATAATACTATCGCAGTAAATTTCATATAGATTTTGTGAGACATCCTGTGTTGTTTTCTGATTTGGAACATGTGTCAGAGTGTACGAGAAACAGTATCCAATTATTAGAACTCTCCGTCCGTACACTGATTAAATGTATTACTGACAGAAATACGGGTTATCGAGTTTTGTTCAGCTATGACATCTGTTTGGAGTTGCGATTTTCATTTAACAACAAAGTTTAAGAGACGTTTTAGCCTAAAATTATACTGCTAAGAATAGAATAGATAGACAAAGCAATAACAAAAAACAACAGACAATTCTACACTAAAGTTAAAGTAACAACATCTCTGAAATATCAATAAGATGTATTGAAGTTTCAAAGATTTGTACCGCTGTCAGTAGTGGTAGGGACTAGGGTCAACCACGGAATGTAAGCTGGAAAATTGCATATACCCTTTATACCGCGTTCTTAATGTCGTTGTCCCAAAAGTCATAATAAATCACGTCCGCGTCTTATGTTATTTAAAGTCAAAAGTGTCAAAAATGTTTTTTTTTTTTTACAGAAATCTCGTTTCTAATGCTTTCAATGATAATGGCATCTTAATTATCGACTAATTAAGTTCCCGCAGTAATTCCCGCCAACTTCGCCCAGTGCTCTTAATTCGTGGCGCGGGGTATACCCCTAGCTGTTTCCGATACAAAGCGCGGAGAGCGCGCAGGCACAGTGCCCTGCCAAATATAGCTTATTGCAACGACAATCGTAAGGCCCGGGAAAAATACCTCGCTTACGTTAATAAATCACTAAAGAATCCTCATTTTTTAATAATAAGCAATATTAGGCAGACAACGCAAAGCCTAAGCCGGTTGAGCTAGACTCACGGAGCTCTCTTTAAGGAGGTCCCCTTTTTTGGCGTTGGGATCCCTAAAATGGATTTTGCGAAATTCCTCCAGTAAAAGCGAAAATGAGAAAAATAAAAATCAAAAACATCTTGCGATAGTAAACACTAAAAATGCCAATTTGTAGTTGAGATGCCATCATAATTGAAGCCATAGGAAACGAGATATTTGTGGAAAAAAAAACACCTTGGATAACGACTTTTGGGAGAGCATTAAAGATGCCCAAATAAAAGGTTTTTGGAAGTGGGGGGGGGGTGAGTTATGTCGACTAATGTAGGTTCATGTGTTAAAACTGCGTTTCGTAACATTTTTATAATCCCTTGTGCCATATATTTATAATTATACAGTTTACTTTGATGTTATAAGGATAAAACTGTGCGAGCTACTCCAGGTAGGAATATTCGCATATACGCTTGTAAGTCAATAAACCTGATATCGATGCTCCTGGCGCCGCTTCATCAAGTACTCGCAGAAATAGCTGACAGTGGCGGTAGCGGAGCAAACATTGTGAAACCACTGTAACTTGACTCATATTGTTGTCTATACACTGGCGAGCAAGTCTTGTGGACACTTTTGCGCAACTTTTTTATGGAAACGTAAACAATATTTTCGATGCTACATTGCACTTACACTTCTATGTATAAGATTTATCCAAATTTGACGTAATGAAAGGTTTCAAATTATATTTTATGTCACATGATACTTACTACCCGATCTGGACGTAAAAAGAAAGAAAGAAGAAAGAAAGAAATAAAATACAAAGAAATAAAGAAAGCATTTAAGCGCAGTTGAGGTGCAAACATATAATCAATCAAAAAAATCGCTATCGCGGCCCGCCTCAGCAACTGTAAGATGGCAGCTGACTCAACATAATGCTAAATAATGCATAATGTGAAAACACCTTAACGCTGTTTTTTTTAAAAACGCACATTCATTTAAGCGTTTTGGCTCGACTGATTAAACGTCGAGAATTAATTTATTGGTATGGTTAGGAAACAGTGTGACGCACAATCGATTTGTTATTTAATGTCGGTTTAGTTTAAATTTATTACATCGATCCGAGTATGTTCGGTAGTGTTTGAAGAGCACACATCTTACTGCAGTGAACATGTAATGTGACACGATTTACGCAGGTGTGAGTAATTGGAGTGAGCAGGATCAATGTTGAGATAAGATTCTTTATGGCGGCAAGAAACTTTGACGACCTCTGAGGCGTTGCGGTTCGAGGCGCTGTCTCTCTAGCGGATGGTCCTGGGTTCGAATCCCGGCTGGAGAGAAAGAAAAAAAATCCAGGTCTTGGATTTTATATGGACACGTGTGAAAAGTGTGGGGCCAGAAGAGAGAATACAAATACAAAATTGATTGATTTTCTGCCAAAAACAGAGTATTTACGTTTAGTAAGTAATTTCATTCGGCTAGTATTTAATCGCACATCAAAATACAGATTTTCACAGCAAAAAAGGATTAGCAAAAACACTTTTTATGTTTGAAGTAATTTTGTTGTTCTTACATGTTCAACCTTATACGAAGGATAAAGGGGGCTTCGTTTCGCTCACCCCCTTTACCCTTCACCTAAGCTACCGCAGCATTTTGCCCTGATATTTGCTGTGAAAATCACTATATTTGCTGTGCAAATCAGTATTTTTGATGTGCAGTTTAAAATTTCCCATTCCATTTTAGTAATTAGAGCAGTGGGAGACAGTAGTCCAAAATGGGTAAAACCCGTGCCATGGACCCCCTGGCCTCCTCCTCTCGAGGTACACAGATGAAACACATTTTGCAAAAAGGGAATAGGTAAGTAGGTAATTAATTATAAAGTGTTGACTATGACTATTTGTATTTTAGTTTAGATGTTAGCGGATAAGAGTGTGTGTATATGTGTGTGTTATGTATTAATGAGTGTGTGTGTGCCTACATATTAATTTTACTTAGGGTTATATAAAGATCGAGAGACAATATAATGGAAATCTTCATAGCCGTAGTGATGGGATTGCCCCCTATCACGCGAAATGGAGTATCGAATAACTGGCAAAAAGTGGTCACAACTGTGCCTCTGTCACTCCGAATGGGAAACGGCGTGACGATGTTTGTTTCAGATTCCACATTTTCTCAGAATTGCGGATTTACGAATCGTAAATTAACTTCTAGGGTTAATTTTCCATTAGTACGAACACTACCCAGTGCCATCCCGGGGACAGGAGGATGGAGCGAGAAACAGCAACGTCACACACATAAAAATCCAAGGCCTTTGTTTTTTTTTTCTGTATCCCCGGGGATCGAACCCGGGAACTCTCGCATGGTAGGCCGAGCCACAACTGCAGCGCCACGGAGTTCGTCGTATTTATAGCCTTATTCGTAATTGCTGGTACCTAAGGTACCAGGTATTGCTCCGATAACATTTCTGATATTTTTCGTTACGGTGTTTGAAAAAGAGTTTATTTGCTGTGTTTTAGAGATACTTATCTATTTATCAGGCAAACAGTATTTGTAAATCCGTAAAATTGTTTTTCTATGGAAAGTTATTCTGAATAAAATATCTAAGATATAATGAAGGTCATCAAATCAATGTACTTAATTTATATACATAGTTAACTAAACTAAAAGCACTCGAAAGCCAACGAGTTTTAAAAATTGTTTACGCTGAACATACTTTTTTTAACGTACCAAAGTGCAAAAACTGTTAATAATCTGTCCACTATTGGAATTTATCGCTGAGACGAGAATACGATCAATACAAAATTTGCTGACATACTGTCAGCAAATTTTGTATTGATCGTATTCTCGTTATACTAACTATATATACTAGTTATACTAACTTACGGCTATGCTGGCATATTGACTAACTTGGCCTTGCTACTATTAATCAAGTCAATTCATTATTATTAACTACGAAGCACTTTCATCATTGCACTCGTTTATTATCGAAAGATGTGAAATAGATTTTTTTATTATTCAAGATTGTTTGATACTATCTTGTTTTCAATGGCACTTTGGTTTTAATAATACTGTTAGTATAATACTCATTCTATCTGTGATAATAAGCATAGATAACTTGTCGCAATAGTAATTGATAACTACACCACTTCATATGAACCATGAGAGTGGTATTTAAGAAATATAGTTCGATTTTTTCTCTCCCAAAAAAGTAGTTTACATATTTACTTCATTACTCCCTCCCTAAAGTTAAAAGTAGGAGCAATATTGTGCTTCTGCCCGGTGACAAAGCGATACAAAGTTACATTGTTTTGTTCTTATTCGTCGGACACACATCTAACAGAACGACGCCTGCAAACACTACCGTTTATTGTAATAGTTTATTACTACGCGCTCACCGTCCACCTCCACCCGGCGTCATGTGCCCGCATTACAAAATGACTAATATTTACTCGCACACCAAAAATACTGATTTTCACAGCAAAAAAGGATCAGCGAAACCACTTTTTATGTTTTAAATATTTTATGTGTACGCAAGTATATGTTTTAAGTATTTTCTGTTGTTCTTGCATGTTCAACCCTTCACCTATAAGCTACCGTAGCATTTTGCCCTGATACTTACTGTGCAAATCAGTATTTTTCATGTGCAGAGTTTGTAGGCGCAGTTCTGTTAGATGTGTTTTCACCCAATTTATGTATTCTACGGCGTATTTTCCATAAGAGCCTATGGCTACATAAATATAAATGTGGTTACAAAAAGCACTTAACTGTCTACACAATTACAAAGTTGTATTAGGTTGTTCTTATTATTTATGTATTCCCAATTCTCCCAAAAAGCCTGGCTGAAAAATATATGTAGAAAAAGCGCTTACCTGTCTAAAAAAATTGGGTACGTCGTCTTTATTTTCGTACAAAGTTTCTTTAGGCGAGACAAGGTAGAACAATCTGCCGACCCCTTTCAGCTGCTCTCCGACCAAGCCGCCGAAGGCACTGTCGGTAATATTGGAGTGCGAGAAATCCATCGCCATTTTGACACCTCACCCTTATACAATAGGGTCCAATGATAGCCTGGAAGAAACGAGACATTTTCGTGAAAATTCTGCGACTATTTCATACGGTTACATTGGATTTGGAAGAGAAAATGCGTGGAAAATTTGTCGTATCCCACGCGCTTAGGACAGGGGGTAAGGTTGGAATTACGGGTGTGAATCGATGAATGGTAATGTAACGAAAAGTTTCTTAGAGGCTGGCATTCCCACTTAGCAAGTCCCGATTTCTGCGCAGGGTACAAGACGTTATTTTAGACATAAATATCATTTTTTTTTATTGTAAGTAGATATTTACATTTTTTTTTTGCTTTTTTGCCTCCTCTCTACATGGGACCACTGTGGGAGAAGTAAGACGAAGAAACTGCCACAGGTTGATATTAGATCTCTTTTAAAAATTGGTTGTGTTTAGCTAATACAAATAATACAATATTAATTATTATAAATAATAAGCAGGAATGAATAATCACAAAATCAATAACTGCGAGTACTGTGTTCAGTGAGATCAACCCCATACAGTTTTGTTATTTATGTAATCATTAACAACCCTTTTAAGACAAAGTAATTTTACATGGTTTTTAAATTACTGAAATGGTATTTTACTTTCCGCGATGTATTTTTTTACCGCAAAGCTCTTCAGATTGCGATGTTCTTCCCCGAGGGGGATCCTCGGCCATATGAGGGCCATTAAATGAGATTGCTAACCTATACACTAAGGTAAATATGTTTTCCATTATTGACACACCTTTGAGCACTGTATTTTTGAGTTAGATCTTTCTATACGTATTCCAAAGGGGTACGTGGATATCTGCTCGGGTAAACAAGAATATACCCTCGAGGTACATTCAAAGTGTATTATTCGGCTTTTGAGGTGAGACACGGACTCTATTGAAGGATAAAGTTAGGAAAAAAACCAGTACATATGTGATCGAAAAGGATGAATTTATTGTTCAAATAAAAAAGTAAATAAGGATATATGAAAGTAGTCACGTAAAACTGACTATTCAATCTGTTTTAACGTGGTGACAACTGCTCTCCTGCCACCCTGTATGGAAAAGGATAGAGTTTTGTAAGTACCTCTAAAAACCACCCAGAGACACACAAGCCTATAAGTCTCTCCATATAGCTTGCAGCTAAACCAATATTAAATATGAAGCCACTTTATTCTAAGTTAAAAGCTTAAAACTCAATACACAAAACCTCATTAGACTCCATAAAACGCTTTACGATACTAAATTGGCGTTGTAAGATATTATTGTAGCGCTTTATAAATAACGTGCAGCGTTCAATCTTATCAGCGACTTTATAAGGTTTACATTGTAATAGCTTTTCTATGTAGGGGTCTTATCCCTTAAAGGCAACACCACCGCCCTTATAAATCATGAAGAAGAAAAGCAGATGGAATTTAAGAATATCCCACTGAAGTGGGCTATTGAAGTGCCTTATATTTTATTAATGATGATAATACCATATTAAATTTGTAAATTTACGTATGAATTAAGAATATAATTGTTATAATTGTAGTTTATGTGACTGCTGCATAATGGAGGGCATTAAAACTCGAGAGTGGGTTTATGAAACGAGCCGAAGGCGAGTTTCATAATAATATCACTCGAGAGTTTTAATGCCTAATTATGTACAGTTACATACACTAGTTTATCTACACACACATATGATAAGCTCTCTTTGATGTGTTCAGGAACCGCATGTTTGACCGGCATTGTGGCTCTGCAATTGTTTAACTTGTTCTGTAGTACCAACTTCTCGCAGGCGGGCGTCGGCGTTCGAAATTTGAATGTCAGTACCAACTTCACAAATAAACTAGGGACGGTACGCGGGTGGGCGTCGGCGTTCGAAATTTGAATGTCATTGTATGTAGAAAAACTTCACATAATGACCATAATGTGTAGTTTTCCAGATACGAAACGAGTTTTTACCAAGTAGTTTAACATAATGCTGATCCTAACGTGCGGTTTTTGAACGCAGTAAAGAGGGTTTATGATACGTGTGTAGCTAAATAAACATACCGTTTCATTTCATGTACTAATTAAAAAAAAGTCCTTTCAATGATATTTCCCTATCATTGAAAGGACTCGTATACCTATTCAGATTAATAACTTATTGGTCCGGGTAGCATAAAACGACACCCTGTCTGAAGGTGTCGAGCCCCGCACGATTCGAGTCCTCCCTTTTTTGGTCCTTCGAGAATTTAACTCAAACAACACCCGTGTTCCTGTCGTCTCAGCCTGCATGAGGTGTTGAGCCGATACATTTTTATTATTTTATTTGATTTATCTAATCACGTTACAATGAAAATAAAAGTATGTAAACTGAGCGACCACGTAAACCTAGGTGGTTTAAGTGTGGTCTCTGCCACTCGCTCCCTCATGTTGAGCCTTTTGACTCTCCACGATTTCAATTATTCTAGTAGTTAGATGTATGACTCATATAACAGGCGCTGTAAATATTTATTTGTACTCGTTAACTCTACGTGTTTAAATATTTACTATATCAACCAATTTGTAAAACTACATCGGGTCGCCTCGGTCCGCTCCGCTTGAACTCGGCTCCAGGTCCATTATAAAACTTTAACACAACCTTACTTTTATTTCGGACAGAAAGTTACCTATAGCAACCAATTAACAACATTAGGCGTTAAGACATACACAGATTTTGTTCAATCGGTATGCGCATGAGTGATGGCCAAAGTCTGATGTTAAGCATCTATCAGCGTTGAGCCATACCCAGGTATTAGCTGTATGCGGCCTAGCAGATACCGTTTTAGTATATTAATGATTCTCTTTAGTTGTTGTTGAACTTCAATCAGTTTAAAGTGCTCATGTTGTTAAGTTTGTGGGAGCACTCTGTGTTGCCCTCATTTGAGTAGTTAGGAACAATTAAACCTTTGGGACCGACGACAAGTAGTTGAGACAATTGGGCAAATTCAAATAGTCACTTACTTCTCCTCTTGATAATGTTCTTATCTTTATCCAACAGTCCATACTTGTAACCTTTCTATTACGTCTGGTGTTTACCTTAGGTTTACACCTCAAACGGTCAATCATTATTACAATACATATATGAGGTGACAAGGGGACAATCACAATGGACCCATATCTATATTACCAGTTATATCCAAAATTATTATCAAAACTCTTACTTCCTTTCTAGAAAGATATAATATACTCTTTCTTCGAAATGGAAGATTTACTTCAGAAGCCGTCTCGGAACTCACAAAATATGTCGCAAATAAATGTCTCGCCATATTATTTAACGTAGCTATTGCGTTCGACACTATTTCGATTCCACTACTATTAAAAAATCTAAATCTGGTGGGTACTCGAGGACTGCAACTAGACACTTAATAGATCACTTAAGCGATAGAGTACAGAAGGTACTAATTGACTATACTGGCAGTTACTCCTTGCCTGTTTACTATGGAGTTTCTCAGCCTAATACTCTTCTTCGGAGGGATGGCAAAATCATCACTTTTGCAGATGACACTGCTATATTGTTCATGCAAGCTCAAAGTGGAATGGAGATGGGCCTTACCACAAAAAAATAAACTACTATTCAACACTTGTTTAAAAACAAAAGTGTATGGGATTTGACTTGTTTGTTTCGAAAGATACTACTTTTAGGGGTTACAGATTTCCAACTGCTGAACTCCAAGCCGATTGGAAGGTATTAACGGTGAGACAGTGGTTTATATTACAAACTGCTAAAACTACAAACTCTAACATTACAGCAGAAACAGCTTAGGAGGTGGACATGACGGCGTAAAGGTAGGGTTTGCCACCTTACCCTATGCAGCACTTCTTTTGCACATAGTTTTTCTAGATTTCTCGGCAATTGTAACTACAATAAGGCCAGTTTATCAAATGCTCTTGTACGCCTTAATAAATATAACCCTAAAGTTATTAGGTTTACCTGAATATTGGATCTGAACTAAGAACAAACAGATTTTTTTAAATTACCACCTTAAATTTAAAAAAATAATGCTTTAGAATATATGAGAATAGATGAGAATTGTGATGTATTATTTGTCTAATAAAAGTAAATTTTAAGGTGAGTCACTTTTGATAATGATATGATGTTGTGATACGTTTGATGTTATGATAAAATATGAAATGGTGAATAAAATAATCAACATTATTTAAGCATAATTTAGGTATTAACAGAAATTTGTTATTAATATTTAAATTAAATTTAAATATATTTAAATCTTAATAATATATTTTTTTGCGTCGGGGGTTAAACGGTGTCTGTGGTGTAAATAGGTGTCTATTAAAAGTGCAACAAATTATCGCCTTGTCAAATTACAGGTATCATGGCAATAACATGAATTAACATATCGAGGATAATCCTGTTTAAAAATATCTATTTGAAGGAGGAAAATTGAGATGTACTGATAAAAGCTAAAAATTATCATACGATTTGCTATGATTATATAATATTCAACCACATTCTATTAAACTGACCACAACATCTTGATTTATTCACCACGTGAATGCATACATAAGTAATTATTTATCGTAAACGACGTACATCTAATACTGATATGAACGAAATAGAATATCTGGTGGGTACGAAACTCGACCTATACAATGCAGAATGCAACTCAAATATAGTTTTAATATCGTTACCACACACCTACTTTACGAGATTTATTTTTATATTTAAATATGCGTGGATACTTATATAGGTACAGCAAGATGAGATGTAAGTAATGTTACCTACTTTTATATCTTCCTCAATTATTTATATATCTTAGAATCACTTGTTAGTGATTCTAAGATATATAAATAAACATAGCCTACCTCAATTATTTATGTATCTTAATGTCACAACATAGCCATCCCACTGAAGGTGCGTAAATATATGCGAGTTCCGGAAGTTAAGTGAGCTAAGTATATACGGACCTCATTTCCCGTTTCCCGAGATTTCCCCCTTAGTATCCAATAATGTATATCATTTATATAATTGAAGTAGTTTCTAATTAACAAGCCACCGTATTTATTATTATCTTAATAAGCTGTATGTACGAGTATAGGCATCTCTTCCTCAACACTGCTCGTCTAAGCCCCTCGAACGCATCTAATGATTCTAGGAACCAGCTGTCTGATGGATGACTATTAGCAAAAGAGATAAGAAGCAAGGAGAATCTAGGAGATCGAGCAATCAGATATCTAGGTCGATCGCCACAGTGAGTGCCATCATCACCAATCGTGCAATCGTGCCCTACATATCGGCCCAACAGCTAGGCAGAGGCCTCTTCTCTACATCGCCAACTCTCATGGTCCTTTCTGTGGAGTCGTTAAACCCAATTCTATGGAATTGGAAATGGAAGATAGGCACAGTTCAAAATAATTCAACCAATTTCGCGCTTTAAATCCTAATAGCTGATTAATGGAATTATATTAAACTAACAAAAAATTAGGGCGAGGCCTCAATTGAAGACTTAATACGATAAGAGCTCTTTAATTAGGGTACTCACAGGAATTATTTATTACAAGTTATTTCTAAACAAATTAATTAGCGAGCTATCAGAAATAAAATTTCCAGGTCTATATACTATATTAAGTTAAAGTTACGTGGGTGCGTCTGTGTTTATCGACTTTAATTAATGTATCAGTACTGGGCAAGACAAAGGAGGTAGTTTCTTTCGTGCTAAATAAATTTAAATTAAAAACCTCTTTTAATTTTGTTTTCCACTAGATTTTATAGATTTGTTTGTTTAAAACTTCATGAAACTACCACTTGGCCACACTAACCGACCGTGGTTGGAGATAAAAGATAAAATATATGTCTGTCATGAAATTTTAAAAAGAAACATATATCTGATGAAATAAGCAAGGGTTGCGAATACTATCTGTGAACGAATCATCCCAATTTATATAAGTGCAGTATTAAATTTTTTGTTCTACTGTATGCTGGCTTGTTTTAAACCATATAAAGACTTATTCAGCTTGCATGCTTTTTACCTTGTTCATAGCCAGGTGTCGCCCTGTAGGAATGCAGTGATCGCATCCATCTGATGAATGTCAAAGTTGTATTTTGCTGCTAAGCCAAATAGATATCTGGCTGTGCAATGGCGCACAACAGGTGCGTAAATGTCAATACCCTTTACTTGTCTGTATCCTTTTAATACCAATCTTGCTTTATAGCGTCTTACAACTCCATTTTCATCTGTTTTTCTTTTATACACCCATTTGCAGGAAATTATTTTTCTTTTGTCCGGCACGTCCACTAGTGTCCATGTATTATTCTTTAAGAGTGATTGATATTCCTCATCCATTGCATTTTTCCATTCATCAACCTTTCTCATGATTAACAGCATCATCATAACTCTGAGGGTCGCTGTTAAGCAGGATTGTCATGGACTCACTGTTCATACTCATAAGAGATGCAGGATCTTTGGTTACTTCGTATATATCTTCTCATCGAGATCTAGGTCTCAATTCTAGATTGAATTCAGGTTTCATCACAATTTCATCCGGTGAGTATGTTTTATCATTAACATCTTCATAGGACAGTGATTCATCTGACGATTCAGTAGTTACATTCAAATCTATTACTCTTTCAGGTTCAAAGGTTTTTCGTTTTCTATTATAATACTATTTTCCAGAGGTAAGTACACTACTTTTCCTTCTTCAGACTCATTAATTTCTCTTTCCTTTTCAGGTATCTTATAATTTTCAACTTCTCTCTCTTCTTTCTTCGGTACATTATGCACTTTGTTTCTTTGTATTGTAGATTCCAGGAATGTCACATCTCTACTTATTATTCCATTTTTGGTTTTCAGATCAATAAATCTATATCCCTTAGTACAGTCACTATAACCAACAAATATTAGCTAACATGCTTTGGCTTCCAGTTTGGTTCTTTTTTCTTTTGAAATATGTGCCATGGCCTCGCAGTCAAAAATCCTCATGTGTCTTAAATTCGGCTTCTCTTCGGTCCATACTTCGTGTGGTGTTATAAATGACAAAGCACGGGTCGGTGAACGATTGATGATATATGCAGCTGTGGCAACCGCTTCTGCCCAGAATGTATCCTGGCTCCTCCTAGGGAAGTATTCTTCATCGGACCGCAGACATCAGTATGAATGAGCTCTAGCAATCTGGTTTCTCGGGAGCCTTCGCTAGGGAATGGTAGCCTTGTCTGTTTGCTTTCGAGACATGTCACACAAGTATAATTATGCTTTTCATTTGAGAACTTGACACCTTCTGTACATTCTGGTATTCTGCTCACATCTGCGAAATTAAAATGGCCCATGCGTTGATGCCACACAAAAATATCAATATCAGTATGAGAAAGCATAGCTTGTGCTTCTTTTCTTTGATTAGTGGTATTTAGTTTGTAGGTATCATTTATCAAACTTGCTTTAGCCACCAGTTGACTATTCTGATTATATATGACAACCTTCCTTGGTAAATTCCACTTTACAACCACTTTTTATTATCTTGCTCACTGATAGCAAATTATTTGACAATTCTGGTACACACAGTACATTTTTCAGCTGTATTTCTTCAGTCGGGCCGCTTTCTGTCTTTGTTTTACTATGTACATTGCCAGAACACTTAACCTTCAATACCTTATTATCAGCAATTCTTATATTCTGTACAGGTGCAGAGGAGACATCGCTTAGCCACTCTCGGTGCATGCATGGAGGCGCCGGAGTCCACATACCAGTTATCGGTGTCATTCATTGTTGATGCTGAAAATGCCGCAGCAAATCCAGCTTTTTGGCTATCGGATTTTGTACTTCCTTTCTTGAACCAACAATTTTTAGCCAGGTGGCCATGCTTATTACAGTTAAAACATCTTGGTCCTTTCTTAATTGGTACATAAGGTACTTGCTGTTCGTTCCGGGGCTATATTTTCTTTGAGCTTGTATAATGAGCGGTAATGTCTGTGGTTTTCACTTCTTGCAGCAACTTATTTTTAACCAGATTACTAATCTTCTTATCCAAACTCTCTAAGCCCATGATCATTGGCCTGTACATGTCAGGTAAGCCCGCCAGCATCAGAGTACCCAGCCACTCATCGTCTACGTAGAATTTTATGTTATGCGAGTGAGCGAGAATTTAATGAAAAAAATATAGAAGATCTCTTTGAAGAACGAATAAAACTAAAGGAAAAGTCAAAAAAGTCACGGGATGAAAAGAAGAGATTGAATCAACTCTACATTAAAATAAAGAAGAAAATAAAACAAAACTTACAAGATTACCGATACAATTAATCTATTTATGAACTGAAACTGAAATGACAACGCTCACGATGTTACATTAAAAAAAACAGTTTTATAGTAGTTGTTTACTCGTCTGATCGAACACGGGTTGTTTACGAATAGGCAAGAAAAGTAATTATTTACTTTGCGGAGTGCACTTAAATGCGAATCCTTGTAAGTGAACTAACTACCTTTGCCTTGGTAAATGAAATGTCTATCTAATCAGTAAATATCATAAAATAGTGTAAATATGCCCTTGTACCTGAATGACCAACGAAATTGTACAACTAGTTGGTCAATTAGTGAGTCATTTATGATTTTGTCCCTAATGAACAAACTGCTTGAGCGTCATCTAAAGCAGGCAAAATGATTCTGGAATGTCCGACTAAAGTTATTGAAAGAAAATACTATATGGCGATACCAAGGAGAACAGACAGTGGTAAGAGGTTTGTTTATTCTAGGAAACCTTCAACAACTTTTTGCGCTCCTGGTATTTATTAACGGCTTGTGTTTAAACGATTACCAAAAACGCACCTATTTTACTACCAATAAATTCAAAACGTCCACCAAATTGTGTTTGGATAAATGATCACCAAATTTCTTTTTATGTTTTGTGTACTTAAGTTTATGTTTTAAGTATTTTTTGTTATTCTTACATGTTCAACCTAACACGAAGGATAAAGGGGGCTTCGCTTTGTTCACCCCCTTTACCCTTCACCTAAGCTACCGCAGTGTTTTGCCCTGATATTTTTTGCAAATTTGGTGTTCATTTATCCATTTTGGGTTGGAAAAAATATTTTGGTGATCATTTTTGTTGCCTTTATTAACATGACAAAAATAATGCGATACCCAGCAGAACCGACAGCTGTAAGAGGTTGGTTTATTCTATTAAACCTTTAAGACATTTTTGCTCTCCTAGTAGTTAACTGTAATGTTTCTCTTGTTTTGGAGGAGATGACATGCAAAGTACAATCCGGCAGGCTTATTATCGCTGAACCTCGCCGAATCCTGTAATGATGACTAAATAGGTACTGTCTATTGCCAATGATTATTTTGTTCATGAATGTAAGAAATATCAGTTTTTCAATCTCGTACCTACTAGCTGGGAGGGAATTAAAAGGAAACCACCGCAAGCAACTTGTGCGCGACCTCTGGTGGCCTGTTTGCGGTACATCTAATATGTATGGCCACTTGTATGACCACAGAGCAGTTAAGATATATGTATGTGTATATGACCATGTAGCTAGCTCATGAAACTTTGTACAGTGGTTCCTTAGGTAGGTAGCGTAAGGGTACACCAAGAAAGGATTTTGCGAAATTCATTCCCTAATAGGGGAAGGGGGGTTAAATTTGTAAAAACCAAATCACGTGATTAGTTAACGTCTTTTACGTATGATGTATGTACCTATAAACTACATACCTATAAAATTTTAGCTTCGTACATCAAGATTTTTTAATTTTTTTACAAACTTTAACCCCCTTTCCCCCCTTAGGAGACGAATGTCGCAAAACCATTTTTTGGTGCACCCTCACGCTACCTAAGGAATGGTTAGAAAATGCCAGAGTAAGGTACAAGAAAAAAAGAAATTATTATCAGGTACCATCACTAGTTAAATATTAAACTATGAATTCAAAGTAAATAAAAAAAAACCGTGTAGCCACAAAATAACTTTAATGAGCATTAAACAAAAAGTAATCATCTCTACATTTAAATAAAAATGCAACAAACAACATTCCGCAGGCAAAAAACTATTTTATCTTTATTTTCCCATGCGTGACCAAGAGATATCTCATTATTCGTAAATTGCAGCAGTATTTTTCTAATATTCGCGTCTTGGACCGGATATATTTTATCTCTTTTTGTGGGAGGTCGCACTGATGAATTTGTTTCGTTTTTAACGAATGCGTTGAGCAAACGTAACATTGTCATATTTTTCTTTAATTACTCCCACACTTTTTTGTCCGAAGGCGCATTTCAAGCACTAATATTTTTTAAGTTATTATGTGTCCTTGAGCAAGCGGCCAACGTATTTCACGAAACGTCATATTTCCAGGCCACTTTCCTGTTACAGACAACGGCACTTCTCACAATTGCAAAAAGTACCAGGACCACATAGCTTCAAAGACGCTTTTTACTATAATTTCTCATAGTCGATCTGTCAGGAATAAAAATCGTTGGTCAATTTGACTCCTAATTGACCAACTCAAATCGTTGATCCATCAGGAATGAAATCGTTGGTCATTTTCCAGTTGGTCATGTGAAGTTGATCATTCAGGAACACGGGAAATCATTGGTCATTTTCCAGTTCGTCATGTGTAGTTGATCATTCAGGAACACGCGGAATCGTTGGTCATTTTCCAGTTGGTCATGTGTATTTGATCATTCAGGAACACGGGAAATCGTTGGTAATTTTCCAGTTGGTCATGTGTAGTTGATCATTCAGGAACACGGGGAATCGTTGGTCATTTTCCAGTTGGTCATGTGTAGTTGATCATTCAGGAACACGGGGAATCGTTGGTCATTTTCCAGTTGGCCATGTGTAGTTGATCATTCAGGAACATATGGAATATTTCTGTGTATGCTACAATCTGTCTCCTAGTTCGAAGAAAAAAAATAATAAGGCAGGTATACCATTGCAAAATATGTACTCGGTAGTATATTTTTAACCATAAACGAAAGACTCATGTCACCAAAAACCATATCTAAGCCAAAGACACGAGTGTTTTATAACGTAACAAGAAAATAATTCAAACAATCACCGATATAGCACTCATAATTACTTCTCGAAGATAAAATGATATGACCTACTTGGTTTTTACGCATTGGCAACAATCAGATGTTGTAAATTTTGGGTTGCGTTTAGAACTTTAGTAGGTACTTATTTTCTGAGTTTTAGAAATATATTAAACATTATGTTGTATTATGTATGGAAGACCTCTGTGGCGCAGCGGTTGTGGCTCTGCCTACTAAGCGAGAGGTCCCGGGTCTGATCCCCGGCTGGGGGTTAAAAAAAAACAGGTTTTGGATGTTTATATGTGTGTGACGTCACCGTTTCTGGTTTCCACGACCCAGGGTATCCTAGTGCCCACACTGGCCCCAGCCAGAAGCAATGTATGTGCCTGTATGTAAATATTTATGTTTATGTTATGTTATTTATTATACTATTATATCCGACAACTCCACATGCATATGAGTAGATGCAATATCATGGTGCATTCCCTAATAAAACATTCTGTTATCAAAAGAGAGTGTTAATGTAAAAAAATATTTTTTTACCTGTATTCTGGCTGATAAGTTTTTACCATTGATGGCCTTATTTAATGGCCGTCATAGACGACGGTGTTAATATATTTTTCCATAAAAAATCCAAGCGTCTACACACGGAAACTATAATATCTGATCGTTTTGGTGTGGATAAAGATCTCGCGCGATATATCTATTAATAGACGTCGACTACGACGACCTTTAAAACATATGTTTTTGTTTTCACATGCTCTTAGACAGTATGTCAACAAATGTAATTGGCATGTTTATAGTTTACGACACCTGATCATCAGTGACAAATAACAAAGTTTAGTTTTTTTTGCAGCGAATTAAAAACAGACTTTAGTACCATATTTTGATTTATGGTTGATGATGATTTTAGTCAGGTTACAACGTAAGTCGTGGGTCCCCTGTTAAGTATACAAAAACCTTTGTTAAGACGAGCGAATGGCGACAGAACTCGGCGCGAGTAGGTATTTACCAAAATACAAGCTATCTCAGAGCTATAAGAGCGCAATTGCCTAAATTTTCGGCCGAATTATGCTTTTGGGCGGTAACGTTTTTCTACCCCTAAACCTTTATGGAATAAGACAAATTTGGTCTCATTCGTTTCCACACATCATAAACAATGCTTGTAGTTTTTCCTTTTTTTGAAAATCTGGCTTGATTGGTTAAAAATAAATAAAATGCTGGAGAGTTTTTTTGGTCAAAAAAGTGAATGTTTAGGTCCTTATATTTACTAAAATACAAAATATTTCAAAAAAAACAAAACGCACGAGCATAGTTTTTCATAGAATCTCAAACATGTGAAAAAATTGTGAAAATTGGACAAGGTTTAAGGGGTTAAAAAGGTTACCGCTTTTTGTATGGAGGCTCGCGCCCACACGATTCTCTTAAGATTAGGAGTTATGGCAGACCGCTCTTCCACATTGGAACGTCATCAGAGTTGGGAGCACGAACATCTAACGTCACGATATTTGTTAGCCTCGGATGCACAATCGACAGATTCAATTTGTCATCATCATCAAAGTTTGACAGCAGCAAAGTCATGCTGTCTGCTGATCCTTGATACATAATAAGGTGTGGTACAATACGATTAAAATCTGTTAAAGAGTCGGCTTTTCTCGGATATCATCGCCTGAATCCGATCTCTCTCTCTCTCTCTAGTGAGAGATGAGGGATTCACGACAATTTCCGAGGTAGGCCGAATCGTTAACGGATTTTTATCGTATTTTTACTGTCTTACATTACTGACTTGACTAAGATTTAGACAGGGTCAGTAACTGACTACGAACTCGAGGCAAGTCAGTGCTGCGATCCGATTCTGAAACTGTTTAGATGCAGTCAGTAGTCGAGGTAGTTACTGACTATAAATCTTTTTACACAAGGTCAGCATCGGGTCAGCACTGACTTGCCTTGAATTCGGAGTCAGTTACTTACACTGTCAAAATCCGAATAAGCTCTGCCACCTAAATATGTTAAGATCCTTCTAGAATCTGGAAATAACCTTGTATAGTTTGTTACTCATTAGAAGTTACTGACACTTATTCCAGAGGCGTTCAACAAAACTAATTATAATTGTGATATGTATATTTTACTATTAGGCAAGTCATACTCTTGCAAATGCATTTTTTGATAGAACTTTATATAAATTCCAATTAGTATGTACACAATATTTACAATTTTTATCAGGTTCCCTAATGCCATGTTTACGAAACTGAGTTGTAGGTAGATACAAATAGTCCTAGGTATTTGATAAGATAAATGAACGAAAGTAAAATTAACATTTCACGCAGAATATACGTTAAAATATGATCATTGATGGTGATGCAAAATGATGAAGGGGCTGTGATTCATTCTAAACTATTTATTACAGTCTACCTTAAGATAGATGTTATCTTAAGATATTGCCCACTGTACTAGGTATTTGTATACCCAAGTAAATATAGATAATGTTTCTCCAAACTCTGCCAATACTGGCACTATTGGCGATAGTACTAAGTATCTGTCTAAACAGATTAGTTGGAAAAGTCTTTGCCTATACAAATAATTCGAGCACTTACGTTTTCGCCGACGAATCAATGGATGCTACAATAATAGACACCAAAGTCAATGTCCCACTTTATTGCTAAGTCCTTGAACCAAATCAACATACTATTACATTATCACAGACTTCACGCGTCCACGCGCTAACAGGTCCTCAGGTTGTTAAAATCACCTGCTCAATAAAACCGATTGACCGATAGTACCGGTTAATAACCGAAGCAACGTGTGCGCTCGTAGAAAAGAAACCAAACAGTGTCACAAGTGAGGCATGCTTTAGTATAAATAGCTTTGCGGTACGGTGTCGTTTTAACCGTTAAGCGCCAAGGTAGCCTTTTGTGACCAGCGTTGATATTTTTCAACTGACTTCAAAAAGGAGGAGGTCTCAATTCGACTGTGTTTTTTTTCTATGTTTGTCACGCGGTTATTTCATTTATTATGAAACTTTTTTGATGATTCTTATTTTGATTGGTAGGTCTTACTTCAGAGGTCCATATAAATTTTATTAAAACTGATTAAGCGCTTTTAGAAAAAATCAACAAATCAAAAATATATACACAAATGACGTTTTGGTTTGTGGTTCCGTGCAGCAAAAGTTTTGATACATATACTTCATCGCACCCCGGCCCGGGAGAAAAAAAAGGGCTTGAACATGAAGTCGGTTTTAGTAAGTTTTCTTGGTGAATTATTTTATTATTTATGATCAACGGGGGCACAGTTGTGCCTCTTCCACTCCGAATGGGAGAAGCCGCTATGAATTATTATTTTTATAAATGATGATTGCTGGCAATATTAGCTAAATGCAATGCTAGCTGCAAAAACAACACGGGCAACACGGCATATTGTAGCACACAGACCGCCCGACTACTAGCAGCGTCACAACACGTGTGCTGCGCGTGCGGCCGCTCCAGAATCGGACTTCATAGTCACAAGCGCTGATGTATATCGGACACTGCTTGTAGCATCTGTCACAGATGTTATTGACCTTATGATGATGATGTGGGCATATGGGAAAACGTGTGTAGATATTTGTTTGTTGGGTAGTTAGGCTCGTAGGTAGGTACAGATTCTGCTAGTCTGCCACCCTAATTGAATAAATAGGACGCTATCCCAATAAATACATGTCCCGCTGTGCTTTGATATAATTTTGAAATAGAATTTTAAACTCTTATTCATACACTACCTTAAGTGGAGTCATTCTTAGAAGTAGCATTTGGCATCTGTCAACGGTAGTCTAACTATGCGTTGGTCTCCCTTCCTTTTCTAGGCGAAGCAAGGAGAAGGAGACAGGTGCATAGCTCTGTCCCTACTGTTGACAGATGTCAAATGTCACTTCTTAGAATGGCTCCACTGTAGGTATGTTAATACTTACCGCAGAGCTTCAAAAGCAGGTAAATGACCTCCATAGAAGTTGACAAGATATCTTGAAGATTAATATTAATCTAATTATGATATTAAGTTATGAGAAGAACTATGCTTTAATAGTAGTTTATGTGACTGCTACATAATGGAGGGCATTAATACTCGAGAATAATATCACTCGAGAGTTTTAATGCCTAATTATGTACAGTTACATACACTAGTTTATCTAAAAACATATCATAAGCTCTCTTTGATGTGTTCAGGAACAGCATGTTTGACCGGCATTGTGGCTCTGCAGTTGTTTAGCTTGTTCTGTAGTACCAACTTCACGCAGGCGGGCGTCGGCGTTCGAAATTTGAATATCAGTACCAACTTCACAGACAAACTAGGGGAGGCATATAGGCGGGCGTCGGCGTTCGAAATTTGAATTTCATAATATGTAGAAAAATTACACATTATGGTCATAATGTGTAACTTTTTAGATAAGACATGAGTTTTTACCAAGTAGTTTAACATTATGCTGATTGTAACATGCGGTTTTTGTACGCAGTAAAGAGGGTTTATGATACGTGTGTAGATAAAGAAATTAAAAAATGAAATTAAAATCAGACATTATGCTATTGTAAGATTCTTAATTCACGGTTAATTTTAGCTCACACGCTTGGCTGAGGGTTAAGAAAATCGTATTCATAAATAACGCAGAGTACAGTCGGCAATGCATCAAGCTTTACACGTATGATAATGCAACATTCATATTTCAATGCCGAACAACACAGAAGGTGTCAGATGCATCCACTATTTAGTATTTACCAGGATTCGCAGATATACAGGTTGTTGTTTATGAAAGTTACACCCAACTCAAGGACAATAGTTTACGTAACGATTGTAACTAAAAAACTGTTATATTTTCCCTCACATAAGGCCGTAAGACATAAGGTAAGGCCAGAATTTCATGAATTCAGGTATTTTTGACAGAAAAAATAAATATATTTCGCCTAAGTTTCCTTTAAATAACCACCCCAGAGTCGGGAGCAACATTACAAAACCATTTAAATCATCGGATATACGTGGTAGTCATATAATTACAGGCACTGAATGCATATTGAAATAAATAAGCTATTCCTATCTATATTTCATATCACAGATTTATTGGAACATGCTACACAATTTAAAAATATTTGTGTAAGTATTATGTAATGTTAAAACGAAATATTATCAACAAAACTTGTTCGTTCCTAATTTTTTATTCGGTTTAACCTAATTGCAAGCAGGATAAACTTAACAAAGATATGGCCATATAATTTAAGACACTCCATTTGCTTAGAGGAAATAAAAAATATATTGTTATCATTGAAATTATCTTTATTCCATTACATTCCTTACAGATTTATAAAACATTGGTTGGTACTTATCAATATTTGGTCGCAGCAAATATTGATAAGTACCATTTAGCAGAAATGACAGCACGACATGTCTTGGGCATGGAAGCGATCAATTTTGTACAAGCTTCTACCGGAATTTGCTCCCATGCTTCTGTAAAAGCTGTGTGGAGTTGATCAACGTTTGTTGTCCGCTTCGTCGCCTGTCTTCTTCACTTGGTACCACAAATTTTATATTGGATTTAAATCAGGACTGTACAGGGGCCAATCCAAAACTGTCACAGACTGGTTCCTTAAGAGGTTTTTTACTTCTTTTGCAGTGTGTTTCGTATCATTATCCTGTTGGAAAGTCCAAATGACCGGTAAATTTTGCTCGGGATAGGGCAGCATTGTTTTAATATATTTTTGTACTGGAATGTATCCACGTTTCTTTCTGTTTTCCTAAAAGGTCCAACACCAAGTCCCTAAAAACAGCCCTACATTTCGATATTCCCGCCCATGTTTGACGTATTTCTTGGTATACTTTGGATGCATTTCTTTGTTCGGGGGGCGTCAAACATATTGTTTTCCGTCAGAATTAATCATATAAATCTTTGATTCAACAGAAAAGAGCACATGTTTCCACTCTCGTTTAGTCAAGTGCTCATATTTTTTAGCAAACGCTAATCTTGCCTTGACATATGCTTTTTCAAAAGTTGCACCTTCCAAGACACTCTTCCGTACAAGTTTGCCTCAGATAGTCTCCGTCTAATTGTTCTTGCAAATACACCCTTCGACCCTCCTACACCAAACAACATCAAACGTATCAGTTCTGATCCCCTGAACGGATTTTTTTTTTTACCAACAATACCATCTTAGAGTCTTCCCGAAGAGTAGTTTTCCTTGGTCTCGGTTTTATAGGGACGTTTTAGTCGTGTTGAACTTCTTGAAATGTTTAATAACATTCATAACCATGTCTTTAGAACAGTTCAATTGGTTCACTATTTTTATGTATGACCAACCTTTCTTATGAAAGTTCAAAATAATCTTCCTAGTGAACGAATCGCAACTTTTTTTCCCCCATATTGATTGGTTTAAAACATATTATTTTGAATGAAAAGGTAAGGTTGTAACGATAATATCGGCGTTTCATGAACATAGGCGGCAAATCAAAGAAAATCAGAATGTAATTTTGTTTATTTTTTTGTCTTTAATTTGCTGGCCAGCTACAAGTACGTTAAAAAGTTTGTGTTACATTCCTACAGTGAGCAGTGTCTAAACTACTAACGAACAACATTAATTTTTGTCTCACATTTTAAAAATACAACGTCGTGATTGTTTTTATAAAAATAACATTATATTAAATACCTATTTTAGCTAAGGTTACTACCATAATTAAGTATTTTGTGGTAAAAAAGGTAGTCTCCTTAATTATGTGACCACCACTGTATATCGTAATATATATCATTTGATATTTATATGGATATATATCCATTGATATTATGTTGCTTTTCCCATAAATATTTTACTAGAAATTCAGCATATTGATGTTTACTGGCAAAGCAAGGTAACCGGGACCGACGCCTTAACGTATCGTACCTATGAAGCACGGTGGCGCTTGATACAAAAACCGCATAGAATCGGGACATCCATCCAATACCCAACTTAGTCAGATGTTGCCAAATCCGCACGGATTGTTTTTTTTTAGTTTTCGGCACAGGATCTCCTTTTTTTAAAACATCCGTAACCATCATAAATGTTTCCTAAAACATCCATTTCCCAGAATCCCGGTTTTTGTATATGTCCGTTTCCCATGAGATTAGTTTCCTAAAATATCAACCTTAGCAGAAAATCACGTTCATCTGTAAATTGAATCCATTTGCAGAATGAAAATTGCTTTTTATATCCGATATATATAACCTCTGTAGCGCAGCGGTTGCGGCTCCGCCTACCATGCGAGAGGTACCGGGTTCGAACCCCAGCTGGGGTTAAATAAAAAAAAGTATTGAGTCGCTGTTTCTGGTTCCACCGACACAGGGTATCTTAATGTGGGGCTAGAAGCAATGTACGTGCTTGTATGTAAATTTTTGTGTTTATGATTATATCGGATAAATATAAAAAAAATCGCATTTTTGCGAACCCTGAATTATTTCATAATGCATCTTATACTTCAATTTAGGCTAAACTAGTTTACAGAAAAAGGTGGGGTAATATCTGTTATATTTCTTACTATAATAACCATAAATATTTTCTTGTTGATTGATTGATTGATTTTAAACTAAATGGAAATAAACATACACACACTTTTTATTTATTTCATTAATATTTTATACAATTTGTCAACTCGCGGAGCCCCAGGGCTCTGCGGGGCAGAGTACACTTCTGCTTTGACGCGTTGCGATTGCTACGGGTATTTGTTTTCTTTGTCAAATGCTCATTGACGCTTGTTCAAGACGTGTCTAACTAAACACACTATGTCAAAGATACGCGACCGAAGTTCGCTTCGATTGCCGATACCTCTACTGAACGAAGACTCACACAAAGTTGCGCAACTGAATATCTGCCGCGTAAGTTTGGCACTTATGGTGAGTCATATCAGCCGAATACCATAGAATATTTAATAGTGCGAATACGTCGGAACGTAAAATCAGCCGCGGAATCATGCCGAACTTCGGTCGCGTATCTTCGGCATTGTGTGTTTGGACAAAGGACCAGTAGCTCTATTTTTGAATCACTCGCGTCGTGACGAGCGCTCTCCAAGCGCAACGATTGGTTCATATCACTCGATTTTACTAGTCTCTGCTTATCGTGGCGCTTGGCGAGCGCTCGCATCCGAGGCGAGTGATTCAAAATTAGAGCTTCAGGGGAGTTACCGCAATATTTTTCCGATTCAAATTAGGTTCAAAACAAGGAAATCACTATGGCAACCATTTCCATTACAAATCGCCATAATGGGCTTTATTTACCTAAAACAATACTTTCAAGACGGTCACCGTAATTTTGCGGATCAAATTAGGTTCCTAATCTGAATCGGCATAAGACGTTGTGGTAGCCGCATTCGCCCAACGTCTTCTGGCGGGGTAGCGGAACTGGCGGGGTAGCGGGCGGCGAGTAATAACAACAGGCCGCTCGGCGACGTTAAAAATTAGATGTGTTTTTTTGAATTTACTGAAAAACGGAAATAAGCTAATTGATAAAATTTAAGGATTGATAGGGAAGACTAAAAGAGGAAAATTTGGGCATAAAAATTATGCGAAAATTCTGTAATTTTATATTAAAACTATTTTATTTCCTTTTTCATATTCACTACTAGATGATGGCTGCAACTTCTTCGGCGTGTTCCTAGGATTCATCATTTACGGAGATAACGAATAAAGCTGTTCATATTGATGGGTACTATAATTCCCCAAAATATGGTCAGCTAATTAAATGTCATGTCTATATATTTAACTATAAATGTTAATCTAGCTCATAAACTATCTCTGTGCTAAATTTCAATCAATACTCAATAGTTTATTTGCATTCCATAATGGTACATTTGGTCTTAATAATTATAATAAATTGTCTCACATTATGGACCCTTACGGGCACAGCAACACAGGGAGGGAGAAGGCAGCTAATTTATTTTTGTAGGCTATCACTTAAATAATTTAATAACGTATAGTAGCTTTTATTTATTAACATTAGTTTTAGTTTTTTAAAGAAAATGCTATCTTTTGGTTCATTTGTCAATGATTTCGGTAGTTTATTATAAACTTTTATTGCCATAATATATGGACTGGAAGAGTGTAGTTTTAACCTTGAATATGGTAAATGAAGTCTGTTCTTATGTCTCAAATTTTTTTGATTCATTTGCTCACGGCGATTGAAAAATTGATTGTATTTCCGGACGAATTTACATAGTTCCAAAATATAAATTGAAGGGAGGGTAAGGAGTTAATGTTTTTGAATAAAGAGTCGACAACTATCTGTTTGCTTTAAGTTAAATATGATTCGGATTAGCTTTTTTTGCATTGTAAATAGTCGAGGTGCATCGACGCTGTTTCCCCATAGTGTAACACCATAACTTAGCCATGCATACGCATAAGCGTAATACATGGCTAGAGCAGAGGAAAAGTCAGTGGATTCTTTTATTTCTCTTAGAGCGTAACAGAAGCGTGATAATTTCATGTGAATTTTTTGAATATGATTTTTCCAGTTAACATGGGTATCTATATCTATGCCTAATAGATTAAATTCATTTACGGTTTGTATTGACATATTATTGTAAGTAAGGTTTATGGCAAGAGGTTTCTTTTGGTGGGGGTAAAAGGCCATTATTTTAGTTTTTGAGTAATTGATTTGAAGGATGTGATCTAGCATCCAGTCAGTTAAGATAGAGGTGAGTTTCGCAGTTAGGTTAAAATCACTATCGCATGTGGTAAGTAGAGAGATATCGTCTGCAAATAATACACAATTCTGGTTTATAACTTTTGGCAGGTCATTTATATAAATGAGAAATAAAAGGCATCCAATAACGCTACCCTGTGGAATTGAAAAGTTTATAGCTTTTTTGTTTGATCGGATAGATTCTATAAATTTAGTTCCTTCATTATAATGTTCGATTTCTACATATTGTTGCCTGTTTTTCAAGTATGCTTGAAACCATTAATGTGCTTTTCCAAGTATACCTATTCCATATAGTTTATTTAGTAATATATTGTATTGGACTGTATCATAGGCTTTCGTTCAATCAAATCCGTTCAGCCGTTTTAGCGTTATTGAGGCACAAAGACACAAAGATACAAACATCTGTATTTAAATTAGATTGTCTCATTGTGAATATATATATTTTTTATACCGATCAATTTAGTGTTTTTTTTCTTGTGCGCTCTCTTCAGTGGTTATGTGTGATCGTAGGTAGGACTTTAAGCGTAATGCAAACCATAGGTCAATACAATAGAGCACCTGAGAACCATAGCCTTAACGAGGGCTTTTCTGACAGCTGATTTAAAAAAGCTATCAAACCTCACATTCGATGTCGTTCGAGCTTTGGTCGTGATTTTATGTTTCTTCAATTTATGGTAAATAGCTGAATGTCCCGTTCCGTAAAATAACACGTTCACATTATAATAAATAAGCACACAATCTTGCACAGTAATTGTGACCGTGTGGTAGGTCTGGGCCTCTAATGTCTCATCTGTAATTTATTATCATGGTCATTTTACAATAGTTCAATACACTCGAGATATTAATAAAACACGCTGTAGTAAGGAACAATTTATTATAGGTATATTTACCTTTCCATTAAAGCTTAAGCTAACTTTGTAAATATGAGTGTAAAGGATTTTGTTTTGTTAGGTTCTCGACTCAGGGACGATAGCTTACGTACCGCTTGTTTAAAAAAAATGTTTTCCGCCCATAATTTTGATTCCTAAATTGCCTTAGTTCAATTCGACCTGAAATAACCGCAACGTGCGGACACGCCCGGCCGGTCCACGAAACGCGTGCGCGCGTGCGCGCCGCGTGCCGTGTGCCCGATACTGCGAGCGCGGTATTTTTTTATTTATTTTTTGTTGGAGGGGAAATAAATGGAATTACCCATGCCCAGGAGTCAGACCTCCCTGCTATGTCCGGGTCCCCACATATTGAGCGGGCATCAGCTCGTGTGGTATACAGACTAAAAACAACCCCTTTGTGTGTACAGTTATCTGTCTGAGACTTTACTATGAGCCATGGATTGCGAGCGCGGAACCAAGGTAAGGCCATAATTTATAGGTTTTAGGTATTTTTCACCTGAGTAGGGCGTAGAACTTTACAAAACAACACGCTGTGTACTCCTATCAGTTAAAATTCTCTTGTCAACAAATCATACTTTTATATTTTGTACGACGTCTATCTTTCCACAAGGGTAGCCATAGCAAATAACCTAAGGATTCCACAGTCATACCAGAAACCGTATACCGTATGCTCACACACGGCGGGGTGCAAAAGTAGATCATACCAGAAACAAGTTTGCTGAGTATTCTTCATTTGCGTTAAGCACACTCAAGCATATAACCTGGAGGCTTAGGTATATAACCGATTAGGCTTTACGATATTTTTATCGACAGTTATAATTTGTCAGAATTATCGAATTATCTTATTTGTTTTCAGGTAACGAAATTGCGTAATCGGGCCTAAGTCCCTGAATCTTCATTGAAGAAGTAAGCCATTATTTTGCAATTTTGTATGATTTTAGGCAATTGTTTATACTTCCAATTAGCTCATTGCAAACAGATCCAATGATCCCAGATAGCCACTATCTGGGATCAATGGATGTTGGTCACACTCTAGAACCAAATAGAATTTACGTAACTTACCTACCTATCATTAAAATATTCAAAAACGGCTTTAACGATCCATTTACGTAACAATAAAAAAACAATGATAATTATATTTGTTATTAAGGATGCGTTATGTAAGGGTAACTTAGTATTTATGGGTCTTTGAGGTCACGTTATTTTAGTTAGGTGATTGTATAAGTTACACGTTTTTTCTAGTAAAAAGACGCGGTATTCAGTGCTAAAAATAAATGCTTGATATTTTGTGTCAAATATTAAGTGATAATATATTTAAACTCAATATGAAAATAATAATGAAAATAAACATAATTTAGGTATATTATTATATAGTAATGCATAATCAATATCGAAACTCAATTGAAATGTGTGGATGCTCTATTTTCATTTTTATTTACGTGGGTTTGCATATTAGCTTTTGTTTCCCGTCTTTATAATTCTCTACTTAACCTCTATTACAGCAGCTTTCAGAAGTAGCTTAGGCTTAAGCTGTGTGATCGAAACTATATTTTTTTATGAAGTCTACTATTAAATGATTGTAACCAGAAATTGATAGAGGTATCTATGAAAGTATTGTGTTGAAATATCTTAATAACTATTGTCACTGGAAGAGAACTGATTACAATTTACTAGTAACTTAGTTTAGGCATCAGGAAACTAAAAAAATCGCATCTTGTTAAAATTACCTCATGAATGTATATTTAACAATATCTAACACACTGCAATGTAATATTTTTTCTTAAATAAACAATTATTATTAAATAATATTCAACTTATTCGAGCTCCTTGGTCTAATGGCTTTCACGCTTGCTTCTCACACAGGAGATGCAGGTTTGAATCCTGACCATGTAACAATGAGATAATTAATTTATCTTATGTAAAGTATTGGACGTTCAGTGTTTCGGATGACACGTTAAGCTGTAGGTCCCGGCTACTATCGCTGAGTGGTAGTGGTCGTGAAACCCCTCCACCATCCCGCACTGGGCCAGCGTGGTGGAGTATGGCTTGATCTTACTTGTATCCGGGTAAAGGCCTGTGCCCCTCGGTGGGGACATTAATGGGCTACATTTATTACGATCTCACGATTATTCCCAGAACCGCAAAATTAACAAGACCGTCCTTGAACAAGTCTCACGGCTATACTCAGAGTCGTTTAATGATTCTTTAAGGATTACTTAGTGAACGATTTTGGATGTAAATTCAAATTTGGAATAGGATTAATCGTTCATTAAATGATTAGATCTATAAGCCCATTATGACTGTTTTGGAATGGAAATGGTCGCCATGGTAATTTTCTTGTTTTTAACTTAATCTGAATTATTGTAAAGGTTGTGGTAACCCCTCTGTAGTCTTTTTAGGTAGATTCCTTCTAACAAGATTGCATAAATAATGAATAGACCTTTTTTTCTTTAATGTTACTACATCAAGAGCTTTTGCTACAATAATGAGAGTCTGTTTTTGGGAAGTGGATAATGAATTTGTGATGAATTTTTTGCCAGTGGTTTCATCCCCTTCCGGTCCATTTAGAAAGGCTAGTATTTAATCGCACAGCAAAAATACTGATTTTCACAGCAAAATGGATCAGCAAAAATACTTTTTATGTTTTATGTATTTTTGTTGTTCTTACATGTTCAACCTAATAAGAATGATAAAGGGGGCTTCGCTTCGCTCACCCCCGTTCCCTTCACCTAAGCTACCGCAGTATTTTCCCCTGATATTTGCTGTGAAAATCAGTATATTTGCTGTGAAAATCAGTATATTTGCTATGAAAATCAGTATATTTGCTGTGCAAATCAGTATTATTGATGTGCAGTTTAATATTTCCCATTTAGAAATAAGATTTTGTAAAATGTAAAAAAAAAAATGTTTTGCGCGGTGGGAACTCCGTATTTCCCACGTTAAAGGTAGTGCAGGGCGTCCCGATGTTTCAGTATCCCTTAAATACCTTGATTCCCAATATTCAACTTAAATGAAACTACAGGTGCTGTCATTTACCACGAGAGAGACAGTGCTATCATTACTTTGAGTGTGAACCGATCTTTGAGTTGGGAATAGTGCATTCCGGCCTTAGACCTCAATTCTACTGAGAGGTTTCATTTCCTAGATAAATACTTTCAGTCTAAGCGACAACCCATCAAAAGTGCATCAATTTGTTTGCAATAAAGGCTAAGAATGCACCTCAAAGGAACGAAAAAGGAAAATTGTAATATCCAATCACATAGAAGACTGGCTCAGGGAGCAGACGGTTTGAGCTCGTTTGAAAAGCCAACCGTGTCTCGCGTGAAATTGATAATTCAGGGCATATTTTATTCATGCAAAGCGCTGGAGACTACACTTATTAGAGACACATTCGCTTCTGCCATTTGTATCCATAGGTGAAAAAAGAAATAGCAGACGCCGTACTTTAAATTTTCGACATTACTTTGATTGGTGTTTTAAGTAAACTAAAATTATTAAGTCTAATAATTTCTAAACTTACCTAAATGGTGTATCAGCGATATTTAACTACTCAAAAACCGAGGGTTGTTGGCACGGATCGCGACTTTGAACCCTATACATGGTAATGAAATTTAAAACCTATAACGGAAATGTGGCGCCGGTCGTAACTGAGGGGTACACACACATACAACATAAATGACATTTAATGTGAATCGCAATAGCTCTATGCTTATAGAAGACAGTCGTCCGAGCCAGTGTAGTAAACGTTACTGGCGCGAGCTACTGGACCAATATACATCAGCCGCACCGGAATTTCTCCTATCGGTCATTCTGACCCTTTTGGGACACAAATTGGTCCCTGATTGCTTCGTAAAGTCTTCGATGCTCCACTTTATGAGAGTTGAAGTTTTCCCTACGCCCGAAATCCTTTGAAAAAGCCAAATGATTTCTCATTCAAGGAACCAAATCAGGTTCGTTATGTCTGGGGATTTCGCTTTGAGAGTTTCTTTGAGTATGTCAAGCTTTAAATTACAATTTCACGTTACGTTTCTACGTCTACGCGTTGAGATACAGCTATGATCTGAAGTAATCGTCTAGCCCATGAAAAAGGTTTAATAATGCCGAATGCTGGCGGGGCCCCCACTAGCGGTATTGAGTTAGCTAAACTAAAAATACGGGAAAGGAAAATAGATAGTGCATAGAAACTGCGTAGGTTTTGAAAGGTATAGATATATATTTATTAAGGTTGATGTTGATACATAAAATTTGTGCCTGTTCGGTGTTATAGTAAGCATTGTATTTTTAATTTTATATGTATTTATAATCATTTGTTTTCAAGGGGTACCCGATAATATTTTTGATTTAGAATTCGACTTAGTTCTACGAATAGTATAAATTCTAACGCAACCTAATTTAATTATTGCTAATTCAATTTTTCCTTATATTGGTACTTTATTTTGTTGCATAGTGATTTATTGAATCTGCTTAGATCACTAGGAAGTGAATTATAATGATGGTCATATTCGATGTATTTTACCTTTACTTGGGAAAATTTGTTAACGATTTAAAGGAACAATAAACAACAAGGTTAGTTATGTATTTTATGTATATATTATGTTATATTATGTATTTTTTTTAATTAACTATTATTTAGTACGCTATAAATAAACACATTGCATGTCAAGCTTGTTGGTAGCTACAGCTTTTGGTTGCTTAGGTAACGACATATCTTGAGTTAATAAAATAATAAATTACTTAATTAGTCGAAACATTCGTTTTCATCATCTTCGGTAACCAACAAAATTTGTTTTTTATCAATTAGGACATTCCATTAGTTTCACATTAAAAACTTCTGTAGTAGTAACGTAACCGATACAAAGATGACATTGAAATTAACAATAATTACATTTGTAATTAATAACCCATGTAACACCGGTAATCATTGCATCATTTTGTCACTATTTTCTCACTTTATACCATTAATTATTGCGTTGACTTGATTTACAATTTTTCAACACGGTCACTATCTCTGCACCTGGGTTTGTGACGTCAAAATGGCGTTCGAAGGGCATTGTAGTCCAGTCAAGTGCACAGATAATGTGTCCGGGTTTTTGTTGAATAAAATATGTACGTCGGTCGGTCTTCGTATTGCTCGTGATACAAATAGACACACATAAATGAGGTGCTTTAAACAGTTTCCTGCTCCAAAGAATGTTAATATTTAATGGTACAACATAAAGAGTTGACCCTCTTAATAATAATAATATATTTATATTATTATCTTTATTATTTAATAATAAAACTATTATTTAATAATAAAAAAACAATAAAGACAACAATTACAAGAAATAAATAAAACGTGAATTAATTATAACAGAGGAAAAAGTAAGAAAATCCTAAACTAGGAGTAAACCTGTGCTTTAAAAGGTCAGTCAAATCAGTTGTGAAAAAAGATCTTCATTATTACAATAATAGGAAAAAAAGTCAGTAGGTAGCCATATTAAAATATTAAACTTATGATTTAACTTATAATACTTATAAATAAGAATACCTTAATTTACTACTTAGCTTAAGACATTCAGTCACAAACCTCAGTATCGTCATGCGTCAGAGATATAAAGTACTCTTGCAACTTGATTTTGCAGCTTGAGTGTTTTAGGGGAAACATACACAATTTTGAGTTTAATCTGTTGTAGAGAAATGGACCGAGAAAGACGAAAAATCTTCGTGTGAACGACTCGAATACCACGAAAAACTAGATCATTACGTCTCTTGTTATTGTAATAAATACTGAGCGGGAGAAGTGCGTGTTGTTTAAGTATTGTGCTCATTAAGATTAATTTCCGGACAGAGGGAACTGATATAGGAGATGTGTAGGAAAGAGGAAGGGCCCAAAAATAGCTGGAAGCATGCTAGTTTTGGGAGCTCCTCCCCATGATGTTATACAATAAGTAAGTCATGACAGGCATAGGGCAAAGTATACTTGTTTACTAAGTTTCGGGTCTGCTGCAATTCTCAGTTTTTTGATAAATATATACCAGCTTACGAACTTTTCTCGTTAAAGAGAGAATGTGCTGGCGGAAGGATAGAGTGTTGTCGATGTTTATACCCAGATATTTAATATTTTCTGTATTTAAAATAGAGGGGCATTGACACTCGCTGCTATCTGTCTGACAAAAATGAGCACGTAGGAGTGATATGCAAGATTTGTTGGTATTCCAAATGTAAAGTTAATAAATTTGTTTTTATCGGCATTAAGCTTTAGAAGATTTTGGTGAAGCCAAGTGTTTACACAGTTAAAACCTTTTTGTGCAGACTCGTGAACTTCCTTCCAGGAGTATCCGGAGAAAAGTAATGCCATGCCATCGGCGTGAATACAGTTATTCCAGAGTGTAGGTTTAGCTTACATAGATCATTGATATATATCAAAAAAGTGGCCAAGTGCGAGTCGGACTCGCCTATGAAGGGTTCCGTTAAAGCAAGTAGTTATGTGACTGGATGTTTGTGTTGTAACTTTGTTTTTCATAGTGTTTGTATGATTGACAAAGTCATCTTTGCGATTTTTTATAAATGTTTTCTATCTTAAAAACTTTTTATTTTGTTCAAACCAATTTTCGTTGAAAGTGTGAATTAAAATACATAGCATAGATTTTTTGTTGATTTTTCACGGGCTCCCCTTTCAATATTTTAATTTTTCATTTTTTGTATAAAAATCATGAAGCGGTTTACAAAATACATCTACATACGAAGTTTCAACTGTGTAGTCTTAATGGTTTCTGCATGAAGTTGCTGTGACATACAGACGGACAGAAAAATTTGACGAAACTATAAGGGTTCCTTGTTTCTCTATGAAACCCTAAAAAGGGTCGGACCTAGGATACTTCCCTCGGGAACCTCATATGCCTCATTCCCTTACTCAAAGCTGATGACATTGTCCATTTTGACTTCCTGGGAGCGTCCATCAAGGTAGTCAGCAAATAATTTTAGTTGGTTGCCTACTTACTCCTATACATTCCAGTTTACCCAATAGGTTGGTAACGAATACTGTGTCAAAGGCCTTAGCCAGGTCTATGAACATTGTGTGGTTACCCCTGTCTAGCTCCTGAATTATCCGTAAGTTTGTGAACTGCGTCTGCCGTTCAAAGGTTGGGCCTAAAACCAAATTACCTGTCTGAATGAAATTTCAAAAGTCTATTTTTAATAATCTTTTCTAAAACTTTTGAAATTACTGGAAGTAGAGAAATAGGTCTGTTGTTAGTGACTTTGGATTTGCATCCACATTTATGTATAGGACCACAAGGGCCTTTTTGAGAAGCTGCAGGAAGATTCCGTCAGACAGACATATTTGTAGAATGTGAATAAATTTCGTAACATCAATATTTGATATGTAATTCCAACCTACCGCGCATTTATTCTTCAACCTCATGATACACCGATTTACTTCATCTGTGTCAATACCTAAGAGAAAAAAAGACTTTGGATTTGAGTTACCTACGAGGCAATTTTGTCGATAAAGGAGGTTGAGAAGGCTGTTGAAGACCTATCTGTTCTCGTAAATTCTTTCCTATATTCGCAAAAAAGTAATTTACTTTATTCGCAGCCATGAATGGTATGGAGTGAGCATGTAGAAAACCTCTACACGATTCACGATGCTGTGACAAATTTATAAAAAAAATATATGCTGCCGGATTAGTTTACGAGTCCTTACGGGCTTTAGCAAGCTCTCTTTCTTCGTTATCGCTTTTTCGTTTTTAAGAAGCTCATTGCAAAAGATTCTGTATCTATTATACGACACCTGGAGAATAGTATGAGCCGGAATGGGAGCCGGCCATGTTACTTTTGCCCTGTCTGTGAGCCAGGCTGGGAGCCGGCCACGTTGTCTATCTCTTTCAAGCATATTTCAAAATGCAAAGGTAGGAACAGGCTAGCTAGTGAATGAATAATTTTATGCGTTTCGATAAACTTTAGTTAGAATCGGAAAAAAACATTAAAAATGTCTGCTTCAGTTTTTTTTTATTGAAAATAAATAAATAAATAATCTTATTCAACGTCAAAATTATACTTACTTATAACTTATAGAAGTCATTTTTTATATAAAAAAGAACGGCAAGAAACTCCCCCATTACTTCTTTTTAAAAAAGTGACTTCACAGCAGGTACTGGTTTCGGACTAAGGAAATTTGCCCGCGAGTGATAGATTTGATCCATCGCCCCTCGTCGAATTTCTGTGCGCTTAGATGGTATGGACCATGCAGTTTTGTCACCTAAGTATTCCTTAGTACTATAATAGGATTTTCTTATCAGCTCATTTTTAACATAGTTTTTGAACTTTTTTCGGGGAGGATCAATGATTCCTGTGGTATTTTATTTTAGAAGCGAATATAGTGCCCCATGAATGATGTGCCTACTTTGTTTAGTCTAAATAATGGTAGTACTAACCTATTTATATTTCTAGTGTTAAAAAGAATGGCTATCACCTACAGTTTTAAATAAATCTACGTTTTTTCTTACATGCATGATATTCTCGTATGTATATTGACAGATATCCGTAATTATATTAATTTATTTGAATTTTTCTCTTAATGATTCTCTAGCATCTAATTGATATATCGCCCTGATCGCCCTTTATTGTAAAACAAATATCGTATTTACATCTGCTGCTCTCCCCCAGAGCAGTATTCCATAAGACATCATACTGTGAAAATAACTAAAGTAAACCAATCTGGCAGTTTCAACATCTGTAAGATATCTGATTTGTCTGACCGCAAAAGCGGCTGAGCTAAGTCTACGTGCGAGATTAGTTATGTGAGGAGTTTCGAATCTATAGTGATTCCAAGAAAGATTGTGTCCTCAACGAGGTACAATATTTCAGATCCTATTCTTCTATGTCAGTCTGTGGGGACGGCTATGGATGAAAAACTACCTATCTAAGTACGAGTACTTAGACAATTTTACCGCTTATACGAATATTTCAATTAATATCCCCTTATTAGTATCGGGAAGCCGGCAATTTCACTTTTGCCTTATCTGTGAGCCAGGCGTAGGTACAATCCAGCAGTTTCACAGTATGTATGAAAAGTTTTAGAATTTCACCTAAAGTGGTTATATTATATACATGTCCTCCTTCCCCGTGAAGAGTGGCTGATGTTAACACACAACATAGTGTCACGCTATTTCTTATATCGAATGACAGAGCCACTTACAATGAAATTTTTAGCCCAGGCCACAAACATAAGACTTGCAGCCTTGGTCTCGCGATCGATAACGCACAACACTATTAACACGGTATGTCATATCGGAAAGTCGGGAACAGTTGTAGTTATATAGAGAACGGGATCAGCCCTAAGTGACGTTAAGAGTGATTTTGTAAATTTTATACCTCATTAGAAATTAAATCAACGAGATGTTCATCGATTCGCTATAACCAACATTCGGAATTGCTTGGACCGAAAGCAATAGTATGGGAATTTTTAACGGTACTCAATTTCCGAAACTATACCCGTAGAGAGGCACAGCACCTATTAAGGAACTTTTTTGGCAAACGTCACCGTACTGATGATTTTACTGTGGGAATTTGTGAGGCAACAACATAAAATTCATCTTAATTTTTATGTCAGTTACATTTAGATACAGGCACATACATTGCTTCTGGCCCCACACTAGGATACCCTGTTTCGTGGGAACCAGAAACAGCGACGTCACACTCATATAAACATCCAAGACCGGTGTTTTTTTAACTCCCAGCCGGGGATCTAACCCGGGACCTCTCGCATGGTTGGGAGAGCCACAGCCGCTGCGCCACAGAAGAGTTTTGTCCTTTCCGGCCAGCAGAGAAGGGAAAGTGTTAAATATCGGAACTTTACGATTGTCACAAAGAAAAACACAGTAACAGTCCTTGAATAAAATGTGAAATAAATAGCTTCGGCGCTCAAAGCCTTATTTCTCATTTTCATTATGTTCACTGGTTATTACAATCCGAGTGATACGATGTGTGATGTTACAATAAATTGGACATGGCGCAATCAAAAGAACATATAACACGTCACATCCTGACTCTCTGTATACCTACAACATTACCCAGTCGGATATCAATATACGTCGTCGCTTATAACGGGTATTTGCAATTCAGCAGGCCAAAATGTTTGTTTATTTTGTGAGGGTCTTGAATAATTTTATATGATACAGGAAAGGGCATAGAACGTTTGTCAGAGCCCCCAAAATGTATTGCTTTTCAAGTTTTTCGCGCACAATGAGTGTCATATTGGATAGAAAAAAAGTGAAATGAAAAGTGGGCAAGTGCGAGTCGGACTCGCCCATAAAGGGTTCCGTTGAAGCAAGTAATTATGTGACTGGATGTTTGTGTTGTAACTTTGTTTTTTATAGTGTTTGTATAAATGACAAAGTTATCTTTGCGGTTTTTAATAAATGTTTTATATCTTAAAAACTGCTTATTTTATTTTGTTTAAACCATTTTTTTTAAAGGGTCTATTGAGATACACAGCATCTATTTTTACCCGACTACGGCGACCGCCAAAAGGAAGGGTAATGATTTTGGCAGTCTATGTATGTATGTGGGTGGGTATGTATGTATGTCCACTCGTAGCGCCTAAACTACTGAACCGATTTTAGTAAATGAGGTGTCAATAGATTTGTAATAATTCTGCGGGTGACATAGGCTATGTAGATCTGATGTGGCGCCCTCTAGCGGCCATGAAAAACTCTGTTTAGTTAGGTAAATGTTTGGTACTCATGAACTATGATAGCTAGAGAGTTGAAATTTTCACAGATGATGTGTTTCTGTTGCCGCTATAACAACAAATACTAAAAACAATAAATAAATAAAAATATAAGTAAAAAAAAACTATAACCCGACTACGTGAGTTAAGAGGTTTAAAAAGTGCGAAACAAGGAAATAATTCAGAAAAAAGTCAAGAAATGTGAAAGTACAAAAATGGTCGAGATAGAGCCGTGGTCTCGTGGAGAATGAGAATACAGTAGGTGCGACCACGGCTCTACCTCGACCATTTTTGTACCTTCGCATTTCTTGACTTTTTCTGAATTATTTCCTTGTTTCGCACTTTTTAAACCTCTTAACTCACGTAGTCGGGTTATAGTTTTTTTTTACTTATATTTTTTAGTATTTCACTCTCTTACTTCAAAAGTTAGAGCGGGGGTGGACAAACATTTTTCCACTTTGTAAGGATTTGTCTGTTTAACGATTTATTTTGAGGAAAAATTGTTAAAAAAACCTCAACGTCATTTTTAAAAACCTATCTATAGACACCCCATACATATAGGTTAGATGATAAAAGTATTTTTTGGTTTCAGATCCATGTATGGGGAGCCCCCTTGAAAGTTTTTAAATAGTTTCTGCATTAAGTTGCTGTGACATACGAACGGATGGACGGACGGACGGACAGACAGACTAGACGAAACTATACGGGTTCCTTGTTTGTGTGTGGAACCCTAAAAACGGACAAGAATACGCCCTTTTGTATATGTTTTGAAAGGTCGCGTCTGCGCCCCGTACGCCCCCTGTCTGCGACGCGACCGCGTCTTTCGTCTTTTGTGTGTGGCCTGGGCCTTACCCACATTTCAGCGCCTTACCACATTGAGCGCTTTTCATCTGCCTGGTCTGGGAGAAAATATAGAAATTTTCGTATTTCGTATTGTGACGAGGTTCTAGATTTATGATCTGTCAAAGCACTAATTTAGTTGAGGAGTTGCATGACACCGAAAACTTATCGTCATGGAATATAATATTATATATATATATATATATATAATATAATATTAATATTATATATTAATATTGATATTCTACTACCATGAACCTTTTTGTATATAACGTCGATATTTATGACCCGTTTTCGTTTGCGCAGGAAACAGCCGTGCTATCGTATTATCTTAGATAATTAAGTGCATTTCAGGAAACATTTCCCTTCACCGTTAAGTGCACAACTATCAAAAACCGGGTAAAAGCAATATCTAGTGCCAGACTCAGATGACAATTACTTACCTTAAAAAAATTATGTAGCGGGTATGTGGTTGCAAGATCGTACAACGAATAAAATGAAGTGACTAGGCAGGTACTTGAATCTCGACAACTCTTGCGCCACTTAGCCACATTTTCAAAATCTCCGTTTTATTTCCATTAAATTAGGACGCTGATTAAATAAATATGGGGTGCTGTTTTCATGTGTTTTTCAGGAAATACTGGGCAAATCGTAATTAATTTCTGTTAAATGTAATTTGACTGTATAATCTAGAGATTCTTAATTGGAAAACATGTTTGGATAAAATTTACTCGATAGAAAATAAATACAAAGTCAACCCTTTTTTTATGGTTTTATCCTATTACACCGCAGTAGTAAGTGAATATGACTCTCTGATAATTGCAATGTATGAACAATTGTTATTTCTAACGATTTTCAATTTGAAAGTTAATTCCCTGAAATAGTTTATTTTTTATGATTTTTTTAACGTTTTGGCGCTTACGTTGTTTCAGATTAGTCGCGAGTGCATTATTGGCATCCCGCTTTTTCTTATTCGCGAGTAATTATTGCATCTCACTTCCACTCGACAGCGCATTTTTATTCCATCATCGCCTTAAGAGTAAGTAAGTAGGTATTCTTTTTTAGTCACTGTTAAGATATAGTAACAGTAAAGTATTCATATTCATATATTTATTTGTAAACACGAATATGGGGGTTACAGGTGGAGGTGTTAATACAAGTAAAGTACAAGCACCCTGCAAGGGTATTACAATGTTTGCTTACTTAATTAAATTAAAAACTAATTATATTCTTACGACTGAGTGATTTATATTCATGTATATTTCTTAAAATCAGTCATAAATTCACTTAAACCATAGTAACTTTTGCTTATTAACAGTTCTTTTAGTCGAAGGCTGATGAAGTAATAGTTTGTTCGTTTTTATGATATTTGGTAGATTATTGTAAATTAAATATGGACTTTTTTGTAGATTTCTAGTTTAGGTTCCGGTAATATTAAATTATTTTTTCGTCTAGCGTTTGTGCAGTGATGATATCGTTCGTGGTGTTTTTAACGTAGGTGGTAATTTCAAATATGTGCAGGGATGGTAGCGTCAAGATGTTATCTTTTTGGAAGTGAGGTTTTGAATATTAGCTATAATTCTGACACTTTTCTTTTGCATTATGAATAAGTCGTTGGCATCGACGCTGTTACCCCATAGCATTATTCTGTAACCTAACCTCGAATGAGCGTAAGCATAATAAGCGAAGAGAATACGAAGCGCATATATAAATTGTGACACTTTGGCCTTTGTTGAAGATATATGTGATTGCTAGTTTATGTTAGTGTCTATTGTCAGACCTAATAGTTTAATGACTGTTACTTCTTCTATGCCTAATTGTTCTTTAACTTTAGCGAGGTTTATGGGTTGTTTTTGGTAGGGTTTAAATTGTATGATTTTTGCCTTTTTTGTGTTTATCTCTTAGTTATGTTCGTATAGCGATTTTTGAATAGTTTTAAAAGAATCTTGTATGTAGGGGTTAATGTTATAATCATTGGAACATTAACAGTTACAGTTTTTAAGGGCTAGTAATACTAGCTTTATTGGTACCAACTTAATGGCGAAGAGAAAAGTTATCTGAAATGCACATCGTTATTCGTAACCATATAATAACTCTCGTAACTGAGGTTCAAGGGGATTGGAAGGTACCTTGAGCTCTCTATAAATCATTAGATTTATATCTGAATTTTATTTCTCACAGTTGTTTATTTTGCGCATCCCCTGAGAGAGACCAATCCGACATACTAATTGCCCAACTGATGCTCTTCGTTGCTAAAGAGACTCTATTAATCATAGCACTGTTGATATACCTACCACAAATCCTGACCAGTTGAGTCAGTTATTTATTAAAGAATTAAACACAAAATTATTGCAGTGCGAACACCAATTGCACCTTGTTTATTTATGGCGATGCGAGCTGCTGTCTTTACAGTGGACAGCTACTGTTAAATAATAGTAGGTACCTAGTTTGTGAAACAGTTGCATAAAGAGGGGTATTAAAACACGAGCCTGTATTTAAAACCCCAGCCGCAGGCGAGGTTTTTAATAGTGTCAGGCGTGTGTTTTAATACCTAGTTATGTACAGTTTCATATAATACTTTATCTACTCTAATGAGAGTAGATAAAGTATCGCCTAATGAATGTATCGAGGTTTTGAATGGTATCAGACAAGTGTTTTAATACCTAGTTATTTGCAGTTTCATACACTACCTACTATGTCTACTCTCATTGAAGTAGTATTTTTTGCATTTTCCATTCCATAAAGTCTCCTGTAGTTTATGTAACTATACATAATTAGGCATTCAAACTCTCGGGTGATATTATAATGAAACTCACCTTCGGCCTGTTTTATAAACCCACTCTCTCTCACTCCACTGATACATAATGGAGTTTTAATGCCCTCCATTATGTATCAGTCACATAAACTACTATTTTAATTATATTATTTATTTCGGTATTGTATGTATAAAGTATGTCAATATAAACCCGTTATGAAGTTTTTAAATCGAATTCTATGATATGAGAGTAGATAAAAGTAGATATCGCAGAGAATCGCAAATTACAGTAAGGCTCGTATTTTATCGCACACAACAACAACACTTTTTATGTTTTAAATATGTTATGTGTACTAAAATTCCGTTTCAAAAGAAACGGAATTTTGACAAGTTGTCAAGTTGACAAGTAAGAGCAAAAGCTCTTACTTGTCAACCTGATACGATGGATAAAAGGGCTTTGCTTTGCTTACCCCCTTTACCCTTCACCTACCCTGGCCCATCACTTCACCCTGACATTTGATGTGCAAATCAGTATTTTTGATGTACGGTTTAAATTTCCCTTACTCTTATGAAACGCTCACACTATGCGATTGCCGCAAATAACTACAGACTGTTTTTCATAATTCTTTATTGCACACACACATATTAAATTTAAAAGGTTACATTAGGAGAAATCATATGTACAAAGACGAGCTTATCTCTAAAAAGAGATTTCTTCCAGCAAACCAAGGCATGAAAGGGAAATGTATCATGAAAGGGTAGGCAGTGTACAATATCTAATATCTAATCTATACTAAAATACATATATGTATACAATAAAATACTTAAATACCAGACTACTAAATACAATACATACATATACCTGCAAATATAGTTTATATATTATAATGATATACATACAATATATAACTCTCACGAAAGATATAGGAAGTGCTCTTTTACCCAGTTTTCGAAAGAGACAAGAGTGGGACTGTCTCTTATAGTGCAAGGTAGTGCGTTCCACAGTCGAACCGCCCGCATGCAGCCTGAATGCGTGCTCATATGCCGAGGTGCTATGTCTTGGAGTGGCTAAGAGTGAGACCGTTGAGATCTCCGGTGCCGATCTCCTGAAAAGAGATACTCAAAGCGGTCCCGAAGGTAGCTGGGGTAGCGCGGATTTTTCAATATATTGAAAAGATAAGAGAGAATATGAGTGTCTCGGCGACGACATTTGGAAGCCACCCCCACTCTTTGCGATATTGAGAAACATGGTCGAACT